>CM062297.1:72084117-73550774 GCA_031216915.1 Pictodentalium vernedei
AATGGATCTGAACAAACTTGAACCTAACATGCTCCCCCCCTCCCAACCTGCCCATAGAGGGCCCAAATAATAAGCCAGGGACTCAAATTGAACAAACTTGATCCCTCTTGAGATGTTACAAATGTATAAACCAAATATGAAAGATTCTGACTGCTGGATCTGAACAAGGACGTTTTTAAAAGAAATTGTCCTCACATTGCATTAAGTGAAACTTTGGGCTCAAATAGGGAGTCAAAATATTAACCCAGGGACCCGATTTGAACAAACTTGAATCTGACCCACCTAGAGATGTTGTATACCAAATATGAAAGGATTCTGATTGGTGGATCTGAAGAAGAAGATTTTTAAAAGAAATTTCCTCATATTGCACTAAGTTAAAATTCCGGGCTCCCATAGGAAGCCAAATATCAACCCATAGACCAGATCTGAACAAACTTAAATCGGACCCTCCTAGAGTTGTAGTATACCAAATATGAAAAACATTCTGACTACAGGGTCTAAAGAAGAGGATTTTAAAAAAAAAATTCCCTATATTGCCACTAAGTTGAAATTCAGGCTCCCATAGGGAGCCCAAAAATTTACCCAGGTAAGCAATTTGAACAAACTGAAATTGACCCACCTCAAGATGTAGTATACCAAAATATGAATGCATTCTGATTGGTGGATCTGAAGAAGAAGATTTTTAAAGAAATTTCCTCATATTTCACTAAGTTAAAATTCAGGCTCTCATAGGGAGGTCAAATATAAACCCAGGGACTCGATTTAAACAAAATTGATTCTGACCCCCATATAGATGTTGTATACCAAACATGAAAGGATTCTGGCTGGTGGAGCTGAAGAAGAAGATTTTTAAAGAAATTTCCTCAAATTGTACGAAGTTAAACTTTGGGCTTCAACAGAGAGCCCAAATACCAACTCAGGCACTCGATTTGTACAAACTTGAATCTGACCCCCCTATAGATATTGTATACCAAATATGATAAGCATTCTGACTGGTGGATCTGAAGAAGATTTTTAAAGAAATTTCCTCATATTTCACTAAGTTAAAATTCGGGGTCCTACAGGGAACCCAATTATTAACCCAGGGACTCGATTTGAACAAACTTGAATCTGCCCCCAATAGAGA
The DNA here is from genome assembly GCA_031216915.1 of Pictodentalium vernedei. Lineage (NCBI taxonomy): Eukaryota > Metazoa > Mollusca > Scaphopoda > Dentaliida > Dentaliidae > Pictodentalium > Pictodentalium vernedei. Next base: position 72,085,244 of record CM062297.1, read on the forward strand.
TGTTATATACCAAATATCAAAAGATTCTAAATGATGGTTCTGGAAAAGATTTTTTTAATTTAAAAAAAAAATTATGGGTGCTTCAGAGTAATGCCCCTTGTGGTGCCCCCTCTGGATTGTGGAAAGTTTATTTGTACAAACTTGAATTGACATATGATAAGGAATATGTACACCAAATTTGGTTCAATTTGGTCCAGTAGTTTGGGAGGAGAGTCGATAATGTAAAGTTCACGCCGGACGCCGCCGGATGGCAAGTGATAAGTTAAGCTCCCTTCGGTGAGCTAAAAAAGTGCCTAATTGGCCCGGGGGGGGGGGGGGGGGTGTGGGGGTGGTTGTCTGGGTTTCTAACCACAGACTTTAAGCAAAACTGTAAAAATGCATTTTTGACGAAAGAAAAAAAAGTGCCTAATTGGCCCCACGTGCATTAAAAAAAGTGCTGCATGTAGTGACTGTAAATAGTTCAAAATGCATTTTGGAGGAAAGAAAAAAAAATGCCTAATTGGCGGGGCTGGGCAGGGCAATAACTTCAACAATTTTCATTGGATAATTGTGGTCATCAAAGTTGACCTAGAGACATGTACTGAAAAGAATTGAAATCCGTTAACTTTTGTTTAAGTTATGGCATAAAGAAAGTAGACCGATTGCAGCTAAAAGGGAACATCCTCATCTCGATATTATACTGAGTCATTCTACTAAGTTACAATGAAATCCCTTCACAAATACGACCTGTAGTCTGTACTAAAGTTTTTCGGGTTTTGGGCTCGGGAAGCCATCATGGTTGAATGATCGCAACCAAAAGTGGGCGTTGTCATCTGGGCATAATCTGGAGTGATCCTACGACGTTACAATGAAACCCCTTCATATATATGACCTGTAGACTGTGCTCAAGATTTTGGGGCTTCGGGCCCCTGAAGCAATCACAGTTGACTAAACATGACCAAAAGGGGATGTAATCATCTAGGCATTATATGGAGTCAACCTAACAAGTTACAATGAAATCCTTCCATAAATATGACCTTTTGACTGTGCTAAAGGTTTTGGGCCCGGGCAGCCATCAAGGCTAAATGATCGCGACCAAAAGGGGATGTTCTCATCTTGACATTATTTGGAGTCATCCTACCAAGTTACATTGAAATCCCTTCATAAATATGACCTCTGGACTGTGTTTAAGGTTTTCAGGCTTCGGGCCCCTGTAGCCATCACAGTCGCCCAATTGCGTCCAAACGGAGTCGTTTTCATCTAGACATTATATGAAGTCAACCTACCAAGTTACAAAGAAATCCCTTCATAAATATGACCTGTAGACTGTGCTATATGTTTTCGGGCTTTGGACTCAAGCAGCCATCATGGTTAAATGAGCACAACCAAAAGGGGACATCCTCATCTGGGCATCATCTGGAGTGATCCTACGAAGTTACAATGAAATCCCTTCATAAATATGACCTGTAGACTGTGCTCAAGATTTTGGGGCTTCGGGCACCTGTAGCCGTCACAGTTGACCAATCATGACCAAAAGGGGATGTCATGATCTAGGCATTATATGGAGTCAATCTAACAAGTTACAATGAAATCCTTCCATAAATATGACCTTTTGACTATGCTAAAGGTTTTTGGGCTCGGGCAGTCATCAAGGCTGAATGATCGCGATCAAAATGGGATGTTCTCATCCAGACATTATTTGGAGTCATCCTACCAAGTTACAATGAAATCCCTTCATGCATATGACCTGTAGACTGTGCTCACGGTTTTCGGGCTTTGGGTCCCTGTAGCAGTCACAGTTGACCAATCATGACCAAGAGGGGATGCCATGATCTAGGCATTATATGGAGTCAATCTTACAAGTTACAATGAAATCCTTCCATAAATCGGACCTTTTGACTATGCTAAAGGTTTTAGGGCTCGGGCAGCCATCAAGGCTGAATGATCGCGGTCAAAATGGGATGTTCTCATCCAGACATTATTTAGAGTCATCCTACAAAGTTACAATGAAATCCCTTCATAAATATGACCTGTAGAGTGTAGACCGTGCTAAAGGTTTTCGGGCTTCGGGCCCCTATAGCCATCACACTTGCCCAATCGTGCCCAAAAGGGGCTGTTCTCATCTAGACATTATATGAAGTCAACCTACCAAGTTACAAAGAAATCCCTTCATAAATATGACCTGTAGACTGTGCTATATGTTTTCGGGCTTTGGGCTCAAGCAGCCATCATGGTTGAATGAGCACAACCAAAAGGGGACATCCTCATCTGGGCATCATCTGGAGTGATCCTGCGGAGTTACAGTGAAATCCCTTCATAAATATGACCTGTAGACTGTGCTCAATATTTTCGGGCTTCGGACACCTGTAGCCATCACAGTTGACCAATCAAGACCAAAAGGGGAGGTCATTATCTAGGCATTATATGGAGTGAACCTAACAAGTTACAATGAAATCCTTCCATAAAGACGACCTATAGACTATGCTAAAGGTTTTTGGGCTCGGGAAGCCATCAAGGCTGAATGATCGCGACCAAAAGGGGACGTTCTCATCTAGACATTATTTGGAGTCATCCTACCAAGCTACAATGAATCCCTTCATAATTATGATCCGTAGACTGTTCTAAAGGTTTTCGGGCTTCGGGTCCCTGTTGCCGTCACAGTTGCCCAAAAGGGGACGTTCTCATCTAGACATTATATGAAGTCAACCTAGCAAGTTACAATAAAATCCCTTCATAAATATGACCTGTAGACTGTGCTAAAGGTTTTCAGGCTTCGGGCTTGGGCAGCCATCATGGTTGAATGATCGCAACCAAAAGGGGACATTCCCATCAGGGCATCATGTGGAGTGATCCTACGAAGTTACAATGAGATCCCTTCCTAAATATGACCTGTAGACTGTACTCAAGGTTTTCAGGCTTTGGGCACCTGTAGCCGTCACAGTTGACCAATCACGACCAAAAGAGGATGTCATCATCTAGGCATTATATGGAGTCAACCTAACAAGTTACAATGAAATCCTTCCATAAATATGACCTTTTGACTATGCTAAAGGTTTTTGGGCTCGGGCAGCCATCAAGGCTGAATGATCACGATCAAAATGGGATGTTCTCATCCAGACATTATTTGGAGTCATCCTACCTAGTTACAATGAAATCCCTTCATAAATATGACCTGTAGACTGTGCAAAAGGTTTTCACGCTTCGGGCCCCTGTAGCCATCACAGTTGCCCAATCACGTCCAAAAGGGGACGTTCTCATCTAGACATTATATGAAGTCCACCTACCAAGTTACAATGAAATCCCTTCATAAATGTGACCTGTAGACTGTGCTAAAGGTTTTCGGGCTTGGGCAGCCATCATGGTTGAATGATCGCAACCAAAAGGGGACATTCCCATCTGGGCATTACGTGGAGTGATCCTACGAAGTTACAATGAAATCCCCTCCTAAATATGACCTGTAGACTGTGCTCAGGGTTTTCGGGTTTCGGACACCTGTAGCCATCACAGTTGACGAATCACGACCAAAAGAGGATGTCATCATCTAGGCATTATATGGAGTCAACCTAACAAGTTACAATGAAATCCTTCCATAAATATGACCTTTTGACTATGCTAAAGGTTTTGGGGCTCGGGCAGCCATCAAGGCTGAATGATCACGATCAAAATGGGATGTTCTCATCCAGACATTATATGAAGTCCACCTACCAAGTTACAATGAAATCCCTCCATAAATATGACCTGTTGACTGTGCTAAAGTTTTGTTTTTGGTTTTGGGCTCGGGAAATCATCACGGTTGACAGATCATGCCCAAATGGGGAAATTCTCATGTAGACATCATACGGACTCATCCTACCAAGTTACAATGAAATCCCTCCATATTAAACATGACCCGCAGACTGTGCTAAAACTTTTTGGGTTTTGGGCTTGGGCAGCCATTACGGTTGACAGATCGTGCCCAAAAGGAGACGTTCTCATCTAGGCATTATACAGAGGCATCCTACCAAGTTACAATGAAATCCCTTCAAAAATATGACCTGTAGACTGTGCTAATGGTTTTCGGGTTTTGGGCTGGGGCAGCCATACCGGTTGACCAATCACGACCAAAAGGGGACGTTCTCATGTAGACATGACCTAAAACCTGCATATGAAGTTTTGTGACAATCATACAAGAACTACGGGGTGTAGCCTGTACTTGAAGGTAGAATAAAAAACTTTAACCAAAACTCCAAATGTCAACTACACAGGAAAAAAAAAAAAAAAAACCCACTTGAACCTTCAGTAAAAAACCTGTAAACAGTCGGGCTAACAAAGTATGTGGTTGAAGCTTAATTTGAAATTTAGAGAAAGTAAGTTTGAAAAGCATTGTGAAAAGGGTTAAATTAATGCCAATATTATTTGAAACCAGTGTGTACAGCTTCAGAATACCTTGCCCGAAATGATAAAAAGAAATGACGTTGTAACGTGTTTGGTGAATGAAAGGTACAACCCTGAAAAGCAGAACTTTAATCCAAAACTTCAAGCTGGGAATACTAAGTAAAATTGATTGGCAAAAAAGGGTTAAATATTTCCTTAAACCGATAAAAGAAATCATTGATGTAAATGCAATCATAATGTTGTATTGACCATGCAAGAATTAGAGTAAGAAAGTATGTGGCAAAGTCTAATTTCAAATGCAAAGAAAGTAAGTCTGAAAACATGTTTAAAAGGGGTTAAAATCATGCCGATATTAATGAAATTGGGGGGTTCTCACTTTGCCAGCAGGTATTGTTTTCCTAAAAAGGTGATAACAGGTTAAACAATAGGGAGAAATAGTATAGTCTGTTCTATAAACTGGTGTGAATTTGAGAAACAGAATACCAACCAACATTGAAACTGTGCAAACATTCTTTAATCATTGATTGTTTTATAGTGTCATCTTACACATTACATATACATATACCAAGTCAGAATATAGATACGACATTTTACATCCATTGAAAATAATTGTACATCCACACAGAAAATAAATTTAATAGTTTGAAAAAGTCAAACATTCTTTAATCATTGATTGTTTTATAGTGTTATCTTAAACATTACATATACATATACCAAGTTAGAATATAGATACGACATTTTACATCCATTGAAAATAATTGTACATCCACACAGAAAATAAATTTAATAGTTTGAAAAAGTCACAATTTTTAATAAAATCACACAAATATGGATGCCATTAGAACCAGTTCTGACACTTGTACTATCACAATTGTTCACAACCCAACAAGGTGTGCTACAGAGTTGCCATATTCATTTAATGTTTTGCTACCATCCAACAGCTGCCTTTTTTCATTGTCCAACATATGGTCAATGCATCGATATTTCTTTTTGCGTGGCCTTAAGCTACCACCATTCTGAAGCTGTAGAATAGTGGCTTCGTTGAAGCCTTGTTCGTCTTTGATTAAGTTTATGAATTTATAAATGTTTGGATGACAAGCTCCAAGTTTGGATAGCTTGTTGTGCCATCCTTCAACATGATTTGTGGTCCTTGGACCTGTCGTTTCAAAATGGTTCCACATTAAACTGTCACCACCTTCTACCCATTGTTCTGTCACATAATCCGCAAAACTACGGACTCCTGGAATATCCATATCCACATTCTCAATTGCGTACCACCAGTAGTCTGATATGTCACCAGGTCGCAAAAGAGGAAGTGCTGAAGCCCGTTTCACAAACATTTTTACACTTTGGTCATTGTTAAACACCACTTGAAGACCAAACCGTTGTGCATTTTTCCAAATTGCCTGTCGATAATGAAACATGCAGCCTTTAATGTTGGTCTGAAACACATTTCTGGCTGCATTTTGTGCTGCTGTCTCGAAGTCAGTCATGATAGTAGATGGTGACAATTCACTGTTTAAGTGCTGTGCTTTCTCTTTCACTATCTCAAAAAACTGTTGATAAGTTGTCTGTTTTTTATTTGGCAATAGGCCATACACAAGGGGGAACATTTTTCCCTCCACAAACGAATGAATGGTATAAATTTGATAAAAGAGTGTTGGGCACATACTGAAAGTTCCATCACAGTAGTAAGTATCTGCCGAAGCAAGCATTCGAATATTTTCATCCGTAGCAAACACTAAAAATGAATTCCCGGGTGCGGCGTGTAGTAAAAAGTTGTGTCCCGTGATTGTCTCTTTATAAGTAGTTGGCAGATCGATCTGTTGTCTGACTTTTGGCACTTGTGGAAGAGTTTTAGATCGAGCCCTGTATAAACTTGAATGTACTGAATACAAGGTTGGAACACACTTAACTATTTCAGGAACATCATTTGCTCGTAAACAGTTCAATTCTTCTTTGTAAATGGCTGGGATAGTTCTATGGTCATGCTTGATTTTTTCTCTTATTTCACATAAAAAAGTGTCCACAACAATTTTCACATTATCAGACTGATGGTTGTGTTGGATTCCGAAAGTAGTTATTAAATTGTCCTTTGTATTGACAGTAGCTGGGCATCCAGCTTTACAGCATTTCCAATGTACTGTGTCTCGTCTTCTTGTTTTTATGCGTAACTTAAAACCATCATAAATCAAACTTTGTCCACCTCTGGCATTGGGAATAAACCTGACATTCACTTGTGCATTAGCCATTTTGATATAGAAAACTCTGAATTGCCATCGTATATATACTGTTAACTGTAAAAATTGTTTTGTTTATACCTTTGAAGTGAGAACACTATTTACCATATTGTTTACTCTAGTGATTGGCTACTCATTAATTGATGACCAGTAATCATTGCTAACATGCTTGTTTTGACAAACTTTGCTGGTAAACTAAGAATCATAAACTGTGACTAGTCAACACTAATTACTGGTACTGACTATACTGAAGGTGTGAATTAGGTGTGCTGGCAAAGTGAGATTAAATCATGAAATTCACTGTAGAAAGGTTCAGTAGATAGTAGGCATTGTCCCAAATAAGAAACAGTGACATTCCACTAAACTGTTTGAAGAATTAAAGGTGTAATTTTAACCCCCCCCTCCCCCCCCCCCCAAAAAAAACTTTAACAAAAAACTTTAACCTTGAAGTTTTAAGTTAAATTGCCATACAAAAAGGGTTAAATATTTCCCCAAATAACATGAAACATAAAAAAAAAAAACATAACATACAATCAATAGTAATATTAATTTAAAAGAAAAAAAACCCAAAAAACTTTAAGGTTGACTAAAAAACTTTAACCAAAACTCCAAATATTAACAGACAGACAGACGAAAGTCATGACTAAACAGGAAAAAAAAACCCACTTGAACCTTCAGTAAAAAACTTTAACCACAAACTTTAACCAAAAGTCTAAATGTTAACAGATGGATGGACAGACGGATGGACAGACAGATGGACAGACAGATGGACAGATGTACGAAAGTCATGATTATTGCCCTCACTGCAAACAGTCATAGACTACATAGTATCGAGCACATTATTAGAGTTTGACAAACTGCATCTAATGAAATTAACTCTGCGCACATTGAAAGAACAAATTCGAGATGTGTACATTTTCAAAATTTGCCTCTGTGGTTAGCTCCCTTGATAGACAAAGCCTGACATTTCACTGTGAACTGGAATATCAAGTTCCTGCATTGTTCTTAACCCATACAGGGTTGTAATGATGACAAAAAACAACTTGTGGGTTCCCAAGGGTACGTTCATAGCATCCTATGAACACCATAAAAAGCATAGAGGTGGATGGGTACACTGAACTAGGGCGGTATTTAGGGGCCATTCCAAGAGTAAACAGTAGTAAATAGGCACTACACAAGACGTCTCATGGAGAAGTCGGATGTCAACTCTTCAATTTGTGGATTTGTTATTCCATGAGCGAAAGATTATTTCAGTGGGGACAGAAAAGTGGATAAACAAATAACATATTCCATATATATTTTTTATTTTTCCGTGTACATGCAATCAAAATATAGGTCAGAGAGCCATGCACACATTGACCTTACAATACACAAAAATCAGTATTGACAGCATTGTTTCTTCAGAAATCCAATTTCATGTCTTCACCTCTTTTGATACGTCTTCTCATTACATTATCATAAAGTAGTTTTCAGTTTCTGGCTTGAAACCCTCTCTTTTTAATTTCTTTTCCCTATTTTCCAAATGTTTTAAATGACCTGTTCTTTTTAGTTGATCTTTAGCCTTCTCTTCGGCTGCCACTGGAGGAATTCACCCATTCAGTTTTTAGCTTGTCTTCTGCCTTTTGAGATCTTTCTGTTGCCGTCTTGTCGTTTGGAGGGTGTTCCATATATTGGTCGTTCCGTTCCCTATAGATTCGAATCTGCCTTCCATGGACACCGTGTAGAAATCTGGTCAATATTGGAGGGATGTCGGACCGTTTCACTCCAATTCCCATTCGTCCCAGGTTGTTTCCCCCCTATACTGGGGCGAAACAACCCGGGTATGAGGGGCGAAATGACGATGAATTTATTCATCTTTTTTAATGGTTTTAAAGTACTACTTTTCACCACCAATTAACATCAAAATGCATATAACCTAATGTTTTTCGTATAACGTTTTCTTTTGAATTTCGGATAACTACATAAGAGTAAATTCATTCATTCAGCTTCAGACACAGCAAATATGTCCAAGTCATAGGTGGACTGTTAGAGAAAAAGTGAGATGTAGGCAGCATGCTATCACTTGTGATGTGTGCAGGAATTGGCAGCACCAATTATGCAGAGCCGGGATCTCCTTAACCCTTTTCCCAATGCAGACGATATAAAAATTTATTATTTTAAATATAATTTTCTCAAAAAATTTCAACAAAACCATATCATGTGGCCCCCTCGTTGGAGCGAGCTCGACGAGCTTGTTCCAATGAGGGGTCACATGATATGGTTTTGTTGAAATTTAAAAAAGAAACTATATTTTTTCAACTGCTGAAGTTGCATATTACGTGGGCGGCTGCGGGCGATTCGTTGGGTAAAGGGTTAACTACGTATAGGAATGATATAAGTCAAGAGACAACTCTGACTTGCACTTTGTGTGTGTGCCATGTTACCAGGCACGAACAGGATCTTCAGAAAGGGAAGAAGAAATTCCAATCACATATGCGGAAATTGCAGCGTTGGAGGAATTCTCCACAAATCAGCATATGGTTATTGATAGTGGTGCTCCAGAAACAAGACTTCTAGAATTTGAAAGCAGAGACACATAGATTCCTGATTTGATGAGACCTAGAAAGTCAAGGCACGTCAATGGCCACACCCACCATTGATTTATCTTTTGAAATTTTGTTGTCTGATTTGGGGGTGAAACTACCCACCTCTGTCTGTGTGGTAAAATGACCCAGGGCAAACAGGGATTAGGACAAAATGACTCGGGGGTGAATGGGAATTGGGGTGAAATGACCCGGGACCATTGGAGGTTCAACTCATTGGGATCCCGGCCATTTGTTGGTTTTCGAATTGCAAACGTGAGATGTCATTTTCTTCCGAGATGTAATGTGCAGAAAAAACGAGTCGCTGTAGATTCACTTAGGTCCCAATCTCTCAAATTCTAATGCTACGTAAATTGTCTATTTCACTACGAGGTAGCAAAGCTCGGAATATGTATGAAACATTTATTTTCCCCCTTATCAGGTAGTTCATACTAAGCTGTCTTATAGATGTTGGTATGTTTACATTTCCTGCTTCAATCTGTTTCTTCTTCACTGCTACTGGTGTCAATGTCGCATCGAAAATTCCTGATCACATTCACATCTACACTTGATACTGATATTTCAGAAAAATTCACTGAAAACTGTACGAGGAGTTAAGTGGACAAAGTTTGTGATGGATGGATTGATGGGCAGATGGATTGACAAACACCATTTCAATATCCCCCTCCTGACTTTGTCGGCAGGGGATAACAAATGTGAATTGACATTGTAGGAGCATACAAATCAAATTTGGTTCAATTCAGTTCAGTGGGTTATGAGAAGTCGATAATGTACAGTTCACAGCAGACAACAGATAACAGACAGACAATGGAAAGAAAGTGATCACTAAAGCCACTCTTGAGTATCGCTCAGGAGCGCAAAAGGGAAATGAAAGTGTCAATGACACTGTAGCTCAACTTGTCAAGACAAAGACATGTACATGTATAGTATGTGACACAGCAATGACAAACATCTAGGTAATGACCTGATAACAAAGGTACATATAAAGTATTGTAACGGTCTGTACATAAATACTGACCGTTGCCTGTAACAAATGTATAGGTAAAGTATTGTAAAGGTGGGTGACAGTCAGATGCTAAACTAGAAAAGAAATCTTTTGAGTCCCAGAGTGGGTCTGACTGAACCCCAAAATATTTGTTCTCATAGCACAGTGATAACAAAGGCACCCCAAAACATACTCATTCCTGTCCCAAGGTGAAAACAAAGGTACCCAAGAAGTTTCGTGAAGATCAGTTCACAAATATGAGCTGTTTAGAAGTTGTGACAAAAAACTGATTGGACCTAATTTCGGTACAAAATGGCCACTGGCAGCCATCTTGAATTCTGGACTGCACCCAGAAACACTCGTTCTCGTCCCAAGGAGATAACAAAGGTACCCAAGAAGTTTTGTGAAGATCGGTTCATAAATACAGCCTCTAGCCCGAGCCGTATTGACATGTGCACTTACAGTGTATAAGTAGCACTGAATAAATCAAAGTTCATCTAATTTGCATAATTTCTGCACGAGAAAAAAACCCGTACTATATGTGATGTATTCCATGTTACTAAACATTCATACAAAAATATATTCAAATCAGAACTTTCATACAGAAGTTCTAAACAAAAGACTGATTGCACTAATTTTGGTACAAAATGGCTGCTGGAGGCCATCTTGAATTTTGGACCACACTCCAAAACACTCGTTCTCATCCCACGGTGATAACAAAGGTACCCAAGAAATTTCGTAAAGATCGGTTCATAAATACGGCCTCTAGCCTGAGCTGTATATAGAAGTTGTGTACAAAAAACTGATTAGACCTAATTTCGGTACAAAATGGCCACTGGCAGCCATCTTGAATTTTGGACCGCACCCAGAAACACTCGTTCTCATCCCAAGGTGATAACAAAGGTACCCAAGACGTTTCGTGAAGATCGGTTCATAAATACAGACTCTAGCCCGAGCCGTATTGACATGTGTACTTACTGTGTGTAAGTAGCACTGAAAAAATCAAAGTTCATCTAATTTGCATAATTTCTGCACGAGAAAAAAAACCCGTATTATATGTGATGTATCCCATGGTACTAAACATTCACACAAAAAATTATTCAAATCAGCGCTTTCATATGGAAGTTCTGTGCAAAAATCTGAATGCACCAAATTTTGTACAAAATGGCTGCCATCGGCCATCTTGAATTTCGGACCGGACCCAAAAACACTTGTTCTCATCCCAAGGTGATAACAAAGGTACCCAAGACGTTTCGTGAAGATCGGTTCATAAATACGGCCTCTAGCCCGAGCCGTATTGGCATTTGCACTTACAGTGCTGAAAGTAACACCAAAAAACATCAAAGTTAGTCTAATTTGCATAATTTACGCACGAGAAAAAAACCCGTATTATATGTGATGTAACCAATGGTACTAAACATTCATACTAAAATTTTTTCAAATCATAGCTTTCATCTGGAAGTTCTGTACAAAAAACAGATTTCTGCATTGTCGGTACAAAATGGCGGCTGGCAGCCATCTTGAATTTCGGACCAAACCCAAAAACACTCGTTCTCATCCCACGGTCATAACAAAGGTACCCAAGAAGTTTCGTAAAGATCGGTTCATAAATACGGCCTCTAGCCCGAGCCGTATCCAATTGTTGACGGACAGACGGACGACGGGCCATGGCATAAGCTCAAATTTGGCTTCGCCAAAGTTGAGCTAAAAATTATAAATGGAAAGTAAAAACTATGGAATGGAAATATTTTATTCAGATAATTATCAAATATAACAGAATTTAGTTTTGTTCCTACAAAATTTGGGAAGAAATATCACAGAAGATGCCAAGTACAACAAAAATAATCTGTAATGGCATGCAGTTATAAATATTCAATATAAACTCTATTATAAATGGATACAAGAAACAGAGACAAAAATTCTTATCTAGGGAGGCTTATATTCTTGGAGGGGACTGTACTGTTGGCAATGAGTCACCATACAAACTAACATCTTCAACAGAGTTCCTGCACTTTTCTGATTACAGTGAAAACTAGAAGTCCTGTCACGAACGGTGCGCTTATCAAGGCTTAATTGCGCGTGGGAATTGCGTGCAATTGCCATATCGAACGGCATCCAAAGCACGGCAGGTTCCCCTGGTTATTCATAGCAAACACTGGCAATGTTTCTGCCAATGGACCTCCGGGTTACCCGGAGGTCCATTGGCTGAAACATTGCTTGTGCACAGGTCATATATACAGAATTTGATAGCCAAACTATGGTCATAACGCGTAGATTAACGCGCAGATCGACGTGCTATTTGTGCGCATTTTAGGACAGGACTTCTAGTTTTAACTGTACATAATTTCATGATCAATTTTATTAACTTTTCCAAATTTTTCAGGACTTTCTGCGAATTAATAAAAAAAATTCCATTATTTTCCATGGCAAAACATTTATGTCCAAGAACCAGCAGATTTAAGACTTTACAGCCATGTTGATGGCAAGTGGAGGTCATGCAAATATTTGATATTTAACCCATTACCAAACGCACACAATATCAAAGTTTGTTATTTTAACTGTGAAAAGCCTATTTCAGACATTTTTGACTTCAGAACTGGTGTCCTTAACAATAGACAAATTATCTAGGCAATGGTTTCTAGTCAAGTCTTGGCTGCCTTGACTGGCTGCCAAGACTTAATTAGAAGTCACTGCAAAGCACAGGATGTATACTGGCTGTGGGACTGAGGGACACTTGCCCAGGCCCATAAGGGTTAATTTGCAGTTTATAATTTATTTGTTTTTATCAAAACCATATCATGTGACCCTCACTGGAATGAGCTTGACAAGCTTGTTCCAATGAGCAGTCACACGAAATGGAAAAATAATTTTTTCCAACTTCTCAATTTGTATATGACGCAGGTGGATTCAGCCATTTTGGTAGGTAAATGGTTAGAAATAAATTCAATTTGAAATGCATATTGGAGTCGATTTCAAGTCAAAACTGGAGAGCTGAATATGGAATTTTTGATTGCAGTTTACAAAAGCAATGCAGAAAATGCCTTTCATGGAGCGTGGTCGATTTCTGTTTCAGTATTGGCAACACAATTCTGATCAAACTCGATAAAAATGCTCTGCTTCAAGGTAGCTGACTACGCGGTATGAATACATTGTTACGTGTCTCTATATTGCTGTCATGAATGGTGCCATGTTAAAATCAAGCGCCAGAATTTCAGGCTCATTATAGAGGCAAGCATTAATTTCCCGAATCAACTCCCTGACTTGACAATGGTGAGAGCAATTACAGCTGAATCTAATCTTCCTATTCATTGAAGTGTAGACATTTTTGAAAAGATGATTGGTCATAGGTACATTATTATAGTTCAGTTTGGTATCAAACCCAGGAAATGATTTCATCCCTTGAGTGCAACGATGCACCATCTGCAATGCTTTAGCATTGCAGATGGTGCATTGAGGCACTCAACAGATGATTTACACTGCATGGGAGACTGAGTATATAAAGAAGATGACAAGAGTCTGAAAATTCTATAAGCCATATTTTTCAACTGCAAAACTCATCCATCAAAAACGCTGACAATTTATGTTTAAGTGCAAGGCAGCTGCTGTTCAAATAAATGCAAGACATACAATATGACTTATTAATTTATTGGTGTTTAAGGTCACTTATGCACAATGGCTAAACGTGACAGTTATATGGGTGGAGTAAGTCGGCGTACCCGGAGAGAATCACTGAGCTTCGACGAGCAACTGTCAGCTCCTCAACATTCTAACTCTGTTCAAGCTCCGCTCAAGAAGGGTTATAGTGGTTGAGGACATGTGCACCATCGACGTGTAGCACACCTTAGTACACAGCGTCATCGTGCCCCATGTAGGCAATCGGGATAAAGTGCCTTGCCCAAGGACACAACGTGGGCCGTCCTAGATGGGGATCAAACTCGGGACCTCTAGCATAGAAGTCCAACAGTCTACCACTGAGCCACCGCGCTCCCAATACGACTTATTACCATCGACTGGAATGACATCACATCCATGGATACAGTCGAAAAGCAAACGTGAATTGAGTTTGAGCTTGGGCTTTGAAATTTAAATTGACAGTAAACATTCTTAAGTTCGGATGCCATGGGAGGTGTGAGGTCTAAATAAGATGCCGTATGGGTCATGAACAGAAAAATGTGTAATTGTTCAAATTCAATGTTCAATATTCAATCGATTAAATTTATTTATTTATTTATTGGTGTTTAAGGTCACATATTTCTGCACAATGGCTAATCATGACCATGACAGTTTTACAGGTGGAGGAAGCTGGAGTGCCCAGAGAAACCACTGAGCAACGGCGAGCAACTGTCAGCTCCCCAACATACTAACTCCACACAAGCAGGGTTAGGATTGGTTGAAGACAGGTGCATCATTGACATGCAGTACACCTTAGTACACAGCGTCACCGTGCTCCCATATGGGCAATGGGGATGAAGTGTCTTACCCAAGGACACAATGCGGTTGCTGCAGGTGGGATTCGAACCGAGGACCTCTCGGCTTGCAGCCTGCACCTCTACCAACTGAGCCACCGCGTCCCCATTCGATTAAAAATTTACAAGTATACACTCGATTTCAATATTTAATTCGAGAGGAAACGTTATATTGGCAGGATGCTGGTGGCAAGGTTTTTATTGTAAGTAATTAAAAATCTTTATGGTTTGCTTCTAAACCATAGATTAGGACTCCTCACTGGATCAGACTCATTCTTGTGCAGGGTTTGTATTTCATCTAAATTTGGGAGAATCCATTTGTATTCTCGCCAAAATGGTGGGGAGAATCTATACCTGCTATGAGTGTCCCAGGATCCCATGGTTGAACCCCTGTTGAATAATGATAACACATCTTAACCCTTTAGCCAACTTAGCTTTTTAAATTTTGAAATATAAAACTAAATCTGATATTTTTTAAAAACAATAAACAATATTTACCAATAAAACCTTACAAATATGGTTGTCATTGGAACCGGCTCATTGAGCCGGTTCCAATGACCCCCATATTTGTACAATTTTATTGACAAAGTGTCAGGATATTTCAGGTCATGTTTACCTTGTATTGGTTAATTGGCTGCCACTGTTTTAGGTAAAAGGTTGAACAATCAATTCTTTTCATGCAAATCCTAGCAGAAGTTCCACGAGAATCTACATGGATTCTCGCTGGTTTTGTTGCTCGAATCTTTGCATGAATCGATTCTCGGATTCTCATTGAATATAAGCCCTGATTGTGTCACGTGAGGTGTCTTAACCTATAATTTGAAAGCAAAACACCGAAAAAAAAAAGTGAATAAAAATTTGTGTGTAAATATTTTTGGCTGATATCACCAGTTCCTTGAGTGCAGGATAAGAAAAGTATTGTTGAAACCCCTCCCATGTCTTGTTATCTGCAAAATTGATTTACTTCTAGATTTAATGTCAAGTGTGATATTAACCCATATTCCTCAGAATAATGTCAAGTGACTAACTATCATATATTCTTGTACACAGCTCCACACGATTCAACAGTGTTTCTACATCATTGTTAACTGCCTTATAAGACAGGGTTCATTCCCACTAGACCAATTCCCTTTAGACCAATTCCCACGAGGCCAATTCCCAAAAGACCAATTCCCAAAAGACCAACCGATGTGTTCTACTTTTAAATAATTCTATATCAATAATTTGATATATTTATAAATAATTATAAATGTATTTAATGTTATTGATATTCAAGCCTGAAAATAAGCAGTCTGTCATTTGCAGAATGAGGTCCCCAGAGAGTGAATTTCCTGATGCTACCCACACAGTGGGCCAATTTATCCTCTGGGTACCTCTTTCTGTTTATGTTTGAGACCTTGATTCTGGTTGAGGTTCACAGAGGGTAGCATCACAAAATTCACCCTCTGCGGACCTCATTTTTCAGATGATAGTCTGCTCATTTTCTGGCTTGTTGATATTTTATAGATGTTGGTCAGATTTTTCATAACAATTGTTATAGTAATCACACACTTTCAAAGGCTGTGATTCTTTTTTATTATTTTTTTTTATCAAATAAAGTGCTTATCAATAAATAAATGTTTTCTTAATTATCCTTAATCAACCCTTAATCAATAACAGTATGTAGTTGGTCTAAGGGGAATTGGTCTTTTGGGAATTGACCTAAAGGGAATTGGTCTAAAGAGTCTGGTGGGAAGACACCCTTAACAGGCAGCTAACAATAATGTTAAAACACTGTCAACATAAATCCTGCCTACCAGAAGTGTTCTCAAAGAAAATTACACTTGAGGCAACATTTTCAAATCACTATGAAAATGGCAATTTGTGGCTGTATGCATGCATCGGAAGAAAGACATTTAAACCTGATATGTGAACAGGCATGGTACAAACAGTCTCTTTGGTCCAGAGCTAGTGTTTTATAAAAGGTTACGCATGTGAGGTAACCAACATATTGTTCGGCTTCATATCCCTCTGACTTGTTAGGCCACACAAAGTAGCTCTTCTGTTTCTCGGGCCATTATTTATAAAATTGCATGCGGGCGAGCGTTTTTTTATTTTATTTTTTATTTTGTGTAATTATTTCTTTGCCATTAAAAGTTCATGTTCTTGGTTTTTGTTTTAGGACTCATAATCTGCAGAATAGCATGGGTGGTGGTGTATTTCGTCCCTTGAGAGCAAGAAGGCTTTGCAATGCTGAAGCATTGCAAAGCCTTCTTGCACTCAAGGGACAAATTTATCAATTTTTTAACTTTGGTAAAATATCAGACATAAACCATTTAATTTTTACTTTTTTAAAGTTTACTTTGGATATAAAAAGAGAGCATGCGGCAGCCAAAAGGACCATGCGGGAGGGCCTGAGAAACAGATTTTTAATTTTTTTAGGCCTTAAATCTGGTTGATTTTTTAGAAGAGATGGGTCAAGATATATTGAATAAAAGGACTACTTCACTGCATGCATCAGAAGACGGACATTTCTTGTATTTGCAAGATTTCCAAAAAGGTCTCTTTGAATGAAGACATTTTTTACTGGCAGTTAACGACAAAAATATGCAATATCATAAAATGTAATATCTTGATTACATAACTATATTCTTGGTTAAAAATACTGCAGACAAAAATAATAGCATTTTCATTAAATAAAGTTAGCATGAACTGAAACAGTCCAAAATATCTCAACTAATATGTTTCAATTAATAATGGTTAATATCATTTATTTATTGGAGTTTGAGGTCACTTCCAGCAGCTGTGGCTATATCATGACCGCAATGCAAGTATGAATCATATTAAATGGTTGAGTGCTAGAAGCCACCATCAGGGCTTTCAAAAAAATTAAGGTACCAGTGCAAAACCCTACATTTTCCTTGCTGGTGTTCCATATTTAGTCAAATGCAAATAATATTTTGTTTATACAATTTGCTCAATTACAAATTATTGGAGAGTGCCTATCAGCACTCTCCAATAATATATAATAAAACAAATTTTGATAAACAAATTCAGACCACCAAAATAAATATAGCTCTGAACCAGTTAAACCTTTACCCAATGCAGACAATATCAAAATTTATTATTTTAAATATAATTTTTTTAAATTTCTAAAAATTTTTTAATAAAACTATATCATGTGACCCCCTCATTGGAACGAGCTCAATGAGCTCGTCCCAAAGAGGGGATCACATGATGTTGAAATTTTTTGAAAAATAATATTTTTTCACCTGCTGAATTTGCATATTATGTGGGTGGATGTGGCCGATTTGCTGGGTAAAGGGTTAAGTCAATCATTTATATCTATGCTACCCACCTTAGACTTCCACCACAGCCATTTGTTTGCTGGTTCTATTGATTACAGTTAAGCCTTTACATATGAATCACCTGCACCCAACCATGTAATATACAAATTAAGCAGCTTAAAAAATATTATTTGAAATTTTTTTGACAAATTTGAAAAAACAATAAATTTTGATATCTACAGAAAACTTTTCAGACTAACCAACTGTCCAGGTACTGGTTTTTAAATCTTCAGACAAGTTTTTGTACATTGTAAAGGTGTACCATTAGCTATTTTGTAACTATTTTCAAGAAATACATTTTCTTTCAGGGAAAATGATACTGTTATATTTTTTTTAATGGGGTTTAACAAAACATTCGACAGCCATGGTTACCTCATGTCAGAAGTTTTATGGATGGAGGAAGCTGGAGTACCTAGAGAACCACTGAGAAGTGGCGAGCAACTGTGTCTGATGCACTAACTCCACACAAGCAGGGTTAGCACTGGTTGAAGACGAGCATCATCGCCATACAGTAAGCTTCAGTACACAGTGCCACACTGCTCCCACCTGGGCATAACCACTAAGTGATCATACTTCCTATTGATACATATAGTTGTATTAGTGCCAGGACTGATATAAACATTATAGAACACCACAAATTATTTCATTAGTTTATTGTGCATTCACTGATACTGTGATTGTCATTCGAATACTTTTGAGTTTTTGTTGAGGTGAAAACTCCACTTCATGAGTGTTTTGGCAGTAATTCACTACAGGGTTCCCACAGGCAGTCTCTCATACAATCAAGTCACGACACACTAACACATGCGGATAAAAATTTTGTAAATACAATGGAGCTCACTTAATCATATCTCCCATAAATTATAACAAGGCAAAGAGATGTGAACAAATTTTGATTGTTAAAAATAATTTAGCACTCTATCAGTTAATAGAATAACTCTGTGAACAGAAAATGATTTTCAAACACCAAAACATTTACTATATCTTCAGCACAGATTTGAGATGTTAACAGCAAGTAGATTACAGAGTAAACTCCTGTTGATTGGATTGAAAATCTTGTAAAACAGTGGAGCCCACTTAACTGGATATCTCTTAATTGTATATCCCTGTTAATTGAATATAATTTTCAAACACAAAACCATTTGCCATACCTTCAGTACAAATTTGATCTGTTAATTGCATATGGGCTGTAAACTCCTGTTCATTGTATATAAATTTTTGTAATATGTCGAAAAAATTACTGTGACACGCATGAAATTCCCCTTATTTATCAACCTTTTTGGCCTCACGACATCCAATACAGGCATTTATTCTATTATATCTTGCTTGACAGAGCTCTATGAGCTCTGTCAAACAAGATATAATAGAATAAATGCTCAGTTTACAAACTGAACACAGGAAACTGACCAAATCCCTGTTAATTGTATACTCCTGTTAATTGAATAATTTTCACTGGCAAAATGGATATTCAATTAAGAGGATTCTACTGTATGTCGAGAAATTACCCTGACAATCACCAAATTCCACTTGTTCATAGATCTATTTGCCCCTGGTACATCCAATAGGATTATTTAATCTATGATTATCATTATCTCTGGGAGGAGAGGATACAAAATAAAAAGTATTATTAGCGCAGTTTATCTCTAGAATAAAAGGAAATAATCAAATCTTTGTCAATTGAAAACACCTCTTAACTGAATAATTTTTGCCAGCAAAGTGGCTCTTCAATTATCAGGTTTCCATCGAGAAATACATGTAAAAATAGTAGGGCTGAAACGGTTGGCTCATTTTCACAACCAGCTAACCACGAGCTATAACCGGATAATATCCAGTTATCCATAGCCATTATCGAATCTGGGATCAAAACTATAGAAATTGGAAAGCAGTATTCCCAGAAACTATTCCGTAGAGTGTATACAAATGAATATTGTCGAGTACTCGACAACGTTTCTTTGCATGCACAATATGGAATAGTTTCTGCTATTACTCAGTACTCACGGAATTTGCCGATCATTAACGAAGTCTTGAATGCCAAAGTCAATTATTTCTCAATATATACAGCACTGCTTCGAGGTGTAGTCTATCCCAAATTATTTATTTATTTGGTGTTTAAGGTCACATACTTATACACAATGGATAATCATGACTGTGACAGTTTTACAGGTGGAGGAAGCCTGAGTACCCGGAGAGAACCACCAAGCAACGACGAGCAGCTGCCAGCTCTCCAACATTGTAACTCTGCACTGCAGCACAGGCAGGGTTTGATTGTTTGAAGACATGCGCACCATCGACGTGCAGTATGCCTTAGTACACAGCAGCATCGTCACATGATATGGTTTTGTTGAAATTTTTTGAAAAATTTTAAAAAATGAAATTTAAAATAATAAATTTTGATATTGTCTGCGTTGGGTAAAAGGTTAATGGCAGGGTATTTTTTGATTGGTTTTGCATCGCTGTTTCGCATCGCTGTTTGAAATTTCTTCAAAATCTTGATTATTTTAAACTGCTTAATTTGTATATGACTCTTGTAATTAGGTGAAAGATTAATCTCACAAATACAGCATACCACCAAATGTTTCTAAAGGGAACTGAGGCCACACAAAATAAATTTATTGATTCTCAGGCAATTTTTTTCTTCAAATCAGTGAGGGAGGGAGGGAGGGGTTTTATTTTTGTTTTGCAAAAAAGTCAGCAAATATGGAGGGGATTTTAACTGTCTTTTTATGCACAGAAATATAAAAAGTGCATATTTATACAAATAAATTCATTTTTAATTTGAAAAATAAAACATTCCTCAAAAACAAACTGTAGGTACTGCAATTCAAAGGTTTAATATTCTTTCAATGCTCTTCATATTATCTTTGAAGTAAAAGTATTTAATCTATAGGGATTTGCCTCATTACAATTTATGGGAGAGTGCCTATATTAAATAAATTGTAATAAGGCAAACATATTGGAGACTCAACTGAATAAATATGCATCAATCAAAAAATGTCCAATGGGGGGGGGGGGGGGGGGGGGGGGGTCAAGTTCAATGAGGGATTGCTTGAGACTCAAAACACTTTTTCTTCATCCTAAAGTCAAAGTTGAAAGGAAACCTTAAAATATACCATTTTTCATAAAGTCAAGGGGAGTGACTCTGGAATAGAAAATATTAATACTACCAAATGTGAACCTGAGCTGTATTTTGACATTCTAAACAATACGTGAATGTTTTAAAAAACTATATGAAGGCATATTTAACTGGTTCAGGGCTACATTATTTTTGGTGGACTGAATTTGTTATTCAAAATTTGTTCTATATGTATTACAAATTATTGGAGAATGCCTACAGGCACTCTCCAGTAATATGTAATAGAACAAATTTATATAAACAAAATTATTTGGGTTTGACTTAATATGAAACATGAGCATGGAAATCGTTTGCTTTTGCTCTGGTATCCTCATTTTTTTGGAAAGCCTTCATATGATAGTGGCTTATAGCACTCAACCAGTTACGTTATCGTTTGAAAACCAAAAAAGTCAGACATATGAACAAACAGGGGTAATACTGAAAACCCCTTCGTCTATCTGCGTTGGTATAAAAATATAGAAAAGCAAGTTTGAGGTCAAGCCTAAGTTAGATGTTATGGTGTGAACTCATTGTTTGGGTCACTTCTTCTGCAAGGCAAACAAAATTACAGGCCCTGGATATTTAGCCTTCTAATTTTTTTAAATTGTGTTTGCCAGTACAAAAATGTCACTAGAAGTATAGTAAAGCACTGGATTACAAAGATGCCATTTTTTGTTTTATTTTAAGAAAATGCTAATATTTCTGTACTGTATTTCTTATTTGTATGCCATTTTAACTTTTAATATCATCAAGGCTGACATCCAGCAGGTCCTTAAAGTTGAAAGGAATAAAGGAATATCCTGTACCATGGTAAAACTTGCTCTGAAACTCAACCCTGAAATAAAAGAGTAAAAAACTATTTATCACAAGTCTCATTATAGTGGAGTCTATTTAATTGGATATTGCCTTATGGATAAACCCTCCTAACTGCATATAATTTTCAAGCCATTTACCATTCCAATTGGATATTGCCTTATGGATAAACAACCCTCCTAACTGCATATAATTTTCAAGCCATTTACCATTCCATTGATAAAAATTTGCCCTGTTAATTGCATATGGGGTATAGAGTAAATTTCTGTTAACCCTTTACCCAACACACAGGATATCAAAATTTATTTTATTAAATATTATTTTTTCAAGAAACTTCACGAAAACCATATCATGTGACTCCTTACTGGAATGAGCTTGATGAGCTCGTTCCAATGAGTGGTCACATTAAAGCGTTTTCTTGAAATGTTTTGAAAAGTTAAAAAATTTATAGTAATTTATATATTTTTTATACTTACCAATGACCCAGACATAGCTGGTGCTAACTCTTAAAATATAGGGCCAAACACAAATTTTGCCCCCCAATCCCCAAAATTTGCATCTAAAACTAAAGAAAACATGTCCTGAAAGGCCCTCCACACTTCGCCCCTACTGCGCATGCGCAGTGTCAAGGACGTTCCGAAATTGGCGCCATTTATCATTCTAATAACCAGTGCCTGGTAAGCGCTATGTACTCAGCGGGGAGGCAAGAGTTCCCAACTCCTGGGAGGGCCATCCCCGTCTGGGTCATTGGTAAGTATAAAAAATATATAAATTACTATAAATTTTTTAACATTTTTATACTGTACCAATGACCCAGACATAGCTGAATAGTAAAAAGGCTGGAGGGCCAAGGACATAGAGCAAAATGGAATACGCTCAATAAAATAAAATAGAGTCATCCCCTGTAGGGAAAAGAAGTAATAGGCCTTATATGTATCTTTCTTATTTATGATAAATTAGAAAGATACAACACCTTCCAAAAATTGAGCTTCATACATCCATGTACTCTATTAATATCCAATAATCCTTATACTAATAATTTTTAAAGTAAGCCAATAATAAAGTAAGTCTAGAGAATAGAGACTCTTATACTCCTAAAAGTGTGTGAGAATTGCATAATCATGTCCGTTGACATATGCAATATTCAAAAGCTATACTTTAAAAACTAAGACTTAAACTTCTCACTAACAACCATCCCAATAACAGCTCAGAATTACTAACTCCGGAGGAGGTATCCCCTTGTTTTCATAGTAAAAACAGGTGACCCAAGGGAACACCCTCCCCCCCCTTTTTCTTGCCCTGGGTCAAATAGCCCAGAGCGAAGAGGGCAGCCGAACGGAGACACTGCCGAAACAGACAGCCTACCTAGCTATAGTAGCAACTGTTAAGTGAATGACATTCTGAGCAGTAGATAATAGACCTAACAACAGAGGCCTCCAGAAATGGACTCGATATTTCTGAGATAAAATTCATGAATGGATGGCTGAGCGCAATGAGCAGCCTTCAAAAATCTATAATAGCAACACTATTAAAGTAAGCCCAAGAAGTAGAAGAACTCTTACTTCATGAGCCGAAATCTTAAGCACAACTGCTAAGCCAATGATATACCATAAGCAGTACGCTAGTTAATAGAATCCATTAACAATAAAATGGAGCGTAACGTCCTTCTACTAGACATCAAAGACAGAAGAAGCTTACGCCCTTGTAATAAACAGATATCTGTTTATAAATACATAAACTGTACCCGGAAAGAGTAAAGGCCTATGCCCATACGAAGACGGAAGGACCTTAAAATAATAGGTTCCGGATAATAGGAGCCTAACTCTTATGCAACAATCCAACCTAAATAGTAACGGAAGTATTGATTCCGAAACTATGAAAGTGAAAATCATCCATCGATAGTGCATGAAACTCACTGACTCTACAGTAAAAGAGAAACCAACAGAATTACTGTCTAAAAGGTCAGAATTTGAAAACTACTGTTTCCAGAGGCTCAAATGATTACTTAGCTAAATAAGAACCGAAGTTAAAATCCGTATAGGAATTTAATCTAAAGATTCTAAGTCTATTTATCAAAAAGTTACTAACTGACTTAGATAAAGAGACAAAAGACTCAATTGTAAACTATCGTAGAGTGCATAGGTATGAGGTAACATAAACCTATAACCTAAATAACAACAGGCTGCAGTAGATCTTGTGAAACAAGTATACTAAAAAATAGCAATGAGTAGTATGGAGGGATCAACCATATGAACATAATGATCCCTACACCACGACGGAAGAGCCTCCACTTTAGTCGCATAGAATAGCGAAGAAGAGGATCTCCTATAGTAAGAAATCGCGTCCAAAGCTCGTCCAGTACAGTGCTTACAATGCAATACGGACCACACAACGGAATACATGAAGGTTGCGACCTTGCTGGTTGTGATAAAGATGACACGATTTACCCAGTGAAAAAAGATCCTCACATAGAGGAAGATTTCACGTTAAGATCCACAGTAGACAAGAGAGTAAATTACTCATGATCTCTGTGAAGATAGAGATGCTATCAACAGAAATGTATTGTGGTTGTTTATCTTAGCAATACCTGCTAAAACAACAGCGCCGGAGGATACGCGTATCCTATCATTCCGTCCTATAGATCAATAGAGCGTTAACAGTATTAGCTCAGAGATCTGGACAAGCCAACACATACGTCTGCAATTTATTAGCAAGCTGTGTCATAAATAAAACATCATTGGGCGCTCCCATAGATAGCAAATCTGAATGAATACTTGTTTGTTGAGAGTCCATTCTGACAGCAACAAGCGACCCGTAAGAGAACGGGAGTGCGATAAAACAATCAGACGACCCAGAATATGACGGACCAAAACTGAACTTGGTGTACTATAACCAACAGACGGATTCTTTCCATTAAATTGAATAACGGAAACGAAAGAGTGCCTCCCTGGTTCCGGAGATACGCCACTACTGTCGAATTAAAGGACAGGAATTTGGGCATGCGTTTCTGAATAATGTTCATGCAATGACATAAGCAAGCCTAAAAAACATTATTCCGCGGAAGTTAAACTGATAGCTAAAAGACTGCGGAACCCAAAGACCCTGGCACTTCGAATCCGTAGGGATCAGTATATATCCCAATCTGTTTGACTGGCAACCGTCATAACAGCCACACTCGGGTCCGGCAACTGCGGCGGCACTCTCTGAGTCAACCACCGAATGTTTGCCCCAGTCTGAATCTCTTGTAACACTAGATAGACAAGAGAATGTATAAATCAAGCAATTCATGGATTGCCGGAAAGTTGCCGTCGAAGAGAAGCTCCTCCGAGAACGAAGCGACTCTGAGAGAGTTCTTAACCTACTATCCACGCGTGGATGTAGCTAGGGCTGCATCACGTCTAACCAACTCCAATCAGCCACTGAAGGGCGGAGTTATACGTGAACAAACTACTGCCCTCAAAAGAAATTACATTGAGAATAATATCCCGTAAATCTTTTCTTGAAGACGTAATGATAACGCCTCAGTAAGGCGGATTACGTATAATAAAGCGTCTAAGTTAAGTCTACTATACATAATGTCGTTCCCAACATTGAAATTGGAAAAGACATAAACGGCGAAAAAGAATATATATGCAGTCTTTAATCACACCGTCTAGACGCGTATGAACTCTCGGTATGCCCTGCTCTGCCAAAATAAACTATATGTAAAAAAGATAAAATGGCAGAAATGAGCCACGCGGACAAGAAACTAAACTATCATGCTTAGTAGCAGGCTTGTATATATATATAAATATATAGCGTCGAAAAATAAAACACATGTTGTAATGACAATATTGGACTGCGTCGGTAAGTCAGGGACAAAGTCCCTGTACCGATCGAAAAATCCGAGTCCAATGACGCTATAAGTCTCTTATCCAAGATCGCAGCAATGAAGTCCGAAAAATAATCACTGGAAGAAATGCCAGAAGATATGAAAGGCATCTTCCGATACTACTAAAGGGAAAACTCGAAATCTTTCGAATCCCTTTCGCCATCCTGTCGGACCCTATAAAGCATTCGGTCGTCCGTAGCTTGATGCAACCGCGGACCGCACCGACCCAGCGCCGTCGGATAATTCCTGATTCGACCAAGAAACTGTCAATTGCTGGGATGCTGCGAAACAACTGTGCTAACTCGGATAGCACGTCCGTCACTGAGGCCTGAGGAGCAGCGGTCTTACGATGCATTGCCGCAGGAAGCTCCGAGATCGTTACCCCGTGCATACTTCCAATATGCGAGCGAACGGAGTGTATAGGCCTCGTGTCCCTTGGCTACCGGATGGCGCGACCTATTCGCTGTGGAATCACTGAATGCCGAAACTGATCGGATACTCGAGGTCACGTAGCCAATGTGCGGTCGTGTGCCCTGCTGTGAGGATGAGGAAGCATTAAAGACAGTCTCTCGGACTGTCAATATAACGGAGTGTCCCGAGCAACGGACATATGCTCCGAATGTAAAATATCTGAACCACAACATGCGGTCCCCTATGTTGTTGGCTTCCTCCGATCTGTCCTCAATCTGCCGTCACTGGGTGAGTACTAAAGTAATTAAAGTGCTCGCATCACCCAAATCTCCTTCCTAGACCGCAACGGACGAACCCGGCAGCCGAACCATTCGATGAATGTACGCTACACCGGGTGAGCTAGCGAATGTCACTCCGTAAGCGATAGACATATTCCATGAGCACTTATTGCCGCTAACTCTTCATTAACTATGACGACAGAGGCACACTTTTGAAAGACATCTCCATAATTCTTCGAACAAGAAACCAGAAATGCTTGGATAGCAAGCATAAAATAATAATATATATAGCGTCGTTCAATAATTCGAAAGTTTGTGTGACATTATTGGACTATGTCGGAACTGAGGGACGATGTCCCTGAACCGAACCAAAAATTTCTAAGTCCACCGACGCTATCGGTTTCTTATCCGGCATCGCAGCATATTTTGTTCCGAAAGGGAAAGCTTGAAATCCTCCGAATCCCTTTCGGTATCCCGTCGGACCGGATGAAACTTTCGGACGTCCGTACCCGCTTCCGCGGAGCGTCCCGACCCAGCATCGTCGGATAAAATATATGCGACAGATTCAGTTGATGCTGGGATGCTGCGATAAACTGTGCTATTAAGGAAAGCACGTCCGTTCCCGAGGCCTGTGCAGTAGCGGACTTACGATGCATTGCCGCTGGAAGCTCCGTGTACGTTGACTCCCGCACACTTCCTATGCGAACGTCTGGAGTCTGCAGGCCTCGAGTCCCCGGCTACCGACCCAGCGCTGTCGGATAATTCTCGATCCGACACCGTTTCTGTCGGCTGCTGGGATGCTGCGATAAGCTGTGCTATGTGCACAAGAATGTCCGGCGTCGAGACCTGCGGAGGCGCAGTCTATCGCTGCTTCGCCGAGGGCAGCTCCGCATCAGATGGCTCCCGCATACTTCCTATGCGAACGTCCGGAGTCCATCGGTCTCGAATCCCTGGCTGCCGGATGGTGTGACCTGGTCGCCGAAGAATCCTTGATCGGCGAAGCTGGTAATATATCGGCGGTCACGCAGCCAAGGTGCGGTCGTGTGTGCTGACGAGAAGAGGAAGCCTTAGCAGTCTCAGCGGACTGCCTATACAACGGAGCGTCCCGAGCGACGGACGTATGCTCCGCTAGCGACACATTTGTACCACAACATCTGGGGCCAGATGTTGTTGAACGAGAGAGGGGCCTCTCTCGCTTGCCGTCCGGATGGACCGGAACGAGCTATGAACCGGACTAAAAGGCTTCCTCCGTTCTCCCTCCGATCCGCCGTCACTGGGTGTGCATTAAGTTAATTTTATAGTGCTCGCATCACCCCAAAATTCCTTCTAGACCGCAACGGACGAACCCGGCTGCCGAACCATTCGGTGAATGGACGCTACACCGGGCGAGCTAGCGGACGTCAAAGGCCGTCGAACCTACTAGGGTCCTCTTAGGCAATTGGCGTATTACATGAGCACTTTTCCGCTAGCCCTTCATTAATTGTGACGACGGAGGCACACTGTTGGAAGACATCACAGATACATCACCCTAATCTTGATCGTCTGAAATAGAAATTGATAAAGTAGAGTGACCCTGCGGGGAAAGGACCGGAGTGTCCAAATCCCCAACAACATACCGTGACATACGCTTCCCATATTGTCATCGAAATCATACGATACAGAACAGGAGTTAATGCGAGTACACTGACCACATATAGAATGATAATAAGGTCAGAGGAAGACTTCCTCTAAAACAATTGATCAATATCCTTTCAATGTGAAAAGAAAACAAGTCCTGGTACTCGCACTAACCCCTGGCAAAATACATAATAATAATATGATCCATTAATATAGAAAAAATAATTGAAATCAAAATATTTTGAAAAAATATTTTTTCAGAACAGCCCAAGTTTCTGAAAAGTAACGTTGAGCCCCAATGGATCCCAAGCCTAAGTGTGGAAAAAAAATTTTAAAAATATTTTAAACAATTTATTCAACACTTACGAACAATAATAATGTATCTAGTTATGATTAAAATAACATAAAGATATTATTATTTAGAAATCCCCCCCTCACACAGAGGGCTGTTGTAAATGTAAACAATGAGTGTAAAAACACTAAATAAGACTCCAGGCACCGAGGCCCGAAATCAGTTACCAAAAATACACCATCTGATGCAAAACAGAGACTTCCAGGGAAGAAACTGCAGAACATCAGATGGTAGATGCAGAACACAACGCCTAACCACCCGTAGGTGAAGACGTAAACATAGGGAAAGAACAGAATTCATTCTGTTATTCAGCTAAAACTCCCAAGAAATTTTAGTAATAATAATTACATAAACTATGCCAAAAGCATGGGAGAATAGCAAGGGGGAACTTAAAGGACAGGGAGAGAGGAAAAACACTTGAAAAAACAGTGTAACTAAATAATCAGAATGACAACAAAATGGCTGCTGCCTTGAAAATAGGTAACTTAACATAATTTCATTAAAAAATTTTAAGTTACAGCCCTGATAATATTCTGTCACACATTCTTTTCCTCTCCTCCTTTTCTATCCTCCTTAGAATCACCATTTCACTAATATTTATGTGTCTGGCATCATTTAAACTGAGATTTAAAAGCACAAAGATCAGTCAGATGTTAACTGATGAAGGGCCAAACTTAGAATGATAAATGGCGCCAATTTCGGAACGTCCTTGACACTGCGCATGCGCAGTAGGGGCGAAGTGTGGAGGGCCTTTCAGGACATGTTTTCTTTAGTTTTAGATGCAAATTTTGGGGATTGGGGGGCAAAATTTGTGTTTGGCCCTATATTTTAAGAGTTAGCACCAGCTATGTCTGGGTCATTGGTACAGTATAAAAATATAATTTTTTTTCAACTATTCCATTTGAAAATGTTACAGGCAGATCTGGCTGATTTGTTAAGTGAAGGGTCAACAGAATAAAATATTTTGATTTTACGAAAAATAATGCGAACAGGCCTCAAATTCCAAAGAATTTATTTTTTATTGGGGTTTAACCCTTTACCTAACATGAAAAGCAGTCGACACTTGCAAAAAAAATTCTTCAATAACTAATTTTTTTCATTTTTTGTCTCAAAAACATAGGTTATGACCCCTCGTTGGAACGAGCTCAACGAACTCATTGCAATGAGGGTCATAAACTAGGTTTTTGCGACAAAAAATGAAAAAAAATAATGAAAATAAATTAGCGATATTTGAGAATAGTGCTGGCTGGTTTTGGCCGTTACATTGGGTAATGGGTTAACAACACTGTTGACAGCCAAGGTCACATCACGTTGGGAAAGTTTGACAGGTGGAGGAAACCGGAGTACACAGAGAGAGCAACTGTCAGATTCCAGAGACCTTCCCAAGAAATGATGTCAAGGGTTGGAATTATCAACAAAGGGAAAATTAATTAATTTTCTAGTGATTGTCCTAAAAGATGATATGACATTTTTTAAAATGATAATAAAAAAAATTGGGACAGGTTGAAAATAGGGATGGGCAGGGCTGAAAATCTTGGAATTAAAATTTTGCTGATGATGATTTTTATTACCTGGTTAACGCATGCATGGACATCACTGTGAACAATGACTAGTCAACAGCAGCTGTACTGTTTTTTTTATCATGGTCCAGTGCATGGCACAAAACACCAAATTTCAACATGGCTTTTTATTTAATTATTGGTATTCAACATCACTTTCAGCATCTATGCTTCCATCAAGATCACAACACAAGAATGAGGTCAAGTTCACACAACTGTTCATATCTGAGCTGCCCACTTTCGTGAATTTCCACCCTAGGAATTGGTTATTTATATATTTATTGGTGTTTAATCCTTTACCCAGACGATATAAAAATTTAATTTTTTTAAAAAAAATTTCAACAAAACCATATCATGTGACCCCTTGTTGGAACGAGCTCGATGAGCTCGTTCTAACGAGGGGTCACATGATATGGTTTTGTTGAATTGTTTTGAAAAATAATCTTTTTTTTGCAACTGCTGAATTTGCATATTATGCTGGCTGATGCGGGAGATTCGTTGGGTAAAGAATTAAGGTCACATACTTCTGCACAATGGCTAATCATGACCGCAACATGGAGAAAAAGGCAAGCCCAGTCAATCATTTATACCCATGTTGCCCATTTTAGCGGACTTCCACCCCAAGCATTCACCCCAAGCATTCATGACTGGGTCCTATTTTACCAGTAAAACAGAGTTTGTTCACAGTAAAGAAGGGCTATGCAAAGCGTGAGCCACTGCCCCTGACACCTAGGCATATTCGAAGTAGCCTTAAAGGTATAGTGGGACAGCAAAGTCAAAAGAGTGAAAACCGAAAAATGTTCTTAGTCCAAAAAGTGAAAATGGGCCATAACTCTGAGAAAAATTATTGGACAGAACCAGTTCCCCCATGTGGGTCTATCAGTATACTAGAGGAGATCCAAATCCAATCAATGGCTTTGAATCAATGGCTTTGAAATTACAATGGAAAACATTTGTACAGACAGACAAAAGGGCAGATGGATGGATGGGTGTATGCATAGAAGGCTTCACAAAAACAAGCACTTCTTCACTTCCCAGGGTCAAGCATTGGTTACTGGATACTATTTTACTAAAAAAGCATAACTTGTCTACTACAGTAAACAAGCACTGCTCCACTTCCCAGTGTTCCCATGATGGTTCAAAATGATTCAAGTTCCCGACCACATCCCACATCAAATTTGTAAACAGTCTGAGGCAGAAAAGTGTTATGAGTAAAGAATAATTTGAATAGAACTTAACCCTTGAAGGCCTATTTCCACAAGTTTTACGACATCAGAACAGGTGCCTTCAGCATGCCATCATGAGGAAATTCTGCTAGCAATAGACAAATTACCTAAGCAGAGGTGGTTTCTAGTCAAGTCTTGGCTGCCTTAACAGGAAGTGATCAGGTGTGAATTCAAGACAGTTGTCCAGGCCCCTAAGGGTTAACCCAGAGATATACGCTTCAAGTCAAATTCATCAGGTTTTAACCCTTTACCCAATGAATAGCCCACATCCGCCCACGTAATATGCAAATTGAGCAGTTGAAAAAATTAAATTTTTCAAAATATTTCAACAAAACCATATCATGTGAGCCCTCATTGGAACGAGCTCATTGAGCTTGTTCCAATGAGGGGTCACACGATATGGTTTTGTTGACATTTTTTGAAAAATTTAAAAAAAATGATATTTTAAGGCCATAAAAAAAGAACCTCTGTTTCTCAGGCCCGCGCGCATGGTCATTTTTGGTGCGCATGCAACCTTTTTATGACACCAAAAAATCTTCAAAAAAAATTTGAGATATTGTGCTCATTTTGGTAAATCGATATCGATGCGTTCGCAAATTTTAAATTAATACACTTCAAGCTTTTTCTACATCATACCTTAATAAAGTGGGTGGGTTTTAGCAATATTCACGACAGAAAGTGTTTTATTACGTAAAAGGTAAGTCATAATGACAGCAAGAAGGAAGGTGTCTTTCAGTCTGACAACAAACAGTCACAAAGGGGAATGGTCGATTCGCACCACGTTTGATTCGCACCAACCCTCAGAAAGTCTGCAAAGTCAGGTGCTATGCTGAATGGAACACAGTCTCCTGGAATTTATTTTTAGTAACATTTGTATTGTAAATGACCGTCATTGGGAATTTGTGTACTTTAAGATGCAGGATAATTGGATAACTAATAGTAACCGTTGCTTGATATAAAAGTAACAGTCATAGTTGAAAATAAATCGCATATAGGCAGGTATGTGCGGTCGAATTGGTTAATAAAAACACGCAAACATTCGTTTTGTATTTCATTTTCAGATTTAAAAAAAATATGATTTATGGATGAACTGCCCGTTCAAATGGGTTGTGATAATTTTGAATATAACGGGGAAAAATTGCGATTCACGATTTTATTAGGCAGGTTGTGAAAGGATTTTTTTTTTTGGTGAAATAAATCTCTGAAAGTTGGCACTTCGACATTTGATTTGTCCCAGAGACGTTTCAACACGAGATGTTTCACCCAAGAGGCGTTTCGTGACTTTCGTCCTGTGTTATAATTTTCACGTTTCACTGAAAAAACAAACATTCAAACCCCACTTCATTTACGACCCAACACCCCTATGGTGATTAACCAATATATTTGCGAAATTTTGCATGGTCCACCAGGCATTTGGGTGGGGGTCAAATTACCACAAACAACCTCTCGGGGAGAAAATAAAAAGAAAAAAAAAAAACAAAAATGCCTGCCCTTGCTTTTTTGGAAAAAATGGCCTGAGAAACAGACAATCAACTTTGTATGGCCTAAATAATAAATTATGATATCGTCTGCGTTGGGTAAAGGGTTAAAGTTGTAGTATGCAACCTGAACCCTGGTCCATCATGTGGAATTCAGCATCCTTCCTCTTAACAGAGAAAAGTGACTGTTGTGAGACGTGATCAAGAGAAACATGCAGCCTTTTTTATTTTTTGACTGTATGGCCAATCATGTAATTCTGATTTTGCCAGTGACTGGGCATTGCCATCAATTTTAATCAACTTGAATCGGACCCCTGTAAGGATGCAGTATACCACAGATCAAAAGATTCTGACTGGGGCATCTTTTTAAATAATTTTCCTCATATATATAATTAAAATTTGGGGTCCCATAAGGAGCTCAGATATGAACCTGGAGAATTTATGTGAATAATCTTGAATCTGACCTCAATTAAGATGCTGTGTACCAGATATCAGAAGAATCTGACCTGAAGCTCTAGAGGATAAGATTTTTAATTTTTGAAAACAAGAAAGCATATGACTCAATGTGTTAAATGAGCATCCCCACATTGGTTCCCATGAGGATGTGGGAAAATTTTTCCAGCATAAATCAAGTACTTATTGACTCAATAATACCATATACCAAATTTAGTTCAAATCAACATATCAGTCCTGAAAATATAAATTTGGTGGTGGGGACAAAAATATTACAAATGCAAATCTTGACCTTGACCTTGTTTGAACAAACTTTATTCTACACATCAAAAGGAAGCTTGGTACCAAATATCAAGTTACTGTACCCATTGGTCCATGAGGACACGTAACTGGATATTTCTTCATTGAATAACCGTGTTCATACAAAACACTTCCAAACACCAATCAATTACCATACTTCCAATAAATTTGACCTGTTAATTGCATCTATCTTATACAGAAAACTCATGTTAATTGAATAAAAAGGTTTGTGATCTATTAAAAATTACTCTTGAATAACAACAAACTCCACACATTTACAGAACTGGTTGGCTTCAGTACATTATATATAAGTATTTTATTTTTATATACAGTGTACTTCAAGCAGTAGTTCCACCAAGCATAATGCTAGGTACGAGACTGTTTTTCAACAGTTTTTCTGTAAAGTTTTCTACAGTCGGCCCCTGACAGGGATTGATCTCAGGACCCTGAACCAAATCGCCTTGCTCTGAAGGTTCTGCTATATAAGTATTTAATCTATAATATCTTATTTGACAGAGCTCCAAGAGCTCTGTCAGACAAGATATAATAGAATAAATAACGATTTTATCACTTGAGTCCAGGAAAATGACGGAATCCCTGTTGACTGAATACTCCTGTTAAGCGAATATTTTTTAATGGTAAATCTGCTATTCAATTAACAGGATTCCTCTCCATTTACCCTTCTGCAGACAGATATCAAAATACTGAAATTTCAATCAGTAAACATTTCCCACAATGCAACTAGAAATTTAACCAATGCTATCTT
The DNA here is from genome assembly GCA_031216915.1 of Pictodentalium vernedei. NCBI lineage: Eukaryota > Metazoa > Mollusca > Scaphopoda > Dentaliida > Dentaliidae > Pictodentalium > Pictodentalium vernedei. Next base: position 72,119,432 of record CM062297.1, read on the forward strand.
ATTTAATGAGCTCTACAGTGCAAGTCAAAATAAGTTTTTCTCTTCATACTCTGATCAGACCAGAATCTGACATCATTTTCAGGAAAGCTCTCACTGAGAGCTTTCCAGAAATAATGTCTGATTCTGATTTTATCAGTGCAGAAGCAGCAGTATACATAGTTTATTGCAGTTATGTTACAACTTATTTTGATTTGTACTGTAGTTGTATTATGGGACAGATTTGCTGCTTGAAATTTTAATATATCGTCACCAGTGTGGAGAGAGTTAAATGAAATAAAGATGCAACTACTTGTCGCATTTGCCTAGAATTTTTTTTAATGGGATTTTAATGACAGTTTCGACAGTCAGGTCACCTCATGTCAGACAGTTTTACAGGTGGAGGAAGATGGAGTACCCGGACAAACCACTGAGCAGGGGCGAACAATTATCATACTCCCCAACACACTAACTGTACACAAACAGCACTAGCAATGATTGAAGACAAGTGTACCATCGACATGTAGGGCTGAAACGGTTGGCTCATTTTCACAACTGATTAACCGAGAGTTATAACCGGATAATATCTGGTTAACAGTAGCCATTATTTAACCGAATCTGGGATCAAAACTACAGGAATTGGAAAGCAGTATTCTCAGAAACTATTCCGTAGTGTGTATACAAACGAACGATGTCGAGTACTCAACAACGTTCGTTTGTATACATACTACGGAATAGTTTCTGTGGTTACTCAGTACTTACAAAAATTGCCGATCATGAATGAAGTCTTGAATGCCAACGTCAATTATTTCTCAATATATACAGTGGTGTAATCTATCTCAAAGGAGAAGCGGCAGATTTACTACGTTTTACCCATGGAATGACGATCACTAACGTTATTTCGGTTAACCGGTTGACGTTTTTTTTTAATCGGTTAGGTAGGTAACTGGTTACAAACCGGTTATCCGGTTAACCATTTCACTACTATCGATGTGCAGTACGCCTTAGTACACAGTTCAACCATACCCCAAAGTTGGAGATCAGGATTAAGTGTCTTGCCCAAGGAAACAACACAGTTACCCCTGTCTGGGATCGAAAAGTGGACCTTTCAGTTTGAAATCCAATGCTGTAACCACTGAGCCACTGCACTACCAGTTACAATTGAGTGGCTAAATAAAAAACTTACCAATGTAATCTGAGTGTGTGCAAGAATGCCGAAAGTCCCTCCATTATAAGAAGTACACAGACGGTAAGTACTGCCCAGGCTGACCATATAGCCCAAATTAAAATTGCTCCAACGATCCACATATTCGATTCCCACTTCATGCTCAGGGCAATGTGGAACACCATGGTCCATAACACTTCAGATAATTCTGCAACAAACAATTCATGGTGATATCATTATCATTTTTTAAGGCACAAAATTAAATGAAAGTGTCCATGACACTGTAACTTAACTTGTCTGTGTGTTGTGTTTGATGAAAAGGATAATGTTCAATGTTTATGAAAGGATTATGAAATAAGACAGACAAGAATTGTGATAATTGGGAATATGTTAATTTCAGTTCCCTGTATGCTATGTTTTTAATAAAAATAATATGAGGTGTGGACTGTACTAAAGAAATGAGGGGTGGGTTAATGTGGCCTTCACAGTTAATGTATGTGGCCCTCACTGTTAACGTATGTCAACAAAAGTTACCAAGTTACAGTAAAATTATTCCAAAACGAGTCATCCTATCAAGTCACAATGAAATCCCTTCATAAATATGGTCTGTAGACTGTGCTAAAGGTTTTCGGGCTTTGGGCCTGTGTAACCATCACAGTTGACCGAGGGGATGTCCTCACCTCGACATTATACTGAGTCATTCTACCAAGTTACAATGAAATCCCTTCACAAATACAACCTGTAGTCTGTACTAAAGTTTTTCAGGTTTGGGGCTCGTGCAGCCATCATGGTTGAATGATCACGACCAAAAGGGGACGTTCTCATCTGGGCATTATCTGGAGTGATCCTACAAAGTTACAATGAAATCCCTTCATAAGTACGACCTGTAGACTGTGCTAAAGGTTTTCGGGCTTCGGGCCCCTGTAGCCATCACAGTTGACCAATCATGACCAAAAGGGAATGTCATCATCTAGGCATTGTACCGAGTCAACTTAACAAGTTACAATGAAATCCTTCCATAAATACGACCTATAGACTATGCTAAAGGTTTTTGGGTTTTGGGCTCGAGCAGTCATCACGGCTGAATGATTGCGGCCAAAAGGGGATGTTCTCATCTAGACACTATTTGGAGTCATCCTACTAAGTTACAATGAAATCCCTTCATAAATATGACCTGTAGACTGTGCTAAAGGTTTTCAGGCTTTGGGCCCCTGTAGCCATCACAGTTGACCAATCGCGTCCAAAAGGGGACATTCTCATCTAGAGATTATATGAAGTCAACCTACCATGTTACAATGAAATCCCTCCATAAATATGACCTGTAGACTGTGATAAAGATTTTCGGGTTTTGGGCTCGGGCAGTCATCATGGTGGACAGATTATGACCAAATGGGGACGTTCTCATCTAGACATCATTTGGAGGCATCCTACCAAGTTACAATGAAATCACTCCATATTAAATATGACCTGCAGGTTGTGCTAAAAGTTTTTGGGTTTCGGGCTTGGGCAGCCATCATGGTTGACAGATCATGACTAAAAGGGGACGTTCTCATCTAGACATTACACAGAGGCATCTTACCAAATTACAATGATATCCTTTCATAAATACAATCTGTAGACTGTGCTTATGGTTTTCAGGTTTTGGGCTCGGGCAGCCATACCGGTTTACCGATCGCGACCAAAAGGGGACGTTCTCATCTAGACATGACCCAAACCTGCATATGAAATTTTGTGACAATCAGACAAGAACTGCGGGGTGTAGCCTGTGCTAAAGGAAAATGTGAACAGACAGACTCACAGACTAACAGACATCCGCTCACGTGATGGCAATAGCTTATCTTGACTTTGTCAAGTTAAGCTAAAAAAAAGTTAAAAAATTTATAGTAATTTATATATTTTTTATACTTACCAATGACCCAGACATAGCTGGTGCTAACTCTTAAAATTCTATGGCCAAACACAAATTTTGCCCCCCCAATCCCCAAAATTTGCATCTAAAACCAAAAGAAATCATGTCCTGAAGGTCCTCCATACTTTGCCCTCACTGCGCATGCGCAGTGTCAAGGACGACCCGAAATTGGCTCCAATTATCATTCTTACAAGCAGTGCCTGGTCAGCGCTATGTACTCAGCGGGGAGGTATGAGTTCCCAACTCCTGGGAGGGCCATCCCCGTCTGGGTCATTGTAAGTATAAAAAATATATAAATTACTATAAATTTTTTAACATTTTTATACTGTACCAATGACCCAGACATAGCTGAATAGTAAAAAGGCTGGAGGGCCTAGGACATAGAGGAAAATCCAATAAGCTCAACTATATAAATAGAGTCAACCCCTCGAGTAGAAAAGGAGTATTAGGCTTTACATGTATCTTTCTTATTTTATGATAAATTAGAAAGACACAACACCCTTCATAATTGAGCATAATAACATTCATGTTCTCTATTAACATCCAGTATAACCCCTTATACTAATTATTTTTAAAGTAAGCCAATAAATAAAGTTAGTCCAGAGAATTGAGACTCTTTATATTCTCTTAAAAGTGTCCGAGGATTGTATATTAACGCCCGTTTGACACAAGACATATACAAATGCTTCACACCGAGCTACACTTTAAAAATATGACATGAATGAATTTTTAACATTAATATTACACTTTAAAACCATCCCGGTAACGACTCAGAATTACTGACTCCGGAGGAGGAATCCCCTTGCTTTTCACTATAAAGCAGGTGACCTAAGGGAACACCCCCCCCCCCCCCCCCCTTCCCCTTGGTCAAATAGCCCAGAGCGAAGAGGGCAGCAGGACGGAGTCACTGCCGGAACAGAAAGCCTGCATAACTATAGTTGCAACTGTTTAGTGGACATTCTGAGCAACAGATAACGGACCTAAACAATGCAGGTCTCCAGAAATGGACTCAATATTTCTGAGATAAAAATTCGTGAATGTGGATGGTTGAGACCAATATGCAGCCTTCATAAAATCTGTAATAGCAACACTATTTGCGTAAGCCCAAGATGTAGAAAGAGCTCTTACTTCATGAGCCGAAATCTTAAGCACAGACTGCTGAGACGAAGATAGATTATCATAAGCAGTACGGATAGTTAATTGAATCCATCTAGCAATAGAATGGACCGAAATGTCTTTTCTATTAGGCATCAGAGACAGAAAGAAGCGTTTTCGTCCCTTTCTGATAAACTGAGATCTTTGTTTATAAATACGTAAGGCTCTAACAGGACAGAGCAAAGGCCTACGGCTGTCTGAAGACGGAAGGGCCTTAATAACAATAGGTTCTGGATATTTATTAGGAGCCTGATTCTTAGCTAAAAATCCAACATTAGTGGTAAAGGTAATAGTGTTCCCGACACTACGATAAAGAGAATCATCCACCGATAGTGCATGAAGCTCACTGACTCTTCTTGCAGAAGAGAAAGCTTAGAGAAATGCTGTCTTATAAGACAAGAATTTGAAATCTACTGTCCCAAGAGGCTCAAATGGCTTTTCTTTCAGCTTAAGAAGAACCCAAGCTAAATTCCATTTAGGAATTAATCTAAGAGTTCTGGGTCTATTTATCGAGAAGTTTCTAACTAATTTAGATAAAGAGACATTAGATCCAATTTGTAAACTATCATGGTGTGCATAGGTATCAGATAACATAGACCTATAACCTTTAATAGTAACAGGCTGCAGTTTGATCTTGTCAAACAAGTATACTAGAAAGTTTGCAATGTCTGGTATGGAGGGATCAAAAATATCGACAGAATGATCCCTACACCAACGACGAAAGACCATCCACTTAGCTGCATAGTTTAGCGAAGAGGAGGCCCTCCTACAGTTAGAAATCGCATCCAACGACGAAAGACCATCCACTTAGCTGCATAGTTTAGCGAAGAGGAGGCCCTCCTACAGTTAGAAATCGCATCCACTGCTCGTCCTGTAAAATGCTTGCCGTGCAAGAAGGACCGCACAACGGAAATACGTGAAGGTTGAGACCTTGCGGGTTGTGATGAAGTTGACGCGATTTCCCCTGCGAAAGAAGATCCTCTCGTGGAGGAAGTTTTCGCGGTAAGCCCCCACAGCAGACACCTGAGTAGATTTATCCACGGTCTCTGTGGAGACAGAGATGCTACCAACAGAATTTTGCATTGAGATAGTTTTATCTTTAGCAATATTTGCTGAATTAACGGCGCTGGAGGATACGCATATCCTATCATTCCGTACCACGAGATCGATAGAGCGTCTACTGCATAAGCTCGGGGATCCGGACATGGTGACACATACGTCTGCAACTGATTGTTGATATGTGTCGCAAATAAGTCTATCTTTGGCCGTTCCCATTGGTAGCAAATCTGATTGAATACTTGTTTGTTGAGAGTCCATTCTGACGGCAACAAGCGACCCTTCCGTGAAAGGGAGTCTGCTAAAACATTCAGACGACCCGGAATATGACAGACCGAAAGTAGAACTTGGTGTTCTAGAACAAACAGAAGGATTCTTTCCGTTAAATTGAATAACGGAACGGAATGAGTGCCTCCCTGGTTCCGGAGATACGCCACTACTGTCGTGTTGTCGGACAGGATTTGGACATGTGCTTTCTGAATAATGTTCATCCAATGACGTAATGCAAGCCAAATCGACATCATTTCCTTGATGTTTATGTGCTTGCATAGAAATTGCGAATCCCAAAGACCCTGGCACTTCGAATCCGTTGGGGTCAATGTTGCACCCCAACCTGTTTGACTGGCATCCGTCATAATCGTAAAACCCGGATCCGGCAACTGCAGTGGAACTCCCTGAGTCAACCACTGAATGTTTGCCCAAGTCTGAATCTCTTGTTTCACTTGATTTGACAAGAGAACGTCTATATCGAGCGAATGAATCTTCACACTCCAATTCTGAGTCAAGAAAATTTGGAGAGGACGAGTGCGCAACCGCCCCATCGGAATGAGATCCATGGCGGCTCCGCACAGACCTATCAGTCTCATGAACTCCCTCGCTGTGACTTTGTCTGAGTGAAGACAACAGCCAGCGTAACAACTGATTAACTTCGCTCTGGTTAACGGCAGACGAACGAGGTTGTTGTGCATCTCAAAGCTCATTCCCAGATGAGTGAATAACTTGGACGGCACCAGATCCGACTTCTCCTCGTTTATAATAAAACCGAGACGTTGGAGTAATAGAAGCAGATTCTGCACATCGTTCTGAAGCGTTAACTCGTTGCCGTACCTCTGAAGAATGTCGTCCAGGTAGGCCGACGTTACCGCAGACGAATGAGCTTGGAAATTGTACCGAGTTCATTATTCAATTGAAAGCCCAAGGTGCTAGGTTCAATCCGAAGCACATCGCCCGGAATTGAGATACAACTCCTAGGACTGCGAAGCGTAGATACTTTCTGAATGTCAGATGTATCATGACGTGAAAGTACGCATCTTTGAGATCTATGCTTGTAGCATAGTCGTTCACCCGAATACTCGCTCTGACCGATCGAATCGTCTCCATATAGAACTTCGGAGCGACGATCAGCTTGTTTATCCAGCTCAGATTATGACTGGACAGAATGAGCCGTCTGGTTTCAGAACCAGAAACAGATGGGTGTAGAAACCCGGTGATTCCTGGTCTTCTACGACCTCTACCGCATTCTTCACCAGAAGAGACTGTACTTCCGATAAAAGAGCATCTCTTTTCTGCGGATTTGATTGAAGCTGAGTCCATCTTGGACTTCGAGTTAATGGCGGCTTTCATTTGAAGGATATTTTTAGTCCTTCCGAAATTACCCCTCGGACCCAGGGGTCATCCGTAATCGACGCCCACTCGTCTGTAAAACTCGATAACCTTCCGCCCACCGGAACACAATAGAGGTTCAAACCATCACCTCCTGGACCTGCGAGGCCTGCGGAAGGAGAAACTACGTCCTCCACGACTCGCACCTCGGGACGTCAGACCGGTTGTCTCGGCCCGAATAACGTCCCATACGTGAGTCGCTGCCTTGACGGTCTCTAGAATAAGACCTAGAGGACGAATAAGAACCTCTATAGGAACTTCTCTTGGGCGTACTTGTCCCAGAAGTGCCTGTCTTACTCTTATCTGCTGTATCCGACTTTTTGGAAGCGGATTTAAAAAGCAAAGAATCCGAAGCTTTCTTAGTTATCTTATCATAGATTGCTGAAAGCTTGCCGTCGAAGAGAAGCTCTCCGGAGACCGAAGCGACTCTGAGAGAGTTCTTCACCTTACTATCCACACGCGTGGATGTAGCTAGGGCTGCGTCATGTCTAACCAACTCCAGGTTTGCCACTGAAAGGGCGGAGTTATACGTGGAATAATCTACTGCCCTTGAAAGAAGTCTTAATGAGGATTGTATATTCTGGAATTCTTTCCCTTGAAGACGCAATGATAGTGCCTTAGTAAGGTGGTCTGCGTATGATAAAGCGTCTAAGCTTGCTCTGTTAGACAATATTGCTGTCTCCAATGTCGCGGTTGGAACAGACATAGACGACGGTAACGACAATTCCAAGTCTTCCGCCAGATCGTCTAGACGCAGAGGAACTCTCGGTATTCCCTGTCCTGCCGTTTCAAATTTATTCCTTGAATTGATGAAAGGCAGATTGAGAGCATTAGCGGACAAGAAACCAGCTTTGCCTGTTTTGGAAGCAAGCTTAAAGATAGCGTCGTTCAATAATTCAAATGTTCTTGTGACATTATTGGACTGTGTCGGAAACTCAGGGACGATGTCTCTGAACCGCTCAAAGAATTCTGTGTCCAATGACGCTATCAGTCTCTTATCTGGCATCGCAGCTGTCTGGCCCGACGGAACAACTTGTGGCAGGTAAAGCCGGATGAAATCTACGGCAGCTTTATGTTGTTCCGAAAGGGATAGCTCCAAATCCTCGGTATCCCTTTCGCCATCCTGTCGGACCTCATGGTGTTCTCGGTCGTCCGCTCCCGATGCTTTGACGGAGCGTACCGACCCAGCGTAGTCGGATAATTCTTGATCCGACGTAGGTTCCGTCGTTTGCTAGGATGCTACGATAATTTGTGCTATTTGGGATAGCACGTCCATCACCGAGGTCTGTGGAGTAGCGGTCTTACGCTGCTTAGCCGCTGGAAGCTCCGTGTAAACTGACTCCTGCATATTTCTCTTATGCGAACGTCCGGAGTCTACAGGCCTCTTATCCCTGGCTACCGGATGGCGTGACCTGGTCGCCGTGGAATCCGTGAATGGCGAAGCTGGCTGGATATCCTCGGTCACGTAGCCAAGGTGCGGTCGTGTGCGCTGCTGAGATGATGAGGAAGCCTTTTGGACAGTCTCTCCGGACTGTCTATATAACGGAGCGTCCCGAGCGGCAGACGCATGCTCCGACTGTGACACATTTTGTACCACAACATCTGGTCCCAGATGTTGTTGTACGAGAGAGTGGCCTCTCTCGCTCGCACCCCGGTTGGACCTGGACGAGCTAGGAACTGGACTACTAGGCTTCTTCCGTTCTCTCCTCTTATCTGCCATCACTGGGTGTGCACCTTGAATATTTATAGTGCTCGCATCACCCAAATCTCCTTCTTGGACCGCAACGGACGAACCCGGCTGCTGAACCATTCGATGAATGGACGCTACACCGGGCGAGCTAGTGGACGTCAACGCCGTCGATCCTACTAGGGACCTCTTAGGCAATTGGCGTATCTCCATGAGCACTTTTGCCACTAGCTCTTCATTTAATTGTGACGACGGAGGCATCACGGAAACATCATCCTGTTCTTGTTCCTCTGAAATAGAGATTGATAAACTGGAGTGACCCTGTGGAGAAAGGACCGGCATGGCCCTTTCCCCGCTAACAACATACCGTGACACATGTTTCCAATATTTGTCATCACAATATTTACATACTGAACAGGAGTTAGTGCGAATACACTGACTACAATTAATACAATGATCATGAAAGTCAGAGGAAGATTTCCTCTTATTACAATTTGAACAATATCCTTTCATAGTGAAAAGAATACAAAAAGTCCTAGTACTCGCACAAACCCCTGAAAACAAAGATACATAATAATATGATCCATTAACACAGAAAAAATAATTGAAATCAAAAAGAAATTTTGAAAAAATATTTTTTCAGCAAAGCCCAAGTTTCTGAAAAGTAACGTTGAGCCCCAATGGATTGCCTAAGTGTGGTCAAAAATTTCAAACATATTTTAAAAAATTAATGCAACACTTATGAATAATAATAATGTATCTTGTAATGACTTAAACTAGTACAAAGACAAAAAAAAAAACCCTCACACAGAGACTGTTGCCAATGTAAACAAGAAGTGTATAAACACCAGAAACATGACTCCAGGCACTGATAACCCTGGCCCGAAATCAGTTACCAATAATACATTATCTGATGCAAAACAGAGACTCCCAGGGAAGAAACTGCAGAACATCAGATGGTAGATGCAGAACACTACGCCTAAACACCCATGGGTGAGAACGTAAACATGGGGAAAAGAACAGAATTCATTCTGTTACCTAGCTAAATCTCCCAAGAAATTTTAGTAATAATATTACTCAAAAATATGCCAAAAGCATGGGAGAATAGCAAGGGGGGATCTAAATGACAAGGAGAGAGGAAACACTGAATAAGCAGTGAAACTTAATAGCAAGAATGACAACAACAGGCCCATGCCTCGAAAGTTAAAAAATTTATAGTAATTTATATATTTTTTATACTTACCAATGACCCAGACTTAGCTGGTGCTAACTCCAACAAAACCAGGGCCAAACACAAATTTTGCCCCCCAATCCCCAAAATTTGCATCCAAAACAAAAAGAAATCATGTCCTAAAGGACCTCCATACTACGCCTCTACTGCGCATGCGCAGTGACGCAGTCATCCCGAAATTGGCGCCAATTATCATTCTTACTGGCAGTGCCTGGTCAGTGCTATGTACTCAGCGGGGAGGCAAGAGTTCCCAACTCCAGGGAGGGCCATCCCCGTCTGGGTCATTGGTAAGTATAAAAAATATATAAATTACTATAAATTTTTTAACATTTTTATACTGTACCAATGACCCAGACTTAGCTGAATAGTAAACAGGCTGGAGGGCCTAGGACATAGAGGAAAATCCAATAAGCTCAACTATATAGTAAAGAGGTAACCCCTTAAGGAGAAAAGGAGTATTAGGCTTTACATGTATCTTTCTTATTTAATATTAAATTAGAAAGATACACTACCCTTAATAATTGAGCACAATAACATTCATGTTCTCTATTAACATCCAGTATAACCCTTATACTAATTATTTTTAAAGCAAGCCAATAAATAAAGTAGTCCAGAGAATTGAGACTCTTTATAATCATTTAAAAGTGTCCGAGTATTGTATATTAAAGCCCGTTTGACACTTGACATATACAAATGCTTCACACCGAGCTACACTTTAAAAATAAGACATGAATGAATTTAAACATTAATATTACACTTTAAAACCATCCCGGAAGCGACTCAGAAATACTGACTTGGAGGAGGCATTCCCTTGCTTTTCACTATAAAGCAGGTGACCTAAGGGAACACCCGCCCCCCCCCCCCCCCCCCCCTTCCCCTTGCCCTGGGTCAAATAGCCCAGAGCGAAGAGGGCAGCCGGACGGAGTCACTGCCGGAACAGAAAGCCTGCATAACTATAGTTGCAACTGTTTAGTGGACGACATTCTGAGCAACAGATAACGGACCTAAACAATGCAGGTCTCCAGAAATGGACTCAATATTTCTGAGATAAAAATTCGTAAATGTGGATGGCTGAGACCAATAAGCAGCCTTCATTAAATCTGTAATAGCAACACTATTAGCATAAGCCCAGGAAGTAGAAAGAGCTCTTACTTCATGAGCAGAAATCTTAAGCACAGACTGCTGAGAAGAAGATAAATCTTCATAAGCAGTACGGATAGTTAACTGAATCCATCTAGCAATAGAATGGACTGAAATGTCCTTTCTATTAGGCATCAAAGACAGAAAGAAACGTTTCCGTCCCTTTCTGATAAACTGAGATCTCTGTTTATAGATACGTAGTGCTCTAACAGGACAGAGTAAAGGCCTACGCCCGTCTGAAGACGGAAGAGCCTTAATAACAATAGGTTCCGGATATTTATTAGGAGCCTGATTCTTAGCTAAAAAACCCACATTAGTAGTGAAGGTGATAGTGTTCCCAACACTACGATAATGAGAATCATCCACCGATAGTGCATGAAGCTCACTGACTCTTCTGGCAGAAGAGAAAGCTAAGAGAAAAGCTGTCTTATAAGATAAGAATTTGAAATCTACTGTCCCAAGAGGTTCAAATGGCTTTTCCTTCAATTTAAGGAGAACCCAAGCTAAATTCCACTTAGGAATTAATCTAAGAGTTCTGGGTCTATTTATCGAAAAGTTTCTAACCAACTTCGATAAAGAGACATTAGATCCAATTTGTAAACTATCATGATGTGCATAGGTATCAGATAACATAGATCTATAACCCTTTATAGTAACAGGCTGCAGTTTGATTTCGTCAAACAAGTATACTAGAAAGTTTGCAATGTCTGGTATAGAGGGATCAAATATATCTACAGAATGATCCCTACACCAACGACGAAAAACCTTCCACTTAGCCGCATAGTTTAGCGAAGAGGAGGTCCTCCTACAGTTAGAAATCGCGTCCACTGCTCGTCCTGTAAAGTGCTTGCCATGCAAGAAGGACCGCACAACGGAAAAACGTGAAGGTTGAGACCTTGCGGGTTGTGATGGAGTTGGCGCGATTTCCCCTGCGAAAGAAGATCCTCTCGTGGAGGAAGCTTCCGCGGTAGGTCCCACAACAGACACCTGAGTAGATTTATCCACGGTCTCTGTGGCGACAGAGATGCTACCAACAGAATCTTGCATTGAGATTGTTTTATCTTTAGCAATACTTGTTGAATTAACGGCGCTGGAGGATACGCATATCCTATCATTCCGTCCCAAGGGATCGACAGAGCGTCTACTGCAAATGCTCTTGGATCCGGACACGGAGACACATACGTCTGCAACTGATTGTTGAGATGTGTCGTAAATAAGTCTATCATTGGCCGTTCCCATTGGTAGCAAATCTGATTGAATACTTGTTTGTTGAGAGTCCACTCCGATGGCAACAAGCGACCCTTTCGTGAAAGGGAGTCTGCTAGCACATTCAGACGACCCGGTATGTGACGGACCGAAAGAAGAACGTGATGTTCTAACGCAAACAGAAGGATTCTTTCCGTTAGATTGAACAACGGAACTGAATGAGTGCCTCCCTGATTCCGTATATACGCCACTACTGTCGTATTGTCGGATAGGATTTGGACATGAGCATCGTGAATAATGTCCATCCAGTGACGTAACGCAAGCCAAATTGACATCATTTCCTTGATGTTTATGTGCTTGCACAGGAATTGCGGATCCCAAAGACCCTGGCATCTCGAATCCGTTGGGATTAATGATGCACCCCAACCTGTTTGACTGGCATCCGTCATAACGGTAAAACTCGGATCCTGCAACTGCAGCGGAACTCCTTGAGTTAACCACTGAATGTTTGCCCAAGTCTGAATCTCTTGTTTCACTTGATCTGACAAGAGAACGTCTACATCGAGCGAATGAATTTTCACACTCCAATTCTGAGTCAGGAAAATTTGAAGAGGACGTGTGCGTAGCCGCCCCATCGGAATGAGATCCGCGGCGGCTCCGCACAGACCTATCAGTCTCATAAATTCTCTCGCCGTGACTTTGTCTGCGTGCAGACAATAGCGAGCGTAACAACTGACTAATTTCGCTCTGGTTAACGGCAGACGAACGAGATTGTTGTGCGTCTCGAAGCTCATTCCCAGATGAGTGAATGACTTGGACGGCACCAGATCCGACTTCTCCTCGTTTACTATAAAACCGAGACGTCGGAGCAATAGAAGAAGATTCTGAACATCGTTCTGAAGGGTTAACTCGTTGCCGTACCTCTGAAGAATGTCGTCCAGGTAGGCCGACGTTACCGCAGACGAATGAGCTCGGAAGTAGATCATTACCGAGTTCATTACCCGAGTGAAAGCCCAGGGTGCTAGATTCAATCCGAAGCACATCGCCCGGAATTGATACACCACTCCTAGGACTGCGAAGCGTAGATACTTTCGGAATGTCGGATGTACCATGACGTGAAAGTACGCATCTTTGAGATCTATGCTCGTTGCATAATCGTTCACCCGAATACTCGCTCTGACCGATCGAATCGTCTCCATATAAAACTTCGGAGCGACGATCAGCTTGTTTATCCAGCTCAAATCTATGACTGGACGGAACGAGCCGTCTGGTTTCGGAACCAGAAACAGATGGCTGTAGAATCCCAGAGATTCCTGGTTTTCTACGACCTCTACCGCGTTCTTCATTAAAAGAGACTGCACCTCTGATAACAGAGCGTCTCTTTTCTGTGGATTTGACGGAAGATGAGTCCACTTTGGACTTCGAGTTAATGGAGGCTTTCGTTTGAAGGATATCTTTAGACCTTCCGAAGTCACTCCTCTCACCCAAGGGTCGTCCGTAATCGACGCCCACTCTTGTGAAAAACTCGACAACCTTCCGCCAACCGGAACGCGATAGAGGTTTAAGCCATCACCTCCTGGACCTGCGAGGCCTGCGGTAGGAGAAACCACGTCTTCCACGACCCGCACCTCGCCTCGTCGACCTCGGGGCGTCTGACCGATTGTCCCGGCCTGAAGGACATCCCGAACGAGAGTCGCTATCCTGACGGTCTCTCGAATAAGACCAAGAGGACGCACCGGAACCTCTATAGGAACCTCTCTTGGGCGCATTAGACCCAGAAGTGCCTGTCTTATTCGTGTCTGCTGTATCCGACTTTTTAGGAGCCGATCTGAACAACAGAGAATCATTAGCTTTCTTTTTAATTTTATCATAAATAGCGGAAAGCTTGCCGTCAAAGAGAAGTTCTCCTGAGACCGAAGCGACTCTAAGAGAGTTCTTCACCTTAGAATCCACTAGTGTGGATGTAGCTAGGGCTGCGTCACGTCTAACCAACTCCAGATTTGCCACTGAAAGGGCGGAGTTACAAGTGGAATAAGCTACTGCCCTTGAAAGAAGTCTTAAAGAGGATTGTATATCCTGAAACTCTTCCCCTTGAAGGCGCAGTGATAACGCCTTAGTAAGGTGATCTGCGTAAGATAAGGCATCTAAATTGGCTCTGTTAGACACAATAGCTGTTTCCAACACCGCGGTTGGAATAGAAGCTGACGACGGTAATGATAGCTCTAAGTCTTCCGCCTCGTCGTCCATACGCAGAGGAACTCTCGGTATACCCTGTCCTGCCGTATCGAATTTATTCCTTGCATTAATGAAAGGCAGGTTGAGAGTATTAGCGGACAAGAAACCTGCTTTCCCTGTCCTGGAAGCAAGTTTAAATATAGCGTCATTCAATAATTCAAATGTTCTTGCAACATTATTGGACTGCGACGGAAACTCGGGAGCGATGTCCCTGAACCGCTCAAAAAATTCAGAGTCCAATGACGCTATAATTCTCTTGTCCGGAAGCGCAGCAGTCTGGCCCGACGGAACAACTTGAGGGAGAAAGTGCCGGATGAAGTCCACGGCAGCTTTATGTTGTTCCGAAAGGGATAGCTCCAAGTCATCCGTATCCCTTTCACCATCCGGTCGGACCTCCCGATGTTCCCGGTCGTCCGCCCCCGATGCTTCGGCAGAGCGTACCGACCCAGCGCCGTCGGATAATTCTCGATCCGACACCGTTTCTGTTGGCTGCTGGGATGCTGCGATAAGCTGTGCTATCTGCACAAGAATGTCCGACGTCGAGACCTGCCGAGGGCAGCTCCGCATCAGATGGCTCCCGCATACTTTTCCTATGCGAACGTCCGGAGTCCATCGGTCTCGAATCCCTGGCTGCCGGATGGTGTGACCTGGTCGCCGAAGAATCCTTCATCGGCGAAGCTGGTAAAATATCGGCGGTCACGCAGCCAAGGTGCGGTCGTGTGCGCTGACGAGAAGAGGAAGCCTTAACAGTCTCTGCGGACTGCTTATACAACGGAGCGTCCCGTGCGACAGACGTATGCTCCGCTAAAGACACATTTTGTACCACAACATCTGGTCCCAGATGTTGTTGTACGAGAGAGGGACCTCTCTCGCTCGCGGCCCGGCTGGACCTGGACGAGCTAGGAACCGGACTAAAAGGCTTCCTCCGTTCTCGCTTACTATCCGCCGTCACTGGGTGTGCATCTATTATGTTTATAGTGCTCGCATCACCCAAAATTTCCTCTTGGACCGCATCGGACGAACCCGGCTGCCGAACCATTCGGTGAATGGACGCTACACCGGGCGAGCTAGCGGACGACATTTGTCTAATCTCCATGAGCACTTTTGCCGCTAGCTCTGAATTCATTTGTGACGACGGACGCACACTTGAAGAAGATAACATGGAAACATCACCCTGTTCTGGTTCCTCTGAAATAGAAACTGAGAGAGTAGAGTGACCTTGTGGAGAAAAAGCCGGCATCGCTCTTTCTCCAGAAACAACATATCGTGACACACGTTTCCAATGTTTCTCATCCCAATGTTCACATATAGGACAGGGATTAATGCGAGAACACTGACTACAATTAATACAATGATCATGAAAGTCAGAGGAAGATTTCTTCCTATTACAATTTGAACAATGTCCCTTCATTGTGAAAGAACAACAATAAGTCCTAGTTTCTCGCAAAAACCCCTGACACAAAGATACATAATAACATGATCCATTAATAAATGAAAAAACAATTGCAAAACAAAATAATTTTGAAAAAAATATTTTTTCAGAGAAGCCCAAGTTGCTGAAAAGTAACGTTGAGCCCCGATGGATCCGATGGCAAAGTGTGGTCAAAAATTTTAAATTTATATAAAATAATTAATGAGACACTTTCGGATAATATAAACGTATCTTATAATGAGATAAACTAACACAAAGGCAAACAGCCCCCCTCAAAAAAGGCTGTTGCCAATGAAAACAAACAGTGTAAACACACTAGAAAACATGACTCCAGGCACTGAAAAAACTGGCCCGGAATCAGTCATCAATTACACTCTATCTGATGCAAAACAGAGACTCCCAGGGGAGAATCTGTAGAACATCAGATGGAAGATGCAGAACACAAACGTTATACACCCATGGGTGAAAACTTAACTATGGGGAAAATAACAGAAAACATTCTGTAACCAAGCAACTCTCCCAGGAAATTTTAGAAATGAAATTTCTCAAAAATATGCCAAAAGCATGGGAGAATTGCCAGGGGGGACTTTAGAAGGCTAGGGGAGAGGAAACACTGAATAAGCAGTGCAACAATTAGCAAGAATGACAACAAGAGGCCCATGCCTCGAAAGTTAAAAAATTTATAGTAATTTATATATTTTTAATACTTACCAATGACCCAGACATAGCTGGTGCTAACTCTTAAAATATAGGGCCAAACACAAATTTTGCCCCCCAATCCCCAAAATTTGCATCTAAAACTAAAGAAAACATGTCCTGAAAGGCCCTCCACACTTCGCCCCTACTGCGCATGCGCAGTGTCAAGGACGTTCTGAAATTGGCGCCATTAATCATTCTAATAACCAGTGCCTGGTAAGCGCTATGTACTCAGTGGGGAGGCAAGAGTTCCCAACTCCTGGGAGGGCCATCCCCGTCTGGGTCATTGGTAAGTATAAAAAATATATAAATTACTATAAATTTTTTAACATTTTTATACTGTACCAATGACCCAGACATAGCTGAATAGTAAAAAGGCTGGAGGGCCAAGGACATAGAGCAAAATGGAATACGCTCAATAAAATAAAATAGAGTCATCCCCTGTAGGGAAAAGAAGTAATAGGCCTTACATGTATCTTTCTTATTTATGATAAATTAGAAAGATACAACACCTTCCAAAATTGAGCTTCATACATCCATGTACTCTATTAATATCCAATATAATCCTTATACTAATAATTTTTAAAGTAAGCCAAAAAATAAAGTAAGTCTAGAGAATAGAGACTCTTATACTCCTAAAAGTGTCTGAGGATTGCATAAATATGTCCGTTGACATATGCAATATTCAAAAGCTATACTTTAAAAACTAAGACTTGAATGAATTTTAAAAACCTAAACTTCTCACTAAACAACCATCCCAATAACAGCTCAGAATTACTAACTCCGGAGGAGGTATCCCCTTGTTTTCATAGTAAAACAGGTGACCCAAGGGAACACCCTCCCCCCCCCCCCCCCCCCCTTTTTCTTGCCCTGGGTCAAATAGCCCAGAGCGAAGAGGGCAGCCGAACGGAGACACTGCCGAAACAGACAGCCTACCTAGCTATAGTAGCAACTGTTAAGTGAATGACATTCTGAGCAGTAGATAATAGACCTAACAATAGAGGCCTCCAGAAATGGACTCGATATTTCTGAGATAAAATTCATGAATGTGGATGGCTGAGCGCAATGAGCGGCCTTCAAAAATCTATAATAGCGACACTATTAATGTAAGCCCAAGAAGTAGAAGAACTCTTACTTCATGAGCCGAAACCTTAAGCACAACTGCTAAGTTAATGATATACTATAAGCAGTACCGATAGTTAATAGAATCCATTAACAATAAAATGGAGCGTAACGTCCTTCTACTGGACATCAAAGACAGAAGAAGCTTACGCCCATAGTAATAAACAGAAATCTGTTTATAAATACATAAACTGTACCCGGAAAGAGTAAAGGCCTATGCCCATACGAAGACGGAAGGACCTTAAAATAATAGGTTCCGGATAATAGGAGCCTAACTCTTATGCAACAATCCAACCTAAATAGTAACGGAAGTATTGATTCCGAAACTATGAAAGTGAAAATCATCCATCGATAGTGCATGAAACTCACTGACTCTACAGTAAAAGAGAAACCAATAGAATTACTGTCTAAAAGGTCAGAATTTGAAAACTACTGTTTCCAGAGGCTCAAATGATTACTTAGCTAAATAAGAACCGAAGTTAAAATCCGTATAGGAATTTAATCTAAAGATTCTAAGTCTATTTATCAAAAAGTTACTAACTGACTTAGATAAAGAGACAAAAAACTCAATTGTAAACTATCGTAGAGTGCATAGGTATGAGGTAACATAAACCTATAACCTAAATAATAACAGGCTGCAGTAGATCTTGTGAAACAAGTATACTAAAAAATAGCAATGAGTAGTATGGAGGGATCAACAATATGAACATAATGATCCCTACACCACGACGGAAGAGCCTCCACTTTAGCCGCATAGAATAGCGAAGAAGAGGATCTCCTATAGTAAGAAATCGCGTCCAAAGCTCGTCCAGTACAGTGCTTACAATGCAATACGGACCACACAACGGAATACATGAAGGTTGCGACCTTGCAGGTTGTGATAAAGATGACACGATTTACCCAGTGAAAAAGATCCTCACATAGAGGAAGATTTCACGTTAAAACCCACAGTAGACAAGAGAGAAAATTACTCATGATCTCTGTGAAGATAGAGATGCTATCAAGAGAAATGTATTGTGGTTGTTTATCTTAGCAATACCTGCTAAAACAACAGCGCCGGAGGATACGCGTATCCTATCATTCCGTCCTATAGATCAATAGAGCGTTAAGAATATTAGCTCAGAGATCTGGACAAGCCAACACATACGTCTGCAATTGATTAGCAAGCTGTGTCATAAATAAATTATCATTGGGCGCTCCCATAGATAGCAAAACTGATTGAATACTTGTTTGTTGAGAGTCCATTCTGACAGCAACAAGCGACCCGTAAGAGAACGGGAGTCCGATAAAACAATCAGACGACCCGGAATATGACGGACCAAAACTGAACTTGGTGTACTATAACCAACAGACGGATTCTTTCCATTAAATTGAATAACGGAAACGAAAGAGTGCCTCCCTGGTTCCGGAGATACGCCACTACTGTCGAATTAAAGGACAGGAATTTGGGCATGCGTTTCTGAATAATGTTCATGCAATGACATAAAGCAAGCCTAAAAAACATTATTCCGCGGAAGAAAACTGATTGCTAAAAGACTGCGGAACCCAAAGACCCTGGCACTTCGAATCCGTAGGGATCAGTATTATATCCCAATCTGTATGACTGGCAACCGTCATAACAGCCACACTCGGGTCCGGCAACTGCGGCGACACTCTCTGAGTCAACCACCGAATGTTTGCCCCAGTCTGAATCTCTTGTAACACTAGATAGACAAGAGAACGTGTAAATCGAGCAATTCATGGATTGCCGAAAAGTTGCCGTCGAAGAGAAGCTCCTCCGAGAACGAAGCGACTCTGAGAGAGTTCTTAACCTTACTATCCACGCGAGTGGATGTAGCTAGGGCTGCGTCATGTCTAACTAACTCCAATCAGCCACTGAAGGGCGGAGTTATACGTTAACAAACTACTGCCCTCAAAAGAAATTACATTGAGAATAATATCCCGTAAATCTTTTCTTGAAGATGTAATGATAACGCCTCAGTAAGGCGGATTACGTATAATAAAGCGTCTAAGTTAAGTCTACTATACATAATGTCGTTCCCAACATTGAAATTGGAAAAGACATAAACGGCAAAAAAGAATATATGCAGTTTTTAATCACACCGTCTAGACGCATATGAACTCTCGGTATGCCCTGCTCTGCCAAAATAAACTATTTGTATAAATGATAAAATGGCAGAAATGAGCAACGCGGACAAGAAACTAAACTATCATGCTTAGTAGCAGGCTTGTATATATATACATAGCGTCGAAAAATAAAACACATGTTGTAATGACAATATTGGACTACGTCGGTAAGTCAGGGACAATGTCCCCGAACCGATCGAAAAATCCGAG
This sequence comes from Pictodentalium vernedei, assembly GCA_031216915.1. NCBI lineage: Eukaryota > Metazoa > Mollusca > Scaphopoda > Dentaliida > Dentaliidae > Pictodentalium > Pictodentalium vernedei. The sequence goes on from CM062297.1 coordinate 72,139,441, forward strand.
TCCAATGACGCTATAAGTCTCTTATCCAAGATCGCAGCAAGTCCGAAATAATAATCACTGGAAGATAATGCCAAAAGATATGAAAGGCATCTTCCGATACTACTAAAGGGAAAACTCGAAATCTTTCGAATCCCTTTTGCCATCCTGTCGGACCCTATAAAGCGTTCGGTCGTCCGTACCTGATGCAACCGCGGACCGCACCGACCCAGCGCCGTCGGATAATTCCTGATTCGACCGAGAAACTGTCAATTGCTGGGATGCTGTGAAACAACTGTGCTAACTCGGATAGCACGTCCGTCACTGAGGCCTGAGGAGAAGCGGTCTTACGATGCATTGCCGCTGGAAGCTCCGTGATCGCTACCCTGTGCATACTACCAATATGCGAGCGAACGGAGTGTATAGGCCTCGTGTCCCTTGGCTACCGGATGGCGCGACCTATTCGCCGTGGAATCACTGAATGCCGAAACTGATCGGATACTCGAGGTCACGTAGCCAATGTGCGGTTGTGTGCCCTGGTGTGAGGATGAGGAAGCATTAAAGACAGTCTCTCGGACTGTCAATATAACGGAGCGTCCCGACCAACGGACATATGCTCCGAATGTAAAATATCTGAACCACAACATGCGGTCCCCTATGTTGTTGGGCGAGAGAGGGACCTCTCTCGCTCAGAGCCCGGACGGATCTGGACCAGCCAGGAACCGGACTAACAGGCTTCCTCCGATCTGTCCTCAATCTGCCGTCACTGGGTGAGTACTAAAGTAATTAAAGTGCTCGCATCACCCAAATCTCCTTCCTAGACCGCAACGGACGAACCCGGCAGCCGAACCATTCGATGAATGTACGCTACACCGGGTGAGCTAGCGAATGTCACTCCGTAGGCGATAGACATATTCCATGAGCACTTATTGCCGCTAACTCCTCATTAACTATGACGACAGAGGCACACTTTTGAAAGACATCTCCATAACTCTTCGAACAAGAAACCAGAAATGCTTGGTTAGCAAGCATAAAATAATAATATATATAGCGTCGTTCAATAATTCAAAAGTTTGTGTGACATTATTGGACTATGTCGGAACTGAGGGACGATGTCCCTGAACCGAACCAAAAATTTCTAAGTCCACCGACGCTATCAGTTTCTTATCCGGCATCGCAGCATTCTGGTCCGACGAAAGAAGCTGGAGAAGACCAAGTCAGATGACATACACAACAGCATATGTTGTTCCGAAAGGGAAAGCTCGAAATCCTCCGAATCCCTTTCGGTATCCCGTCGGACCGGATGAAACTTTCGGACGTCCGTACCCGCTTCCGCGGAGCGTCCCGACCCAGCATCGTCGGATAAAATATATGCGACAGATTCAGTTGATGCTGGGATGCTGCGATAAACTGTGCTATTAAGGAAAGCACGTCCGTTCCCGAGGCCTGTGCAGTAGCGGTCTTACGATGCATTGCCGCCGGAAGCTCCGTGTACGTTGACTCCCGCACACTTCCTATGCGAACGTCCGGAGTCTGCAGGCCTCGTGTCCCTGGCTACCGGATGGTGTGACCTGGTCGCCGAAGAATCCTTGATCGGCGAAGCTGGTAATATATCGGCGGTCACGCAGCCAAGGTGCGGTCGTGTGCGCTGACGAGAAGAGGAAGCCTTAGCAGTCTCAGCGGACTGCCTATACAACGGAGCGTCCCGAGCGACGGACGTATGCTCCGCTTACGACACATTTTGTACCACAACATCTGGGGCCAGATGTTGTTGAACGAGAGAGGGGCCTCTCTCGCTTGCCGTCCGGATGGACCGGAACGAGCTATGAACCGGACTAAAAGGCTTCCTGCGTTCTCCCTCCGATCCGCCGTCACTGGGTGTGCATTAGGTTAGTTTATAGTGCTCGCATCACCCCAAAATTTCTTCTAGACCGCAACGGACGAACCCGGCTGCCGAACCATTCGGTGAATGGATGCTACACCGGGCGAGCTAGCGGACGTCAAAGGCCGTCGAACCTACTAGGGTCCTCTTAGGCAATTGGCGTATTTACATGAGCACTTTTCCGCTAGCCCTTCATTAATTGTGACGACAGAGGCACACTGCTGGAAGACATCACAGATACATCACCCTAATCTTGATCGTCTGAAATAGAAATTGATAAAGTAGAGTGACCCTGCGGGGAAAGGACCGGAGTGTCCAAATCCCCAACAACATACCGTGACATACGCTTCCCATATTGTCATCGAAATCATACGATACAGAACAGGAGTTAATGCGAGTACACTGACCACATATAGAATGATAATAAAGTCAGAGGAAGACTTCCTCTTAAAACAATAGATCAATATCCTTTCAATGTGAAAAGAAAACAAGTCCTGGTACTCGCACTAACCCCTGGCAATCAAAATACATAATAATAATATGATCCATTGATATAGAAAAAATAATTGAAATCAAAATATTTTGAAAAAATATTTTTTCAGAACAGCCCAAGTTTCTGAAAAGTAACGCTGAGCCCCAATGGATCCCAAGCCTAAGTGTGGACAAAAATTTTAAAAATATTTTAAACAATTTATTCAACACTTACGAACAATAATAATGTATCTAGTTATGATTAAAATAACATCAAGATATTATTTTTTAGAAATCCCCCCCTCACACAGAGGGCTGTTGAAAATGTAAACAATGAGTGTAAAAACACTAAAATAAGACTCCAGGCACCCAGGCCCGAAATCAGTTACCAAAAATACACTATCTGATGCAAAACAGAGACTTCCAGGGAAGAAACTGCAGAACATCAGATGGTAGATGCAGAACACAACGCCTAACCACCCCTAGGTGAAGACGTAAACATGGGGAAAGAACAGAATTCATTCTGTTATTCAGCTAAAACTCCCAAGAAAATTTAGTAATAATAATTACAAAAACTATGCCAAAAGCATGGGAGAATAGCAAGGGGGAACTTAAAGGACAGGGAGAGAGGAAAACACTTAAAAAAACAGTGTAACTAAATAATCAGAATGACAACAAAATGGCTGCTGCCTTGAAAATAGGTAACTTAACATAATTTCATTAAAAAATTTTAAGTTACAGCCCTGATAATATTCTGTCACACATTCTTTTCCTCTCCTCCTTCTCTATCCTCCTTAGAATCACCATTTCACTAATATTTATGTGTCTGGCATCATTTAAACTGAGATTTATAAGCACAAAGATCAGTCAGATGTTAACTGATGAAGGGCCAAACTTAGAATGATTAATGGCGCCAATTTCGGAACGTCCTTGACACTGCGCATGCGCAGTAGGGGCGAAGTGTGGAGGGCCTTTCAGGACATGTTTTCTTTAGTTTTAGATGCAAATTTTGGGGATTGGGGGGCAAAATTTGTGTTTGGCCCTATATTTTAAGAGTTAGCACCAGCTATGTCTGGGTCATTGGTACAGTATAAAAATATAGGCAACTTAACATAATTTCATCAAAAAATTTTAAGTACAGCCCTGATTATTTTTTGCCACTTCTTTTTCCTCTCCTCCTTCTATCCTCCTTAGAATCACATTTTCTCCAAAAATACTGTGTCTGGCATCTTTTAAACTGAGATTTACAAGCACAAAGATCAGTGAGATGTTGACTGATGAAGGGCCAAACAGAGAATGATAATTGGCGCCAATTTCGGGACGACTGCGTCACTGCGCATGCGCAGTAGAGGCGTAGTATGGAGGTCCTTTAGGACATGATTTCTTTTTGTTTTGGATGCAAATTTTGGGGATTGGGGGGCAAAATTTGTGTTTGGCCCTGGTTTTGTTGGAGTTAGCACCAGCTAAGTCTGGGTCATTGGTACAGTATAAAAATATAGGCAACTTAACATAATTTCACTAAAAATTTTTAAGTTACAGCCCTGAATATTTTCTGTCACTCATTTTTCCTCTCCTCCTTCTATATCCACTTTAGATCCACCATTTCCCCAATATTTATGTGTCTGGCATCATTTAAACTGAGATTTACAAGCACAAATATCAGTCAGATGTGAACTGATGAAGGGCCAAACAAAGAATGATAATTGGCGCCAATTTCGGGACGTCCTTGACACTGGGCATGCGCAGTGAGGGCAAAGTCTGGAGGACCTTCAGGACATGATTTCCTTTGGTTTTAGATGCAAATTTTGGGGATTGGGGGGCAAAATTTGTGTTTGGCCCTAGAATTTTAAGAGTTAGCACCAGCTATGTCTGGGTCATTGGTACAGTATAAAAATACAGGGATTTTATAACCCAGAACTTTTTTCAGAGGTCTCTTTTTGTGAATGAGTTACAAAAAGGTTCATACCCCAAATTTAATTTGAAATTCAAAACCTTTTCAACAGAGATGAAACTGGCAGATGTAAAAAATCCCGGAAAGTCTAAAAGCACAACTAAGACAGGCCGGGGTCCAGGGGCCACTTTAGGGTTGTAGATGCTCTGGGATTGATTCACACATTTATTTACCTGGAACTAAAAACTGTTGAGGGCAGTGATAGGTTTGAATTTATGTCAGAATGTTTTCTGATATATACTCATTACGTGTACACTCCATATAAAACCGCACTTCGCGTACCCCACTTTTTGTGTAGATAAGTGGGGTACCCAAGTGCGGTTAGGAGAGAAGCATTACATAATCAATTAGTGCTCGACGAGAAATTTCTTCCAGAGTCTGAACCTGATTAGCAATATTAGTCTTCAGTCAGTGAATTTCTAAAACCTGCATTTCATAAAATAATGACATAAAAATATTATATCTGTCTTTTCCAGATCATTGTACCCCGGAATAATGTCCGCTTTTAAACAATTCGCCCAATATTTTTCGAGATATTTAACTTGTTTCCGTATTAAAATAAAATGTTTTGCCGATATGTCATTTGGATTCCCCCCTGTATAATTAAAGGTAAGTTTATCGCCATCGAACATGATCTTGTCCACGATCGACAGTATAATCTCTCCACTTTTAAATCTGATCCGCCGCGCCTGGAAAAATTCTCCCATAAAATTTTATATATTTTCCTTTTTTTACAGCTTGTGGCCCTCATTAACGGGGGAGGGGAGCATTCCAATGAGGGGCCATAAACTATGTGACTGAAACAAAATATGGAAATTCACTAAATTCACAACGCCAATGGCCGAATTTGGCCAGCACTCAGGCTATACAAAAATCTACATTCAAATTTTATTATGTTTAAGTTTTTGTTTCAAAAACATAGCTTATGACCCTTCATTGGAACGAGCTAGTTGATTTTGAGTCTTTCCATTGAGGGGTCCCAAGCTCTGTTTTGAGACAAAAAAAATTCAATTTTTTAGTTGTTATTAAAGAATTTATCTTGCAAGTGCCACCTAGTCCTGTAGGCGGGTGGAGACTATTGGATCACCGGATTTATCTTCCTAGCATTTGGTATGTTTTTTCTTGGAAAAAGTATGTTTATTTTCGTGGCTGGAAACTGGGTAGACTGATAACATTATGGCCAGACGCTGTCGTCTGTATGTTGGTGTTTTGGTAATAATAATTCTCCCAGCCAGCATGGGTTTCTTTTCAATAGATGCTTCAAATGCTTCGGCCCTTTGACAGATTAATAAGTAAATTAGCCTTAGAAAGGGTGTTGAACATATGACATACCAGTATACAAATATGCTCAATTAGTTAATTCTGTTCAGTGGCGTGTTAAATTAAATCCTTTGTTTGTTGTTAATCCCCAAGAAAATGTTAAAAGAAACGAAACACTTGCTATGTTTCATCATATCACATCCCCCAAATATAAAAATATTCACAGGAAACATTTTTAAAATCTCCTGAAATTTAGTGCTTGTGCGGTCTTGAGTCCAATGATATTAGCTACAAATAAGAGACTTCATTAGTTGAAACTTTGGATATTTAGTGCTTAACACGATGTCTTGATCAAGTAGTCCAATAATATTAGCTATGAACACGCGTCTCATCAAGCTTTATTTATTTTTTATTATTTGTTGCTAATATTATTGCCGGGTGGACTGTTTCATTATCCACATCATAGTATGATGCCGCAACACTACCACCGAGTTAGGGTGAGAACGGTTTGAGTTTCGCCGAATTGAATAGAGCATGCGTTTTGGCCCTAATCTTTTCAAAATCAGCCCCCCTCCCCCTCCAAAAAAAAAAGAATGGGAGCCAAAACTCGTTTTATCACCAATATCAGCTACTGCTGATATGACCGATTCCCCGGGTTGAATAAGATGTCGCGACGTTGTTCTGATGAGCATAAACTCAAGTAATGTATTCCTGGGTGGCGTCATTTCGTTCCCGTGGGAAAACACTTCATCGATCGGAATGGTCCCGAGTTGAATTATGATACCGTGTTTTGAAGTAGCTCCAGGAAAAAGATGAGAGAAGCACGGATCGGGTTTACCCAAATTGGATCTGATCGGTGTTTTGAAGATAATCTCCTCTGTGTCTGGGGTTCCATAGCGGCTGTAGTTATCTGTACCCGTCCATTTCGGTTGAGAATCAGAATGTTTTTTTCAACAACAATGACCTCGGTTAAGCGAGTTCAGACTGTTTTATATCATGTAAATCCAATAGATGGAAGAGCCACAGTGCTTCACGGGATCGTCAAAATTCACATTTTTTAAAAGATTTATTAGAACACAAAACGTGAATTATTGGACCGATTTTCACATTTAAAGGATTCTTTTGATCCAGAAAATTCTCTCCAAAAATATTTCAGGCACAGAAAAAGGATTTGGTGAAGAAAACTTATTATGTAAATTGCGAGGTGTTTTCCCAATCAACACTGATTAATGAGTAAATACCTGCTGTTATATAATCATACATAACGCACTCAGTCGACATTGGAATAATTTTTTTATATGGAGTGTACACGTAATGTTTTATTTCCGCATGTTGTTTTAATGCTTTTTTTGCCATCATTTCCATAGTCGATTTTGTTTGCACTTCACAAATACACTCAAGAAACAAGAAATTCCACTGGTTGAACCCTCACATTAGAATATGACTGTCCAATCAGCATTTAGTATACAAACAAACTTGTTGATTACCAGAAAAAAGCAGACTTTTGGTTGAATAAAGAAGTAAAATTCGAAACACAAAAAAATGGACTCGAAAATTCTGAAATTCTATCAAATTTTGGAAAACTTTCATCTCTGCTTTTCAAGGACATTCAATGATCTGAATCACAAATATCCATGACCTATCTTCATTTGTATCAGTGTAGGTTTTGAATGGTTACTTGACCTGAAATAATAAGGTTTTGCAGCCTTTTTGAGTTTCTTTTCATTCTCAAGTGAACCTAGACTGCTCAGCTGGATCAAGTTCTCTACAAGGAATGAGAGTATTACTGTTGAGGGATCAGAAAGATGGAGGTAACCAGAGGACGCCGTTTGATGGTACATAATACTTCCAGAAATTATAAAACATTTTGTGGGCATATAAAAAAGTCTAGAAAATGGTAAAAATTCGAAGTTTAAGGGCAGTAACTCCACCAAAAATCAACCAAGTGGAATGAAACTCGAACTTGATCTGTAAGTATCCACAACAAAGCTATACACCAAATATTTTCTCAATAAGTCCAACTATAATGAAAAAAAGTCTGGAAAATGGAAGGTTCAAGGACAGTAACTCCACCAAAAATCAACTGAGTGAAAAAGGAACTTGATCTGTAAGTATCCATAACAAAGCTATATATAAAATTTGTTCGCAATATGTCAATCCAAAACGATACAAAGTCTGAAAAATGGTAACTAAGTTCAAGGGCAGTAACTCCACCAAAAATCAACTGAGCAGAACGAAATTTGAACTTGATCTTCAAGTATCCATAACAAAGCTGTGTACCAAAAATGTTCTCAATATGTCCATGGATAAGGAAAAGTCCGGAAAACAATTCTGTACAGATGGACAGACAGAATGAAATTCGAACTTGATCTGTAAGTATCCACAACTAAGCTATATACCAAAAACTTTCTCAATATGTCCAACCATGACGAAAAAAAGTCCGGAAAATGGAAGAAAATCCAGAAAACTCTAAAAATTCTAAATTCAAGAGCTGTAACTCCACCAATGAAAGTGTCAATGACACTGTAGCTCAACTTGTTAAGACATGTACATGAAAAGTATGTGACATAGCAATGACAAACATCTAGGTAATGACCTGATAACAAAGGTACATATAAAGTATTGTAATGGTCTGTACATAAATACTGACCGTAGCCTGTAACAAATGTATAGGTAAAGTATTGTAAAGGTGGGTGACAGTCAGATGCTAAACTAGAAAAGAAATCTTTTGAGTCCCAGAGTGTGTCTGATTGAACCCCAAAATATTTGTTCTCATAGCACAGTAATAACAAAGGCACCCCAAAACACACTCGTTCCTGTCCCAATGTGATAACAAAGGTACCCAAGAAGTTTCGTGAAGATCAGTTCATAAATACGAGCCGTATAGAAGTTGTGACAAAAAACTGATTGGACCTAATTTCGGTACAAAATGGCCACTGGCAGCCATCTTGAATTTTGGACCGCAACCCAGAAACATTCGTTCTCGTCCCAAGGTGATAAGAAAGGTACCCAAGAAGTTTCCTGAAGATCGGTTCCTAAATACAGCCTCTAACCCGAGCCGTATTGACATGTGCACTTACTGTGTACAAGTAGCACTGAACAAATCAAAGTTCATCTAATTTGCATAATTTCTGCACGAGAAATAAAACCCGTATTATATGTGATGTATTCATTCATACAAAAATTTATTCAAATCAGAACTTTCATACAGAAGTTCTGTACAGAAAACTGACTGCACTAATTTTGGTACAAAATGGCTGCTGGTGACCACACCCCAAAACACTCGTTCTCATCTCGTTCTCATCCCACGGTGATAACAAAGGTACCCAAGAAGTTTCGTAAAGATAGGTTCATAAATATGGCCTCTAGCCTGAAGCCGTACAGAAGTTGTGTACAAAAAACTGATTAGACCTAATTTCGGTACAAAATGGCCACTGGCAGCCATCTTGAATTTTGGACCGCACATAGAAATACTCGTTCTCGTCCCAAGGTGATAACAAAGGTACCCAAGATGTTTCGTGAAGATCAGTTCATAAATACAGACTCTAGTCCGAGCCGTACTGACATGTGTACTTACTGTGTGTAAGTAGCACCGAAAAAATCATCTAATTTGCAAAATTTCTGCACGAGAAAAAAACCCGTTTTATATGTGATGTATCCCATGGTACTAAACATTCACACAAAAAATTATTCAAATCAACGCTTTCATATGGATGTTCTGTGCAAAAATCTGATTGCACCTAATTTTGTACAAAATGACTGCCATCAGCCATCTTGAATTTCGGATCGGACCCAAAAACATTCTTTCCCGTCCCACGGTCATAACAAAGGTACCCAAGAAGTTTCGTAAAGATCAGTTCATAAATACGGCCTCTAGCCTGAGCCATATTGAATTGTTGACAGACAGACGGACGACTGGCCATGGCATAAGCTCAAATTTGGCTTGGCTAAAGTTGAGCTAAAAATGTTCTCAATATGTCCATCCATAATGAAAAAAAGTCAGGAAAACAATTCTGGACAGTTGGACATATGGACGCCAATGCTATCACATAATATGACAGTTTTTTTGAATGGGCACAGAAAAAGGAATTGTCACCTTGTGCATGTGTGTATACTGCAATGGTTGTCACCAAAAGGGCTCTGAAAAATGATGCAAGTTTTTTCATGCACATACCCTATGTTAGGCTTGACATCATGTTGAAAAGTGATAGAAGGGCTTCCCTCTGAAAACCACCTACAGTACGTGGAGAGTGTATTATCACTAAATCACCCACAGAGTGGAGATTCCACCTGGGCAATAATTGCAAATTTGTTGCAAAGCATAACCAGCACCACTGGCTGAAACATTGCTTGTGTTTTTTGTCGATATATACAAAATTTGAAAGTTATAGCTTGGGTGATAACTCCACTCTGCGGGTGATTTAGTTACAATCCACTCTCCAAGTACTGTAGGTTGATTAAAATCTTGGACTGAATTCAGTAAAATATTCAGTTTTTGTGGAAGCCATCAGTTGTGTAAAGAAATAGAATAAAATGGCAGTCAACAAGGACATGATTTGGACAGGGATTTTTCTTCGACAAATTTGGGCCAACTGCATGTTCTTACACTTTCACTGACATATGTAATCATACATGTAAACAGAACATTTGATGAAATAAAATTTGTTTTCCTTCCAAATATTATATTGCTCTAGAGGGAGATGAAATATGAACCCATCAACTTGATTTGAATCTGTCCCCACAGGGATTGTGTATACCAAATATGAGATGATTCTGCCAAGTGGGTCTGAAGAAAATTGAAACATTTTCCTCATATTGCAGTTAAAATTTGGGGATCCTATAAGGAGCTAAATATGAATCCAGGAATAAACATAAATCTAGCCCCATAAGGAAGCTGTAACAACTCCCAGCAGATTATATAACTGGTGGATCTGAAGATGTTAAATAAATGGAGAGTAATCGCTTGACTGGACTGGTTACATGAAATAATTCATGAGAGGTGAGGGATGTTGTACAAACACGAGTGCATGAATGCGCATGAGTGTTTTACAATATAGTCCCTCGCCTCAAATGAATTATTTCACATAACCAGTCCAGTCAAGTGATTACTGTTTATTACTTTTCATTATTAATGATAATTATATTATTTAACCTTTTACCTAACGTAACGGCCAAAAACAGCCAGCATTATTCTCAAAACTTGCCAATTAATTTTCATTATTTTTTCATTTTTTGTCTCTAAAACATAGGTTACGACCCTTCACTGGAACGTGCTCATTGGGCTCGTTCCAATGAGGGGTCATAACCTATGTTTTTGAGACAAAAAATGAAAATAATAGTTATTCAAGAATTTTTTTTTCAAGTGTCGTCTGCTTTTCATGTTAGGTAGAGTGTTACACTCATTACACCCACGACAAAGCGTCTTCGTTTGCGCACATGGATACATGACCCAATTGTTGATTGCATAATTCGCTTGTGAAGTTATCGTTTATAATCAAACCTGGAAATCCCAGTAAATCACACTTTGGAAAGTAATAATATTCCTTATATTACCTAATGGTGAAATACAGGCCCCCATACAGCCCTGATGTGAACCTATGGACTTAATTTGAATCTATCCGCCCGCCCCCCAACACCCCTCTCTACAGATTCTGCATTTTAAATATGAAAAGTTTTTGTCTGGCATATCTGAAAAGGACGATTTTTAAAGAATGTTTCTCATATTGCACTATTTTGAACTTCAGGCTTGAATAGGGAGCCCAAATATGAACTCCTAGACCTGATTTGAACAAACTTCAATCTGCCTCCCCCCCTCCCTCTCCCCCTCTCTCCATACACACACACTCCCAAGAAAGATTCTGACTGGTGGATCTGAAGAAAAAAATTCTTACAGAATTTTGATAGCGTTGTACTATGATAAAAATCGGTCTCCCACAAAGATTCCTGAACAAACATGAATCTGTCCCCATAAGGATGCAGTGTATCAAATATCAAAAGATTCTGAATGGTAGATCTTTAATTTTTAAAGAATACTCCTCCTACTGAACTAAGTTAAAATTTGGGTTCCATAGGGAAATATTTTTTTGCGGACATAAATCAAGTACATGTCCCCCAATACCAGTGCCTATCAAATTTGGTCCAAACTGGCCCACCGGTTTAGGAAATGACAATTTTGGGCAGGACCAAAAATGTTGCCCCCTCCAAGCTGCCCCCTCCAAGCTTAAGTTCAAATATTGTCCACAAACTTACTTTAACCCTTTACCCAACGTAACGGCCAAAACCGGCCAGCGCTATTCTCAAAAATCGTCAATAAATTTTCATTATATTTTCATTTTTTGTCTCAAAAACATAGGTTATGTCCCCTCGTTGGAACGAGCTCGACGAGCTCGTTCCAATGAGGGGTCATAACCTATGTTTTTGAGACAAAAAATGAAAAAAATTAGTTATTCAAGAATTTTTTTTGCAAGTGTCGTCTGCTTTTCATGTTAGGTAAAGGGTTAAATATACTTGAAACTTGAACATACATGTATAAGAAAGCTGCATACCAAATTTCAAAGCACTGGGACTGGTGACTTTATAAGAGGTTTGAAGAATTTCAAATTTTTTGATCACTGTCCGCAACTGATTGGGTTTAAGTACTTCTATTGAACAAACTAGGAAGGTTATCTCCTAAAGATAATTTATGTCTAGTTTGGTTCAGTGGTTCCAGAGGAGAAGGCTGATATGGAAAGTTAACAGACAATGGATGCCAGATGATGGCTGCAATTGCTCACCCTGCCTTTCAGTCAGGTGAGCTAAAAACCCATGTCATATCAATTATTTATTTTAACCCATTTCAAATCCTTGTAGTATTTTACTGACTTCTCCAACAGTAAACATTATTTATTCATTTATTTATTTATTGGTGTTTAAGGTCACTTTCAGCAGCTATGGCTATATTATGATGTGCAGGGTAGCATCACCAAATTCACCCTCTGGGGACTTCATCCTGCAGATGACAGTTTGCTTATTTCCAGGCTTGGATGTATGTTGTCTGGCCAGGTAACCATTCACAAAACGAGAATTTTGTTTGCAGAATGACAAACGTTATTTTATAAGCATAAAACTCACGTGCATGAGCCAAGCTGAGAGCCCACAATCGAAGATAAGAAGCTGTATGAGATACACATCCTAAACAATATTCAATTGTATGGATAGCCTGATGGATAAATATCTCTCCAAATTCAAACTGAAAATGAAATAAAATAAAATAATAAAATACAAGTAGCTTGGCTGATGTTCAACCGATTACCAAAAATGGCCAATGACCAAGTACTGGTTATTTGAGCTCACAATCAGCCAATTCTGATGCTGATTCCAATTGTAATACTGAGCACTACTAGACAAGTCGAGGCTCGCAAAGAACTACATTAAATTGAACAAACTTTACAGTGCTTACAGTCCGTTCACTACTAGATAAGTTGAGAACTTGAGACTCAAAAGAACCTAATTAAACATAAAACAACATTAAATTGAAGATATTTCACAGTGTTAAACTCTGTTGACTCAGGTCCAGAAAAATTACCAGTCGTGCACACTTGGGTGATAAACGTGGCTCTCAGAGCCACGTTTACCACTCAAGTGTGCACAACTGGTAATTTTTACTGCAACCTGAGTCAATGGAGTGCAACCTTCATTTTTCCAGTATGAACTGGCAATTGCCACAAGTATGCTCATCTGTAAGCTTTACATGTCATTTAAGTAGGGCTGCACAGTATTCAAATTTGAATACCGGTGTTGGTATTGAAAAAAATACCACAATATACCCGTATATTGTAGACTATTTCAGAGGGTGAAAAACTCAGGCGATGTTCTGGGGAACTGAGTTCATAAACAATTGACAACACAGTTATATTTTGGGCGGTTAACAATTGAATAAAATTTACTGTACTTGGTACCTTATGTTCAGCTGAATCCAATATCTTTAAGAAAGCATTTTTTTTTACAAACGAGCAAAGCGTTATTTTATTTTGATTTAAAATCACATCACAGGGACAGTTCAGACATGAGGGAAAACAATAAAGTGCCATGACTTTTCTGTTCGAAAAGAATATCCCACAATTCATCACTGTAGCTGGCTGCAGCGTCTATTTTTCCTTTGTTCATGAATATTAATTAATGCAGTCGTTTTATGGAGTGTGTGCATTTTGCACCCTGCATTTTCCTCTCCATTGTTTGGTTCTTATGACCTACTGTATTTTAAGTGTCGATAGATATAGTCAGTGGTGTGTTTGAGTTAGTAATTAATGTTCATGTGAGCGGCAATTATTAATGTCTGCATGGATTAATTTTGTGCAGGCTTCCCCTTCCCTTTGTTTCTGTTTCTGTACCGTGTATGTTCATACCCCCAAAACTTCACCTGATGTGATGTGTGGCTAGCACAGTTCTTAAAGGGTTAAGATATATATTTATTTGAATTCATTATTAATTTATGGGATTATTTATTGTTATTATTTATTGGTGTTTAAGGTCACATACTTATGCACAATGGCTAATCGTGACCGTGACAGTTTTATGGGTGGAGGAAGCCGGAGAACCCGGAGAGAACCACCGAGCAACGACGAGCAGCTGTCAGCTCTCCAACATCGTAACTCTGAACTCTGCACCGCAGCACAGGCAGGGTTAGATTGGTTGAAGACATGCGCACCAGCGACGTGCAGTACGCCTCAGTACACATCGTCATCGTGCCCCCATGTAGGCTATCGGGGTGAAGTGTCTTGCCCAAGGACACAACGCGGTTGCCACAGGTGGGATTCGAACCGAGGACCTCTCGGTTTGCAGCCTGCGCCTCTACCAACTGAGCCACTGCACCCCCGAATTTATGGGATAACGTCTGTAAAAAAATATATTTGAAGTTACAAAAAAATAGATAAATTTTAGGTTGTCGTTTTAAAACTGGGACAAAAAGTGACAGGGATGTCCAACCCATGCCTTCATTGCCATTGAACAGCTCATTAATACTCCCAAGTTCAAAGTTCACAATGACAGTATTGATGGAAATGTTGATCAACGTGACTTCAGGTTTTATCTGTTTTTGAGAGGAATAGAATAAATAAAACAAACAATCCTTATAATGATTTTGTGAGTAAATTTATTATCCACATGGGAAAATGTTAGATTACATACACAAATGTGTCAAAGTATTCATTTCCTAAATTCGACGCACTCCCGAAATATTCAACATTCAGTTTAAGTTTCAAATTGCTGGTACGTGTATACTTACTTGTAACTTATGCAGCTCAAGTACGCTGCAAACTATGTTTTCATTGGTCGAATGAAGATTGATTGACATGTACTTTATCACAGAAGTTGACAGACATGATAGAATACATTGACTGTTTTTTCCCTAATAATATATTGACTTTAGGCCACACAAAGTAGATCTTCTGTTTCTCAGGCCATTATTTGCAAAATTGCATGCGGGCGAGCGGTTTTTTATTTTATTTTTTATTTCAGTAATTACTTTTTTGCTATCAAAAGTTCATGTTCTTGGTTCAAGTTTTAGGCCTCATAATCTACAGAATAGCATGGGTGGTGGTGTATTTCATCCCTTGAGAGCAAGAAGGCTTTGCAATGCTAATAAAGCATTGCAAAGCCTTCTTGCACTCAAGGGACAAATTCATCAATTTTTTTAACTTCGGTAAAATATCAGACATAAACCATTTAATTTAAATTTTTTTTAAGTTTAAATTGGTTGTAAAAAGAGAGCATGTGGCAGCCAAAAGGACCATGCAGGAGGGCCTGAGAAACAGATTTATTTTTGTTTAGGCCTTAACTTCGATAATTTGATTCAATACCGTATCTTACGATATACCAGTACTTTTAAAACAATATTGGTATTCATCCGGTATCATTCTCAATACCGGAAATTACTGGTTTACTGTGCAGCCCTACATTTAACTTCTATATCCCATAAAAGGACATCTGGAGAGATTAAGAATACACATTGTAGTAGTTTTTCAACTTTATTGAATGGTATCATTGACATCATTTTACATTAATAATTGAATAATTGCAGAATATAATAAAATGCGGTTTATGAATCATTACAAAACGTTTGGCAACAATTGGTTGTACCGATGTTCCAGAAGCCATAGCTGTTGTCATCTGATTGCCCACAATCAGCCGATTGTGGTGGCCGGCTCCAATCATCGGTTGAACACTTATCTTGGCTCCAATCTCAAATATGGGGGGAAAAATATTTCAGATATATATACGTTATCACCACCATGTGTTTATCAAGAAATTTGTGTCAAGCCGAGATGGTGTTCATAGTTAGTACTAAAATGGTTAACCAGATAATCGGTTTGAAACCAGTTAGCTACCTAGCCGATTAGAAAAACAGTCAACCGGTTATCCGAAATATCGATAGTGATCGTCATTCCACATTTAAATCATAGTAAATCTGGCACTTCTCCTTTGAGAAAGATTACACATCGAAGCCACGTTGTGTATATTGAGATATAATCGACATTGGCATTCAAGACTTCGTTAATGATTGGCAGTAATAAGTAATCGCAGAAACTATTCCGTAGTATGTATACAAATGATAGAGCTGTAGGTTTTTAAATTTCTTGTTCGGTTTCAGTTTTGGTTTTTCAGGTGGAGTAACACCTCGGTTCGGTTTGGTTTTCGGTTTGTTCATGAGCCAAGTAAAATTCAATAAAACTCATTCTTATGTCCGGAGTCATAACTGAATGGTAGTGAAATTAAGTGAAACTCAATGAATGCCCGAAATAAGCTATAATACATGAAGAATCAGGAAGGCCAATATAATAATTACCTAAATATACAGAACCTTTATTGTGCTTGGCCATTTTCGAGGTCTGACACCTACACGCAACTTGAGGAAAGCTGCAAATGCAACTAAACTGAAATGTCGGAAATTCACAGAATGTAGCCTTCCCAGAGTAGTGAGAGTACCCAGACACTGCCATTGGCAGTGTCTGGGTACTCTCACTACTCTGGGATGGCTACATTCTGTAAATTTCGGCAGCAAGAGTGTATTTAATAAATGAAAGTGTCAATGACACTGTAGCTCAACTTGTCAAGACAAAGACATGTACATGTATAGTATGTGACACAGCAATGACAAACATCTAGGTAATGACCTGATAACAAAGGTACATATAAAGTATTGTAACGGTCTGTACATAAATACTGACGGTTGCCTGTAACAAATGTATAGGTAAAGTATTGTAAAGGTGGGTGACAGTCAGATGCTGAACTAGAAATGAAAGTGTCAATGACACTGTAGCTCAACTTGTCAAGACAAAGACATGCACATGTATAGTATGTGACACAGCAATGACAAACATCTTGGTAATGACCTGATAACAAAGGTACATATAAAGTATTGTAATGGTCTGTACGTAAATACTGACCGTTGCCTGTAACAAATGTATAGGTAAAGTATTGTAAAGGTGGGTGACAGTCAGATGCTAAACTAGAAAAGAAAACTTTGAGTCCCAGAGTGGGTCTGACTGAACCCCAAAATATTTGATCTCATAGCACAGTGATAACAAAGGCACCCCAAAAAACACTCGTTCCTGTCCCAAGGTGAAAACAAAAGTACTCAAGAAGTTTTGTGAAGATCAGTTCATAAATACGAGCTGTATAGAAGTTGTGACAAAAAACTGATTGGACCTAATTTCGGTACAAAATGGCCACTGGCAGCCATCTTGAATTTTGGACCGTACCCAGAAACACTCATTCTCATCCCAAGGAGATAACAAAGGTACCCAAGAAGTTTTGTGAAGATCGGTTCATAAATACAGCCTCTACCCTGAGCCGTATTGACATGTGTGCTTACATTGTGTAAGTAGCACTGAATAAATCAAAGTTCATCTAATTTGCATAATTTCTGCACGAAAAAAAACCCCTTACAATATGTGATGTATTCCATGTTACTAAACATTCATACAAAAATTTATTAAAATCAGAACTTTCATACAGAAGTTCTATACAAAAGACTGATTGCACTAATTTTGGTACAAAATGGCTGCTGGTGGCCATCTTGAATTTCGGACCACACCCAAAAACACTCGCTCTCATCCCACGGTGATAACAAAGGTACCCAAGAAGTTTCGTAAAGATTGGTTCATAAATATGGCCTCTAGTCTGAGCTGTATAGAAGTTGTGTACAAAAAACTGATTAGACCTAATTTCGGTACAAAATGGCCACTAGCAGCCATCTTGAATTTTAGACCGCACCCAGAAACACTCGTTCTCGTCCCAAGGTGATAACAAAGGTACCCAAGACATTTCGTGAAGATCAGTTCATAAATACAGACTCTAGTCTGAGCCGTATTGACATGTGTACTTACTGTGTGTAAGTCGCACTGAAAAAATCAAAGTTCATCTAATTTGCATGATTTCTGCACGAGAAAAAAACCCGTATTATATGTGATGCATCCCATGGTACTAAACATTCACACAAAAAAATTATTCAAATCAGGGCTTTCATATGGAAGTTCTGTGCAAAAATCTGATTGCACCTAATTTTGTACAAAATGGCTGCCATCGGCCATCTTGAATTTCGGACCGGACCCCAAAACACTCGTTCTCGTCCCACGGTGATACCAAAGGTACCCAAGAAGTTTCGTAAAGATCGGTTCATAAATACGGCCTCTAGCCCGAGCCGTATTGGCATTTGCACTTACAGTGCTGAAAGTAACCCCAAAAAACATCAAAATTAGTCTAATTTGCACAATTTACGTACGAGAAAAAAACCTGTATTATATGTGATGTATCCCATGGTACTAAACATTCATACAAAAAATTATTCAAATCAGAGCTTTCATATGGAAGTTCTGTACAAAAAACAGATTTCTGCATCGTCGGTACAAAATGGCAGCCATCTTGAATTTCGGACCGCACCCAAAAACACTCGTTCTCGTCCCACGGTCATAACAAAAGTACCCAAGAAGTTTCGTAAAGATCGGTTCATAAATACGGCCTCTAGCACGAGCCATAGCAGCTTGGCACTTACAACTCTGAAAGTAACACTAAATAAATCAAAGTCAGTCTAATTTGCATAATTTACGCACGAGAAAAAAACCTGTATTATATGTGATGTATCCCATGGTACTAAACATTTATACAAAACTTTATTCAAATCAGAACTTTCATACAGAAGTTCTGTACAAAAAACTGATTTTTGCATCATCGGTACAAAATGGCCACTGGCAGCCATCTTGAATTTCGGACCACACCTAAAAACACTCGTTCCCGTCCCAGGGTCATAACAAAGGTACACAAGAAGTTTTGTAAAGATCGGTTCATAAATACGACCTCTAGCCCGAGCCATAGCCAATTGTTGACGTACGGACAGACGGACGGACGGACAGATGGACGACGGGCCATGACAATAGCTCAAATCTGACTTCGTCAAAGTTGAGCTAAAAAACGAAAAACCTTAGATTACGGGATGTCGATGGTTTCGTTTTTTTTAAAAAAATAAAAACCTTGGTTCGGTTTCGGTTAACCTACAGCTCTAACAAATGAACGTTGTCTAGCGAAGCCTTCTTGCACTCAAGGAACAAATTTATCAATTTCTTTTTAACTTGGGTAAAATATCAGGACTGTAAACCATTTTATTTTAAATTTTTTTAAGTTTACATTTGTTATAAAAAGAGAGCATGTGGCAGCCAAAAGGACAATGTGGGAGGCCCCGAGAAACAGGTTTTTAATTTTTTTAGGCCTAACCACCCATTCATATCCTTTATTCCTCATTACAAGAAAATTGATTTTCATACCTCCTCTTCATCATCATCACCGTGTTGTTGCTTATGAGTTGTATCATGTACAGAGTTATTCTGATCATCTCGCACATCTACATCAACATCTTTTGTACTGACACTCTGAAAAATAAAATAAGAATGGAAATATCATGCAACAAAGTTCACAGAAAATAGCTATAATTTCAGTTTTCAGGGCAAATTTGTTTCTTTGAAAAAATGAGAAACAAACAGTGAACCTGTTGGTCAATAGATATTGTATTTCTATAAATCAGTATGAACATTGTCTTTTAAGACCATTTTCATGTAAACTTACAGACAAAACATTTCAGTAATTTGAGCGTGATTTTGCTGAAATCCACAAATTTGCAAATTTTTCTCATCCTTGAGAAAAGCAAGCAAATTAGGACATCACAAAATAGACCTGTAAATGTGTTCTTTTAAGATCTGTAATCCTAGAGATCTGTGATCTGGAGATCTATGATCTTGTGAGATCTATGAGATGCGTGATTCTGAGATCTGTAATCCTTTGATATCTGTGATCCTGAGATTTGCAGTCCTACGAGATCTCTTTACCCGAGAACTGTAATCCTATGTCTGTGATCCTAAGATTTGCAGTCCAATGAGATCTGTTTACCCACGAGATCTGTAATCCTGCGAGCCTTAATTTATTTTACTGAAAAATAACTCTTTACCTAACCAAACCTATTCACTAAAATCAGAATTCAAATTTTATTACTTTTTGAATATTGGCCTTAAAGAAGTAGGTTATGAACCCCTTCGTTGGATTGAGCACACCCAGATCATTCCAGTGAGGAGTCACAAGCTATGTTTTTCAGGCAAAAAATTAAATTTCTTTGTGTCAACTGACATTTTATGTAGACGGCTAATATTATGTAGAGCCTATCATGCCCACAAAACTAGTGAACAGTCAAGATTAGGCCTCATAAAGTAGATTTCCTGTTTCTCAGGTCATGCGGGTGGACGGTTTTTTATTTTATTTTTTATTTTTTGTAATTATTTCTTTGTCATCAAACGTTCACGTTCTTCGGTGTTTTATTTCTTAGGCCTCATAATCTACAGTTCAGAACAGCATGAGTGATGGTGTATTTCGTCCCTTGAGTGCAAGAAGGCTTGGCAATGCTAAAGCATTGCACAGCCATGTTGCACTCAAGGGACAAATCTATGAATTTTATTAACTTGGGTAAAATATCGGAAATAAATCATTTAATTTTTATTTTTTGAAGTTTGCATTGATTAAAAAAAAGAGAGCATTCGGTAGCCAAAAGCACCATGCAGAAGGGCCTGAGAAACAGATTTGTTAACTTTTATAGGCAATAGCTGATTGTTTATGTGTTGTCTCCTGTTGAGAACTTGGAAACCACACATTTGGCGTGTACAAAATAGAGCTGGGGGTGGGAGAACATGACATCTCATGAACTTTCTATATATTTGTTAATCAGACAAACCACCCATTAATATTCTCAAGAGGCATTTAAACTCTGCTTATGACACCTCTCATTGGAAAGGATTGTGGAAAAGTTTTTTTAGTGAATTCCAGAAATGAAAACATTCTATTTTCAATTAATAGCTTCTTTTCTGGTTATAATCTGACCAGCATTATATACTACTCAAAGTTTGCTAAGCACCAAGTACATCCAACTACCTGTTTTACGTTTCAGTTGAAATATTGTAATGCAAAGTGTGTAGATTTTTTATTTAATTATATCTTTAATGATTTAAGTACAGAAATTTAGATTTTATTTGTGTTTGACATTATTTTTTAGCTTTTGAATACGGTAACCATGGAAAATGGATATTACTGGTAAAAGAGGAAATTTTTCAATATGTCAAAAAGTTGACTGAGCGAACTGGTATGGCTTCACTGTCGAGTATGAGACCCATTACTGTTAATTTCATCTTGACAAAGCCTTCTCATGCTCCAGACGGGCTGGAATTACAAGCTACAACTCATTCCAGACATGTTCGATTGGATTGAGGTCAGGGGATCTTGCTGGCCAGTCCATACGCTCCCCTCCCTCTGTCGGTACTCCCAGACAGCATGGGCAACATGAGGACGGGCATTATCATCCATCAGAATGAATCTATCACCCACTGCACCTGCATACAATCTGACGTGGACAAACAGGATCTCATCAATATACTGTTGTGCAGTCAATGTACCATGTTCAAGGACACAGAGCCCTGTACGTTCATCCTAGCTCATGCTGCCCCAGACCATGATTGACCCTCCACCATAGCGGTCATGCTCAGCAATGATGGCTGCATGGAATCACTCTACTGGTCTTCTCCATACTCTAGAATGCCTATCTGTGTGGTCTAGACAGTACCTTGACTCATCTGTAAAAAGGACAGGTCGCCAATCTTCTCTGGTCCATCCAACATGGTCCATGGCTCATTCATATCGTGCCTGGCGGTGGTTCTGGGGCGGCAGAATGCGAATATATGGTCTTCTCGATCGGAGACCACCATCGTGCAACCTTACCCGGATAGTCTGCATCAAAACATTTACCCCAGTTGCATTCTGAAGGTCACTGCGAAGCTTGGTTGCTGTGGCAAATTGGTTCCTATGGGCCTGAATGATCAAAAACCGGTCTTCAACTGCAGATGTTGCCCTGTCTCTGCCACCACCATGCCGTCTTACTGGTCTGCCATACTGCTGAAATCTTGCCCAGGCTCTGGTGATCACCGTATGGTGCACACCAATGGCTTCACTAACCTAATGATGGGTAGCCCCTTGCTCCACCATCCCTAGAGCCTGCCACATTTCTGCTTCAGACAAATGTCTTCTTACATTTGCATTTGCCGTATTCAATCATTAAATCACAAGGGTTTGTGTTGAAATGAATATTGAATACCCTACACGTCACGTACATGTAGACAGTACACGAAAACATCATGAAAATCAAGGGCTATATGCTTTCCATGACTGTCAGGAAAAGTCTACCTATCAAGAGAGCTAATGCAAACACTGGGGACCATCTCAATTCATTCCTCAATCATATCCACCAAAAATATTGCAAATATGTCACAAGCAAATTTCACAATGATGTGTCAAAAATTTGGTGCTTAGCAAACTTTGAGTAGTATAGGTTCCCATGGGCTAGCATGTACTATTATACCAGTGAAGTAGAAGTTGCTTACTACAGAACACAAGCACTGCTCCTCTTCCCATGATGCCCTTTAGGAACCTATAATGCTGGTCAGATTATAGCAAACAAACAACAGAGGGCATGGTTATTCATATCTGATTGTTGGTGTTCATGGTCATTTTAGCATCCAGGAATATATATACATGTATCATGATGGCAACAGAAGTACGATGTAAAGTCTAGCCAATCATTGCACTCTGATCATATCAAAAATTCTATAGTACTGGGTCAGTAAATAAAATTAAAGAGTCAATGACACTGCAGCTCAAATTGTCCAAGAAGGACCTGAACTAAATAGAAAGCTCCAGTAATCTCAAGTCATTCAATCAAGTTTCTATAGAAAAGACATCACACCAAAGCTACATATGAAATTTGAAAAAAAATGGGTAAGAGATGTGGCCTGCAGGATGTGCAAATGGAATTATTGACAATTTATATGTCAAATCTAAGATGACTGCTGGCGGCCATGATTTTCAATGAAATACAGAAATGAAAGAGTCAATGACTCTGTAGCTCAACTTGGATATGACAGGAATTAGTACTTGCTGTGACCAAGACAACTGAATAATGAATATGACAGGAATTAGTATTTGTTTTGGCCCAGTCAACAATAATAAAAGAATTACAAGGTGACTGTAATGGACTACAGATTAAGACCAATCATTGTAGATTATTATTTTTGTGTGGAAATTTTCAGTCCCAAACAAAATATTTTCAGACTAAAATTTTTTCTTCTTCTTCTTAAAATTGACCAAAATGCATCAAAACACAAAAAACTAATTTCC
Organism: Pictodentalium vernedei; assembly: GCA_031216915.1. Lineage (NCBI taxonomy): Eukaryota > Metazoa > Mollusca > Scaphopoda > Dentaliida > Dentaliidae > Pictodentalium > Pictodentalium vernedei. The sequence continues at coordinate 72,162,717 of CM062297.1, forward strand.
GGATTTTGGTCCAAAATTTTCTAAGTCCCACCCGGACCCCAAATTTTCAGTGTAAAAAAAATTTTTTTTTTTTTTGTCTTAAAATTGACCAAAACGCATAAAAAACCAAAAAACTAATTTCCGGATTTTGGTCCAAAATTTTCTAAGTCCCACCCGGACCCCTAATTGGCATAATTTATTCACGAGAAAAACTCTGTATTATATGTAATGTATCCCATGGTACTAAACATTCATACAAAAATTTATTCAAATCAGATCTTTCATTTGGAAGTTCTGCGCAAAAATCTGATTGCACTTAATTTTGAACAAAATGGCTGCTAGCGGCCATCTTGAATTTCAGACTGGACCCAAAAACACTCCTTCTCGTCCCACAGTGATAACAAATGTACCCAAGAAGTTTCGTGAAGATCGGTTCATAAATACGGCCTCTAGCCCGAGCCGTATTGGGATTTGCACTCACAGTGCTGAAAGTAACACTAAATAAATCAAAGTTAGCCTAATTTGCATAATTTACGCACAAGAAAAAAACCTGTAATATATGTAATGTATCCCATGGTACTAAACATTCATACAAAAAATTATTCAAATCAGAGCTTTCATATGGAAGTTCTGTACAAAAAACAGATTTCGGCATCGTCGGTACAAAATGGCTGCTGGCAGCCATCTGGAATTTGGGACTGCACCCAAAAACACTCGTTCTCGTCCCACAGTCATAACAAAGGTACCCAAGAAGTTTCGTAAAGATTGGTTCATAAATACGGCCTCTAGCCCGAGCCATAGCAGCTTGGCACTTACAGCTCTGAAAGTAACACTAAATAAATCAAAGTTAGTCTAATTTGCATAATTTACGCACGAGAAAAAAACCTGTATTATATGTGATGTATCCCATTGTACTATACATTTATACAAAACTTTATTCAAATCAGAACTTTCATACAGAAGTTCTGTACAAAAAACTGATTTTTGCATCATCGGTACAAAATGGCCACTGGCAGCCATCTTGAATTTTGGACCACACCCCAAAACACTCGTTCCCATCCCAGGGTCATAACAAAGCTACCCAAGAAGTTTCGTAAAGATTGGTTCAAAAATACGGCCTCTAGCCCGAGCCATAGCAGCTTGGCACTTAGAGCTCTGAAAGTAACACTAAATAAATCAAAGTCAGTCTAATTTGCATAATTTACGCACAAGAAAAAAACCCGTATTATATGTGATGTATCCCATGGTACTAAACATTTATACAAAACTTTATTCAAATCAGAACTTTCATACAGAAGTTCTGTACAAAAAACTGATTTTTGCATCATCGGTACAAAATGGCTGCTGGCAGCCATCTTGAATTTTGGACCACACCTAAAAACACTCGTTCCCGTCCCAGGGTCATAACAAAGGTACACAAGAAGTTTCGTAAAGATCGGTTCATAAATACGACCTCTAGCCAATTGTTGACGTACGGACAGATGGACAGATGGACGGACGGACGGACAGACGGACGACGGGCCATGACAATAGCTCAAATTTGACTTCGTCAAAGTTGAGCTAAAAATTGGATAGCTCCCATCTAGACATTGTCCCAAAGCCATGTATGAAATTGGGAACTGAACGGCTAAGAGTTGCGGCCTGTAGGGGGTGCTAAAGGAATTGTGGACGGACGGATGGATCGCAAGACAGACAGACAGACATATGGACAGACAGATGGACAGACTGACAGACAGACACATGGACAGATGTATGGATGGATGGACAGATGGACGAACGAGAGTGCAATGCTACCCGTCAAGTTGAGCTAAAAACACAAGTCATTATTATAAAACCGTAGGTACTACCACCAACACCCTAAACAGTTTTAAATTGCTTCTAATGATTAATGTAGCATAACATCATACAAAAGGCCTCTGGAAATACCAGCAGGGCACTGATGGCTATTAGTACAAAGCAAGCCGGTTTGCGAGACTAATATAAAATCCATCATGATCTGATGGAAAAATCTCACACTAAGGGCAGATTGTTGGGCCAAGTGTCTGGTCCAAATATCTCCTCCCAAAGACGAGATTTTTCCATCTCAGATATCAGGGCTATGACAGATAATGTTTATTCTCCCACTAGTAGAGCCTCCAATCAAGCAAGGCCATATAGAACAATTTTATAGCTTCTAAACCGTCATTCTAATCTGAAAAATAATGGGCTGATTCATTTTTTCAGGTGGTGTTTCTGAATATACCATAAGAATATGCCACAAAAAAAACGTGCCCCATACTTATATGGTTAATGTGTTTATCACTGTCAAAAAAGTTGACATCTTTCATCAAGAGTGCAAGTGCCCTGGAATGTCCAGAGTGATCATAGCTACGTCAACATATACGGTTATTGGGTCAATTCTTTTCATTTTTGATGACCTGCTGTTTTCCTCAAGAGTGTTTTTATTTTCGTTTGCTTTGATGAATTGCCATTTACACCATGATTAACTATTCTACTATGTATAAAAAGCCTTTGACATAAATTTTAGCTTTTCACACCAACCATGGAAAACATGCCAGCAATGGAATTTCAATAGTAAACATTTACACCTACAGTGGAACTACATCCACGCTGACCTATGGTGACCTTGCCTTGAATGCAAACTTGTCTAAATTTATCACTCGTCGCCTAGTGAAGAATGAAATGAAACCAGCAATTATTTATTACGTTTTTAAATAAGTTTACCTCATAAGATACCAAAAATTAACAAACATACGTTGTCTCATGTTGATAAAGCACCCATAACTCAAAATAGTATGTTACAGTGGAGCCCACTTAATTGGATATCTATTAATTGTATATCCCTGTTAAATGAATATAATTTCCCAACCCAAAATCATTTACCATACCAACAGTACAAATGTGACCTGTTAACTGAATATAGGTTATAGAGTAAACTCCTGTTAATTGAATAAAAAATCTTGTAACATGCTGAGAAATTACCCTGCCTCTCCCCAGTTTTCCTTTGGTTATGGACCTATTTGTCCTCAGTACATCCCATACAGGTATTTAATCTATTATATCTTGTTTGACAGAGCTCATGGTGCCGCAAGACACTTCACCCTCATTGCCCACGTGGGGGCACGGTGACGCTGTGTACTAAGGCGTACTGCACGTCGATGGTGCACCTGTCTTCAACCAATGCTAACCCTGCTTGTGTGGAGTTATAAAACTGTTGTGGTCATGATTAGCCATTGTGCAGAAATATGTGACCATAAACACAGGTAAATAAATAAATAAATCATCAATAATGATAGCTACTGTTATATTTTTGTTATATTATTATCAAATCAAATAGTGGTACCTACAGATTAAAAGAAATTTAAGCTGACGATATTTATTTATTGGTGTTTAAGGTCATATACTTATGCACAATGGCTAATCGTGACAGTTTTATGGGTGGAGGAAGCCGGAGTACCCGGAGAGAACCACTGAGCATCGACGAGCAACTGTCAGCTCCTCAACATTCTAACTCGGTTCTAGCTCCGCTAAAGCAGGGTTACAACGGTTGAAGACATGTGCACTATTGATGTGCAGTACGCCTTAGTATACGATGCCATCGTGCCCCCATGTAGGCAACCGGGATAAAGTGCCTTGCCCAAGGACACAACGTGGGTTGTCCCGGACGAGGATCGAACTCGGGACCTCTAGCATAGAAGTCAAACAGTCTACCACTGAGCCAGCGCGCTCCCAGCTGATGATATAAAGCGCAACTATCTTCAAGAAACTGAAAATTCCAGCAGGAAGCCAATGACTAAAAATAGTCAATGTCGACTGTACACATTCAATTCCACATTTGTCTATATATATCATACAGACAAGACCATATATAGGATGTATATATCATAGGCAAGATTTTGTTTATAATCTATAGGCACTCTCCAATAAATGGTAACACAACAATTTGCTATAAACTTTTTTTTCAACTACTGAGCAAATGTCAAACTAATGCATGCAGCACAAAGCCATGATTGTGACTTTTAGCCCTTTACAATAGAGTCACGATAGTGGCTTCCAGCACACAACCAGTGAATGTTAACAAATGAAAATAATTTTTTTTGGGGGTGTTAAAGGTCCCATATTACTTCACAATGGCCAAGAAAATAAAATTAATTTCTCCCTCAAAATAGCCCACATAAAGCTGATAAGTTGAACATCATTCTTAAACACTGCACGGCAAAGCAGGGATACAACAAATAAGTGTGGATTATAAGGCGCCTTCCTATGTACAGATCCTGTTCCCCATGCTGACCAACAAGGGCCACAACTCACTTTCCACGGGTGGGCAATATTTCCGCGGCAGCAATAATATTAGATTACACAACACTAATTATAGGAATAACCATTTAAAATTTAATTAATGAAGCACCAGCTACAACCTGGTGCTTCATCAATAAAAATTTTGATGATTTTTATTATCTGGTAAATGCATGCGTGAACATCACTGCTCATGCATGGATTATGACCAGTCCATGGGGACTCTACTGTTGCAAAGGACAACAAAATTTGATAATCAGTTATCCAGATCTGAGCTACAAGGAAAAATGTTTGTATATATGGATGGATGGGAGTCTCAAAAAGGTACCCACAAATCATCTTTTGGAGGTCAGCAGCATAACATAACAAAACAAATAATCTTAAGTGTTTTGAATTTTTTAAAAGTTTTTAAATTCAAGCATTTTTGTGAATTTCAAAGACCCATTCAAACCCTGTAATAAAAAGAATATGCAGGTGATTTTCCCATTACCTATTTGTGTATTTATTGGTGTTTAAGATCATATATTTCTGAACAATGGATTATCGTGACTGCAAAGTGGACATAAAGTCAAGTTTTGCCAATTGTTTATACCCATGATGCCCATTTTAGAGGACTTCCACCCCAAGCATTGGTGACTGGGTCCTATTATACCAGTAAAACAATGCTTGTTTACTTTACCACAGTAAACAAGTACTGCTTCACTTCCAGGGGTTGCCATGGGGTAAAATGTTTCAAATAATAATCTAATTAAAAGACCACTGCAAATAGATGGTGTGTACAATATTCATTGTGTGGAGGCTTCACTCAAATTTAACCCTTTACCCAACGAATAGGCTGCAGCCACCCACATTATTTATAAATTTCACAGTTGAAAATGAAATCATTTAAAAAAAATGTCAACAAAATCATATCAAGTGACCCCTCATTGGAATGATCTCGTTGAGCTCATTCCACTGTGGGATCACATGAAATGGTTTTGTTGAAATGTTTTGAGAAATTTAAAAAAAACCCCAATAATTCAAGTAAAAAATTTTGATATCCTGTGTTGGGTAAAGGTTTGATTAAATTAAAAGCTGTGCCCAACATGCCATGCGGGATATATGTGATGAGTTTGTGATACTTTTGTACATGCATGCACTGCAAAATTAAAACCTCTACACATTCATCTCAGTGCCAGAACACATATTCTATGCCTATAATTAACCCTTTACCTAACGAATCTGCACCATCTGCCCATGTAATATACAAATTCAGCAGCTGAAAAAATATTATTTTTAAAAAAAATTCAACAAAACCATGTCATGTGACTCCTCTATGGCATAAGTTCATTCCAATGAGGGGGTCACATGATATGGTTGGAAATTTTTCGCAGAATTTTAAAAAATGATATTTAAAATAATAAATTTCGATATCGTCTGCGCTGGGTGAAGGGATAAGTAAGATATCGTTCGACAAAATGTTAAGTTGAAAATACTGCTAAAAACTCAATGACATTATAAGTTATTCTGTTTGTTGACAGGGGACATGGTCTCACATTCCCTGCATGAAATTTATATTCAACCAAGGCATTTGCGGAGGTTGAATATATGTTTCATGCAGGGAACGTGAGACCATGTCCACTGTCAACAAACAGAGTAACGTATATGTCCCGTTCTTACACAAGTAAAATTGAATTGAAAAAAAAAAATGATAAAAGTTAACACCTTACCGAAACAACGTCTGCTTTCTAATATTCGCTGTACAACAACAAATTTTAAAATGATTCGAATGAATCGATTTCAGTTTATGTTACAGTAAATTAATGAAAAGAGACCTTATAATCTAATCGGTTTCATAAATAACTACCCATGTTTATATAACTAATCTTTTTGTACGTAATAACGGTACTTTTGTGTGTATTTTACTTCAGTAAAATGTATTTGTCTCAGTTGATGTCAAGTGAAAAAGACATTGCGATGAACCGTTGCTCATGGCAATGAGACGCATTCCTTGACAGTGGACATAAGAATCGCTGACAGTAGACATTATGTGCGTGCCTGGCGACATAAAATAAAATCAACGAGGCATTGACCAATCACTGCAAGGTGTTGCGATTGGTATCCGGACATAGTGAAATTCACTGAATCACAAGATTGTCTTTTACTGTGCAAGAGCTGTTCTGAGTAAGAAAAGCACTGGCACTCTCCAGCAATAACCGACAGAGATAGTATTAAAAAGCTCAGACAGAATTATACCCATATTGTCCGTGGCTATAAGATCACACTTATAAACATATTTCTTGATTAACTACAAATGTTCAGAGTCTGATGGGAAAACAGCTAAGAACCCCTCAGTGGAATAAGATTTATTTATTGGTGTTAAAGGTCACATATTTCAGCACAATGACCAGTTGTGACTGCACACGTGGATATAAAGTCAAGACCAGTTGATTGTTTATACCCAAGTTGCCCATTTTTGAGGACTTCCACCCCAAGACCTTGGTTACTGGTAGTGCTGAAACAGTTAGCCGGATAACCGGTTTGTAACTGGGTATCGACATAACCGGTTGTAAAAGCTGTCAACCAGATAACCACTATACCCATAGTTTACAGGATAGCATCGGGACAATAAATAGTATTTGACTGCAAGACATTAGAATTCTTTTGCTGACACAAGCATTGTCAAAGCTAGCAAACACTTGTCGATTTACAATGATGTGTAGTCAATATAACATGAAAGGGTTAACCCTTTACCTAACATGAAAAGCAGACGACACTTGCAAAAAAAAAATTCTTGAATAACTAATTTTTTTCATTTTTTGTCTCAAAAACATAGGTTATGACCCCTCGTTGGAATGAGCTCAATGAGCTCGTTCCAACGAGGGGTCATAACCTATGTTTTTGAGACAAAAAATGAAAATATTTTGAAAATAATTGGCGATTTTTGAGAATAGCACTGGCCGGTTTTGGCCGTTACGTTGGGTAAAGGGTTAAGGTGTTGGAATGTTGAATGAACAGTTATTTCGGTTGCTTGGAATGTCAAGTCACAGAAAAATGTCTGTTACTTTGTATCAAATTGCCAAAAGTTGAGTGCACTGCAGGTTGTTTTCTGCACGGGCAGCAGTGAGCATGTGCCTGTCAGTGTAACATTGTCTTCTACAGACAAATTTGACATTCTTCTCTTTGAAGAGGTGTTGTTAATTGCAGATTATAATGCAGAAAAAATCCCCCAGTGTGAATAATGGTGCTTTCAGAATAAATTGACTGTTTGGTACTTTACAAACGTGTTTCCGAAAAAAATGTTTTGATTTTATTGAACTGTTTAAAAGTATGAACTTATGTCATAAAAAAACCTATTTTAAAATCTAGCATTGTAAAATTTGTTTTTCAATTGTCAATGTCGGACGATGGGCTCTTGGTCAATGGGGCATACAATAATTTCTTACCAAACCCCTTTCATGACTCGCAACATATTCCTGCCAGAAAATTCACTGCGAGGAATAGGTAAATGTAAACGTGGAACAGTTTGTGACTTTTGTCTCAGCAGTGAACAGAAAAAGATATTAAAAAAAATTAGGATTACTTTTTCATCCTATGATTATATCAAATTCAAGCCAGGGGGCGCGGTGGCTCAGTTGGTAGAGGTGCAGGCTGCAAGCCGAGAGGTCCTCGGTTCGAATCCCACCTGCGGCAACCGCGTTGTGTCCTTGGGCAAGACACTTCACCCCGATTGCCTACATGGGGGCACGATGACGCTGTGTACTGAGGCGTACTGCATGTCGATGGTGCGCATGTCTTCAACCAATCTAACCCTGCCTGTGCTGCGGTGCAGAGTTCAGAGTTACTATGTTGGAGAGCTGACAGCTGCTCGTCGTTGCTCGGTGGTTCTCTCTGGGTACTCCGGCTTCCTCCACCCGTAAAACGGTCACGGTCACGATTAGCCATTGTGCATAAGTATGTGACCTTAAACACCAATAAATAAATAAATAAATAAATAAATAAATAAATAAATAAATAAATAAATAAATAAATAAATAAATAAATAATATCAAATTCAAGCCACTCAAGGCAAGAGACTCTTTGCTAATACAGTTAACTAATAACTATGCCTAACTACAATTTACAAACTGGTTGAAAAATTCTTAACTAATATCAATGTCATTTGTCCCTCACTTCAAATGCGCGCCCATGGAAAAAAACTGCACAGGCAAATTTTGTTTCAGTGCTGTATGCCGGTGATTTTTACGAGTCATGTGCCTGTGATTTTCAAATGGCAAAGCCTGTTTTTTAACCTCAGTTACAATGTATCATCACTATTATGTGGGACCATTGCAGTACTATAAATTGTTAATGATCGTTTGCACATTGGCAATTTCCTTTGGCACTCGATGTTGTTCGTTTGTTTACGTTTTGCAGAAGTCAGGTGGCAGTGTTTTGAACTGTTTTCTTGCCATTCCTTCCTGATTTTGCGTCGTAGACAATGCAATAATACCAGTGGTTAAAATTAATGGATATCCGGTTGAAATCCAGTTATGCCCAATGGTTAGCCAGTTACAAAAATGGGCCAACCGTTTCAGCAAAAGTTACTGAGCCCTATTTTAATGTTAAACAGAGATTGTGTACCAACAAGCACTGCCTCACTTCCTGGGCTCCAATGGGGTGGGGTGGGGGGATTAACAATAATAATTCCTAATAACATTACTGATGTTGTAGTCCAGAACCGCAGCAAAGCTAGCTTTCTAGTGTACAACAAATTTATAAAGTCACAATTTGTAAGGCCATAAATAATAATGGTGCAAATATTAAACCTCTGCACAATGATATACCGGTAGTTATATAAAAATTTCAACATTCAAATTTTTCCCATAAAGCAGTTGAAAATTTAACCAATTCAGTATTTTTGACAGAGCTTACTGTGCCTGGCAATTTGTTCTCATTTACCATCAGATTCTATTTTGGCTCTAAAATCTGTCATTTGGTACCAAAAAAATTCATTTGGTATCGAATAAAAGTTCCACTTGGCAGCAAAAAATTTCTACAAATTTGTAAACAATGTATGCCAGCATGCCTCCATGTGGGACATGCAATCAAATTAGGGATACTTTGTACATAATGTGGTACAATGAACACAGCGTAATTTCCATATTCATAGGCTGAAAAAATGCACATTAATCCATGATATTATTTGTTAGTTCTGTAAAAGACTTGATGACTATGTGTGCAGTTCATGGGCTACTGAATTCTACTCACGTAGTCTATATATCCAATTCTAATAAGAAAACTGAGTAGTCTATACAGTTTTAACCCTTTGAACCCTGGTGGTATCTTCCATGGAAATTCAATGACAATGATTGGAAGAGTCCATATTCATCACTTAGGGGCAGACTAATCAATATTTTGCAATGTGCAGCCTTTAGGGCTGCACATTGAAAATATTGATTGATCTGTCACACACATGCACCATCCTACTTAATGAAATTGTAAACTATCATGTTACTGGGCTGGAAAAGTGTCCTCTTGTGTTCAAAGGGTTACTTATTTATTTATTGGTGTTTAAGGTCACATACTTATGTACAATGGCTAATCATGATTGTGACAGTTTTATGGGTGGAGGAAGCAGGAGAGAACCACCGATCGAGCAATGATGAGCAGCTGCCAGCTCCCCAACATCGTAATTCCGCACTGCAGCACAGGCAGGGTAAGATTGGTTGAAGACATGCGCACCATCGATGTGCAAGTATCCTTAGTGCACAGCATCACCGTGCCCCCATGTGGACAGTAAAGTGCCTTGCCCAAGGACACAATGCACAAGTCCGAATTGATCGCTCAGATGGTCACACATCCAATGATTAACTGGGCTCGACGTTGCTTAACTTTGGTGATCTGACGAGAACCTGTAACAGCAACGCCACCGCGCCCCCCACTATATTAATAAATACTAAAATGAAATTAAGGGTTGAGTAATTCACTTTAACCTTCTGCACAATGATGTCAATACAGTGGTGCCCACTTAATTGGATATCTCTTTACTGAATAAACCTGTCAATTGAATATAACACAAAACCATTTACCATACCTCCAGTACAAAATTGACCTGTTAATTGAATATTGGTTACACAGTAAACTCTAGTTAATTGAATAAACAATCTTGTAACCTATTGAGAAATTACCCTGACTCTCCCCAGCTTTCCTTTGTTTGTTGACCCATTTGACCTCAGGACACCCAATACAGGCATTTAATCTGTTGTATCTTGTTTGACACGAGTTCATACAGGCATATAATCTGTTATATCTTGTTTGACAGAGCTCATAGAGCTCTGTCAAACAAGATATAATAGAATAAATGCTAAGTTTATCTCTAGAATACAGGAAAGTGTCACTCTCCCTGTTAATTGAATACTCCTGTTAATTGAATAATTTTCATCAACAAAGTGACTTATTCAATTAACAGAGTTCCACTGTATATCAAAATTTCAAGCAGCAAATTTTTCTCATCATGCAACTTGGACTTTATAATAATAAAAATTCAATCCTGTTTGAGAGAGCTCTATCAAACAATAATTTATTTATTTATTAGGGTTTAACGACACATTAACAGCCAAGGTCATATCGTGTCGGTGACAGATTTATGGGTGGAGGAAGCCGGAGTACCCGGAGAGAACCACCAAGCAACGACGAGCAGCTGCCAGCTCCCCAGCATCGTAACTCTGCACTGCACCACAGGCAGGGTTAAATTGGTTGAAGACATGTGCACCATCGACGTGCAGTAAGCCTTAGCACACGGCGTCAACAGTCCCCAATGTGGACAATTGGGGTGAAATGCCTTGCCCAAGGACACAACACTGGAGTCCGAATTGATCACTCAGACAGTCACCCATCCAAGGACTAACCAGGCTCAATGTTACTTAACTTCAGTGATCTGATGAGAACCGGTTTCCGCAAAGCCACCGTGCCCCTTCTATCAAACAATACTGAATTGGTTCAATTCCAAGCTGAATAATGGCAAAATTTGCTGCTTGAAATTTTGGTATTCTGACCTAAGAGCGTAGTCAAAGTCAAAGAAAAAAAAAAATACCCGCCGGCAATAAAACTCCCGATAAAAAAAAAATAAAAAAAGATCACCATAGCTGTTTGGATTGGGTATTAAAGTATTATCTCAGTCTAAGGTGCAGTATCATAAATGGTGTCAGACATAGAGCAATGGCTCTGTAGTGAATTAATAAACTACACTTGTGTTTGTCTGGGTCCCGACAATAATTTTTTTCAATTGCTGAACAATAACCGGCCAGTGGGCCTCCTCTGAACTGACTAATGTGGGCTTACTCCTGGTTCATACTCATTTGGTGATCTTGAGGTATTCCTTTTGTGATTGTGTTGCAGATGCTTCATTAGAAGCATCTGCAACTCAGTCACAAAATGAATACCTGAATAAATAAAAAAAAAAATAATCTGACAAGACCGAAAATCATTCTAGTCTTGGGGAAATATTACAATTTAATTACATACCAAGTTCCATAATAATAATAATTTACTTAAGTTATGAATATTCTCGGACGGACTCACACACGGACATCCCAACAAATTGGTAGTTATGTGGCCATTTTTATGAGACTACAATAAAATGCATGTTCATTATATTAAAACAAGTGATTTTGGGGGAAATTTTTGGGGTGGTAGCAAACCCTGACCCTACCCTTTACTGAACCTAACCCTACTCCCCCGCCCCCAATTCTAAACCGCACCCTAGAATAATGAAAATTCAATATATTCCTAGTCTATTTTAACTAAAAAGCATATCCATTGTATTAAAACAACTTTTTGGGCGAAAAATTTTTGGGGAGGTAGCAAACCCTAACCCTACCCTTTACTGACCCTATCCCCACTCCACCCAAACTCTAAACCCCACCCTAGAATAATGACATTCAACTATGTGACTAGTCGCATAAATTGCGGTAGTCACCTAACCCCCATTTCTACCAACAAATAACCACCTAAACCCCCATATGTCTGCCCGGACGCACACACGGACGCATGGACAGGCGGACGCATGTAATCCAGTATATCCCCCCGTTTTCTTCGAAAGTGGGGGGGGGGGGGGGGGGGGGGGGTGGGGGATAATAAAATGCCGATTCAAAACTGCCAAATCAAAAAAGTGTTTTTGCCGAGACACAGTTATTTTAGCATGGCAATGTTTTACCAATGCAAATTTGTTCATTTGGCAGGCCTGGGTACTCTAACCATGAACTAAACAAGTTTCTCTACCCACAAATGCTGGAAAACCGCACTCTCGATCTACATATTGACAGCATGATTCCCTGAAGGGAAACAGTATCACTTGAAATGTGCACAGCATGCAGGTGGTGCTATAAGAATAATCTCCAGTTTTCCAGAATTTCCTGCATTGCCAAAATACAGCAATTCTTTCCAGGAGTTTACAGGACCCAGAAACATTTTTGTTCAGTTTATAATATTTTCTAGTTTCCAGGAATGCTGTACGCACCTTGTTGAATATTGCAGTTAAATGAATATTTTCCACCAGCAATCAGGTGTTCAATCGACAGGGTTTAACTGCATGTACAACATTAAATAAAATAGTTCAGGAAGAGCCTTTATAAGAACTTTAAAAATTCAAGTATGCTCAAATTATGCAGAGATCCAACAGAAACCTAGAAAGACAACTCACAAAGGCTCCAAGCTTACTTTAGTAGGATTAAGAGTATCTGGAAGTATTTGTCCATTGACACGTGTAAAATTCTAGCATCATCCCTCATTCTCTCTCACTTGGATTATGCGAATATTTTGTACTATAATCTACCAGTGTGTGACATTCAGAAATTGCAACGCATTCAAAATATGACTGTAAAACTTGTTTTGTGTAAAGGGAAGTATGATAGTGTTACGGAATGTTTACGTCACTACATTGGCTCCCAGTTAAGGCACGTATAAAATAGCACTGTACAACTACAAATGTCTTAATAATCTTGCCCCTTCATACCTCACTGATAAGGTCCGAATACGGACAGTTCGACAAGGCTTACATTCTTCAACTGATGATATTGGCATTTTGGTCCACACTCCGTTTACCAAACGAAAAACATTTAAAGATCGATCTTTCCCGGTGTCTGGAATAAGTTGCCATCAGCACTTAGAAACCTTCAGGACCTAGAACACTTGAAACATGACCTCAAAACTCATTTATTTAGAGAATATTTTAATTAATTTTACCTTTCAATTTGTACAGCGCCGCTGAATGTGGAAAAATCACAGATAATGTGCGCTTTATAAGTCAATAAACATAGTCGAATCCCTAACTTACAAGTTGTTTTCTTTGTTATTTTGTGTACTATTATTCTAGATTTCACTTTGCTTCATCTTCTTTCTCTTTGAACATGATGTGTACATATTTATTTATTCATTGGGGTTTAATGACACTTTTAACAGCAGGATCACCTCATGTCAGACAGTTTTATGGGTGGGTGAAGCCAGAGGACCCAGAGAGAACCAATGAGCAACTGTCCCACTCCCCAATGCACTAACCTACACATCAGGGTTAGCCTGCAGGTAGAAGGCAAGCGCACCATCAATGTGCAGTACATCCTGGTACAGAGCATCACTATGTCCCAAGAGGGCAATCAGGATTACGTGCCTTTTCCAAGGACATAATGCAGTTACCGCTGGTCAAGATCGAACGATGGACCTCTTGGGTTGAAGTCCGATACTCTAACCACTGAGGCACAAGGCTCACAATGTGTACATATAACATGATTTTTGCATTGAAATAGAAATAGTGTAAACTAAACTATCAGTAGAAGCCTGTAACAAACTCATTTTTTCAAATGTGAATGTTTCTGGAATCTAATCTAAGACTCTCTGCAATAAATTCTGAAACTGAAATGATTTCACCGTATGTGTGCAATGCAAGTAGAATTTTTCTGGCACTGAGTGATGAGAAAGGATGTGCAAGGCTAAATGCCTGAGGAATGTGTTTATATAGTTCAGAATTTGTTAACTGTCTCAATATCAATACCCATAATATGGCTCATGTGAAGAAAAACTCTTAATATCAAGTCAACATCGGTGTCAACACACCACCATTTGGTGTCCTTAAATGGTAGAGAGCTCACATCTTTGGCTTGTTACAATTTATGGGAGAGTGCCTAAAGACACTCTCCCATAAACTGTAGCAAGGTAAATCCATAGAGACGAAATATTTCATTTCAAAGATAGTGTGAAGAGCATCAACAGAATAAGAAACCTTTAAGTTGTAGGTAGTTCCTGCACTTCAGAATGGATCCCAAATTGGGCTTCCAGCACTCAATCAATCAATAACACCTTCCCTTCTTTTTTGTGAACAAACATAATTAAATTGAAGAGTTGAATTCAGTAATATAGTTTTATATGAAGTAGGCTTTTACCCCTGGGTTAAAATTTAGAGGTCACTTTGCCCCTCATGTTTCCAATTCTGTGGTTCATTTTTAAATTTCAATGGACACTTGTAAATTGTATCAAGATCTAGTGCATGTGGGAGTATGTTAAGCCTTTCAACTCCGAGGCCCTGAATAGCATGATCTCATACTCTCTGGTCAACAAAGGGCCCTGTGAATATCTGATATTTGATTTGTTTCGAAAATACAATGATGCTTCGATTCGATCCAATTTTAATCTGTTCTATTCATAAAATTGAATAGTGTCCAATGGGATATTACAAGTTTCTCCACTTTTGTATGAAGAAGCCAGGAAACGAGACACTGAAAGCAATGCACGCAAACATTCTGGGCCCAATGAAAACCTTATTATAATGCCCTGCCCTCATTCCCCCACGAAAAGAACAGCTTTTTTTGTGAGAGGCATTGTCAATGTTTCAGGCTTGCCAGTAAAGTGTTCGTTTCTTTCCATTTCCCTGTTTTTGTTTCATGTTAACAAGTGATATCATGAGTTTCTGAAGAGGTTTCCGGTAAACAAAATAGAAGTGTCTGTTCTGTAAGAAAAAACACTTCGATTACAATTTAATGTCAAATAAATTCTTCTGCAAATTTAATTGCACAGAGGACAGGTATGATGTCGCACCTGTGACATTGTATGAAAACAATGATGCATAATAAAACGATAACATACTAACAACAATCAAATAAATTCCTCCATTCATTTCTTCCCTACCTCTAATTGACTGTAGCGAATACTCGTCAATTGCAAGGTTAGGAATAACACTAGTTCTGAGTGTTTTTTCATCGTAGAGGATTTACCTGATAATTTGATATTCGGTTCAATTTGCGAAATTTTTCGAAAATTTGATTAACCCTTTACCAAATGAATCGCCCACATCCACCAGCGTAATATGCAAATTGAGCAGTTGAAAAAATTTAATTTTTCAAAATATTTCAACAAAACCATATCATGTGACCCCTCATTGGAACAAGCTCAATGAGCTCATTCCAATGAGGGGTCACATGATATGGTTTTGTTGAAATTTTTTGAAAATTTTAAAAAATTCTATTTAAAATAATAAATTTTGATAATGTGTGCACTGGGTAAAGGGTTAAAAAAAATATGATTCAAGAAAAAAATGATATTCACAAGGTCAAATGTCAACATGTAATGGGTGTATTTTTATATTTGAATTGTCTGATTAATTATTGTTACATAGCACTTTATCCCCACCTTGGAGTAGACTCAAAGTGCTTTACAGGAGTGCTATATGCCCCTTTCAGGTACTACAAGCAGGTGCATAGCTAGCATACATCGATTATTGAGGGATGACCTCTGAAATGGCAACTTCACAGCCTCCCTCTTCTCAAATATTACAAAGGCATCTTTAACTCTGCATGCTGCTGACAGATATTCCTGTGCAAGATGGAAAATTTCCTGCCAACAAAATAAGTAGAACTAGGGTACATTTAACTAAATTTCCCCCCCTGTAAATTGAATTGACTTTTTGACCAATGTTTTCGAGAGATAAATTTTGATGAATTTTTTTCAACTTTGATAAAAAATATTTTGAAAATATAGCGGGTTTCGAGTTAATTTGCATGGAGTGTGTCTCCCTCTGCACAGTGAAGAGCTATTTTAAGTCCCCCACACACCAACCACACAATTGCTGCTTCCAGAGAGTGTTTCAGACATCTTGACAACTTGCCCAACTTGGAATCAATCACAGACCTTTGGCTTGAGAGACAGGCAAATACTAATCCACTCAGTCATCACTCTCATATTTAACGTGAGGTTCTGTACTAATTTAACCCTACATACACCATGGGCTGAAGATTTTCTATTAGGCCCCACAAAGTAGATCTTCTGTTTCTCGGCGGATTTTTATAAAACTGCATGTGGGCGGGCATTTTTTTATTTTATTTTTTATTTTTGTAATTATTTTTTTGACATAAAAAGTTCATGTTCTTGGTCTGTTTTGTGTTTTAGTCCTCATAATTGACAGAATAGCATGGGTGGTGGTATATTTTGACCCTTGAGTGCAAGAAGGCTTTGCATTGCTAAAGCATTGCACAGCCTTTTTGAACTCAAGGGACAAATTTATCAATTTTATTAAATTGGGTAAAATATCAGACATGAACCATTTCATTATTATTTTTTTAAGTTTTCATTGGTAATAAAAAGAGTACATGCGACAACCAAAAGGACCATGCCGGGAGGTGTGAGAAACATATTTTTAACTTCTTTAGGCCTTACTGATCTCTCCTCCCAGTTTTGTGTTTATTTTGTGACCTGCGCATGGACAGTCAACTTTTCTGCAAATAACTACTGGTATTAATAGTGGCCAATAGTGTACAAGAAGGTATTTGACCAAGGATAATGTTGTTGAAAATTGCACTAGAAATGCATGTTTCCTGCAACAAGGCAAATCCTAATCAAGTCAACTTGGTCAATACAATTCAATAATACAGAAGCCATTTTGGCAGACTTCAAAATAAATCAGAAATGGTCGATCTGGTTACATGGATGTTACAACCTCTTCAAAATATGTAATCTTTTCATTTGTTTTCTTCTATTTAGTTTTCAATTGGAATTATTTTATGCCGGAAATCACAACCTACTGGTGTTACAGTTGAAACTAGAAGTCCTGTCACAATTAGCTCAAAAAATGCTCGTTAGTTAACACTCTCTTTACAGCAGAAGTATGCTTGTTAGTTAACACACTCTTTACAGCAGAAGTATGCACGTTAGTTAACACACTCTTTACTGCAGAAGTATGCTTGTTAGTTAACACACTCTTTACAGCAGAAGTACGCTTGTTATTAACACACTCTTTACTGCAGAAGTATGCTCGTTAGATAACACACTCTTTACTGCAGAAGTATGCTGGTTAGTTAACACACTCTTTACAGCAGAAGTATGCACGTTAGTTAACACACTCTTTACTGCAGAAGTATGCTTGTTAGTTAACACACTCTTTACAGCAGAAGTACGCTTGTTATTAACACACTCTTTACTGCAGAAGTATGCTCGTTAGTTAACACACTCTTTACTGCAGAAGTACGCTCGTTAGATAACACACTCTTTACTGCAGAAGTATGCACGTTAGTTAACACACTCTTTACTGCAGAAGTACGCTCGTTAGTTAACACACTCTTTACAGCAGAAGTATGCTCGTTAGATAACACACTCTTTACTGCAGAAGTATGCTCATTAGATAACACACTCTTTACTGCAGAAGTATGCTCGTTAGATAACACAATCTTTACTGCAGAAGTATGCACGTTAGTTAACACACTCTTTACTGCAGAAGTATGCTCGTTAGATAACACACTCTTTACTGCAGAAGTACGCTCGTTAGTTAACACACTCTTTACTGCAGAAGTATGCTCGTTAGATAACACAATCTTTACTGCAGAAGTACGCTCATTAGATAACACACTCTTTACTGCAGAAGTATGCTCATCAGTTAACACACTCTTTACTGCAGAAGTATGCTGGTTAGTTAACACACTCTTTACAGCAGAAGTATGCTCGTTAGATAACACACTCTTTACTGCAGAAGTATGCTCGTTAGATAACACACTCTTTACTGCAGAAGTATGCTCATTAGTTAACACACTCTTTACAACAGAAGTATGCTCGTTAGTTAACACCCTCTTTACTGCAGAAGTACGCTCGTTAGTTAACACACTCTTTACCGCAGAAGTATGCTCGTTAGAT
The DNA here is from genome assembly GCA_031216915.1 of Pictodentalium vernedei. NCBI lineage: Eukaryota > Metazoa > Mollusca > Scaphopoda > Dentaliida > Dentaliidae > Pictodentalium > Pictodentalium vernedei. Next base: position 72,181,119 of record CM062297.1, read on the forward strand.
AACACACTCTTTACAGCAGAAGTATGCTCGTTAGATAACACACTCTTTACTGCAGAAGTATGCACGTTAGTTAACACACTCTTTACTGCAGAAGTACGCTCGTTAGTTAACACACTCTTTACAGCAGAAGTATGCTCGTTAGATAACACACTCTTTACTGCAGAAGTATGCTCGTTAGATAACACACTCTTTACTGCAGAAGTATGCTCGTTAGATAACACACTCTTTACTGCAGAAGTACGCTCGTTAGTTAACACACTCTTTACTGCAGAAGTATGCTCGTTAGTTAACACACTCTTTACAGCAGAAGTATGCTCGTTAGATAACACACTCTTTACTGCAGAAGTATGCTCGTTAGATAACACACTCTTTACTGCAGAAGTATGCACGTTAGTTAACACACTCTTTACCGCAGAAGTATGCTCGTTAGATAACACACTCTTTACTGCAGAAGTATGCTCGTTAGATAACACACTCTTTACTGCAGAAGTATGCTCGTTAGATAACACACTCTTTACTGCAGAAGTATGCTCGTTAGATAACACACTCTTTACTGCAGAAGTATGCTCGTTAGATAACACACTCTTTACAGCAGAAGTATGCTCGTTAGATAACACACTCTTTACAGCAGAAGTATGCTCGTTAGTTAACACACTCTTTACTGCAGAAGTATGCTCGTTAGTTAACACACTCTTTACCGCAGAAGTATGCTCGTTAGATAACACACTCTTTACTGCAGAAGTATGCTCGTTAGATAACACACTCTTTACTGCAGAAGTATGCTCGTTAGATAACACACTCTTTACTGCAGAAGTATGCTCGTTAGATAACACACTCTTTACAGCAGAAGTATGCTCGTTAGTTAACACACTCTTTACTGCAGAAGTATGCTCGTTAGATAACACACTCTTTACTGCAGAAGTACGCTCATTAGATAACACACTCTTTACTGCAGAAGTATGCTCATTAGTTAACACACTCTTTACTGCAGAAGTATGCTCGTTAGTTAACACACTCTTTACAGCAGAAGTATGCTCGCTAGATAACACACTCTTTACTGCAGAAGTATCCTCATTAGTTAACACACTCTTTACAGCAGAAGTATGCTCGTTAGTTAACACACTCTTTACTGCAGAAGTATGCTCGTTAGATAACACACTCTTTACTGCAGAAGTATGCCCGTTAGTTAAGACACTCTTCACTGCAGAAGTATGCTCGTTAGTTAACACACTCTTTACTGCAGAAGTATGCTCGTTAGTTAACACACTCTTTACTGCAGAAGTACGCTCGTTAGTTAACACACTCTTTACTGCAGAAGTATGCTCGTTAGTTAACACACTCTTTACTGCAGAAGTACGCTCGTTAGTTAACACACTCTTTACTGCAGAAGTATGCTTCAGAAGTACGCTCGTTAGTTAACACACTCTTTACTGCAGAAGTATGCTCGTTAGTTAACACACTCTTTACTGCAGAAGTACGCTTGTTAGTTAACACACTCTTTACAGCAGACGTATGCTCGTTAGATAACACACTCTTTACTGCAGAAGTATGCCCATTAGTTAAGACACTCTTTACTGCAGAAGTATGCTCGTTAGTTAACACACTATTTACTGCAGAAGTATGATCGTTGGTTAACACACTCTTTACTGCAGAAGTATGCTCATTAGTTAACACACTCTTTACTGCAGAAGTATGCTCGTTAGTTAACACACTCTTTACTGCAGAAGTATGCTCGTTAGTTAGTTAACACACTCTTTACTGCAGAAGTACTCTCGTTAGTTAACAAACTCTTTACTGCAGAAGTACACTCGTTAGTTAACACACTCTTTACTGCAGAAGTACGCTCGTTAGTTAACACACTCTTTATTGCAGAAGTATGCACATTAGTTAACACACTCTTTACCGCAGAAGTATGTACGTTAGTTAACACACTCTTTACTGCAGAAGTACGCTTGCTAGTTAACACACTCTTTACTGCAGAAGTATGCTCATTAGTTAACACACGTTAGTTAACACACTCTTTACAGCAGAAGTATGCTCGTTAGATAACACACTCTTTACAGCAGAAGTACGCTTGTTAGATAACACACTCTTTACTGCAGAAGTATGCTCGTTAGTTAACACACTCTTTACTGCAGAAGTACGCTCGTTAGATAACACACTCTTTACTGCAGAAGTATGCTCATTAGTTAACACACTCTTTACTGCAGAAGTATGCTCATTAGTTAACACACTCTTTACAGCAGAAGTATGCTCATTAGATAACACACTCTTTACTGCAGAAGTATGCTCGTTAGATAACACACTCTTTACAGCAGAAGTATGCTCGTTAGTTAACACACTCTTTACTGCAGAAGTATGCTCGTTAGATAACACACTCTTTACAGCAGAAGTATGCTCGTTAGATAACACACTCTTTACAGCAGAAGTATGCTCGTTATATAACACACTCTTTACAGCAGAAGTATGCTCGTTAGTTAACACACTCTTTACAGCAGAAGTATGCTCGTTAGATAACACACTCTTTACAGCAGAAGTATGCTCATTAGATAACACACTCTTTACAGCAGAAGTATGCTCGTTAGATAACACACTCTTTACAGCAGAAGTATGCTCGTTAGTTAACACACTCTTTACTGCAGAAGTATGCTCGTTAGATAACACACTCTTTACTGCAGAAGTATGCTCATTAGTTAACACACTCTTTACTGCAGAAGTATGCTCGTTAGTTAACACTCTCTTTACTGCAGAAGTATGCTCATTAGATAACACACTCTTTACTGCAGAAGTACGCTCGTTAGTTAACACACTCTTTACTGCAGAAGTATGCTCATTAGTTAACACACTCTTTACAGCAGAAGTATGCTCATTAGATAACACACTCTTTACAGCAGAAGTATGCTCGTTAGATAACACACTCTTTACAGCAGAAGTATGCTCGTTAGTTAACACACTCTTTACTGCAGAAGTATGCTCGTTAGATAACACACTCTTTACTGCAGAAGTATGCTCATTAGATAACACACTCTTTACTGCAGAAGTACGCTCGTTAGTTAACACACTCTTTACTGCAGAAGTATGCTCATTAGATAACACACTCTTTACTGCAGAAGTACGCTCATTAGATAACACACTCTTTACAGCAGAAGTATGCTCGTTAGATAACACACTCTTTACAGCAGAAGTATGCTCGTTAGATAACACACTCTTTACAGCAGAAGTACGCTCGTTAGTTAACACACTCTTTACAGCAGAAGTATGCTCGTTAGTTAACACACTCTTTACTGCAGAAGTATGCTCATTAGTTAACACACTCTTTACAGCAGAAGTATGCTCGTTAGATAACACACTCTTTACAGCAGAAGTATGCTCGTTAGTTAACACACTCTTTACTGCAGAAGTATGCTCGTTAGATAACACACTCTTTACTGCAGAAGTATGCTCATTAGATAACACACTCTTTACTGCAGAAGTATGCTCATTAGTTAACACACTCTTTACAGCAGAAGTATGCTCGTTAGATAACACACTCTTTACTGCAGAAGTATGCTCGTTAGATAACACACTCTTTACTGCAGAAGTATGCTCATTAGTTAACACACTCTTTACAGCAGAAGTATGCACGTTAGTTAAGACACTCTTTACAGCAGAAGTATGCTCGTTAGTTAACACACTCTTTACTGCAGAAGTACGCTCGTTAGATAACACACTCTTTACTGCAGAAGTATGCTCATTAGTTAACACACTCTTTACAGCAGAAGTATGCACGTTAGTTAAGACACTCTTTACAGCAGAAGTAAGCATGTTAGTTAACACTCTTTACTGCAGAAGTATGCACGTTAGTTAACACACTCTTTACTGCAGAAGTACGCTTGTTAGTTAACACACTCTTTACTGCAGAAGTATGCTCATTAGTTAACACACTCTTTACAGCAGAAGTATGCTTGTTAGATAACACACTCTTTACAGCAGAAGTATGCTCGTTAGATAACACACTCTTTACTGCAGAAGTATGCTCGTTAGTTAACACACTCTTTACTGCAGAAGTACGCTCGTTAGATAACACACTCTTTACTGCAGAAGTATGCTCATTAGTTAACACACTCTTTACTGCAGAAGTATGCTCATTAGTTAACACACTCTTTACAGCAGAAGTATGCTCGTTAGTTAAGACACTCTTTACTGCAGAAGTATGCACGTTAGTTAACACACTCTTTACTGCAGAAGTACGCTTGTTAGTTAACACACTCTTTACTGCAGAAGTATGCTCATTAGTTAACACACTCTTTACAGCAGAAGTATGCTCATTAGATAACACACTCATTACTGCAGAAGTATGCCCGTTAGTTAAGGCACTCTTTACTGCAGAAGTATGCTCGTTAGTTAACACACTCTTTACTGCAGAAGTATGATCGTTGGTTAACACACTCTTTACTGCATAAGTACACTCGTTAGTTAACACACTCTTTATTGCAGAAGTATGTTTTTACTGCAGAAGTATGCTCGTTAGTTAACACTCTTTACTGCAGAAGTATGCTCATTAGTTAACACACTCTTTACTGCAGAAGTATGCTCTTTAGTTAACACTCTCTTCACTGCAGAAGTATGCTCGTTAGTTAACACACTCTTTACTGCAGAAGTACGCGCGTTAGTTAACACTCTCTTTACTGCAGAAGTACGCTCGTTAGTTAACACACTCTTTACTGCAGAAGTATGCTCGTTAGTTAACACACTCAATACTGCAGAAGTACGCTCGTTAGTTAACACACTCTTTACTGCAGAAGGATGCTCGTTAGTTAGTTAACACACTCTTTACTGCAGAAGTACGCTCGTTAGTTAACACACTCTTTACTGCAGAAGTACGCTTGTTAGTTAACACACTCTTTACTGCAGAAGTACGCTTGTTAGTTAACACACTCTTTACTGCAGAAGTACGCTCATTAGTTAACACATGTCTTTACTGCAGAAGTACGCTCGTTAGGTAACACACTCTTTACTGCAGAAGAATGAAGTAGTATGATATACACAATCTTGAGCGTTTGTGCTATGCAATACAAAATGTAATGCACTATTAACAAGGTTGTTAGTGAAATCACGAACTGAACCGACCAAACAGAAAGAAAATATTGAGACTACAGTATGTGGAGAGTGGATTACTTCTAAATCAGTGTGGGATAGATTTTTCACTTAGTAATTCTTTACAATTTTTGAGGACAAAACACAAGAAACACTTAGAAACTTTCATCATATGGACCACCGGATGCAACCCGGTGGACCATGTGATGAAAGTTTCCAAATGTTTCATGTGCTGTTATGAACAATTATAAATACTTTTCGAGTGGAGAATATATGGCGCTGCGATTAAGAAGCAATCCACTCTCTTCATTCTGTAAATGAGATAAATTTTAATATCTATTTACGCCATTACATTTGCATGTATCCTAGTAGAGGTTAGAAATGTTAATGATCTCTATTTACTAGTACAGAATTGGGAACACTGTTTTTCTGCAGGAACTGAGTTATGCTAATGGTTCAGTTTGACAGGGACAAAAGTGCACTTACTCAGTGTGCCATTACTTCAAAATAGTGCACAATACAGTTACAGGACTTCTAGTTTCAACTAATCCACTGGTATTAAATAAATCTTGATCAGGCCAAAACCTGATTGAGGAAGAGATAACTTTTACAATCACAGTACCATTATATATCTGTCTAACTCAATACAGGAATGTAACAGATCATGAGAGAAGTGTGTGAGCCGAGACTCGAACCATCAAACTAGAGCACACAAAGCAACCAATTTACCACGGGACTATGAGATCCCACCAACCAGGCTGATTGGTAAATCGCCCCAATGCCTAGACCTCTACACTATTCTTAAAATTCTTTTGTGATTCAACCCTCAGTGAACACACTCCAGATTCCACCCCATAACAATTGAAACATCCACCCATGCTTCACCATAGCACATACAAGGCATCCAATTGCTGATGGCTGATCAATGACATCAATGCAAAAGATTGAGAGAGAAGTTAGAAATCTGAGGCTTGAACCTTCAACCTGCAGCACATAAAATTACCAATTTGCCACAAGACTAAGGTAACGAGACCAAAAAGTCTGGTTGATAATGACCCTTATATCTAGACCACTACAGGAAAAAAAATCTGCAATCAAATTTTACTAGAGTTTTGTTATTACTGGTGAAATAGATTGTGGAGATAAAAAAAATTAATTCTTATTTTTTTCTCAAGTACTAATGATAACATCTGACACTGGCTCCTGGAACTCTCTAGGAGAGTCAGTAGCTGTTATAAGATATGGAAAAAAAAAGAGACTTAAATTTTCATAGTGTTATCCAATAATTATAACTCAGGAGACTGTTTTCAAGAATTTTCAAGCCCCCTTTAGTGACTTAAGGACTTTCCAGGTCTTCATTTATTTTATTTATTTACTGACATTTAAGGTCATATACTTATGCACAGTGGCTAATCATGACCGTGACAGTTTTACGGGTGGAGGAAGCCGGAGTTTCCGGAGAGAACCACCGAGCAACGACGATCAGCAGTCAGCTCCCCAACATCGTAACTCCACACCGCAGCACAGGCAGGGTTAGATTGGTTAAGACAGGCGTACCATCAACGTGCAGTACGCCTTAGTACACGGCGTCATCGTGCCCCCATGTGGACAATCAGGGTTAAGTGCCTTGCCCATGAACACAGCGTGAGAGTCAGAATTGATCGCTCAGATGGTCACCCAAGGTGAAAACAAAGGTACCCAAGAAGTTTTGTGAAGATCAATTCATAAATACGAGCTGTATAGAACTTGTGACAAAAAACTGATTGGACCTAATTTTGGTACAAAATGGCCACTGGCAGCCATCTTGAATTTTTGACCGTACCCAGAAACACTCATTCTCGTCCCTAGGTGATAACAAAGGTACCCAAGAAGTTTTGTGAAGATCGGTTCATAAATACATCCTCTACCCTGAGCCGTATTGACATGTGTGCTCACATTGTGCAAGTAGCACTGAATAAGTCAAAGTTCATCTAATTTGCATAATTTCTGCACGAAAAAAAACCCCTTAGAATATGTGATGTATTCCATGTTACTAAACATTCATACAAAAATTTATTCAAATCAGAACTTTCATACAGAAGTTCTGTACAAAAGACTGATTGCACTAATTTTGGTACAAAATGGCTGCTGGTGGCCATCTTGAATTTCGGACCACACCCAAAAACACTCGCTCTCAACCCACGGTGATAACAAAGGTACCCAACAAGGTTCGTAAAGATTGGTTCATAAATATGGCCTCTAGTCTGAGCTGTATAGAAGTTGTGTACAAAAAACTGATTAGACCTAATTTCGGTACAAAATGGCCACTGGCAGCCATCTTGAATTTTAGACCGCACCCAGAAACACTCGTTCTCGTCCCAAGGTGATAACAAAGGTACCCTAGACATTTCGTGAAGATCAGTTCATAAATACAGACTCAAGTCTGAGCCGTATTGACATGTGTACTTAATGTGTGTGAGTCGCACTGAAATATCAAAGTTCATCTAATTTGCATAATTTCTGCACGAGAAAAAACCCCGTATTATATGTGATGTATCCCATGGTACTAAACATTCACACAAAAAATTATTCAAATCAGCGCTTTCATATGGAAGTTCTGTGCAAAAATCTGATTGCACCTAATTTTGTACAAAATGGCTGCCATCGGCCATCTTGAATTTCGGACCGGACCCAAAAACACTCGTTCTCGTCCCACGGTGATACCAAAGGTACCCAAGAAGTTTCGTAAAAATCGGTTCATAAATACGGCCTCTAGCCCAAGCCGTATTGGCATTTGCACTTACAGTGCTGAAATTAACACCAAAAAACATCAAAATTAGTCTAATTTGCACAATTTACGCACAAGAAAAAAACCCGTATTATATGTGATGTACCCCATGGTACTAAACATTCATACAAAAAATTATTCAAATCAGAGCTTTCATATGGAAGTTCTGTACAAAAAACAGATTTCTGCATCATCGGTACAAAATGGCGGCTGGCAGCCATCTTGAATTTCGAGCCATAGCCAATTGTTGACGTACGGGCAGACGGACACACGGACGGATGGACAGACGGACGACGGGCCATGACAATAGCTCAAATTTGACTTCGTCAAAGTTGAGCTAAAAATATCAACAAAACCATATCATGTTATCCCCTCATTGGAACGAGCTTGTCAAGCTCATTCCAATGAGGGATCACATGATATGGTTTTGTTGAATTTTTTTTTAAAATTTGAAAAAAACAAACATTAATATAATAAACTGTGATATCGTCTGCATTAGGTAAAGTGTTAAAGGATCGCTAAGATTTTTAAGGTCCTGTGAGAACTCTTTTGATCTGCCTTTTAACCCTTAAAGGCCTATTAATAACTTTAACGATCTCAGAACAGGTGCACTTAACCCTTTACCCAATGCAAACAATTTCAAAATTTATTATTTTAAATATCTTTTTAAAATTTAAAAAAAAAAATTTCCACAACACCACATCATGTGACCCCTCTTTGGAACGAGCTCGATGAGCTCGTTCTAAAGAGGGGTCACATGATGTGGTTTTGTTTAAATTTTTAAAAAAATAATATTTTTTCAGCTGCTGAATTTGCATATTACGAGGGCGGATGCAGGCGATTCGATGGGTAAAGGGTTAACATGCCATCATGAGTAGGTCCTCTGACAATAGGCAAATTACATAGGCAGTGAAGACTTAACTAGAAATCACTGTTAAGTCACTGGACGGGTACAGGCTTAACCAGCTCCAATGATACACCTGATAATAACAAGTAGTGCTGAGATGATAAATAGAGGGTTAAAAAAAATGCCAAATAATATTCTGCTATTATTCCGAAGCAAATATTGATCTTTGTACCAAAATAGCTGAAAAAGAAGATTTCACAATACAGCCATTGCTGAGACAGTTAAGCCAGTGAAATAGAATGCTTTAGCACTATATACTATGTCGCTTTCAGAGATAGATACAGTTGGGGTTTCATGATTCCACACTTACCCCCATTTCTAAACCATGACCAGACGTTTTCCGTTCTTGAGACTGAGAAATGAGAGAAAGCCAATAAAGATATCAGGCAAGACAAAATAAAGCAAAACAAAAGAAAAATTTGAAATAAAAATTCAAAATAGCATGCGTAACAAACAATTAGTAAACATAATAATAAGATAACAAGTGTTCAAGTGTTTTGTGGATTTACCGTACTTACTACAAGATCATATAACTTGAACAGTTCCTGGAGTTTAGCCCTTTACCTAATGAATAGGTTTACAAATTAAGCAGTTAAAAAGTTATTTTAAAAAAAAACTGCAACAAAACCATATCATATGACCTCTCATTGAAACAAGCTCATTTCAATGAGGGGTCGCATGATATGGTCTAGTTGGAATGTTTTGAACAATTTGAAAAATTTAAGATACAAAATTTTGATATTTCTGCATTGGGTAAAAGGTTTGGATGGTGCAGATCTGGAGAGAACTACCATGTAACAGGAGGCAACTTTTAGTGTTTCCAACATTTTCGGGATGTGGGGGGCGGGGTGAAGAGACTTGAGCTGGAAAATGTCACTTGTCTACTCGTAAGTAGACATATTGGTGTACAACAAGCGAAAACTCATATTTGATCATTTGGCCCACTGACCTCTGTACAACTGGGTTGCTGGAACATCTGCGAAAAATGTTGCAAATATGCACCCCCACCCTCCTCCCCAAGATGGCAACAAGTCCATTAACACTACAAGTTGTTATGCTGTGATTGCAAGTTATTTCAACAAAACCATATCATGCGAACCACATCTTCTGCAATATATGGTCCAGTACAGGATATTACCAAATTGTGTAGCAGTGAATGGATTAAATCTTATTAACCCATTGAACTCTGGTGGTATCTTCCATGCCAGTTCAATGCAGCAAGTGGAAGAGTCCATACGCATTATTTGGGGTAGACCAATCAATATTTCAATGTGCAGCCTTGGGGGCCCTACCTCATGCAAAATGTGTACTGAACCCCAATTCAAACCGGACATTTAGTTTGGTATAATTGAGTCACATGCCAAATTTGGTTGAGGTGAAATAATCAAAACTAAAGTTATCGACCAGTAAGAATTTTGGCAGAAATAATCAACTTCTTCTAAGTCAAAAAGGCCCATAACTCTTGTAATGAAAGTGTCAATGACACTGTAGCTTAACTTGTTTAAGACATGCACATGCATAGCATGTGACACAGCAATGACAAACATCTAGGTAATGCCCTGATAACAAAGGTACATGTAAAGTATTGGAACGGTCAGTACATAAATGCTGACCGTAGCCTGTAACAAATATATAGATAATGTATTGTAAAAGTGGGGTGACAGTTAGATGTGAAATTAGAAAAGAAATCTTTGAGTCTGAGAGTGGGTTGGACTGAACCCCAAAATATTTGTTCTCATAGCACAGTAATAACAAAGGCACCCAAAAACACTCGTTCCTGTCACAAGGTGATAACAAAGGTACCCCAAGAAGTTTCATGAAGATCAGTTTATAAATACAGACTCTAGCCCGAGCCGTATTGACATGTGCACTCACTGTGTATAATTAGCACTGGACAAACCAAAGTTCATCTAATTTGCATAATTTCTGCACAAGAAAAAAACCTGTATTATATGTGATGTATTCCATGTTACTAAACATTCATACAAAAATGTATTCAAATCAGAGCTTTCATACAGAAGTTCTGTACAAAAAACTGATTGCTCTAATTTTGGTACAAAATGGCTGCATACAAAAATGTATTCAAATCAGAGCTTTCATACAGAAGCTCTGTACAAAAAACTGATTGCTCTAATTTTGGTACAAAATGGCTGCTTGTGGACATCTTAATTTTGGACTGCACCCAAAAACACTCGTTCTCATCCCATGGTGATATCAAAGGTACCCAAGAAGTTTTGTAAAGATCGGTTCATAAATACAGCCTTTATCCTGAGCCGTATAGAAGTTGTGCACAAAAAACTGATTGGACCTAATTTCGGTACAAAATGGCCACTGGCAGCCATCTCGAATTTTGGACTGCACCCAGAAGCGCTCGTTCTCGTCCCAAGGTGATAACAAAGGTACCCAAGAAGTTTTGTGAAGATTGGTTCATAAATACAGACTCTAGCCCGAGCCGTATTGACATGTGCACTTACTGTGTATAAGTAGCACAGAATAAATCAAAGTTCATCTAATTTGCATAATTTTTGAACGAGAAAAAAACCTGTATTATATGTGATGTATTCCATGTTACTAAACATTCATACAAAAATTTATTCAAATCAGAACGTTCCTACAGAAGTTCTCTCCAAAAAACTGATTGCACTAAATAAAGTACAAAAAGGCTGCTGGTGGCCATCTTGAATTTTAGACCGCACCCAAAAGCACTCGTTCTCATCCCACGGTGATAACAAAGGTACCCAAGAAGTTTCGTAAAGATCGGTTCACAAATATGGCCTCTAGCCCGAGCCATATTGGCAGTTGCACTTACAGTGCTGAAAGTAACACTAAATAAATCAAAGTTAGTCAAATTTGCATAATTTATGCACGAGAAAAAAACCTATATTATATGTGATGTTACCCATGGTACTAAACATTCACACAAAAAATCATTCAAATCAGCGCTTTCATATGGAAGTCTTGCGCAAAAATCTGATTGCACCTAATTTTGTACAAAATGGCTGCCAGCGGCCATCTTGAATTTCGGACCGGACCCCAAAACACTCGTTCTTGTCCCACGGTGATAACAAAGGTACCCAAGAAGTTTCGTAAAGATCGGTTCATAAATATGGTCTCTAGCCCGAGCTGTATTGGCAGTTGTACTTACAGTGCTGAACGTAACACAAAATAAATCAAAGTTAGACTAATTTGCATAATTTATGCACGAGAAAAAACCTGTATTATATGTGATGTATCCCATGGTACTAAACATTCATACAAAAAATTATTCAAATCAGAGCTTTCATATGGAAGTTCTGCGCAAAAAATCTGATTGCACCTAATTTTGTACAAAATGGCTGCCAGCGGCCATCTGGAATTTCGGACCGGACCCAAAAACACTCGATCTCGTCTCACGGTGATAAAAAGGTACCCAAGAAGTTTCGTACAGATCGGTTCATAAATACGGCCTCTAGCCTGAGAATGGGTTACGGTGCGACGGACGGCCAGACAGACGACGGGCCATGACAATACCTCAAATTTGGCTTCGCCAAAGTTGAGCTAAAAATCAACGAATCAAACCCCAATTCGAACTTAACTTATATTTTGATATAACTGAGGCAGAAACCAAGTTTGGTCCTGATGTATAAATCCAAACTAAAGTTATTGTCCGGCAACCAGAATGTTGGCGGGAATAAGCAATTTCTAAGTGAAAAAGGCCCATAACTCTTGCAAAAATCACTGGAACAAGCCCCAATTCGAACTTAACCTTCATTTTGATAAAACTGAGGCACAAACCATGTTTGATCCTGATCTATAAATTCAAACTCAAATTAACATGCGGAAACGGAAAAATTACGGAGAGAAGAATGGATAGATGGTCAGACCAATCACTTAATACAACCGTTTTTTTCAAAACGGCTGTATAAAAAAATGTATAAAAGTCTCTATGCTCATAACTCTTCATTTACTGCTGGGGGATTTTCCTGACCAGTACAAAAGTACTTGATTTATTTATTTATTGGGGTTTAACGACACTTTTGACAGTCAGGTTTACCTTGTGTCCGACAGATATACAGGTGCAGGAAGTCGGAGTGCCCAGACAGAACCATAGAGCAATAGCAAGCAACTGTCAGGCTCCCCAACATACTAACCCCACACAAGCAGGGTTAGCATTGGCTGAAGACAAGTGCACCATCGACATGCAGTATGCCTTAGTACACATGCCACCGTGCCACCACATGGGCAATGGGGGTGAAGTGTCTTGCCCAAAGACACAATGCAGTTGTCGCAGGTGGGATTTGAACTGAGGACCTCTCGGCTTGCAGCCTGCACCTCTACCTACTGAGCCACCGTGTCCCCAATTTGTTATCTAAAAGGCGTATAATTCTGCATCTCATAACACAATATACCCCACAAACAGGAGTAATCCTCTTTTCAAAGATTATTTGATGTCAGACTCTATTGAAGTTTTCATCAGCCATGACTTGATTTGCAGCAGCATTGATTTGATGAAAAATTCAAGCAAATACTTAGCTGGTTTAGAGTTGAATACCTTATACAGTGGAGCCCACTTAATTGGATATCTCTTAATTGTATATCCCTGTTAACTGAATATAATTTTCAAACACAAAACCATTTACCATACCTTCAGTACAAATTTGATCTGTTAATTGCATATGGGTTGTAGAGTAAACTCCTGTTAATTGTATATAAATTTTTTTAATATGTCTAAAAAATTACTGTGACACGCACCAAATTCCCCTTATTTATCAACCTTTTTGACCTCACTACATCCAATACAGGCATTTATTCTATTATATCTTGTTTGACAGAGCTCTGTGAGCTCTGTCAAACAAGATATAATAGAATAAATGCTCAGTTTACCTCCAGAACACAGGAAACTGGCCAAATCCCTGTTAATTGTATACTCCTGTTAATTGAATAATTTTCACTGGCAAAATAGATATTCAATTAAGAGGATTCTACTGTATATATGCGATTGTAACAAATAAATATGTGGAATGGTTACGATGCGCTGAAGTTTAAACTGAAAGGTCCATGATGTTTGATCCCCAAAGGGGTAACAGTTTTGTGTCTTTGGGCAAGGCATTTAACCCTTTACCCAACGAATCGCCCGCATCCGCCCGCGTAATATGCAAATTCAGTAGCTGGAAAAATATTATTTTTCCAAAAATTTCAAATCTATATCATGTGACCCTTCGTTGGAACGAGCTCATCAAGATCATTCCAACGAGGGGTCACATGATATGGTTTTGTTGAAATTTTTGGAAAAATTTGAAAAAATGATATTTAAAAAAATAAATTTTGATATAGTCTGCGTTGGGTAAAGGGTTAATCTTGATTGCTCACATGGGGGCTCGGTGGCGCTGTGCACTGTATGTCGATGGTGCACTTGTCTTCAATTAATCCTAAACCTGCTTATGCAGAGTTAGTATGTTGGGGATTCTGACAGTTGTTCGCAATTGCTGTGGTTCTCAGGGTATTCCAGCTTCCTCTACCTGTAAAACTGTCTGACACAAGGTGACCCTTGCTGTTGAAAATGTCATTAAACCTCAATAAATAATTAAACATGTGGAATATCTGCTAGTACACAAATAGTTGATTCACATACAGCCCTAGGCCTGATATGGTCTGGATTTTAGATATCATCTCACACTATTTTGAGCAGTAAAAGTGAGTTTTTTGATCGGATATTCTGCCTCATGACCTCAAGATTTTTCTGAAGCAAAAGGTTTCAACCCCATTGGAGGCAAAACTTCCAGAGCAGAAATTTCCCCTGAAATGTAGGAAATCAATACGGAGTTTAGAACATGTCAAGATTCTTGCTCTGGTATGAGCTGAACATCAGTTTTCTATATTTTCATTTGATGGAAGAGCGAAATGAAATACATTGAACAACTAAGATTTTAATGTCCATCTTCCTGCAGGGCATGTCGGTTTTGAAAAAGAATTTCTGGCCTGCCACTGCATATGAGTCAGGGTTTCTGATGTGTTTTTCTGATTATTAGAACAGCTTGAAGTCAATTTGTAATACTTCAATTCTTTACTAAACCCAAGAAAGTAACAAAACTTACGAAAAAATTGCTAAAAAAAACCCCCAATATTTTTAATTTTATATTCTCCAAAAATCATTGATTATGACTTAAAACAAAATTAAAAAACTGACAAGCTCATTCCAATAATGGGTGATAAAATATGGTTTGAAGGCAAAAACTGAAAAAAATACCAGAATATAAAAACAGATGGCTTTTTGTGAATAGCACAGGCCTAGGCCCCTGCGAATATTTGATTGTTCAAGTCGAAAGTCAAGTTGATCAACAAATTAGAGTTCAATTAGAGATGAAAATAAAATGTCAAATATAAAAATCGAACATGAAAAAAAAACTTATTAATAAATGTCTTGGTATATGTACTTTCGTACATTTAGTACTGGCTAAATTGTCAAAACAATGCAAGGAATTAAGCACGAACCGCAAGCACACATCATCAACATGGAACTTACAGTGTATTACCAATGTTATTTGGAATCCCCCGGGTCACGTGATTCCAAATGACATCGGCAATACACTCATATTTTCCAGTGGATAAAGCCATGGCTACATACATGCATAATACATGTAAGACTTCGTACAAAACCCAAGTGACAGGGACTACATCTCATCTCTGGTAGACTTCAGTAAGAAGCATCCATCGCGTCATGATAAGGCAAGATCAGGTGATGCTAAAGTTAAAAGTCAAGAAGAAGGGATCGAAGCAATCACAGGTACATACAGATTCTTTGTCTCCTATTCAACCAAATGTTCAAGTGTGCTGCATCGTTAATATGCAAACTGAATGTCAGCATAAATATGTGGATAAATCATCAGTACAATGCCCAAAAAATCCTTATTTGGCTATTTTAAATTGGAAATATCACATACAAAACCGCACTTGGTCATCTGGTTTTGGCTAACTTGGTTCGAATTCGATATTTGGTTGACTCGAACATTTTTTGGTAAGTTTGAGTCAAAATTCGAGTCGAAAAAAAATCCATATTTGTAGGGGGCTACACTAGATGTTCGGCAATCGGATCTGACATCGGACGATTTTAAGCCATCGGTTGACCATCGACAGAGGTGTTTGAATATCGATCCATGCCGATGGTTACATGGAACACCACTGGATCAAAATTGTTTGTATTTACATTTGATTAACAATCTCATACAAGCAGTAACAAACTTAAGTTGCCACGATGATAGGTAGGATTCAAGATTGGCCTAATCTCATTGATTGGTCTGATCTTCCCCTTGACTGCTGCTCATGACACACATTCCACATGTTGTGTGATGACTCAATAAAATGCGACATCAGCAGAAACAAGTTAACAGCAGTGTCTAAGACGCTGCGCTGTTAACTTATTTCCACTGATGTCGTGTTTTTATTTAAATACCCAAACTGACAACTCTTGAGGTCAACAAACCAATCTACCTGACTGTACTGTAAAATTAACCCTATTCTATGCATTTTTAAACATACTTTTCCTTTTGGTTGTTACTAGCTGACATTGGTACTTACAACCGACAGATTGTGTGCTTAACCCTTTACCTAACATGAAAAGCAGACGACACATGCAAACAAAATTCTTGAATAACTATTTTTTTCATTTTCTGTCTCAAAAACATAGGTTATGACCCCTCAATGGAACGAGCTCAACGAGCTCGTTCCAAAGAGGGGTCATAACCTATGTTTTTGAGACAAAAAATGAAAAAATAATGAAAATTAATTGGCGATTTTTGTGAATAGTGCTGGCCGGTTTTGGCCATTACTTTGGGTAAAGGGTTAACTAATCGGCAAGGAGATGATGGTCGCAAATCCTTATCCTTTACATTTAAGTACAGATTTAATAAAAGCTTCAAAAGATGTGATATTTTGTGCCATTCAGACTGGTCTTAGAACAAAAAATCGCTGAACTCATGTATTTTATTTTGGAGACTTTGCACTCCAGGCATTGTCAAACAGGTGCTTGTTGCAGACATTCATTTAACTAGTGAGGCTAAAATTTTAAATTTGTGGATGGTGATTTTTGTTACCTGGTAAATGCATGCAAGGACATCACTGCCCACTTGTGGATTACAACCAATCCACAGTGACTACTGTATCAATAGTAATGGCCGTTTCACTCTATGTATCATTACCAAATACAAAGTATGGATGACAATTTTCTCCAAAATTAATAATCATACCATCACTATTGTTTGGCAGGTGAGAGTATGTTGGCTAATTAACCTGTTTAATAATTTGGGGTGTTAGAGCATTATACCACTACATAAGAGACAAATTAAGTGTTGTTTTTGAAACTTTTCTAACAGTATACCAATTGAACACATAACATCAGTTTAATAAAAGAAATTTCAGGAAAGTGATATGATTTTGAGAACTGTTGATATACCTCTCAAACACAAAAAATTGAAAAAATAGAGAAGAAGCCATAAGCTATGTTTCGGAGAGCAAAATTAATTAACCCATCTGCTAACAAGGCTAGAAGATAACACTTGCAAAAACGCTTCTTGATTAAAAGAGTCTGGCGAGAAAACATAGCTTATGACAACTCACTGGAATGAGATTGATGGGTAGGTCCCTGCAATGTTTTGAAACACCGTTCAATTCAAAATCTTGGGATTCAAATCGATTTCAGTTGTGGTAATTCAGAAATTTTCAAATCATTGAGATGTTCTAAAAATCTTATAAAATATCTCCTCTTTGAACTCTTCTTCTATCATCAGGTCTCCCTGTACGTTGGAGACCTGATGACAGAAGACTTCCTGTATGTAGGAGACCTGATGACAGAAGACCTCCTGTACGTTGGAGACCTGATGACAGAAGACTCCCTGTACGTAGGAGACCTGATGACAGAAGACTCCCTGTACATAGGAGACGTGATGACAGAAGACTCCACGTACGTAGGACACCTGATGACAAAAGACTTCCTGTATGTAGGAGACCTGATGACAGAAGACTGCCTGTACGTAGGAGACCTGATGACAGAAGACTCCCTGTATGTAGGACACCTGATGACAGAAGACTTCATGTGCGTAGGAGACCTGATGACAGAAGAAGAGCCCAACAAGGTTCCGTTTCGAAAACTGTTTTAATTACATCTCATCAATATTGCTCTTCGTCAAGCTTTTGGCCTCTTGGCCTTCTTCAAGGACCGTTGATAAATTTGCAAACTACATCTCCGCACTCTACTAAAATCTGTCCCTATACACTGGACAATTTAATAATGTGTACATGTATTAATTACGTTCTTGTGATATTCCAAATTCCTGATTGATTCACCAATACAGAAGACAAGTTGCCATTGTAATCTGTGCTGATTGCATTGAACCCAACAAGGGCTATGTAAGCGTGGGCCACTTCCCTGACCAGTAGGCATGTTCGAATTAGCCTTAAAGGTATTGTGGAACAAAAAAAATTTCTTCTAAGTCGAAAGAGTAAAAAAGGTTCATTACTCTGGAAAAAATTATTGAACGTTCCTTGTGCATATCCGTTCATCCATGCGGGTCTATCACTGTAACAAAGGAGATCCGAATCCGACCAATGGCTTTGCAATTACAATCCAAAACATTTATACGGACAGATGGACACAGGTCTCCACTAGATACCCCCGACTCCTCCTTCAAAGGTCGGGGGCATAATAACTGAAAATATAATACCTGAGTGGAGAGGAGACTGACAATTTTGCCACAATTCCACGATTGTAAGAAGGTAAAATGTCCATGTTTCACTACTTAAAAACCGCAATATTCAATTTGATTCCAAATCATCTGCCTGTTTTCATTCGGCATTCAATAAGATCTGAAATCTGAAAATCTTATCAATGAGCTCATTCCAATGAGGGATTGTAGGCAATGTCTTAAAGGAAAAAATTTTAAAACAAACAAAATATTCATTGCAGATTTTTGTAAAAAGCGCTGGCCAAATAGAGTCGTAACTTTAGGAAAATGGTTAACCCTTTATCCACAGCACGTCAAAACTTATTTTAATTATTGTTTTTTTAAAAAAATTTTCAACAAATTTCAATAAAACCATACCATGTGACTCCTTTTAAAACAACCTGGTTCCAATGAGGGGTCACATGACATGGTTTTGTTAAAATCTTTCTTTTTTTCAACTGCTTAACTCTTAGAAGCCAGGAGTCAAGTTTTCTTGCCTGTGATGTAATACGGCAGGTAATCTGGCTGTGACGGTTCGGCTATCTTTGGGCTGGGGGAGAATTAAACACTGAGCAGGTGCTTCTAGTCAAGTGTTGTCTGCCCATTCCTGAGCAGGTGCTTCTAGTCAAGTGTCGTCTGCCTGAATAGGCAGACGACACTTGACTAGAAGCACCTGCTTACTGTAAGTTTGTCATGGTATGTCATGTTCAATAAATTCATTCTGATTCCCCGGCTTCTCAGAGTTAATTTGTGAATTACACCGATAGATGTGTCTGATTTATTAGGTAAAGGGTTAACCTGTTGAAAATAATACTAAGCAGTAAAATAATTAGTTCCCAGGGGTGGACTGGACCAATAAAAGGTACCGGGAAATAAACCAAGGCGGACAATTTGACGGCATTTTTGTGTCATCTTCATCACTCACTCAGTAACAATGGTATAAATGGGCAGTGGGGGAGGGGATGCACAGACCAACTGGGCCGATCATTGCTCAGCCCAATGGGAGAAAATTTTGATTTTTCAAAATTATTTATTTATTTATTTATTGGTGTTTAAGGTCACATATTTCTGCACAATGGCTAATCATGACCATGACAGTTTTACGGGTGGAGGAAGCCGGAGTACCCGGAGAGAACCACCGAGCAACGGCGAGCAACTGTCAGCTCCCCAACATACTAACTCCACACAAGCAGACCCGCATTGGTTGAAGACAAGTGCGCCATCGACGTGCAGTACGCCTTGGTACACAGCGTCACTGTGCCCCCACATGGGCAATGGGGGTGAAGTGTCTTGCCCAAGGACACGACGCGGTTGCCGCAGGTGGGATTCGAACCGAGGACCTCTCGGCTTGCAGCCTGCATCTCTACCTAGTGAGCTACCGCGCCCCCGATTTTCCAAAATAAAAAATGCTGTTTCCTTGCATCTGAGTGATCCATGGCAGACTGCACTGCTGGTAGGTCGAAGTGTTCTCTATTTCCACTGACATTGGCAGTCCACATAGAGAACATTCCAATATACTGGCATTAATATTCTGTGCAATCATATCCATTATGCCTGTTCTGTATTTTCATGAAAATTCAGGCACCAACAGGTGTAGGGATGCATCAGTTTTGGGGGCCCTACAGGCCACCCAATAGGGAGGGGGGGCACCAGGAATTTTCACAGTGGACCATATGGCCAGTCCGCCTCTGTTAGTTCCTCAGTTAAAAATCCCAAGCATATTTCTGACAGAAAAATTAGAATTATCATAATTCCTCAAATACCAGAAACCAAGAGAAGCCTGCAAATCAGTGAGAATGTCGACAACCAAATTCATTCTTCTCCATAACTTACCATATCAGCAGTGTCTGGTTCAACTTCATTTCTAACCAAACCTTCCGTTGATATTGTTGACAACACACTCTTCCTCTAAAAAAAATGATTTGAAATTAGATGATGAACAATGGATATATTATTGTGAAAATTAATACTTGTACAAACACAACAAAAGATCAGTTGAGTATTCAAAAATTATATTAAGTTTCCTGTCCCTCTTGGTGAACTAATAACAATAACATTCAAAGATAAACATGAGCACATGGAGAGTGGACGGAGAGTACCATACTTTGGGATATAAGTGGGCAATGATAAAAAAAAAAAACTTTCCTATCTGTGTAATTGCTGACCATCCACCCAGGGTTTAATTCAGAGCCTTTTTGGGGTCCAATTTCCACCCCATTCCCAATATAAAATAAAGAGTAAAATTTCTAATTGAACTCCCCATGTTTTCCCTGACCTTCCACCTACCATGCACAAAGCCAAGAATTTATATTTAGGGGAACAGATGGAGCTTTTGGTGGGGAGAGGGGGAAGGGGGAGGAGAGATACAGCATTTTTATGCTGAAGGCATATCACAATGATCAAAGTCTCGAGTTGGGTAAAAGAATCAAGGTGGTAACCCTCTCAGGTTTATTGGGTCAGAGTATATTTTATGAAACTTTCTCTGGGAGAGGTCCTGGACTGGGGTTCCCCCCAAGAAATTTTGAAAAATATACAACAAATGGTGCTATTTTGAGGTTCAAAAGAACATCAAGCCTGGTAGTATGTTATCTGTGATTTCATTAGATGAAGCCCCTTGTAGGTAGTAGAATTCAGGATTTTAGGAAGGCTGGTGGGATTTGGGGGGGGGGGGGAGAGGCCACCCCATGCCCTCACATGGCTAAGCCACTACCATCTACAAGTAATCTAGCTACTTGTCGCAGCTAACAATGACATGCTGCAAACTTAAGACGAAGAAATTTAAAAAGCAGGGTGGGTCACTTAGGTAGAATGCATTATTATTCATTTCAAGTTAGCATCAGCTGTTAGTAGAATTACGAATATCAATCAAATAATTCTTTAGAGATATCACATTAGGACCACAAACCTTTAAAAATATTAAATATGATATACTTACCGGTACTGCTTCATTTGTAACAAATTTCAAACAAAAGAGATTTCTTAACCCTCTACCTAACGAAACGGTCACATCGGCATAATACACAAATTGAGCAGAATAAAACCACAACTTTTTTTTCAATTTCAACACAAGTATATCATGTGACCCTCACTTGAACATGCTTGTGAGCTCGTTCGAATGAGGGGTGACATGATGTGGTTTTGTTGAAATTTTTGGAAAAATTTTGAAAAAATAAAATAAAATAAGCATTTTTGATACCGCATACGTTGGGTAAAGGGTTGTAAAACATCTGAATAATATATGGAATTTCTTTAACCCTATATCCAACAAATCGGCTACATCCACCAGCATAATATGCAAATTCAGCAGCTGAAAAAAAATATATATCAAGCTCGATCCAATGAGGATGTGCACCTGTCAATATTTTCAATGTCGGCTGCATACTTAAACTATTGAATGGTGCATTACAAATAATATTTATTTATTTACTGGTCTTGGTGTAAGGTCACATTCAGCATCTATGGCTACCTTCTGACCACACATAGGTGTGAATCCAAGTTTAGCCAATCATTTATACCTATACCTGCCCACATTAGAGGACTGCTATCCATGCCTGAAAATAAGCAGGCCGTCATCAACAGAATGAAGACAGCAGGGTAGCATGACAACATTTACCCTCTGTGAACCCCAATCTGAATCAACGTCTCAAACCTAAACAGCAAAAGATGCCCAGAGAAAAAAATTGGCCCACTGTATGGGATAATATCAGCAAATTCACCCTCTGGGGACCTCCTTTTGCAAATGACAGATTGCTGATTTCCAGGCTTGCTTCCATCCGAGGCATTGACGACTAAAGCCTATTTTACCAGTGAAGTAAAACTAATTTACCACTGTGAAGAAGCACTGCTCTCTACCCTGGAGTTCTCACGAGAGAAATAATAATAAGGACCTGATGAATTCAAGTCACTAACAAGGAATATTATTATCAAATCATTGCGCGCTACCTTCATGTTAATACTAATTTACACAGCCTGTAAGGGAGCATAATAAACTTGAAACAAAGATTGTAAATGACAGCCCGTCATCACCAATGGCTATTTTTAGTCATTAGTGACCACAGACTGGCTGGCATGTCCTCACATTCTGTGCATGATGTCATTTCGTCTTCACAGAAATCTGTTTACATTTCCCTAACGAGATTACATTTCATTGGTGTTGATTAAGATAAATATAAATTGTCCTGCCTTAATTGCTTAATATTAGAATGGTGTATCACATTGATTCTTCTCACAAAATAATATAGGGTCGAAAACTCTTATAATTTCTGAGTACTGATAATAATAAAAATAACATTTTCTTCTCAGGTGTTATTTGGATTCATTACTGAACCTCCATCTGTGATTAGCAGCTCCACACCCATTAGTGGCCTGAGGCTATTGCCTTGGGCTGCTAATGACTGCTGGGGTGCTAAGCACAGATGGTGGCCCAGTAATGGAGCCTAACGCCCTCCGAAATCATGTTATTGTATATTTAATAAGTATGAGATGGTCAGTAGAACTTATTTGTTTCTATTCTCGTTTGGTAGATTCCTTGATTACATGATGTTGTGATATCCAGATATTCTTTTTTGGAACTATTTTGCAAATTCATTTTGAGATTTCAAAGATTTCTGCTAAAACTTTCTGCTTGTTTATATTATTTTTGCATGTTTTCCTTTGTACTTCCCTGAAAATAGAGCAATGACTGTTTCAATTCTCTTTTTAATTCATCTTGGGTTGAGACCTGGGTTCTGAATAAATCACTGGTATATAGAAACTAAAAATACTAAAAAGCCATAATTTAAAATTGCATTGGTACTGTAAATCTCAACATCAGAGCTACAGTAACCATTCCAAATTTTTGTTATACCGCCTAAATCTTAGTTTAACCTTTTTCATTTCACCGCAATTTCTGACTTGGTTTAAACAATATTTATTAAGAATATTGCATGTGTTAATTTTGTGTCAACAGATGTATGAGTTGGATTCGACAGCAAGCTTTGAGCTTATAAAAGTTGTATCCAAAGACAGAGAAATTACAATGTAACTCTTTAAGTCTACAATGATACAACAGAGGTATTCATAGAATGAAAAACAGCATAAAAAATAAGGAAAATGAGATCAGTTTGTCAGTGCCAGTAGTCCAGTAATATGTGGAGATGAGATATAAGTGGTGGGCACATAGTTTTAGGTTGCCAACGACGAGATCAGTCAATTTGTCCAGTCCTTGATAGGAGACTTCCTTTTCATCACATAACAAGTTCCATAACAATTTCACCTCGTACACTCTACACCCGTTGGTTCCAAATTGTCACACTTGGGGTTTAGAAGAAATGAAACCTGTCTTATCAGCAAAAGTTGTTCTGGCATCAAATTTGTGTGTTAAGTGTCCTTCTCTTAAGTTAAAACATTGGGAATTCACAGGTTGCAAAACCCCGATTCCATATGTTAGTCCAGGAAATGATACCCCAACCACAGTGCAGTCCTGCAAACATAATCATTTAGTATGAAAAGTTGTACTATAGGTGAAACACTATAAAAAGTACACACACTCCAAAAAGTGTACAAATACACACACTACACTAATCAAAGTGCTCAAACTACTGCTGTGCTGTCTACATGCTTGCGAGGAAAATATTCTGCTAGCATTTTCTTCAAAGCTTTGCATGACACAATTTGGAAGGAGAGGTCCAACAATGATTTTTTTTTATAAAGAATGCAAAATCAAATGTAAAACACAGTTTTTGACCCAAACTAACTGGAAATATGTTGAAGGAGTATTTTTCAAGAAGGAACTATAAGGTCTAAAACAGTTAAAAATCCATTTCTCAGGCCCTCCCACATGGTCCTTTTGGCTACTGCATACCTTCTTTCCTTAATCAATACAAACTTAAAGAAATAAAATTAGATGGTTTATGTCTGATATTTTACCCAAGTTCATAAAATTGATAAATTTGTCCCTTGAGTGCAGCAAGGCTTTGCAATGCTTTAGCATTGCAAAGCCTTCTTGCACTCAAGGGACAAAATACACCACCACCCATGCTGTTCTGTAGGACTAAAACATCAAACAAACCATGAAAATGAACATTTGATGGCAAAACAATAATTCTAAAAATAAAAAAAATAAAATAAAAAAATGACTGCCCACATGCAACTTCATATAAAATGGCCTCAGAAACAGAAGATATACTTTGTGGGGCCTACAGATCGATAATTTTTGAAAGGAAAATGGAAGATAATATACCATGACAAATACATTGTTCGTGTTTATGGCCATGTTATACATCTATGGCCATATCATGGCTGCAACACAAGTATTTACTGAGAGCAATTGACAGGACAGCAGTAGGTTTTGTGTTTATTTTGTGCAATGTGACAGAAAACAGATTACATAACTACACAGTGGTGACAATTAGAGGACAGTGCAGTGATTATCAGATTTAATATGATGACATTAAAGATAACAAGAAATAAATTTTACATCAAATCAAACAAATTGATGGATAGACAGATGGAAGGATGGATGACAGATACCAAGTTATGGCAATAGTTCACACTGACTTTCAGTCAGATGAGTTCAAAATTGAAAGGTGATGTTTATGAAAATACTGGCTGGATACAGCCATTATGTTACGAAAAGGATTTTGGAGAAATCAGAGCAATTCTATGAATCAGCAAATAAATGGATGGATGGATGGATAGGTCATTTCTAAAGTTCTGAAACTTTCTTTGGGCTAAAATGAGAAAAAAATGCAGAATTTCCTTAAAAAATTTTCAGGCACATTCATAAGCTTAGATTATTTCAATTAATCAATTTATATACATATCAGGTAAAAATACGTTTATCATATGCTAGTCTGGGAATTATCATCGCAAATTATCTAAAAGATATTATATATATATATATTATATATATCGTCTTGATACATATTGATAAATATTCCTCAGAAACTTCCTAAATGATGTCATGCTATGCCGCATCATGTCACCTTGAAGGAACGATCAGTTGATCTTTTTTATTGTTTTAAAACATACGCATTTCTAGTTGAATTGGGCTGAGTATTGTGCAATAAAATGTCTCATAGCATATAATTAAAAAGAAAATATACTCTATTTTAGTCAGTATTTGGAATTATCTCATGAGTGTGGACATGAAAGTTTTATTTTTCATGAGCATTTGCGCTAGTGAAAAATAATATTTTCAGGTCCACAAAATGAATTTTTTCAGTAGCTTCCTAAATGACATTAAGCTTCGGCACAAAATGTCACCTTGAACGTTGCCTTGAAGGAACTATCAGCAGCATTTTGTTATTGTCTTGAAACTGTTTGCAGATGAATTGGGTTGAATATTGGGCAGTAAAAAGTCACGTAGCATATAATATAAAGAAAATCTATGCTGTTTTAGTGAATATTGGGAATTATCTCATGAATTATCTCTCGCAAGCGCTCGTGAAAAATAAAACTTTCAGGTCTACACTCATGAGTTAATTCCCGATATTCACTAAAACAGCGTAGATGTCCTCAAAATATACATACTGGAAGCCAATACCCTTGATAAAAATACTTTGAGTCTGATCATTCTCAGTTCATGACTACGAGTCAGACCAATACATCCTGCAGGTTCCAATATTTGGATGAGAAGTCAATTCAAACAGTTTCCAGGTCCATCTCAGTATATTTTTCCATGGTTTTCAAGAAGTGGGGGCAGGGCATTTATGACCACTGTTTTCTTTACAGGGGAGCTCACTACACTGGTTATCTGTTAATTGAACATACCCATTAATTGAATATAACTTCCCAACACTAAACCAGTTATTACCTTTGGTACAAATTTGACATGTTAATTGCATAAGGATTATAGAGTAAATTCCTGATAACTGAATACAAAATATTGTAATATGTTGAGAAATTTCCCTGATAAAAGATCTTATAGCAGTACAGCCACTGTGGACTGGTCACTTTCCTCACGTGGGCAATATTTCCATGGATGCAATAATATTAGATTCCTAAAACTAATTATAGGAATAATCATCAAAAATTTAATTAATGAAGCACTGGGTACAACCAGGTGCTTCATTAATCAAAATTTTGCTGACGATGATTTTTATTACCTGGTAAATGCATGCGTGGACATCATCGCCCATACCTAGATTATGACCAATTCAAGGCTATCATACCTCCAATACAGGCATTTAATCTATTATATCATTGAGCTCTGTCAAATAAGATAAAAATAGGTTTAGGCCACACAAAGTAGATCTTCTGTTTCTCGGGCCATTATTTGTGAAATTGCATGCGGGCGAGCGGTTTTTTATTTTATTTTTTATTTCAGTAATTACTTCTTTGCCATCAAAAGTTCATGTTCTTGGTTGAAGTTTTAGGCCTCATAATCTACAGAATAGCATGGGTGGTGGTGTATTTCATCCCTTGAGTGCAAGAAGGCTTTGCAATGCTAAAGCATTGCAAAGCCTTCTTGCACTCAAGGGACAAATTCATCAATTTTTTTAACTTGGGTAAATTATCAGACAAAAACCATTTCATTTTTATTTTTTTTAAGTTTAAATTGGTTATAAAAAGAGAGCATGCGGCAGCCAAAAGGACCATGCGGGAGGGCCTGAGAAACAGATTTTTTATTTTTTTAGGCCTTATTACTACCATGTGGGTTTCTGAGATGGTGTACTGTAGTCAAGAACTTGTGTATGGGCATATATCAATAAGTCCATCAGGACGAGTCGATATATGATCCAAAGGCGAGGCAGAGACTTCAAAACACCATCTCAGATACCCACTTTGTGGTAATAACCAATTTATCTTACAATAATCCTCCCGCATATATTTTGATAATCATTCTGAAACCATGAATTGATTTTTTGTGAATGAAGATAATGCCGTCATGGTATTACGTTCTTCATCCGTGGATGACATAATCCCCATAATCCTTGTTCCACTTGTACTATTAATTGCCTAAGTTTATATAGTAAAACCTGTCTTCAGAGACCACTGTCTTGAGTGAGAGACCACCTGTCTTGAGAGACCACATCTACCAGGCACCGATTGGTTTTACTCTATAATGGACCTGCTATGGGAGACCATCTGTCTTGAGAGACCACCTGTCTTGAGAGACCACTGTGACCTAGTACCAACTTGTATTTTTATGCCATAATAGACCTGTCTTGAGAGACCACCCCTTTGAAGACTGAAACCATTACAAAAACTTTCTACCTGTTTTGGAATTGGAACATCCATTGTGGTTATACTAACACAATTAAAAGTATTAAAAGCTCTTAATTGGGTTTCAATTGCCAACTCATTACAGATTGAGATGTTTTTATAAGACCCCTGTGAAAAGATTAGGATTACTGCTGAATAAACAATTTCATCATACCTGAAATGTGACAGATAGGAATAAAAATAAATTTGTGTTGAAAATCTTTTTGTAACAAATTGAAATGGACTGTTATAAAAATTATAAAAATAAATTAGTGTTGAAAATCTTCAATGAAGATTTTCGACACTAATTTATTTTTATAATTTTTATAACAGTCCATTTCAATTTGTTACAAAAACTTCATAAAAAGAACAACTATAAAGTAATTACAAAAATCCATTCTTCTCCATTTCTGAATTTTGTGGTTGGTTATTCACTGACTTGAGAAAACGAGAAACCTGTTATGAGAGACCACCTGTCTTGAGAGACCACTTTTGTGTGGCCCAAAGGGCTGTCTCTCAAGACAGGTTCTACTGTAGTAGTATTTCAGCTGTGTGTTTCTTTGATTTTCAGGTTCAATGCATGGTAGCCCTATATAAAAAGATTATCATAGCAAAAACTGATCTCGTCTAATTAATTTTGCTGAGTTGGTGATTTATTTATCATTTAATTGCTGACAATTTATTGTCCTCAAAAATGGTGGCCTCGACATTAATCATTTTTCGATGAGTGCAGGTCTTTCTGAATTGAATGATCTCGCATTTGGTGGCTGTTTACCTTCAATGCAGATTTGTATTTTGTCTTGACGTTTACACTTGTATGAGAGGAAATATGCTCTTGTTGGAAGATAAAATAAAATAAATGCTCAGTTTTTCTTGAAAATACAGAAAAATGACCCAATTCTGCTGATTAATGAATACTCCTGTTAAGTGAATAATTTTCACTGGCAAAGTGACTATTCAATTAACAGGGTTTCATTCATTTTGTTATCATTTTTCAATTTTTTAAACTTTTAACCTCAATAATATTTTCTCC
This sequence comes from Pictodentalium vernedei, assembly GCA_031216915.1. NCBI lineage: Eukaryota > Metazoa > Mollusca > Scaphopoda > Dentaliida > Dentaliidae > Pictodentalium > Pictodentalium vernedei. The sequence continues at coordinate 72,209,783 of CM062297.1, forward strand.
TGAATAGTGCTCAGTGACAACCGTTGAGCCAAATGTTATCGCAGCTTAAAATACTAATATAATCCTGCTGTCAAGACTTCTTAACTGGTTGAGTGCTAGAAGCCACTATCAGGGCTTTAAAAAAATGAGGATATTAGAGCAAAATCCAACACCTTCCTACCTTATATTTCATATTCAAACACAAATAATATTTTGTTTTCATCATTTATTTTATTACAAATTATTGGAGAGTGCCTGTGGGCACTATCCAATAATTTGTAATAAAACAAGTTTTGAATAACAAATTCAGCCAAAAATAATGTAACCCTCAACCAGATAATCACTAATGTGAAAAATGTCTTATTTGTACTTTCCGACGTTTGGAGTTGCATTTTGAAAAAACGTTTTAGAAACTGAATTCCCAGTGACGTTTGAATGTCAGGATAATTAAAGTCTCGAAGGGTTAAGTCCATATGCATCTATTATTATACAACTATGCCCTTCATACTTTCAGTTTGCCAGAATACCCATTTACAGGGCTTAAAATTACACGCGAATCCGCAAATCGATTCTCGTAATGATTCTGGCAAACTACACTGTTCGAATCCAAGTGGATTCGCATCAATTTACTACTTGGATTCACTTTATGTATGATGTCGTTGATTCATGATGAAGTTCTGACCTGGGTTATCATAAAATATATAATTATGAAAAACTGTCTATTCATATTTCTTGAGTTTGGTATCAAATCAAGTCATGGCTGCTGTAGCAGCCATGACTTGATTTGATACCAAACTCAAGAAAATGTGAAGCATGTGGTAAATCATGGGTGGAGATTTTGACAACTTATTTCGTGATCTCACCAGCAACATTCAGCTAGTTTTTGAAGAATTTCATATCATTATTTATTTATTTATTTATTTATTTATTTATTTAAGGGTGTTTAAGGTCACATACTTATGCACAATGGCTAATCATGACCGCAACATGGATATAAAGTCAAGGGTTTTCAATCATTTATACCTCATGTTGCACATTTTAGAGGATTTCCACCTCAATCATTGGCTTTACTTCCCGGGTCCCCACGTGGGATTTCATATCATGGTTTAAATGGATTCGCGTGAAAATATTTCGCGAGAATTATGTTAGATTCGCGTGATGCCAGACGAATTTTAAGCCCTGCATTTAGGTACAAAAATAAGCTTTTGTTCGAAGGCAAACATCACCGTTAAACATTTTCAATGGTTTGCAGCAGGCATGTCAAAGTACAGCTGGTACCAACTTAACCAGTACCGGGACAGGACAGAGCCTGTTCTGCCGAAACCAGTACCGGTACTGGGACAAATCAACAACTGGATGACATATCACAATCAGATGGGAGAAATTCGCATTTAACCCTTTACCCAACGTAACGGCCAAAACCGGCCAGCGCTATTCTCAAAAATCGCCAATTAATTTTCATTATTTTTTTCATTTTTTGTCTCAAAAACATAGGTTATGACCCCTCGTTGGAACGAGCTTGTCGAGCTCGTTCCAACAAGGGGTCATAACCTATGTTTTTGAGACAAAAAATGAAAAAAATTAGTTATTCAAGAATTATTTTTGCAAGTGTCGTCTGCTTTTCATGTTAGGTAAAGGGTTAAACTACCCCAGTCCCGAAGATCGCACAACAAACATGGCACTGTGCCAATTGTTCTGCAGCGACATCAAAGTAATCATAAAGCACGATATTCGTGCTTTATGATTACTTTGATGTCACCATGGAATAATTTCTTTGAAATAGCCGATGACTGACAGTGCTTTCGTTGTCTTTAATGTGACGTCTGAAAAGTCAAAATGGCAGGCCTTATTGTGGTCATGGTGCAGACAGAACATGTACCTGTAGAGTGTTTTGATATGTTAATTCACAAATAAGTTAAATGTATGTCATGCAAGTGTGCCATACATGATTATTAACCTGTTTACCGTCATTCAATTTGGAATTTCCTGATAAAATAATTTTGTACTGGTACCGGTGGGGTGGGAAAAAGCTTCAGCACCGGTACCAGTTAGAGCATGAGGGAACTGGCAGTACCGGTACTGGTTGACATGCCTGGTTTGCAGTGTCTTCCAAAATTAGTATGAAATCATGAGTCTTTAAAATTTTACCTTTTTTGATTGTTGTATTTATTTTTTTGTACATTTTTGCAACAAAACATGATTTGTATACAGTGTCCGTATGTTATAATTATTATTAAACATCCTGTTTACCATGATCTGCAGAAAACAACTCAAATATTATGTGGACAGCATTTATTTTTTTAAAAAGGGTGCACAATTGTATTTCATATTTCTTTATTAACTGGTTGAGTGCTTCTGGTCCAAATTTGGGCTTTTTCTGAAGAGGAGGAACAGTATCTTAACCCTTTACCCAATGCTGACGGTATCAAAATGTATTATTTTAAATGCTATTTTTAAAATTTTTCAAAAAAAATCAACAAACCATATCATATCGATGAGCTCTTTCCAAAGAGGGGTCACATGATATGGTTTTGTTAAAATAATTTTTCAGCTGCTGAATTTGAGTATTACGTGGCCAGATGTGGCCGATTCATTGGGTAAAGGGTTAACATTTTACCATTTTTGATTGATGCATTTATTTATTTGTACATGTTTGCAACAAAACATGATTAGAATAGTGTCTGCATGTTATAATTATTATAAAACATCCTGTTTAACATGTTTGGCAGAAATTAACTCAAATATTATGTGGACAGCATTTATTTTTTGAAAAAAGGTACACAATTGTATTTCATATTTCTTTATTTCTTTATTAACCCTTTACCCAACGAATCGGCCTCATCTGCCCACGTAATATGCAAATTCAGCAGCTGAAAAAATATTATTTTTTCAAAAAATTTCAACAACACCATATCATGTGACCCCTCTTAGCAATGAGCTCGTTGAGCTCATTCCAGTGAGGGGTCACATGATATGGTTTTGGCAAAATTTGTTGAAAAATTTAAAAAAATGATATTTAAAATAATCAATTTTGATATTGTCTACGTTGGGCGAAGGGTTAATTGGTTGCTTTTGGTCCAAATTTGGGGTTTTTCTGAAGTGGATCGAGGTACTGCAACTTGGAGGCTTCATAGTCTGTGCTTGTGCTTCATATTATCTATGAAGTGAAATTACTTAGTCTGTATGGATTTTTATTACACATCCATTCAACTTTAAACCCTTGTATTTAATGGAATAGCCGCTATGACATAAATGATTCTGTATTCAATGGGTGATGTACAAGCAAGAACTTTTTTCCCAGCACCATTGACATTAGTTCTTTTCCCATCAAGTCATTAGTTACGCTTCGAAAAGTTTCTAAATTTCGTTATACAATTATCGAGTTTGCCGAATAGTGTGAAAACTAGATATCACGGAGATGGAATCCATCTCTGTGGGCCCCTCAGCAACTAAATGATGTTAGGTATAAACTGATGTGAACCGTAATACTAAAATATTTCAAGCAATAGGTAAAATCTGATTAAAATCCCTTCCCAGACATGAACTTGTCAGAAAAAAAGCCCAAATTCTGAATAATTTGACCTTGAGGTCAAACTTTAAGTCACAGCATGGCAACCTTGGTACGCGACACATCGTCTTCAGCTAGTCTACCCACATACCAAATATCAAAACCCTATCTATTAAGGAAAAAAAGTTACAGCCCAGACACGAACTTGTCAGAAAAAAAAATCTGAATAATTTGACCTTGAGGTCAAAGTTCAAGGTCAAAGCATGGCAACCTTGGTATGCGACACATCGTCTTGAGATAATCTACCCACATACCAAATATCAAAACCCTATCAATTAAGGGAAAAAGTTACAGCCCGGACACAAACTTGTCAGAAAAGAACCCAGAAAATGGAATAATTTGACCTTGAGGTCAAAGTTCAAGGTCAAAGCATGGCAACCTTGGTACGCGACACATCGTCTTGAGATAATATACCCACATGTCAAATATAAAAACCTTATCTATTAAGAGAGAAAGATTACAGCCCGGACGGACGCACGCACGCACCGACAGAGCGATCACTATAGGGCGTCCGCCTCACGGCGGGGCCCTAATGAAAACGTACAAAGCAAAATAAAGTCGGTTCACAAAAAATTAGTTAACCAAAAATGAGATAATACTTAAAAAAAAAACAAAAAGTTAAAAAATTTATAGTAATTTATATATTTTTTATACTTACCAATGACCCAGACTTAGCTGGTGCTAACTCCAACAAAACCAGGGCCAAACACAAATTTTGCCCCCCAATCCCCAAAATTTGCATCCAAAACAAAAAGAAATCATGTCCTAAAGGACCTCCATACTACGCCTCTACTGCGCATGCGCAGTGACGCAGTCGTCCCGAAATTGGCGCCAATTATCATTCTTACTGGCAGTGCCTGGTCAGCGCTATGTACTCAGCGGGAAGGCAAGAGTTCCCAACTCCAGGGAGGGCCATCCCCGTCTGGGTCATTGGTAAGTATAAAAAATATATAAATTACTATAAATTTTTTAACATTTTTATACTGTACCAATGACCCAGACTTAGCTGAATAGTAAACAGGCTGGAGGGCCTAGGACATAGAGGAAAATCCAATAAGCTCAACTATATAGTAAAGAGGTAACCCCTTAAGGAGAAAAGGAGTATTAGGCTTTACATGTATCTTTCTTATTTAATATTAAATTAGAAAGATACACTACCCTTAATAATTGAGCACAATAACATTCATGTTCTCTATTAACATCCAGTATAACCCTTATACTAATTATTTTTAAAGCAAGCCAATAAATAAAGAAGTCCAGAGAATTGAGACTCTTTATAATCATTTAAAAGTGTCCGAGTATTGTATATTAAAGCCCGTTTGACACTTGACATATACAAATGCTTCACACCGAGCTACACTTTAAAAATAAGACATGAATGAATTTAAACATTAATATTACACTTTAAAACCATCCCGGAAGCGACTCAGAAATACTGACTTGGAGGAGGCATTCCCTTGCTTTTCACTATAAAGCAGGTGACCTAAGGGAGCACCCCCCCCCCCACCCCCCCTTCCCCTTGCCCTGGGTCAAATAGCCCAGAGCGAAGAGGGCAGCCGGACGGAGTCACTGCCGGAACAGAAAGCCTGCATAACTATAGTTGCAACTGTTTAGTGGACGACATTCTGAGCAACAGATAACGGGCCTAAACAATGCAGGTCTCCAGAAATGGACTCAATATTTCTGAGATAAAAATTCGTAAATGTGGATGGCTGAGGCCAATAAGCAGCCTTCATTAAATCTGTAATAGCAACACTATTAGCATAAGCCCAGGAAGTAGAAAGAGCTCTTACTTCATGAGCAGAAATCTTAAGCACAGACTGCTGAGAAGAAGATAAATCTTCATAAGCAGTACGGATAGTTAACTGAATCCATCTAGCAATAGAATGGACTGAAATGTCCTTTCTATTAGGCATCAAAGACAGAAAGAAATGTTTCCGTCCCTTTCTGATAAACTGAGATCTCTGTTTATAGATACGTAATGCTCTAACAGGACAGAGTAAAGGCCTACGCCCGTCAGAAGACGGAAGAGCCTTAATAACAATAGGTTCCGGATATTTATTAGGAGCCTGATTCTTAGCTAAAAAACCCACATTAGTAGTGAAGGTGATAGTGTTCCCAACACTACGATAATGAGAATCATCCACCGATAGTGCATGAAGCTCACTGACTCTTCTGGCAGAAGAGAAAGCTAAGAGAAAAGCTGTCTTATAAGATAAGAATTTGAAATCTACTGTCCCAAGAGGTTCAAATGGCTTTTCCTTCAATTTAAGGAGAACCCAAGCTAAATTCCACTTAGGAATTAATCTAAGAGTTCTGGGTCTATTTATCGAAAAGTTTCTAACCAACTTCGATAAAGAGACATTAGATCCAATTTGTAAACTATCATGATGTGCATAGGTATCAGATAACATAGATCTATAACCCTTTATAGTAACAGGCTGCAGTTTGATTTCGTCAAACAAGTATACTAGAAAGTTTGCAATGTCTGGTATAGAGGGATCAAATATATCTACAGAATGATCCCTACACCAACGACGAAAAACCTTCCACTTAGCCGCATAGTTTAGCGAAGAGGAGGTCCTCCTACAGTTAGAAATCGCGTCCACTGCTCGTCCTGTAAAGTGCTTGCCATGCAAAAAGGTCCGCACAACGGAAAAACGTGAAGGTTGAGACCTTGCGGGTTGTGATGGAGTTGGCGCGATTTCCCCTGCGAAAGAAGATCCTCTCGTGGAGGAAGCTTCCGCGGTAGGTCCCACAACAGACACCTGAGTAGATTTATCCACGGTCTCTGTGGCGACAGAGATGCTACCAACAGAATCTTGCATTGAGATTGTTTTATCTTTAGCAATACTTGTTGAATTAACGGCGCTGGAGGATACGCATATCCTATCATTCCGTCCCAAGGGATCGACAGAGCGTCTACTGCAAATGCTCTTGGATCCGGACACAGAGACACATACGTCTGCAACTGATTGTTGAGATGTGTCGCAAATAAGTCTATCATTGGCCGTTCCCATTGGTAGCAAATCTGATTGAATACTTGTTTGTTGAGAGTCCACTCCGACGGCAACAAGCGACCCTTTCGTGAAAGGGAGTCTGCTAGCACATTCAGACGACCCGGTATGTGACGGACCGAAAGAAGAACGTGATGTTCTAACGCAAACAGAAGGATTCTTTCCGTTAGATTGAACAACGGAACTGAATGAGTGCCTCCCTGATTCCGTATATACGCCACTACTGTCGTATTGTCGGATAGGATTTGGACATGAGCATCGTGAATAATGTCCATCCAGTGACGTAACGCAAGCCAAATTGACATCATTTCCTTGATGTTTATGTGCTTGCACAGGAATTGCGGATCCCAAAGACCCTGGCATCTCGAATCCGTTGGGATTAATGATGCACCCCAACCTGTTTGACTGGCATCCGTCATAACGGTAAAACTCGGATCCGGCAACTGCAGCGGAACTCCTTGAGTTAACCACTGAATGTTTGCCCAAGTCTGAATCTCTTGTTTCACTTGATCTGACAAGAGAACGTCTACATCGAGCGAATGAATTTTCACACTCCAATTCTGAGTCAGGAAAATTTGAAGAGGACGTGTGCGTAGCCGCCCCATCGGAATGAGATCCGCGGCGGCTCCGCACAGACCTATCAGTCTCATAAATTCTCTCGCCGTGACTTTGTCTGCGTGCAGACAATAGCGAGCGTAACAACTGACTAATTTCGCTCTGGTTAACGGCAGACAAACGAGATTGTTGTGCGTCTCGAAGCTCATTCCCAGATGAGTGAATGACTTGGACGGCACCAGATCCGACTTCTCCTCGTTTACTATAAAACCGAGACGTCGGAGCAATAGAAGAAGATTCTGAACATCGTTCTGAAGCGTTAACTCGTTGCCGTACCTCTGAAGAATGTCGTTCAGGTAGGCCGACGTTACCGCAGACGAATGAGCTCGGAAGTAGATCATTACCGAGTTCATCACCCGAGTGAAAGCCCAGGGTGCTAGATTCAATCCGAAGCACATCGCCCGGAATTGATACACCACTCCTAGGACTGCGAAGCGTAGATACTTTCGGAATGTCGGATGTACCATGACGTGAAAGTACGCATCTTTGAGATCTATGCTCATTGCATAATCGTTCACCCGAATACTCGCTCTGACCGATCGAATCGTCTCCATATAAAACTTCGGAGCGACGATCAGCTTGTTTATCCAGCTCAAATCTATGACTGGACGGAACAAGCCGTCTGGTTTCGGAACCAGAAAGAGATGGCTGTAGAATCCCAGAGATTCCTGGTTTTCTACGACCTCTACCACGTTCTTCATTAAAAGAGACTGCACCTCTGATAACAGAGCGTCTCTTTTCTGTGGATTTGACGGAAGATGAGTCCACTTTGGACTTCGAGTTAATGGAGGCTTTCGTTTGAAGGATATCTTTAGACCTTCCGAAGTCACTCCTCTCACCCAAGGGTCGTCCGTAATCGACGCCCACTCTTGTGAAAAACTCGACAACCTTCCGCCAACCGGAACGCGATAGAGGTTTAAGCCATCACCTCCTGGACCTGCGAGGCCTGCGGTAGGAGAAACCACGTCTTCCACGACCCGCACCTCGCCTCGTCGACCTCGGGGCGTCCGACCGATTGTCCCGGCCTGAAGGACGTCCCGAACGAGAGTCGCTATCCTGACGGTCTCTCGAATAAGACCAAGAGGACGCACCGGAACCTCTATAGGAACCTCTCTTGGGCGCATTAGACCCAGAAGTGCCTGTCTTATTCGTGTCTGCTGTATCCGACTTTTTAGGAGCCGATCTGAACAACAGAGAATCATTAGCTTTCTTTTTAATTTTATCATAAATAGCGGAAAGCTTGCCGTCAAAGAGAAGTTCTCCTGAGACCGAGCGACTCTAAGAGAGTTCTTCACCTTAGAATCCACTAGTGTGGATGTAGCTAGGGCTGCGTCACGTCTAACCAACTCCAGATTTGCCACTGAAAGGGCGGAGTTACACGTGGAATAAGCTACTGCCCTTGAAAGAAGGCTTAAAGAGGATTGTATATCCTGAAACTCTTCCCCTTGAAGGCGCAGTGATAATGCCTTAGTAAGGTGATCTGCGTAAGATAAGGCATCTAAATTGGCTCTGTTAGACGCAATAGCTGTTTCCAACACCGCGGTTGGAATAGAAGCTGACGACGGTAATGATAGCTCTAAGTCTTCCGCCTCGTCGTCCATACGCAGAGGAACTCTCGGTATACCCTGTCCTGCCGTATCGAATTTATTCCTTGCATTAATGAAAGGCAGGTTAAGAGTATTAGCGGACAAGAAACCTGCTTTCCCCGTCCTGGAAGCAAGTTTAAATATAGCGTCGTTCAATAATTCAAATGTTCTTGCAACATTATTGGACTGCGACGGAAACTCGGGAGCGATGTCCCTGAACCGCTCAAAAAATTCAGAGTCCAATGACGCTATAATTCTCTTGTCCGGAAGCGCAGCAGTCTGGCCCGACGGAACAACTTGAGGGAGAAAGTGCCGGATGAAGTCCACGGCAGCTTTATGTTGTTCCGAAAGGGATAGCTCCAAGTCATCCGTATCCCTTTCACCATCCGGTCGGACCTCCCGATGTTCCCCGTCGTCCGCCCCCGATGCTTCGGCGGAGCGTACCGACCCAGCGCCGTCGGATAATTCTCGATCCAACACCGTTTCTGTCGGCTGCTGGGATGCTGCGATAAGCTGTGCTATCTGCACAAGAATGTCCGACGTCGAGACCTGCGGAGGCGCAGTCTTTCGCTGCTTCGCCGAGGGCAGCTCCGCATCAGATGGCTCCCGCATACTTTTCCTATGCGAACGTCCGGAGTCCATCGGTCTCGAATCCCTGGCTGCCGGATGGTGTGACCTGGTCGCCGAAGAATCCTTCATCGGCGAAGCTGGTAAAATATCGGCGGTCACGCAGCCAAGGTGCGGTCGTGTGCGCTGACGAGAAGAGGAAGCCTTAACAGTCTCTGCGGACTGCTTATACAACGGAGCGTCCCGAGCGACGGACGTATGCTCCGCTAAAGACACATTTTGTACCACAACATCTGGTCCCAGATGTTGTACGAGAGAGGGACCTCTCTCGCTCGCGGCGCGGCTGGACCTGGACGAGCTATGAACCGGACTAAAAGGCTTCCTCCGTTCTCGCTTACTATCCGCCGTCACTGGGTGTGCATCTATTATGTTTATAGTGCTCGCATCACCCAAAATTTCCTCTTGGACTGCATCGGACGAACCCGGCTGCCGAACCATTCGGTGAATGGACGCTACACCGGGCGAGCTAGCGGATGACATTTGTCTAATCTCCATGAGCACTTTTGCCGCTAGCTCTGAATTCATTTGTGACGACGGACGCACACTTGAAGAAGATAACATGGAAACATCACCCTGTTCTGGTTCCTCTGAAATAGAAACTGAGAGAGTAGAGTGACCTTGTGGAGAAAGAGCCGGCATCGCTCTTTCTCCAGAAACAACATATCGTGACACACGTTTCCAATGTTTCTCATCCCAATGTTCACATATAGGACAGGGATTAATGCGAGAACACTTACTACAATAAATACAATGATCATGAAAGTCAGAGGAAGATTTCTTCCTATTACAATTTGAACAATGTCCCTTCATTGTGAAAGAACAACAATAAGTCCTAGTTACTCGCAAAAACCCCTGACACAAAGATACATAATAACATGATCCATTAATAAATGAAAAAACAATTGCAAAACAAAATAATTTTGAAAAAATATTTTTTCAGAGAAGCCCAAGTTGCTGAAAAGTAACGTTGAGCCCCGATGGATCCGATGGCAAAGTGTGGTCAAAAATTTTAAATTTATATAAAATAATTAATGAGACACTTTCGGATAATATAAATGTATCTTATAATGAGATAAACTACCACAAAGGCAAACAGCCCCCCTCAAAAAAGGCTGTTGCCAATGAAAACAAACAGTGTAAACACACTAGAAAACATGACTCCAGGCACTGAAAAAACTGGCCCGGAATCAGTCATCAATTACACTCTATCTGATGCAAAACAGAGACTCCCAGGGGAGAATCTGTAGAACATCAGATGGAAGATGCAGAACACAAACGTTATACACCCATGGGTGAAAACGTAACTATGGGGAAAATAACAGAAAACATTCTGTAACAAGCAACTCTCCCAGGAAATTTTAGAAATGAAATTTCTCAAAAATATGCCAAAAGCATGGGAGAATTGCCAGGGGAGACTTTAGAAGGCTAGGGGAGAGGAAACACTGAATAAGCAGTGCAACAATTAGCAAGAATGACAACAAGAGGCCCATGCCTCGAAAATAGGCAACTTAACATAATTTCATCAAAAAATTTTAAGTACAGCCCTGATTATTTTTTGCCACTTCTTTTTCCTCTCCTCCTTCTATCCTCCTTAGAATCACATTTTCTCCAAAAATTACGTGTCTGGCATCCTTTAAACTGAGATTTACAAGCACAAAGATCAGTGAGATGTTGACTGATGAAGGGCCAAACAGAGAATGATAATTGGCGCCAATTTCGGGACGACTGCGTCACTGCGCATGCGCAGTAGAGGCGTAGTATGGAGGTCCTTTAGGACATGATTTCTTTTTGTTTTGGATGCAAATTTTGGGGATTGGGGGGCAAAATTTGTGTTTGGCCCTGGTTTTGTTGGAGTTAGCACCAGCTAAGTCTGGGTCATTGGTACAGTATAAAAATACAATCATTTCCAACCAGAACATTAACCCAGTCCCATGGCCGTCTCGTTTTGTGGATCCATTATATCTAAATTGGTCAACTTTATTTCGGTAAATCTTTGTACATCTTGACATGCTTCGAACTTCTTTTAAAAATGTTTCTCCCAGCTGTTTTGCGAATCTGAACAAATTGGTACTTATATTTTTACTTACAGTAATAGCCACCAAATGGTTAGGCATGAATCGGCACCAGACGAAGAGAAACAGCAATACGAATTTCAACAAACACCATTTCCAAAAAGTTTGTTTTGATTTTTTATCGATCCATTTGATCAGTACAGCTTCAGTCAAAATAAACAGACTCTTCATCTTTGGGTTTAAACATCAGAATTAAAATTTTTTATTTAAATGAATTTTAATGCATGGGTTGGGTAATAAACACAGAATGTGATGTGTTTGAATCAGTGGGTGTTTTACATAACTCACTGGAATGGTGTAATCATATTTCGCTCATGCCTACGGCTCTTGCGAAATATGACTACGCCATTCCAAGTCATTATGTAGAACACCCATCGATTCAAACACACATCCTGTTCTGTCTCTGTCTAGTCAAAATTTATTTATTGGTTGAGTACTTGAAGTCCAATTTTGAGCTTTTTTCTGAAGTGAAGGTACTGCAACTTCATGACTTGATTTTTTGTGGATGTGGTTCATATTATCGGTGAAATCAAATTTAGTCTGTATGGATCTGCCTTTTTAAAATATATGGGAGAGTGCACTTTTCCATAAATTTTAACTGGGCACGAACATGTGTGTGAATAAATGTTTCTGACCAAAAATAAATTTGCATTTATCACACACAAAAGAAGAAGTAAATAATAAAAATACAAAGTCCCCCTCCCTTATTGATTTGAAAAATTAATTATCTGAGAAACAAAGATATGTTTTCATTTGGTCTCAGTAGCTAACTTTACAAATCTTTGGCACTACATTACAAATCTCACAATCAGGATTTTTCTATGTAAAAACACATGCCAGTAAGTCCCTCTCCTCGTCACCTGTGAACTACAATTTTAAAAGCTTTGCTCACTTTCTGAAACAAACATAAATCACATATACCGGTGTATAAATAAATACAGGAGGATGAACAAACATACAGCAACAAACAGGATGACATTACTGCAGTTTTCTTTTTAAAGTGTTGGATGGCTGAGAGTGATATCTGCAGCTGCGAACAATACAAGTGTGAGTGGAATATGGCGTGATAACAATACCATGTTGAACAACATATAGTGTAGGTACAGTACGTGGAGAGTGGATTGTAACCAAATCACCTGCGGAGTGGAGTTATCACCCAAAATATCACTTTCAAATTCTGTACATATGAACAAAAAACACAAGCAATGTTTCAGCCAATGGACCTCCGGGTTCAACCCGGAGGTCCATTAGCTGAAACTTTGCTTGTGATTGTTATGCTTTGCAACAAATTTGCAATTATTGTTCAGGTGGGATCTCCACTCTGCAGGTGATTTAGTGATAATACACTCTCTGCGTACTGTACAACAATTTAATATGGAGAATCCTATAGAGTGCAGTTTCTACCGCACATCAGCTTTCCAAATCTGTGAAAAAAAATTATGTATGAGCACAAGAAAAACCTCAGCTGATGGTATTGCAAATAAATAGATTGTCATGGTTAATTTATTTATTATTTATTTATTTTATTTAGTTTTTTTTTTTTTGGGGGGGGGGGTTTAATAACATTTTTTGGCAGCCATGATTACCTCGTGTCAGGACAGTTTTTACGGGTGAAAGAAGCCAGAGTACCTGGAGAGAACCACCAGGTAGCAGCAAGCAACTGTCAGACTCCACAATATACAAACTTCACACAAGCAGGATTAGCACCATTGATGTGCAGGGTGTCTTAGTACACAGAGCCAGCATGGCCCTACACAGGCAATCAGGATTAAGTGCTTTGGACAAGGATGCAACCGAGTTACCCCTGGTGAGGATTGAACCATGGACTGTTCCATTTGAAGTCCAATGCCATAACCACTGAGCCACCAGGTTCCCTACTGTTATGGTCAATGACAGGCATAATTTGCATGTTTGACGGGCACCAATTCACTTGTGCCTGTCATAATGTTCCAACACACTTTCTTGTTTGAATATGAGCGAATTGACTACCAAATCAAATACTGCACACTATTTGGGAATCAAATCAAATATCGAATCAAGGACACAACTATCGTTATCGGTAGCATTTTGAGAAAAAAAAATTGTGACATCGACGCCGTAGCTGCGACGGGTGGTGCAATCTCAAAAAATTCTAAGTTCATCAAGGGCCATAACTCCAAGAAAAATATTTGGAACAACACATGCATTGAACAGTGGCTAGACATCAATAAGATACACTTACATGCCAAATATAAAGTCATTCCATCAAGTATTTCAAAAGTTATTGAGTTTTGAAACTCGTTGGTCACAGACAGACCGACCGACAGACCGACCGACCGACAGACATACCGACAGACCGACATTGCCACTTATAGAGCTGCTAGTCGCAGCTAAAAATAATCACACTTTAATCCAGTGCACATAGGTAAGTTAACCTATCGCAATCGATATATTATTTTATTACATGCCTGTTCTACAAAATCCCCATTTACAGCAACACTAAACCATGTGGAAAATGGAACTCTGTTCCGCACATATGTGCGGAATGGAAATCGTTGAGAGACTATTTTTAAATAGAAGCGAAATTTCACTGGAGATTTTTACAAATCATGCAACGCAATTACAATCTGAATCCCTAGCAATTGCTAAAAATCCTCCCCTGAGTTCCAATGTGTTCTATGTGCCAGTGGGCACATAGAACACATTAGAACCCAGGGGATGAAACAGTAACACAGGTTCTCCTCGCAAATCTGGTTGGCGATAAAATGTTTTCTTTTTGAAAATGCAAGTTCTCCAGTGGGAAGATTCATGCAAAAATTTTCTATTTGGTATCATATTTACTACACAAATAATTAAATTCTCTGAGTCTCGGTAAGGGTTCATTTAAAATATGGAATATCCCAATCCCGAAGGATGTCCAAACCCAAACTCAAAACTTTATTATCTTTGCTGTTGCAGAGAAAGGTCATGGGTATGAATCGACTAGGGCTGCAACGATGAATCGTGATATGCTTGAACCGTGATACATTGCTCACAATTCAATTTATATCGTTGCTCCCTATCACTCATAGTAATAAATGCAATTAAAGGAATTATTTCATTAACCAAAATTTGATTAATTCCCTGTATTGTACTAAATATTTATTTGATTGATCCATTATATCTTGATCAATATTCTAAGAGGAAAAAGCATTGGAAAATGGGTCATACAATCAAAAGCATAAACTAGAGGTAACTGTTTTAGTCAACTAAAACACGTCTTCCCTTCGATTAGTTCCATGCTTCCAACTTACGACTAACAAAGATCAAACTAAAGGTCAAATGTCAAGATCATGTAAGTTCAAGATAGAATGTGACACATCAGCCTGGCTGTTGCATTCATATGCCAAATCTCATAAGCCTAGCTGAACAATTCAATAATTTAACTTTGATGTCAAAGATCAAGGTCATCTGTAATCACATCAGAACATGATACAATGTTCTCTTATGTTGATAAACCACATGCCAAATATCAAAAGCCTAAGTGAAAAGATAAAAAAAATCAATAATTTGACCTTGCAGTTAAAGGTCAAGGTAGGTCATGATGGTACGTGACACATCGTCTTTTGGTGATACACTGACATGCCAAAAATCATATGCTTAGGTCAAAAGATTTTAAAAAAAAGTCAATAATGTGACCTTGAGGTCAAAGGTCAAGGTCATATGTGGACCATGATGGTATATGCCGCATCGTCTCATGGTGATACACCACATGGATAATATCATTAACCAAGGTGAAAAGGTAAATAAGTTCTTTCCCAGACTAGCTTACTTGCCAAAAAATCAGTAATCTGACCTTGAGGTCAAAGGTCAATGTCATATGTGGGTCATGATGGTACAAAGTCTCATGATGATACACCTGCCTGCCAAATATCACCTGACAAGGTCAAAAGATTTAAAAAATCAATAATTTGACCTTGAGGTCAAAGGTCAAGGTCATATGTGGGTCAAGGTCAGAGGTCAATGTCATATGTGGGTCATGATGGTACATCTTCTCACTGATACACCCACATGCCAAATATAAACTTAGGTCAAAAGATAAAAAAATCAATAATTTCATCTAGAGGTCAAAGGTCAAGGTCACACATGGGTTATGATAGTACGCGACACATTGTCTCATGGTGATACACCCACATGCCAAATATCATAAGCCTAGGTGAAAAGATAAAAAGAAATCAATAATTTGACCTTGAGGACAAAGGTCAAGGTCATATGTGGGGCGAGGTCAATGTCATGTGGGTCATGATGGTACATCGTCTCATGCTGATACACCCACATGCCAAATAAAAGCCTAGGTCAAAAGATTAAAAAATCGCGACATCGACGCCGTAGCTGCGACGGGTGGTTCAATCTCACAAAATTCTTAGTTCATCAAGAGCCATAACTCCAAGAAAAATATTTGGAACAACACATGCACTGAACAGTGGCTAGACATCAACAAGATACACTTACATGCCAAATATAAAGTCATTCCATCAAGTATTTCAAAAGTTGAGTTTTGAAACTCGTTGGTCACAGACAGATCGACATGAAACTCGTAGGTCACAGACAGACCGACAGACCAACATTGAGCATTGAACAGTGGCTAGACATCAATAAGATACACTTACATGCCAAATATAAAGTCATTCCATCAAGTATTTCAAAAGTTATTGGGTTTTGAAACTCATTGGTCACAGACAGATCGACCGACAGACTGACCGACAGACAGAGCGATAGACCGACATTGCCACTTACAGAGCTGCTAGTCGCAGCGAAAAATCAATACTTTAACCTTGAAGTCAAAGGTCAAGGTCATATGTGGGTTATGATAGTACGCGTCCCATCGCCTCATGGTGATACACCCACATGCCTAATATCATAAGCCAAGATGAAAAGGTAAATAAGTTCTTGCCAAGACAAGCTTACTTGCCAAAAAATCAGTAATTTGACCTTGAGGTCAAAAGCCAATGTCATATGTGGGTCATGATGGTATACGACACATTGTGTCATGGTGATACACCCACATGCCAAATATCATAAGCTGAGGTGAAAAGGTAAATAAGTTCTGGCCCGGTCAAGCTTACTTGCCAAAAAAATCGGTAATTTGACCTAAGGTCAAAGGTCTGGGTCATATGTGGGTCATGATGGTACACGACACATCATCTCATGGTGATACACCCACATGCTAAATATCATAAGCATAGGTCAAAAGATAAAGTTCTGGCCCGGACACGGTTGTATGAGAAGAACAACAAGAACAAGAACAACAACGGGAAGGAGAAGAAATCAGGGTAAAACAATATGTCTCCCTTCGGTGAAGGGGAGACATAATTACTTAATGTCATGGGTTATCACATTGAGAAGTTACCTATTTTTTAAAGAGTGCATCCTAATTTGTAATACAAGTAAGCTTATGGAAATCAATACATGCATCCCCAAAGTAGCTGACATCTGTAGTTGCAAGCCAAGAGAGACCATGTGTATCATGATACATACTGTATGGTGCACACTGAATTGTGATATGCATCGAATCGTTAGGAAAGCATATCGTAGCACCCCTAGAAAAGACACTGGTCGACTGCCAACTTACTGCACATAGCATTCATCGATAATCAATGCAATAATGGGAAATGAATAATGCTCCCCAATGCTGGTATGTATCCAGTCTCTTTGAGTAGTTGTACACACCAGACAGGAAATATCTTGGTAATGCCAGGGAAAAAAACTCTTATTTAGTGCTGTTTGTAAAGATCTTTGTTATATTTACTATAATATTAAAAACAAGAGGCCCCAAGGGGCCTTAATCACTCACCGGCCAAAGTGGTTCAAAGAAGTATTTGGGGTCACATTCTGTTAGACATGGTTCATCAACACTACAAAGGAATGAAGTCATGAGAGGCAAATTTTATGGAAAAGCACTAAGGAATGGATTTGAAGAAACCTGAACGTAACATGCCCCACCCCACCCCTGCCCATAGAGCCCAAATATTAAGCCAAGGACTCATATTGAACAAACTTGAATCTGATCCCCCTTGAGATGTCATATACCAAATAGGAAAGAATTCTGACTGTTGGATATGAAGAAGGTTTTTAAAGAAATCACATCACATTGCACTAAGTTACACTTTGGGCTCAAATAGGGAGCCAAAATATTAACCCAGGGTCCTGATTTGAACAAACTTGAATCTGACCCACCTAGAGATGTTGTATACCAAATATGAAAGGATTCAGATTGGTGGATCTGAAGAAGAAGATTTTAAAAGAAATTCCCTCATATTGCACCAAGTTAAAATTTGGGCTCCCATAGGGAACCTAAATATTAACCAAGAAACTCGATTTGAACAAACTTGAATCTGGACCCCCTAGAGATGATGTATTCCAAATATGAGAGGATTCTGACTGGTGAATCTGAAGAAGATTTTTAAAGAATATTCCACGCATTGCATTTTAAAGTTAAAATTTGGGCTCCCATAGGGAGCCCAAATATTAACCCAGCAACTTAATTTGAACAAACTTGAATCTGACCCCCCTTATAGATGTTGTATACTAAACATGAAAAGATTCTGAGTGGCAGATCTGAAGAAGAAGATTTTTAAAGAAGTTTCCTCAAATTGCACCAAGTTAAACTTTGGGCTCCAATAGAGAGCCCAAATACTAACTCAGAGACCCTATTTGAACAAACTTGAATCTGACCCACCTAGAGATGTTGTATACCAAATATGAAAACATTCTGACTGGTGGATCTGAAGAAGAAGATTTTTAAAGAAATGTCCTCATATTTCAGTAAGTTAACATTTGGGCGCCCAAATATTAACCCAGCAACTCAATTTGAACAAACTTGAATCTGACCCCCCTATAGATGTTGTATACTAAACATGAAAAGATTCTGAGTGGCAGATCTGAAGAAGAAGATATTTAAAGAAGTTTCCTCAAATTGCACCAAGTTAAACTTTGGCCTCCAATAGAGAGCCCAAATACTAACTCAGGGACCCTATTTGAACAAACATGAATCTGACCCCCCCCCCCCCCCCCCCACCCCCCCCATCCCCGCCCTACAGATGTTGTATACCAAACATGAAAGGATTCTGACTTGTGGATCTGAAGAAGTAGATTTTTAAAGAAATTTCCTCAAATTGCACCAAGTTAAACTTTGGACTCCAATAGAGCCCAAATCTTAACCCAGGGACTTGATTTGAACAAACTTGAATCTGACCCCCCTAGAGATGTTGTATAACAAATATGAAAAGATTCCGACTGGTAGATCTGAAGAAGATTTTTTTGAATTTTTGAAAAAATTTATGGGTGCTATCAGAGTTATGCCCCTTCTGGTGTCCCCTGTGGGTGCAGCAAGTTTATTTGTACAAACTTGAATTGACATATGATAAGGAACATGCACACAAAATTTGGTTCAATTTGGTCGAGTAGTTTGTGAGAAGTCGATAATGTAAAGTTCATGACGGACGATGACGACGGACGATGACTGACGGCAAGTGATAAGTTAAGCTCCTTTCGGTGAGTTAAAAACTTATAATAAAACCATACCAGAGTTGTCTCAATAAAACCATACAAATATGGATACCACTAGAGCAGGCTCATTGAGCTGGTTCTAATATCCATACTTGTATGTTTATATATTATATTTATATTGAAAAATTGAGAATTTTTTCAAATTTGATTTTTTTTTTCAAAAATGCGGTGTTAGATGTGTAAGGTAAAGGGTTATGTGTAAACATGTTCATTATATTTACTAAAACATTAAATTTTGTTTTCATTATGTTTTACAAGAATATTAAATTGTTATGATTCTACAAATTGCTTGTTCAGTGTTATTTTGTTTTCATTTCATTTTACAAGAATATTGAATAGTTATCAAGCAAGAGGCCCCAGGGGGCCTTAGGCACTCACCGAATGTTCCATACTGTTAAGACACAAATTTTATCAAAAGCTATTCTTAAGGTTCTACAGAGTAAATCTATACTCTCTGTGGAGCTAAAACATCAACAGGACTGAATGGGACAATGCTACCGATCAAATATCAAAAGATTCTGCATGATGGTTCTGAAGAAGATTTTTAAAGAATTTTCCTTGAATTGCACAAAGTAAACATTCACGCCCCCATAGTGAGGCCCAATATTGATCGAGGGACTCAATTTGAACAAACTTAAATAAGAACCTTACTAAGATGCTACATACCAAATATCAAAAGATTTTGCCCACTGGTTCGGGAGAAGAAGATTTTTAAAGAATTTTTTCTTAAATTGCACTAAACGAAAATTCACGGCCCATAGGGAGCCCCAATATTGATCGAGCGACTCGATTTGAACAAACGTTAATCAGACCCATACCAAGATGCTGCATACCAAATATCAATAGATTCTGACCACTGGTTCTAGAGAAGAAAATTTTTGAAGATTTTTTCTTAAATTGCACAAAGTAAAAATCCATGCCCCCATAGGTAGCCCCAATATTGATCAAGGAACTCGATTTGAACAAACTTGAATCAGACTCATACCAACTTGCTGCATACCAAATATCAAAAGATTCTGCCCACTGGTTCTGGAGAAAAAAAATTTTGAATAATTTTTCTTAAATTGTACCAAGTAAATTCACGCCCCATAGGGAGTCCCAATATTGATCGAGGGACTTGATTGAACAAACTTGAATCAGACCCATACCAAGATGCTGCATACCACATATCAAAAGATTCTGCCCATTGGTTCTGGAGAAGTAGATTTTTAAAGAATTTTTCTTAACTTGCACTAAGTAAAAATTCACGCCCCCATAGTGAGCCCCAATATTGGTTGAGGGACTTGATTTGAACAAACGTGAATCAGACCCATACCAAGATGCTGCATACCAAGTATCAAAAGATTCTGCCCACTGGTTCTGGAGAAGAAGATTTTTTAATAATTTTTCTATAATTCATATGGTGCTATCAGAGTTATGCCCCATACAGAGCCCCCAAGGGACGTGGCCATTTCATTTGAACAAACATGAATTGCCATATAGTAATGAACATCCACATGAAGTTTCGTGAAAATCTGACCAGTGGTTTCAGAGGAGAAGTTGTTTGAAAAATTGTAAATTGCATCAAGTTGAAATTCAAATTCCCATAATGAGCCTCAATATGAACAAAGGGACTCAATTTGTACAAACTTGAATCAAGCCCATACTAGAACGCCGTATACCAAATATCAAAAGACTCTGCATGATGGTTCTGGAGAAGAAGATTTTTAAAGAATTAGACTTGAATTGCACAAAATAAAAATTCATGCCCCCATATTGAGCCCCCATAGTGAGCCCAAATATTGATCAAAAGACTCAATTTGCACAAATGTGAATCCAACCCATACCAAGATGCTGCATACCAAAAAGATTCTGCCCATTGGTTCTGGTGAAGAAAGATTTTTTCTTAAATTGCACTAAGTAAAAACTGACACCCCCACAGTGATCCCCAATAATGAACGGGGGATTCAATTTGAACAAACTTGAATCAGACCCATACCAAGATGCTGTATACTAAATATCAAAAGATTCTGCCCATCGGTTCTGGAAAAGAAGATTTTTAAAGAAATTTTCTTAAATTGAACTAAGTAAAAATTCACACCCCTTTAGTGAGCTCCAATAGTGATCGAGGGACTCAATTTGAACAAACTTGAATCAGACCCATACCAAGATGCAGTATATCAAATATCAAAAGATCCTGCCCATTGGTTCTGGAGAAGATGATTTTTAAATTTTTTTTCTTAAATTGCACTAAATAAAAATTCAGGTCCCCATAGTGAGCCCCAAAATTAATCAAGGGACTCCATTTGAACAAACTTGAATCAGACTCATACCAAGATGCTGTATACCAAATATCAAAAGATTCTGCCCACTGGTTCTGGAGAAGAAGATTTTTCCTTAAATTGCACTAAGGAAAAATTCATAATGAGCCCCAATATTGGTTGCGGGACTCGATTTGAACAAACTTGAATCAGACCCATACCAAGATGCTGCATACCAAGTATCAAAAGATTCTGCCCACTGGTTCTGGAGAAGAAGATTTTTTAATAATTTTTCTATAATTCATATGGTGCTATCAGAGTTATGCCCCATACAGAGCCCCCAAGGGACGTGGCCATTTCATTTGAACAAACATGAATTGCCATATAGTAATGAACATCCACATGAAGTTTCGTGAAAATCAGACCAGTGGATGTTTTGGGAATTGGCTCACACACCCTGCACCATTGATATCCACATTCATATTGTTTTCACTATATACAACTATTCAGTTTTTCTCCTTGGGGATTTGTCCCAAGAGTTTTTTTTTTCCTAGGGGTTTTTTCCATTGTTTTTTTTTTTCTGTATACCCGTAGCAAGCATTACCTGTTAACAAGCACTTGATTTCAGATTTTAGTCAGTGGTTAACCCTTTACCCAACGCAGACGATGTCAAAATTTATTATTTTAAATATAATTTTTTTAAATTTTTCAAAAACTTTCAACAAAACCATATCATGTGACCCCTCATTGGAACGAGCTTGACGAGCTTGTTCCAATGAGGGGTCACATGATATGGTTTTGTTGAAATATTTTGAAAAATGTAATTTTTTCAACTCGTCAATTTGCATATTACGTGGGCGGATGCGGGCAATTTGTTAGGTAAAGGGTTAATAATTAACAATGGACTCCTTTTGTATTTCCAGTGCCCATTTCTTCAATGAGGGTAAATTGGTTTTAAACCAAGATTT
This sequence comes from Pictodentalium vernedei, assembly GCA_031216915.1. Classification (NCBI taxonomy): domain Eukaryota; kingdom Metazoa; phylum Mollusca; class Scaphopoda; order Dentaliida; family Dentaliidae; genus Pictodentalium; species Pictodentalium vernedei. The sequence goes on from CM062297.1 coordinate 72,231,982, forward strand.
GCCTCGTTCACATTAATATCCTTTGCATTTTGACCACAAAAATATTGAAGATATTCGATAGATATGTGGCATTGACTTTGCAATCGAATATTGTGATCGAATTGAATATCATATCGAATATCAAATATTTGCAGGGGCCTAGATCGGATCTAGAAAAGCAATTAACATGTATTAATATGCATTTGTTGCTGTCAGCATAGACTGGTCTATAGGTAAAATATAACAGGATTCTCTGAGTAATGATATTCCATGTTATTGGAATGTTATCCCAGTGGCAGAAACCAAGAACACAATGACGATAGTCCTAAGAATGTTGGTCTCTGCCAACATGACAACCACCCCAAAAACCAATTGTTTCCAGGTTTGTAGCTGATTGTTCTCCACTTGAACCAAATATTTATTTATTGATATTTAAGATCACATATTTCTGCACATTGGCTAGTCGTGAAAGTAACTTGGAGTCAAGTGTAGTCAATTTTATTTATACCAGTGTTGCCCGTTTTAGAGGACATCCTCCACAAGCATTGGTGACCTATTTTACCAGTAAAACTGAGTGTTTACCACAGTAAACAAGCACTGCTTCACTTCCTGTGGTTCTTCAGGGGGGGGGGGGGGGGGAGGGGGGAGGTAAACCCAGTGACCATAAGCTGAAACATTCATTGTGCTCATTAAGTCTTTCACAGACTTTGAGAGTGATGTGGATGGAAATGCAACATTACAGGTTTTCTTATAGCAATAGCACTCTCTCTTTTTCTTTGCTAGCTTGAATTTAATAAAATTGATGTTGGGAAATATAGCTTCAGCTTGTATGTAATGTGAAAGTGGTTTGCAGTGAATTTGTAACAGTGGTATAGCATGGTTTATAATGAAATGGCTTATCACATCCGTGGTGAATCCAACATCTTTTTCTTTGTCTGTCTCATTTTCACCAGTCCAATTTTTGACAGCTTCATCAGTTTGATTCTCTGAAATCCCAATATCGACAAGCTGCTCCTCTGGAATTCCGACATCAATAAGCTTATCCTCTGGAACTCCAATATCAATAAGGTTATATTCATAACCGGCATTACTGTTTACTTGCCCACCATCAGTCTGTTTATCTGCACTCCCCTTCTCATCAATTTCTCTTTCATAAGTCTCATTGCTGTAAGCTTCATTAGGTAAATTCTCTTCAATCTCATCTTCATTAATATAATTTTCATTAATTACAGCAGCCCGATATCCTGCAGTCTCACTGTTGTCAAACACAGTAAAGACAAGACGCTTTGCCTAATAATGGATATAACATCTATAGGTGCAGTTAATTTAGTACAAATTCTACAAACACGGGTATAAGTTGCAGGAAGTCAATTATTGTCATTTATTGGTGTTTAACTGGTAGAGTGCTGAATTATTTTTAGCCATCAAAATTTGTTCACATGTCTTTGCCTTGTTACAATTTATGGGAGAGTGCCTATAGGCACTCTCCCATAAATTGTAACAAGGCAAAGACATGTGAACAAATTTTGATGGCTAAAAATAACTCCCATAAATTGTAACAAGACAAGTCTCTACAGACCAAAGAATATCACTTCAAAGATAATACGAAACACATCCACTGTGTATGAAGCCTTCAAGTTGCAGTACCTTCACCTCAGAGTAAAGCCCAAATATGGGCTTCCAGCACTCTACCAGTTAAGGCCACATACTTCAGCACAAAGGCCAATCATGACCACAACATAGAGATAAAGTCAAGTTTAGTCAATTGTTTATACCCCATGTTGTCTATTTTAGAAGACTCGCACCCAAGCATTAGTGACTGGGTCCTATTTTACCAGTGAAACAGAGCTTGTTTACCACAGTAAACAATCACTGCTTCACTTCCTGGGGTTCCAGCAGAGTTGCAGGAAGTCAAAAAGTCTGAATATTCATAACAGGGGTACAGTCAACTCCACTTATTACAGTGGAGCCCACTTAATTGGATATCTCTTAATTGTATATCCCTGTTAATTGAATATAATTTTCAAATGCAAAACCATTTACCATACCCTCAGTACAAATTTGATCTGTTAATTGCATATGGGTTGTAGAGTAAACTCCTGTTAATTGTATATAAATTTTTATAATATGTCGAAAAAATTACTGTGGCATGCACCAAATTCACCTTATCAACCCTTTTGGGCCTCACTACATCCAATACAGGCATTTATTCTATCTTGTTTGACAGAGCTCTAGGAGCTCTGTCAAACAAGATATAATAGAATAAATGTTCAGTTTACCTTTATTGCTATTTAATCTGATAAAAAATATAGACATTTTGTTTATTATAATAGAAAAACAGCTCCAAAAAATCTGACTTGGGTCATTTTCTATCTTTTTCATCCAATATAACCTTGATTTATATTTTTATTGTTTTAAAAATAAATTTTGAACAAAGAAATTCCTTTTAAAAATGTATCTTTGCAACGCTGGCAACACACTGTTATAGCACTGTTACGGTATGTTCTGCAATTACTTCGGTGCAGAGCTTCAGATAAACTTAGGTTTTGGAGACATACAGATTATCATGATAATGTGCATGTCCTGTGATTTGTATCAGATTCGAGGTGGTGTCCAGAAAGGGATCACAACTCGTTGGCAAAGCCGGCTTGTTGAGATCCCATTGAAAATGTACATGAAAATCACTGAAATGCACATATAAAGTATTCATGCATCCTGTTATGACAGCCTGTTGCGTTCCCGGAAATGAGTCGTCTATATGATACGGAATCGGATGCATTATATGATACGTACCGGTTCTCATGGTTTTCAAGCCAAAATGTGTATGATTAACAGATAAAATTATTTATTCTTACTACCATTTGAAAACTGAATAGTTTTCCAATTAGCTGAATTGAACATTACAAGTTGAAAATGAAAGACAGCTGACTATGTAGTAGGCTATTCTGAAGAGTGCATGCTGGGATCAATTTAGCAAGCTGTGCTTAGTTTTTAGTTGCACACACTTTCTATGAATTGCATTGATCTGAAGGCTCCACCGCCTTTGATCTCTCTGATGTGTCACTGACTCTCCCTCAACTGGGGCCAGAAAAAATGGCATTGTCTTTCCTGTTTATGATAGAGCGTGCCATAACAGGTGCCAATCCCACGCCAAGGGTTTCTAAGTTGAAAAAAGTGGAAAAAGGCCCATAACTCTAGAAAAACAAAATGGACAAAACCTGTTACTTGTGAATATTCAGCATACCAAAGATCATTTAAATCCAACACCCACTAACTGAAGATATGAAGGTCCAAAGTTGTTATGGATGGATGGACGAACAGATGGATGGATGGACAGATGGATGAACTGAGAGACAGAACCCATTTCTAAGTTCCCTGCAAACTTAATTTTGGCAGGGGATAATTAGGCTTTTAAGAGTTAAAGGAGAAATAAATCTGAATTGGTTAAAATCATGCAAAATGCCAATGGTCTCATATTTGACTCCAGCAGGTACCCAAAAGAATCCCTGAAGTGTCTATTGGGCATTCTGTCCCACATTTCAAGGCCAGTGTTTACACTTACACAAAATATATTGTAATGATATTCAAAGGGAAAAAACAAAATATGATGAATGATTGGCAAATAAAAGAAAGTATTCATATTAGTAATGACGGAAACCATACTGAAAAAAAGAAGAAAATGTTGAAAGTCCAGAAACAAAGATCTTGAGATGAATGAAATGTGTACCTAAAACAGTGTTGAGTGGACTAGCTATACAATTAACTATGCAAGGCTATTAAAAAAATGCTTGTTTCTCAGACAACTCCTTCATCATTGAAAACCTGAGTCACCACTCTGTTTTCTTACGTGGAAATCTCTTATGCAATTTGGCACTTATGCAAGACAGAAAATAAGCAGACTGTCATCTGCAAAATGAGGTCCATAGAGGATGAATTTAGAGATACTACCCTGCACAGCAGGGTAGTATCACTAAATTTACCCTCTGTGAACCTCAATCTGAATCAGGGTCTCAAAACTAAATAGAAAGAGGTACACAAAGGATAAACTGACCCACTGTATGGGATAGCATCATCAAATTCACCCTCTGGGCACCTCATTCTGCAAATGTTGGACTGCTTATTTTCAGGCCTGCACTTATGTGACTAAAATTTTTACCAACTATATCTTGTTTGACAGAGATCACTAAGCTATGTCAAACAAGATATCGTTGGTTAAGTCTGCAACTGAAGTATTTTTTCCCACAGATTAAACTGAGGTATTTAATAAATATTTACAACTATTTTCAGGACTGGTTTGTAGATTAAAAAAAAGGGCCTCCCTCATTGTAAAATTAAGGAAAAACTGCCCGAGAAACAAGACTCTTTTTTTTAAATTGGCCTGAGTTTAAGCTTCATCAAAGTAGCATACAAAAGATTCCATTATCTTCTAACTTTGAAGACAAATGAGCAGAGTTGTTCAACCCAGAAATCATTTAATATAGAACACAATTTTTTCTTCTAAGGCAGAAAAATAATTCATCTGGTGCAAACCCATTGTGTACAGGATTGGAAGGATTTCTGCTGTATTGCAAAAGAAAACCATCCACCGCTATACACAAAAACTGCCATTCAAATTTTCTGATTTAACCAATTTATTACCTCTATTTGGAAAGATCTTCTCAAGCTCACTCAAGAGAGGGATCATGATATAAAAGCTCTAGTTTGAAAGAAAAAGATGACTACTTCTAAATAAAAAAAAAATATTGCAGCTATTTTCTGCAGGTCATGTTAGCTGAAAGATGAGGGAGGCACACAGGGCATAACTGAATTGTGACTTTGTGGAGCCTGTGACCTTTGACCTGCAGTCAACTAAATCTCTTGGTGTCAGAACTTCTTCAGCACTTAGGCCCATACACCAAACAAATGTAAGTTCCATTATTTAGTTCAGTGGGGGACTGGAATCAATGATCCAAGTTGGAGCTGTTCCTCTATTTCACTAGCACTGAAACTCTAACAAGTTTTGTTGGTTCCTGTCACCCACATTCTGAGTTGTGTTCTATATTTATACCATTTATTATTTATTTATTGATGTTTAAGGTCACATATTTATGCACAATGGCTAATCATGACCGTGGCAGTTTTACGGGTGGAGGAAGCCGGTGAACTCGGAGAGAACCACCGAGCAACAACGAGCAGCTGCCAGCTCCCCAACATCGTAACTCTGCACTGCAGCACAGGCAGGGTTAGATTGGTTAAGACATGCGTACCATCGACGTGCAGTACGCCTTAGTACACGGCGTCATCGTGCCCCCACGTGGGCAATGGAGATGAAGTGTCTTTCCCCAAGACACAACGCGGTTGCCGCAGGTGGGATTTGAACCGAGGACCTCTCGGCTTGCAGCCTGCACCTCTACCTACTGAGCCACCGTGCTCCCATTTATACCATTACAAAACTGCTAAATGAAATATGAAATTTTCTCCAAGAATTTCATAGACCCTTTATATTTCATGGCTTGCTTTGTTGAAGCTTAAGATCATCACAACAGAAGAGCCTCCCCAACTTATACACAATATATAACTCACTTGCAAACGTTGCTAAAATGTAGATTTTTTAAAACAAAAATTACATACAATCATGCAGTTAAAGATTAATTTAACTGTTCCACAGTTGAAAGCCTTAGAAAGGCTCAGATAAGCATGTGCACATGCCACCACAATTCTACCCAGATTTACAGCTAAAATAAATGGACAATATGTGGCAAAGTTAGAAGACTCAGGAACCGATCAGGACTATTTAAAATACGCTCTAGCCTCGGAGCCTATTTTTTCAATTCATGCGCCAGATTTCAAATTACGGAGTCACACTGCTGTTTGTAACACACACTGCAAGTATGTAATAGCTCTCATCATTTTCATTTAGTACACTATAGCAAACATTAATCTTTACTGTGGTTTCTGATCAAGTCTTGGCTGCCTATTTAGGCAGCCAAGACTTGATCAGAAACCACAGTGACGATTAATGCTTGGTAATTAAGACTTGAAGTATTAACTTAAGCACTCTACAACAATGATAAATGATAATCATATATATAATACATGTAAGAGTGTCTCTCTCGATTATCCATCGAAAGAATATCAAAATATGATCTGAGAAGTTACGCGCCAAAACTGAGAAGCCTATTTCTGAGATTTAAGAGCCAGGTCCTGATGTTTCAGAACCAAATACGCACTGGCGCATGCCCAGGTCGGTCCCTGAGACTGCTGTTCAGGTGGAAAAAAACATTGTAAATTCTGAATGCAAAAGTACAGTTATGTGTCAAATATCAACAGAATGACCTGTTCCAGTTGAACCTACTGCAAAATTCCAATATTTCAAATAAAAATTTTCACCCATAATGTAATTAGGAAATTAAACCAAGTGAATCTTTTTTGACAGAGCTCAATGAGCTCTGTCAAACCAGATTTAATTGGTTAAATTCCTAATTGCATTAACCCTTTACCCAATGCAGACAATATCAAAATTTATTATTTTAAATATCATTTCTTTCAATTTTTAAAAAAAATTCAACAAAACCATACCATGCGACCCCTCGTGGCAACGAGCTCGTTCCAAGGAGGGGTCACATGATATGGTTTTGTTGAAATTTTTTGAAAAATAGTATTTTTTCAGCTGCTGAATTTGCATATTACGCGGGCGGATGTGGCCGATTCATTGGGTAAAGGGTTGAAAAAATGGAGATTGAATTGTTGATATTTTAACATCAGTGTGCGGAGGGCAAATAATTGAGCCTCAAAGAACTTAATTTTTATTTATTTATTCTTTGGTGTTTAAGGCCACATATTTCTACATTTTATTTGGTGCTGCTAACAAGGTAGTCTCTGTGAGACATCTACACTGACCCTCCCACACCTCCGGGCCTCGACAACAAACAAAAACAAAAAAAGAATCAGTAAAAGAAGGTTAAATATTTTGAAAAGTTAAAAAATTTATAGTAATTTATATATTTTTTATACTTACCAATGACCCAGACATAGCTGGTGCTAACTCTTAAAATATAGGGCCAAACACAAATTTTGCCCCCCAATCCCCAAAATTTGCATCTAAAACTAAAGAAAACATGTCCTGAAAGGCCCTCCACACATCGCCCCTACTGCGCATGCGCAGTGTCAAGGACGTTCCGAAATTGGCGCCATTTATCATTCTAATAACCAGTGCCTGGTAAGCGCTATGTACTCAGCGGGGAGGCAAGAGTTCCCAACTCCTGGGAGGGCCATCCCCGTCTGGGTCATTGGTAAGTATAAAAAATATATAAATTACTATAAATTTTTTAACATTTTTATACTGTACCAATGACCCAGACATAGCTGAATAGTAAAAAGGCTGGAGGGCCAAGGACATAGAGCAAAATGGAATACGCTCAATAAAATAAAATAGAGTCATCCCCTGTAGGGGAAAGAAGTAATAGGCCTTACATGTATCTTTCTTATTTATGATAAATTAGAAAGATACAACACCTTCCAAAAATTGAGCTTCATACATCCATGTACTCTATTAATATCCAATAATCCTTATACTAATAATTTTTAAAGTAAGCCAATAATAAAGTAAGTCTAGAGAATAGAGACTCTTATACTCCTAAAAGTGTGTGAGAATTGCATAATCATGTCCGTTGACATATGCAATATTCAAAAGCTATACTTTAAAAACTAAGACTTGAATGAATTTTATAACTTAAACTTCTCACTAAACAACCATCCCAATAACAGCTCAGAATTACTAACTCCGGAGGAGGTATCCCCTTGTTTTCATAGTAAAAAACAGGTGACCCAAGGGAACACCCTCCCCCCCCCCTTTTTCTTGCCCTGGGTCAAATAGCCCAGAGCGAAGAGGGCAGCCGAACGGAGACACTGCCGAAACAGACAGCCTACCTAGCTATAGTAGCAACTGTTAAGTGAATGACATTCTGAGCAGTAGAGAATAGACCTAACAATAGAGGCCTCCAGAAATGGACTCGATATTTCTGAGATAAAATTCATGAATGGATGGCTGAGCGCAATGAGCAGCCTTCAAAAATCTATAATAGCAACACTATTAATGTAAGCCCAAGAAGTAGAAGAACTCTTACTTCATGAGCCGAAATCTTAAGCACAACTGCTAAGTCAATGATATACCATAAGCAGTACGCTAGTTAATAGAATCCATTAACAATAAAATGGAGCGTAACGTCCTTCTACTAGACATCAAAGACAGAAGAAGCTTACGCCCTTGTAATAAACAGATATCTGTTTATAAATACATAAACTGTACCCGGAAAGAGTAAAGGCCTATGCCCATACGAAGACGGAAGGACCTTAAAATAATAGGTTCCGGATAATAGGAGCCTAACTCTTATGCAACAATCCAACCTAAATAGTAACGGAAGTATTGATTCCGAAACTATGAAAGTGAAAATCATCCATCGATAGTGCATGAAACTCACTGACTCTACAGTAAAAGAGAAACCAACAGGATTACTGTCTAAAAGGTCAGAATTTGAAAACTACTGTTTCCAGAGGCTCAAATGATTACTTAGCTAAATAAGAACCGAAGTTAAAATCCGTATAGGAATTTAATCTGAAGATTCTAAGTCTATTTATCAAAAAGTTACTAACTGACTTAGATAAAGAGACAAAAGACTCAAATGTAAACTATCGTAGAGTGCATAGGTATGAGGTAACATAAACCTATAACCTAAATAACAACAGGCTGCAGTAGATCTTGTGAAACAAGTATACTAAAAAATAGCAATGAGTAGTATGGAGGGATCAACCATATGAACATAATGATCCCTACACCACGACGGAAGAGCCTCCACTTTAGTCGCATAGAATAGCGAAGAAGAGGATCTCCTATAGTAAGAAATCGCGTCCAAAGCTCGTCCAGTACAGTGCTTACAATGCAATATGGACCACACAACGGAATACATGAAGGTTGCGACCTTGCTGGTTGTGATAAAGATGGCACGATTTACCCAGTGAAAAAAGATCCTCACATAGAGGAAGATTTCACGTTAAGATCCACAGTAGACAAGAGAGTAAATTACTCATGATCTCTGTGAAGATAGAGATGCTATCAACAGAAATGTATTGTGGTTGTTTATCTTAGCAATACCTACTAAAACAACAGCGCCGGAGGATACGCGTATCCTATCATTCCGTCCTATAGATCAATAGAGCGTTAACAGTATTAGCTCAGAGATCTGGACAAGCCAACACATACGTCTGCAATTGATTAGCAAGCTGTGTCATAAATAAAACATCATTGGGCGCTCCCATAGATAGCAAATCTGATTAAATACTTGTTTGTTGAGAGTCCATTCTGACAGCAACAAGCGACCCGTAAGAGAACGGGAGTGCAATAAAACAATCAGACGACCCAGAATATGACGGACCAAAACTGAACTTGGTGTAGTATAACCAACAGACGGATTCTTTCCATTAAATTGAATAACGGAAATGAAAGAGTGCCTCCCTGGTTCCGGAGATACGCCACTACTGTCGAATTAAAGGACAGGAATTTGGGCATGCGTTTCTGAATAATGTTCATGCAATGACATAAAGCAAGCCTAAAAAACATTATTCCGCGGAAGTTAAACTGATAGTTAAAAGACTGCGGAACCCAAAGACCCTGGCACTTCGAATCCGTAGGGATCAGTATATATCCCAATCTGTTTGACTGGCAACCGTCATAACAGCCACACTCGGGTCCGGCAACTGCGGCGGCACTCTCTGAGTCAACCACCGAATGTTTGCCCCAGTCTGAATCTCTTGTAACACTAGATAGACAAGAGAATGTATAAATCAAGCAATTCATGGATTGCCGGAAAGTTGCCGTCGAAGAGAAGCTCCTCCGAGAACGAAGCGACTCTGAGAGAGTTCTTAACCTACTATCCACGCGTGGATGTAGCTAGGGCTGCATCACGTCTAACCAACTCCAATCAGCCACTGAAGGGCGGAGTTATACGTGAACAAACTACTGCCCTCAAAAGAAATTACATTGAGAATAATATCCCGTAAATCTTTTCTTGAAGACGTAATGATAACGCCTCAGTAAGGCGGATTACGTATAATAAAGCGTCTAAGTTAAGTCTACTATACATAATGTCGTTCCCAACATTGAAATTGGAAAAGACATAACGGCGAAAAGAATATATGCAGTCTTTAATCACACCGTCTAGACGCATATGAACTCTCGGTATGCCCTGCTCTGCCAAAATAAACTATATGTAAAAAAGATAAAATGGCAGAAATGAGCCACGCGGACAAGAAACTAAACTATCATGCTTAGTAGCAGGCTTGTATATATATATAAATATATAGCGTCGAAAAAATAAAACACATGTTGTAATGACAATATTGGACTGCGTCGGTAAGTCAGGGACAAAGTCCCTGTACCGATCGAAAAATCCGAGTCCAATGACGCTATAAGTCTCTTATCCAAGATCGCAGCAATGAAGTCCGAAAAATAATCACTGGAAAAAATGCCAGAAGATATGAAAGGCATCTTCCGATACTACTAAAGGGAAAACTCGAAATCTTTCGAATCCCTTTCGCCATCCTGTCGGACCCTATAAAGCGTTCGGTCGTCCGTAGCTTGATGCAACCGCGGACCGCACCGACCCAGCGCCGTCGGATAATTCCTGATTCGACCGAGAAACCGTCAATTGCTGGGATGCTGCGAAACAACTGTGCTAACTCGGATAGCACGTCCGTGACTGAGGCCTGAGGAGCAGCGGTCTTACGATGCATTGCCGCAGGAAGCTCCGAGATCGTTACCCAGTGCATACTTCCAATATGCGAGCGAACGGAGTGTATAAGCCTCGTGTCCCTTGGCTACCGGATGGCGCGACCTATTCGCTGTGGAATCACTGAATGCCGAAACTGATCGGATACTCGAGGTCACGTAGCCAATGTGCGGTCGTGTGCCCTGCTGTGAGGATGAGGAAGCATTAAAGACAGTCTCTCGGACTGTCAATATAACGGAGCGTCCCGAGCAACGGACATATGCTCCGAATGTAAAATATCTGAACCACAACATGCGGTCCCCTATGTTGTCGGCTTCCTCCGATCTGTCCTCAATCTGCCGTCACTGGGTGAGTACTAAAGTAATTAAAGTGCTCGCATCACCCAAATCTCCTTCCTAGACCGCAACGGACGAACCCGGCAGCCGAACCATTCGATGAATGTACGCTACACCGGGTGAGCTAGCGAATGTCACTCCGTAAGCGATAGACATATTCCATGAGCACTTATTGCCGCTAACTCTTCATTAACTATGACGACAGAGGCACACTTTTGAAAGACATCTCCATAACTCTTCGAACAAGAAACCAGAAATGCTTGGATAGCAAGCATAAAATAATAATATATGTAGCGTCGTTCAATAATTCGAAAGTCTGTGTGACATTATTGGACTATGTCGGAACTGAGGGACGATGTCCCTGAACCGAACCAAAAATTTCTAAGTCCACCGACGCTATCAGTTTCTTATCCGGCATCGCAGCATATGTTGTTCCGAAAGGGAAAGCTTAAAATCCACCGAATCCCTTTCGGTATCCCATCGGACCGGATGAAACTTTCGGACGTCCGTACCCGCTTCCGCGGAGCGTCCCGACCCAGCATCGTCGGATAAAATATATGCGACAGATTCAGTTGATGCTGGGATGCTGCGATAAACTGTGCTATTAAGGAAAGCACATCCGTTCCCGAGGCCTGTGCAGTAGCGGACTTACGATGCATTGCCGCTGGAAGCTCCGTGTACGTTGACTCCCGCACACTTCCTATGCGAACGTCCGGAGTCTGCAGGCCTCGAGTCCCCGGCTACCGACCCAGCGCTGTCGGATAAGTCTCGATCCGACACCGTTTCTGTCGGCTGCTGGGATGCTGCGATAAGCTGTGCTATGTGCACAAGAATGTCCGGCGTCGAGACCTGCGGAGGCGCAGTCTATCGCTGCTTCGCCGAGGGCAGCTCCGCATCAGATGGCTCCCGCATACTTTTCCTATGCGAACGTCCGGAGTCCATCGGTCTCGAATCCCTGGCTGCCGGATGGTGTGACCTGGTCGCCGAAGAATCCTTGATCGGCGAAGCTGGTAATATATCGGCGGTCACGCAGCCAAGGTGCGGTCGTGTGCGCTGACGAGAAGTGGAAGCCTTAGCAGTCTCAGCGGACTGCCTATACAACGGAGCGTCCCGAGCGACGGACGTATGCTCCGCTAACTACACATTTGTACCACAACATCTGGGGCCAGATGTTGTTGAACGAGAGAGGGGCCTCTCTCGCTTGCCGTCCGGATGGACCGGAACGAGCTATCAACCGGACTAAAAGGCTTCCTCCGTTCTCCCTCCGATCCGCCGTCACTGGGTGTGCATTAAGTTAATTTTATAGTGCTCGCATCACCCCAAAATTCCTTCTAGACCGCAACGGACGAACCCGGCTGCCGAACCATTCGGTGAATGGACGCTACACCGGGCGAGCTAGCGGACGTCAAAGGCCGTCGAACCTACTAGGGTCCTCTTAGGCAATTGGCGTATTACATGAGCACTTTTCCGCTAGCCCTTCATTAATTGTGACGACGGAGGCACACTGTTGGAAGACATCACAGATACATCACCCTAATCTTGATCGTCTGAAATAGAAATTGATAAAGTAGAGTGACCCTGCGGGGAAAGGACCGGAGTGTCCAAATCCCCAACAACATACCGTGACATACGCTTCCCATATTGTCATCGAAATCATACGATACAGAACAGGAGTTAATGCGAGTACACTGACCACATATAGAATGATAATAAGGTCAGAGGAAGACTTCCTCTTAAAGCAATTGATCAATATCCTTTCAATGTGAAAAGAAAACAAGTCCTGGTACTCGCACTAACCCCTGGCAATCAAAATACATAATAATAATATGATCCATTAATATAGAAAAAATAATTGAAATCAAAATATTTTGAAAAAATATTTTTTCAGAACAGCCCAAGTTTCTGAAAAGTAACGTTGAGCCCCAATGGATCCCAAGCCTAAGTGTGGACAAAAATTTTAAAAATATTTTAAACAATTTTATCAACACTTACGAACAATAATAATGTATCTAGTTACGATAAAAATAACATAAAGATATTATTATTTAGAAATCCCCCCCTCACACAGAGGGCTGTTGTAAATGTAAACAATGAGTGTAAAAACACTAAAATAAGACTCCAGGCACCCAGGCCCGAAATCAGTTACCAAAAATACACCATCTGATGCAAAACAGAGACTTCCAGGGAAGAAACTGCAGAACATCAGATGGTAGATGCAGAACACAACGCCTAACCACCCGTAGGTGAAGACGTAAATATGGGGAAAGAACAGAATTCATTCTGTTATACAGCTAAAACTCCCAAGAAATTTTAGTAATAATAATTACAGAAACTATGCCAAAAGCATGGGAGAATAGCAAGGGGGAACTTAAAGGACAGGGAGAGAGGAAAAACACTTGAAAAACAGTGTAACTAAATAATCAGAATGACAACAAAATGGCTGCTGCCTTGAAAATAGGTAACTTAACATAATTTCATTAAAAAATTTTAAGTTACAGCCCTGATAAAATTCTGTCACACATTCTTTTCCTCTCCTCCTTTTCTATCCTCCTTAGAATCACCATTTCACTAATATTTATGTGTCTGGCATCATTTAAACTGAGATTTAAAAGCACAAAGATCAGTCAGATGTTAACTGATGAAGGGCCAAACTTAGAATGATAAATGGCGCCAATTTCGGAACGTCCTTGACACTGCGCATGCGCAGTAGGGGCGATGTGTGGAGGGCCTTTCAGGACATGTTTTCTTTAGTTTTAGATGCAAATTTTGGGGATTGGGGGGCAAAATTTGTGTTTGGCCCTATATTTTAAGAGTTAGCACCAGCTATGTCTGGGTCATTGGTACAGTATAAAAATTTACAATTTTCTCAGACAGTATTCTCTTTCAAAATAGCTTTGGTTAGGTAAAGGGTTACAGGAAACACATTTTACTTCAATTTTGTCAGATCTTAAAAGATATATATATAATTACTGTCATCTGAGCTGACATGATATAAACAAAAAACTTTCCTGGCATTCCAAATACCTGTCATCACTCAGTCAGTATTTTCTGATAAGTATCTTGACACCAATAATCAACATGTACAGTTGCAATTGTTTACAGTAGCACAAGTCAAAATAAGTTGTGTAGGATAATCCTATAAACTATGTATCTTTCTCTTCCTACACTGATAAGACCAGAAGCAGACATCATTTTTCTGGAAAGCTCTCACTGATAGCTTTCCAGAAAATGTCAGATTCTGATCTTGTCAGGGCAGGAGCAGCAGCTCACTTAGTTTATTGCAGTTATGCTACAGCTTATTTTGACTTGTACTGTATACACAATATTTTAGGGTTTTTTTTCCCAGTTCTCAGTGGAGAAAACTGGAACCAACCCTTACCAGATTCTCAAAAAACAAGTATTTTGCTGACAGTACCAATCTTCGTGCAGACAGAAGAGGCATTGGGTTAAGCATTAGAATATAGCCTCTGGTGGCCACATATTTCCATCCTCTCATAGACCATTCCTGCAAAGTTTGGTTTACGTGGTCTCTGTAGTTCCAGAGAAGAAGATGAAATTGTGATTTCCCATAGGGTCTCTATAGTACTATAAGCCGCAATTGCAGCCATGTTTACAACCCGATCAACATTAAATGAGGATCGTTGGTAGAGGGGGTCCCAGTCATCATTTATGTGAAGTTTCAAAACATTTGGCCTGGCAGTTTCAGAGAAGAAGATTTTTGAAAATCCATCAATCAGAATCAAAGAATGCCTCTGGAAGCCATGTTTTTCATCCGACATGAACAAAATGAGGATCGTTTGTAGAGGACCTCCCATAGACCATTCCTGCCAAGTTTGGTTCACACCCACTCAGCGGTTACAGAGAAGATGAAAATGTGAAAAGTTTAGATGACAGACGATGGATGCCAAGTGATGAGAAAAGCTCACATGGCCTTTTAGGCCAGGTGAGCTAAAAATTCACACACTAATATTTTTCAGTCACAATTTACTCCCGTATCTGATTTCATGGGAGCTTTAAACTGCACTCGTCAAAATTTGTTAATTTCCAGCACTGTCTAAGATGTGTGTATGGGCAGCCAAAACTTGACTAGAAAATACTGCCAGAGTAGTTTAACAAGAGAATTGCAAAGCGTGGACCACAGCCTCCGACCTGCAAGCATGTTCGAAGTAGCCTTATTGTGGAAAGTAGGTATTGTGGGACATAAAAATGTTAAAAGTTAAGAGTGAAAAGGGGACATAACTGATTGGACAAGGAACGGTTTCCATCCGCATATCCGTCCCCCCCCATGCAAGTCTATCAGCATACCAAAGGAAATCGAAATCCGACCAATGGCTTCGAAATTACAATGCAAAACGTTTGTATGGACAGATGGACGAACAGACGGATGGACAGATGCTCCTACAAATCAGGTTTATGTGGCTGAAATATTTGATGAATTTAAAATGCATGGACAAACACTAAAAACTCTTTTTCAAGTAATTTCTGGGTGGTAGCAAACCCTACCTTTTCAGCTTAATGGCCCTAACCCTAACCTTAACCCTAAAAATACAATACCCACTTTTTGTCACTTTTTAGCCACATACACCATTTTTGCCACATAACTCACTTTTTTAGACTCATACACGCCATTTGTTTGTTCAACATTATGTGGCTAGTCACATAAATCAGACTAGAGACATAACAGTGCTGTGTACCAACATCTAGGCACATAATAATCCCGATTTGTTTGCTAGGACAGATGGTGGATGGACAGATGGATGGATGGATGGATGGATGGATGGATGGATAGACAGATGGATGGATGGATAGGCAGACAGATGGATGGATGGAGGGATTCATTAGATACCCCTGAATCCTCCTTTGGCGGTCAGGGGCATAATAACTGACTGGTAGGCTTCCCTATGGTTTGATTTGGTGGGGGCATACAGTTCTGGAGCCACAAAGTTTGATGATGTCAGAATAAAAACCTTCATGGGTAAAACTTTATTTCTAAACTCTCTGCACTCTATGTCAAAATGTCCACGTTTTCAACAGTAAATAGTTCCCATAATGCAGATTGCTATTTAACCAAATATCTCTTGTTTGACTGAGCTCATTGAGCTCTGTCAAACAAGATATAATTGGTTAAATTCAGTTAAACAAGAGAAAAACAGAGTGATAGCGAAAATTCTGTTTCACTACCAGAGTGATAGGAGTTAACAAAAAATGTGGCAACTTTTAGAGTGCCAACAGAATCTTTTTGAAAAAAATTAAAAAATTGAAAAGTGCCTGGCCTATTCTGTCTATGTGCTTCAATATTTACTCAACAGTGAAACAGTTAAAAATAACTAAGTAAAAAATAAGACTAACAATCAACAATACAAACTTACTAAAAATGATATATCATGCAGAAAATAAATTCTCCTTATGAATGAAGTTTGATTCTCCATACAACATATATTTCATTTGACTCCCGTACAATCATACATGTACCTTTGGTTTATCATTTTGCACTAGAAAACCTGCTTATTTGTACAGCATAGATGTTATGCAAGCGAATGTCATTATAAAAAAAAATGTTTTTTTGCATTTTAGGCTGCTGATAGAGAATTTGTGACAAGACATTCCCTCCCAGAAACTTTTAATGGGAGTCTGGAAAACTCTGAGTGGAAAAAAGTGGTAATGAAAGATTATTTCGTGGCACCTTCATACTAAGGTACAATGGAATCCTTTTAACTGAATAACCACTTTGCAAGTGCAAAATATTCAATTAACAGGAGTATTCATTTCACCAGAATTGAATAATTTACCAACATTCTTTTTTTTAAATTGGAGTTTAACAACACTTTTGACAGCCAGGGTCACCTTGTGTCAGTTTTATGGGTGGAGGAAGCCAGAGTACCCAGAGAGAACCATCAAGCAGTGGAAAGCAACTGTCAGACTCACCAACATACTAATTCCACACATGCAGGTTCAGCATTGGTTAAAGACAAGTGCACCATCAACGTGCAGTACATCTTAGTACACTGTACCACCATGACCCCCCACCTATATTCTTGTGATAAATTGAGCATTTACTGTAGTCCAGTGGATATCTTGTATGACAGAGCTCAGTCACACTAGGGGTGCATTTTAATGATCTCTCCAAAAGATCCCTGGGAGATTTGCAAGCAGAGCAGGCCAAACAAAATGCAGACAAAGAATATGCCCGAGTTATCCCACCTGGTTTGCTTGATTTATAGAGTGACTTCCTCTCCTCTCCAGCTTCTACCAGCATTTGAAACTGGAGATGCAAGAGAGGTCTAGAGGATCTCCAGATACCAACAGGGATGAGAGTTGAAGGCATCTTAATGATCTGAAATAAGCTGAAACCAGAATTCAGTCTGAAATTTGTGAAAAATACTGAAAATGATGTTTCTTCAAAAATTAAGAAGACATAAAGTTAAGATAGAATTTGGTACATTTTATTTCTATAATTCTACATGAAAATGGTCTAAGACCATTTTCATGTTGATTTATAGAAAGTTAAAAAATTTATAGTAATTTATATATTTTTTATACTTACCAATGACCCAGACATAGCTGGTGCTAACTCTTAAAATATAGGGCCAAACACAAATTTTGCCCCCCAATCCCCAAAATTTGCATCTAAAACTAAAGAAAACATGTCCTGAAAGGCCCTCCACACTTCGCCCTACTGCGCATGTGCAGTGTCAAGGACGTTCCGAAATTGGCGCCATTAATCATTCTAATAACCAGTGCCTGGTAAGCGCTATGTACTCAGCGGGGAGGCAAGAGTTCCCAACTCCTGGGAGGGCCATCCCCGTCTGGGTCATTGGTAAGTATAAAAAATATATAAATTACTATAAATTTTTTAACATTTTTATACTGTACCAATGACCCAGACATAGCTGAATAGTAAAAAGGCTGGAGGGCCAAGGACATAGAGCAAAATGGAATACGCTCAATAAAATAAAATAGAGTCATCCCCTGTAGGGAAAAAGAAGTAATAGGCCTTACATGTATCTTTCTTATTTATGATAAATTAGAAAGATACAACACCTTCCAAAATTGAGCTTCATACATCCATGTACTCTATTAATATCCAATATAATCCTTATACTAATAATTTTTAAAGTAAGCCAATAAATAAAGTAAGTCTAGAGAATAGAGACTCTTATACTCCTAAAAGTGTCTGAGGATTGCATAATCATGTCCGTTGACATATGCAATATTCAAAAGCTATACTTTAAAAACTAAGACTTGAATGAATTTAAAAACCTAAACTTCTCACTAAACAACCATCCCAATAACAGCTCAGAATTACTAACTCCGGAGGAGGTATCCCCTTGTTTTCATAGTAAAACAGGTGACCCAAGGGAACACCCTCCCCCCCCCCTTTTTCTTGCCCTGGGTCAAATAGCCCAGAGCGAAGAGGGCAGCCGAACGGAGACACTGCCGAAACAGACAGCCTACCTAGCTATAGTAGCAACTGTTAAGTGAATGACATTCTGAGCAGTAGATAATAGACCTAACAATAGAGGCCTCCAGAAATGGACTCGATATTTCTAAGATAAAATTCATGAATGTGGATGGCTGAGCGCAATGAGCGGCCTTCAAAAATCTATAATAGCGACACTATTAATGTAAGCCCAAGAAGTAGAAGAACTCTTACTTCATGAGCCGAAATCTTAAGCACAACTGCTAAGTCAATGATATACCATAAGCAGTACCGATAGTTAATAGAATCCATCAACAATAAAATGGAGCGTAACGTCCTTCTACTAGACATCAAAGACAGAAGAAGCTTACGCCCTTTGTAATAAACAGATATCTGTTTATAAATACATAAACTGTACCCGGAAAGAGTAAAGGCCTATGCCCATACGAAGACGGAAGGACCTTAAAATAATAGGTTCCGGATAATAGGAGCCTAACTCTTATGCAACAATCCAACCTAAATAGTAACGGAAGTATTGATTCCGAAACTATGAAAGTGAAAATCATCCATCGATAGTGCATGAAACTCACTGACTCTACAGTAAAAGAGAAACCAACAGAATTACTGTCTAAAAGGTCAGAATTTGAAAACTACTGTTTCCAGAGGCTCAAATGATTACTTAGCTAAATAAGAACTGAAGTTAAAATCCGTATAGGAATTTAATCTAAAGATTCTAAGTCTATTTATCAAAAAGTTACTGACTTAGATAAAGAGACAAAAGACTCAATTGTAAACTATCGTAGAGTGCATAGGTATGAGGTAACATAAACCTATAACCTAAATAATAACAGGCTGCAGTAGATCTTGTGAAACAAGTATACTAAAAAATAGCAATGAGTAGTATGGAGGGATCAACAATATGAACATAATGATCCCTACACCACGACGGAAGAGCCTCCACTTTAGCCGCATAGAACAGCGAAGAAGAGGATCTCCTATAGTAAGAAATCGCGTCCAAAGCTCGTCCAGTACAGTGCTTACAATGCAATACGGACCACACAATGGAATACATGAAGGTTGCGACCTTGCTGGTTGTGATAAAGATGACACGATTTACCCAGTGAAAAAGATCCTCACATAGAGGAAGATTTCACGTTAAGACCCACAGTAGACAAGAGAGTAAATTACTCATGATCTCTGTGAAGATAGAGATGCTATCAACAGAAATGTATTGTGGTTGTTTATCTTAGCAATACCTGCTAAAACAACAGCGCCGGAGGATACGCGTATCCTATCATTCCGTCCTATAGATCAATAGAGCGTTAACAATATTAGCTCAGAGATCTGGACAAGCCAACACATACGTCTGCAATTGATTAGCAAGCTGTGTCATAAATAAATCATCATTGGGTGCTCCCATAGATAGCAAATCTGATTGAATACTTGTTTGTTGAGAGTCCATTCTGACAGCAACAAGCGACCCGTAAGAGAACGGGAGTCCGATAAAACAATCAGACGACCCGGAATATGACGGACCAAAACTGAACTTGGTGTACTATAACCAACAGACGGATTCTTTCCATTAAATTGAATAACGGAAACGAAAGAGTGCCTCCCTGGTTCCGGAGATACGCCACTACTGTCGAATTAAAGGACAGGAATTTGGGCATGCGTTTCTGAATAATGTTCATGCAATGACATAAAGCAAGCCTAAAAAACATTATTCCGCGGAAGTTAAACTGATTGCTAAAAGACTGCGGAACCCAAAGACCCTGGCACTTCGAATCCGTAGGGATCAGTATTATATCCCAATCTGTTTGACTGGCAACCGTCATAACAGCCACACTCGGGTCCGGCAACTGCGGCGGCACTCTCTGAGTCAACCACCGAATGTTTGCCCCAGTCTGAATCTCTTGTAACACTAGATAGACAAGAGAACGTATAAATCGAGCAATTCATGGATTGCCGAAAAGTTGCCGTCGAAGAGAAGCTCCTCCGAGAACGAAGCGACTCTGAGAGAGTTCTTAACCTTACTATCCACGCGTGTGGATGTAGCTAGGGCTGCGTCACGTCTAACTAACTCCAATCAGCCACTGAAGGGCGGAGTTATACGTGAACAAACTACTGCCCTCAAAAGAAATTACATTGAGAATAATATCCCGTAAATCTTTTCTTGAAGACGTAATGATAACGCCTCAGTAAGGCGGATTACGTATAATAAAGCGTCTAAGTTAAGTCTACTATACATAATGTCGTTCCCAACATTGAAATTGGAAAAGACATAAACGGCGAAAAAGAATATATGCAGTCTTTAATCACACCGTCTAGACGCATATGAACTCTCGGTATGCCCTGCTCTGCCAAAATAAACTATTTGTATAAATGATAAAATGGCAGAAATGAGCAACGCGGACAAGAAACTAAACTATCATGCTTAGTAGCAGGCTTGTATATATATATATAGCGTCGAAAAATAAAACACATGTTGTAATGACAATATTGGACTGCGTCGGTAAGTCAGGGACAATGTCCCTGAACCGATCGAAAAATCCGAGTCCAATGACGCTATAAGTCTCTTATCCAAGATCGCAGCAATGAAGTCCGAAATAATAATCACTGGAAGATAATGCCAGAAGATATGAAAGGCATCTTCCGATACTACTAAAGGGAAAACTCGAAATCTTTCGAATCCCTTTCGCCATCCTGTCGGACCCTATAAAGCGTTCGGTCGTCCGTAGCTGATGCAACCGCGGACCGCACCGACCCAGCGCCGTCGGATAATTCCTGATTCGACCGAGAAACTGTCAATTGCTGGGATGCTGCGAAACAACTGTGCTAACTCAGATAGCACGTCCGTCACTGAGGCCTGAGGAGAAGCGGTCTTACGATGCATTGCCGCTGGAAGCTCCGTGATCGTTACCCCGTGCATACTACCAATATGCGAGTGAACGGAGTGTATAGGCCTCGTGTCCCTTGGCTACCGGATGGCGCGACCTATTCGCCGTGGAATCACTGAATGCCGAAACTGATCGGATACTCGAGGTCACGTAGCCAATGTGCGGTCGTGTGCCCTGCTGTGAGGATGAGGAAGCATTAAAGACAGTCTCTCGGACTGTCAATATAACGGAGCGTCCCGACCAACGGACATATGCTCCGAATGTAAAATATCTGAACCACAACATGCGGTCCCCTATGTTGTTGGGCGAGAGAGGGACCTCTCTCGCTCACAGCCCGGACGGACCTGGACAAGCCAGGAACCGGACTAACAGGCTTCCTCCGATCTGTCCTCAATCTGCCGTCACTGGGTGAGTACTAAAGTAATTAAAGTGCTCGCATCACCCAAATCTCCTTCCTAGACCGCAACGGACGAACCCGGCAGCCGAACCATTCGATGAATGTATGCTACACCGGGTGAGCTAGCGAATGTCACTCCGTAGGCGATAGACATATTCCATGAGCACTTATTGCCGCTAACTCTTCATTAACTATGACGACAGAGGCACACTTTTGAAAGACATCTCCATAACTCTTCGAACAAGAAACCAGAAATGCTTGGATAGCAAGCATAAAATAATAATATATATAGCGTCGTTCAATAATTCGAAAGTTTGTGTGACATTATTGGACTATGTCGGAACTGAGGGACGATGTCCCTGAACCGAACCAAAAATTTCTAAGTCCACCGACGCTATCAGTTTCTTATCCGGCATCGCAGCATTCTGGTCCGACGAAAGAAGCTGTAGAAGACCAAGTCAGATGACATACACAACAGCATATGATGTTCCGAAAGGGAAAGCTCGAAATCCTCCGAATCCCTTTCGGTATCCCGTCGGACCGGATGAAACTTTCGGACGTCCGTACCCGCTTCCGCGGAGCGTCCCTACCCAGCATCGTCGGATAAAATATATGCGACAGATTCAGTTGATGCTGGGATGCTGCGATAAACTGTGCTATTAAGGAAAGCACGTCCGTTCCCGAGGCCTGTGCAGTAGCGGTCTTACGATGCATTGCCGCCGGAAGCTCCGTGTACGTTGACTCCCGCACACTTCCTATGCGAACGTCCGGAGTCTGCAGGCCTCGTGTCCCTGGCTACCGGATGGTGTGACCTGGTCGCCGAAGAATCCTTGATCGGCGAAGCTGGTAATATATCGGCGGTCACGCAGCCAAGGTGCGGTCGTGTGCGCTGACGAGAAGAGGAAGCCTTAGCAGTCTCAGCGGACTGCCTATACAACGGAGCGTCCCGAGCGACGGACGTATGCTCCGCTTGCGACACATTTTGTACCACAACATCTGGGGCCAGATGTTGTTGAACGAGAGAGGGGCCTCTCTCGCTTGCCGTCCGGATGGACCGGAACGAGCTATGAACCGGACTAAAAGGCTTCCTGCGTTCTCCCTCCGATCCGCCGTCACTGGGTGTGCATTAAGTTAATTTATAGTGCTCGCATCACCCCAAAATTCCTTCTATACCGCAACGGACGAACCCGGCTGCCGAACCATTCGGTGAATGGATGCTACACCGGGCGAGCTAGCGGACGTCAAAGGCCGTCGAACCTACTAGGGTCCTCTTAGGCAATTGGCATATTTACATGAGCACTTTTCCGCTAGCCCTTCATTAATTGTGACGACGGAGGCACACTGTTGGAAGACATCACAGATACATCACCCTAATCTTGATCGTCTGAAATAGAAATTGATAAAGTAGAGCGACCCTGCGGGGAAAGGACCGGAGTGTCCAAATCCCCAACAACATACCGTGACATACGCTTCCCATATTGTCATCGAAATCATACGATACAGAACAGGAGTTAATGCGAGTACACTGACCACATATAGAATGATAATAAAGTCAGAGGAAGACTTCCTCTTAAAACAATTGATCAATATCCTTTCAATGTGAAAAGAAAACAAGTCCTGGTACTCGCACTAACCCCTGGCAATCAAAATACATAATAATAATATGATCCATTAATATAGAAAAAATAATTGAAATCAAAATATTTTGAAAAAATATTTTTTCAGAACAGCCCAAGTTTCTGAAAAGTAACGTTGAGCCCCAATGGATCCCAAGCCTAAGTGTGGACAAAAATTTTAAAAATATTTTAAACAATTTATTCAACACTTACGAACAATAATAATGTATCTAGTTATGATTAAAATAACATCAAGATATTATTTTTTAGAAATCCCCCCCTCACACAGAGGGCTGTTGTAAATGTAAACAATGAGTGTAAAAACACTAAAATAAGACTCCAGGCACCCAGGCCCGAAATCAGTTACCAAAAATACACTATCTGATGCAAAACAGAGACTTCCAGGGAAGAAACTGCAGAACATCAGATGGTAGATGCAGAACACAACGCCTGACCACCCGTAGGTGAAGACGTAAACATGGGGAAAGAACAGAATTCATTCTGTTATTCAGCTAAAACTCCCAAGAAATTTTAGTAATAATAATTACAGAAACTATGCCAAAAGCATGGGAGAATAGCAAGGGGGAACTTAAAGGACAGGGAGAGAGGAAAACACTTAAAAAACAGTGTAACTAAATAATCAGAATGACAACAAAATGGCTGCTGCCTTGAAAATAGGTAACTTAACATAATTTCATTAAAAAATTTTAAGTTACAGCCCTGATAATATTCTGTCACACATTCTTTTCCTCTCCTCCTTCTCTATCCTCCTTAGAATCACCATTTCACTAATATTTATGTGTCTGGCATCATTTAAACTGAGATTTATAAGCACAAAGATCAGTCAGATGTTAACTGATGAAGGGCCAAACTTATAATGATTAATGGCGCCAATTTCGGAACGTCCTTGACACTGCGCATGCGCATTAGGGGCGAAGTGTGGAGGGCCTTTCAGGACATGTTTTCTTTAGTTTTAGATGCAAATTTTGGGGATTGGGGGGCAAAATTTGTGTTTGGCCCTATATTTTAAGAGTTAGCACCAGCTATGTCTGGGTCATTGGTACAGTATAAAAATATAAAACTTTTGGCAATTTGATAATAAATTATCTAAAATCAGCCAATTAGGTGAACTATTTCATCCCTGCACAAAGCGAATACAAATGGAGAGTTCCCGGACGTCGTCTGGAGCGCAAAAAAAGGAACTACAGTTAAAAGCGAGCAAAAATTTATTCTGAAAGTATGAATGAAAGATATGTGAAACCAGAAGAATGCAGTGGTTTTGTAAACTTCTCCCCCAGCATAACTCCTCATCCAAGATATTCAAAGACCCTTTTAACACTGCTCCACTTCCATAGAGTTTCACTGAGAATATCATCTTTTCTAGCACAAAATAATAACCCATAGATCTGCAACACACTCATGCCACATGCTGATAAACTGAAGAACGCCAAAATAAATTTCATCCAATGTGCACAATATCGCATCACCTCAAGAAAATTGAACTTATATGCTTAGGGCCAGATACAAGGTTTTCATAAATTTAAATTTATTTTTAGCAAAGCATTGGGGCACACAAATTTTGAAAAAAAAACATAATGATATTAATCTCATTGACAAGATTATATTTTGAATATTATATTTTTCCAAAAGGAAAACATCCACTTTTGTAACCACAGGTGCTTGAAAAAATTATTTTTGGAATAATTCTGTTGTGCTTTTCATGAGCTGTTGTTAATAAACTGTTTTAAGTCCATCCTGGGTTCAGATGGACAGTTGTACAACACAATTAATTAGGCCCCACAAAGTAGATCTTCTGTTTCTCAGGCAATTTTTGCTACAGAATTGCATGGGTGGTGGTGTATTTCATCCCTTGAGTGCAAGAAGGCTTTGCAATACTAAAGCATTGCAAAGCCTTGTTACACTCAAGGGACAAATACATCAATTTTATTAACTTGAGTAAAATATCAGACATAAACCATTTCATTTTTATTTTTTTAAGTTTGCATTGGTAATAAAAAGAGAGCATGTGGTAGCTAACAGGACCATGTGGGAGGGCCAGAGAAACAGATTTTTAACTTTTGTAAGCCTAATGAAATACTCTTGTCAAACTCATTCCAAGAAGGTGGTCATAAGGTAGGTATGTTTTGGAACAAAAATAAATTAAACTTATCTTGAAAACAGAAATTCACATTGACGTTTACAAATGGCTTTCATAAATGGTTAATTAGACTCTTTTTTAACAATAAATTCATGTTCATGGATTGATGGCTTTTTGTAAAAGAAATTTTTAAAATTGAAAAGTACCTCTTTAAGTGCAGAATAATAAACTTTAAAAAAAATCTACATGCATAATGCTAAGTAATTCATGATCAGTTTTAAAAATGCTCTAGTGGTAATGAGTATAAGATAAATTGCTATTTTAAATGAAATTTTGAAAAAACTCCCGATATAAAACAATGTGTGTAAAACAAGCAGAAAGAGTCAAAGTACACATATTTCATGTCCATGACTTTGCATTTTCTAAAACTAATGTTTAACCAAAACCTGGATAAAATGTTTTTAAAGTGGCAAAAAATAAAACAACTATTTTTCATAAACCTCTATTTTCTTTTGCATCATCAACATACCTTTACTCGTCTCCTGTACTGGGATCGAAGAACAAATGGTCTGATCAGCAACAGAACAGGAATACAGAAAACTGCAGCGAGTATCAAACAAATCTGGATTATTTTCTGAAAAAGAGATATGGATATGGTATACTTCCAATTTTAGTTACTTATTTAAATTTATATCCTGTTTTCTTTATATCTTTCTGTATTGATGGACCTATTTTTTCATGGACCTGTATCGCAGACCATTCCATCAGCAAATTGAAGGTGAGAAAATGGGAAGCACTCCTCAAAAACTGTTATGGCAAGTGTGGAACAGCTGTCCTTAAAGGCCTATTTCTGATATTTAAGGCCACAGAACAGGTGCCCTTAACATGTCATCATGAGGAGGTCCTGTTAACAATAGACCAATTAGGTAGGCAGTGGTTTCTTGTCAAGTCTTGGCTGCCTTAACAGGCAGCCAAAACATGACTAGAAATCACTGCCAAGCCACTAGGCTGTGGGCTAGTGGGAATAGGGCTGTCACGATTAATCGATTGTCGATCGGTCATGCCGAAATCGATTAGTATTTTTCGTTGTCGAAGAATCGGTAAATTTTACCCCGTTTCAGATAATTTTAATAATTAAAAATAATTTGAGGAAAAAACTATTGTTTCTAAAGCTAAAAGGTCAAGAACGTCGACATTAAACCTCAAGAAGCCGTTAGAAGCATTTGTCTTTTTGATATATTCAAAGCTTTGATGTTCTGAACTTTTGAACCGTCAGTGTAATAATCAAGACCGGTCGGCAGTTGCAAACTTGCGAAGTTCGCAACTGACGACCGGTCTTGATTATTACACTGACGGTTCAAAAGTTCAGAACATCAAAGCTTTGGGTGCACCTAAAAGAGGATCGTCTTCTTTGTTTACTTGAGGTAGGTCAACTGACTTGAGCTTCGTTTTTAACGACTTCAAAGAGAGGGAGAGTGGGGTCATCTAAGTACGATTAATCGATTATGGTCGATTATTTGCGACGATTAATCGATTCCTAAATTCAATAATCGTGACAGCCCTAAGTGGGAATTCAGGATGCTTGTCCAGGCCTTTAAGGGTTAAAAGTGGATGGCAAGTTAATGAGTTGCGATTACTAATGTGGTAACATGTATAATGAAAGTGTCAATGACACTGAAGCTTAACATGTCTGTGTGTTGTGATTGATGAAAAGGAAAATGTTCAAGGTTTATGAAATAACACAAGGATTGTAATTGGGAATATGGTAATTTCTGTTCCCTGAATCCTATGTTTTTAATAAAAATGAAATAAGGTGTACACTGTACTAAAGAGCTGAGGGGTGGGTTAATATGACCTCACAGTTAATATATGTGGCCCTCACAGTTAACGTATGTCAACGAAAGTTAACATGTTACAGTAAAATTATTCCAAAACGAGTCATCCTATCAAGTTACATTGAAATCCCTTCATAAATATGGCCTGTAGACCGTGCTAAAGGTTTTTGGGCTTCAGGCCTGGGTAGCCATGACATTATATTGCTAGCAACTAAAAGGGGACATCCTCATCTCGACATTATACCGAGTCATTCTACTAAGTTACAATGAAATCCCTTCACAAATACAACCTATAGTCTGTACTAAAGATTTTTTGGTTTTGAGTTCGGGAAGCCATTACGGCTGAATGATCATGACCAAAAGGGGGCATTGTCATCTGGGCATAACCTGGAGTGATCCTACCAAGTTAAAATGA
Organism: Pictodentalium vernedei; assembly: GCA_031216915.1. Taxonomy (NCBI): domain Eukaryota; kingdom Metazoa; phylum Mollusca; class Scaphopoda; order Dentaliida; family Dentaliidae; genus Pictodentalium; species Pictodentalium vernedei. Next base: position 72,259,737 of record CM062297.1, read on the forward strand.
AATCCCTTCATATATATGACCTGTAGACTGTGCTCAAGGTTTTCGGGCTTCGGGCCCCTGAAGCCGTCACAGCTGACCAAATACGACCAAAAGGGGATGTCATCATCTAGGCATTATATGGAGTCAACCTAACAGTTACAATGAAATCCTTCCATAAATACGACTTATAGACTATGCTAAAGGTTTTTGGGTTTTGGGCTAGGCCAGCCATCAAGGCAGAATGATCGCGACCAAAAGGGGACGTTCTCATCCAGACATTATTTGGAGTCATCCTACTAAGTTACAATGAAATCCCTTCATAAATATGACCTATAGACCATGCTAAAGGCTTTCGGGCTTTGGGAACCTGACCTTGTCACAGATGCCCAATTGCATCCAAAAGGGAACGTTCTCATCTAGACATTATATGAAGTCAACCTACCAAGTTACAATGAAATTCCTTCATAAATATACATGTAGACTGTGCTAAAGGTTTTCAGGCTTTGGGCTCGGTCAGCCATCCTGATGAATGAGCGCAACCAAAAGGGGACATTCTCATCTGGGCATCATCTGGAGTGATTCTACGAAGTTACAATGAAATCCCTTCATAAATATGACATGTAGACTATGCTCAAGGTTTTCAGGCTTCGGGCCCCTGTAGCCGTCACAGTTGACCAATCACGACCAAAATGGGATGTCATCATCTAGGCATTATATGGAGTCAACCTAACAAGTTACAATGAAATCCTTCCATAAATCTGACCTATAGACTATGCTAAAAGTTTTTGGGCTCGGGCAGCCATCAAGGCTGAATGGTCATGGCCAAAAGGGGATGCTCTCATCGAGACATTATTTGGAGCCATCCTACCCAGCTACAATGGAATATCTTCATAATTATGACCTGTAGACTGTGCTGAAGGTTTTCGGGCTTTGGGCCCCTGTAGCCGTCACAGTTGCCCAATCGTGTCCAAAAGGGTACGTTCTCATCTAGACATTATATGCAGTCAACCAAGTTACAAAGAAATCCCTCCATAAATATGACCTGCAGACTGTGCTCAAGGTTTTCAGGTTTTGGGCTCGGGCAGTCGACACAGTTGACAGATCGCGACCAAATGGGGAAGTTCATCCTACCAAGTTACAATGAAATCCCTCCATATTAAACATGACCTGCGGACTGTGATAAGTTTTTTGGTTTCGGGCTTGGGAAGCCATCAAGGTTGACAGATCATGACCAAAAGGGGACGTTCTCATCTAGGCATTATACAGAGGCATCCTACTAAGTTTCAATGAAATCCTTTCATAAATATGACCTGTAGACTGTGCTAATGGTTTTGGGGTTTTGGGCTCGGGCCATACTGGTTGACCGATCACGACCAAAAGGGGGGCGTTCTCATCTAGACATGATCCCAAACCTGCATATGAAATTTTGTGACGATCAGACAAGAACTATGGGGTGTAGCCTGTCCTAAAGGAAAATGTGAACAGACTAACAGACTGACAGATTCACAGACTAACAGACTTCCACACACGTGATGGCAATAGCTTATCCTGACTTTGTCAATTTAAGCTAAAAATGTTCACAAAAATGCAGTATAAATTAGTGAGGGACGAATTGGCTAGTGGATGGTTTGGGTAAAATTCTAACGTGAACATTAATCAGAGACCCCAAGAGCTTCAATCGCTCACCTGATAAAATTGTTTGAAGAAGGAGTTATGGCACATTCAGCAGCTACATTCTAATATAGGTAATCTAATTTAACTAGGGGAATGGGGGGTGACCGAAGAAGGGTTTTTTTTTTTAAATCACTCAAACTCCTTGAAAACTCATTATGAAGCAAAGTTAAAAAATTTATAGTAATTTATATATTTTTTATACTTACCAATGACCCAGACATAGCTGGTGCTAACTCTTAAAATATAGGGCCAAACACAAATTTTGCCCCCCAATCCCCAAAATTTGCATCTAAAACTAAAGAAAACATGTCCTGAAAGGCCCTCCACACCTCGCCCCCACTGCGCATGCGCAGTGTCAAGGACGTTCCGAAATTGGCGCCATTTATCATTCTAATAACCAGTGCCTGGTAAGCGCTATGTACTCAGCGGGGAGGCAAGAGTTCCCAACTCCTGGGAGGGCCATCCCCGTCTGGGTCATTGGTAAGTATAAAAAATATATAAATTACTATAAATTTTTTAACATTTTTATACTGTACCAATGACCCAGACATAGCTGAATAGTAAAAAGGCTGGAGGGCCAAGGACATAGAGCAAAATGGAATACGCTCAATAAAATAAAATAGAGTCATCCCCTGTAGGGAAAAGAAGTAATAGGCCTTACATGTATCTTTCTTATTTATGATAAATTAGAAAGATACAACACCTTCCAAAAATTGAGCTTCATACATCCATGTACTCTATTAATATCCAATAATCCTTATACTAATAATTTTTAAAGTAAGCCAATAATAAAGTAAGTCTAGAGAATAGAGACTCTTATACTCCTAAAAGTGTGTGAGAATTGCATAATCATGTCCGTTGACATATGCAATATTCAAAAGCTATACTTTAAAAACTAAGACTTGAATGAATTTTATAAACTTAAACTTCTCACTAAACAACCATCCCAATAACAGCTCAGAATTACTAACTCCGGAGGAGGTATCCCCTTGTTTTCATAGTAAAAACAGGTGACCCAAGGGAACACCCTCCCCCCCCCCCCCCTTTTTCTTGCCCTGGGTCAAATAGCCCAGAGCGAAGAGGGCAGCCGAACGGAGACACTGCCGAAACAGACAGCCTACCTAGCTATAGTAGCAACTGTTAATTGAATGACATTCTGAGCAGAAGATAATAGACCTAACAATAGAGGCCTCCAGAAATGGACTCGATATTTCTGAGATAAAATTCATGAATGGATGGCTGAGCGCAATGAGCAGCCTTCAAAAATCTATAATAGCAACACTATTAATGTAAGCCCAAGAAGTAGAAGAACTCTTACTTCATGAGCCGAAATCTTAAGCACAACTGCTAAGCCAATGATATACCATAAGCAGTACGCTAGTTAATAGAATCCATTAACAATAAAATGGAGCGTAACGTCCTTCTACTAGACATCAAAGACAGAAGAAGCTTACGCCCTTGTAATAAACAGATATCTGTTTATAAATACATAAACTGTACCCGGAAAGAGTAAAGGCCTATGCCCATACGAAGACGGAAGGACCTTAAAATAATAGGTTCCGGAAAATAGGAGCCTAACTCTTATGCAACAATCCCACCTAAATAGTAACGGAAGTATTGATTCCGAAACTATGAAAGTGAAAATCATCCATCGATAGTGCATGAAACTCACTGACTCTACAGTAAAAGAGAAACCAACAGAATTACTGTCTAAAAGGTCAGAATTTGAAAACTACTGTTTCCAGAGGCTCAAATGATTACTTAGCTAAATAAGAACCGAAGTTAAAATCCGTATAGGAATTTAATCTAAAGATTCTAAGTCTATTTATCAAAAAGTTACTAACTGACTTAGATAAAGAGACAAAAGACTCAATTGTAAACTATCGTAGAGTGCATAGGTATGAGGTAACATAAACCTATAACCTAAAAAACAACAGGCTGCAGTAGATCTTGTGAAACAAGTATACTAAAAACTAGCAATGCGTAGTATGGAGGGATCAACCATATGAACATAATGATCCCTACACCACGACGGAAGAGCCTCCACTTTAGTCGCATAGAATAGCGAAGAAGAGGATCTCCTATAGTAAGAAATCGCGTCCAAAGCTCGTCCAGTACAGTGCTTACAATGCAATACGGACCACACAGCGGAATACATGAAGGTTGCGACCTTGCTGGTTGTGATAAAGATGACACGATTTACCCAGTGAAAAAAGATCCTCACATAGAGGAAGATTTCACGTTAAGATCCACAGTAGACAAGAGAGTAAATTACTCATGATCTCTGTGAAGATAGAGATGCTATCAACAGAAATGTATTGTGGTTGTTTATCTTAGCAATACCTGCTAAAACAACAGCGCCGGAGGATACGCGTATCCTATCATTCCGTCCTATAGATCAATAGAGCGTTAACAGTATTAGCTCAGAGATCTGGACAAGCTAACACATACGTCTGCAATTGATTAGCAAGCTGTGTCATAAATAAAACATCATTGGGCGCTCCCATAGATAGCAAATCTGATTAAATACTTGTTTGTTGAGAGTCCATTCTGACAGCAACAAGCGACCCGTAAGAGAACGGGAGTGCGATAAAACAATCAGACGACCCAGAATATGACGGACCAAAACTGAACTTGGTGTACTATAACCAACAGACGGATTCTTTCCATTAAATTGAATAACGGAAACGAAAGAGTGCCTCCCTGGTTCCGGAGATACGCCACTACTGTCGAATTAAAGGACAGGAATTTGGGCATGCGTTTCTGAATAATGTTCATGCAATGACATAAAGCAAGCCTAAAAAAACATTATTCCGCGGAAGTTAAACTGATAGCTAAAAGACTGCGGAACCCAAAGACCCTGGCACTTCGAATCCGTAGGGATCAGTATATATCCCAATCTGTTTGACTGGCAACCGTCATAACAGCCACACTAGGGTCCGGCAACTGCGGCGGCACTCTCTGAGTCAACCACCGAATGTTGCCCCAGTCTGAATCTCTTGTAACACTAGATAGACAAGAGAATGTATAAATCAAGCAATTCATGGATTGCCGGAAAGTTGCCGTCGAAGAGAAGCTCCTCCGAGAACGAAGCGACTCTGAGAGAGTTCTTAACCTACTATCCACGCGTGGATGTAGCTAGGGCTGCATCACGTCTAACCAACTCCAATCAGCCACTGAAGGGCGGAGTTATACGTGAACAAACTACTGCCCTCAAAAGAAATTACATTGAGAATAATATCCCGTAAATCTTTTCTTGAAGACGTAATGATAACGCCTCAGTAAGGCGGATTACGTATAATAAAGCGTCTAAGTTAAGTCTACTATACATAATGTCGTTCCCAACATTGAAATTGGAAAAGACAAAAACGGCGAAAAAGAATATATGCAGTCTTTAATCACACCGTCTAGACGCATATGAACTCTCGGTATGCCCTGCTCTGCCAAAATAAACTATATGCAAAAAAGATAAAATGGCAGAAATGAGCCACGCGGACAAGAAACAAAACTATCATGCTTAGTAGCAGGCTTGTATATATATATATAATATATATAGCGTCAAAAAATAAAACACATGTTGTAATGACAATATTGGACTGCGTCGGTAAGTCAGGGACAAAGTCCCTGTACCGATCGAAAAATCCGAGTCCAATGACGCTATAAGTCTCTTATCCAAGATCGCAGCAATGAAGTCCGAAAAATAATCACTGGAAGAAATGCCAGAAGATATAAAAGGCATCTTCCGATACTACTAAAGGGAAAACTCGAAATCTTTCGAATCCCTTTCGCCATCCTGTCGGACCCTATAAAGCGTTCGGTCGTCCGTAGCTTGATGCAACCGTGGACCGCACCGACCCAGCGCCGTCGGATAATTCCTGATTCGACCGAGAAACCTTCAATTGCTGGGATGCTGCGAAACAACTGTGCTAACTCGGATAGCACGTCCGTCACTGAGGCCTGAGGAACAGCGGTCTTACGATGCATTGCCGCAGGAAGCTCCGAGATCGTTACCCCGTGCATACTTCCAATATGCGAGCGAACGGAGTGTATAGGCCTCGTGTCCCTTGGCTACCGGATGGCGTGACCTATTCGCTGTGGAATCACTGAATGCCGAAACTGATCGGATACTCGAGGTCACGTAGCCAATGTGCGGTCGTGTGCCCTGCTGTGAGGATGAGGAAGCATTAAAGACAGTCTCTCGGACTGTCAATATAACGGAGCGTCCCGAGCAACGGACATATGCTCCGAATGTAAAATATCTGAACCACAACATGCGGTCCCCTATGTTGTTGGCTTCCTCCGATCTGTCCTCAATCTGCCGTCACTGGGTGAGTACTAAAGTAATTAAAGTGCTCGCATCACCCAAATCTCCTTCCTAGACCGCAACGGACGAACCCGGCAGCCGAACCATTCGATGAATGTACGCTACACCGGGTGAGCTAGCGAATGTCACTCCGTAAGCGATAGACATATTCCATGAGCACTTATTGCCGCTAACTCTTCATTAACTATGACGACAGAGGCACACTTTTGAAAGACATCTCCATAACTCTTCGAACAAGAAACCAGAAATGCTTGGATAGCAAGCATAAAATAATAATATATATAGCGTCGTTCAATAATTCGAAAGTTTGTGTGACATTATTGGACTATGTCGGAACTGAGGGACGATGTCCCTGAACCGAACCAAAAATTTCTAAGTCCACCGACGCTATCAGTTTCTTATCCGGCATCGCAGCATATGTTGTTCCGAAAGGGAAAGCTTGAAATCCACCGAATCCCTTTCGGTATCCCGTCGGACCGGATGAAACTTTCGGACGTCCGTACCCGCTTCCGCGGAGCGTCCCGACCCAGCATCGTCGGATAAAATATATGCGACAGATTCAGTTGATGCTGGGATGCTGCGATAAACTGTGCTATTAAGGAAAGCACGTCCGTACCCGAGGCCTGTGCAGTAGCGGACTTACGATGCATTGCCGCTGGAAGCTCCGTGTACGTTGACTCCCGCACACTTCCTATGCGAACATCCGGAGTCTGCAGGCCTCGAGTCCCCGGCTACCGACCCAGCGCTGTCGGATAATTCTCGATCCGACACCGTTTCTGTCGGCTGCTGGGATGCTGCGATAAGCTGTGCTATGTGCACAAGAATGTCCGGCGTCGAGACCTGCGGAGGCGCAGTCTATCGGTGCTTCGCCGAGGGCAGCTCCGCATCAGATGGCTCCCGCATACTTCCTATGCGAACGTCCGGAGTCCATCGGTCTCGAATCCCTGGCTGCCGGATGGTGTGACCTGGTCGCCGAAGAATCCTTGATCGGCGAAGCTGGTAATATATCGGCGGTCACGCAGCCAAGGTGCGGTCGTGTGCGCTGACGAGAAGAGGAAGCCTTAGCAGTCTCAGCGGACTGCCTATACAACGGAGCGTCCCGAGCGACGGACGTATGCTCCGCTAACGACACATTTGTACCACAACATCTGGGGCCAGATGTTGTTGAACGAGAGAGGGGCCTCTCTCGCTTGCCGTCCGGATGGACCGGAACGAGCTATGAACCGGACTAAAAGGCTTCCTCCGTTCTCCCTCCGATCCGCCGTCACTGGGTGTGCATTAAGTTAATTTTATAGTGCTCGCATCACCCCAAAATTCCTTCTAGACCGCAACGGACGAACCCGGCTGCCGAACCATTCGGTGAATGGACGCTACACCGGGCGAGCTAGCGGACGTCAAAGGCCGTCGAACCTACTAGGGTCCTCTTAGGCAATTGGCGTATTACATGAGCACTTTTCCGCTAGCCCTTCATTAATTGTGACGATGGAGGCACACTGTTGGAAGACATCACAGATACATCACCCTAATCTTGATCGTCTGAAATAGAAATTGATAAAGTAGAGTGACCCTGCGGGGAAAGGACCGGAGTGTCCAAATCCCCAACAACATACCGTGACATACGCTTCCCATATTGTCATCGAAATCATACGATACAGAACAGGAGTTAATGCGAGTACACTGACCACATATAGAATGATAATAAGGTCAGAGGAAGACTTCCTCTTAAAACAATTGATCAATATCCTTTCAATGTGAAAAGAAAACAAGTCCTGGTACTCGCACTAACCCCTGGCAATCAAAATACATAATAATAATATGATCCATTAATATAGAAAAAATACTTGAAATCAAAATATTTTGAAAAAATATTTTTTCAGAACAGCCCAAGTTTCTGAAAAGTAACGTTGAGCCCCAATGGATCCCAAGCCTAAGTGTGGACAAAAAATTTTAAAAATATTTTAAACAATTTATTCAACACTTACGAACAATAATAATGTATCTAGTTATGATTAAAATAACATAAAGATATTATTATTTAGAAATCCCCCCCTCACACAGAGGGCTGTTGTAAATGTAAACAATGAGTGTAAAAACACTAAAATAAGACTCCAGGCACCCAGGCCCGAAATCAGTTACCAAAAATACACCATCTGATGCAAAACAGAGACTTCCAGGGAAGAAACTGCAGAACATCAGATGGTAGATGCAGAACACAACGCCTAACCACCCGTAGGTGAAGACGTAAACATGGGGAAAGAACAGAATTCATTCTGTTATTAAGCTAAAACTCCCAAGAAATTTTAGTAATAATAATTACAGAAACTATGCCAAAAGCATGGGAGAATAGCAAGGGGGAACTTAAAGGACAGGGAGAGAGGAAAAACACTTGAAAAAACAGTGTAACAAATAATCAGAATGACAACAAAATGGCTGCTGCCTTGAAAATAGGTAACTTAACATAATTTCATTAAAAAATTTTAAGTTACAGCCCTGATAATATTCTGTCACACATTCTTTTCCTCTCCTCCTTTTCTATCCTCCTTAGAATCACCATTTCACTAATATTTATGTGTCTGGCATCATTTAAACTGAGATTTAAAAGCACAAAGATCAGTCAGATGTTAACTGATGAAGGGCCAAACTTAGAATGAAAAATGGCGCCAATTTCGGAACGTCCTTGACACTGCGCATGCGCAGTGGGGGCGAGGTGTGGAGGGCCTTTCAGGACATGTTTTCTTTAGTTTTAGATGCAAATTTTGGGGATTGGGGGGCAAAATTTGTGTTTGGCCCTATATTTTAAGAGTTAGCACCAGCTATGTCTGGGTCATTGGTACAGTATAAAAATATGAAAAAAAAAGATTACACATAAAGTTTGTTATGTATAGGTTGGAGTATATGTTTCTAGACAGACATATTGAGGTGTTTAAAAATGTAATTTTGTACATCATAGTTATGTGTGTTATGTGATGGATCAGATATGCAGGGGGTTAATATAATTCCTCTGTAATAATGGTGATGAAAGAGTTACAAATTTCTAAATTCCTACAAGGCCTTGTAAAAATCTTATTGTTTTTCAGGTAAATTTCCCTTGACTTTATTAATGAGGGAGGGAGGCTTTTTCTTTTTTACATTTTTGTTAATCCACAAAGCAGTTTGAATTATTGATTTATTTTCTTCCACTCTTCTGTGCAGGACTTGCCTTGAGTCGGGGCCGATTGGCCCCAGGCCTGAAATTGGCCCTGAAAGGCCCCTTCTCGGGGCTTTTTTTTCGGCCCCGACTTTTTTTTCAGTCTTGGCTCCCGAAATCTCAGTGTTGGTAGGTTTGGGCAACAAAATTTTGCGAGATTAATTTTTCCATTCACGTCTCATTCACGCAAGTGTGATTACAATAGAAGAAGCAGCAAATAACAGATAAAATAATAATACAAACTGTTTTTGTCTGATTCGAATTAACATCCACCTAAATCCGCATGAAAACTGAGAAAATCCCAAGATTAAACAAAAAAAAAACAAACACATTTACAAGACTTCGAAAGCACGCTTGTCAACTAATGGGGGAATTCCCTTCAATCCCACAATACTATGCGCTGGTACATCCGATCCTAACATCTGAATAAATGCAACACTGGACACAGAAACTGCCGTCAAAATAAATGTACGAAATAAAATAAAATGTGTACCTGTGTCTACGTGGAGAGGTGGGGCACATTCCATTTCTGAAATATCCAAAGCTGTGGGGAATTTTCATGGATTGAAATTATTTAAACGGTAAACTGAAATGTTTTTCAATTTTTTTCTTTGAGACAACCCTTGCATCGAAAATACACACCCCACATGCTACAATATGTACGAAACGTCCTAACATTTTATCAACAAAAAATCCAAAATGTCTATGTACGAAACGTCCAGCACCCACATGATGGGTTCAAGTCGTTTCGTCCCCGGGATTTTTTTTTCTAAGCAAAAGCAATCAAGTAAGGTCGCCATTGGAAAGAATGTAACAACATAAAATTACCCCAAAAGGCCCCACCTCAATATCTGGGGGATTTTTTTTCAGGGCCCCAGCAGGCCCCGACCTCAACATCTGGGGGACATTTTTTAGACCCCGACCATTTTACTCAAGGCAAGCCCTGCTGTGGAAAAATCAGTGTTTAGCAGCAGTGAACATTTCCCATACTGCCGTGTCACATTTAATCAACAATATCTTGTTTGACAGAGCAAGAGCTCTGTCAAACAAGATATAGTTGGATAAATGTTTAGTTGTACAGAAGCAAAATAATACTATTAAAGTGGTTTCCGGTTCAGGTAAAAACTATAACTATTGCTGAAGGCAATAATATGCCCACCGCAGTGCTGCACCGATGCTGCATAAATGATTTGAAAACAAAGTAAGATCCATAACTCTGTTGATAAAATGCAGGCAACTCTGCAGGAGCAGCTTGCCACAAGGATCCATCATACCAAATTTCAATGAAATCAATTGACTCAATTTTAAGATATCACTGTGGACAGATGGATGGATGGACAAACTGACACACACACACACGCACAGACAGGCACATGTAATCCAGTTTATCCTCCATTCTTTTCGAGAGTGGGTTTATAAAAAGCTGACATGGCAGATTTTCAATGATGGAGGCACCTGAGAAACAAGAAGATTTTTTAGTGGCCTAATATAAATTAAACTATACCTGCCCGGGGTAAAATACTGCCTGGTAATCACATTCGCCCTCAGTATATTTGAAGAGGAACATGTTGATGAAATCTGAAAATAGAAAATAATGCCACCTTTTGAAAAAAAAACATCACAATAACTTATGACACATTGAGAGAGGAATTATCACCAAAATACTCACAAAGTGTGTTTCCAACATTTCAGAATTGATCTATACTTTTTCTACAGTGGCCGTGGAGCTGGTGGCCTTAGCTCCCTCCTCCGACACCCCCAAGCCTTTTTCACCAACAAAATTCAAATTATTTGCAGTTGCAAATGAACGGAGTCTCGACAATGCTCATACGATTATTCAAGATAATGTGTTTACAGTACAGTTACGGTTGAGTGGTCACTTTCCATGGGTGGGCAATATTTCCACAGGTCCATATTAGATTCCAAACACTAACTTGAGGTACTGTGAGCAAGCTCACAAAGTGATACCACCCACGCCTCAGTTGTAGCCTTTTTGGTACATTAAAATGTATAAGTTAGATTATCTCCCCTTTGAAATGTCAGAACGGAATTATATTGCTTCATGCACATCTTCATATGGAGTTCTTCCATTGTGTACAGTTTCATGAAAATTCTTCAAACGGTTTAGGAGGAGTTGCACTTATAAGGATGGACAGACGTTCTTACACGTTCTTACTTGTGGGGTTTTTCCCATGTTAAACTCTAACCCCACAAGGTCAAAAAATTAACCACACAGTGTAAAAAATAACCCCATAAGTGGCCACTGTACTAACCCAACCCCACAACTACCACTGACCCTAAATTGTAAACCCCATCAATATACCTCTGCTAAGCCCTGTCAGACGGACAGACAGGGTGATTCCTATATACCCCCCCCCCCCCAAACTTTGTTTGCAGGGGGTATAATTATAGGAATTATCATCAAAAATTTAATTAATGAACCACTGGTTTTACCTGGTGCGTCATTAATTAAAATTTTGCTGATGATGATTTTTATTGCCTGATAAATGCATGCATGGACATCTCTGCTCATGTGTGGATTTCGATCAGTCTATGGCAACTCTGCTGTACACTTAATTCCTTGTTATTCTACTTGTCATCCTTAACCCTTTACCTAACGAATCGCCCGCATCCGTCCACGTAATATGCAAATTCAGCAGTTGAAAAAATATTATATTTCCAAAAAGTTCAACAAAGCCATATCATGTGACCCCGCGTTGGAACAAGCTCGTCGAGCTCGTTCCAACGAGGGGTCACATGATATGGTTTTGTTGAATCTTTTTCAAAAATGATGTTTAAAATAATAAATTTTGATATTGTCTGCGTTGGGTAAAGGGTTAATGGCACAGAACACATTTTGGAGTCGGTGTCTGTGCCAGAGCAGTGACTACCCTGCTAGTGTGTGATATTACACAATGGAGATCTATTGTGTAATCTGGGTGATTTTAGAGCATCACTGACCTACCAGGTGAACCGATGGTCAAAAATCGCTCAGATCACTTCTCATAACATGTCACTATTTTCTGAAAGAGAAGTCCCAGCACAGTTGCTTACATTTCAGCACCCACTCTACCACACACATGTAAAGTTAAGTTGCTGCACAGCTACTGTTTAAATAACACTCTACTAGGTCCAAACAAAACAGCTGAATCCTCCTCCAGTGCTCTAGTTTTAATACAGTAAAAACTAGAAGTCCTGTCAGGAAATGAGCACAAACGCACGTTGATCTGCACATTAATCTACGTGTTATGACCATAGTAAGACTATCAAATTCTGTACATATGGCCTGTGCACAAGCAATGTTTCAGCCAATGGACCTCCGGGTAACCTGGAGGTCCATTGGCAGAAACATTGCCTGTGTTTGTTATGAGAAGCCAGAAGAACCTGCCATGCTTTGCATGCCATTCGATACGGCAATTTCACGCAATTCCTACATGCAATAATTAAGCCTGGACAAGCACACAGTTTGTGACAGAACTTCTAGTTTTAACTGTATTTGTTCCTAAAATATAATTTGTATTATTTTATTCCAACGAACATGCTTGTTACAATGTGGGAAAATAACTTAAACTATTAATCTAAAAGAGAATATGTTTTCATTTTTGAAATTCACTGAAAAAAAGATTTCTACAATCCATTCCAATGAGGGGTCATAAGTCAAGTTTAAATGCTTTTTGAGAATATTTCTGGCTGGTTTTGACCATTGTGCTGAGTAGAGTTGTTATAGATGAGATTTACACTAAGGCAGTACAATGCACAGGGTTTGTTACTCTATGAGTAATGAAAATGTTTTATAACCAGTGTGACTAACCCCAGGGACCGACCTAGGCATGCGCCAGTGCATATTTGGTTCTGAAACATCAGGACCTGGCTCTTAAATCTCAGAAATAGGCTTCTCAGTTGGCGCGTAACTTCTCAGATCATATTTTGATATTCTTTCGATGGATAATCGAGAGAGACACTCTTACATGTATTATATATATGATTATCATTTATCATTGTTGTAGAGTGCTTAACTGGTTGAGGGCTACATTATTTTTGATGGTTTGAATTTGTTCATCAAAATTTGTTTTATTAGAAATTATTCTGTTTATTTATATAAACAGAACATTATTTGTGTTTGACTGAGTATGAAACATGAGCAAGGCAAACATTGGCTTTTGCTCTGGTATCCTCATGTTTTTCAAAGCCCTGATAGTGGCTTCTAGCACTCAACCAGTTAAGTTAATACTTCAAGTCTTAATTACCAAGCATTAATCTTCACTGTGGTTTCTGATCAAGTCTTGGCTGCCTAAATAGGCAGCCAAGACTTGATCAGAAACCACAGTGAAGATTAATGTTTGCTACAGTGTACTAAATGAAAATGATGACAGCTATTACATACTTGCAGTGTGTGTTACAAACAGCAGTGTGACTCCATAAATTGAAATCTGGAGCATTAATTGAAAAAATAGGCTCCGAGGCTAGAGCGTATTTTAAATAGTCCTGATCGGTCCCTGCTAATCCAGTGCAATGCACAGGGTTATTCACACTTTCTGGCTATAAAAATTAATAACTGCCTTATCACACACCACATGAAACTCCCTCACAAGTATACTCACTGAGCAGTGTTGGGTGGCACTGGAATAATTAAATATCTTGGTATTCAGAAAATGATACAGCAGTTTACTGATATTGATTATTTTGGACTGCAATGTGCCAAACAATGTATAAGGTCAGGACAAAATGTCTGCTTTCAACTTTGTTCAAAATGTCTGCCAGAAAAACCAAAACAACTACAAATAATGGCACAATGCTGTTACCCCTGATAAATGCTGTTACCCCTGATAAACATCAAACCATGGTCCTCTCAGTTTGAAGTCTGATACTCTAACCACTGAACCAACAGTGAGTGTTAGTGTGCATCATGTATAAATCCATTCTATTTCATATTTAGTGCTGTTGCTATCACAAACCCTGAAACTTATAATCTCTAAAGGGGCTGATAGTGGAACAGTACAGCCACCATGGACTGGTCACAGCAACCCGTCTGTTTGAGTAAGTCATCAAAAAAATGGAACAGTTCAGGACGGAATTAAAGTAGTTATTGAAACAGGACATCCTTGAATTCTTCTTTTATCATATAACTTCTCCGTTTTCACGGCTTATTACCATTTCATATTTTCAGTAAAATATTCATTAGTGGTTCATAACACCTACAGTTGATTTGATTGGTCACTTTCAAAAGAACAATTTTTGGTTGGTTATCACTGAAAAGATCGTGTCAAATTAATGCAGTTAGAAAATATGATTGCATGTTGCTGTGACGTGTCTCAGTGAATGAAAGACAATGGGAAATTCCATTCTTTAACCCATTTTTTCTGTCTGAAAAAATGTGTTTTCTGTACATGCGTCCTGATGATAGAAGAGTTCAAGATGATACCCATCTGTTTGGATTAACCCTTTACCCAATGTAATGGTCAAAACCAGACAGCGCTATTCACAAAAATCGCCTATCTATTTTCATTATTTTTTGTCTCAAAAACATAGGTTATGACCCGTCTTTGAAACAAGGTCATTGAGCTCGTTCCAATGAGGGGTCATGACCTAATTTTTTGAGACAAAAAATGAAAAGAATTAGTTAGGCCACACACAGTAGATCTTCTGTTTCTCGGGCCATTATTTGTAAAATTTCATGCGGGCGAGCGGGTTTTTATTTTATTTTTTATTTCTGTAATTATTTCTTTGCCACCAAATGTTCATGTCCTTGGTATGTTTTAGGCCTCATAATCTACGGAGAAGCATGGGTGGTGGTGTATTTCGTCTCTTGAGAGCAAGAAGGCTTTGCAATGTTAAAGCATTGCAAAGCCTTCTTGCACTCAAGGGACAAATTTATCATTTTTTTTAACTTTGATAAAATATCAGACATAAACCATTTAATTTTTATTTTTTTAGTTTGCATTGGTTATAAAAAGAGAGCATGCGGCAGCCAAAAGGACCATGCGGGAGGGCCTGAGAAACAGATTTTTAATTTTTTTAGGCCTTATTCAAGAATTTTTGTTTGCAAGTGTTGTCTGCTTTTCATGTTAGGTAAAGTGTTAAGTGAATCAAAATACGGAATGCTCCACGGCGTAATCAAAGTAGTTTCAGAAGTGGAACATACTTGAACTCATCTTTTATGATCTGGTCTCCAGGACAGGAGATCTGGAGATAAAAGGGTGCAAGAGGAGACTCTTGGTAGAATTTTGAGAACATCTTGATGATTTTAAAATTTCAGAATCAGTGTGACTCAAATCGAATTAAATAGAATCATTGAGATGATGCTGAATCAAACAGAATTTTCGCGGGATTCAAGTTTGGGCATTTTTTCGTTTTTCCAGTTTGGTTCTGGCTTTTTTCGACAAACCTAAATGCAAGACCCAGCAAAAACTGGTTTTACTGTGTTTGTGCATAAGCAGATCAAAGTGTGTTACTTGGGGTGAACTGGACTAGCGACTACTGTAGACTCTTGTCACTTGTTCTATCTGACAAAGGGGCGAATCCATCGTGTTCTCATTGCCAAGTCTTCTCCTTTATTTACTCGTCCACTGGATCGGGCAATAAAGGAGAAAATGTGACAATGAGGGCACAACAAAGTTTAGATGAGCTTGATTCATTTTACTATGTTTTTTTCTGACTGAATGGGCTTAGCAACTGATCCCCTAGACTCCCTAAGAATGATCAAAGGGAATCTGGGCTGAACCCATTACAGACAAGGGTTTTGTGGACAGTGATGTACAAACTATAGCAGATTTTGTCCAAGTAAAGGAGCCAGAGGTATTATTTACTATCTGTTCTCAATATCTGTTCCAGACACCGAATCAAAATGGAATCGTAACAAGAGCTATGCCTGGTAATGCATCATGTTAGGCTTTTTTGAATTGTACATAATGACCGTTTTCATCCAACAGATGGCCTGCATCACTAATTGCTAAATCCATCAAAATACATTTTGGAGTAAGTAAAACAAAATTGCCTGAGGGGTGGGGGTGTTATAGGAGTTTTTTCCATTCCGTCCGGAAACGAGAACTTGGGCTAAATTCCAATAAATAAAGGGCCATAACTCTACAGCATATGGGGCGCTTAGAAACAGAAATCGAACATATCCTGTATTTTGTTATACTAAATGCACATGCCATATTTAACTCAACTCAAACTATTACAACTAAAGTTATCGTCCGGAAACGAAATGTGTCCACGGATGAACAGACAGGTGGACAGACAGAGAGACAATTCACATAATACATCCCAATTTTCTTACAGACGTATAAAAATGAAAACCTCCCAGCTCCACAGGACTTGATAAATTATACATTCAAAATTTTCAAGAAGAAATATTTACATGCAAGCATCTTCGATAAGCCTAAAATTTTTTTTTTTTAAAATTCAATGGTACTAATAGTATTCAACCTTGCACTGAAAGCCCTGATTACCATACAAAAGTAACAAAATCTATACTTACGGATCAACAGTGATGGAGCACAGTTAACCATAGTTACATCATAATAAATCCATTTGTAGAATACAAGGGCAACAAGATAACCAAATATACTCAGCATGAATATAACTTCTGGGATGAATTGCACTAAAATATTCAGCACACTTTTGAAATGACTGAAAAAGAAAACAAATACTATAAGGCCTAAAAAAAAGTTAATGAAAGTGTCAATGACACTGTAGCTTAACTTGACTGTGTGTTGTGTTTGACGAAAAGGATAATGTTTAGAGATGGGTGGTTTTCAAATTTCATGTCTGTTTCGGTTTCATTCAAAGAGTTGGGTTTTTCGGTTTTGGTTTTCATTCTACAAACAGAACAATACATTACATTTTCATATAAGAAGATGTATTTGGCGCCAGTCAGTGCTATAGGGCCTCCCTTTCCAGGGCAATGCACCTGTGTAATAGCCTATACCATTATTCTGATTTCCTGAGCACAATGTATTTGCATAAATTATCTCAAGAGTTTCAAGTTTGGAAAAATGATTTTTGCCTTGAGCCTGTTGCAAAATGAGCCCCTCCCCACCTCAAATGCCTGTGTTTAGGGTAACCCATACACACCCTAAAAAAGTTAAAAAATTTATAGTAATTTATATATTTTTTATACTTACCAATGACCCAGACTTAGCTGGTGCTAACTCTTAAAAATATAGGGCCAAACACAAATTTTGCCCCCCAATCCCCAAAATTTGCATCTAAAACCAAAGAAAACATGTCCTGAATGGCCCTCCACACTTCACCTCTACTGCGCATGCGCAGTGTCAAGGACGTCCCGAAATTGGCGCCATTAAACATTCTTGTAACCAGTGCCTGGTAAGCGCTATGTACTCAGCGGGGTGGTATGAGTTCCCAACTCCTGGGAGGGCCATCCCCGTCTGGGTCATTGGTAAGTATAAAAAATATATAAATTACTATAAATTTTTTAACATTTTTATACTGTACCAATGACCCAGACTTAGCTGAATAGTAAAAAGGCTGGAGGGCCTAGGACATAGAGCAAGTTGAAATACGCTCAATTATATAAAATAGAGTCATCCCCTCTAGGGGAAAAGGAGTATTAGGCCTTACATGTATCTTTCTTATTTATGATAAATTAGAAAGACACAACACCTTCCAAAATTGAGCATCATAACATCCATGTACTCTATTAATATCCAGTATAATCCTTGTACTAATAATTTTTAAAGTAAGCCCATAAATAAAGTCTAGAGAATAGAGACTCTTTATACTCCTTAAAAGTGTCTGAGGATTGTATATTAACGCCCATTTGACACGTGATATATACAAAAGCTATACTTTAAAAACTATGACCTGAATGAATTTTTAAAACATAAACTTTTCACTTAAAAGCCATCCCAGTAACAGCTCAGAATTACTAACTCCGGAGGAGGTATCCCCCTGTTTTCATAATAAAACAGGTGACACAAGGGAACACCCTCCCCCCCCCCCCCCCTTTTTCTTGCCCTGGGTCAAATAGCCCAGAGCAAAGAGGACAGCAGGACGGAGTCACTGCCGGAACAGAAAGCCTACCTAGCTATAGTAGCAACTGTTAAGTGAATGATATTCTGAGCAGTAGATAATAGACCTAACAATGGAGGCCTCCAAAAATGGACTCAATATTTCTGAGATAAAAATTCATGAATGTGGATGGCTGAGCGCAATGAGCAGCCTTCAAAAATCTATAACAGCAACACTATAAGTGTAAGACCAAGATGTAGAAAGAGCTCTTACTTCATGAGCCGAAATCTCAAGCACAAACTGCTGAGTCAATGATATACCATAAGCAGTACCGATAGTTAATTGAATCCATTAGCAATAGAATGGAGCGTAATGTCCTTCTATTAGGCATCAAAGACAGAAGAAGCTTTGTCCGTACTAATAAACTGAAATCTGTTTATAAATACGTAAACTCTAACCGGACAGAGTAAAGGCCTATGCCCGTACGAAGACGGAAGGACCTTAATAACAATAGGTTCCGGATATTATTAGGAGCCTGACTCTTAACCAAAAATCCAACCTAAGTAGTAAAGGAAGTAGTGTTTCCGTCACTACAAAAGTGAGAATCGTCCACCGATAGTGCATGAAGCTCAGTGACTCCTCAGTAAAAGAGAAGACTAACAGAATTACTGCCTTAAAAGGTCAGAATTGAAAACTACTGTATCCAGAGGCTCAAATGATTACTTAGCTAAATAAGAACCGAAGCTAAATTCCGTATAGGAATTTAATCTAATGATTCTAGGTCTATTTATCGAAAAGTTTCTAACTGACTTAGATAAAGAGACATAAGACTCAGTTGTAAACTATCATAGAGTGCATAGGTATGAGATAACATAGACCTATAACCTTAATAGTAACAGGCTGCAGTAGATTTTGTCAAACAAGTATACTAGAAAGTTGCAATGTCTAGTATGGAGGGATCAAAAATATCAACATAATGATCCCTACACCAACGACAGAA
The DNA here is from genome assembly GCA_031216915.1 of Pictodentalium vernedei. Lineage (NCBI taxonomy): Eukaryota > Metazoa > Mollusca > Scaphopoda > Dentaliida > Dentaliidae > Pictodentalium > Pictodentalium vernedei. The sequence continues at coordinate 72,278,874 of CM062297.1, forward strand.
GAGCCTCCACTTTAGCCGCATAGTATAGCGAAGAAGAGGTTCTCCTACAGTAAGAAATCACGTCCAAAGCTCGTCCTGTACAATGTTTGCCATGCAAGAAGGAACACACAACGGAATACGTGAAGGTTGAGACCTTGCGGGTTGTGATGAAGTTGACACGATTTCCCCAGCGAAAGAAGATCCTCTCATGGAGGAAGTTTTCGCGGTAAGTCCCACAGTAGACACCTGAGTAAATTTACCCATGGTCTCTGTGAAGACAGAGATGCTATCAACAGAATTGTATTATGGATGTTTATCTTAGCAATACTTGCTGAATCAACAGCGCTGGAGGATACGCATATCCTATCATTCCGTCCTATTAGATCAATAGAGCGTTAACAACATAAGCTCAGGGATCCGGACATGCAAACACATACGTCTGCAAATGAATAGTGAGTTGTGACGCAAATAAATTATCATTGGGCGTTCCCATTGATAGCAGATCTGATTGAATACTTGTTTGTTGAGAGTCCATTCTGACGGCAACAAGCGACCCTTGCGTGAAAGGGAGTCTGCTAATACAATCAGACGACCCGGAATATGACGGACCGAAGCAGAACTTGGTGTACTATAACAAACAGAAGGATTCTTTCCGTTAAATTGAATAACGGAATCGAATGAGTGCCTCCCTGGTTCCGGAGATATGCAACTACTGTCGTATTATCGGACAGGATTTGGACATGCGTTTCTGAATAATGTTCATCCAATGACATAGTGCAAGCCTAAAGAACATTATTCCCTGGAAGATAAGTGCTTGCCTAGAAACTGCGGAACCCAAAGACCCTGGTACTTCGAATCCGTTGGGATCAATATTGTACCCCAACCTGTTTGACTGGCATCCGTCATAATCATAAAACTCGGATCCGGCAACTGCAGTGGCACTCTCTGAGTCAACCACCGAATGATGCCCCGGTCTGAATCTCTTGCTACACATTGATAGACAAGAGAACGTGTATATCAAGCAATTCATAGATTGCTGAAGAGTTGCCGTCGAAGAGAAGCTTCTCCAAGACCGAAGCGACTCTGAGAGAGTTCTTCACCTTACTATCCACACGCGTGGATGTAGCTAGGGCTGCGTCACGTCTAACCAACTCCAGGTTGCCACTGAAGGGCGGAGTTATACGTGGAAAAACTACTGCCTTTGAAAGAAATCACATTGAGGATCATATCCTGGAATTCTTTCTCTTGAAGACAGAATGATAACGCCTCAGTAAGGTGGTCTACGAATGATAAAGCGTCTAAGTTAAGTTAACATCATTGTCGTTTCCAACATCGTGGATGGAATTGACATAGACGCCGAAAAAGATAATTCCCAGTCTTCAACCCCGCCGTCTAGACGCATATGAACTCTCGGTATGCCCTGTTCTGCCAAAACAAATTATTTCCTAGAATTGATAAAAGGCAGAAGAGCATTGCAGACAAGAAACTAGACTATCATGCTTGGTAGCAAGCTTATATATAGCGTCGTTAAATAATTCGAATGTTCTAATGACATTATTGGACTGTGTCGGTAAGTCAGGGACAATGTCCCTGAACCAATCCAAAACTCCGTGTCCAATGACGCTATTAGTCTCTTATCCCGCATCGCAGCAATGTAGTCCGACGGAACAACCTGTGGAAGATAATGCCGGAAGAAATGTATGGCAGCTTCCGTTGTTCCGAAAGGGAAAGCTCGAAATCGTCCGAATCCCTTTCGCCATCCTGTCGGACCCTATCAAGTGTTCGGTCGTCCGAACCTGATGCAACAGCGGAGCGCACCGACCCAGCGCCGTCGGATAATTCCTGATCCGACCGAGAATCTGTCGATTGCTGGGATGCTGCGATAAACTGTGCTAACTTGGATAGCACGTCCGTCACTGAGGCCTATGGAGAAGCGGTCTTACGATGCATTGCCGCTGGAAGCTCCGTGTTCGTTACCCCGTGCATACTTCTATTATGCGAACGAACGGAGTGTATAGGCCTTGTGTCCCTTGGCTACCGGATGGCGTAACCTGTTCGCCGTGGAATCACTGAATGACGAAGCTGGCCGGATACTCGAGGTCACGTAGCCAATGTGCGGTCGTGTGCGCTGCTGTGAGGATGAGGAAGCATTATCGACAGTCTCTCGGACTGTCAATATAACGGAGCGTCACAAGCGGCGGACATATGCTCCGAATGCGAAATATCTGTACCACAACATCCGGTCCCATATGTTGTTGTACGAGAGAGGGACCTCTCTCGCTCGCAGCCCGGACGGACCTGGACGAGCTAGGAACCGGACTAACAGGCTTCCTCCGATCTGTCCTCTAATCCGTCGTCACTGGATGTGTACTAAAGTTTATTATAGTGCTCGCATCACCCAAATCTCCTTCCTAGACCGCAACGGACGAACCCGGCTGCCGAACCATTCGATGAATGGACGCTACACCGGGTGAGCTAGCGAATGTCAACTCCGTCGATCCTACTAGGGACCTCTTAGGCGATTGACATATTCCATGAGCACTTATTGCCGCTAGCTCTTCATTAACTATGACGACAGAGGCACACTTTTGAAAGACATCTCCGTAACTTTGCGAACAAGAAACCAGACATGCTTGTTAATAGCAAGCAAATAATAATATATATAGCGTCGTTCAATAATTCGAAAGTTGTGTGACATTATTGGACTATGTCGGAACTGAGGGACGATGTCCCTGAACCAAACCTAAAATTTCTGTGTCCACCGACGCTATCAGTTTCTTATCCGGCATCGCAGCATTCTGGTCCGACGAAAGAACCTCTAGAAGATAAAGTCAGATGACATAAACAACAGCTTATGTTGTTCCGAAAGGGAAAGCTCGAAATCCTCCGAATCCCTTTTGGCATCCCGTCGGACCGGATGAAATTTTCGGACGTCCGTACCTGCTTCCGCGGAGCGTCCCGACCCAGCGTTGTCGGATAATACATGATGCGACAGATTCTGTCATTGCTGGGATGCTGCGATAAGCTGTGCTATTTGGGATAGCACGCCCGTCACCGAGGCCTGTGCAGTAGCGGTCTTACGATGCATTGCCGCCGGAAGCTCCGTGTACGTTGACTCCCGCACACTTTCTTATGCGAACGTCCGGAGTCTGCAGGCCTCGTGTCCCTGGCTACCAGATGGTGTGACCTGGTCGCCGATGATTCTCTGATTGGCGAAGCTGACTGGATATCCGAGGTCACGTAGCCAAGAGCGGTCATGTGCGCTACCATGAGAATGAGGAAGCCTTATTGACAGTCTCTCCGGACTGACTATATATCAGAGCGTCCTGAGCGGCGGACGTATGCTCCGAATGCGAAACATTTTGTACCACAACATCTGGGGCCAGATGTTGCTGTACGAGAGAGGGGCCTCTCTTGCTCGCAGTCCGGATGGACCTGGACGAGCTAGGAACCGGACTAAAAGGCTTCCTCTGTTCTCCCTCTAATCCGCCGTCACTGGGTGTGCATTTGGTTGATTTATAGTGCTCGCATCACCCCAAAACTCCTTCTAGACCACAACGGATGAACCCGGCTGCCGAACCATTCGATGAATGGACACTACACCGGGTGAGCTAGCGGACGTCAAAGGCTGTCGAACCTACTAGGGTCCTCTTAGGCAATTGACGTATTTACATGAGCACTTTTCCGCTAGTTCTTCATTAATTGTGACGACGGAGGCACACTTTTGGAAGACATCACGGATACATCACCCTATTCTTGATCGTCTGAAATAGAGATTGATAAAGTAGATTGACCCTGCGGGGAAAGGACCGGAATGGCCAATTCCCCACTAACATAACGTGACATGCGCTTCCCATGTTGTCATCGAAATTAACACATACAGAACAGGAGTTAGTGCGAGTACACTGACTACATATACAATGATTATGAAAGTCAGAGGAAGATTTCCTCTTATTACAATTGAACAATATCCTTTCATTGTGAAAAGAAAACAAATTCCTAGTACTCGCACCAACCCCTGACAATCAAAATACATAATAATATGACCCATTAATATAGAAAAAATAACTGCAATCAAAAAATTTTGAAAAAATATTTTTTCAGAACAGCCCAAGTTTCTGAAAAGTAACGTTGAGCCCCAATGGATCCCAAGCCTAAGTGTGGAGAAAATTTTTTTAAATATTTTAAACAATTTATGCAACACTTACGAACAATAAAATTAACATCCAGATATTATTTTCAAGAAATCCCCCCTCACACAGAGGGCTGTTGTAAATGTAAACAATAAGTGTAAAAACACAAGAACAAACTCCAGGCACCCTGGCCCGAAATCAGTTACCAATAATACACTATCTGATGCAAAACAGAGACTTCCAGGGAAGAAACTACAGAACATCAGATGGTAGATGCAGAACACTACGCCTAACCACCCATAGGTGAAGACGTAAACATGGGGAAAAGAACAGAATTCATTCTGTTATCCAGCTAAAACTCCCAAGAAATTTTAGTAATAAAATTACAGAAAATATGCCAAAAGCATGGGAGAATAGCAAGAGGGGACTTAAAGGAAAGGGAGAGAGGAAAACACTGAACAAGCAGTGTAATTTGATAACAAGAATGACCACAACAGGCTGTTGCCTCGAAAATAGGTAACTTAACATAATTTCATTGAAAAAATTTTAAGTTACAGCCCTGATAATTTTCTGTCACTCATTTTCCTCTCCTCCTTCTATATCCTCCTTAGAATCACCATTTCTCTAATATTTATGTGTCTGGCATCATTTAAACTGAGATTTACAAGCACAAAGATCAGTCAGATGTTAACTGATGAAGGGCCAAACAAAGAATGTTTAATGGCGCCAATTTCGGGACGTCCTTGACACTGCGCATGCGCAGTAGAGGTGAAGTGTGGAGGGCCATTCAGGACATGTTTTCTTTGGTTTTAGATGCAAATTTTGGGGATTGGGGGGCAAAATTTGTGTTTGGACCTATATTTTTAAGAGTTAGCACCAGCTAAGTCTGGGTCATTGGTACAGTATAAAAATATTATTATGCCGTCCATAAACATTTTATCAAGTAAATGTCAAGCATGAGACTTTAGTCTAATAAAAAAAAAATGAAAATAAACTGAAATTGTGCTTTGCATGACGGAAAGTAGGGCTGCACGGTATATCGATAAACCGATATATACCGGTATTCAAACCAATATCGATTGAATACTGGTGTAATTACAAAAATATCGGTTTATCGTCATTATTTATTTACCCTCAATTTAACTTTCATGATGTGTTGAGTTTTTTAATTGTAGCTCCGAATGAATAATATTATCCTTTTATCCAAGGAATCCTCTGCTTGAGCCCTCTTAATATACAAATTCAGCAGTTGAAAAAATAATTTTCAAAAGTTTCAACAAAACTATATCATGTGACCCCTCATTGGAACGAGCTCGTTCCAGTGAGGAGTCACATGATATAGTTTTGTTGAAATCTTTCGTTAAAATCTGATAAACTAACTTTGAAAATAATAAATTAAGATATCGTCTGCATTGGGTAATGTTTTTTCGAACTGCATCATCAAGGCGTGCTAATTCGTTCCGACTGTGATGCCTCCAGTCTCGATTGTGATACTTGTGTTCATATATCTGCACAGTTTTCGATATACTGGTATATCGCGGTATTTTTTTGAATACCGATACCGGTATTCAGTTTTGAATATCGTGCAGCCCTAACGGAAAGTATATCAAAATCATCCATTATGCCCCCCCAATTAAATGATGACCAGCTTAAATAAAGCTGTGATGGGACCTTTTAATTCTTTGAATTCACATGAAAATGGTCTAAAAGACCATTTTCATGTAAATTCAAAGGAATAAAAATTAAAAAAAAAAATTGGACAAAGACTGAAATCGGATAAAAAACTGAAAAATCTCATCCCTGAAAAGACGCACATATAGGTCATTGTAACACTAAATTCAACTTCAACTGTGATTTTGACGCTGGCTTTGGAGTTAAAGCTTTCAAAATTACATGTTACAGAAATCACTGGGGAAAAACTCCTTCCATTTAAGGCCTACAAAATTAAAAATCTGTTTCTCAGACCCTCCCACATGGTCCTTTTGGCTGCCGCATGCTCTCTTTTTAAACCAATGCAAACATAAGAAAAAAAAAATTAAATAGTTTATGTCTGATATTTTATCAAAGTTAAAAAAAATTGATAAATTTGTCCCTTGAGTGCAAAAAGGCTTTGCAATGCTTTAGCATTGCAAAGCCTTCTTGCTCTCAAGGGACGAAATACACCACCACCCATGCTTCTCCATAGATTATGAGGCCTAAAACATACCAAGGACATGGACTTTTGGTCGCAAAGAAATAATTACAGAAATAAAAAATAAAATAAAAACCTGCTCGCCCGCATGAAATTTTACAAATAATGGCCTGAGAAACAGAAGATCTACTTTGTGTGGCCTAACAGAGGTATACTTTGGGTACGTTTCCGTGGGCCGTTCCGAATGTATTCAGAATTCACCCGACTAGTGTGTCATGCGCAGTTCAATTACAGAATCTTATTCTCAAGGAAACGTTCATTGGACGTTAAATGATATTCAGAATAATCGATATGGATCAAGATTGCGTTTCTCGTCGAAGAATTAACCGACGACACAGAAAAAGTTGGTTGCGTTATAGGCAGCTAACAAGAATTATTCTGTGCACAGGCACTCGACAAATTATCAGATTTGATCATTTTAAATACGGTAAAACATATATTATATTATCAATACTAAAAAAAATAGTGTTGATAATATAACATATATTTTGTTAAAATTGAAATCTGATAATTAGTCGAGTGCCCGTGAATGGAAGTTGACTCGACACTTAATTTAACTGCAATGTGCAAAACCTTTGGAAACTTTGAACCTTGCAATAGCTTCCAAAAATGTTTTATTTTATGGTAGAGTGAGTCGTGGCTGATACAATTTGGTCTCAACACCGAATTGGAATTATAAGAATAGTCCGAATTTATTTTTGAATGGTAGAGTGAGATGTGGCTGAAACAAATTGGTCTCAACACCGATGCGGAATTATAAAGACAGTCTCAGTTTATTTTTCTATGAAATTAGAGAGCGAAAAGTACAAACTTGGGTACGAGGATAAGGCGTCGCCTCACAGAAACTTGGCCAGTGAATGCATATGGGGCCAACAGGAGTCATGTGTTACGCCCTTATAAGGGCGGCTTATTTCTAAATAGGTCAGTGGTGCAGTGTGTATTTGGGACAGGGGAGGGTCCGGTCAAAATGCCAAGTTGCATAATTTAATCACCTACTGGATGAAGATTTTATGCGTGTGGCTGCGGTGTGGTGTTAAACAGGGAATTAAAACTCGCAAGAAGAAACGGAGGTAGGGGCGTGCGTTGGATACCAGTCACAAAAAAGTCGACTAAAGACCAGGTGGCTGTCAGATGTTTGGGCTCGGTGTATAAAGTCGGTAGAGCTGCATGGGACTTGCTCCGAGTCCTCGCGAGTTAAAGCGAATGGGCCGTAGCAGTACAGTGTTACATGGGGTAAAGCATGATAAGGCTCATTTGGGTGGGGCGCAATTCTGTTGTCGCGGTTGAGTCAAAGAGACCTTGTAGGCTACTAGAGTCACATCGCAAAAGAGTCATGGGCACGGGCGACGTCAGAGCGAGAAGGTGGCTGTGCACTGAAAATGCTTGTGTCATTGTAACAATGGAGGTGTGTGTGTGTGGGGAGGGGGGGGGGTTACAGTGTTATATAGGGTAAACAGAAAGAAGGCGTTGTGCAATAGCCTCGGTAAAAGCATCGGGTCGAGCCGTATCGGAAAGGCTCAAAAGCCCCAGCGACGTTAAGGCCCCGCTGACCGACAGACCACATCCTGGAAAATCCAACGGATTTGTTTACGTAAATAAAACTGCTTTAGTGGTCATGGACCTTCTTCAGAGACCCCCTTCAATAGGCATGGGGAAACACGTGGGTCTCTAGCCATATACTGTACATACCAACACAAACACCGCTCTACTACTTTACAAGGTCTGTACCTAGTCACATAAGCCTTGAAATCCCATTCTAAAACAACACCTGTGAACCATAAAGGTTTTATTTGCACAATCGCGTACGAAAGGTTGATGGTTCACAGATGACGGAACTTGTCAATCCTTTTCTTAAATTGCACACGTTACATTAATTCTCACCCCTGGAGGCATACATGTATGCTATTTGTCGTGTGTGAGTGGAGGGGGGCGTATTTTAGCTTACGGTACTGACCACGAAAACACCATTCTGAAAGGTTCTGCTGTGACATTTTCACGATACCCCCCCCCCATCTCCATCCCCAATTACATCACTTCTCCAATTGCAGTTACGTAAAGGAAGACATCTTTCGGTCCCACCACTTTCTTATAATAAAACCCAATCAATCAGATTACTAAACTGTTATAACAGATAATTAGTTTGTTTATTGAGGGTTACGGAACTTTCGAATGCCAAGGCCATATCGTGTCGAGCAGTTTTACAGACGGAGAAAGCCGGGGTATCTAGAAAAGCCATCGCACAGCGACAAGTATCTACTAGACTCTCCAACGGACTCACCAGACACAAGCCGGGTGAGCATTGGTTGAATGCACGCATGCCATCAACGCACAGCATATCCTAGAACACTTTGCATCTGTGCCCCTGTGTGCGCAGTTTGGAGTGACTTGCTCAGTGTCACAATGCAAGTGGAATGGACCGCTTTCGCACTGTCGACATACCGGTCACAAGTCCGATGCGCCAACCAATGAGCCGCCGTGCTCCCCATTAGTTGCTTTTAAAAGATAACTATAACAGATCATTAATGGTAAAAATAGATAAGGCCAACTTAATCTGTAACAACAGAATATTAGTTTGCTATAACTGTATAAAAACTGTTAAAAACAGATTATTAGTTGGTTATAACACATTACTAATTTGTTAAAACAAATTATGAATATGTTATAAAAGTTTATTAATCTGTTGTAACAGATAAATAACTGGAGACGGGTTGGCACTTATTCGCCACAGTTGAAAACAAATTTCGGCCTCAAGATTTGTGATGTGCAAAGCTATTTAGTCAGTGTGCAATACTGCGCATGTCTAGAATAACGTTTATTCCTCCTCGAGAGGTGGATTAACAGAATACATTCCGAATAATATTCCAGAATACTTTTACTTGAACAAAACGACACGAATCACATTCTGCCTTATCTGCGCATGCCCAGAATAACACTAGTATTCTCGAATGGCCCACGGAAACGTACCCTTTGTTAAAATGTTCCCAAATTATACTTATTTCAGTGGCAAGAGAAATCCTGTTCTGGGCAGGAATATCTGCCATCAGCATGCAAGGAGTTAATTTGGGTCAGAATATGACGATTCTTAGTTTTTTTGATGGGATTCATGACATCAGGTGGAAAAAGAGTCTTGACAATGCAAATCACGTGTTCCATACATATTTGTAAATAAGGAACTGGAAGAAAAGTAATAGACGTGTAATAAAATTCTAGAAATCAGAAACCATAGAAATCACACCCAATGAAGCAATATGTATAATTTTCCCCTTTATAGTTAAAACTAGAAGTCCTGTCATGAACTGTGCGCTTGTCTAGGCTTAATTGCACGTCGGAATTGCACGCAATTGCCATATCGAATGGCATCCAAAGCACGGCAGGTTCTCCTGGTTACTCATAGCAAACACAGGCAATGTTTCTGCCAATGGACCTCCGGGTTGTGCACAGGCCATATGTACAGAATTTGATAGCCTTACTATGGTCATAACGCGTAGATTAACACGCAGATCGACGTGCTATTTGTGCGCATTTCATGACAGGATTCCTAGTTTTAACTGTATATTCAGGGCTTATATTTCGATGAGAATCCGAGAACCGATTCATGCAAAGATTTGCACAAGAAAACCATCGAGAATCCATGTAGATTCTCACTGCACCTTTGATAGGATTCACGTGGAAAGAATTGAGTCAATTTAACCCTTTATACCTAATACAGGGAAGCTACTAAACAAATACAAGGCTAACATGACCTGAAATATCCTGACATTTTGTCAATAAAATTGTACAAATATGGCTGTCATCTGAACAGGCTCAATGAACTGGTTCCAATGACAGCCATATTTGTAGGGTTTTATTGGTAAATATTGTTTATTTTTTAAGAAAATATCAACTTTAGTTTATTATTAAAAAATTAAAAAGCTGTGTTGGTTTACCCTTTCATGCCTCGGCACGTGCCATGCCGACAGGAAACTGACACTAAAAACCTGTCGGCGCGCTGCGCGCCGATGGCATAGTAATGCATCTACTCTCACCACAGTCCATGTGCTATCTCTATCAAATCACAGAAGTAATGTTCATGCCCGAATGAATTTAGAGTTATTTCCCTTCAGTTGTTTGGCTACAGTCTTAGCACAAATTGCACCACATTCAGTAATTCCACGGACGAATATCACTCTCATGATAGCGACATGGAACAGGATTCTGCAGTACAGCCAGGCTCAAATCAAGCTGACACAAACGACACTACTATGAGTGCTGGACATTCAGATGATGTTGCCAGTAATAATCCAGATGATGGAGAGAGTCCTTCAATGTCTGGAGTAGGACTGGCCAGTGGGAGGGGATGCAGCAAAAATAGAAGTGCTGGTCAGGGACATGGCATAAGGGGCTGGCGTGGCCTAGGAATTGGAGGAATCCAAATGAATGGAATTTTGTACACCTTTATCTAACAGACGATATGATCCCTAAATTAACCATAATATTCCAAATCTGGGGAGTCGCCAAAGGGTTAAAGGGTTAACATGTATTATCGGTATACAACAGGGTGCAACCACAGTGGTCTCATGGGATCATGGGACACTCACAGCATGTATGGATTCTCGCAACCATTTTTGCGAGAATCCAAATCGATTCTCCCAAATTTAGATGAAACATAAGCCCTGATATTGTTGTAAAATCTGAGCAAATATCACTGGAACTAGTGTTGGAGTATTGGTTGGAAGGCAGAAAAAAATATGCTGAACAACTTTATTTAAATATGCATGTACACTAGTACTGAAACGGTTAACCGGATAATCGGTTTGAAACCAGTTAGCAACCTAACCGATTAGAAAAACTGTCAACTGGTTATCCGAAATGTCGATAGTGATCATCATTCCACGTGTAAAACGTAGTAAATCTGCCGCTTCTCCTTTGGGCTAGATTACACCACAAAGCAGCGCTGTATATATTGAGAAATAATCGGCTTTGGCGTTGAAGACTTCGTTAATGATCGACAATTTCTGTGAGTACAGAGTAACCGCAGAAACTATTCCGTAGTATGTATACAAATGAACGTTGTCGAGTACTCGACAACGTTCGTTTGTATACACACTACGGAATAGTTTCTGAGAATTCTGCTTTCCAGTTCCTATAGTTTTGATCCCAGATTCGGTGAAATAATGGCTATGGTTAACCGGATATTATTCGGTTATAGCTCTCGGTTTGTCAGTTGTGAAAATGAGCCAACTGTTTCAGCCCTAGTGTGTATACAAATGAACGTTGTCGGGTACTCGACAAAGTTCGTTTGTATACAAACTACGGAATAGTTTCTGGGGTTACTCAGAACTCACGGAAATTGCCGATCATTAACAAAGTCTTGAAAGCCAAAGTAGATTATTTCTCAATATATACAGCACTGCTTCAAGGTGTAATCTATCCCAAAGGAGAAGCGGCAGATTTACTATGTTTTAACCGTGGAATGACGATCATTATCGATATTTCGGATAACCGGTTGCCGTTTTTTTTAAATCGGTTAGAGAGGTAACCGGTTTCAAACCGGTTATCAAGTTAACCATTTCAGTACTACGAATGTTACGTATCAGAAGTCATATGCACGCCCACACCTTCCAAATGAATAGAAAAAGGAGATTGAACCATGTAGATTCAATTAACACATCATCATTCATGGGATGAAGCATATTTCCCAAAATACTTTACAAGTTTCTTCAAATCCTGTTCTCTGATGCTGGATTTTAGTTCGGACTCTGACTCTTGAAATACAACTTACATCCAGCTTTAAGCACATCGATGCCAGGTGCCAGTTCATTGAGAAATAATCGGCTTTGGTGTTCAAGACTTCGTTAATGATCGTAGTTTCTGCGAGTCATGAGTAATCGTAGAAACTATTCCGTAGTGTGTATACAAACGAACATTGTCGAGTACTCGACAACGTTTGTTTGTATACACACTACGGAATAGTTTGAAAATTCTGCTTTCCAATTCCTATACTTTCGATTCCATATTCGGTGAAATAATGGCCACAGATAACCAGATATTATCCGGTTATAGCTCTCGGTTAGTCGGTTACGAAAATGAGCCAACCATTTCAGGCCTAATGTACACGGCAATTCCTTTAAGGTTGTTTGCCTTTTGTCTCATTAGAGCCCATTATAACATTCACAACACATTAAATAAACTATATAACACCACATCTGGTGACTTAAATCAGGTATAGTTAACCCTTTACCCAATGCACAGGATATAAGTCTAGCTGTATTACGGTAAGAATTTGCAGCTTGATATTTTGATTTTTTGACATCAGTTTTCAAAGATACCACACTACGAGAGTAGCCTTAGATTAGCAAGATTTTGTTAATAAGTAATTGTTTGGTTACAATTTATTGAAGAGTGTCAAAAGCACTCTCCAAAAAATTGCAACTGAACAATTTTATACAAGAAATTTTCTTCCACTGCTGAGCACACATCAAGCTAATAAATACAGCCTGAAGCCATTAAAGTGGCTTCTAGCACTTTTCAATAGATCCATGATAGTGGCTTCTAGCACTCAACTGGTTAATTAATCATGTAGAATTTAAGATAAATATTTACACCCGGTTTTCCTTCGTAGATGATAGTTTTTCAGTTGTTTAAACATCTGCTGACTGGAAAAAACTGGCCCTTTCTGGAACATAACTCTTACCCCACTGAACCCAGCAGGAGGAGAGCATAAGAGCACCACAGGCGTAATATTTTGATAGCCACATTTGAGAGGTGGGGGGGGGGGGGGGGGAGGGAGGGGGAATATGAATTTGGAAAATCACACTCTTGTTTTCCCTCAGATTGGATTGAAGAGTCTAAAATAGTGGTATCAGATTGATATTTGTGTTAGATAAATTATTTTTATACTTTGGGGAAAGTGACCCTCCTGAATATTTTCCTGGAAGGGCATTAGACAATCTTCTTTGATTTTTAATAAATGTTTGAAACATTACACTTACATGTGATTAAAGAGACTGATCCATACTCCATACATCATCTGTGATATACCCAATATCACCGACAATTTCATCTTGAAAGAGTTGCTGAAAGAAATCTTATTTGTACTCAACATCCAAATCTGAAATAAAGAAAATTAAAATTTTGAGTCTTGCGAATATTTGATTTTGTTGAAACTGAATATTGAACTGAAGACACAAAGTAAGTACTGAATTGAATATCAACAACCTTCTCATAAGACATAGCACCAACAAGGTAATTGAGTATTACATAATATATAATTCTCCATTTAATGCCAGCATAATCCGTTAAGCTACTTCGGTGAAGGAAAACCAATGTATAAAGACAGTCCAGAGAATGAGACTATTTATACTCATTTAAAAGTTTCCGAGGATTGTATATTAACGCCCGTTTGACATGTGACATATACAAATGCTTCACAGTGAGCTACACTTTAAAAACAGTACGTAAATGAGACATAGTTATTGCTTCACACCGAGCTACACATTAAAACCATCTCAGCACCGACTCAGGACTACTGACACTGGAGGAGGTATTACCTTGCTTTTCACTATAAAGCCAGATAATAAGGAAAAAAAAAAGCTTCTTTGAGCTTCAACAGAACCCAAGCCACATTCCATTTAGGAATTAATCTGAGAGTTCTAGGACTATTGATAGAGAAATTTCTAACTAGCTTGGATAATGAAGTATTTGATCCAACAGCCAAGTTATCATGATGAGCGTAAGTATCTGATAACATGGACCTTTAGCCCTTAATGGTAACAGGCTGCAGTTTGAGATCGTCAAACAAGTAGACCAGGAAATCTGCAACATTTGGTACGGACAGAGCGTATACGTCTATCGACTGATCCCTACACCAACAAGAGAAAACCCTCCACTTCGCTGCATGGTTCAACGAAGAAGAGGACCTCCTACAGTTAGAAATTGCGTCCACTGCGCATCCTGAAAAATGTTTCCTGTGCAAGTCTGACCGCACAATGGAAATACGTGAAGGTTGAGACCTTCCAGTTTGTGATGCAGTGTACAAGACTTACACTGATAAAGAAGATCCTCTCGTGGAAGAAGCTTCCGGGGAACGTCCCATAACAGACATCTGAGAAGACTGATCCAAGGTTTGTGTGACGACAGAGGTTCTACTAGCAGGACTGTCTGATCTTTAACAGAATCTGCTGAATCAACAGAGCTGGAGGATATGCATATCCTATCATCCTGGCCCATGAAATTGACAGAGCGTCTACTGCGTATGTCCGATGATATGGGCATGGCGATAAAAACGTCGGTAACTGATTGTCCCGGTGTGTCGTAAAAAGATCTATCATGGGACGATCCCACTGGTAGCAAATCTGCCTGAATATTCGCTTGTTGAGAGTCCACTCCGATGGCAACAGGCGATCTTTCCGAGAGAGCGAGTCTGCTAATACGTTCAGACAACCCGGTATATGATGGACAGAGAAATCAACGTGATGATTCATGATGAATAGGAGAATTGTCTCCATTAATTTGCATACTAGAATCAAGTGAGTGCCGCCTTCGTTCCGGAGGTACGCCACTAGTGTTGAATTGTCCGACAGAATTTGAACGTTCGCTATTAGGCGAATACTATGTAGTAGTGCTAGCCATATTAACATCAACGCTTTGATGTTTATGTGCTTCTCTCGGAACCGAGTCCCACAGACCCTAACACTTCAAGTCTGCAGGACTTAGGGTTGTGCCCCAGCCCATCTTACTCGCATCTGTCATAACTCTTGAAAGCCGGATCGGGCAGTTGCAGCAGAACTCCTGGAGTTAACCACTGAAGATCTGCCAAAATCTGAACCTATTGTTTTACTAGGTCTGTTAAAACAATACTGGTTTCGAGCGAATGTGTCTTCACACTCCAGTTCTGAGTAAAGAATATCTGGAGGTGACGTGTGTGCAGGTGGCCCATCAGAATATGATCCGCAGCCACTCTGCATAGCCCCATCAGTCGCATGAACTCCCTCGCTGTTATTGCGTCTGAGTGTAGACAAAAGTGAGCATAACAACTGACTAATTTCACTTTGGGTAACGGCAGACGAACCAGATTGTTGTGAGTCTCGAAGCTAATTCCCAAGTGAATGAACGACTTGGACGGAGCTAGATCCGACGTTTTCTCATTTACTATGAAACCGAGACGTTGGAGCAATAGTAGGAGACTCTGAACATCATTCTGAAGAATAATTCTGTTGCCGAATCTCTGCAGAATGTAGTCCAAGTAAGCTGACGTTACTGCAGATGAATGAGCTTGGAAGTAAGACATTACCGAGTTCATTATTCGAGTGAAAGCCCAGAGAGCCAGGTTCAGACCAAAGCACATTGCTCTGAACTAACAAACCTTCCCTTGCACGGCGAACCACAGGTACTTTCTGAATGCCGGATGTACCAGGACATGAAAGTAAGCATCATTTACATCTATGCTTGTTGCCTAGTCATTCACTCGAATGCTTGCTCTTAACGACCGAATGGTTTCCATATAGAACTTCGGAGTCATGATTAACTTAATGTTTATCCAGCTCAAGTTTGTGACTGGTCGGAACGAGCCATCTGGCTTCAGTATGAGAAACAGGTGACTAAAAACCTTGAGAATTTTGATTCTCGATGCCTCAACTGCTTCCTTTAATAAGAGAGCCTGTACCTCCGCTAGGAGAGACTCTCTTTTGAAAGAATCAGCTGGAAGATTTGTCCAACGCGGACATCTTGTTAGTGGGGTTTCGCACGGAATGATAGCCATAGGCCGTCCGAGACTACACTTCTCACTTACTGATCTTCCGTGACTGCTGTCCAGTTTTTCACGAAGTTTGATAACCTTCTTGTCGGAACGAGCCATCTGGCTTCAGTATGAGAAACAGGTGACTAAAAACCTTGAGAATTTTGATTCTCGATGCCTCAACTGCTTCCTTTAATAAGAGAGCCTGTACCTCCGCTAGGAGAGACTCTCTTTTGAAAGAATCAGCTGGAAGATTTGTCCAACGCGGACATCTTGTTAGTGGGGTTTCGCACGGAATGATAGCCATAGGCCGTCCGAGATTACACTTCTCACCCACTGATCTTCCGTGACTGCTGTCCAGTTTTTCACGAAGTTTGATAACCTTCTTTCAACTGGCAAGCAATAGAGGTCTTGTCCATCACCTGTAGGATTTGCGAGGCTTACAGGAGAAACTACATCCTCCCCTTAAAGATCCTCGCCCCGTCGGCTTAGGGGCATCTGACCGATAGTCCCGATCAGACTTACGCCCCTTTCCCGCGTCGCCATATTGATGACCTCCGGAGTAATTATATGAGGGCTTTTTGTACCCTCGCGAAGAGTTCCCTTTTGAAGATTTTGATTTGGAACATCATCGCTTACTCCGGTCTGCTGAAGCGGGTTGTTGAGACGCCGACTTCAAAAGCAGAGCACTGGAAGCTTTCTTAGTAGCCTGTTCATAGACTAACGAAAGCTTGTCATCAAAGATAGTACGTCCGGAGCGACCAGAGAGAGCTTTTCACCTTGTCATCTATAAGTGATGACGACGCAAGGGCAGCATCATGTCTGATTGACTCCAGATTTGCCACTGTCAGGGTGGAGTTATACGTGGCATACATGATTGCCCTGGAAAGAACTCTAAGCGAGGTACACATGTCCTCAAGTCCCTTCCCACTGAGATGTTGTGCCATAGCTCTGGTAAGGTGATCTGCACAGGACATTGCGTCCAAATTCGCTCTATTCGATGAAATTGCAGTTTCCATTACATCTGAGTGAATGTTGAATGAGGCAGGTAAGGATATATCTAAATCCCCGGCCTGCTAATCTAAATGCAGTAGAGCTCTCTGAACATCTTCTCCAACTGTTTTAAATAAATGTGGTCCAAGGAATAGCATATTTATGGAAGATGTTGATAAGAAACTGTCTTTTTCCCTCACACTCATGAGGTTAAATATGGCGTTGTCTATATGACTGGAGGCCAACGACACCTGTCTAGACTGAACCGGGAAAGAAGAACTTCTTCCTTCCTCCGTATAAAGTCTGCACCTTAACACATCAGCAATTTCTCCCTTTTTGTCGCAGCTTGGTGATTCAGTGGAACAAACTCTGGATAGTATTGATGGATAAAGTCCATCACAACCATATGTTGTTCCGAAAGGGAAGGGTAATCCTCTTCCTTATCCCGTTCACCATCCTACTGAATCAACGGAGAATCCTGGTCCATTGCATCTGCTTGAACAGACGACTGGACCGACCCAGCACCATCCGACAGCTCACTTCCAGAGTCTGAGGGAGGATGCTCCCGCACTGGCAGGGATGCTGCGATCAGCTGCGCAATCTGCGACAGCAAGTCCGTCACCGAGGCTTGAGGAGTAGCGGTTTTCTGTTTTTTAGCCGCTTGCTGCTCCTGGGCTGGCATTCCGGAGATGGATCTCTTCTCCGAATGTCCCAATGATCGAAGCCTTGGTTCCCTAGCTACCGGATGGTCTGACTTCATGGGCAAAGACTCGCTCCGTCTTCACACAGCTGGCTGGATATCCAATGTCGGGTAGCTATGATGCGGTCGTGTGTGCTTACTGATCGTAGCGGAGGGAGCCATGACTGCCGCTGAGGCCAGCTGCAGTCTAGAGGGAGAGTCCCGAGTGGCAGGTGTGGACATATGCTCCAGCCCATTTAAGTTTCTCATCACAACATCTGGCCTCAGATGTTGCTGGGTGAGCTATTGTTTTTAAGGTGCTCGCTCTACCCACTACACTTTCTTCAACCGCAACGGACATACCCGTCATTATGGCTCCCACAGACGGAGTAACCGCTTCTCCGGTCGAGCTAGCTGCCTGCAACGGTTCAAGACCACCGCCCAGTGGCCTTATCCCCTGCCTCATATTCAAGAGCACCTAAGCTGCTAGCCCCGTTTGCTCATCCGAGTGTGACAACGTTAGCACACTTTGGGTGGGTGTCACAATACCATCACCATGTTCGTGTTCCTCTGAAAAAGAAACTGAAAAACTTGAATTACCTTGCATAGGCATCTCACCACCAACAACGTACTGTGACACTCGCTTCCAACGTTTGTCATCCAAATTGACACATGTAGGACAAGAATCTGCAGGAGTCTGTTGACTACAGGCAAGGCAACACGCAAGTAAATCTGAGGAAGACTTCCTTGCCTTGTGTTTTGAGCAGTGAGCTTTCATCATTAATCAAAACTAAGTCGATCGTAATACCACAAACTCCACAATAAATATATGATAAAGATACATAATAAACAGCAAGCAAAATCGAAATCGAAAAATTAAATTAAAAAAATCTGAAAAAAAGCCTAAGTTCCCAAAGGAAACCTGAAGAGCCCAAGGGCATCCCAATAGAGCCTTAGTGTGGATAAAATCCAAATCTTTTTGCTACACTACCCGAATATTAATTAATGTATCTTACAACAATCCTACAGTAATAATAACTAAATACTACATATATTTAAAGCTGTTGCCAATGTGAACAACGTCAAGGAAAAAACTGGAAACAAGACATCAGGCACAGAAAAAAGGCCCAAAGTCAGTAAGAGATTTTAAAGCAACCAGATGTAAAGCAAGATCTTCAAACAAAGAAAAAAGATAGAAGATGCATGACCCAAAATGATCTAACACCCCTAGGGTGAGGACGTAACCATGGGGATATACATAATAAACATGAAAAATTTAATGTAATTTGTATATTTTTTATACTTTCCAATGGCTCAGACTAGCTGGTGCAAACTAACTGTTATTAAGGGCAAAATACAAATTTTGAACCTCCAAATCCCCAAAATTTGCCTGCAAACCGAAAATTAAACTCCTATCCGGTCCTCCATACTTTTACCCTCCGCGCATGCGCAGCCATCAGGAATTGGCCGAAACTGGCGCCAACATAATTCTTTGTAGATGAGCTTACGACATAATAACTCAGCGGGGAGGTATGAGAGCCCACTCATGGGAGGGCCATCCCCATCTGGGCCATTGGTAAGTATAAAAAATATACAAATTACTTTAAATTTTTCATATTTTTATACTATAAACCAATGGCCCAGACTAGCTGAATCATAAAAAGGCGGAAGGCCTAGGACTTCAGAACTAGCAGACCAACATAGTTCCTAAGCCTGCAATCCAAGGTGAAAGGAAAATTAAATTTAAAAGGAATTACATGTATGTCTCTCTATACAATAATAGAGAAGATATATCATAAATAAGGAGTCAAATTCCAGTAATTCTTTATTCTTAGCATGAAGACTATGCTAATTGGGTGTAACAAGTTCCCAATTTTAAAGGCTAGTTCGAACTAAAGCACCATAAATTAGGATGGCGTATTCAAGAGTGAGAGGTTAACCCCCACAAAACACACCAAATGCAATAATAAAACAAGCTGTATCCAGGATTCGATATAATCTTCAGTCAAACAGGTTCACTCTAGGTACATGCTATCAAGCAGGAGGAGATTTTAAGAAATCTCCCCCCACTTTTTGAAGGAATCTTCTTCAAAAACGAAGAGGGGAGCATTCTGGAATCAGTAAAAGCGGGGTACCAATTAACAATATAAAATCGTCGAACAGGCACCCAGATATTAATTATTATTAATAAAATAGGTGCTTCATGCCACTTCAGAAGCTGAGGCTATAGCGTTGGTGCCGGTAATTAACTGCATGCTTCTTAATGAATACCGGAGTTGGCATACGTAGATAGGTCAAAAACCGGTGATAAATGTTAAAAAATTTATAGTAATTTATATATTTTTTATACTTACCAATGACCCAGACATAGCTGGTGCTAACTCTTAAAATATAGGGCCAAACACAAATTTTGCCCCCCAATCCCCAAAATTTGCATCTAAAACTAAAGAAAACATGTCCTGAAAGGCCCTCCACACTTCGCCCCTACTGCGCATGCGCAGTGTCAAGGACGTTCTGAAATTGGCGCCATTAATCATTCTAATAACCAGTGCCTGGTAAGCGCTATGTACTCAGCAGGGAGGCAAGAGTTCCCAACTCCTGGGAGGGCCATCCCCGTCTGGGTCATTGGTAAGTATAAAAAATATATAAATTACTATAAATTTTTTAACATTTTTATACTGTACCAATGACCCAGACATAGCTGAATAGTAAAAAGGCTGGAGGGCCAAGGACATAGAGCAAAATGGAATACGCTCAATAAAATAAAATAGAGTCATCCCCTGTAGGGAAAAAGAAGTAATAGGCCTTACATGTATCTTTCTTATTTATGATAAATTAGAAAGATACAACACCTTCCAAAATTGAGCTTCATACATCCATGTACTCTATTAATATCCAATATAATCCTTATACTAATAATTTTTAAAGTAAGCCAATAAATAAAGTAAGTCTAGAGAATAGAGACTCTTATACTCCTAAAAGTGTCTGAGGATTGCATAATCATGTCCGTCGACATATGCAATATTCAAAAGCTATACTTTAAAAAACTAAGACTTGAATGAATTTTAAAAACCTAAACTTCTCACTAAACAACCATCCCAATAACAGCTCAGAATTACTAACTCCGGAGGAGGTATCCCCTTGTTTTCATAGTAAAACAGGTGACCCAAGGGAACACCCTCCCCCCCCCCCTTTTCTTGCCCTGGGTCAAATAGCCCAGAGCGAAGAGGGCAGCCGAACGGAGACACTGCCGAAACAGACAGCCTACCTAGCTATAGTAGCAACTGTTAAGTGAATGACATTCTGAGCAGTAGATAATAGACCTAACAATAGAGGCCTCCAGAAATGGACTCGATATTTCTGAGATAAAATTCATGAATGTGGATGGCTGAGCGCAATGAGCGGCCTTCAAAAATCTATAATAGCGACACTATTAATGTAAGCCCAAGAAGTAGAAGAACTTTTACTTCATGAGCCGAAATCTTAAGCACAACTGCTAAGTCAATGATATACCATAAGCAGTACCGATAGTTAATAGAATCCATTAACAATAAAAATGGAGCGTAACGTCCTTCTACTAGACATCAAAGACAGAAGAAGCTTACGCCCATAGTAATAAACAGATATCTGTTTATAAATACATAAACTGTACCCGGAAAGAGTAAAGGCCTATGCCCATACGAAGACGGAAGGACCTTAAAATAATAGGTTCCGGATAATAGGAGCCTAACTCTTATGCAACAATCCAACCTAAATAGTAACGGAAGTATTGATTCCGAAACTATGAAAGTGAAAATCATCCATCGATAGTGCATGAAACTCACTGAATCTACAGTAAAAGAGAAACCAACAGAATTACTGTCTAAAAGGTCAGAATTTGAAAACTACTGTTTCCAGAGGCTCAAATGATTACTTAGTTAAATAAGAACCGAAGTTAAAATCCGTATAGGAATTTAATCTAAAGATTCTAAGTCTATTTATCAAAAAGTTATTAACTGACTTAGATAAAGAGACAAAAGACTCAATTGTAAACTATCGTAGAGTGCATAGGTATGAGGTAACATAAACCTATAACCTAAATAATAACAGGCTGCAGTAGATCTTGTGAAACAAGTATACTAAAAAATAGCAATGAGTAGTATGGAGGGATCAACAATATGAACATAATGATCCCTACACCACGACGGAAGAGCCTCCACTTTAGCCGCATAGAATAGCGAAGAAGAGGATCTCCTATAGTAAGAAATCGCGTCCAAAGCTCGTCCAGTACAGTGCTTACAATGCAATACGGACCACACAACGGAATACATGAAGGTTGCGACCTTGCTGGTTGTGATAAAGATGACACGATTTACCCAGTGAAAAAGATCCTCACATAGAGGAAGATTTCACGTTAAGACCCACAGTAGACAAGAGAGTAAATTACTCATGATCTCTGTGAAGATAGAGATGCTATCAACAGAAATGTATTGTGGTTGTTTATCTTAGCAATACCTGCTAAAACAACAGCGCCGGAGGATACGCGTATCCTATCATTCCGTCCTATAGATCAATAGAGCGTTAACAATATTAGCTCAGAGATCTGGACAAGCCAACACATACGTCTGCAATTGATTAGCAAGCTGTGTCATAAATAAATCATCATTGGGCGCTCCCATAGATAGCAAATCTGATTGAATACTTGTTTGTTGAGAGTCCATTCTGACAGCAACAAGCGACCCGTAAGAGAACGGGAGTCCGATAAAACAATCAGACGACCCGGAATATGACGGACCAAAACTGAACTTGGTGTACTATAACCAACAGACGGATTCTTTCCATTAAATTGAATAACGGAAACGAAAGAGTGCCTCCCTGGTTCCGGAGATACGCCACTACTGTCGAATTAAAGGACAGGAATTTGGGCATGCGTTACTGAATAATGTTCATGCAATGACATAAAGCAAGCCTAAAAAACATTATTCCGCGGAAGAAAACTGATTGCTAAAAGACTGCGGAACCCAAAGACCCTGGCACTTCGAATCCGTAGGGATCAGTATTATATCCCAATCTGTTTGACTGGCAACCGTCATAACAGCCACACTCGGGTCCGGCAACTGCGGCGGCACTCTCTGAGTCAACCACCGAATGTTTGCCCCAGTCTGAATCTCTTGTAACACTAGATAGACAAGAGAATGTGTAAACTGAGCAATTCATGGATTGCCGAAAAGTTGCCGTCGAAGAGAAGCTCCTCCGAGAACGAAGCGACTCTGAGAGAGTTCTTAACCTTACTATCCACGCGTGTGGATGTAGCTAGGGCTGCGTCACGTCTAACTAACTCCAATCAGCCACTGAAGGGCAGAGTTATACGTGAACAAACTACTGCCCTCAAAAGAAATTACATTGAGAATAATATCCCGTAAATCTTTTCTTGAAGACGTAATGATAACGCCTCAGTAAGGCGGATTACGTATAATAAAGCGTCTAAGTTAAGTCTACTATACATAATGTCGTTCCCAACATTGAAATTGGAAAAGACATAAACGGCGAAAAAGAATATATGCAGTCTTTAATTACACCGTCTAGACGCATATGAACTCTCGGTATGCCCTGCTCTGCCAAAATAAACTATTTGTATAAATGATAAAATGGCAGAAATGAGCAACGCGGACAAGAAACTAAACTATCATGCTTAGTAGCAGGCTTGTATATATATATATATAGCGTCGAAAAATAAAACACATGTTGTAATGACAATATTGGACTGCGTCGGTAAGTCAGGGACAATGTCCCTGAACCGATCGAAAAATCCGAGTCCAATGACGCTATAAGTCTCTTATCCAAGATCGCAGCAATGAAGTCCGAAATAATAATCACTGGAAGATAATGCCAGAAGATATGAAAGGCATCTTCCGATACTACTAAAGGGAAAACTCGAAATCTTTCGAATCCCTTTCGCCATCCTGTCGGACCCTATAAAGCGTTCGGTCGTCCGTACCTGATGCAACCGCGGACCGCACCGACCCAGCGCCGTCGGATAATTCCTGATTCGACCGAGAAACTGTCAATTGCTGGGATGCTGCAAAACAACTGTGCTAACTCGGATAGCACGTCCGTCACTGAGGCCTGAGGAGAAGCGGTCTTACGATGCATTGCCGCAGGAAGCTCCGTGATCGTTACCCCGTGCATACTACCAATATGCGAGCGAACGGAGTGTATAGGCCTCGTGTCCCTTGGCTACCGGATGGCGCGACCTATTCGCCGTGGAATCACTGAATGCCGAAACTGATCGGATACTCGAGGTCACGTAGCCAATGTGCGGTCGTGTGCCCTGCTGTGAGGATGAGGAAGCATTAAAGACAGTCTCTCGGACTGTCAATATAACGGAGCGTCCCGACCAACGGACATATGCTCCGAATGTAAAATATCTGAACCACAACATGCGGTCCCCTATGTTGTTGGGCGAGAGAGGGACCTCTCTCGCTCACAGCCCGGACGGACCTGGACAAGCCAGGAACCGGACTAACAGGCTTCCTCCGATCTGTCCTCAATCTGCCGTCACTGGGTGAGCACTAAAGTAATTAAAGTGCTCGCATCACCCAAATCTCCTTCCTAGACCGCAACGGACGAACCCGCCAGCCGAACCATTCGATGAATGTACGCTACACCAGGTGAGCTAGCGAATGTCACTCCGTACGCAATAGACATATTCCATGAGCACTTATTGCCGCTAACTCTTCATTAACTATGACGACAGAGGCACACTTTTGAAAGACATCTCCATAACTCTTCGAACAAGAAACCAGAAATGCTTGGTTAACAAGCATAAAATAATAATATATATAGCGTCGTTCAATAATTCGAAAGTTTGTGTGACATTATTGGACTATGTCGGAACTGAGGGACGATGTCCCTGAACCGAACCAAAAATTTCTAAGTCCACCGACGCTATCAGTTTCTTATCCGGCATCGCAGCATTCTGGTCCGATGAAAGAAGCTGTAGAAGACCAAGACAGATGACATACACAACAGCATATGTTGTTCCGAAAGGGAAAGCTCGAAATCCTCCGAATCCCTTTCGGTATCCCGTCGGACCGGATGAAACTTTCGGACGTCCGTACCCGCTTCCGCGGAGCATCCCGACCCAGCATCGTCGGATAAAATATATGCGACAGATTCAGTTGATGCTGGGATGCTGCGATAAACTGTGCTATTAAGGAAAGCACGTCCGTTCCCGAGGCCTGTGCAGTAGCGGTCTTACGATGCATTGCCGCCGGAAGCTCCGTGTACGTTGACTCCCGCACACTTCCTATGCGAACGTCCGGAGTCTGCAGGCCTCGTGTCCCTGGCTACCGGATGGTGTGACCTGGTCGCTGAAGAATCCTTGATCGGCGAAGCTGGTAATATATCGGCGGTCACGCAGCCAAGGTGCGGTCGTGTGCGCTGACGAGAAGAGGAAGTCTTAGCAGTCTCAGCGGACTGCCTATACAACGGAGCGTCCCGAGCGACGGACGTATGCTCCGCTTACGACACATTTTGTACCACAACATCTGGGGCCAGATGTTGTTGAACGAGAGAGGGGCCTCTCTCGCTTGCCGTCCGGATGGACCGGAACGAGCTATGAACCGGACTAAAAGGCTTCCTGCGTTCTCCCTCCGATCCGACGTCACTGGGTGTGCATTAGGTTAATTTATAGTGCTCGCATCACCCCAAAATTCCTTCTAGACCGCAACGGACGAACCCGGCTGCCGAACCATTCGGTGAATGGACGCTACACCGGGCGAGCTAGCTGACGTCAAAGGCCGTCGAACCTACTAGGGTCCTCTTAGGCAATTGGCGTATTTACATGAGCACTTTTCCGCTAGCCCTTCATTAATTGTGACGACGGAGGCACACTGTTGGAAGACATCACAGATACATCACCCTAATCTTGATCGTCTGAAATAGAAATTGATAAAGTAGAGTGACCCTGCGGGGAAAGGACCGGAGTGTCCAAATCCCCAACAACATACCGTGACATACGCTTCCCATATTGTCATCGAAATCATACGATACAGAACAGGAGTTAATGCGAGTACACTGACCACATATAGAATGATAATAAAGTCAGAGGAAGACTTCCTCTTAAAACAATTGATCAATATCCTTTCAATGTGAAAAGAAAACAAGTCCTGGTACTCGCACTATCCCCTGGCAATCAAAATACATAATAATAATATGATCCATTGATATAGAAAAAATAATTGAAATCAAAATATTTTGAAAAAATATTTTTTCAGAACAGCCCAAGTTTCTGAAAAGTAACGTTGAGCCCCAATGGATCCCAAGCCTAAGTGTGGACAAAAATTTTAAAAATATTTTAAACAATTTATTCAACACTTACGAACAATAATAATGTATCTAGTTATGATTAAAATAACATCAAGATATTATTTTTTAGAAATCCCCCCCTCACACAGAGGGCTGTTGTAAATGTAAACAATGAGTGTAAAAACACTAAAATAAGACTCCAGGCACCCAGGCCCGAAATCAGTTACCAAAAATACACTATCTGATGCAAAACAGAGACTTCCAGGGAAGAAACTGCAGAACATCAGATGGTAGATGCAGAACACAACGCCTAACCACCCGTAGGTGAAGACGTAAACATGGGGAAAGAACAGAATTCATTCTGTTATTCAGCTAAAACTCCCAAGAAAATTTAGTAATAATAATTACAAAAACTATGCCAAAAGCATGGGAGAATAGCAAGGGGGAACTTAAAGGACAGGGAGAGAGGAAAACACTTAAAAAAAAAACAGTGTAACTAAATAATCAGAATGACAACAAAATGGCTGCTGCCTTGAAAATAGGTAACTTAACATAATTTCATTAAAAAATTTTAAGTTACAGCCCTGATAATATTCTGTCACACATTCTTTTCCTCTCCTCCTTCTCTATCCTCCTTAGAATCACCATTTCACTAATATTTATGTGTCTGGCATCATTTAAACTGAGATTTATAAGCACAAAGATCAGTCAGATGTTAACTGATGAAGGGCCAAACTTAGAATGATTAATGGCGCCAATTTCGGAACGTCCTTGACACTGCGCATGCGCAGTAGGGGCGAAGTGTGGAGGGCCTTTCAGGACATGTTTTCTTTAGTTTTAGATGCAAATTTTGGGGATTGGGGGGCAAAATTTGTGTTTGGCCCTATATTTTAAGAGTTAGCACCAGCTATGTCTGGGTCATTGGTACAGTATAAAAATATATACAAAATACACTTGTTCAAAAGAATATCAATGAATGGTCTCTGGAGAGTAAACACGCTTCCAAGGCAACCCACAGGTGACCCCGTTCAGGTGTACAATTAATTCCAATAATAATACTCCCAGACGAACGAATATACATGTACCGGAATACATAGCAATCTTCATTCGATTTCCATGTAAAATGTGTACTGAAACTATATAGCCTGGATTTAGAAATGGATTGAGCTATGATTAACAGACCGGTCACGGACCGCCCCAAAATACATTATTTTTTCTCAGGTCCATAACATACAATAATGCATCCGCCTCATAAACACATATTATGTATGCGAGCCTTGAATCTCGCATGTAATAATCCAAATACCAGTTAACTGACTTGTCAGACAAACCGGTACACAAAGGCTAGCAATTTATTGATAATGAATCATATGCTCGTATCTGACTTATAACGAACAACCACAGGAAACAAATCAACTAAAAAGTGGATGTGCCCATGAGGTCGCCATAGAACACGACTCAGCCACCAATCGATAAGCCATGAAAGGCATGTAAATACTTAAATGCATACGAGGCTTGCGGGAAGGAAACTACGTCCTGTCCTGTAATCGCCTCTTAACACATTGGCAGTGGGGAGGGGGGATTCGATGGTAATTTCATATTGAACCCCCCTCACCCGCATTACTTGAATCGTTCTTGTGTTAGTCATAGCAAATACACCATATTTTCATAATAACTCACACCAAACTATAACGGTTGGGAGAGAATAACCTCCTCTAACAAACAGTATTATGTCCTATAGGACAACAAACTCAGCCTAGCTAAGCAGCTAATGGTCTTCCTATACGTGAAGACAATAAAGCTGATAAGACAGATAGATTGGTATAAGCTGCGACCCTGAAGGCTCACTGACTGGAGACTTACAACTATCATCGCACAAGGTAGGGAATGAAAAAACGTTAAATAAATAGCCCTAAATTCCCAATATTATAGACAGCGGCCTCAAGAGATTTTTAATTCAGTTATGTCACTGCATAATACTTAAAAAATCTCGCTCATAATTCTAGTATGACTACAATGGTGTAAACAATAAGACTTAAGTCTATGACACATGAGAAAAAACAAACCGAAAAGCACAGTACTTCTTTTTGGCTTTATTCCCAAAAGACAGCGGTCAGAGCCTAACTAACGTAGCTAGAAGTCTTCTTCTCTGTGAAGACTGATATCTCGGTGTAATTAGTGACTTATTCATCTTCACACAATTAGGGAATGACGAGCCATTTTCCTAACAGCTATAATTCCCAAAAGACCGCTGTAACCATACATAAGGCTACCATGGCATCCACAATGACATAAATGCCTTGCTGCCAAGGAATATCTTAGCCTATCTATGCACTATCCTTCCTGATACAGGATGAGAAACAGGTGATTATAAAAAACTGGAGAATAATTTCGACGACATCTAATGCTTTTCTTCAATAGGAGCTTGGACTGCCAGAAGGAAAGCCTTTCTTGGAAGATTCTCCCACAAGTATATCTTGTAAGTGGAGCTTGCTCGGGCTGATAGCCGCCAGCCTGCCGAGACTATTCTCATCCACTGATCTTCTGCAATATTATCCACTTTATTGCGAGGCTGATAACCTACTGCCAAGTGGATTTACCAAAATCTATTCTCGAAGACCTCAATTGTTCCCTTAAGAAGAGAGCCTTAACCTCCATTAGGAGCAACTCTCTTTGAAGGAACTTCCATTATTAACGTCCAGTTCTTGTGAAGGTGATAACCTTCCGTCCACTGAAAAACAATAGTGGTCATATCCATCACCTGGACAACTTACGAAGCTTATGGAAGGAGAAACTACGTTCTCACCCTGAAGCAGCTCGTCTCGTCAATCTCAACAGTTCCCTCCAATAAGAGAGTTTTACCTTTGCTTGTAGAGGCTCTCTTTGACAGGAACTTCCGTGATTAACTTCCAGTCTCTCATGGATACCTTTCGTTAATCGACGGCCTTGGGGGGTCTGATCCATAGCCTTGATCAGACATATGCCCCTTTTCCAAATCGCTATAATGACGACCTCCAGGGTAAAGATAAGAAGGTTATCTCCCTCGTGGGACATTTTCTTGATGTTTTCTTAGAAGTGGAACAGCCTCGCTTACCCCAGTCTGCTGAAGTGTGTTGATGACACACCTACTTCAATAGCAGTGGTCTGGAAGCCTTCTTGTAGCCTACTTATATAGCAGTGCAATCCTGTCGTCAAATAGTGTATTTCCGGTGACCGGAGCGACTCTGAGAGAGCTTTCCACCTTGTCATCTAAAAGTGATGACGACGCAAGGGCAGCATCACGTCTTACCAACTCCAAATTTTCCACTGTCAGTGCGGAGTTGAACGTGGCATACATGACTGCCCTGGAAAGAACTCTTAGCGAGGAACAACGTCCTCATATTCCTTCCCATTGAAATGTCGCGTCATAGCTCTGGTAAGATGATCTGCATAGGACACCACATCCAGATTTGCTTATTTGATGAGATAACACATTCCATCAATTCGAAGTGTATATTAAATGATGCAGGTAGGAACATTTTTTCATCCCCGACCTGCTCATTCAAATGCAGATGAGCTCTCTGTACATCTTCTGCAACCGTTATAAACGAACGTTGTCCAAGGAACCGTATATTATTGAAGATGTCGATAAGAAATCGCCTTCCTCCTAGCATTAGAGAGGTAGAATATGACATTGTCAATGTGGCCGAAGGCCTGCGAAACACCTTCTGGATAGTGTCGGAATGGAAAGAACGTCCTCTTTCCTCCGCACCTGGTCCGCTTCCAGAGATGACAGCGGTTTCTCTCTAAAAGACGCAGCATGATGATCGGGTGTAACAGATGCAGGATAGTAATGCAGCCCATCACTACCCTATGCTGTTCCGAAAGGGAAGGGTAATTCTCTTCCTTGTCCCTTTCATCACTCGACTGAATCAGCTATGACGTCCGGTCCCTTGTGTCTGCGTGTACAGATGACTGGACCGACCCAGCACCGTCCTACAGCTCAGCTCTGGAGTCGGCGGGAGGCTGCTCTTGCACTTGCTGGGATGCTGCGATTAGCTGCGCGATCAGCGACAGCATTTGCATTACCAAGGCATGAGGAGCAGTGGTCTTCTGTACCTTTGCCGCTGCCCCTGGGATGAATATCCGGAGGTAGCACTTCAGAGCATATATATAATGATGCAGGTAGAGACATTTCTGCATCCCCGGCCTGCTCATATCTTCTCCGAACATCCCTGTACTTGAGGAGCAGCGGCCTTCTGTTCTTCGCCGCTGCCCCTGGGATGAATATCCGGAGGAAGTCGGGAAGCTCATCCTATATAGTAGTCACAGCATGATGATCAGTTTGAAAAGATTCAAGACATTACTGATGAATGAAGTCCATAACTTCATAAACTGTTCCGAAAGGGAAGGGTAATTCTCTTCCTAGTCTCTTTCACCATCCATCTGGTCCCTGGCGTCTGCATCTGCAGATGACTGGACCGACCCAGCACCGTCCGACAGCTCACCTCCGGAGTCTGTGGGAAACTGCTCTTGCATATGCTGGGATGCTGCGATTTGCTGTGCGATCTGCAACAGCTAGCCGTTACTGAAGCTTGTGGAGCAGCGGTCTTCCGTCTTAAGCGCCGTTTGCTGCTCCTGGGATGAAGATCTAGAGGTATATCTTCTCCGAACGTCCAATTGATCGATGCCTCAGAGTGCTAGCTACTGAATGGTCCGACTTCATGGGCGAAGAATGGCTCTGTCTTTGCGCAAGTGACTGGATATCTGAAGTCAAGTAGCTAGACTGCAGTCATGTGTGCTTTAATAACGTAGTGGAGGAAGCCATGACTGATGCCGACCATGGCTGTAGACTTGATGGAGCGTCCCAAGCGGTGGATGGACGTATGTTCTGTTCGTACAAGTTTCTCAAAACAACATTTGGCCTCAAATGTTGTTGGGTTAGAGAGGGAGCTCTCCTACTCGCAGTCTCATCAGCCCTCGCTGAACCTCCCAAAAAGAAAACTTGGTTCCGGCTTGTGTAATGTAGCAGAGGAAGTCCTGACTGAAGCCGACCGTGGCTGCAGACTAGACAGAGTGTCCCGAGCAACGGGTGGATGTGTGCTCTGGCTCGCACATGTTTCTCAAAACAACATTTGGCCCCAAATGTTGTTGGGTTAGAGAGGGGCCTCTCCCGCTCACGGTTCTATTAGACTTTGCCGAGCATCTCTAAAAGAAACTTGCCAACTTCCTCCCTATTCCTCCCTATTTCCATCGTCGCTGGGTGAGCCTTTATTTTGAAGTGCTCGCTCTACCCACATCTACACTCTTCCCTTGACCGCAACGGACTTAACCGGATGGAGTAACCGCTTCACCGGTCGAGCTAGCTGCTTGCAAGGATCCCTTGCTTGTATATGAGCACCATGCAGCTAGCTCTATTTCCTCTTTAGCTCAACCGAGCGCGACGATGGTAACACACTTGGATGGATGTCACACTATCATCACCATGTTCATGTTCCACTGAAAACAGAAACTGAAAAATATTATATCGCGGAAGAGACTCCACATAGGAACCTCACCGCCAACAACTTACTGTGACTCTAGTCTCCAACATTGTAGTCCCACTGTACACAAGTAGGACAGAAATCCCCAGGAGTGCATTGACTAAAGACGATAGCACTACTACAACTCATATATATATACAGATACATGAATAATAGAAATCAAAATTAAATTCCCCCCCCCCCCCCCCCCAAAAAAAGTTTTGAAAAAATTTTGAAGAAAAGCCTAAGTTCCCAAAGGGAACCTCCGAGCCCAAGGGCATCCCAATAGAGTCTAAGTGTGGACAAAATCCAATTTTTTTTAGCAACACTACCGGAATAATGATAATTGAATCCTACAACAATTATATGGCAATATAATATGAAATACTACACATATTGAGGACGTGGCCAATGTAAACGTCAAAAGAAAAACAGGAAAGAAGACATCAGGCACACAACAAGGCCCAAAGTCAATAACCAATTTGATGCTACCAGATGCAAAGCTAGATCTTCATATGAAAAAAAAACGATACATCGGATAGAAGATGCAAGACTTAACGACCTAACAACCCTAAGGTGAAGACGTAACCATGGGGATAAACAGAATAAATATTCTGTAATACACGTTAAACTCCCAAGAAATTTAATAAAAAATTTTAATAAAAATTAGCCAAAAAGCTTAGGAGTTTAACAGGAAGGGTTCATGGAAGGATAGAGAAGAATACTCAACAAACAGTGGATAATTCATTTGTACAAATGATGACGTCAGGCGAATGTCCCGAAAGTTAAAAAATTTATAGTAATTTATATATTTTTTATACTTACCAATGACCCAGACTTAGCTGGTGCTAACTCCACAAAAACCAGGGCCAAACACAAATTTTGCCCCCCAATCCCCAAAATTTGCATCCAAAACAAAAAGAAATCATGTCCTAAAGGACCTCCATAGTACGACTCTACTGCGCATGCGCAGTGACGCAGTCGTCCCGAAATTGGCGCCAAATATCATTCTTACTGGCAGTGCCTGGTCAGCGCTATGTACTCAGCGGGGAGGCAAGAGTTCCCAACTCAGGGAGGGCCATCCCCGTCTGGGTCATTGGTAAGTATAAAAAATATATAAATTACTATAAATTTTTTAACATTTTTATACTGTACCAATGACCCAGACTTAGCTGAATAGTAAACAGGCTGGAGGGCCTAGGACATAGAGGAAAATCCAATAAGCTCAATTATAAAATAAAGAGGTAACCCCTTAAGGAGAAAAGGAGTATTAGGCTTTACATGTATCTTTCTTATTTAATATTTAAATTAGAAAGATACACTACCCTTAATAATTGAGCACAATAACATTCATGTTCTCTATTAATATCCAGTATAACCTTTATACTAATTATTTTTAAAACAAGCCAATAAATAAAGTAGTCCAGAGAATTGAGACTCTTTATAATCATTTAAAAGTGTCCGAGTATTGTATATTAAAGCCCGTTTGACACTTGACATATACAAATGCTTCACACCGAGCTACACTTTAAAAATAAGACATGAATGAAATTAAACATTAATATTACACTTTAAAACCATCCCGGAAGCGACTCAGAAATACTGTCATGGAGGAGGCATTCCCTTGCTTTTCACTATAAAGCAGGTGACCTAAGGGAACACCCGCCCCCCCCCTTCCCCTTGCCCTGGGTCAAATAGCCCAGAGCGAAGAGGGCAGCCGGACGGAGTCACTGCCGGAACAGAAAGCCTGCATAACTATAGTTGCAACTGTTTAGTGGACGACATTCTGAGCAACAGATAACGGACCTAAACAATGCAGGTCTCCAGAAATGGACTCAATATTTCTGAGATAAAAATTAGTAAATGTGGATGGCTGAGACCAATAAGCAGCCTTCATTAAATCTGTAATAGCAACACTATTAGCATAAGCCCAGGAAGTAGAAAGAGCTCTTACTTCATGAGCAGAAATCTTAAGCACAGACTGCTGAGAAGAAGATAAATCTTCATACGCAGTACGGATAGTTAACTGAATCCATCTAGCAATAGAATGGACTGAAATGTCCTTTCTATTAGGCATCAAAGACAGAAAGAAACGTTTCCGTCCCTTTCTGATGAACTGAGATCTCTGTTTATAGATACGTAGTGCTCTAACAGGACAGAGTAAAGGCCTACGCCCGTCTGAAGACGGAAGAGCCTTAATAACAATAGGTTCCGGATATTTATTAGGAGCCTGATTCTTAGCTAAAAAACCGACGTTAGTAGTGAAGGTGATAGTGTTCCCAACACTACGATAATGAGAATCATCCACCGATAGTGCATGAAGCTCACTGACTCTTCTGGCAGAAGTGAAAGCTAAGAGAAAAGCTGTCTTATAAGATAAGAATTTGAAATCTACTGTCCCAAGAGGTTCAAATGGCTTTTCCTTCAATTTAAGGAGAACCCAAGCTAAATTCCACTTAGGAATTAATCTAAGAGTTCTGGGTCTATTTATCGAAAAGTTTCTAACCAATTTCGATAAAGAGACATTAGATCCAATTTGTAAACTATCATGATGTGCATAGGTATCAGATAACATAGATCTATAACCCTTTATAGTAACCGGTTGCAGTTTGATTTCGTCAAACAAGTATACTAGAAAGTTAGCAATGTCTGGTATAGAGGGATCAAATATATCAACAGAATGATCCCTACACCAACGACGGAAAACCTTCCACTTAGCCGCATAGTTTAGCGAAGAGGAGGTCCTCCTACAGTTAGAAATCGCGTCCACTGCTCGTCCTGTAAAGTGCTTGCCATGCAAGAAGGACCGCACAACGGAAAAACGTGAAGGTTGAGACCTTGCGGGTTGTGATGCAGTTGGCGCGATTTCCCCTGCCAAAGAAGATCCTCTCGTGGAGGGAGCTTCCGCGGTAGGTCCCACAACAGACACCTGAGTAGATTTATCCACGGTCTCTGTGGCGACAGAGATGCTACCAACAGAATCTTGCATTGAGATTGTTTTATCTTTAGCAATACTTGTTGAATTAACGGCGCTGGAGGATACGCATATCCTATCATTCCGTCCCAAGGGATCGATAGAGCGTCTACAGCAAATGCTCTTGGATCCGGACACGGGGACACATACGTCTGCAACTGATTGTTGAGATGTGTCGCAAATAAGTCTATCATTGGCCGTTTCCATTGGTAGCAAATCTGATTGAATACTTGTTTGTTGAGAGTCCACTCCGACGGCAACAAGCGACCCTTTCGAGAAAGGGAGTCTGCTAGCACATTCAGACGACCCGGTATGTGACGGACCGAAAGAAGAACGTGATGTTCCAACGCAAACAGAAGGATTCTTTCCGTTAGATTGAACAACGGAACTGAATGAGTGCCTCCCTGATTCCGTATATACGCCACTACTGTCGTATTGTCGGATAGGATTTGGACATGAGCATCGTGAATAATGTCCATCCAGTGACGTAACGCAAGCCAAATTGACATCATTTCCTTGATGTTTATGTGCTTGCACAGGAATTGCGGATCCCAAAGACCCTGGCATCTCGAATCCGTTGGGATTAATGATGCACCCCAACCTGTTTGACTGGCATCCGTCATAATGGTAAAACTCGGATCCGGCAACTGCAGCGGAACTCCTTGAGTTAACCACTGAATGTTTGCCCAAGTCTGAATCTCTTGTTTCACTTGATCTGACAAGAGAACGTCTACATCGAGCGAATGAATTTTCACACTCCAATTCTGAGTCAAGAAAATTTGAAGAGGCCGTGTGCGTAGCCGTCCCATCGGAATGAGATCCGCAGCGGCTCCGCACAGACCTATCAGTCTCATAAATTCTCTCGCTGTGACTTTGTCTGTATTTAGACAATAGCGAGCGTAACAACTGACTAATTTCGCTCTGGTTAACGGCAGACGAACGAGATTGTTGTGCGTCTCGAAGCTCATTCCCAGATGAGTGAATGACTTGGACGGCACCAGATCCGACTTCTCCTCGTTTACTATGAAACCGAGACGTCGGAGCAATAGAAGAAGATTCTGAACATCGTTCTGAAGCGTTAACTCGTTGCCGTACCTCTGAAGAATGTCGTCCAGGTAGGCCGACGTTACCACAGACGAATGAGCTCGGAAGTAAATCATTACCGAGTTCATTACTCGAGTGAAAGCCCAGGGTGCTAGATTCAATCCGAAGCACATGGCCCGGAACTGATACACCACTCCTAGGACTGCGAAGCGTAGATACTTTCGGAATGTCGGATGTACCATGACGTGAAAGTACGCATCTTTGAGATCTATGCTCGTTGCATAATCGTTCACCCGAATACTCGCTCTGACCGATCGAATCGTCTCCATATAAAACTTCGGAGCGATGATCAGCTTGTTTATCCAGCTCAAATCTATGACTGGACGGAACGAGCCGTCTGGTTTCGGAACCAGAAACAGATGGCTGTAGAATCCCAGCGATTCCTGGTTTTCTACGACCTCTACCGCGTTCTTCATTAAAAGAGACTGCACCTCTGATAGCAGAGCGTCTCTTTTCTGAGGGTTTGACGGAAGATGAGTCCACTTTGGACTTCGAGTTAATGGAGGCTTTCGTTTGAAGGATATCTTTAGACCTTCCGAAGTCACTCCTCTCACCCAAGGGTCGTCCGTAATCGACGCCCACTCTTGAGAAAAACTCGACAACCTTCCGCCAACCGGAACGCGATAGAGGTTTGAGCCATCACCTCCTGGATCTGCGAGGCCTGCGGTAGGAGAAACCACGTCTTCCACGACCCGCACCTCGCCTCGTCGACCTCGGGGCGTCCGACCGATTGTCCCGGCCTGAAGGACGTCCCGAACGAGAGTCGCTATCCTGACGGTCTCTCGAATAAGAGCTAGAGGACGCACCGGAACCTCTATAGGAACCTCTCTTGGGCGGATAAGACCCAGAAGTGCCCGCCTTATTCGTGTCTGCTGAATCCGACCTTTTAGGAGCGGATCTAAACAACAGAGAATCACTAGCTTTCTTTTTAATATTATCATAAATAGCGGAAAGCTTGCCGTCAAAGAGAAGATCTCCTGAGACCGAAGCGACTCTAAGAGAGTTCTTCACCTTAGAATCCACTAGTGTGGATGTAGACAGGGCTGCGTCACGTCTAACCAACTCCAGATTAGCCACTGAAAGGGCGGAGTTACACGTGGAATAAGCTACTGCCCTTGAAAGAAGTCTTAAGGAGGATTGTATATCCTGAAACTCTTCCCCTTGAAGACGCAGTGATAACGCCTTCGTAAGGTGATCTGCGTAAGATAAGGCATCTAAATTGGCTCTGTTAGACGCAATAGCTGTTTCCAACACTGCGGTTGGAATAGAAGCTGACGACGGTAATGATAGCTCTAAGTCTTCCGCCTCGTCGTCCATACGCAGAGGAACTCTCGGTATACCCTGACCTGCCGTGTCGAATTTATTCCTTGCATTAATGAAAGGCAGTTTGAGAGTATTTGCGGACAAGAAGCCTGCTTTCCCTGTCCTGGAAGCAAGTTTAAAAATAGCGTCGTTCAATAATTCAAATGTTCTTGCAACATTATTGGACTGCGACGGAAACTCGGGAGCGATGTCCCTGAACCGCTCAAAAAAATCAGAGTCCAATGACGCTATAATTCTCCTGTCCGGAAGCGCAGCAGTCTGGCCCGACGGAACAACTTGAGGAAGAAAGTGCCGGATGAAGTCTACGGCAGCTTTGTGTTGTTCCGAAAGGGATAGCTCCAATTCATCCGTATCCCTTTCACCATCCGGTCGGACCTCCCGATGTTCCCGGTCGTCCGCCCCCGATGCTTCGGCGGAGCGTACCGACCCAGCGCCGTCGGATAATTCTCGATCCGACACCGTCTCTGTCGGCTGCTGGGATGCTGCGATAAGCTGTGCTATCTGCACTAGAATGTCCGACGTCGAGACCTGCGGAGGAGCGGTCTTTCGCTGCTTTGCCGAGGGCAGCTCCGCATCAGATGGCTCCCGCATACTTTTCCTATGCGAACGTCCGGAGTCCATCGGTCTCGAGTCCCTGGCTGCCGGATGGTGTGACCTGGTCGCCGAATAATCCTTCATCGGCGAAGCTGGTAAGATATCGGAGGTCACGCAGCCAAGGTGCGGTCGTGTGCGCCGGCGAGAAGAGGAAGCCTTAACAGTCTCTGCGGACTGCTTATACAACGGAGCGTCCCGAGCGACGGACGTATGCTCCGCTAAAGACACATTTTGTACCACAACATCTGGTCCCAGATGTTGTTGTACGAGAGAGGGGCCTCTCTCGCTCGCGGCCCGGCTGGACCTGGACGAGCTAGGAACCGGACTAAAAGGCTTCCTCCGTTCTCGTTCACTATCCGCCGTCACTGGGTGTGCATCTATTATTTTTATAGTGCTCGCATCACCCAAAATTTCCTCTTGGACCGCATCGGACGAACCCGGCTGCCGAACCATTCGGTGAATGGACGCTACACCGGGCGAGCTAGCGGACGACATTTGTCTAATCTCCATGAGCACTTTTGCCGCTAGCTCTGTATTTAATTGTGACGACGGACGCACACTTGAAGAAGATAACATGGAAACATCACCCTGTTCTGGTTCCTCTGAAATAGAAACTGAGAGAGTAGAGTGACCTTGTGGAGAAAGAGCCGGCATCGCTCTTTCTCCAGAAACAACATATCGTGACACACGTTTCCAATGTTTCTCATCCCAATGTTCACATACAGGACAGGGATTAATGCGAGAACACTGACTACAATTTATGCAATAATCATGAAAGTCAGAGGAAGATTTCTTCCTATTACAATTTGAACAAGTTCCTTTCATTGTGAAGGAACAACAATAAGTCCTAGTTACTCGCAAAAACCCCTGACACAAAGATACATAATAACATGATCCATTAATAAATGAAAAAACAATTGCAAAACAAAATAATTTTGAAAAAATATTTTTTCAGAGAAGCCCAAGTTGCTGAAAAGTAACGTTGAGCCCCGATGGATCCGATGGCAAAGTGTGGTCAAAAATTTTAAAATTATATAAAATAATTAATGAGACACTTTCGGATAATATAAATGTATCTTATAATGAGATAAACTACCTCAAAGGCAAACAGCCCCCCTCAAAAAAGGCTGTTGCCAATGAAAACAAACAGTGTAAACACAGAAGAAAACATGACTCCAGGCACTGAAAAAACTGGCCCGGAATCAGTCCTCAATTACACTCTATCTGATGCAAAACAGAGACTCCCAGGGGAGAATCTGCAGAACATCAGATGGAAGATGCAGAACACAAACGTTATACACCCATGGGTGAAAACGTAACTATGGGGAAAATAACAGAAAACATTCTGTAACCAAGCAACTCTCCCAGGGAAATTTTAGAAATGAAACTTCTCAAAAATATGCCAAAAGCATGGGAGAATTGCAAGGGGGGACTTTAGAAGGTTAGGGGAGAGGAAACACTGAATAAGCAGTGCAACAATTAGCAAGAATGACAACAAGAGGCGTTTGCCTCGAAAATAGGCAACTTAACATAATTTTAACAAAAAATTTTAAGTACAGCCCTGATTATTTTTTGCCACTTCTTTTTTCCTCTCCTCCTTCTATCCTCCTTAGAATCACATTTTCTCCAAGAATTACGTGTCTGGCATCCTTTAAACTGAGATTTACAAGCACAAAGATCAGTGAGATGTTGACTGATGAAGGGCCAAACAGAGAATGATATTTGGCGCCAATTTCGGGACGACTGCGTCACTGCGCATGCGCAGTAGAGTCGTACTATGGAGGTCCTTTAGGACATGATTTCTTTTTATTTTGGATGCAAATTTTGGGGATTGGGGGGCAAAATTTGTGTTTGGCCCTGGTTTTTGTGGAGTTAGCACCAGCTAAGTCTGGGTCATTGGTACAGTATAAAAATATGGGAAATATGAAATAGTTTTATAATTATTATAAAGTTACAGCACTGAACGTTGGAAACCACCGTTGTTCACTTCCATCATCCAATAACAGCCTTGGAATTCTTGCATTGATATGTGTCTGGCATCCTCGAAAAGTAGATTTTCAAAGCACAGATGTCAAAACGTAGTTATTGACTGAAGGGCCAAACAAAGAAAGAAGTTAAACTCCCAAGAAATTTAATAAAAAATTTCGATAAAAGTAGGCCAAAAAGCTTGGTAGTTAACAGGAGGGCTTCAAGCAGGGATAAGGAAGGAACACTTAACAAATAGTGGATAAATCATTGGCAAGAATGATGACATCAGGTGCATGTCCCGAAATTGGGAAACATGTGATAATTTTTATAATTACAAAGTTACAGCTCTGAACGTTTCTAACCACCGTTGTTCACTTCCATCATCCATTTATATCCTTGGATCCACCAATTTTACCATTGATTTGTGTCTGGCATACTCAAAAATGAGATTTAAAAGCATAGATGTCAGTTCATTGTTGCTGACTTTAGGGTCAAACAAAGAATGATGGTTTGCGCCAATTTCGGTGCCTTCCTGGATACTGCACATGTGCAGATCTAAAAAGTATGGAGGATCATATAGGACTTGATTTTTTCGGTCTTGCATGCAAATTTTGGGGATTGGGGGGTAAAATTTCTGTTTGGCCCTGGATTAATTCAAGTTAGCCCCAGCTTGTCTGGGCCATTGGTTGTCATATAAAAGTAAGTTGAGACCAATTTGTTTGATTTTTTTTTTGGAAGTAATTAGTACATTGTTATCTTCCAGGTGTTGTGTGTTTGATTTTGTTTCTTTACCTTTAATTTTTTTTAACCATTTTCCAAATTTTGTTGATGGGTGTGCGCTGGATAAGTTTAGAAACATAAGTTTCCCAAGAACTTTTCTTTTTTCCATTTTATAATTCATCTCTTATTCTTGCCTGATTCATACATAGACTGAATTTTGACGAATAGAGTGTCGGCATGTCTAGGCGAATGGTGATGGTGGACAAATACCAAAAGTGAATGGACGGATCAATGGATGGATGGATGGACAGACAATGTTATATTATAATACATCCCGTTTAATTACAGACACTGATTTATCAGATCTATTGGGTAAAGGTTTATGTACTGAAGAGAAGAAGAAATAAACTTACCGGATCAACACCAAAATAGTATGGTCCTGTTTCATTGTCATAAATTGAACCTGGATCCAATATTAATGATTCGGCTTCAAGGGCTCCTTCCCTACAAAAAGTATCATTTTTGTAATTTTAATATCGTGAATTCAGGCCTGAAAATACAGAACTTACAGCGTAATCTGTTAGTAGGTTATACTATATAACATGGTGATAACCTATAGCAAAGAAGTGTTGTTATGCTTTGCTGCTATCTTTGTTTTTATTTCGCAAGTCATGCTGTTTCTGTCTCGACAGAATTTCAAGTAATTCACTTTTGATAAGGCTTCAAATGAAAGCCCACAGCTGACTGCTGCCCTTTTTCGAATTAATAGTTTGCTGTGATAAACTATAGTTTCCATATACTTCCATTGGTATACCTCTTAAATGTATCAAATTTTGATATATAGTATATTTAACTCTTAGAAGCTGGGGAATCAGAATGAATTTATTGAACATGACACACTGCTTAAAACTTACAGTAAAGCAGATACTTCAAGTCAAGTGTCGTCTGTCTACAATTGACTAGAAGCACCTGCTCAGTGTTTAATTCTCCCCAGCCCAAAGATAGCCGAACCGTCACAGCCAGATTACCTGCAGTATTACATCACAGGCAAAAAACTCGACTCCCGGCTTCTAAGAGTTAATATAACAATAATAATAACAGTTAAGGCCATAAAAAAAAGATCCTCTGTTTCTCATGCCCGCATGCATGGTCATTTTTGGTGCGCATGCAACCTTTTTATGATACCCAAAAATCTTTAAAAAAAATTTGAGATATTGTGCTCATTTCGGTAAATCGATATCGATGCGTTCGCAAATTTTAAATTAACACACATACAACTTTTTCTACATCATACTTTAATAAAGTGGGTGGCCATGGTTTTAGCAATATTCATGACAGAAAGTGTTTTATTCTGTAAAAGGTAAGTCATAATGACAGCAAGAAGGAAGGTGTCTTTCAGTCTGACAACAAACAGTCACAAAGGGGAATGGTCGATTCGCACCACGTTTGATTCGCACCAATCCTTAGAAAGTCTGCAAAGTCAGGTGCTATGTTGAATGGAACACAGTCTCCTGGCATTTATTTTTAGTAACATTTGTATTGTAAATGGCCGTCATTGGGAATTTGTGTACTGTTATTTGAAACTGTTACGAGTTTCCCAGTTAATTTAAATAAATGCATTTGAGATGCAGGATAATTGGATAACTAATAGTAACCGTTGCTTGATATAAAAGTAACAGTCATAGTTGAAAATAAATCACATATAGGCAGGTATGTGTGGTCGAATTGGTTAATAAAAACATGCAAACATTTGTTTTGTATTTCATTTTCAGATTTCCGAAAAATATGATTTATGGATGAACTGCCCGTTCAAATGGGTTGTGATAATTTTGAATATAATGGGGAAAAGTTAAAAAATTTATAGTAATTTATATATTTTTTATACTTACCAATGACCCAGACATAGCTGGTGCTAACTCTTAAAAATCTAGGGCCAAACACAAATTTTGCCCCCCAATCCCCAAAATTTGCATCTAAAACCAAAGAAATCATGTCCTGAATGGCCCTCCATTCTTCACCTCTACTGCGCATGCGCAGTGTCAAGGAGGTCCCGGAATTGGCGCCATTTATCATTCTTACAACCAGTGCCTGGTCAGCACTATGTACTCAGCGGGGAGGTAGAGTTCCCAACTCCTGGGAGGGCCATCCCCGTCTGGGTCATTGGTAAGTATAAAAAATATATAAATTACTATAAATTTTTTAACATTTTTATACTGTACCAATGACCCAGACATAGCTGAATAGTAAAAAGGCTGGAGGGCCTAGGACATAGAGGAAAATCCAATAAGCTCAAGTATATAAAATAGAGTCATCCCCTCGAGGAGAAAAGAGGTATTAAGCTTTACATGTATCTTTCTTATTTATGATAAATTAGAAAGACACAATACCCTCCATAATTGAGCATCATGACATTCATGTTCTCTATTAACATCCAGAATAATCCTTATACTAATTATTTTTAAAGTAAGCCAATAAATAAAGTTAGTCCAGAGAATTGAGACTCTTTATACTCTTATAAAAGTGTCCGAGGATTGTATATTAACTCCCGTTTGACATGTGACAAATACAAATGCTATACTTTAAAAATATGACATGAATGAATTTTTTTAAACATTAACTTTCACTTAAAACCATCCCGGTAACAACTAAGAATTACTGACTCCGGAGGAGGTATCCCCTTGTTTTCACTATAAAACAGGTGACCCAAGGGAACACCCTCCCCCCCCCCCCCCCTTCCCCTTGCCCTGGGTCAAATAGCCCAGAGCGAAGAGGGCAGCAGGACGGAGTCACTGCCTGAACAGAAAGCCTGCATAACTATAGTTGCAACTGTTTAGAGAACGACATTCTGAGCAGCAGATAATGGACCTAAACAAAGCAGGTCTCCAGAAATGGACTCAATATTTCTGAGATAAAAATTTGTGAATGTGGATGGCTGAGACCAATATGCAGCCTTCATTAAATCTATAATAGCAACACTATTTGCATAAGCCTAAGACGTAGAAAGAGCTGTTACTTAATGAGCCGAAATCTTACGCACAGACTGCTGAGTTGAAGATAGATTATCATAAGCAGTACAGATAGTTAATTGAATCCATCAAGCCATAGAATGGACCGTAATGTCCTTTCTATTAGGCATAAGAGACAGAAAGAAGCGTTTACGTCCCTTTCTGATAAACTGAGATCTTGTTCATAAATACATAAAGCTCTAACCGGACAGAGTAAAGGCCTGTGCCCGTCTGAAGACGGAAGGGCCTTAATAACAATAGGTTCCGGATATAATTAGGAGCCTGATTCTTAGCCAAAAATCCAACATTAGTAGTAAAGGTAATAGTGTTCCCATCCACCGATAGTGCATGAAGCTCACTGACTCTTCAAGCAGAAGTGAAAGCTAAGAGAAATGCTGTCTTATAAGACCAGAATTTGAAATCTACTGACTCAAGAGGCTCAAATGGTTTTCTTTTAGTTTAAGAAGAACCCAAGCTAAATTCATTTAGGAATTGATCTAAGGGTTCTAGGTCTATTTATCGAAGAGTTTCTAACTAATTTAGATAAAGAGACATTAGATTCAATTGTAAACTATCATGATGTGCATAGGTATCAGATAACATAGACCTATAACCTTTAATAGTAACAGGCTGTAGTTGATCTCGTCAAACAAGTATACTAGAAAGTTTGCAATGTCTGGTATGGAGGGATCAAAAATATCAACAAAATGATCCCTACACCCATGACGAAAGACCTTCCACTTAACCGCATAGTATAGCGAAGAGGAGGTCCTCCTACAGTTAGAAATCGCGTCCACTGCTCGTCATGTACAATGTTTGCCGTGCAAGAAGGACCGAACAACAGAATACGTGAAGGTT
Organism: Pictodentalium vernedei; assembly: GCA_031216915.1. Classification (NCBI taxonomy): domain Eukaryota; kingdom Metazoa; phylum Mollusca; class Scaphopoda; order Dentaliida; family Dentaliidae; genus Pictodentalium; species Pictodentalium vernedei. The sequence continues at coordinate 72,322,900 of CM062297.1, forward strand.
GAGACCTTGCAGGTTGTGATGAAGTTGACACGATTTCACCAGTGAAAGAAGATCCTATCGTGGAGGAAGTTTTCGCGTTAAGTCCCACAGCAGACACCTGAGTAGATTTATCCACGGTCTCTGTGGAGACAGAGATGCTACCAACAGAATTGTATTGAGATTGTTTATCTTGAGCAATATTTGCTGAATCAACAGCGCTGGAGGATACGCATATCCTATCCTTTCGTCCCACGAGATCGATTTAGCTTCTACTGCATATGCTCGGGGATCCAGACATGGTGACACATACGTCTGCAATTGATTGTTGAGTTGTATCACAAATAAGTCTATCATTGGCCGCTCCCATTGGTAGCAAATCTGATTGAATACCTGTTTGTTGAGAGTCCATTCTGACGGCAACAAGCGACCCTTCCGTGAAAGGGAGTCTACTAATACATTCAGACGACCCGGAATATGACGGACCGAAAGCAGAACTTGGTGTTCTAGAACAAACAGAAGGATTCTTTCTGTTAAATTGAATAACGGAACGGAATGAGTGCCTCCCTGGTTCCGGATATACGCAACTACTATCGTATTGTCGGAGAGGATTGGACATGCGCTTTCTGAATAATGTTCATCCAGTGACGTAGTGCAAGCCAAATTGACCTCATTTCTTGGATGTTTATGTGCTTGCCTAGAAACTGCGGAACCCAAAGACCCTGGCACTTCGAATCCGTTGGGATCAATGTTGTACCCTAACCTGTTTGACTGGCATCCGTCATAATCGTAAAACTCGGATCCGGCAACTGCAGTGGAACTCCCTGAGTCAACCACTGAATGTTTGCCCAAGTCTGAATCTCTTGTTACAGTTGATTGACAAGAGAACGTCTATATCGAGCAATTCACAGATTACCGAAAGGTTGCCATTGAAGAGAAGCTTCTCCAAGACCGAAGTGACTATGAGAGAGTTCTTCACCTTACTATCCATGCACATGGATGTAGCTAGGGCTGCGTCACGTCTAACCAACTCCAGGTTTGCCACTGAAGGGCGGAGTTATACGTGGAAAAGCTACTGCCCTTGAAAGAAATCTCATTGAGGATCATATCCTGGAATTCTTTCCCTTGAAGACGTAATGATAAAGCTTGCGGTCAAAGAGAAGCTCTCCAGAGACCGAAGCGACTCTGAGAGAGTTCTTCACCTTACCATCCACGTGCGTGGATGTAGCTAGGGCTGCGTCACGTCTAACCAACTCCAGGTTTGCCACTGAAAGGAAGAAGTCTTAATGAGGATTGTATATCCTGGAATTATTTCCCTTGAAGACGTAATGATAATGCCTTAGTAAGGTGATCTGCGTATGATAAGGCGTCTAAGTTAAGTCTGTTAGACATTATTGTCGTTTCCAACATCGTGGTTGGAATTGACATAGACGACGGAACAGACAATTCCAAGTCTTCAGCCTCGGATACTCGAGGTCATGTAGCCAAGGTGCAGTCGTGTGTGCTGCCATGAGGATGAGGAAGCCTTATCGTCAGTCTCTCGGACTGTCTATATAACAGAGCGTCCAGAGCGGCAGACATATGCTCCGAATGCGAAACATTTGTACCACAACATCCGGTCCCAGATGTTGTTGTACGAGAGAGGGACCTCTCTCGCTCGCAGCCTGGACGGACCTGGACGAGCTAGGAACCGGACTAACAGGCTTCCTCCGATCTCTCCTCTGATCCGTCGTCACTGGGTGTGTACTATTGTCTATTATAGTGCTCATATCACCCAAATCTCCTTCCTGGACTGCAACGGACGAACCCGGCTGCCGAACCATTCGATGAATGGACGCTACACCGGGTGAGCTAGCGAATGTCAACGCTGTCGATCCTACTAGGGACCTCTTAGGCGATTGACGTATCTCCATGAGCACTTATTGTCGCTAGCTCTTCATTTAACTATGACGACAGAGGCACACTTTTGAAAGACATCACGGTAACTTTTGCGAATAAGAAACCAGACTTGCTTGTTAAATAGCAAGCATATATATATATATAGCGTCGTTCAATAATTCGAAAGTTCCTGTGACATTATTGGACTGTGTCGGAAACGGAGGGACGATGTCCCTGAACCGATCAAAAAAATCTTGTGTCCACCGACGCTATCAGTCTCTTATCCGGCATCGCAGCATTCTGGTCCGACGAAACAACCTCTAGAAGATAAAGCCGGATGACATGTACGGCAGCTTATGTTGTTCCGAAAGGGAAAGCTCGAAATCCTCCGAATCCCTTTCGCCACCCTGTCAGACCCTATGAAGTTTTCGGACGTCCGTACCTGATGCTTCAGCGGAGCATACCGACCCAGCGTCGTCGGATATTACATGATGCGACAGAGATTCTGTCGTTGCTGGTATGCTGCGATAAGTTGTGCTATTTGGGATAGCACGTCCGTCACTGAGGCCTGTGGAGTAGCGGTCTTACGATGCTTGCCGCTGGAAGCTCCGTGTACGTTGACTCCTGCATACTTTTCTTATGCGAACGTCCAGAGTCTACAGGCCTCGTGTCCCTGGCTACCGGATGGCGTGACCTGGTCGCCGTGGATTCTCTGATTGGCGAAGTTGGCTGGATATCCGAGGTCACGTAGCCAAGGTGCGGTCGTGTGTGCTGCCATGAGGATGAGGAAGCCTTATTGACAGTCTCTCCGGACTGTTTATATAACGGAGCGTCCCGAGCAGGGGACGTATGCTCCGAATGCGAAACATTTTGTACCACAACATCTGGGGCCAGATGTTGTTGTACGAGAGAGGGGCCTCTCTCGCTCGCAGCCCGGATGGACCTGGACGAGCTAGGAACCGGACTAATAGGCTTCCTCCGATCTCTCCTCTGATCCGCCGTCACTGGGTGTGCACTTGGTTGATTTATAGTGCTCGCATCACCCAAAACTCCTTTCTGGACCGCAACGGACGAACCCGGCTGCCGAACCATTCAATGAATGGACGCTACACCGGGCGAGCTAGTGGACGTCAAAGGCCATCGATCCTACTAGGGACCTCTTAGGCAATTGACGTATTTCCATGAGCACTTTGCCGCTGGCTCTTCATTAATTGTGACAACGGAGGCACACTTTTGGAAGACATCACGGATACATCACCCTGTTCTTGTTCGTCTGAAATAGAGATTGATAAACTAGAGTGATCCTGCATAGAAAGGACCTGCATGGCCATTTCCCCACTAACATACCGTGACACATGCTTCCCATGTTGTCATCGAAATTAACACATACTGAACAGGAGTTAGTGCGAGTACGCTGACTACATTATACAATGATTATGAAAGTCAGAGGAAGATTTCCTCTTATTACAATAGAACAATATCCTTTCATTGTGAAAAGAATACAAAGTCCTAGTACTCGCACCAACCCCTGAAAACAAAAATACATAATAACATGATCCATTACCATAGAAAAAATAATTGAAATCAAAAAAAAAAAAAATTTTGAAAAAATATTTTTTCAGAAAAGCCCAAGTTTCTGAAAAGTAATGTTGAGCCCCAATGGATCCCAAGCCTAAGTGTGGACAAAAATTTTAAAAATATTTTAAAAAATTAATGCAACACTTACGAATAATAATAATGTATCCAATTATGATTAAACTAACACAAAGACAAGAAATCCCCCTCCACGGAGGCTGTTGTCAATGTAAACAAGAAGTGTAAAAACACCAGAAACATGACTCCAGGCACTGATCACCCTGGCCTGAAATCAGTTACCAATAATACACTATCTGATGCAAAACAGAGACTTCCAGGGAAGAAACTGCAGAATATCAGATGGTAGATGCAGAACACTACGCCTAAACACCCATGGGTGAGGACGTAAACATGGGGAAAAGAACAGAATTCATTCTGTTATCCAGCTAAAACTCCCAAGAAATTTTAGTAATAATATTACAGAAAATATGCCAAAAGCATGGGAGAATAGCAAGTGGGGCCTTAAAGGAAAGGGAGAGAGGAAAACACTGAACAAGCAGTGTAACTTTATAGCAAGAATGACCACAACAGGCCCATGCCTCGAAAATAGGTAACTTAACATAATTTCATTAAAAAATTATAAGTTACAGCCCTGATTATTTTCTGTCACTCATTTTTCCTCTCCTCCATCTATTTCCTCCTTAGATCCACCATTTCTCTAATATTTATGTGTCTGGCATCATTTAAACTGAGATTTACAAGCACAAAGATCAGTCAGATGTGAACTGATGAAGGGCCAAACAAAGAATGATAAATGGCGCCAATTCCGGGACCTCCTTGACACTGCGCATGCGCAGTAGAGGTGAAGTATGGAGGGTCATTCAGGACATGATTTCTTTGGTTTTAGATGCAAATTTTGGGGATTGGGGGGCAAAATTTGTGTTTGGCCCTAGATTTTTAAGAGTTAGCACCAGCTATGTCTGGGTCATTGGTACAGTATAAAAATATTGCGATTCACGATTTTGTTAGGCAGGTTGTGAAAGGATTTTTTTTTTTGGGGGGGGGGGGGGGGGGGGGGGTAAAATAAATCTGTGAAAGTTGGCACTTCGACATTTGATTTGTCCCAGAGACGTTTCATCCAGAGACGTTTCACCCACGAGGCGTTTCGTCCTGTGTCATAATTTTCACGTTTCACTGAAAAAACAAACATTCAAACCCCACTTCATTTATGACCCAACACCCTTACGATAAATAACCAATATATTTGCGAAATTTTGTGTGGTTCACCAGGCGTTTGGGTGGGGGGCGAATTACCACAAACAACCTCTCGGGGAGAAAATAAAAAGAAAAAAAAAGTCCGCCCGCCCGTATGCTTTTTCGGAAAAAAATGGCCTGAGAAACAGACAATCAACTTTGTATGGCCTAACATATTTCATCATTTATAAACAATAATAGCATTGACACACATAAGTGATTATGTAACGCTCTTGGTACAGTGAAAGTCAAAATTTCTATACCTTCACTGTGGGGGATTGAATTAATATTTTCCAATGATGTTTTTTCTATAATCTATAGTTGAGCATATAATAAGATAAAGTACCTGTACTGAGACATCAAAGTTTGCCAAGGCAGGATATAAACCATTAACCCTTTACCTAATCAATCCACCACACCCATCCAATATTACTACAAAATGGATGCATTTGACTGATTAGGTAAAGGGTTAAAGGTAAGTCCCCCCTTGTCATTTTTAAGCCACAAAATTTATAACCCACAAAGACCTCATTCTGACTTTGAGCATTTTTTACTGCAAGAAAACAGGTGCCCTTTGACCCCAAAAAATGTTTTGCTTCTCAGGCTATCCCTCGTTGAAATTGAACTTCCTCATTGGACTTTTTTATAGCAGTGTCTTCTTTCCAATATTACTTCAAAATCGGGTGACTCAGCAACTCGACTTCAATATTTGCAAGAAAGGGATTGGGAAACGAAAATCTGAATAGCGTAACTAAAGAAGGAAAACAGCTTTATTTCTAAAATTTTAATGAGCTTATTTGTACAATTATGCTCTTTCTGTATATTCTGTGTGTGAAAAAACAATGGAAACACTCTCAATACATGCTCACTATATACATACAACATAAAAAATAAAAATAAAACCACCCTTTCCTCACAAATTTTAAAAAAAAACATTGCCTGAGAACTAATTACTTTATTTTTTGTGGCCTTATCCCATGAGCATGTCCCCCTCCTGTCATTTTGAACCTACATGCCCACAACGGATTTGTCTTAACCCTTGGAGGCCTGCTTCTGATTTCAAGCACGTTTTAAGAAGAACCCACTATTTATTACAATAATTCAATAAATTCATACTTACGTGTAGTTAGGTCTCCATCTAGATCCAAATATGTTGACTGATTTGGCAAAAACATCATTATACAGCAAGCCTGTGTATACTGAGAACAACCCCATCAATGTTATCAGATAGCGACCTCCAAAAAATGTGTTGAAAATCTGAAAAAAAAAAACCCTTCTTAACCCCCTGCACACTGATGTCGAAATATCTAAAGTTCAGGGTGCAAATATTTCCCATAATGCAACTAGAAATTTAACCAATTCAATCTTGTTTGACAGAGCTCAATGAGCTCTGTCAAACAAGATTGAATTGGTTAAATTCCCAGTTGCATTATGGTAAAAATGGCTACTTCAAATCTGGATATTTTGACATCAGTGTGCAGGGGGTTAATCTATTATACATATCTCCTTCAGATACGGCTGTCTACAAGAAGAAACAAGAAAAAAGAGCAACACAAACCAGTGCATAGCATATTCCTCCTCCAGCAATCCCATGGATAGCATATACTGTTCATGGGTTCGGTGACATTTCTCAAGATGGCATAAATATCTGCCATTTTGAACAAATGAATGAACACAAATGCAGACTAACTTGGTTGGACTCTCCATGCATGCCCATTCAAAATCATTCCTATGGTCACAAAAAAACAAAACAAAGAACAATGCAAAAAATTCATAAGAACAGTTTAATCCTTTACCCAACGCAGACGATAACAAAATTTATTATTTTAAATACCATTTTTTTTAATTTTTCAAAAAATTTCAACAAAACCATATCGTTCCAACGAGGGGTCACATGATATGGTTTTGTTGAAATTTTTTGAAAAGTTAAAAAATTTATTGTAATTTATATACTCTCCCAAAAAAGAAAGTGTGCATGCTAAAAAATAACACTAAAAAAAGATATATATCATTTTCATTCATGGAAATTTTATTCAATCACAGATGAATCAATTTGTGATCAACACGAGAAATTTCATTACGCTACGACGAATACTGTTGGTGCCATGGAGAGTCCAAGACACTAAGGCTCAAACACAAAAGTCACACACTCAATATCTGGTATGACCTCCGTCTGCATCGACTACTGCTGTGCATCTACGCCTCATGGAAGCGAACAAGTTAGCATGGAAGTGTTGTGGGATGTTGTTCCATATTCTGATAAGCTGTCTTTGGAGTTCCACAAATGTTGACGGTGCATGGGGAAGCCGGCGTAGCTGACGTTTCATTTCGTCCCATACGTGCTCAATGGGTGAGATATCGGGCAAATTTGCGGGCCAGGGAAGAACATCCACTTGTTGTTGCTGCCGATACTGTTGAACAACACGAGCTGCGTGGAGTCGGGCGTTGTCCTGCTGTAGAATGACGCCGGGGCCATGGCGTAACGTCAAAATCGGACGAATTGCAGGTCTTCCAGGACGTAAGCCGTATTCTCTCAGCCGGTTGATTACTGTTTGAGGATGTATCCGTTTCAGGTTAGGGATGTTCCTGGCTGTCGTCGTTGCCGTTTGTTGCCGGTCCCGGAGATGGACGACACGGATATACCGATCTTGTGCAGAGGTGGTAACTCGGGGTCTCCCGGAGTGGGGTCGGTCTCGAACGTCATCATTTTGTGCATGTTGATGGATTAGCCTGTCTACAGTGTTACGGTGGCAGTTCAAATGCTGGGCAACCTCTCTGTGTGTTCTGCCAGCTCTAATCATACCCAGGGCGATAGGAAGGCCTTACTTTAGTGTTTAAATACCCAAGGATTCACACTGCTGCATGAATTTTCAGACTCTCCACGTGCAAAACATGCCTTTTCACAAACGTGCAGCACGTCATTTAACGTTAATGCAATTTTCACGGGGAAAGCTGTTTTTGTGTTCAATATAACTTATTCATGAACAGGTTAACACTCTTTACACCTACGAAAATATTTTTTTGGAGTTTGATCAATTTCTGCAATGCACACTTTCTTTTTTGGGCGAGTATATATATTTTTATACTTACCAATGACCCAGACATAGCTGGTGCTAATTCTCAAAAATCTAGGGCCAAACACAAATTTTGCCCCCCAATCCCCAAAATTTGCATGTAAAACCGAAAAAATCATGTCCTAAATGGTCCTCCATACTTTTCCTCCACTGCGCATGCGCAGTGTCAAGGAGGTCTCGAAATTGGCGCCAATTATCATTCTTACAAGCAGTGCCTGGTCAGCGCTATGTACTCAGCGGGGAGATATGAGTTCCCAACTCCAGGGAGGGCCATCCCCGTCTGGGTCATTGGTAAGTATAAAAAATATATAAATTACTATAAATTTTTTAACATTTTTATACTGTACCAATGACCCAGACATAGCTGAATAGTAATAAGGCTGGAGGGCCTAGAACATAGAGGAAAATCCAATAAGCTCAACTATATATAATAGAGTCATCCCCTCGAGGAGAAAAGGAGTATTAGGCTTTACATGTATCTTTCTTATTTATGATAAATTAGAAAGACACAACACCCTCCATAATTGAGCATAATAACATTCATGTTCTCTATTAACATCCAGTATAACCCTTTATACTAATTATTTTTAAAGTAAGCCAATAAATAAAGTTAGTCCAGAGAATTGAGACTCTTTATACTCTTAAAAGTGTCCGAGGATTGTATATTAACGCCCGTTTGACACGTGACATATACAAATGCTTCACACCAAGCTACACTTTAAAAATGCCGCTCAGGATCACCGATCCAATGTCGAATTGTGACAACAGTTCCTCGCACCAAGGCCAACACACCTATGAAGTTTCATGACTCTAGGTTGAACCACTATCAAGTTCTCATCCGGAAACCAATTGTTGCGATATACTATGTTCAAGGTCACTGTGACCTTGACCTTTGACCTGGTGAGTCCAACATCAATAGGGTTCTTCCTCGCACCAAGGCCAACACACCTGTAAAGTTTCATGACTCTAGGTTGAACCACTATCAAGTTATCATCCGGAAACCAATTGTTGCGATATACTATGTTCAAGGTCACTGTGACCTTGACCTTTGACCTGGTGAGTCCAAGATCAATAGGGTTCTTCCTCGCACCAAGGCCAACACACCTATGAAGTTTCATGACTCTAGGTTGAACCACTATCAAGTTATCATCCGGAAACCAATTGTTGCGATATACTATGTTAAAGGTCACTGTGACCTTGACCTTTGATCTGGTGAGTCCAAGATCAATAGAGTTCTTCCTCGCACCAAGGCCAACCCACCTATGAAGTTTCATGAATGTAGGTTGAACTACTATCAAGTTATCATCCGGAAAGGAATTGTTGCGATTTACTACGTTCAAGGTCACTGTGACCTTGACCTTCGACGTAGCATGTCCAAAATCAATAGGGTTCTTCCTCCCCCCAAGACCAACCTACGTATGAAGTTTAATGAATGTGAGTTGAACCACTATCAAGTTATCATCCGGAAACCAATTGTTTACGCCCGCCCGCCCGCCCGCCCGCCCGCCATTCACCAAACTATAAGTCGAGTTTAACTTCGTCACAACTCGACTAAAAATATGACATGAATGAATTTTAAACATTAACTTTACACTTTAAAACCATCCCGGTAACGACTCAGAATTACTGACTCCGGAGGAGGTATCCCCTTGCTTTTCACTATAAAGCAGGTGACCTAAGGGAACACCCTCCCCCCCCCCCCCTTTCCCTTGCCCTGGGTCAAATAGTCCAGAGCGAAGAGGGCAGCAGGACGGAGTCACTGCTGGAACAGAAAGCCTGCATAACTATAGTTGCAACTGTTTAGTGGACGACATTCTGAGCAACAGATAACGGACCTAAACAATGCAGGTCTCCAGAAATGGACTCAATATTTCTAAGATAAAAATTTGTGAATGTGGATGGCTGAGACCAATATGCAGCCTTCATTAAATCTGTAATAGCAACACTATTTGCGTAAGGCCAAGATGTAGAAAGAGCTCTTACTTCATGAGCCGAAATCTTAAGCACAGACTGCTGAGTTGAAGATAGATTATCATAAGCAGTACGGATAGTTAATTGAATCCATCTAGCAATAGAATGGACCGTAATGTCCTTTCTATTAGGCATCAGAGACAGAAAGAAGCGTTTTCGTCCTTTTCTGATAAACTGAGATCTTCGTTTAAAAATACGCAAAGCTCTAACCGGACAGAGTAAAGGCCTATGCCCGTCTGAAGACGGAAAAGCCTTAATAACAATAGGTTCCAGATATTTATTAGGAGCCTGATTCTTAGCCAAAAATCCAACATTAGTAGTAAAGGTAATAGTGTTCCCGACACTACGATAGTGAGAATCGTCCACAGATAGTGCATGAAGCTCACTGACTCTTCTAGCAGAAGAGAAAGCTAAGAGATATGCTGTCTTATAAGACAAGAATTTGAAATCTACTGACTCAAGAGGCTCAAATGGCTTTTCTTTTAGTTTAAGAAGAATCCAAGCTAAATTCCATTTAGGAATTAATCTAAGGGTTCTAGGTCTATTTATCGAGAAGTTTCTAAATAATTTAGATAAAGAGACATTAGATCCAATTTGTAAACTATCATGGTGGGCATAGGTATCAGATAACATAGACCTATAACCTTTAATAGTAACAGGCTGCAGTTTGATCTCGTCAAACAAGTATATTAGAAAGTTTGCAATGTCTGGTATGGAGGGATCAAAAATATCAACAGAATGATCCCTACACAAACGACGAAAGACCTTCCACTTAGCCGCATAGTTTAGCGAAGAGGAGGTCCTTCTACAGTTAGAAATCGCGTCCACTGCTCGTCCTGTAAAATGCTTGCCGTGCAAGAAGGACTGCATCACGGAAATACGTGAAGGTTGAGACCTTGCGGGTTGTGATGTAGTTGGCGCGATTTCCCCTGCGAAAGAAGATCCTCTCGTGGAGGAAGTTTTCGCTGTAAGTCCCATAGCAGACACCTGAGTAGATTTATCCACGGTCTCTGTGGAGACAGAGATGCTACCAATAGAATTTTGCATTGAGATTGTTTTATCTTTAGCAATATCTGCTGAATCAACGGCGCTGGAGGATACGCATATCCTATCATTCCGTCCCACGAGATCGATAGAGCGTCTACTGCATATGCTTGGGGATCCGGAAATGGAGACACATACGTCTGCAACTGATTGTTGAGTTGTGTCGCAAATATGCCTATCATTGGCCGCTCCCATTGGTAGCAAATCTGATTGAATACCTGTTTGTTGACAGTCTATTCTGACGGCAACAAGCGACCCATCTGTGAAAGGGAGTCTGCTAATACATTCAGACGACCCGGAATATGACGGACCAAAAGTAGAACTTGGTGTTCTAGAACAAACAGAAGGATTCTTTCTGTTAAACTGAATAACGGAACGGAATGAGTGCCTCCCTGGTTCCGAATATACGCTACTACTGTCGTATTGTCGGACAGGATTTGGACATGTGCTTTCTGAATAATGTTCATCCAATGACGTAGTGCAAGCCAAATTGACATCATTTGCTTGATGTTTATGTGCTTGCCTAGGAACTGCGGATCCCAAAGACCCTGGCACTTCGAATCCGTTGGGATCAATGTTGCACCCCAACCTATTTGACTGGCATCTGTCATAATCGTAAAACTCGGATCCGGCAACTGCAGTGGGACTCCCTGAGTCAACCACTGAATGTTTGCCCAAGTCTGAAACTCTTGTTTCACTTGATTTGACAAGAGAACGTCTATATCGAGCGAATGAATCTTTACACTCCAATTCTGAGTCAAGAAAATTTGGAGAGGACGAGTGCGTAACCGCCCCATCGGAATGAGATCCGCAGCGGCTCCGCACAGACCTATCAGTCTCATGAACTCTCTCGCTGTGACTTTGTCTGAGTGAAGACAATAGCGAGCGTAACAACTGATTAATTTCGCTCTGGTTAACGGCAGACGAACGAGATTGTTGTGCGTCTCGAAGCTCATTCCCAGATGAGTGAATGACTTGGATGGCACCAGATCCGACTTCTCCTCGTTTATCATAAAACCGAGACGTCGGAGTAATAGAAGCAGATTCGGCACATCGTTCTGAAGCGTTAACTCGCCGTACCACTGAAGAATGTCGTCCAGGTAGGCCGACGTTACCGCAGACGAATGAGCTCAGAAATATATCATTACCGAGTTCATTATTCGAGTGAAAGCCCAGGGTGCCAGGTTCAAACCGAAGCAAATTGCTCGGAACTGATATACATCTCCTAGGACTGCGAAGCGTAGATACTTTCTGAATGTCGGATGTACCATGACGTGAAAGTACGCATCCTTGAGATCTATGCTTGTAGCATAGTCGTTCACCGGAATACTCGCTCTGACTGATCAAATTGTCTCCATACAGAACTTCGGAGCGACGATCAGCTTGTTTATCCAGCTCAGATCTATGACTGGACAGAATGAGCTGTCTGGTTTCGGAACCAGAAACAGATGGCTGTAGAAACCCGGTGATTCCTGGTCTTCTACGACCTCTACCGCATTCTTCTTCAGAAGAGACTGTACTTCTGATAAAAGAGCGTCACTTTTCTGTGGATTCGACGGAAGCTGAGCCCATTTTGGACTTCGAGTTAATGGAGGCTTTCGTTTGAAGGATATTCTTAGTCCTTCCGAAATTACCCCTCGAACCCAGGGGTCGTCCGTAATTGACGCCCACTCGTTTATAAAACTCGATAATCTTCCGCCTACCGGAACATGATAGAGGTTCAAACCATCACCTCCTGGACCTGCGAGGCTTGCGGAAGGAGAAACTACGTCCTCCATGACCCGAACCTCGCCCCATCTACCTAGGGACGTCTGACCGGTAATCTCGGCCAGAAGAACGTCCCCCACAAGAGTCGCTGCCTTAATGGTCTCTAGAATAAGACCTAGAGGACGCATAGGAACCTCTATAGGAACTTCTCTTGGGCGTACTTGTCCCAGAAGTGCCTGTCTTACTCTTTTCTGCTGTATCCGGCTTTTTGGAAGCGGATTTGAAAAGCAGAGAATCCGAAGCTTTCTTAGTTATCTTATCATAGATTGCTGAAAGCTTGCGGTCGAAGAGAAGCTCTCCGGAGACCGAAGCGACTCTGAGAGAGTTCTTCACCTTACCATCCACGTGCGTGGATGTAGCTAGGGCTGCGTCACGTCTAACCAACTCCAGGTTTGCCACTGAAAGGGCGGAATTATACGTGGAATAAGCTACTGCCCTTGAAAGAAGTCTTAATGAGGATTGTATATCCTGGAATTCTTTCCCTTGAAGACGTAATGATAACGCCTTAGTAAGGTGATCTGCATATGATAAGGCGTCTAAGTTAACTCTGTTAGACATTATTGTCGTTTCCAACGTCGTGGTTGGAATTGACATAGACGACGGAACAGACAATTCCAAGTCTTCAGCCTCGTCGTCTAGACGCAGAGGAACTCTCGGTATGCCCTGTCCTGCCATTTCGAATTTATTCCTTGAAATGATGAAAGGCAGATTTAGGGCATTTGCGGATAAGAAACCAGACTTGCCCATTTTGGTAGCAAGCTTATAAATAGCGTCGTTCAATAATTCAAATGTTCTTGTGACCTTATTGGACTGTGTCGGAAACTCAGGGACGATGTCCCTGAACCGATCAAAAAATTCTGTGTCCAATGACGCTATCAGTCTCTTATCCGGCATCGCAGCATTCTGGTCCGACGGAACAACCTCTGGAAGGTAATGCCGGATAAAATCTACGGCAGCTTTATGTTGTTCCGAAAGGGAAAGCTCCAAATCCTCCGAATCCCTTTCGCCATCCTGTCGGACCCTATGAAGTTCTCGGTCGTCCGTACCAGATGCTTCGGCGGAGTGTACCGACCCAGCGTCGTCAGATAATTCCTGATCCGACAGAGATTCTGTCGTTTGCTGGGATGCTGCGATAAGTTGTGCTATTTGGGATAGCACATCCGTCACTGAGGCCTGTGGAGTAGCAGTCTTACGTTGCTTTGCCACTGGAAGCTCCGTGTACGTTGACTCCTGCATACTTCTTTTATGCGAACGTCCAGAGCCTACAGGCCTCGTGTCCTTGGCTACCGGATGGCGTGACCTGGTCACCGTGGAATCCCTGATCGGCAAAGCTGGCAGGATACCCGTGGTCACGCAGCCAAGGTGCGGTCGTGTGCGCTGCCATGAGGATGAGGAAGCCTTATCGACAGTCTCTCCGGACTGTCTATATAACGGAGCGTCCCAAGCGGCGGACGTATGCTCCGAATGCGAAACGTTTTGTACCACAACATCTGGTCCCAGATGTTGTTGTACGAGAGAGGGACCTCTCTTGTTCGCAGCCCGGATGGACCTGGACGAGCTAGGAACCGGACTAATAGGCTTCCTCCGTTCTCTCCTCTGATCCGTCGTCACTGGGTGTGCACTTTGTCTTATTATAGTGCTTGCATCACCCAAATCTCCTTCCTGGACCGCAACGGACGAACCCAGCTGCCGAGTCATTCGATGAATGGTCGCTACACCGGGCGAGCTAGCGGACGCCAATGCCGTCGATCCTACTAGGGACCTCTTAGGCAATTGACGTATTTCCATGAGCACTTTTGCCGCTAGCTCTTCATTTAACTGTGACGACGGAGGCACACTTTTGGAAGACATCACAGAAACATCACCCTGTTCTTGTTCCTCTGAAATAGAGATTGATAAACTAGAGTGACCCTGCGGAGAAAGGACCGGCATGGCCTTTTCCCCACTAACAACATACCGTGACACACGTTTCCAATGTTTGTCATTCCAATTGACACATACTGAACAGGAGTTAGTGCGAGTACAATGACTACAATTAATACAATGATTATGAAAGTCAGAGGAAGATTTCCTCTTATTCCAGTTTGAACAATATCCTTTCATTGTGAAAAGAACACAAAAAGTCCTAGTACTCGCACCAACCCCTGAAAACAAAGATACATAATAACATGATCCATTAATATAGAAAAAATAATTGAAATCAAAAATATTTTTGAAAAAATATTTTTTCAGAAAAGCCCAAGTTTCTGAAAGTAACGCTGAGCCCCAATGGATCCCAAAAAGCCTAAGTGTGGACAAAATTTAAAATATTACAAAAAAATTAATGCAACACTTACGTATAATAATAATGTATCTTGTTATGATTAAGCTAATACAAAGACAAGAAAATCCCTCTCAACAGAAACCGTTGTCAATGTAAACAAGAAGTGTATAAACATGACTCCAGGCACTGATAACCATGGCCCGAAATCAGTTACCAATAACACACTATCTGATGCAAAACAGAGACTTCCAGGGAAGAAACTGCAGAACATCAGATGGTAGATGCAGAACACTATGCCTAAACACCCATGGGTGAGGACGTAAACATGGGGAAAAGAACAGAATTCATTCTGTTACCCAGCTAAAACTCCCAAGAAATTTTAGTAATAATATTACAGAAATATGCCAAAAGCATGGGAGAATAGCAAGGGGGGACTTAAAGGAAAGGGAGAGAGGAAACACTGAACAAGCAGTGTAACTTTATAGCAAGAATGACAACAACAGGCCCATGCCTCGAAATTAGGCAACATAACATAATTTCATAAAAAAATTTTAAGTTACAGCCCTGATTATTTCCTGCCACTCATTTTTCCTCTCCTCCTTCTATTTCCTCTTTAGATCCACCATTTCTCTAATATTTATGTGTCTGGCATCATTTAAACTGAGATTTACAAGCACAAATATCAGTCAGATGTGAACTGATGAAGGGCCAAACAAAGAATGATAATTGGCGCCAATTTCGAGACCTCCTTGACACTGCGCATGCGCAGTGGAGGAAAAATATGGAGGACCATTTAGGACATGATTTTTTCGGTTTTAGATGCAAATTTTGGGGATTGGACGGCAAAATTTGTGTTTGGCCCTAGATTTTTGAGAATTAGCACCAGCTATGTCTGGGTCATTGGTACAGTATAAAAATATAATATTTTTCCAACTGCTGAATTTGCATATTATGCGGGCGGATGCGGGCAATTCCATGGGTAAAGGGTTAAATCTAACAACGGGCATGTGGTATATATGCCTAGATAAAACCTACAATATGTGGATATCCTCTCCCAATACCAACGGATAGCAAAACTCGAAAACCAATGCTCGAGTTATTATGGTCTTTCACCATACCACAGGACATCAAAATTCAAAATCAATGCTTGAGTTATCCTACAAAACAAGGGCCATAACTCTTGTATACATGAGGAGATGAAACCAAAAAATACATGCATATCCTTTCACCATACCAAAGGACATCAAGATCAGACAACCAATGCTTGAGGTATAATGCAAAATATCATTTTAGATGTTTTCTAAGTGTAACATGGGCCGTAACTCTGGCACATATGCATGGATGAAAATCCACACTTTGTGGATATACTTTCCCCCATTGCTGGTCTGTTACCATACCAAAGGACATCAAAATCTGACAACCGAAGTTTGAGACATAATGCAAAATGTTTGTATGGAAAGTCTTTGAAGTGTAACAAGGTTCATAACTGCAGTTGGTTTGTGTGGACAAAACCTGCATCAGGTGGCTGTCCTTTCTCGCATACTGGTCTATCACCATATCAAAGGACATCAAAAACCGACATCAAATATTTGAGTTATAACACAAAATGTTTGCATAGAAGAAAGTATGGACATAGATAAGTAAGGACAGACAGATGAATATCTTGACTATATGCCCACCAAAACCCTCCTGAGGCAGGCATAGCAGGCCTGTACAATACTCTAAACCACAATCGGTATTCAAAAGAATACCATGGTATACCAGTATATCGAAAGACTGTTCAGATATCTGAACATACGTACCATAATCGGGACTTGAGCCATCACAGTGGAATGAATTAGCATGCCTTGATGATGAAGTTCAAAAAACCCTTTACCCAATGCAGACGATATCAAAATTTAGTATTTTAATTATTAGTTCATCAAATTTTTTCACCACTTTCAAAAAAACAATATCATGTGACCCCTCATTGGAATGAGCTCAATCCAATGAGGAGTCACTTGATATGGTTTTGTCGAATTTTTAAAAAAATATTTTTTAAACAGCTGAATTTGTATATTACGTGGGCAGATTTGGTCGATTCATTAGGTAAAGGAATAATATTATTCATTTGGAACTACAGTTAAAACTCAAGACATTTTGAAAATTAAATTGTGTGGAAATAATGACGATAAACCGATATTTTTGGAATTACACTGGTATTGAATCGCTATATAAAAATACAATAGTTCTGAGCTTAGTGGAGGTTGAGTTTTTCAGTGTGTGAAACCCTGTTATTTGAAAAGGCATTTTGTTAGTGAAAAGTATTCAATTAACAAAAACATACAATCCACAAGAGTATGGTTCTTTTCCTACATTTGATAATAAAAGGAATATTTTAATATTTCTCTGTCAAGCAAGATATAAAAGAATGAATATAGGTTTTGGAAGTGCTGTAGGCCAAAAAGTCTCTTAAGCTTGGGAATCAATCATCTTCAAGCCACCACTGATTCGATTCAAGGTTTGATTTGATTTCGAATAATAAAAGTGATTCGATTTAAATCGAAAATGTATGATTCGCAGGGACCCATTTCAGATTCTATTAAAAATATATCAAGACCTTCTTTAAAATGTGTTAGGAACTTGAATAAATAATTAAAACAGTCCTGTCTTTTTAACCAATGTACTGTTCCAAAACAGCAAGCAATACATAGAAAATCCACAAAATAAACAAGAAGTCCAAAGGGGCTTAAATACTCAACTGACAAAGGCCCAATAATTCTTCACAAAGAGATTTAAGTGTGTTTTTTTTCTTTTAAATAATTAGTTTCTTATTATTTTTACTTGTACACTAGAGCCCACTTAATTGGATACCTCTTATTTAACTGAATAACCCTGTTAATTGAATATAATTTCCAAACACAAAACCATTTACAATACCTCCAGTACAAATTTGGCCTGTTAATTGAATATAGGTTATAGAGTAAACTCCTGTTAATTGAATAAAAAATCTTGTAAACTGTCGAGAAATTACCCTGACTATCCCCAGGTTTCCTTTGTTTGTAGACCTATTTGGCCTCAGGACTTCCAATACAGGCATTTAATCTGTTTTATCTTGTTTGACAGAGCTCATACAGGCATTTAATCTGTTATATCTTGTTTGACAGAGCTCATAGAGCTCTGTCAAACAAGATATAATAGAATAAATTCAAAGTTTATCTCTAGAATACAGGAAAGTGACACAATCTCTGTTAATTGAATACTACTGTTACTTGAATAATTTTCACTGACAAAGTGACTATTCAATTAACGGGGTTCCACTGTACTTTTTTTTCACTAATTGGGGCTGCATTTTTAGAGAACAAGCAATGTTCAAATCAAGTCCTTAGGTTCATATTTGGGAAAAAATTACTGCAAGCCAGGTTGAAAGGGTTGAAAATAAATTTGATGAATGATCTGAATAATCCGATCATTTTCAAAAGTTACCTCATTGTCAGATTTCATGGCTGCTAGTTTTTTTTCAGCCATAACCATCCACAAACCAAACAGAAACATCAAAAATCCATGTCCAGCATCACCAAACATCACAGCAAAGAGAAATGGAAATGATATAATGCTAAATGGAGCTACAAATAAAAAAGACGAAAAATAAAATATATCAGTGATTTTTTGACAAGTTTCTATCCTTCCTTTTGGGAAGGGGTCCAAGGCACATTCTATTGAGAAACCTGACAGTGTAAAGAATTGAGTAGGGAATTTCTCTCATACATTGGAGTCCAAAGTTGAGAGCAGTCCTCATATATTTCTGTTTATTTATTGGTGTCTAACAACAATTTCAACTGCCAGAGTCATATCGTGTCAGTTTTTTTATGGGTGAAGGAAGGTGGAGTAAACAGAGGGAACCGAGCAATGGCAATTAACAGCCAGAATCCTCAACTTACTAACGTGACACACCACAGTCAGTCACGTCTGAAGGAAAGTGTACAGGCATCATACTCAAGGATATAGTACACAGTGTCACTGAACTCCCACATCCAATGTTGTATGGACAAGTGCTCTGCCAGTGATGTTTTGAATAATAGCAAGTAGGGAGCACGGTGGCTGAGTGGTTATGGCATTGGACTTCAAACCAAAACATCCACAGTTCAATCCCCATCAGGGGTAACTGCATTTTATTACATGCCTGTTCTGTGAAATCCCCATCTACAGCAACACTAAACCGTGCAGAAAATAAAAATCTGTTCCACACTTATGTGCGGAACAGAAATCGTTGGACTATTTTTAAATAGAAGCAAAATTTCACTGGTATTTTCTACAAATTGTGCCACGCAATTACAATTTGAATCGCTAGTGATAGCTGAAAATCGTCTCCTGAGTTCCAATGTGTTCTATGTGCCATTAGGAATGAAAAAGTGACACGGATTCCCCTCACAGATTTGGTTGGTGATAAAATGTGTTCCTTTCGTTGATACTTGTCAAATGAATTGCTGAGTGTCTGTGTAATAGTTGTTTTTATAGACGTGAAAATAAACACAGAACGACACACACGTGTGAAAAGGTTAATCGATATGGCACTCATGTCATCGTGGAAGGATAACACTCGCACCCTGTGGCCTCTCGTTCTATCCTTCCGTGCTGGCACTCGAACCATATCGATTAACCCATTCACACGCATGTGTCGTTCTGTGTATGAATCCTTACTGCCCGCGTGATGCATGGTGGCACACTGTGCTAAGATGTACTGCATGTCGATGGTGCAGTAGCCTTCAAATAATGCTAATCCTGTTTGTGAGGAGTTAGTACATTCAAGAGACTGACAGCTGCTCGCTGCTGCTCGGTGCTTTTTGCATACTCTGGCTTCCTCCACCATAAAACTGTCTGACATGAGATGACTCTGGTTGAAGTACTGAAATGGTTAACCGGATAATCGGTTTGAAACCAGTCAGCTACCTAACCGATTGGAAAAACCATCAACTGGTTATCCGAAATATTGATAGTGATCGTCATTCCACGCTTAAAATGTAGTAAACTTGGCGCTTCTCCTTTATGAAAGATTACACATCGAAGCCGCGTTGTGTATATTGAAAAATAATCGACTTTTGCGTTCAAGACTTTGTTAATGATCGGCAATTTCTGTGCATAATGAGTAATCACAGAAAGTATTGCATAGTGTGTATACAAACGAATGTTGTCGAGTACTCGACAATGTTCGTTTGTATACACACTACGCAATAGTTTGAGAATACTGCTTTCCAATTCCTCTAGTTTTGATCCCATATTCGGTGAAATAATGGCCACGGATAACCAGATATTATCTGGTTATAGCTCTCGGTTAGTCGGTTATGAAAATAAGCCAACCGTTTCAGTCCTACCTGGTTGTCAAAATTGTCACTAATCCACCCCCCCCCCCCCCCCAGAAAAAAAAAAAATAAATAATAGTGAGTAGAAAGGATTAGAATAACATGAGAAGTTGTTTCTAGTCAAGTGTTGTCTGCCTTTTCAAGAAACAATTGCTGTGTCATATAAGTCTTAACTTTGAAGTGCTTTTGGTTTGTACAATGTAAGTACAGTTGAAACTAGAGTGACTTTATTGTGCAC
The DNA here is from genome assembly GCA_031216915.1 of Pictodentalium vernedei. NCBI lineage: Eukaryota > Metazoa > Mollusca > Scaphopoda > Dentaliida > Dentaliidae > Pictodentalium > Pictodentalium vernedei. Next base: position 72,343,279 of record CM062297.1, read on the forward strand.
TATTTTGAAGTAATAGCGTGTTGAGTAAGTGCACTTTTGTCCCTGTCAAACTGCAACGTTAGCGTAACTCAATTCCTGTAGAAAAACAGCTGGCCCAACTCTGCAACCTGGTGGTCCATGTGATGGAAGTTTGCAAGTGATTCCTATGTTTTATCCTCAGAAATTGTAAATAATTACTAAGTGAAAAATCCCACAGCAATTTAATAGGAATTCACCCTCCACATACTTCAGTCGCCATATTTTCTGTGTTTGATCAGGTCAGTTTGTGATTACACAAATGACCTCACTTATAGTGCATTACATTTTGCATTGCACAACACAAACTCTCTTGTGCATTTCAGACTACTTCATTCTTCTGCAGTAAAGAGTGCTTTAACTAACAAGCATTTTCAGAGCTAATTGTGACAGGACTTCTAGTTTCAATTGTAGTTTAGAAAAGGAACTCTGTGTAGTAGCCCCTGTGGTTTATAATGAAGAATTTCATGATTTTCCCTACAGGCATACAGTAAAACCTGTCTTGAGAGACCGGCCTTTGGGCCACACAAAAGTGGTCTCTCAAGACAGGTGGTCTCTCATAACAGGTTTCAGGTTTTCTCAAGTCAGTGAATAACCAACCACAAAATTCAGAAATGGAGAAGAATGGATTTTTGTAATTACTTTGTAGTTGTTCTTTTTCATGGAGTTTTTGTAACAAATTGAAATGGACTGTTATAAAAATTATAAAAATAAATTAGTGTTGAAAATCTTCTTTGAAGATTTTCAACACTAATTTATAAAAATAAATTAGTGTTGAAAATCTTCCTTGAAGTTCAATTTTCAACACTAATTTATTTTTATAATTTTTATAACAGTCTATTTCAATTTGTTACAAAAAGATTTTCCACACAAATTTATTTTTATTCCTATCTGTCACATTTCAGGTATGTGTGAAACTGTTTATTCAGCAATAATCTTAATCTTTTCACAAAGGTCTTATAAAAACATCTCAGTCTGTAATGAGTTAGCAATTGAAACCAATTAAGAGCTTTTAATAATTTTAATTATGTTAGTATAACCACAATGGATTTTCCAATTCCAGAACAGGTAAAAAAAAAAGTTGTCATGGTTTCAGTCTTCAAAGGGGAGGTCTCTCAAGACAGGTCCATTATGGCATAAAAATACAAGTTGGTACTAGGTCACAGAGGTCTCTCAAGACAGGTGGTCTCTCAAGACAGGTGGTCTCCCAGAGCAGGTCCATTATAGAGTAAAACCAACCGGTGCCTGGTAGATGTGGTCTCTCAAGACAGGTGGTCTCTCAAAACAGTGGTCTCTCAAGACAGGTTTTACTGTAGTAGATTAATTAGTGTTTGGGAAGGTTTCTATAATATATATCTGCAGGATGGAATAACCAGGATGTTGTTCTTTTGAAACAAAATTTGATCTGTGCCTACCTTCCGTTCTTCAGAAAAAACATTTTAGCTTTACAGAAGCTGAAGGTGCATTGAAGTTAAGAGTTGTGGAGAATGTCGGAACGAACATGAAGGATTGTAACACAAAAATGATAAATATGGAATATAACATTGCAATCTGCACACATTTCTAACACACAACTTTTGTTCTTTTTGTGGATGAATACCAATGAACTCAGACACGGAAAATTGTTGAATTTTATTTGATAAAACGGAGATGAAAAACGAAACCGTTATTGCCGATCAGCAGTTCAGTACACGTGAATGCAATGTTGATAAGCAGGACCGGTTCAAGCGGGCATATCGAGTCCCGGATGCAAGATAGTGCTATGCTAAAATGGTCTATCGATTTTTCCTAAATTGGGTCATACGATGTGAATTTTTCGTAATGGCATCAGTCCAGGACCCTTTCCCAATGAGGCTGGAATGACCCCTGGTTAATAATTTGATTGAAAAAGCAGGGTAAATTCAATTCAATCAACTTTAACGATGGGTCTAGCTGTCAATCAAGCATTCATGTACAGCCTGAAATACTGCCCACCGGTGCAGATGTAAACAAAACAAACCTATGTGTCTGCGACAGAAAGTATTGTTTTTTCTCCATTTTAAGTGACAAAGTTGATTATTTATTAAAAGCATAGTATAAATAAAACAAATAGGTACTAGGGCCGGTAATCAGATTTAACCCTTTACCTAATGAATCACCTGTATCCGCCTGCGTAATATGCTAATTCAGCAGTCGAAAAAAAATTATTTTTCAAACAATTTCAACAAAACCATATCATGTGACCCCTCGTTGGAACGAGCTCATTGAGCTTGTTCCAACGAGGGGGTCACATGATATGCTTTTGTTGAAATTTTTTTTCAAATTTGAAAAAATGATATTTAAAATAATAAATTTTGATATCGTTTGCGGTGGGTAAAGGGTTAATCCACTCATAGAATAAGGGCTTTAAACACTAAGCTACTTGTGGTGTCAGTTACCGGCCCTAGTACCAATTTATTCTATATATCTTCATCTGCTGTGAGGAAGAAAGCTGTGGCTCAGTTGGTAGAGGTGCAGGATGTGTAAGAAAAAGTGGAATTGTACAATAAGGGACACACACACGGTGTGTGCACAGTGGCCTATATCTATGTATGTATATTATATATATATGTAGGTATGGGTCTGTGTGTACATATCGAGTGTGTGTTTGCCCGCTTCAGTATTGAAAGTGCTAAAATACTCTGAGGTGGCCTTAAATTGTTACATTGATCATTAACTGATAGCGTTATGGATCAGTGGTTCTTACTTCATTGACCACTATTGTGAGAGACATGTAGTTTCTCGTGCTCGGCGGTGTTGACTTCGCACGAAATAATTGCGTCTGCAATATTATATTATTCTGAATCGGAGTCTAGTGGATCAGAACCGTGTGGAGCTTCCTATAGGTGAGTCGAATATTTATTTCTCCGTAGTTGTACCCTGCCGGGGCCGGTCATATTTTATGTAATTTACCGATCCTCGCCGTAAGCCGAAATATGTTATAAAAGGCTATATTAAATTGGTTCTAGGATTATTCACGATTGATCCAGGGCATCTTATTGCTGTTGCGATAGGATGCTATGGCCTAATCGTGATCTTTCGGCTTGGGGCGAGTTTCGGTGGCCCGATGGATTGTACCCCCCCTCCCCCCCTCTCCTTTTATGGCATTAGCTTGAATGTACAGACGTGAATACTGAGATAACGCTACCCTCAGTGAATATTTAGCAATATTTAGGAGGGTAGGTGGGTCACAAATAATGAAGTAACCCTTCTGCTGGGTGACATGTGAAAGTAAATATTTGGTATTGCCGTATCTTGGACTCCCCTTCTTTAGTTAAGGGTAGTAGTCATGTAGTCTGGTGTGCATATTTTAAGGCGGCATAAGTGCCAGATTGTAGGGTTTTTCCCCCTCTTTAGTAGGGGACGTAACTATTTTATGAGGAATTATGATCTCACCTTGAAGGGTGAATGAAATGAGTTGGTCTGTACAACTTGAATGTAAATCTGAATGTACTGCTGAATTGTGGGAGGGTAGAGACGATTTGGGGATTTGTGAATAAATTTGCTAATAATTTAGTGGAATTGGTTTTTTTTTGTATTTTTAATTCCTATTCTGTTTCAGAGTCCTAGTCCTAACATATCTTAACACAAAACACGGTTTAAGGGTGGATTGGAATCATAGGAAGATGTTTGTTCCTTGGTTGACTGTTGTGGCGAGGTTCTCGGTAAGGGCTCACTTATTGTAAGTGAGTCCGGCCCGAGAACAGCGGCACAGCACGGGTGCCAGGGTAGTCTGGAATAATTTTGTAGAGGTTCTAGGTGATTGATTACGCTAACTAATTTTCGGTTTGAAATTGCGAACTTGTAACTAACCCCTCGACAACAAATCTGTGCTATGGCTAGACCTTGTTTGGCTTTGTGGCGTGGCTCTCGGCCGGAACTCACTTCATGTAAGTGAGTTCGGGGCCGAGAGACTCGACACAAAGTGAGAGCAGGGCGGGGTGGGTCGAGTTTCGCTACAGATGCAAGCCGTGAGGTCCTCGGTTCGAATCCCACCTGCGCAACCGAGTTGTGTCCTTGGGCAAGACACTTCATCTCCATTGCCCGCATGGGGGCACGATGACGCCATGTACTAAGGTGTACTGCACGTCGATGGCACACATGTCTTCAACCAATCTAACCCTGCCTGTGCTGCAGTGCGGAGTTACGATGTTGGGGAGCTGGCAGCTGCTCGTCATTGATCGGTGGTTCTCTCCGGCTTCCTCCACCCATAAAACTGTCACGGTCATGCAGGGACCGATCAGGACTATTTAAAATACGCTCTAGCCTCGGAGCCTATTTTTTCAATTCATGTGCCAGATTTCAATTTACGGAGTCACACTACTGTTTGTAACACACACTGCAAGTATGTAATAGCTCTCATCATTTTCATTTAGTACACTATAGCAAACATTAATCTTATTTAGGCAGCCAAGACTTGATCAGAAACCACAGTGAAGATTAATGCTTGGTAATTAAGACTTGAAGTATTAACTTAAGCACTCTACAACAATGATAAATGATAATCATATATATAATACATGTAAGAGTGTCTCTCTCGATTATCCATCGAAAGAATATCAAAATATGATCTGAGAAGTTACACGCCAACTGAGAAGTCTATTTCTGTGATTTGAAAGCCAGGTCCTGACGTTTCAGAACCAAATACGCACTGGCGCATGCCCAGGCCGGTCCCTGGTCATGATTAGCCATTGTGCATAAATATGTGACCTTAAACAACAATAAATAAATAAATAAATAAATAAATAAATAAATAAATAGGAAGAAAGCTGCTGATAAAGAAATTTTGACCAGATCACAAGCACAAGTCATGATCTTATCAGAAGTCTTTATTTGATTTTCGCTGTACTGTAAGGAGATTTAAGATCTACATCTTCTGTATTTATTTATTGATGTTTAAGGTCACATATTTAAGCACAATGGCTAATCATGACCGTGAGTTTTACAGGTGGAGGAAGCCGGAGTACCCGGAGAGAACCACCGAGCAACAGCCAGTTCCCCAACATCGTAACTCCGCACTGCAGCACAGGCAGGGTTAGATTGGTTGAAGACATGCATACCATCGACGTGCAGTACGCCTTAGTACACGGCGTCATTGTGTCCCCACGCGGGCAATGGAGATGAAGTGTCTTGCCCAAGGACACAACGCGGTGGCCGCAGGTGGGATTCGAACCGAGGACCTCTCGGCTTGCAGCCAGCACCTCTACCTACTGAGCCACTACATCTTCTGTAAATAGCCACAATATTTTTTTTCATAAAATGTTAAAAGTGTCATTATCTGTAGGTTAACTGGTAGAGTGCTAAATTATTTTTCAAAGGTGACTTAAAACCCGAGATGTTTTTTTTTTTCAAGGACACCATGCTTCCTGCAATGGGAACTTGTAAGAAAATAATTTGTGAGTACATTTTTGGTGTTTCTGCTGCTGAGCAAACAAGATAATAGAATACAATATAAAGCCACTAAAGTGGCTTCCAGCACTTGTGGCTTATAATACTCAACCAATTTATTTATTTATTTATTTATTTATTTATTTATTGGTGTTTCAAGGTCACATACTTATGCATAATAGCTAATCAGGACCATGACAGTTTTACAGGTGGAGGAAGCAGGAGTACCCGGAGAGAACCACCGAGTAACAACGGGCAGCTGCCAGCTCCCCAACATCGTAACTCTACACTGCAGCACAGACAGGGTTAGATTGGTTGAAGACATGCTCTCCATCGACGTGCAGTACGCCTTAGTATACGGCGTCATTGTGCCCCCATGTGGACAATCGGGGTTAAGTGCCTTGCCCAAGGACACAACACAGAGGTCAGAATCGATCGCTCAGACGGTCACCCATCCAAGAACTAACCGGGTTCGGCGTTGCTTAACTTCGTTGATCTGACGAGAAACAGTTACCACAACGTCACCGTGCCCGCACTCAACCAATTAATAGTCAGACAAATTTACAGAAATTGCGTATGCTCTTCAATTGAATAGACTGCTAAATTGGTAAATGCTAGTTCTCTTAGTGAGTAAACATAGTATGCCTCAGTACATAACTCCACCGTGCCCCCACATGGCAATCGGGATTAAGTGCCTTGGCCAAGGTCATAGCGCAGTTACTAGTACTGAAATGGTTAACCAGATAATCGGTTTGAAACCAGTTAGCTACCTAACCGATTAGAAAAACCATCAACCGGTTATCCGAAATATCGATAGTGATCGTCATTACACTTTTAAAATGTAGTAAATCTGCTGCTTCTCATTTGTGATAGATTACACATCGAAGCCACATTGTATATATTGAGAAATAATCGACTCTGGCGTTCCAAGACTTCGTTAATGATCGGCAGTTTCCGTGAGTAATGGGAAATCGCATAAACTATTCCGTAGTGTGTATACAAACGAACGTTGTCGAGTAGTCGACAACGTTCGTTTGTAAAAACACTACGGAATAGTTTGAGAATACTGCTTTCCAATTCCTATAGTTCTGATCCCATATTCGGTGAAATAATGGCCATGGATAACCGGATATTATCTGGTTATAGCTCTCGGTTAGTCGGTTGTGAAAATGAGCAAACCGTTTCAGCCATAGCAGTTACACCTGGTGGGGATTGAATCATGACCCTTTCAGTTTAAAGTCCAATGACATAACCACTGAGCCATCATATATAGAATATACACATTACCCAACCTTTTCTTAACCCTTTACACAATGTAATGGCAAAAAACGGCTAGTGCTATTAACAAAAATTACTATTCCATTTTCATTATTTTTATTCATTTTTCGTCTTAAACATATTGCTTATTACCCCTCATTGGAACAAGCTCAAGGAGCTTGTTCCAATGAGGGGGTCATAAGCTATGTTTTTGATGCAAAGATGAAAAAAAGTTAAAAAATTTATAGTAATTTATATATTTTTTATACTTACCAATGACCCAGACTTAGCTGGTGCTAACTCTAACAAAACCAGGGCCAAACACAAATTTTGCCCCCCAATCCCCAAAATTTGCATCCAAAACAAAAAGAAATCATGTCCTAAAGGACCTCCATACTACGCCTCTACTGCGCATGCGCAGTGACGCAGTCGTCCCGAAATTGGCGCCAATTATCATTCTTACTGGCAGTGCCTGGTCAGCGCTATGTACTCAGCCGGGAGGCAAGAGTTCCCAACTCCAGGGAGGGCCATCCCCGTCTGGGTCATTGGTAAGTATAAAAAATATATAAATTACTATAAAGTTTTTAACATTTTTATACTGTACCAATGACCCAGACTTAGCTGAATAGTAAACAGGCTGGAGGGCCTAGGACATAGAGGAAAATCCAATAAGCTCAACTATATAGTAAAGAGGTAACCCCTTAAGGAGAAAAGGAGTATTAGGCTTTACATGTATCTTTCTTATTTAATATTAAATTAGAAAGATACACTACCCTTAATAATTGAGCACAATAACATTCATGTTCTCTATTAACATCCAGTATAACCCTTATACTAATTATTTTTAAAGCAAGCCAATAAATAAAGTAGTCCAGAGAATTGAGACTCTTTATAATCATTTAAAAGTGTCCGAGTATTGTATATTAAAGCCCGTTTGACACTTGACATATACAAATGCTTCACACCGAGCTACACTTTAAAAATAAGACATGAATGAATTTAAACATTAATATTACACTTTAAAACCATCCCGGAAGCGACTCAGAAATACTGACTTGGAGGAGGCATTCCCTTGCTTTTCACTATAAAGCAGGTGACCTAAGGGAACACCCGCCCCCCCCCCCCCCCTTCCCCTTGCCCTGGGTCAAATAGCCCAGAGCGAAGAGGGCAGCCGGACGGAGTCACTGCCGGAACAGAAAGCCTGCATAACTATAGTTGCAACTGTTTAGTGGACGACATTCTGAGCAACAGATAACGGACCTAAACAATGCAGGTCTCCAGAAATGGACTCAATATTTCTGAGATAAAAATTCGTAAATGTGGATGGCTGAGACCAGTAAGCAGCCTTCATTAAATCTGTAATAGCAACACTATTAGCATAAGCCCAGGAAGTAGAAAGAGCTCTTACTTCATGAGCAGAAATCTTAAGCACAGACTGCTGAGAAGAAGATAAATCTTCATAAGCAGTACGGATAGTTAACTGAATCCATCTAGCAATAGAATGGACTGAAATGTCCTTTCTATTAGGCATCAAAGACAGAAAGAAACGTTTCCGTCCCTTTCTGATAAACTGAGATCTCTGTTTATAGATACGTAGTGCTCTAACAGGACAGAGTAAAGGCCTACGCCCGTCTGAAGACGGAAGAGCCTTAATAACAATAGGTTCCGGATATTTATTAGGAGCCTGATTCTTAGCTAAAAAACCCACATTAGTAGTGAAGGTGATAGTGTTCCCAACACTACGATAATGAGAATCATCCACCGATAGTGCATGAAGCTCACTGACTCTTCTGGCAGAAGAGAAAGCTAAGAGAAAAGCTGTCTTATAAGATAAGAATTTGAAATCTACTGTCCCAAGAGGTTCAAATGGCTTTTCCTTCAATTTAAGGAGAACCCAAGCTAAATTCCACTTAGGAATTAATCTAAGAGTTCTGGGTCTATTTATCGAAAAGTTTCTAACCAACTTCGATAAAGAGACATTAGATCCAATTTGTAAACTATCATGATGTGCATAGGTATCAGATAACATAGATCTATAACCCTTTATAGTAACAGGCTGCAGTTTGATTTCGTCAAACAAGTATACTAGAAAGTTTGCAATGTCTGGTATAGAGGGATCAAATATATCTACAGAATGATCCCTACACCAACGACGAAAAACCTTCCACTTAGCCGCATAGTTTAGCGAAGAGGAGGTCCTCCTACAGTTAGAAATCGCGTCCACTGCTCGTCCTGTAAAGTGCTTGCCATGCAAGAAGGACCGCACAACGGAAAAACGTGAAGGTTGAGACCTTGCGGGTTGTGATGGAGTTGGCGCGATTTCCCCTGCGAAAGAAGATCCTCTCGTGGAGGAAGCTTCCGCGGTAGGTCCCACAACAGACACCTGAGTAGATTTATCCACGGTCTCTGTGGCGACAGAGATGCTACCAACAGAATCTTGCATTGAGATTGTTTTATCTTTAGCAATACTTGTTGAATTAACGGCACTGGAGGATACGCATATCCTATCATTCCGTCCCAAGGGATCGACAGAGCGTCTACTTGCAAATGCTCTTGGATCCGGACACGGAGACACATACGTCTGCAACTGATTGTTGAGATGTGTCGCAAATAAGTCTATCATTGGCCGTTCCCATTGGTAGCAAATCTGATTGAATACTTGTTTGTTGAGAGTCCACTCCGACGGCAACAAGCGACCCTTCCGTGAAAGGGAGTCTGCTAGCACATTCAGACGACCCGGTATGTGACGGACCGAAAGAAGAACGTGATGTTCTAACGCAAACAGAAGGATTCTTTCCGTTAGATTGAACAACGGAACTGAATGAGTGCCTCCCTGATTCCGTATATACACCACTACTGTCGTATTGTCGGATAGGATTTGGACATGAGCATCGTGAATAATGTCCATCCAGTGACGTAACGCAAGCCAAATTGACATCATTTCCTTGATGTTTATGTGCTTGCACAGGAATTGCGGATCCCAAAGACCCTGGCATCTCGAATCCGTTGGGATTAATGATGCACCCCAACCTGTTTGACTGGCATCCGCCATAACGGTAAAACTCGGATCCGGCAACTGCAGCGGAACTCCTTGAGTTAACCACTGAATGTTTGCCCAAGTCTGAATCTCTTGTTTCACTTGATCTGACAAGAGAACGTCTACATCGAGCGAATGAATTTTCACACTCCAATTCTGAGTCAGGAAAATTTGAAGAGGACGTGTGCGTAGCCGCCCCATCGGAATGAGATCCGCGGCGGCTCCGCACAGACCTATCAGTCTCATAAATTCTCTCGCTGTGACTTTGTCTGCGTGCAGACAATAGCGGGCGTAACAACTGACTAATTTCGCTCTGGTTAACGGCAGACGAACGAGATTGTTGTGCGTCTCGAAGCTCATTCCCAGATGAGTGAATGACTTGGACGGCACCAGATCCGACTTCTCCTCGTTTACTATAAAACCGAGACGTCGGAGCAATAGAAGAAGATTCTGAACATTGTTCTGAAGCGTTAACTCGTTGCCGTACCTCTGAAGAATGTCGTCCAGGTAGGCCGACATTACCGCAGACGAATGAGCTCGGAAGTAGATCATTACCGAGTTCATTACCCGAGTGAAAGCCCAGGGTGCTAGATTCAATCCGAAGCACATCGCCCGGAATTGATACACCACTCCCAGGACTGCAAAGCTTAGATACTTTCGGAATGTCGGATGTACCATGACGTGAAAGTACGCATCTTTGAGATCTATGCTCGTTGCATAATCGTTCACCCGAATACTCGCTCTGACCGATCGAATCGTCTCCATATAAAACTTCGGAGCGATGATCAGCTTGTTTATCCAGCTCAAATCTATGACTGGACGGAACGAGCCGTCTGGTTTCGGAACCAGAAACAGATGGCTGTAGAATCCCAGAGATTCCTGGTTTTCTACGACCTCTACCGCGTTCTTCATTAAAAGAGACTGCACCTCTGATAACAGAGCGTCTCTTTTCTGTGGATTTGACGGAAGATGAATCCACTTTGGACTTCGAGTTAATGGAGGCTTTCGTTTGAAGGATATCTTTAGACCTTCCGAAGTCACTCCTCTCACCCAAGGGTCGTCCGTAATCGACGCCCACTCTTGTGAAAAACTCGACAACCTTCCGCCAACCGGAACGCGATAGAGGTTTAAACCATCACCTCCTGGACCTGCGAGGCCTGCGGTAGGAGAAACCACGTCTTCCACGACCCGCACCTCGCCTCGTCGACCGACTGATTGTCCCGGCCTGAAGGACGTCCCGAACGAGAGTCGCTATCCTGACGGTCTCTCGAATAAGACCAAGAGGACGCACCAGAACCTCTATAAGAACCTCTCTTGGGCGCATTAGACCCAGAAGTGCCTGTCTTATTCGTGTCTGCTGTATCCGACTTCTTAGGAGCCGATCTGAACAACAGAGAATCATTAGCTTTCTTTTTAATTTTATCATAAATAGCGGAAAGCTTGCCGTCAAAGAGAAGTTCTCCTGAGACCGAAGCGACTCTAAGAGAGTTCTTCACCTTAGAATCCACTAGAGTGGATGTAGCTAGGGCTGCGTCACGTCTAACCAACTCCAGATTTGCCACTGAAAGGGCGGAGTTACACGTGGAATAAGCTACTGCCCTTGAAAGAAGTCTTAAAGAGGATTGTATATCCTGAAACTCTTCCCCTTGAAGGCGCAGTGATAACGCCTTAGTAAGGTGATCTGCGTAAGATAAGGCATCTAAATTGGCTCTGTTAGATGCAATAGCTGTTTCCAACACCGCGGTTGGAATAGAAGCTGACGACGGTAATGATAGCTCTAAGTCTTCCGCCTCGTCGTCCATACGCAGAGGAACTCTCGGTATACCCTGTCCTGCCGTATCGAATTTATTCCTTGCATTAATGAAAGGCAGGTTGAGAGTATTAGCGGACAAGAAACCTGCTTTCCCCGTCCTGGAAGCAAGTTTAAATATAGCGTCGTTCAATAATTCAAATGTTCTAGCAACATTATTGGACTGCGACGGAAACTCGGGAGCGATGTCCCTGAACCGCTCAAAAAATTCAGAGTCCAATGACGCTATAATTCTCTTGTCCGGAAGCGCAGCAGTCTGGCCCGACGGAACAACTTGAGGGAGAAAGTGCCGGATGAAGTCCACGGCAGCTTTATGTTGTTCTGAAAGGGATAGCTCCAAGTCATCCGTATCCCTTTCACCATCCGGTCGGACCTCACGATGTTCCCGGTCGTCCGCCCCTGATGCTTCGGCGGAGCGTACCGACCCAGCGCCGTCGGATAATTCTCGATCCGACACCGTTTCTGTCGGCTGCTGGGATGCTGCGATAAGCTGTGCTATCTGCACAAGAATGTCCGGCGTCGAGACCTGCGGAGGCGCAGTCTTTCGCTGCTTCGCCGAGGGCAGCTCCGCATCAGATGGCTCCCGCATACTTTTCCTATGCGAACGTCCGGAGTCCATCGGTCTCGAATCCCTGGCTGCCGGATGGTGTGACCTGGTCGCCGAAGAATCCTTCATCGGCGAAGCTGGTAATATATCGGCGGTCACGCAGCCAAGGTGCGGTCGTGTGCGCTGACGAGAAGAGGAAGCCTTAACAGTCTCTGCGGACTGCTTATACAACGGAGCGTCCCGAGCGACGGACGTATGCTCCGCTAAAGACACATTTTGTACCACAACATCTGGTCCCAGATGTTGTTGTACGAGAGAGGGACCTCTCTCGCTCGCGGCCCGGCTGGACCTGGACGAGCTAGGAACCGGACTAAAAGGCTTCCTCCGTTCTCGCTTACTATCCGCCGTCACTGGGTGTGCATCTATTATGTTTATAGTGCTCGCATCACCCAAAATTTCCTCTTGGACCGCATCGGACGAACCCGGCTGCCGAACCATTCGGTGAATGGACGCTACACCGGGCGAGCTAGCGGACGACATTTGTCTAATCTCCATGAGCACTTTTGCCGCTAGCTCTGAATTCATTTGTGACGACGGACGCACACTTGAAGAAGATAACATGGAAACATCACCCTGTTCTGGTTCCTCTGAAATAGAAACTGAGAGAGAAGAGTGACCTTGCGGAGAAAGAGCCGGCATCGCTCTTTCTCCAGAAACAACATATCGTGACACACGTTTCCAATGTTTCTCATCCCAATGTTCACATATAGGACAGGGATTAATGCGAGAACACTGACTACAATTAATACAATGATCATGAAAGTCAGAGGAAGATTTCTTCCTATTACAATTTGAACAACGTCCCTTCATTGTGAAAGAACAACAATAAGTCCTAGTTACTCGCAAAAACCCGACACAAAGATACATAATAACATGATCCATTAATAAATGAAAAAACAATTGCAAAACAAAATAATTTTGAAATTTTTTTTTTTTTTTCAGAGAAGCCCAAGTTGCTGAAAAGTAACGTTGAGCCCCGATGGATCCGATGGCAAAGTGTGGTCAAAAATTTTAAATTTATATAAAATAATTAATGAGACACTTTCGGATAATATAAATGTATCTTATAATGAGATAAACTACCACAAAGGCAAACAGCCCCCCTCAAAAAAGGCTGTTGCCAATGAAAACAAACAGTGTAAACACACTAGAAAACATGACTCCAGGCACTGAAAAAAACTGGCCCGGAATCAGTCATCAATTACACTCTATCTGATGCAAAACAGAGACTCCCAGGGGAGAATCTGAAGAACATCAGATGGAAGATGCAGAACACAAACGTTATACACCCATGGGTGAAAACGTAACTATGGGGAAAATAACAGAAAACATTCTGTAACCAAGCAACTCTCCCAGGAAATTTTAGAAATGAAATTTCTCAAAAATATGCCAAAAGCATGGGAGAATTGCCAGGGGGGACTTTAGAAGGCTAGGGGAGAGGAAACACTGAATAAGCAGTGCAACAATTAGCAAGAATGACAACAAGAGGCCCATGCCTCGAAAATAGGCAACTTAACATAATTTCATCAAAAAATTTTAAGTACAGCCCTGATTATTTTTTGCCACTTCTTTTTCCTCTCCTCCTTCTATCCTCCTTAGAATCACATTTTCTCCCAAAATTACGTGTCTGGCATCCTTTAAACTGAGATTTACAAGCACAAAGATCAGTGAGATGTTGACTGATGAAGGGCCAAACAGAGAATGATAATTGGCGCCAATTTCGGGACGACTGCGTCACTGCGCATGCGCAGTAGAGGCGTAGTATGGAGGTCCTTTAGGACATGATTTCTTTTTGTTTTGGATGCAAATTTTGGGGATTGGGGGGCAAAATTTGTGTTTGGCCCTGGTTTTGTTAGAGTTAGCACCAGCTAAGTCTGGGTCATTGGTACAGTATAAAAATATTAGTTATTCTAGAATTTTGTTTGCAAGTGTCGTCTGCATTTCGTGTTAAAGGGTTAAAAATTTAGTTCAAAATGTGAACAAAAATGCTGAAACGTGTGTGACCAGTTCTGAATAAGTGCGACCATTTGCATTTGTCACTAGTACTCATAGAAGTAAATATGACATGGAAGAATGGAATTATCGGAGTTGTGATGAACAATAAGTGTTGTGTTTAATCAACAGTTGAGTAATCTGCCTTTGATTCTGTAACTCTCCAGTACCTCAGACATATTCTATTGTTAACTGCAAAAAGTTTACAACATTAATTTTTATTTTTGTAAGTTTGAAGTTTTGTTCAAACTTCCAATAACTATCAGATTACTAAGGTATTTTAATGGGGTTCTTCTATTTAAATGATTCCAAGTTTGTTTGAAAAATTAATTTCCATACATATTCCACAATTCATTTGAATGCCCTATTTTCCCATACTTTTCCTGATCATTTCGAGAGAAAAACGGATTTCCGTACCTTTTAAATTACAACTTTCCATACTTTTTCAAAATGACGTACAAACTCTTTCTTAATTTGGGGATATGGCTACATTTTGGGACATATTTAAGAGCCGTGAATTTGGACTTGTCTAAAAACCTGAATTCTTACCTGGATTGCATTCCCTGTAATCAGCAACACCATATGAATCAACTATATTTTGCCAAGCCTTGGTAAATTTATTTGTATGGTTATAAGTTGGTGGAGCTTCCTTGGTTTTCATTCGATGAAGAATACTTGGCACTGTACTTCCACTGATTTCCTGTAATAAACGGTATAATTACTTGAGATAATAATTCATCAAGGTCAAGAAAAATCACTTGACCACTTGTCTCATAAGGAGTGAAATCAGATTTGGCGAGTGGCTTCACATCAACCAGCCGTGGAACAGTAAATGTTAAAATCTTTATCCGTTTACAAAAAAATCGCGACATCGACGCCATAGCTGTGATGGGCAGTGTTAGAAACGCGTTGGTCACAAAATTTTAAGTTCATGAAGGGCCATAACTCCAAGAAAAATATTTGGAACAACACATGCATTGAACAGTGGCTAGACATCAATAAGATACACTTACATGCCAAATATACAGTCATTCCATCAGGTATTTCAAAAGTTATTGAGTTTTGAAACTCGTTGGTCACAGACAGACAAACACAAAATTCTAAGTTCATCAAGGGCCATAACTCCAAGAAAAATATTTGGAACAACACATGCATTGAACAGTGGCTAGACATCAACAAGATACACTTACATGCCAAATATAAAGTCATTCCATCAAGTGTTTCATAAGTTATTGAGTTTTGAATCTCGTTGGTCACAGACAGACAGACCGACAGACAGACCAACAGACCGACATTGCCACTTATAGAGCTGTTAGTCACAGCTAAAAATCATTGAGTCTAGCATAATAGGATACTGCCTAATGCAGGACTTGAAATTCATACAAGAACCAAATCGAATCTGGCAATGAAACCAACAAGCATCAACTTTGACTCTTGCAAAATGTTTATTTGATTTTAGTCATAGATTCCTGAAGTGTCTGTAAAGGTCTGGGGAATTATACTTAATTGTTCTATAAAGGTACAACTTTGATTTAACAGTGTATCTACTGAAGTGTTGGCTGCCATGTGGGGGGGGGGGGGGGGGGGGGGCAGCCAAGACTTCAGTAGAACCCACTGCCAAGTTACTTTAACTTCTTTCTGCAAGAACACTAAAAGCCTGTATATTTGAAGATGTATTCTAAGTACAGTGGAACCCTGTTAATTGAATGCCACTTAGCCAATGAAAATTATTCAATTAACAGGAGTATTCAATTAACAGGGATTGTGTCACTTTCCTGTTTCCTAGAGATAAACTTAGCATTTATTCTATTATTATATCTTGCTTGACATAGCTCCATGAGCTCTGTCAAACAAGATATAATAGATTAAATGCCTGCATTGGATGTTCAAAGGCCAAATAGGTCTATAAACAAAGGAAAACTGGGGAGAGTCGGGGTAATTTCTCGACAGGTTACACATTTTTTTATTCAATTTACAGGAGTTTACTCTATAACCTATATTCAATTAAGAGGTCAAATTTGTACTGGAGGTATGGCAAATGGTTTTGTGTTGGGAAATTATATTCAATTAACAGGGATATACAATTAAGAGATATCCAATTAAGTGGGCTCCACTGTATACAATAAGACAAGTTTGTTCTTTACTATGTTATATGCAATAGTTGTATTTGCAAGTGTATGAAAGCACTCACAGTATCTAAATTATTTATGAACCAAATATTTATTATCACAGCAGGAATTTGCAAGAGTCAAAACCGACTCGTGAATCGGGACAAATTATAAGAAAAGATCTGTAATGCAATAACCTTCTTGAGTGCATATAATTCTCAGACAGCAAATCATTTACCATTCCTTTAGTTCGAATAGTAAATGGGATTTAGTATAAAGCTCTGTTATTTCAATAATATATATTATGATTTTTAAAAAAAATTCTCTTAAGGCCTAAAAAAGTTAAAAAGCTGTTTCTTAGGCCCTCCTGCATGGTTCTTTTGACTGTAGCATGCTCTCGTTTTATAACTTATGCAAACTTAAAAAAAAACCCAATAATTAAACACTTTATGTATGATATTTTACCCAAGTAATAAAATTGATAAATTTGTCCCTTGAGTGCAACAAGGCTTTAATATAATGGTCACATTCAGTCAGCACCATTCACATAAATTCTCATAAAATAATCATTTGTTGTCAATTTTTATTCTGAAAAACAGCTTATGATCCCTGTATGAACTGAGCTAGTCAAACTCATTTCAAAGAAGGGTCATACAGTATGTGGAGAATGGATTGTAACTAATTCACCCATGAAGTGGAGTTATCACCCAAACTATAACTTTCAAATTTTGTATATATCGACTAAAAACACAAGCAATGTTTCAGCCAATGGACCTCAGGGTTTAACCCTTTACCCAACGCAGAGGATATCAAAATTTATTATTTTAAATATCATTTTTTCAAATTTTAAAAAAAATTTCAACAAAACCATATCATGTGGCCCCTCGTTGGAACGAGCTCGACGAGCTCGTTCCAATGAGGGGTCACATGATATGGTTGTGTTGAAATTTTTAAAAAAATAATATTTTTTCAAGTACTGAATTTGCATATTACGTGGACGGATGCGGCCGATTCATTGGGTAAAGTGTTAACCCGGAGATCAATTAGCTGAAATTTTGCTTGTGCTTGTTATGCTTTGCATGAAAGTTAAAAAATTTATAGTAATTTATATATTTTTTATACTTACCAATGACCCAGACTTAGCTGGTGCTAACTCTAAAAAATCCAGGGCCAAACACAAATTTTGCCCCCCAATCCCCAAAATTTCCATCCAAAACCAAAAGAAATCATGTCCTATAGGACCTCCATACTTCGCCCCCACTGCGCATGCGCAGCGTCAAGGACGTTCCGAAATTGGCGCCAATTATCATTCTTACTGGCAGTGCCTGGTCAGCGCTATGTACTCAGTGGGGAGGTAAGAGTTCCCAACTCCTGGGAGGGCCATCCCCGTCTGGGTCATTGGTAAGTATAAAAAATATATAAATTACTATAAATTTTTTAACATTTTTATAGTGTACCAATGACCCAGACTTAGCAGAATAGTAAAAAGGCTGGAGGGCCTAGGACATAGAGGAAAATCCAATAAGCTCAACAATATAATATAGAGGCAACCCCTCAAGGAGAAAAGGAGTATTAGGCTTTACATGTATCTTTCTTATTTTATGTTAAATTAGAAAGATACAATACCCTTCATAACTGAGCACAATAACATTCATGTTCTCTATTAACATCCAGTATAACCCTTTATACTAATTATTTTTAAAGTAAGCCAATAAATAAAGTTAGTCCAGAGAATTGAGAGTCTTTATATTCTTTTAAAAGTGTCCGAGGATTGTATATTAACGCCCGTTTGACACTTGACATATACAAATGCTTCACACCGAGCTACACTTTAAAAATATGACATGAATGAATTTTTAACATTAATATTACACTTTAAAACCATCCCGGAAACGACTCAGAAATACTGACTTCGGAGGAGGCATTCCCTTGCTTTTCACTATAAAGCAGGTGACCTAAGGGAACACCCTCCCCCCCTCTTTCCCCAAGCCCTGGGTCAAATAGCCCAGAGCAAAGAGGGCAGCCGGACGGAGTCACTGCCGGAACAGAAAGCCTGCATAACTATAGTTGCAACTGTTTAGTGGACGACATTCTGAGCAACAGATAACGGACCTAAACAATGCAGGTCTCCAGAAATGGACTCAATATTTCTGAGATAAAAATTTGTGAATGTGGATGGCTGAGACCAATAAGCAGCCTTCATTAAATCTGTAATAGCAATACTATTAGCGTAAGCCCAAGAAGTAGCAAGAGCTCTTACTTCATGAGCGGAAATCTTAAGCACAGACTGCTGAGAAGAAGATAAACTCTTATATAGTTAATTGAATCCATCTAGCAATAGAATGGACCGAAATGTCCCTTCTATTAGGCATCAGAGACAGAAAGAAACGTTTTCGTCCCTTTCTGATAAACTGAGATCTCTGTTTATAGATACGTAATGCTCTAACAGGACAGAGTAAAGGCCTACTCCCGTCTGAAGACGGAAGAGCCTTAATAACAATAGGTTCCAGATATTTATTAGGAGCCTGATTCTTAGCTAAAAAACCCACATTAGTAGTGAAGGTGATAGTGTTCCCGACACTACGATAGTGAGAATCATCCACCGGCAGTGCATGAAGCTCACTGACTCTTCTAGCAGAAGAGAAAGCTAAGAGAAAAGCTGTCTTATAAGATAAGAATTTAAAATCTACTGTCCCAAGAGGTTCAAATGGCTTTTCCTTCAGTTTAAGAAGAACCCAAGCTAAATTCCATTTAGGAATTCACCTAAGAGTTCTGGGTCTATTTATCGAGAAGTTTCTTACCAACTTAGATAAAGAGACATTAGATCCAATTTGTAAACTATCATGATGTGCATAGGTATCAGATAACATAGACCTATAACCCTTAATAGTAACAGGCTGCAGTTTGATTTCGTCAAACAAGTATACTAGAAAGTTTGCAATGTCTGGTATAGAGGGATCAAAAATATCCACAGAATGATCCCTACACCAACGACGAAAAACCTTCCACTTAGCCGCATAGTTTAGCAAAGAGGAGGTCCTCCTACAGTTAGAAATCGCGTCCACCGCTCGTCCTGTAAAGTGCTTGCCATGCAAGAAGGACTGCACAACGGAAAAACGTGAAGGTTGAGACCTTGTGGGTTGTGATGGAGCTGACGCGATTTCCCATCCCGTGAAGGAAGCTTTCGCGGTAGGTCCCATAACAGACACCTGAGTAGATTTATCCACGGTCTCTGTGGAGACAGAGATGCTACCAACAGAATCTTGCATTGAGATTGTTTTATCTTTAGCAATACTTGCTGAATTAACGGCGCTGGAGGATACGCATATCCTATCATTCCGTCCCAAGGAATCGACAGAGCGTCTACTGCAAATGCTCTTGGATCCGGACACGGAGACACATAAGTCTGCAACTGATTGTTGAGATGTGTCGCAAATAAGTCTATCATTGGCCGTTCCCATTGGTAGCAAATCTGATTGAATACTTGTTTGTTGAGAGTCCACTCCGACGGCAAGAAGCGACCCTTTCGTGAAAGGGAGTCTACTAGTACATTCAGATGACCCGGTATGTGACGGACCGAAAGAAGAACCTGATGTTCTAGCGCAAACAGAAGGATTCTTTCCGTTAGATTGAACAACGGAACTGAATGAGTGCCTCCCTGATTCCGTATATACGCCACTACTGTTGTATTGTCGGATAGGATTTGGACATGAGCATTGTGAATAATGTCCATCCAATGACGTAACGCAAGCCAAATTGACATCATTTCCTTGATGTTTATGTGCTTGCCCAGGAATTGCGGATCCCAAAGACCCTGGCATCTCGAATCCGTTGGGATCAATGAAACACCCCAACCTGTTTGACTGGCATCCGTCATAATGGTAAAACTCGGATCCGGCAACTGCAGCGGAACTCCCTGAGTTAACCACTGAATGTATGCCCAAGTCTGAATCTCTCGTTTCACTTGATCTGACAAGAGAACGTCTATGTCGAGCGAATGAATTTTCGCACTCCAATTCTGAGTCAAGAAAATTTGGAGAGGATGCGTGCGTAACCGCCCCATCGGAATGAGATCCGCAGCGGCTCCGCACAGACCTATCAGTCTCATAAATTCTCTCGCCGTGACTTTGTCTGCGTGCAGACAATAGCGAGCGTAACAGCTGACTAATTTTGCTCTGGTTAACGGCAGACGAACGAGATTGTTGTGCGTCTCGAAGATCAATCCCAGATGTGTGAATGACTTGGACGGCACCAGATCCGACTTCTCCTCGTTTACTATAAAACCGAGACGTCGGAGCAATAGAAGTAGATTCTGAACATCGTTCTGAAGCGATAACTCGTTGCCGTACCTCTGAAGAATGTCGTCCAGGTAGGCCGACGTTACCGCAGACGAATGAGCTTGGAAATAGATCATTACCGAGTTCATTACTCGAGTGAAAGCCCAGGGTGCTAGATTCAATCCGAAGCACATCGCCCGGAATTGATACACCACTCCTAGGACTGCGAAGCGTAGATACTTTCTGAATGTCGGATGTACCATGACGTGAAAGTACGCATCTTTGAGATCTATGCTCGTTGCATAATCGTTCACCCGAATACTCGCTCTGACCGACCGAATCGTCTCCATATAAAACTTCGGAGTGACGATCAGCTTGTTTATCCAGCTCAAATCTATGACTGGACGGAACGAGCCGTCTGGTTTCGGAACCAGAAACAGATGGCTGTAGAATCCCAGAGTCTCCTGGTTTTCTACGACCTCTACCGCGTTCTTCATTAAAAGAGACTGCACCTCTGATAATAGAGCGTCTCTTTTCTGCGGATTTGACGGAAGTTGAGTTAATGGAGGCTTTCGTTTGAAGGATATCTTTAGACCTTCCGAAGTCACCCCTCTCACCCAAGGGTCGTCCGTAATCGACGCCCACTTGTGTGAAAAACTCGACAACCTTCCGCCAACCGGTACGCGATAGAGGTTTAAGCCATCACCTCCTGGACCTGCGAGGCCTGCAGTAGGAGAAACCACATCCTCCACGACCCGCACCTGGTCCCGTCGACCTCGGGGCGTCCGACCGGTTGTCCCGGCCCGAAGGACGTCCCGAACGTGAGTTGCTACCTTGATGGTCTCTCGAATAAGACCAAGAGGACGCACCGGAACCTCTATAGGCACTTCTCTTGGGCGCATTAGACCCAGAAGTGCCTGTCTTACTCTTATCTGCGGTGTCCGACTTCTTAGAAGCAGATTTGAACAGCAGAGAATCCGAAGCTTTCTTTGTAATTTTATCGTAAATTGCAGAAAGCTTGCCGTCAAAGAGGAGTTCTCCGGAGACCGAAGCGACTCTGAGAGAGTTCTTCACCTTAGTATCCACGAGTGTGGATGTAGCTAGGGCTGCGTCACGTCTAACCAACTCCAGGTTTGCCACTGAAAGGGCGGAGTTACACGTGGAATAAGCTACTGCCCTTGAAAGAAGTCTTAAAGAGGATTGTATATCCTGAAATTCTTTCCCTTGAAGGCGCAGTGATAACGCCTTAGTAAGGTGATCTGCGTAAGATAAGGCGTCTAAACTGGCTCTGTTAGACGCAATAGCTGTTTCCAACACCGCGGTTGGAATAGAAGCTGACGACGGTAATGATAGCTCTAAGTCTTCCGCCTCGTCGTCCATACGCAGAGGAACTCTCGGGATACCCTGTCCTGCCGTGTCGAATTTATTCCTTGCATTAATGAAAGGCAGGTTGAGAGTATTGGCGGACAAGAAACCTGCTTTCCCCGATTTGGAAGCAAGTTTGAATATAGCGTGATTCAATAATTCAAATGTTCTTGCAACATTATTGGACTGAGATGGAAACTCGGGAGCGATGTCCCTGAACCGCTCAAAAAAACCAGAGTCCAATGACGCTATAATTCTCTTGTCCGGAACCGCAGCAGTCTGGCCCGATGGAACAACTTGAGGGAGAAAGTGCCGGATGAAGTCCACGGCAGCTTTATGTTGTTCCAAAAGGGATAGCTCCAAATCATCCGTATCCCCTTCGCCATCCGGTCGGACCTCATGATGCTCCCGGTTGTCCGCCCCCGATGCTTCGGTGGAGCGTACCGACCCAGCGCCGTCGGATAATTCCCGATCCGACACCGTTTCTGTCGGCTGCTGGGATGCTGCGATAAGTTGTGCTATCTGCACAAGTACGTCCGACACCGAGGCCTGCGGAGGCGCAGTCTTTCGCTGCTTCGGCGAGGGCAGCTCCGCATCTGATGACTCCTGCATACTTTTCCTATGCGAACGTCCAGAGTCCACCGGCCTCGTGTCCCTGGCTACCGGATGGTGTGACCTGGTCGCCGAAGAATCCCTGATCGGCGAAGCTGGTAAAATATCGGCGGTCACGTAGCCAAGGTGCGGTCGTGTGCGCTGACGAGAGGAAGAAGCCTGAGCAGTCTCCGCGGACTGCCTATACAACGGAGCGTCCCGAGCGACGGACGTATGCTCCGCTTGCGACACATTTTGTACCACAACATCTGGTCCCAGATGTTGTTGTACGAGAGAGGGGCCTCTCTCGCTCGCGGCCCGGCTGGACCTGGACGAGCTAGGAACCGGACTCAAAGGCTTCCTCCGATCTCGCCTACTATCCGCCGTCACTGGGTGTGCACGTTGAATGTTTATAATGCTCGCATCACCCAACATTTCCTCCTGGACCGCATCGGACGAACCCGGCTGCCGAACCATTCGGTGAATGGACGCTACACCGGGCGAGCTAGCGGACGACATTTGTTTAATCTCCATGAGCACTTTTGCCGCTAGCTCTGTATTCATTTGTGACGACGGAAGCGCACTTGCGGAAGATAACATGGAAACATCACTCTGTTCTTGTTCCTCTGAAATAGAAACTGAGAGAGTAGAGTGACCTTGCGGAGAAAGAGCCGGCATAGCCCTTTCTCCACTAACAACATATCGTGACACACGTTTCCAATGTTTCTCATCCCAATATTGACATATAGAACAGGGATTAGTGCGAGAACACTGACAACAATTAATGCAATGATCATGAAAGTCAGAGGAAGACTTCTTCCTATTACAATTTGAACAATATCCTTTCATTGTGAAAAGTCAACAACAAGTCCTAGTTACTCGCACAAACCCCTGACACAAAGATACATAGTAACATGATCCATTAATAATGAAAAAACAATTACAAATCAAAATAATTTTTGAAAAATATTTTTTCAGCAAAGCCCAAGTTTCTGAAAAGTAACATTGAGCCCCGATGGATCCGATGGCTAAGTGTGGTCAAAAATTTTAAATTTATATTAAATAATTAATGTAACACTTACGGATAATAAAAATTTATCTTATAGTGAGATAAACTACACCAAAGGCAAACAGCCCCCCTCAAAAGAGACTGTTGCCAATGTAAACAAACAGTGTAAAACACCAGAAAACATGACTCCAGGCACTGAGAAAACTGGCCCGAAATCAGTCATCAAAATTACACTCTATCTGATGCAAGACAGAGACTCCCAGGGAAGAATCTGCAGAACATCAGATGGAAGATGCAGAACACAACGTTTATACACCCATGGGTGAAAACGTAACTATGGGGAAAATAACAGAAAACATTCTGTAACCAAGCAACTCTCCCAAGAGAATTTAGAAATGATATTTCTCAAAAATATGCCAAAAGCATGGGAGAATTGCAAGGGGGGACTTAGAAGACCAGGCGAGAGGAAACACTGAATAAGCAGTGCAACTTTTAGCAAGAATGACAACAAGAGGCCCATGCCTCGAAAGTTAAAAAATTTATAGTAATTTCTATATTTTTTATACTTACCAATGACCCAGACATAGCTGGTGCTAACTCTTAAAATATAGGGCCAAACACAAATTTTGCCCCCCAATCCCCAAAATTTGCATCTAAAACCAAAGAAAACATGTCCTGAATGGCCCTCCACACTTCACCTCTACTGCGCATGCACAGTGTCAAGGACGTTCCGAAATTGGCGCCATTAATCATTCTAATAACCAGTGCCTGGTAAGTGCTATGTACTCAGCGGGGAGGCAAGAGTTCCCAACTCCTGGGAGGGCCATCCCCGTCTGGGTCATTGGTAAGTATAAAAAATATAGAAATTACTATAAATGTTTTAACATTTTTATACTGTACCAATGACCCAGACATAGCTGAATAGTAAAAAGGCTGGAGGGCCAAGGACATAGAGCAAGATGGAATACGCTCAAAAATATAAAATAGAGTCATCCCCTCTAGGGAAAAAGAAGTAATAGGCCTTACATGTATCTTTCTTATTTATGATAAATTAGAAAGATACAACACCTTCCAAAATTGAGCATCATACATCCATGTACTCTATTAATATCCAATATAACCTTTATACTAATAATTTTTAAAGTAAGCCAATAAATAAAGTAAGTCTAGAGAATAGAGACTCTTATACTCCTTAAAAGTGTCTGAGGATTGCATAATCATGTCCGTTGACACGTGCTATATTCAAAAGCTATACTTTAAAAACTAAGACTTGAATGAATTTTTAAAACATAAACTTCTCACTAAACAACCATCCCAATAACAGCTCAGAATTACTAACTCCGGAGGAGGTATCCCCTTGTTTTCATAGTAAAACAGGTGACCCAAGGGAACACCCTCCCCCCCCCCCCTTTTTCTTGCCCTGGGACAAATAGCCCAGAGCGAAGAGGGCAGCAGAACAGAGTCACTGCCGAAACAGACAGCCTACCTAGCTATAGTAGCAACTGTTAAGTGAATGACATTCTGAGCAGTAGATAATAGACCTAACAATAGAGGCCTCCAGAAATGGACTCGATATTTCTGAGATAAAAATTCATGAATGTGGATGGCTGAGCGCAATGAGCAGCCTTCAAAAATCTATAATAGCGACACTATTAATGTAAGCCCAAGATGTAGAAGAACTCTTACTTCATGAGCCAAAATCTTAAGCACAACTGCTGAGTCAATGATATACCATAAGCAGTACCGATAGTTAATTGAATCCATTAGCAAAAGAATGGGGCGTCACGTCCTTCTATTAGGCATCAAAGACAGAAGAAGCTTACGCCCGTAGTAATAAACAGATATCTGTTTATAAATACATAAACTCTAACCGGACAGAGTAAAGGCCTATGCCCGTACGAAGACGGAAGGACCTTAATAACAATAGGTTCCGGATATTAGGAGCCTAACTCTTATGCAAAAATCCAACCTAAATAGTAAAGGAAGTAGTGATTCCGAAACTACGAAAGTGAAAATCATCCATCGATAGTGCACAAAACTCACTGACTCTTCAGTAAAAGAGAAGCCAACAGAATTACTGTTTAAAAGGTCAGAATTTGAAAACTACTGTTTCCAGAGGCTCAAATGATTACTTAGCTAAATAAGAACCGAAGTTAAATTCCATATAGGAATTTAATCTAAAGATTCTAAGTCTATTTATCAGAAAGTTACTAACTGACTTAGATAAAGAGACATAAGACTCAATTGTAAACTATCATAGAGTGCATAGGTATGAGGTAACATAAACCTATAACCTTAATAATAACAGGCTGCAGTAGATCTTGTCAAACAAGTATACTAAAAAGTTGCAATGAGTAGTATGGAGGGATCAACAATATGAACATAGTGATCCCTACACCAACGACGGAAGAGCCTCCACTTTAGCCGCATCGAATAGCGAAGAAGAGGATCTCCTATAGTAAGAAATCGCGTCCAAAGCTCGTCCAGTACAATGCTTACAATGCAATACGGACCACACAACGGAATACGTGAAGGTTGCGACCTTGCGGGTTGTGATAAAGATGACACGATTTACCCAGCGAAAAAAGATCCTCTCATTGAGGAAGATTTCGCGTTAAGCCCCACAGTAGACATCAGAGTAAATTACCCACGGTCTCTGTGAAGATAGAGATGCTATCAACAGAAATGTATTGTGGTTGTTTATCTTAGCAATACCTGCTGAAACAACAGTGCCGGAGGATACGCGTATCCTATCATTCCGTCCTATTAGATCAATAGAGCGTTAACAACATTAGCTCAGAGATCCGGACAAGCCAACACATACGTCTGCGATTGATTAGCAAGCTGTGTCGTCAATAAATCATTATTGGGCGCTCCCATAGATAGCAAATCTGATTGAATACTTGTTTGTTGAGAGTCCATTCTGATGGCAACAAGCGAACCCTAAGTGAACGGGAGTCCGGTAAAACAATCAGACGACCCGGAATATGACGGACCGAAACAGAACTTGGTGTACTATAACCAACAGACGGATTCTTTCCATTAAATTGAATAACGGAAACGAATGAGTGCCTCCCTGGTTCCGGAGATACGCCACTACTGTCGAATTAACGGACAGGATTGGACATGCGTTTCTGAATAATGTTCATGCAATGACATAAAGCAAGCCTAAAAAACATTATTCCGCGGAAGATAATTGCTTGCTTAGAGACTGCGGAACCCAAAGACCCTGGCACTTTGAATCCGTTGGGATCAATATTATATCCCAATCTGTTTGACTGGCAACCATCATAACTATAACACTCGGATCCGGCAACTGCAGTGGCACTCTCTGAGTCAACCACCGAATGTTTGCCCCAGTCTGAATCTCTTGTAACACTAGATAGACAAGAGAACGTGTAAATCGAGCAATTCATGGATTGCTGAAAAGTTGCCGTCGAAGAGAGGCTTCTCCAAGAACAAAGCGACTCTGAGAGAGTTCTTCACCTTACTATCCACGCACGTGGATGTAGCTAGGGCTGCGTCACGTCTAACCAACTCCAATCAGCCACTGAAGGGCGGAGTTATACGTGAACAAACTACTGCCCTCAAAAGAAATCACATTGAGAATAATATCCCGTAAATCTTTTCTTGAAGACGTAATGATAACGCCTCAGTAAGGTGGATTACGTATGATAAAGCGTCTAAGTTAAGTCTACTAGACATCATTGTCGTTTCCAACATTGTGGTTGGAAAAGACATAGACGGCGAAAAAGAATATTTCCAGTCTTTAACCATGCCGTCTAGACGCATATGAACTCTCGGTATGCCCTGCTCTGCCAAAATAAATTATTATTCGTATAAATGATAAAATGGCAGAAATGAGCAACGCAGACAAGAAACTAAACTATCATGCTTGGTAGCAGGCTTGTATGCATATATAGCGTCGAAAAATAAAACACATGTTGTAATGACATTATTGGACTGCGTTGGTAAGTCAGGGACAATGTCCCTGAACCGATCCAAATTCCGTGTCCAATGACGCTATAAGTCTCTTATCCAACATCGCAGCAATGTAGTCCGAAATAACAATCACTGGAAGATAATGCCAGAAGATATGAATGGCAGCTTCCGATGCTACGAAAGGGAAAACTCGAAATCTTTCGAATCCCTTTCGCCATCCTGTCAGACCCTATAAAGCATTCGGTCGTCCATACCTGATGCAACCGTGGACCGCACTGACACAGCGCCGTCAGATAATTCCTGATTCGAGTAAGAAACTGTCGATTGCTAGTATGCTGCGAAACAACTGTGCTAACTCGGATAGCATGTCCGTCACTGAGGCCTGAGGAGAAGCGGTCCTACAATGCATTGCCGCTGGAAGCTCCGTGATCGTTACCCCATGCATACTACCAATATGCGAGCGAACAGAGTGTATAGGCCTCGTGTCCCTTGGCTACCGGATGGCGTGACCTATTCGCCGTGGAATCACTGAATGACGAAACTGATCGGATACTCGAGGTCATGTAGCCAATGTGCGGTCGTGTGCCCTGCTGTGAGGATGAGGAAGCATTATCGACAGTCTCTCGGACTGTCAATATAACGGAGCGTCCCGACCGACAGACATAGGCTCCGAATGTAAAAAATCTGAACCACAACATGCGGTCCCCTATCTGCCGTCACTGGGTGAGTACTAAAGTAATTATAGTGCTCGCATCACCCAAATCTCCTTCCTAGACCGCAACAGACGAACCCGGCTGCCGAACCATTCGATGAATGCACGCTACACCGGATGAGCTAGCGAATGTCACTCCGTCGATCCTACAAGGGATCTCTTAGGCGATAGACATAATCCATGAGCACTTATTGCCGCTAGCTCTTCATTAACTATGACGACAGGGGCACACTTTTGAAAGACATCTCCGTAACTTTGCGAACAAGAAACCAGAAATGCTTGGTTATAGCAAGCATATAATAATAATATATATAGCGTCGTTCAATAATTCGAAAGTTTGTGTGACATTATTGGACTATGTCGGAACTGAGGGACGATGTCCCTGAACCGAACCAAAAATTTCTAAGTCCACCGACGCTATCAGTTTCTTATCCGGCATCGCAGCATTCTGGTCCGACGAAAGAAGCTGTAGAAGATCAAGTCAGATGACATACACAACAGCATATGTTGTTCCGAAAGGGAAAGCTGGAAATCCTCCAAATCCCTTTCGATATCCTGTCGGACCGGATGAAATTTTCGGACGTCCGTACCCGCTTTCGCGGAGCGTCCCGACCCAGCATCGTCGGATAAAAAATATGCGACAGATTCAGTTGATGCTGGGATGCTGCGATAAACTGTGCTATTTAGGAAAGCACGTCCGTTCCCGAGGCCTGTGCAGTAGCGGTCTTACGATGCATTGCCGCCGGAAGCTCCGTGTATGTTGACTCCCGCGTACTTCCTATGCGAACGTCCGGAGTCTGCAGGCCTCGTGTCCCTGGTTACCGGATGGTGTGACCTGGTCGCCGATGATTCTCTGACTGGCGAAGCTAACTGGATATCCGAGGTCACGTAGCCAAGAGTGGTCGTGTGCGCTACCATGAGAATGAGGAAGCCTTATTGACAGTCTACTCCGGACTGACTATATGTCTGAGCATCCCGAGCGACGGACGTATGCTCCGAATGTGAAACATTTTGTACCACAGCATCTGGGGCCAGATGTTGTTGTACGAGAGAGGGGCCTCTCTCGCTCGCCGTCCAGATGGACCAGAACGAGCTATGAACCGGACTAAAAGGCTTCCTCCGTTCTCCCTCTAATCCGCCGTCACTGGGTGTGCATTTGGTTGATTTATAGTGCTCGCATCACCCCAAACTCCTTCTAGACCGCAACGGACGAACCCGGCTGCCGAACCATTCGATGAATGGACGCTACACCGGGCGAGCTAGCGGACGTCAAAGGCCGTCGAACCTACTAGGGTCCTCTTAGGCAATTGGCGTATTTACATGAGCACTTTTCCGCTAGCCCTTCATTAATTGTGACGACGGAGACACACTGTTGGAAGACATCACCGATACATCACCCTAATCTTGATCGTCTGAAATAGAAATTGATAAAGTAGAGTGACCCTGCGGGGAAAGGACCGGAGTGTCCAATTCCCCACTAACATACCGTGACATACGCTTCCCATGTTGTCATCGAAATCATACGATACAGAACAGGAGTTAATGCGAGTACACTGACCACATATAGAATGATTATAAAAGTCAGAGGAAGACTTCCTCTTATTACAATTGATCAAAATCCTTTCAATGTGAAAAGAAAACAAGTCCTGGTACTCGCACCAACCCCTGGCAATCAAAATACATAATAATAATATGATCCATTAATATAGAAAAAATAATTGAAATCAAAATATTTTGAAAAAATATTTTTTCAGAACAGCCCAAGTTTCTGAAAAGTAACGTTGAGCCCCAATGGATCCCAAGCCTAGGTGTGGACAAAAATTTTAAAAATATTTTAAACAATTTATTCAACACTTACGAACAATAATAATGTATCTAGTCATGATTAAAATAACATCAAGATATTATTTTCAAGAAATCCCCCCCTCACACAGAGGGCTGTTGTAAATGTAAACAATGAATGTAAAAACACTAAAATAAGACTCCAGGCACCCAGGCCCGGAATCAGTTACCAAAAATACACCATCTGATGCAAAACAGAGACTTCCAGGGAAGAAACTACAGAACATCAGATGGTAGATGCAGAACACAACGCCTAACCACCCGTCGGTGAAGACGTAAACATGGGGAAAAGAACAGAATTCATTCTGTTATTCAGCTAAAACTCCCAAGAAAATTTAGTAATAATAATTACAAAAACTATGCCAAAAGCATGGGAGAATAGCAAGGGGGGACTTAAAGGACAGGGAGAGAGGAAAACACTTAATGAAAGTGTCAATGACACTGTAGCTCAACTTGACAAACTTGGTAAGTTATAAATGAAATGGCAAAATTGAAGATCATTGGTACCAATGTTATTTTTTTTGCCAGTGGCAACATTTTTTGACAGAAACCGAAGAAAATCGAAAGCTCCCATCTAGAGGCCTCCCCAAACAAGCATACCAGGTTTCAAAGCAATCCGATCATAAATGTGCCCTGTAGGGTGTACAAAAGGGAAATATTGTGGTCTGACTAGATTAAATTCTAAGAACGTTGGCCGTGGCAACATTTTTTGATGGAAATGGAAGAAAATCGATAGCTCCAATCTAGAGGTCACCGTAAATAAGCATACCAGGTTTCAAAGCAATCTAATCATGAATGTGCCCTGTAGGGTGAGCCAAAGAGAAATATTGTGGTCTGACTAAACTAAGTTCTAAGAATGTTGGCTGCGGCAACATTTTTTGATGGAAATTGAAGAAAATCGATAGCTCCCATCTAGAGGTAACCCCAAACAAGCATGCCAGGTTTCAAAGCAATCCAATCATAAATGTGCCCTGTAGGGTATGCCAAAGGGAAATATTGAGTCTTCTGACTAAACTAAGTTCTAAGAACGTTGGCCACGGGAACATTTTTTGACAGAAATTGAAGAAAGTTAAAAAATTTATAGTAATTTATATATTTTTTATACTTACCAATGACCCAGACTTAGCTGGTGCTAACTCTAACAAAACCAGGGCCAAACACAAATTTTGCCCCCCAATCCCCAAAATTTGCATCCAAAACAAAAAGAAATCATGTCCTAAAGGACCTACATACTACGCCTCTACTGCGCATGTGCAGTGACGCAGACGTCCCGAAATTGGCGCCAATTATCATTCTTACTGGCAGTGCCTGGTCAGCGCTATGTACTCAGCGGGGAGGCAAGACTTCCCAACTCCAGGGAGGGCCATCCCCGTCTGGGTCATTGGTAAGTATAAAAAATATATAAATTACTATAAATTTTTTAACATTTTTATACTGTACCAATGACCCAGACTTAGCTGAATAGTAAACAGGCTGGAGGGCCTAGGACATAGAGGAAAATCCAATAAGCTCAACAATATAGTAAAGAGGTAACCCCTTAAGAAGAAAAGGAGTATTAGGCTTTACATGTATCTTTCTTATTTAATATTAAATTCGAAAGATACACTACCCTTAATAATTGAGCACAATAACATTCATGTTCTCTATTAACATCCAGTATAACCCTTCTACTAATTATTTTTAAAGCAAGCCAATAAATAAAGTAGTCCAGAGAATTGAGACTCTTTATAGTCATTTAAAAGTGTCCGAGTATTGTATATTAAAGCCGTTTGACACTTGACATATACAAATGCTTCACACCGAGCTACACTTTAAAAATAAGACATGAATGAATTTAAACATTAATATTACACTTTAAAACCATCCCGGAAGCGACTCAGAAATACTGACTTGGAGGAGGCATTCCCTTGCTTTTCACTATAAAGCAGGTGACCTGAGGGAACACCCGCCCCCCCCCCCCCCCCCCTTCCCCTTGCCCTGGGTCAAATAGCCCAGAGCGAAGAGGGCAGCCGGACGGAGTCACTGCTGGAACAGAAAGCCTGCATAACTATAGTTGCAACTGTTTAGTGGACGACATTCTGAGCAACAGATAACGGACCTAAACAATGCAGGTCTCCAGAAATGGACTCAATATTTCTGAGATAAAAATTTGTAAATGTGGATGGCTGAGACCAATAAGCAGCCTTCATTAAATCTGTAATAGCAACACTATTAGCATAAGCCCAGGAAGTAGAAAGAGCTCTTACTTCATGAGCAGAAATCTTAAGCACAGACTGCTGAGAAGAAGATAAATCTTCATAAGCAGTACGGATAGTTAACTGAATCCATCTAGCAATAGAATGGACTGAAATGTCCTTTCTATTAGGCATCAAAGACAGAAAGAAACGTTTCCGTCCCTTTCTGATAAACTGAGATCTCTGTTTATAGATACGTAATGCTCTAACAGGACAGAGTAAAGGCCTACGCCCGTCTGAAGATGGAAGAGCCTTAATAACAATAGGTTCCGGATATTTATTAGGAGCCTGATTCTTAGCTAAAAAACCCACATTAGTAGTGAAGGCGATAGTGTTCCCAACACTACGATAATGAGAATCATCCACCGATAGTGCATGAAGCTCACTGACTCTTCTAGCAGAAGAGAAAGCTAAGAGAAAAGCTGTCTTATAAGATAAGAATTTGAAATCTACTGTCCCAAGAGGTTCAAATGGCTTTTCCTTCAATTTAAGAAGAACCCAAGCTAAATTCCACTTAGGAATTAATCTAAGAGTTCTGGGTCTATTTATCGAAAAGTTTCTAACCAACTTCGATAAAGAGACATTAGATCCAATTTGTAAACTATCATGATGTGCATAGGTATCAGATAACATAGATCTATAACCCTTTATAGTAACAGGCTGCAGTTTGATTTCGTCAAACAAGTATACTAGAAAGTTTGCAATGTCTGGTATAGAGGGATCGAATATATCTACAGAATGATCCCTACACCAACGACGAAAAACCTTCCACTTAGCCGCATAGTTTAGCGAAGAGGAGGTCCTCCTACAGTTAGAAATCGCGTCCACTGCTCGTCCTGTAAAGTGCTTGCCATGCAAGAAGGACCGCACAACGGAAAAACGTGAAGGTTGAGACCTTGCGGGTTGTGTTGGAGTTGGCGCGATTTCCCCTGCGAAAGAAGATCCTCCCGTGGAGGAAGTTTCCGCGGTAGGTCCCACAACAGACACCTGAGTAGATTTATCCACGGTCTCTGTGGCGACAGAGATGCTACCAACAGAATCTTGCATTGAGATTGTTTTATCTTTAGCAATACTTGTTGAATTAACGGCGCTGGAGGATACGAATATCCTATCATTCCGTCCCAAGGGATCGACAGAGCGTCTACTGCAAATGCTCTTGGATCCGGACACGGAGACACATACATCTGCAACTGATTGTTGAGATGTGTCGCAAATAAGTCTATCATTGGCCGTTCCCATTGGTAGCAAATCTGATTGAATACTTGTTTGTTGAGAGTCCACTCCGACGGCAACAAGCGACCCTTTCGTGAAAGGGAGTCTGCTAGCACATTCAGACAACCCAGTATGTGACGGACTGAAAGAAGAACGTGATAATCTAACGCAAACAGAAGGATTCTTTCCATTAGACTGAACAACGGAACTGAATGAGTGCCTCCCTGATTCCGTATATACGCCACTACTGTCGTATTGTCGGATAGGATTTGGACATGAGCATCGTGAATAATGTCCATCCAGTGACGTAACGCAAGCCAAATTGACATCATTTCCTTGATGTTTATGTGCTTGCACAGGAATTGCGGATCCCAAAGACCCTGGCATCTCGAATCCGTTGGGATTAATGATGCACCCCAACCTGTTTGACTGGCATCCGTCATAACGGTAAAACTCGGATCCGGCAACTGCAGCGGAACTCCTTGAGTTAACCACTGAATGTTTGCCCAAGTCTGAATCTCTTGTTTCACTTGATCTGACAAGAGAACGTCTACATCGAGCGAATGAATTTTCACACTCCAATTCTGAGTCAGGAAAATTTTAAGAGGACGTGTGCGTAACCGCCCCATCGGAATGAGATCCGCGGCGGCTCCGCACAGACCTATCAGTCTCATAAATTCTCTCGCCGTGACTTTGTCTGCGTGCAGACAATAGCGAGCGTAACAACTGACTAATTTCGCTCTGGTTAACAGCAGATGAACGAGATTGTTGTGCGTCTCGAAGCTCATTCCCAGATGAGTGAATGACTTGGACGGCACCAGATCCGACTTCTCCTCGTTTACTATAAAACCGAGACGTCGGAGCAATAGAAGAAGATTCTGAACATCGTTCTGAAGCGTTAACTCGTTGCCGTACCTCTGAAGAATGTCGTCCAGGTAGGCCGACATTACCGCAGACGAATGAGCTCGGAAGTAGATCATTACCGAGTTCATTACCCGAGTGAAAGCCCAGGGTGCTAGATTCAATCCGAAGCACATCGCCCGGAATTGATACACCACTCCTAGGACTGCGAAGCGTAGATACTTTCGGAATGTCGGATGTACCATGACGTGAAAGTACGCATCTTTGAGATCTATGCTCGTTGCATAACCGTTCACCTGAATACTCGCTCTGACCGATCGAATCGTCTCCATATAAAACTTCGGAGCGACGATCAGCTTGTTTATCCAGCTCAAATCTATGACTGGACGGAATGAGCCATCTGGTTTCGGAACCAGAAACAGATGGCTGTAGAATCCCGGAGATTCCTGGTTTTCTACGACCTCTACCGCGTTCTTCATTAAAAGAGACTGCACCTCTGATAACAGAGCGTCTCTTTTCTGCGGATTTGACGGAAGATGAGTCCACTTTGGACTTCGAGTTAATGGAGGCTTTCGTTTGAAGGATATCTTTAGACCTTCCGAAGTCACTCCTCTCACCCAAGGGTAGTCCGTAATCGACGCTCATTGTTGTGAAAAGCTCGACAACCTTCCGCCAACCGGAACGCGATAGAGGTTTAAGCCATCACCTCCTGGACCTGCGAGACCTGCGGTAGGAGAAACCACGTCTTCCACGACCCGCACCTCGCCCCGTCGACCTCGGGGCGTCCGACCGATTGTCCCGGCCTGAAGGACGTCCCGAACGAGAGTCGCTATCCTGACGGTCTCTTGAATAAGACCAAGAGGACGCACCGGAACCTCTATAGGAACCTCTCTTGGGCGCATTAGACCCAGAAGTGCCTGTCTTATTCGTGTCTGCTGTATCCGACTTCTTAGGAGCAGATTTGAACAACAGAGAATCCTTAGCTTTCTTTGTAATTTTATCATAAATAGCGGAAAGCTTGCCGTCAAAGAGAAGTTCTCCTGAGACCGAAGTGACTCTAAGAGAGTTCTTCACCTTAGAATCCACTAGTGTGGATGTAGCTAGGGCTGCGTCACGTCTAACCAACTCCAGATTTGCCACTGAAAGGGCGGAGTTACACGTGGAATAAGCTACTGCCCTTGAAAGAAGTCTTAAAGAGGATTGTATATCCTGAAACTCTTTCCCCTGAAGGCGCAGTGATAACGCCTTAGTAAGGTGATCTGCGTAAGATAAGGCATCTAAATTGGCTCTGTTAGACGCAATAGCTGTTTCCAACACCGCGGTTGGAATAGAAGCTGACGACGGTAATGATAGCTCTAAGTCTTCCGCCTCGTCGTCCATACGCAGAGGAACTCTCGGTATACCCTGTCCTGCCGTATCGAATTTATTCCTTGCATTAATGAAAGGCAGGTTGAGAGTATTAGCGGACAAGAAACCTGCTTTCCCCGTCCTGGAAGCAAGTTTAAATATAGCGTCGTTCAATAATTCAAATGTTCTTGCAACATTATTGGACTGCGACGGAAACTCGGGAGCGATGTCCCTGAACCGCTCAAAAAATTCAGAGTCCAATGACGCTATAATTCTCTTGTCCGGAAGCGCAGCAATCTGGCCCGACGGAACAACTTGAGGGAGAAAGTGCCGGATGAAGTCCACGGCAGCTTTATGTTGTTCCGAAAGGGATAGCTCCAAGTCATCCGTATCCCTTTCACCATCCGGTCGGACCTCATGATGTTCCCGGTCGTCCGCCCCCGATGCTTCGGCGGAGCGTACCGACCCAGCGCCGTCGGATAATTCTCGATCCGACACCGTTTCTGTCGGCTGCTGGGATGCTGCGATAAGCTGTGCTATCTGCACAAGAATGTCCGGCGTCGAGACCTGCGGAGGCGCAGTCTTTCGCTGCTTCGCCGAGGGCAGCTCCGCATCAGATGGCTCCCGCATACTTTTCCTATGCGAACGTCTGGAGTCCATCGGTCTCGAATCCCTGGCTGCCGGATGGTGTGACCTGGTCGCCGAAGAATCCTTCATCGCCGAAGCTGGTAATATATCGGCGGTCACGCAGCCAAGGTGCGGTCGTGTGCGCTGACGAGAAGAGGAAGCCTTAACAGTCTCTGCGGACTGCTTATACAATGGAGCGTCCCGAGCGACGGACGTATGCTCCGCTAAAGACACATTTTGTACCACAACATCTGGTCCCAGATGTTGTTGTACGAGAGAGGGGCCTCTCTCGCTCGCGGCCCGGCTGGACCTGGACGAGCTAGGAACCGGACTCAAAGGCTTCCTCCGTTCTCGCTTACTATCCGCCGTCACTGGGTGTGCATCTATTATGTTTATAGTGCTCGCATCACCAAAAATTTCCTCTTGGACCGCATCGGACGAACCCGGCTGCCGAACCATTCGGTGAATGGATGCTACACCGGGCGAGCTAGCGGACGACATTTGTCTAATCTCCATGAGCACTTTTGCCGCTAGCTCTGAATTCATTTGTGACGACGGACGCACACTTGAAGAAGATAACATGGAAACATCACCCTGTTCTGGTTCCTCTGAAATAGAAACTGAGAGAGTAGAGTGACCTTGCGGAGAAAGAGCCGGCATCGCTCTTTCTCCAGAAACAACATATCGTGACACACGTTTCCAATGTTTCTCATCCCAATGTTCACATTTAGGACAGGGATTAATGCGAGAACACTGACTACAATTAATACAATGATCATGAAAGTCAGAGGAAGATTTCTTCCTATTACAATTTGAACAACGTCCCTTCATTGTGAAAGAACAACAATAAGTCCTAGTTACTCGCAAAAACCCCTGACACAAAGATACATAATAACATGATCCATTAATAAATGAAAAAACAATTGCAAAACAAAATAATTTTGAAAAAATATTTTTTCAGCGAAGCCCAAGTTGCTGAAAAGTAACGTTGAGCCCCGATGGATCCGATGGCAAAGTGTGGTCAAAAATTTTAAATTTATATTAAATAATTAATGAGACACTTTCGGATAATATAAATGTATCTTATAGTGAGATAAACTACAGCAAAGGCAAACAGCCCCCCTCAAAAAAGGCTGTTGCCAATGAAAACAAACAGTGTAAAAACACCAGAAAACATGACTCCAGGCACTGAAAAAACTGGCCCGGAATCAGTCATCAATTACACTCTATCTGATGCAAAACAGAGACTCCCAGGGGAGAATCTGCAGAACATCAGATGGAAGATGCAGAACACAAACGTTATACACCCATGGGTGAAAACGTAACTATGGGGAAAATAACAGAAAACATTCTGTAACCAAGCAACTCTCCCAGGAAATTTTAGAAATGAAATTTCTCAAAAATATGCCAAAAGCATGGGAGAATTGCCAGGGGGACTTTAGAAGGCTAGGGGAGAGGAAACACTGAATAAGCAGTGCAACAATTAGCAAGAATGACAACAAGAGGCCCATGCCTCGAAAATAGGCAACTTAACATAATTTCATCAAAAAATTTTAAGTACAGCCCTGATTATTTTTTATCACTTCTTTTTCCTCTCCTCCTTCTATCCTCCTTAGAATCACATTTTCTCCAAAAATTACATGTCTGGCATCCTTTAAACTGAGATTTACAAGCACAAAGATCAGTGAGATGTTGACTGATGAAGGGCCAAACAGAGAATGATAATTGGCGCCAATTTCGGGACGTCTGCGTCACTGCGCATGCGCAGTAGAGGCGTAGTATGGAGGTCCTTTAGGACATGATTTCTTTTTGTTTTGGATGGAAATTTTGGGGATTGGGGGGCAAAATTTGTGTTTGGCCCTGGTTTTGTTAGAGTTAGCACCAGGTAAGTCTGGGTCATTGGTACAGTATAAAAATATTGATAGCTCCCATCTAGAGGTCTCCCCAAACAAGCATACCAGGTTTCAAAGCAATCAAATCATAAATGTGCCCTGTAGGGTGTGCCAAAGGGAAGTATTGTGGTCTGACTAAACTGAGTTCTAAAAATGTTGGCCGCGGCAACATTTTTTGATGGAAATTGAAGAAAATCGATAGCTCCCATCTAGAGGTCACCCCAAACAAGCATGCCAGGTTTCAAAGCAATCCAATCATAAATGTACCCTGTAGGGTGTGCCAAAGGGAAATATTGAGTCTTCTGACTAAACTAAGTTCTAAGAACGTTGGCCGCGGCAACATTGTTTGACAGAAATTGAAGAAAATTGTTAGCTCCCATCTAGAGGTCTCCCCAAACAAGCATACCAGGATTCAAAGCAATCTGATCATAAATGGGCCCTGTAGGGTGTGCCAAAGGGAAATATTGAGGTCTGACTAAACTAAGTTCTAAGAACGTTGGCCGCGGCAACATTTTTTGACAGAAATTGAAGAAAATCGATAGCTCCCATCTAGAGGTCACCCCAAACAAGCATGCCAGGTTTCAAAGCAATCCGATCATAAATGTACCCTGTAGGGTGTGCCAAAGGGAAATATTGAGTCTTCTGACTAAACTAAGTTCTAAGAAAGTTGGCCGCGGCAACATTTTTTGACAGAAATTGAAGAAAATCGAAAGCTCCCATCTAGAGGTCTCCCCAAACAAGCATACCAGGTTTCAAAGCAATCTGATCATAAATGTGCCCTGTAGGGTGTGCCAAAGGGAAATATTGAGGTCTGACTGAACTAAGTTTTACGAACGTTGGCCGTGGCAACATTTTTTGCCGGAAATTGAAGAAAATCGAAAGCTCCCATCTAGAGGTCACCCTAAATAAGCATACCAGGTTTCAAAGCAATCAAATCATAAATGTGCCCTGTAGGGTGTGCCAAAGGGAAATATTGTGGTTTGACTAAACTAAGTTCTAAGAACATTGGCCGCGGCAACATTTTATGACGGAAATTGAAGAAAATCGATAGCTCCCATCTAGAGGTCACCTCAAACAAGCATACCAAGTTTCAAAGTAATCTGATCATAAATGCGACCTGTGAGGTGTGCCAAAGGAAATTGTGGACGTACGTACTAACATACTAACGTACGTACGTACGTACGCCGACGGATGAGAAGTGATGGCAATAGCTCAGCTTGACTTTGTCAAGTTGAGCTAAAAATCAGTGTAACTAAATAAACAGAATGACAACAAAATGGCTGCTGCCTCGAAAATAGGTAACTTAACATAATTTCATTAAAAAATTTTAAGTTACAGCCCTGATTATATTCTGTCACACATTTTTCCTCTCCTCCTTCTATATTCTCCTTAGAATCACCATTTCACTAATATTTATGTGTCTGGCATCATTTAAACTGAGATTTACAAGCACAAAGATCAGTCAGATGTTAACTGATGAAGGGCCAAACTTAGAATGATTGATGGTGCCAATTTCGGAACGTCCTTGACACTGCGCATGCGCAGTAGAGGTGAAGTGTGGAGGGCCATTCAGGACATGTTTTCTTTGGTTTTAGATGCAAATTTTGGGGATTGGGGGGCAAAATTTGTGTTTGGCCCTATATTTTAAGAGTTAGCACCAGCTATGTCTGGGTCATTGGTACAGTATAAAAATATAGGCAACTTAACATAATTTCATAAAAAATTTTAAGTACAGCCCTGATTATTTTTTGTCACTCCTTTTTCCTCTCCTCCTTCTATATCCTCCTTAGAATCACCATCTCTCCAAAAATTACATGTCTGGCATCCTTTAAACTGAGATTTACAAGCACAAAGATCAGTGAGATGTTGACTGATGAAGGGCCAAACAGAGAATGATAATTGGCGCCAATTTCGGAACGTCCTTGACACTGCGCATGCACAGTGGGGGCGAAGTATGGAGGTCCTATAGGACATGATTTCTTTTGGTTTTGGATGCAAATTTTGGGGATTGGGGGGCAAAATTTGTGTTTGGCCCTGGATTTTTTAGAGTTAGCACCAGCTAAGTCTGGGTCATTGGTACAGTATAAACATTTTGCAATTATTGCTTGGGTGGAATCTCCACTTTGTGGGTGATTTAGTGATAATACACTCTCCACGTACCGTATAAGCCATGTTATGGAGACATAAAATGGAAATTCTTCTTTTTTTAAGAAAAGTATATGCGAATGTATTTTTTATTGGGGTTTAATGACACTTTTGACAGCCAGGGTCACCAGGTGTCTGACAGTTTTACAGGTGCGGAAAGACAGATGGAACCTCCAAGCAACAGAGAGCAACTTCCACAGTTTACGATGTGCAAAATGCCTTACATCAGTACACAGCATCACCGCAATCAGGA
This sequence comes from Pictodentalium vernedei, assembly GCA_031216915.1. Classification (NCBI taxonomy): domain Eukaryota; kingdom Metazoa; phylum Mollusca; class Scaphopoda; order Dentaliida; family Dentaliidae; genus Pictodentalium; species Pictodentalium vernedei. The sequence goes on from CM062297.1 coordinate 72,383,820, forward strand.
TTAAGAGCCTTTCCCAGGGATGCAACACAATTACTCCTGGCGGGGATCAAAGCAAATGTGGTCTTCTAGTTGTATTAGTTCAAAAGTCAAAACAAAAGGCCTCTTAGGCCAGCTAGTCAGTGTATCAAAAGGCCACTTTGGCCCACGAGTCAGTGTATCAGAGACTGATAGAAAAGTGATGATATTGGTTCTAGTAGAGAGTTATTGGTTCTAGTAGAGAGTTACTGGAGTTGTGTCCGTGAGCAAAATACCTAAATCCATTTACTAAAGTGGATACATTATGGAACCTTTTTAGGCCCCACAGAGTAGATCTGTTTCTCAAGCCATTTTTTGTAAAATCGCACGTGGGTGGGCAGTTTTTTATTTTATTTTTAAAATTATTTCTTTGCTATCAAAAGTTCATACCGGTAGTTTGTTTTATGTTTTAGGCCTCATAATCTATAAAACAGCATGGGTGGTGGTGTATTTTGTCCCTCGAGTGCAAGAGGCTTTGCAATGCTAAAGCATTGAAAAGCCTTCTTACACTCAAGGAACAAATTTATCAATTTTATTAACTTGGGTAAAATATTTTAATTTTGTAAAGTTTGCATTGGTTATAAAAAGAGGGCATGCACCAGCCAAAGGACCATGCGGGAGGGCCTAAGAAACAGATTTTTAACTTTTTAGGCCTCATTAAAAGTGTTGCCATAATACCAAGAAACATATATATAAGAATTGAATTAAGCTATCATACTCACAGTTCCATGCTGCAGTGACATTTGGACTTGATCAAGAGCAAATACTGGGCACCAACATTCAGCAATCAAACTGTTGTGTGACACATCAAAGTTACACATGTTCAGTGTGTGATATATAGCCTTGATCTTTCTAACTTTTATTATCCATATTCTCATTTCTTTCTGAGCACTCTTCAAAACTCTCACTCTGTGTTCCTCAGTCTGGGTTAAAACCTATAAAAGAAAAGAAAACACCCATCTTATGGAAATGAAAAAAAGCAATAGCTCACATCTAGAGGTCACCCCAAACAAGCATGCCAGGTTTCAAAGCAATCCGATCATAAATGTGCCCTGTAGGGTGCGCCAAAGGGAAATATTTAGGTCTGACTAAACTAAGTTCTAAGAACGTTGGCCGTGGCAACATTTTTTGACGGAAATGGAAGAAAATCGATAGCTCCCATCTAGAGGTCACCCCAAACAAGCATGCCAGGTTTCAAAGCAATCCGATCATAAATGTGCCCTATAGGGTGTGCCAAAGGGAATTATTGAGGTCTTCTGACTAAACTAAGTTCTAAGAACGTTGGCTGCGGCAACATTTTTTGACGGAAATGGAAAAAAAATCGATAGTTCCCATCTAGAGGTCACCCCAAACAGGCATACCAGATTTCAAAGCAATCCAATCATAAATGTGCCCTGTAGGGTGTGCCAAAGGGAAAAATTGTGGTCTGACTAAACTAAGTTCTAAGAACATTGGCCGTGGCAACATTTTTTGACGGAAATTGAAAAAAATCAATATCTCCCATCTAGAGGTCACCCTAAACAAGCATACCAGGTTTCAAAGCGATCTGATCATAAATGTGCAGTGTAGGGTGTGTCAAAGGGAAATATTGAGGTCTGACTAAACTAAGTTTTAAGAACGTTGGCCGCGGCAACATTTTTTGACGGAAATTGAAGAAAATCGATAGCTCCCATCTAGAGGTCACCCCAAACAAGAATGCCAGGTTTCAAAGCAATCCAATCATAAATGTGCCCTGTAGGATGCGACAAAGGGAAATATTGAGGTATTCTGACTAAATTAAGTTCTAAGAACGTTGTCTGCGGCAACATGTTTTGACGGAAATTGAAGAAAATCAATAGCTCCCATCTAGAGGTCTCCCCAAACAAGCATACCAGGTTTCAAAGCAATCCGATCATAAATGTGCCCTGTAGGGTGTGTCAAAGGGAAATATTCAGGTCTGACTAAACTAAGTTTTAAGAATGTTGGCCATGGCAACATTTTTTGACTGAAATTGAAGAAAATCTATAGCACCCATCTAGAGGTCACCCTAAACAAGCATACCAGGTTTCAAAGCAATCCAATCATAAATGTGCCTTGTAGGATGTGCCAAAGGGAAATATTGTGGTCTGACTAAACTAAGTTCTAAGAACGTTGACCCCGGAAACATTTTTTGACAGAAATTGAAAATCGATAGCTCTCATCTAGAGGTCACCCGAAATAAGAATACCAGGTTTCAAAGTGATCTGATCATAAATGCGACCTGTGAGGTGTGCCAAAGGAAATTGTGGACGTATGTACTAACGTACTAACATACTAACGTATGTACGTACATACGCCTATGGACGAGAAGTGATGGCAATAGCTCAGCTTGACTTTGCCAAGTGGAGATAAAAAAATGCCTAACTGACACAGGCTGGGTGGGGGTTGGATAATGGCAGGGTGATAACTCCCGTAATTTTCATCGGATATCACTGACGTAGACATTGTCGCTTTAGCGACATATACCAAAAGAAATGAAATTCTTTAACTATTGTTCAAGTTATGCCATAAACAGAGTTCGTACAAAATGTTGATGGAAATCTACAATTTCTAAGTCGAAAAGGCCCACAACTCTTGTAAAAATCATCGAACAAAGCCTCAATTCGAACTTAACCTTCATTTTAATACAACTGAAGCAAACACCAAGTTTGGTCCTGATCTATGAATCCAAAATCAAGTTACCATCCAGAAACCAAAATGTTGATGGAAATGTGCACTTTCTAAGTCGAAAGGCCAATTACTTTTGTAAAAATCATCAGACCAAGCCCCAATTCAAACTTATCCTTCATTTTGATATAATTGAGCACAAACCCAGTTTGGTCCTGATCTTTAAATCCAAACTCAAGCTATCACCCGGAAATGGAAACATTTACAGGTGGACAGATGGACAGACCAATCACATAATACAACTGTTTTTTTCAAACCAGAGTATAAAAATAAAATGAAAAACCGCCCGTCCACATGCAATTTTACAAAAGATTGCCTGAGAAACAGAATACTTTGTGGGGACTAACATACCATTTTCAAGTCCTCAAGTCTTGTGTGGACACCAGACAGCATATCTTGTCTTTCTTGTACTGATTCTGGGCAAGGGTATAATGTTGCCTTGTATCTGAAAAAAAAAGAAAAAAAAGAATCTATTATACAGTACAGTCGCTGTGGATTGGTCATAATCCACGCGTGGGCACAAGCCAGAAAATAAGCAGACTGTCAACTGCAAAATGAGGTCCCCAGAGGGTGAATTTGTTGATGCTACCCTGCACAGCAGGGTAGCATCACTAAATTTACCCTCTGCAAACCTCAGTCTGATTCACGATCTCAAACCTAAACAGAAAGAGGTACCCAGAGAATCAACTGGCCCACTGTATGGGGCAGCATCAGCAATTTCACCCTCTGAGTACCTCATTTTGCAAATGACAGATTGCTTATTTTCAGGCTTGCGTGGGCAGTGATGTCCACGCATGTGTTTAGCCAGTAATAAAAATCATCAGCAGCAACATTTTAATTAATAAAGCACCAAGTTGTACCCGGTGCATCGTTAATTAATTTTTTGATGGTTATTCCTATAATCAGTGTTTGGAATCTAATATTACTGTTCCCGTGGAAATATTACCCACTCGTGGAAAGTGACTAGTTCACAGCGATGTAGTGTACTAAAGAATAGATCATTTTTCTTCTAGAATCTTCATGTCTGTGGGGGCATAAATGTGGTTAAGTGTTAAATTATTTTTAAAGGTGATTTGAAACATGGGTGTTTTTCTCAAAGGTAGCAAGCTACCAGGAAGAGTAGCCTTAGTTTAGCAAGATTTTCTTCACAAATAATTGTTTTGTTATAATTTATTGGATAGTGCAAACAATTTTATATGTTTTTATTTTCTACTGCTCTGATAAACTGAAATCACGTTTGCACAGAAGAAAAGCTTTCAAAATCATGCTGTATGTCCCCATATAATTAAACACCTGTAGAAATAATGCTTTGGTGGAATTTTAGTTCTTTGAATTTACTTGAAAATGACCTGAAAGCCCATTTTCATATAAATTTAAAGGAATAAAAAAGATACTCAAATTCTCACAAGAATGAGGCATAATTATAATGAAAGTGTCAATGACACTGTAGTTTAACCCTCAGAAGCCAGGGAATCAGGATGAATTTACTGAACATGACATAACGCGAAAAATTTACAGTAAAGCAGGTGCTCCTAGTCAAGTGTCGTCTGCCTATTCAGGCAGACGACACTTGACAAGAAGCACCTATTCAGTGTTTAGTTCTCCTCCAAGCCAAAGATAGCCGAACCATCACAGCCAGATTATCTGCCTTATTACATCATAGGCAAGAAAACTTGACTCCCGGCTTCTAAGAGTTAATCTGACTGTTGACTGTGTGTTGCGTTTGATGAGAAGGATAATGTTCAATGTTTATGAAAGGATTATGAAATAAGACAAGAAATGTGATAATTGGGAATATGTTAATTTCTATTCCCTGTATGCTATATTTTCAAGAAAAGTAATTTGAGGTGTAGACTGTACTAAAGAATTAAGGGGTCGGTTAATGTGTCCCTCACCGTTAATGTATGTGGCCCTCACAGTTAATGTATGTCAACCAAAGTTACCAAGTTACAGTGAAATTATTCCAAAACGAGCCATCCTATCAAGTTACAATGAAATCCCTTCATAAATACTGTGCTAAAGGTTTTCGGGCTTCGGGCCTGTGTAGCGACCAGAGTTGACCGATCGCAACCAAAAGGGGATGTCCTCATCTAGACATAATAGTCATCCTACCAAGTTACAATGAAATCCTTCCATATTAAATATGACCTGTAGATTGTGCTAAACGTTTTTGGGTTTCGGGCTTGGGCAGCCATCATGACAGATCATGACCAAAAGAGGACATTCTCATCTACATATTATACAGAGTCATCCTACCAAGTTACCATGAAATCCCTTCACAAATACGACCTGTAGACTGTGCTAAAGGTTTTCGGGTTTTGGGCTCGGGCAGCCATCACGGTTGACCGATCACAACCAAAAGAGGACGTTCTCATCCAGACATGACCTCAAATCTGCATATGAAATTTTGAGACGATCGAACAAGAACTGCAGGGTGTAGCCTGTGCTAAAGGAAAATGTGAACAGACTAACAAACTTCCTTACGGGTGATGGCAATGTAGTGGCGGGAGGGCAGGCACCACGAGCAAGTCGGAAGGAACCGTGGGAGTCCCAATATGGTTACAATGTGCTGCGTATAGAACACGCAGCACATTGTAACCATATTGGGACTCCCACGGTTCCTTCCTGTGGCTAAGTTATGTGTATTTCGCCAGGACTAGATCTCGTGTTTATTCCAGCACACGACTCATTTCAGAAACTGGAGTCTGATAAGTGCTGTTTGTCTTGTAATTAAGTTAATTTAGATCAAATCGTGATTCGACATTCTAGCTATGCATTATTCATAGCTTCATCCATTGATCTGGGTAAGTCATTGTTGACATTAGAGTGTATCCGTCTCAAGACAGTTAGTAATTCAGACTAACGTAGGTGATACGATAAATGAGTTAGAATGTATCGACGACCTTTATACAATTGATGGTCGGTTAACTGTGATATAGGCGTCAAATGTACCTGTGACTTTTAGTGAAGAAAGGAAACACACGTTATTCGGCTGATACGATGTATATCTGGGACCTTGATACAATTAGTGGTCCATTACCTGTGGTATAGGCATTAGATGCGCCTGTGATTTCTCGGGTAATCATTGTATGGGCGCTTGTGTTTATTCCACTAAGCGACTCAGCCTATATTATGGAGGCCTGTAATATGTTTCATTTGTGACATTGTATCAGTATCTGGCATGCATAATAATCAATGGTACTGGTGGAAGACCAAGGGTGAGTGGCTTAGCCACCCGTTTCCTCCATCCACCCCTAGCCCTCGCTCTAAGGCACATTTGTGGAGGCATGCTAATTTGTTGAACGCAGGTGCTTTCAATTCAGACTAACATTGGTGATACGATAGATGCGTTAGAATGTATCGGCGACCTTTTTTCAATTTGTGGTTAACTGTGATGTAGGCGTCAAGTGCACCTGTGATTTACAGTGAAGAAGAGAAGCACATGTTATTCGGCTGACACGATGTACATCGGGGACCTTGATACAATTGCTGGTCCATTACCCGTGATATAGGCTTTAGGTGCACCTGTGATTTCTCAAGTAATTATTGTATGGGCACTTGTGTCTATTCCACTAAGTGACTCGGCCTATATTTCTATATTATATGTTTCATTTGTGACATTGTATCAGTATCTGGCATGCGTAATAATCGAAGACCAAGGGTGAGTGGCTTAGCTTTCCATTTCTTCCATCCACCCCTAGCCCTCGCTCTAAGGCACATTGTGTATGCATGCTGAATTGTTGAAAGCATGTGCGTTTTGAATAAGACGATGCCAGGGCTGTAATTGTTTCCAATAAATGGATGCTGCCCTATAAGGTCGGAATAATGTTTTGCATATAAGATCGTATCAGTTTCCAGCATAGCATATGACCATTTAGCCAGGATTGTTATTGTTCCCAATAAATTGATGCTGCCCTATTATTGGAGCGATACAATGTTTTGTATATAAAATCGTACCAGTTTTCAACATGGACTAGGACCTTTTAAAAGGCCTATCAGTATGAGCTAGCTGCATCATTGGAGGAATGCGCATTTTAATTATTAGGCTCATACCATTGTTTGAGTAAGTAACTGTCAACAAAAAGGGGGATACTGTCCCCTGACGGAAAGCGACTGAACTATACTATACATTTGTGCTTTCTGAGCTTGTGGAGCTTGGAGCTCGCGATAAAAGAGCTGATTTCAGGTCGGTACATTGAAATTCGTATGTGCTTCGGTATAACATTTGTTTAGCCTGAAGCCTATTGGTACTTGCCTGGAATTTAATCCACAATGTATGACTAGTTTCCACCTTTACGGTTTTATCAAATAAACAAATACCTCTAGACTTCAATTTGTGTAAGTCTGAAATTACCGATTCTTGGTCGGTAATGTATTGTGGTATATAGGAAATATAGGTCGCTATGGGTGAGCACCACTCAATACCAATTCGTTGAATATTACAGCTTTCAGACATGTCTGAGACTTGAATTTGAACACTGCTGTTGTTCAGGTTCAGTTGTGTCCTTGGATCCCCCAAATTCACCACTGATATGTGTCTGGCATCATTAAATCTGAGATTTAAAAGCACAGATGTCAGTTTGTTGTTATCTGACTGAGGGCCAAACAAAGAATGATGTTGGCGCCAATTCCAGTCACTTCCTGACGTCTGTGCATGTGCAGAGAGTAAATGTATGGAGGGCCAGATAGGACTTTTAATTTTCGGTTTTGCATGCAAATTTTGGGGATTGGGAGGGGCAAAATTTGTATTTGGCCCTAGCTATTTTTGAGTTAGCACCAGCTAGTCTGGGCCATAGAGTTATAGTATAAAAATACATAGTGTTTTGTAAGTCCAAAAAAGGTCACAACTCTAGAAAAATATCTGACCGACCCCAAATTGAAACATGACCCATTTTTTTTTGGTTGATAAAACATACCACATTTGAATCCAGTTGAAGAAGTTAAGCTCAAAACTATGGAATTCCTGGACCCATCTGCAACATACGACATACAAAATGCGACATATGACATACAACATACGAGATATGACGTACAATATACGACATACAACATACAAGATAGTGTGCCATATGAAACATGACCAGGAAGTCCAGTCCATTTCATATTGCAACGTACTTTATCATTCTTGCCATCTTGGTGAAAAAGAAAAATCTGCAAACTTTAACTCTTTGAATGCCGCTGGCAGATATTCCTGCCTAGACAGAATTTATCTTGTCATTGCAATATGTACAATTTGGGCATATTTAATCAAATTTTCTCCCTGTAAATTAAATGGATTTTTTTCACCAATGATTTCAGGGATCATTGCTTTTCGGCCTTGCACTTTTCGACCTGATGCTTTTTGGCCCAATGCTTTTTGGCCTTGGGGTTTGGTGCTTTTTGGCCTTGAGGGTTTGGGTTTTTTTCAGGTTCTTTCATGGACATTTTTTCCATGTGGCTGGGCAAGAACAAATTCAGCACAACGAATGGGTCACTTGAAACTAACCAATTATTTTGCAGTTATTTACTGGAAAATGCCATTTGGCGCTTTACAGAAAATAATTGCAAAATAATTATGTTAGGGGAGGAGTTGACTACAGGTTGTAAATTATTTTTGAGTTATTTACTGGGAAGCAATTACTACATATACATTAGCACTACGACTGGATCACTTGCAACTGTAAAATTATTATTGGGGTTTAACGACACTTCCTACAGCCAGGGTCACCTCGTGTCGGAAAGTATTATGGGTGGAGGAAGCCGGATTACCTGGAGAGAACCACCGAGCAATGGGGAGCAACTGTCAGACTCCCCAACGTACTAATTCGATGTGCAGTACAATCTGAGTACACAACACCACCGAGCCTCCACGGAGGCAATTGGGATTAAGTGTCTTGCCCAAGGAGACAAAGCAGTTGCCGCAGGTGGGATTCGTACCGAGGATCTCTCAGCTTGCTGCCTGCATCTCTCCCTACATAGCCACCGCACTCCATTTAATCATTAAAGGCATATATAAAATTACAAAAAAAAATAACAGAAAATATTCTCTGAAGAGGAAAAAAAAACATGTAATTGCCAAAAAGCTTAAGTAAGAAATGTTTTTCTGATTTCTTGCGTTAAATTTATATGAATTTTTCGGTGGGTCAGTAGGTAGAGATGCAGGCTGCAAGCCAAGAGGTCCTTGGTTCGAATGGTTCGAATCCTACCTGCGGGAACTTGGGCAAGACACTTAATCCCAACTGCCGGACTTTGGTGGGGGGTGGGTGGGTGGGTGGGGGGGGGGGGGGGGGGGGGAGAGGGGGGGGCTGGGGGTATGGCAATTTTTCCTGTGCCGAATTTTGGCACCATTTGGAACTGCTGTGGCATGTAGAGTGATATATGCACACACAGGGCTATGGGTATCTAGCAGAGGTGGGATGCAAAGTTTCAAAACATGTGGCCCTGTGGTTTCAGAGGAGAAGATTTTTCAAAATCCACCAATCAGAACCAAACAATGCTTCTGGCAGCCATGTTTTTCGATCAATGGTAACAAAAATGAAGAGCATTTGTAAAAGACCTCCCACACACTATCCCTGCCAGGTTTGGTTCACGTCAGCTGAGGAGTTCCAGAGAAGAAGATGAAAATGTTATTTCCCATAGGGTTTCTATAATAACTATAAGCCACAATTGCAGCCATATTCACAATGCTATGATTTCCCATAGGGTTTCTATAGTAGCTGCAAGCTGCTATTGCGGCCATATTTGTAACCCGATCAACATTAAATGAGGATCATTGACAGGCGGGGTCCCAGTCATCATTTATATAAAGTTTCAAAACATTTGGCCTGGCAGTTTCAGAGAAGATTTTTGAAAATCCACCAACTGGAATCAAAGAATGCCTCTGGAAGCCATGTTTTTCATCCGACGGGAACAAAATGACCAAAATGAGGATCGTTAGTAGAGGACCTCCCAAAGACCATTCCTGCCAAGTTTGGTTCACACCGGCTCAGCGGATACAGAGAAGAAGATGAAAAGGTGAAAAGTTTTCGGATGCCGGACGTCAAGTGATGAGAAAAGCTCACATGGCCCTTTAGGCCAAGTGAACTAAAAATAAACTTTGATAAAGCTAAATCTGATGTTGGCTTCCGTACATTGTTTTTTAATGAGTCTTAAAATTTAGGTCAATCATTTTACCAGTGTGCACATGATTGGGTATTAAAGTTTGGGGGTTTGTATTTTAATAAAATGATCAGTTGTTAAAAGTATCTGCAACTTAAAATAGCAATGTTGAATTGAAAGAAATAACCACAAGAAGTATTACTGTTTGTATGTCAAGTTGTAAATGTACTGAATTGTCAATACTAGTGGATTATTTCCAACCAACTGTCAACCTCCCACCCAACCCCTAATGCCCCGTGAATAAATTGCACAGCAATTTCCAGAAAATATATTGAATCAGAATGAATGTAAGGAACATTGGGACCGGGCCATATTTCTTCAGAAATGGAAGTGAGACCAGTTAACAACTTGCCATTTTTCGTTTTTCTGCAGTCGTTTTTTTTAATTTCTTTCTCTTGGCGTATTCAGCAGCGTCTGCTGCTACCTGTGACTTACAAAGTCCACATTTGCATGTTTTCTTATCAATTTGATCAAAATATGCGGCCCACAGGCTTTTAGATTTATGATCCACCTTGATGAGTTGACTTTCTGTCAATTTTGCTGAAAATTATAAATACCGAAAAGAGCGATATTTTGATTTGGTTTTGGTACGTTTTTTGGTATCACTGTAATACCGAACCATACCGAAAATTTGGTATACCACACAGTATTACGTACTACCAAAACCAGTCATGAGATAATATGAAGCATCAGGTTGATTAGGAGTACCAAGAGCTAACAGGGGACCTACAGGGGTATATAATGCCTGTACTATGCTATGATAACGTTCTCGTACGAGAAGCTTGTTGTAGCCGCCACATTCAGTTTGCTGAATTAGTCCCGCTAGATATTACTCTTGCCCCCTAACTTTTATATCCTGGGTATACGCCTGCTTATTTCACGCCATCGCAAGGCCGAAACTTTTTTTCTTTACTTTGATATATTTCTTCGTTTAGCCTATTCATCTTTTGGGAGGGGACAGTGGTTATCCTAAGTCACTATGGTGATGAACTGAACAACTTTTTTTTTGGTTGATGGTGAGTCTGTGGGAAAGACATCAATTTTAATATCAATGTTCGTTGTATCTAGGCCCTATGTCTAAAATCCCAAAAAACAAGACCATGATGGCCAACAGCCATTAAGACAAATCCATGGGAGGTTTGTGTTTGGAATTTAAAACACCATCACTGGGTCAAAAGGTACTTTCTGTTCTTGTGTTTTAATGAGTAATTAGGCCTTGACAACTTCAAAATTTAACCAAGAGAGTATATGTACCAGTAGGCCTATTTTATCCTTCTTGCACAATCATGTAAAAATACTGACAAAACCTAAGAAAGGTTGCTTACATAGGCCAAATGGCAATAGATAGGAAAAAGCTGTGTAGTGGGGTGAAAAAGCCACGGTCTTAATAAGCCGAGGGGACGAAAAGGCCAAGGTCTGAACACGTCAAGGCCCGAAAGAACCAAGGTCTGAATAAGCTGGATACCTTTGGTACCCTTGGTGAACCTTTTTCATCAAAATCGAACCACTTTTGAAATATCCTGGCGATGCTCATGGGCCTAGATGCAACAAACGTTGATGAAAAAATTGAGTCTATTCCAATGTCATGGGTGTCCTTCCCGGAACAGAGGCTCATTTCAAACAATGATTCTGGAATAAAATAATATTATAAAATCCAGTTATACTTATTTTATATTATTTTATTCCCGAATCACTGTTTGAAACAAACCTCTGTGCTTCCACAGTCCCGACCATGAACAAGTCAGAATAAAAACACCATTTGGATTGGCCAAACAAAACACGAACTACTTGATTGGTCGCAATGATCACGGGTATTTTATGGCACATATGTATGTCATATATCGTATCTCACATGTCGAATGTCGGTCCAGGATTTCCGTACAAAATATCATTTTGAAAACAAACTATATGGCGTATTCCAAGTCAAAAAGGGCCTTAACTCTGGGCAAAAGATTAGACTCACTCCAGATTTGAACTTGAACGGTATATATATCATGAGTAAACCAAATGCCAAATCTGAAGCCAATAGAGTAACTGGCTGTTTCTATAGTCCCATGAAAATGCAACTACAGGGGTTATGATCAAACCTATGAACTTTCAATCTGAAGTCCACTGTGCTACCCATTGAGAAAGAACACTCCAGGACGTCAAGGGTTAAGTTGACATACAGATCTCAGTACACACCCTTCACATATTTTCTTCACTCTAGATTTGAGTTGCTCTCCTTGAAAAAATACTATAAACACACTCTTATTCACACCATCTCCCTGTAAATAGAAAGACAGAAGTATAATTTTATTTAAAAATTTATTATCTCCTTTTTATCCTGAAGTTATAAATGAAGAAATACACTTTGATTCACAAGAACTATGAAATTAATAGTACAGTACGGTCACCGTGGACTAGTCACTTTCCAAGGGTGGGCAATATTTCCACGGACGCAACAATATTAAGATTCCAAAAAGGTGCTTCATTCAGATATTGCTGAGGATGATTTTTATTACCTGGCAAATGCATATGCGGACATCACCGCACACACATGGATTATGACCAGTCTATGACAGCTGTACTGTACAGTGGTGCCCACTTAACTGAATATCTTTTAACAGAATAACCCTCTTAATACAGTTAAAACTAGAAGTCTTGTCACAAACTGTGCACTTATCTAGGCTTAATTGCGTGAAGGGATTGCATGCAATTGTCATATCGAATGGCATCCAAAGCACGGCAGGTTCTCCTGGTTACTCATAGCAAACACAGGTAATGTTTCTGCCAATGGACTTCTGCCAATGGACCTCCGGGTTACCCGGAGGTCCATTGGCTGAAACATTGCTTGTGCACAGGCCATATGTACAGAATTTGATGGCCTTACTGTGGTCATAACGCATGGATTAACGCGCAGATTGACGTGCTATTTGTGCGCATTTCATGACAGGACTTCTAGTTTTAACTGCAGTATAAAACATACAAACACCAAACTATTTCCCATACCTTCAATATAAAGTTGACCTGTTAATTAATTGCATATATGTTATACAGTAAAACTCTTGTCAACTGAATAGTAAAATCTTGAAATCTGTTGGTGAATTACTCCGGCACCCCTATTTGTCGACATTTTTTGGCTCTCAATACATCCAATATACGCAATTAATCTATTATATATCAGTGAGCTCTGTCAAACAAGATGTAATAAAAGGCCGCCCAGCCACATGTCCCCCCAAAAAACAAGTCGAAAAAGGGGCATAACTCTAGTAAAAATGATCGGTCCGAACCCATATTCAACCTTGATCTGTATTTTTACCCCAGAAAGTCACATACTAAAATTCTTTCCGATCAAATAATCCTAACTGGAGTTATCATACGGACACCGCAAATCTTGAAATTTCTCTGGAGTTATCATCCGGAGACCGCAAATCTTGAAATTTCTAAGTCGGAAAAGGGGTATAACTCTAATAAAAATGATCGGTCCGAACCCATACTCGAACTTGACTTGTATTTTTACCCCAGAAAGTCAAATACCAAAATTCTTTCCGATCAAACTAGAGGTACTGTGAGCAAACTCACAAAGTGATACCCCAGCGCTTGAAATGTCTAAGTTAGATTTTTTCCCCTTGGAAATGTCAGAACGGAATTATATTGCTTCATGCACATCTTCATATGGAGTTCTTCCATTGTGTAAAGTTTCATGAAAATTCTTCAAACGGTTTAGGAGGAGTTGCGCTTACAAGGATCGACAGAGGGTATAAGTTAGATTATCTCCCCTTGGAAATGTCAGAACAGAATTATATTGCTTCATGCACATCTTCATATGGAGTTATTCCATTGTGTAAAGTTTCATGAAAATTCTTCGAATGGTTTAGGAGGAGTTGCGCTTACAAGGACGGACAGACGGACAGATGGACAGATGGACGGACAGGGTGATTCCTATATACCCCCCCCCCCCCCCCCCCCCCCCCCCAAGGGAGTATAATGATCCTAACTGGAGTTATCAGCCGGACACAGCAAATATTAAAATGTCTAAGTGGAAAAAGGGGCATAACTCTAATAAAAATAATCTGGCCGAACCCATGCTCGAACTTGACCTGTGGCTAAGAAGGTCAAATACCAAAATTGGTTCCAATCAAATGATCCAAACTGGAGTTATCATGGTGACACCAAGTGGGACGGATGCACAGACGGACGGACGGACGGACATTCTAACAATTGGTAGTTATGTGGCTATTTTCATGGGACTACAATAAAATGCATGTCCATTATATTAAAACAAGAAATCTTGGAGAAAATTTTTGGGGTGGTAGCAAATCCTGATCCTACCCTTTACTGACCCTAACCCTTCTCCCTCCTCCCCCACCCCCAATTCTAAACCCCACCTTAGACTAATGAAAATTCAATATATTCCTAGTCTATTTTAACTAAAATGCATGTCCATTGTATTAAAACAACTTTTGGAGTGAAAATTTTTTGGGGTGGGAGCAAACCCTAACCCTACCCTTTACTGACCCTAACACCACCCCACTCCAACTCTAAACCCCACCCGAGAATAATGACATTTAACTATGTGACTAGTCACATAAATTGCGGTAGTCACCTAACCCCCATTTCTACCAACAAATAGCCACCTAAACCCCATATGTCTGCCCAGACGGACGGACACCGCTGATTTCTATAGTCCCCCGAAAAAAATTTCAGGGGACAATAAAATAAACGCACAATACAGTAAAACCTGTCTTGAAAGACCACTGTGGCCATGTACCAACTGGTTTCACTCTATAATAGACCTGTCATGAGAGACCACCTGTCTTGAGATACCACAAAACTTTGGCAAAACTCATTTTTTCACCCGTTTTGAGAGACCGGAAAATAAATTTTTGACAATTTTCAGAGTATCAAAATTGATAAACAGGTTGAGGGTTACATTTTTTTGGTGGTTTGAATCTGTTAATCAAAATTTGTTTTATTAAAAATTATTGGAGAGTGCCTGTTGGCACTCTCCAATAATTTGGAATAAAACAAATTTATAAAACAAAATATATGTGCTTGACTGAAGAGGAAATATGAGCAAGGAAAAAGATGGCTTTAGTTTCAGTACCCTCGTTGTAACTCAGCCAGTTAAGATCAATGCAGTGTGCAAAGAAATCAGTAGTTCAAAAATGTAACTAGGACGTCGGCCCAACAGTGAAGTTTTTCCGTTTATGTACTTTTATCTATAATTTATTAAACAATGCCATTGTACTTGTATTAAAACTGAATTAAAATAAAACAATAATGAAAGTGTCAATGACACTGTAGCTCAACTTGACGAACTTGAACTTGGTAAGTTATAAATGAAATGACAAAATTGAAGATCATTGGTACCAATGTCATTTTTTTTGCCAGTGGCAACATTTTTTGACAGAAACCGAAGAAAATCGATACCTCCCATCTAGAGGCCTCCCCAAACAAGCATGCCAGGTTTCAAAGCAATCCGATCATAAATGTGCCCTGTAGGGTGTACAAAAGGGAAATATTGAGTCTTCTGACAAAACTAAGTTCTAAGAATGTTGGCTGCGGCAACATTTTTTGATGGAAATTGAAGAAAATCGATATCTCCCATCAAGAGGTCACCCCAAACAAGCATGCCAGGTTTCAAAGCAATCCGATCATAAATGTGCCCTGTAGGGTGTGCCAAAGGGAAATATTGAGTCTTCTGACAAAACTAAGTTCTAAGAATGTTGGCCGCGGCAACATTTTTTGACGGAAATTGAAGAAAATCGATAGCTCCCATCTAGAGGTCTCCCCAAACAAGTATATCAGGTTTCAAAGCAATCAAATCATAAATGTGCCCTGTAGGGTGTGCCAAAGGGAAATATTGTGGTCTGACTAAACTGAGTTCTAAAAACGTTGGCCGCGGCAACATTTTTTGACAGAAATTGAAGAAAATCGATAGCTCCCATCAAGAGGTCACCCCAAACAAGCATGCCAGGTTTCAAAGCAATCCGATCATAATGTACCCTGTAGGGTGTGCCAAAGGGAAATATTGAGTCTTCTGACTAAACTAAGTTCTAAGAACGTTGGCCACGGCAACATTTTTTGACTGAAATTGAAGAAAATCGATAGCTCCCATCTAGAGGTCTCTCCAAACAAGCATACCAGGTTTCAAAGCAATCTGATCATAAATGGGCCCTGTAGGGTGTGCCAAAGGGAAATATTGAGGTCTGACTAAACTAAGTTCTAAGAACGTTGGCCGCGGCAACATTTTTTGCCGGAAATTAAAGAAAATCGATAGCTCCCATCTAGAGGTCAACCTAAATAAGCATACCAGGTTTCAAAGCCATCAAATCATAAATGTGCCCTGTAGGGTGTGCCAAAGGGAATTATTGTGGTTTGACTAAACTAAGTTCTAAGAACGTTGGCCGCGGCAACATTTTTTGACAGAAATTGAAGAAAATCGATAGCTCCCATCTAGAGGTCACCCCAAACAAGCATACCAAGTTTCAAAGTAATCTGATCATAAATGCGACCTGTGAGGTGTGCCAAAGGAAATTGTGGACGTACGTACTAACGTACTAACATACTAACGTACGTACGTACGCCGACGGACGAGAAGTGATGGCAATAGCTCAGCTTGACTTTGTCAAGTTGAGCTAATAAAAACTAGAGGCTCCACAGAGCCTGTAATCGCTCACCTGGAACTACATATAACAAGAGGCCCCAGGGGTCCCTAGGCGCTCACTGAATGTTCCATACTGTTAAGACACAAATTTTATCAAAAGTTATTCTTAAGGTTCTACAGAATAAATCTATACTCTCTGTGGAGCTACAACATCAACAGGACTGAATGGGACAATGCTGCTGATCAAATATCAAAAGATTCTGCATGATGGTTCTGAAGAAGATTTTTAAAGAATTTTCCTTGAATTACATAAAGTAAACATTCACACCCCCATAGTGAGCCCCAATATTGATCAAAAGACTCAATTTGAACAAACGTGAATCCAACCCATACCAAGGTGCTGCATACCAAATATCTAAAGATTCTGCCCACTGGTTCTGGTGAAGAAGATTGTTAAAGATTTTTCTTAAATTGCACTAAGTAACTAGACAAGAGGCCCCAGGGGCCCTGTGGGTGCTCACCTGACATGGTAGTCTAAATATCAAACCAGGGACTTGAATAAGTTGCATACACCCCTCCTAAGAAAAAGCATATTCCAACTAGATGAAGTGATTGTGCCCACACAATACACAGGATTTTCCTTCTATTTTCAGTTCCTGCACTTTTACGTCCCAAAATTGAGATAAACGCATTAAAAAACAGATTTTTTTGCCAAACAAAATATTTTCAGCCTAAATTTTTTTTTTTCTTCTTAAAACGAATAAAAAACTAAAAAAGAAAAAAAAAAATTTCTGGATTTTGGTCCAAAAGTCCCACCGGGCCCCCAAATTTTCAGTGTAAAAAAAAAAATTTTTTTGTCTTAAAATTGACCGAAACGCATAAAAAAAACAAAAAAAAAATTTCCGGATTTTGGTCTAAAATTTCTAAGACCGCAACAGGACCCCAAATTTTCAGCCTAAATATGAACCCAGGGACTTGGCTTGAACAAACTTGAATCTCACCCCCCTAAGGATGTTGCATACCAAATATCAAAAGATTCTTATTGGTAGATCTGAAGAAGATTTTTTCAAAAATACTCCTCATACTGCACTAATTTAAACATTTGGGCTCCCATAGAGAGCCCAAAAATGGACCCAGGGAATTGATTTCAATAAACATGTGAAACAATCTTCCAAAGATGTTATATGTGAAATTTGAAAGCTTTTGGAGCAGTGGTTTGGGAGAAAAGTAGTCCTATATGTTTTTCCCATTACCCACAGTGTTAAAAAATGCTGACTCAGCACTTTTTCAAAGTCCCCAAAAAGTACCCTATGATAAAAGCGATGGCAATTTTTTTTGACCATTCAATTCTGTTGGTCCTAAGGAAGCGTCACAACAAATAAGAATTCTCAGTTCCGTGTAGTTTTTGAGATATGGGCGTTTTAATTTTTTTCTATTTTTAGCTCCTGCGGTTCCCATGGGGGGACGGGAAATTCTTTTTTGCATAAATTAAGTACTTATGACCCAATAAGCCCTCATATCAAATTTGGTCCAAATTTGCCTCTCGGTTTGGAAAGTTAAAAAATTTATAGTAATTTATATATTTTTTATACTTACCAATGACCCAGACATAGCTGGTGCAAACTCTTAAAAATATAGGGCCAAACACAAATTTTGCCCCCCAATCCACAAAATTTGCATCTAAAACCAAAGAAAACATGTCCTGTATGGCCCTCCATACTTCACCTCTACTGCGCATGCGCAGTGTCAAGGACGTCCCGAAATTGGCGCCATTAATCATTCTTATAACCAGTGCCTGGTAAGCGCTATGTACTCAGCGGGGAGGTATGAGTTCCCAACTCCTGGGAGGGCCATCCCCGTCTGGGTCATTGGTAAGTATAAAAAATATATAAATTACGATAAATTTTTTAACATTTTTATACTGTACCAATGACCCAGACATAGCTGAATAGTAAAAAGGCTGGAGGGCCTAGGACATAGAGGAAATTCCAATAAGCTCAATTATATAAAATAGAGTCATCCCTTCGAGGGGAAAAGGAGTATTAGGCCTTACATGTATCTTTCTTATTTATGATAAATTAGAAAGACACAACACCATCCATAATTGAGCATCATAACATCCATGTACTTTATTAATATCCAGTACAATCCTTATACTAATAATTTTTAAAGGAAGCCAATAAATAAAGTTAGTCAAGAGAATAGAGACTCTTTATACTCCTAAAAAGTGTCTGAGGATTGTATAATAACGCCCGTTGACACGTGATATATTCAAAAGCTATACTTTAAAAACTATGACATGAATGAATTTTTAAAACATAAACTTATCACTTAAAAACCATCCCAGTAACAGCTCAGAATTACTAACTCCGGAGGAGGTATCCCCTTGTTTTCATAATAAAACAGGTGACCCAAGGGAACACCCTCCCCCCCCCCCCCCCTTCTCCTTGCCCTGGGTCAAATAGCCCAGAGCGAAGAGGGCAGCAGGACGGAGTTACTGCCTGAACAGAAAGCCTGCCTAGCTATAGTAGCAACTGTTAAGTGAATAACATTCTGAGCAGTAGATAATAGACCTAACAATGGAGGCCTCCAGAAATGGACTCAATATTTCTGAGATAAAAATTCATGAATGTGGATGGCTGAGCCCAATGTGCAGCCTTCATAAAATCTATAATAGCGACACTATTAATGTAAGCCCAAGATGTAGAAAGAGCTCTTACTTCATGAGCCGAAATCTCAAGCACAAACTGCGGAGTTAATGATATACCATAAGCAGTAACGATAGTTAATTGAATCCATTAGCAATAGAATGGAGCGTAATGTCCTTCTATTAGGCATCTAATAAACTGATATCTGTTTATAAATACGTAAACTCTAACCGGACAGAGTAAAGGCCGTACGAAGACAGAAGGACCTTAATAACAATAGGTTCCGGATATTATTAGGAGCCTGATTCTTAACCAAAAATCCAACATTAGTAGTAAAGGAAATAGTGTTCCCGATACTACGAAGGTGAGAATCGTCCACCGATAGTGCATGAAGCTCACTGACTCTTCAGTAGAAGAGAAGACTAAGAGAATTACTGTCTTAAAAGGTCAGAATTTGAAAACTACTGTTTCTAAAGGCTCAAATGATTACTAAGCTAAATAAGAACTGAAGCTAAATTCCGTATAGGAATTTAATCTAAGGATTCTAGGTCTATTTATCGAAAAGTTTCTAACTGACTTAGATAAAGAGACATAAGACTCAATTGTAAACTATCATAGAGTGCATAGGTATGAGATAACATAGACCTATAATGTTAATAATAACAGGCTGCAGTTGATCTTGTCAAACAAGTATACAAGAAAGTTGCAATGTCTAGTATGGAGGGATAAAAACTATCAACATAATGATCCCTACACCAACGACGGAAGAGCCTCCACTTTAGCCGCATAGTATAGCGAAGAAGAGGTTCTCCTACAGTAAGAAATCGCGTCCATAGCTGGTCCTGTACAATGCTTGCCGTGCAAGAAGGACCACACAACGGAATACGTGAAGGTTGAGACCTTGCGGGTTGTGATGAAGTTGACACGATTTCCCCAGCGAAAGAAGATCCTCTCATGGAGGAAGTTTTCCCGGTAAGTCCCACAGTAGACACCTGAGTAAATTTACCCACGGTCTCTGTGAAGACAGAGATGCTATCAACAGAATTGTATTGTGGATGTTTATCTTAGCAATACTTGCTGAATCAACAGTGCTGGAAGATACACGTATCCTATCATTCCGTCCTATTAGATCAATAGAGCGTTAACAACATAAGCTCAGGGATCCGGACATGGAAACACATACGTCTGCAATTGAATAGTGAGTTGTGTCGCAAATAAATTATCATTGGGCGCTCCCATTGATAGCAAATCTGATTGAATACCTGTTTGTTGAGAGTCCATTCTGACGGCAACAAGCGACCCTTACGTGAAAGGGAGTCTGCTAATACAATCAGACGACCCGGAATATGACGGACCGAAGCAGAACTTGGTGTACTATAACAAACAGAAGGATTCTTTCCGTTAAATTGAATAACGGAATCGAATGAGTGCCTCCCTGGTTCCGTAGATATGCAACTACTGTCGTATTAACGGACAGGATTTGGACATGCGTTTCTGAATAATGTTCATCCAATGACATAGTGCAAGCCTAAATAACATCATTTCCTGGAAGTTAAGTGCTTGCCTAGAAACTGCGGAACCCAAAGACCCTGGCACTTCGAATCCGTTGGGATCAATATTGTACCCCAACCTGTTTGACTGGCATCCGTCATAATCATAAAACTCGGATCCGGCAACTGCAGTGGCACTCTCTGAGTCAACCACCGAATGTTTGCCCCAGTCTGAATCTCTTGCTACACTTGATAGACAAGAGACCGTGTATATCGAGCAATTCATAGATTGCTGAAAAGTTGCCGTCGAAGAGAAGCTTCTCCGAGACCGAAGCGACTCTGAGAGAGTTCTTCACCTTACTATCCACGCGCGTGGATGTAGCCAGGGCTGCGTCACGTCTAACCAACTCCAGGTTGCCACTGACCCAATCCCCAAAATTTGCATCTAAAACCAAAGAAAACATGTCCTGAATGGCCCTCCATACTTCACCTCTACTGCGCATGTGCAGAGTCAAGGACGTCCCGAAAATGGAGCCATTAATCATTCTTATAACCAGTGCCTGGTAAGCGCTATGTACTCAGCGGGGAGGTATGAGTTCCCAACTCCTGGGAGGGCCATCCCCGTCTGGGTCATTGGTAAGTATAAAAAATATATAAATTACTATAAATTTTTTAACATTTTTATACTGTACCAATGACCCAGACATAGCTGAATAGTAAAAAGGCTGGAGGGCCTAGGACATAGAGGAAATTCCAAAAAGCTCAATTATATAAAATAGAGTCATCCCCTCGAGGGGAAAAGGAGTATTAGGCCTTACATGTATCGTTCTTATTTATGATAAATTAGAAAGACACAACACCTTCCATAATTGAGCATCATAACATCCATGTACTCTATTAATATCCAGTATAATCCTTATACTAATAATTTTTAAAGTAAGCCAATAAATAAAGTTAGTCAAGAGAATAGAGACTCTTTATACTCCTAAAAAGTGTCTGAGGATTGTATAATAACGCCCGTTGACACGTGATATATTCAAAAGCTATACTTTAAAAACTATGACATGAATGAATTTTTAAAACATAAACTTATCACCTAAAAACCATCCCAGTAACAGCTCAGATTTACTAACTCCGGAGGAGGTATCCCCTTGTTTTCATAATAAAACAGGTGACCCAAGGGAACACCCTCCCCCCCCCCCTTCTCCTTGCCCTGGGTCAAATAGCCCAGAGCGAAGAGGGCAGCAGGACGGAGTTACTGCCTGAACAGAAAGCCTGCCTAGCTATAGTAGCAACTGTTAAGTGAATGACATTCTGAGCAGTAGATAATAGACCTAACAATGGAGGCCTCCAGAAATGGACTCGGTATTTCTGAGATAAAAATTCATGAATGTGGATGGCTGTGCCCAATGTGCAGCCTTCATAAAATCTATAATAGCGACACTATTAATGTAAGCCCAAGATGTAGAAAGAGCTCTTACTTCATGAGCCGAAATCTCAAGCACAAACTGCGGAGTTAATGATATACCATAAGCAGTAACGATAGTTAATTGAATCCATTAGCAATAGAATGGAGCGTAATGTCCTTCTATTAGGCATCAAAGACAGAAGAAGCTTACGTCCTTACTAATAAACTGATATCTGTTTATAAATACGTAAACTCTAACCGGACAGAGTAAAGGCCTATGCCCGTACGAAGACGGAAGGACCTTAATAACAATAGGTTCCGGATATTTATTAGGAGCCTGATTCTTAACCAAAAATCCAACATTAGTAGTAAAGGAAATAGTGTTCCCGATACTACGAAGGTGAGAATCGTCCACCGATAGTGCATGAAGCTCACTGACTCTTCAGTAGAAGAGAAGACTAAGAGAATTACTGTCTTAAAAGGTCAGAATTTGAAAACTACTGTTTCCAAAGGCTCAAATGATTACTAAGCTAAATAAGAACTGAAGCTAAATTCCATATAGGAATTTAATCTAAGGATTCTAGGTCTATTTATCGAAAAGTTTCTAACTGACTTAGATAAAGAGACATAAGACTCAATTGTAAACTATCAGAGAGTGCATAGGTATGAGATAGCACAGACCTATAACGTTAATAATAACAGGCTGCAGTTGATCTTGTCAAACAAGTATACAAGAAAGTTGCAATGTCTAGTATGGAGGGATAAAAAATATCAACATAATGATCCCTACACCAACGACGGAAGAGCCTCCACTTTAGCCGCATAGTATAGCGAAGAAGAGGTTCTCCTACAGTAAGAAATCGCGTCCATAGCTGGTCCTGTACAATGCTTGCCGTGCAAGAAGGACCACACAACGGAATATGTGAAGGTTGAGACCTTGCGGGTTGTGATGAAGTTGACACGATTTCCCCAGCGAAAGAAGATCCTCTCATGGAGGAAGTTTTCGCGGTAAGTCCCACAGTAGACACCTGAGTAAATTTACCCACGGTCTCTGTGAAGACAGAGATGCTATCAACAGAATTGTATTGTGGATGTTTATCTTAGCAATACTTGCTGAATCAACAGCGCTGGAAGATACGCGTATCCTATCATTCCGTCCTATTAGATCAATAGAGCGTTAACAACATAAGCTCAGGGATTCGGACAAGGAGACACATACGTCTGCAATTGAATAGTGAGTTGTGTCGCAAATAAATTATCATTGGGCGCTCCCATTGATAGCAAATCTGATTGAATACCTTTTGTTGAGAGTCCATTCTGACGGCAACAAGCAACCCTTACGTGAAAGGGAGTCTGCAAATACAATCAGACGACCCGGAATATGACGGACCGAAGCAGAACTTGGTGTACTATAACAAACAGAAGGATTCTTTCTGTTAAATTGAATAACGGAATCGAATGAGTGCCTCCCTGGTTCCGGAGATACGCAACTACTGTCGTATTAACGGACAGGATTTGGACATGCGTTTCTGAATAATGTTCATCCAATGACATAGTGCAAGCCTAAATAACATCATTTCCTGGAAGTTAAGTGCTTGCCTAGAAACTGCGGAACCCAAAGACCCTGGCACTTCGAATCCGTTGGGATCAATATTGTACCCCAACCTGTTTGACTGGCATCCGTCATAATCATAAAACTCGGATCCGGCAACTGCAGTGGCACTCTCTGAGTCAACCACCGAATGTTTGCCCCAGTCTGAATCTCTTGCTACACTTGATAGACAAGAGACCGTGTATATCGAGCAATTCATAGATTGCTGAAAAGTTGCCGTCGAAGAGAAGCTTCTCCGAGACCAAAGCGACTCTGAGAGAGTTCTTCACCTTACTATCCACGCGCGTGGATGTAGCCAGGGCTGCGTCATGTCTAACCAACTCCAGGTTGCCACTGAAGGGCGGAGTTATACATGGAAAAACTACTGCCCTTGAAAGAAATCACATTGAGGATCATATCCTGGAATTCTTTCTCTTGAAGACATAATGATAACGCCTCAGTAAGGTGGTCTACGTATGATAAAGTGTCTAAGTTAAGTCTATTAGACATCATTGTCATTTCCAACATCGTTGGAATTGACATAGACAGCGAAAAAGATAATTCCCAGTCTTCAGCACCGCCGTCTAGACGCATATGAACTCTCGGTA
Source organism: Pictodentalium vernedei (assembly GCA_031216915.1). Classification (NCBI taxonomy): domain Eukaryota; kingdom Metazoa; phylum Mollusca; class Scaphopoda; order Dentaliida; family Dentaliidae; genus Pictodentalium; species Pictodentalium vernedei. The sequence goes on from CM062297.1 coordinate 72,407,994, forward strand.
TGCCCTGTTCTGCCAATATAAATTATTTCCTAGAATTGAAAAAGGCAGAATAGAGCATTGCGGACAAGAAACTAGACTATCATGCTTGGTAGCAAGCTTATATATAGCGTCGTTAAATAATTCGAATGTTCTAAAGACATTATTGGACTGTGTCGGTAAGTCAGGGACAATGTCCCTGAACCGATCCAAAACTCCGTGTCCAATGACGCTATTAGTCTCTTATCCAGCATTGCAGCAATGTAGTCCGACGGAACAACCTCTGGAAGATAATGCCGAAAGAAATGTATAGCAGCTTCTGTTGTTCCGAAAGGGAAAGCTCGAAATCGTCCGAATCCCTTTCGCCATCCTGTCGGACCCTATAAAGTGTTCGGTCGTCCGAACCTGATGCAACAGCGGAGCGCACCGACCCAGCGCCGTCGGATTATTCCTGATCCGACCGAGAATTTGTCGTTTGCTGGGATGCTGCGATAAACTGTGCTATTTTGGATAGCACGTCCGTCACTGAGGCCTGTGGAGAAGCAGTCTTACGATGCATTGCCGCTGGAAGCTCCGTGTTCGTTACCCCGTGCATACTTCTATTATGCGAGCGAACGGAGTGTATAGGCCTTGTGTCCCTTGGCTACCGGATGGCGTGACCTGTTCGCCGTGGAATCACTGAATGACGAAGCTGGCCGGATACTCGAGGTCACGTAGCCAATGCGCTGCTGTGAGGATGAGGAAGCATTATCGACAGTCTCTCAGACTGTCAATATAACGGAGCGTCCCAAGTGACGGACATATGCTCCGAATACGAAATATCTGTACCACAACATCCGGTCCCATATGTTGTTGTACGAGAGAGGGACCTCTCTCGTTCGCAGCCCGGATGGACCTGGACGAGCTAGGAACCGGACTAACAGGCTTCCTCTGATCTGTCCTCTAATCCGTCGTCACTGGGTGTGTACTAAAGTCTATTATAGTGCTCGCATCACCCAAATCTCCTTCCTAGACCGCAACGGACGAACCCGACTGCCGAACCATTCGATGAATGGACGCTACCCCGGGTGAGCTAGCGAATGTCAACTCCGTCGATCCTACTAGGGACCTCTTAGGCGATTGACGTATTCCATGAGCACTTATTGCCGCTAGCTCTTCATTAACTATGACGACAGAGGCACACTTCTGAAAGACATCTCAGTAACTTTGCGAACAAGAAACCAGACATGCTTGTTAATAGCAAGCATATAATAATATATATAGCGTCGTTCAATAATTCGAAAGTTTGTGTGACATTATTGGACTGTGTCGGAACTGAGGGACGATGTCCCTGAACCGAACCAAAAATTTCTGTGTCCACCGACGCTATCAGTTTCTTATCCGGCATCGCAGCATTCTGGTCCGACGAAAGAACCTCTAGAAGATAAAGTCAGATGACATACACAGCAGCTCATGTTGTTCCGAAAGGGAAAGCTCGAAATCCTCCGAATCCCTTTCGGCATCCCGTCAGACCGGATGAAATTTTCGGACGTCCGTACCTGCTTCTGCGGAGCGTCCCGACCCAGCGTCGTCGGATAATACATAATGCGACAGAGATTCTGTCGTTGCTGGGATGCTGTGATAAGCTGTGCTATTTGGGATAGCACGTCCGTCACCGAGGCCTGTGCAGTAGCGGTCTTACGATGCTTTGCCGCTGGAAGCTCCGTGTACGTTGACTCCCGCATACTTTCCTATGCGAACGCCCGGAGTCTGCAGGCCTCGTGTCCCTGGCTACCGGATGGTGTGACCTGGTCACCGATGATTCTCTGATTGGCGAAGCTGACTGGATAGCCAAGAGCGGTCGTGTGCGCTATCATGAGGATGAGGAAACCTTATTGACAGTCTCTCCGGACTGACTATATATCAGAGCGTCCCGAGCGGTGGACGAAAGCTCCGAATGCGAAACATTTTGTACCACAACATCTGGGGCCAGATGTTGTACGAGAGAGGGGCCTCTCTCGCTCGCAGTCCGGATGGACCTGGACGAGCTAGGAACCGGACTAAAAGGCTTCCTCCGTTCTCTCCTCTATTCCGCCGTCACTGGGTGTGCATTTGGTTGATTTATAGTGCTCGCATCACCCAAAACTCCTTCTAGACCGCAACGGACGAACCCGGCTGCCGAACCATTCGATGAATGGACGCTACACCGGGCGAGCTAGCGGACGTCAAAGGCCGTTGAACCTACTAGGGTCCTCTTAGGCAATTGACGTATGTACATGAGCACTTTTCCGCTAGCTCTTCATTAATTTTGACGACGGAGGCACACTTTTGGAAGACATCACAGATACATCACCCTGTTCTTGATCATCTGAAATAGAGATTGATAAAGTAGAGTGACCCTGCGGGGAAAGGACCGGAATGGCCAATTCCCCACTAACATACCGTGATACACGCTTCCCATGTTGTCATCGAAAATAACACATGCAGAACAGGAGTTAGTGCAAGTACACTGACTACATATACAATGATTATGAAAGTCAGAGGAAGACTTCCTCTTATTACAATTGAACAATATCCTTTCATTGTGAAAAGAAAACAAAGTCCTAGTACTCGCACCAACCCCTTAAATGTAAACAATAAGTGTAAAAACACCAGAAGAAGACTCCAGGCACCCTGGCCCGAAATCAGTTACCAATAATACACTATCTGATGCAAAACAGAGACTTCCAGGGAAGAAACTGCAGAACATCAGATGGTAGATGCAGAACACTACGCCTAACCACCCATAGGTGAAGACGTAAACATGGGGAAAAGAACAGAATTCATTCTGTTATCTAGCTAAAACTCCCAAGAAATTTTAGTAATAATATTACAGAAAATATGCCAAAAGCATGGGAGAATAGCAAGAGGGGACTTAAAGGAAAGGGAGAGAGGAAAACACTGAACAAGCAGTGTAACTTGATAACAAGAATGACCACAACAGGCTGTTGCCTCGAAAATAGGTAACTTAACTTAATTTCATTAAAAAATTTTAAGTTACAGCCCTGATAATTTTCTGTCACTCATTTTTCCTCTCCTCCTATATCCTCCTTAGAATCACCATTTCTCTAATATTTATGTGTCTGGCATCATTTAAACTGAGATTTACAAGCACAAAGATCAGTCAGATGTTAACTGATGAAGGGCCAAACAAAGAATGATTAATGGCGCCAATTTCGGGACGTCCTTGACACTGCACATGCGCAGTGGAGGTGAAGTATGGAGGGCCATTCAGGACATGTTTTCTTTGGTTTTAGATGCAAATTTTGGGGATTGGGAGGCAAAATTTGTGTTTGGCCCTATATTTTTAAGAGTTAGCACCAGCTATGTCTGGGTCATTGGTACAGTATAAAAATATAGAAAATTTGGGAGGGGCAAATATTCTTGCCCCTCCCACTGCGATGCCAAATATAGCCCCACAAACTTCTCTTGAACAAATCTGAGTCTACACCTCAAAAGGAAGCTGCACACCAAATATCAAGTCTCTGCTACTGCTGGTTCATGAGAAGAAGATTTTTAAAGATTTCAGCACACTTTTTGGGTGTGGCCTTACCAATGGGTGAGGCAACTTGATTTGAACAAAATCAAATTGCGATGTCATAACAAACTATTATCTCAAATATCAATTAAATTGGTTCAGCAGTTTGGGAGGAGAAGACGCAAACACCATGTTCACGGACGACGACAGACGGTGAGTGATCACTATAGCTCTCCGGAGTGAAAGTCAGGTGAGCTAATGAAAGTGTCAATGACACTGTAGCTTAACTTGTGTGTTGTGTTTGATGAAAAGGATAATGTTTAATGTTTTTGAAAGGATTATGAAATAAGACAAGAATTGTGATAATTGGGAATATGTTCATTTCTGTTCCCTGTATGCTATGTTTTTGATAAAAAATAATATGAGGTGTACACTGTACTAAAGAGCTGAGGGGTGGCTTAATATGACCTCACAGTTAATGTATGTGGCCCTCACAGTTAACGTATATCAACGAAAGTTACCAAGTTACAGTGAAAATATTCCAAAACGAGTCATCCTATTAAATTACATTGAAATCCCTTCATAAATATGGACTGTAGACTGTGCTAAAGGTTTTCGGGCTTCGGGCCCCTGTAGCCGTCAAGTTTCCCAATTGCATCCAAAGGGGAGACGTTCTCATCTAGACATTATATGAAGTCAACCTACCAAGTTACAATGAAATCCCTTCATAAATATGACCTGTAGACTGTGCTAAAGGTTTTTGGGCTTTGGGCTCGGACAGCCATCATAGTTGAATGATCACAACCAAAAGTGGACATTCTCATATGGGCATCATCTGGAATGATCCTACGAAGTTACAATGAAATACCTTCATAAATATGACCTGTAGACTGTGATCAAGGTTTTAAGGCTTCGGGCCCCTGAAGCTGTCACAGTTGACCAATCACAACCAAAAGGGGATGTCATCATTTAGGCATTATATGGAGTCAAACTAACAGGTTACAATGAAATCCTTCCATAAATATGACCTATAGACTATGCTAAAGGTTTTGGTGTTTTGGGATCGGGCAGCCATCAAGGCTGAATGATCGCGAACAAAAGGGGACATGCTCATCTAGACATTATTTGGAGTCATCCTACCAAGGTACAATGAAATCCCTTCATAAATATCACCTGTAGACTGTGCTAAAGGTTTTCGGGCTTCAGGCCCCTGTAGCCGTCACAGTTGCCTAATGGTGTCCAAAAGGGGCTGCTCTCATCTAGACATTATATGAAGTCAACCAATCAAGTTACAATGAAATCCCTTCATAAATATGAACTGAAGACTGTGCTAAAGGTTTTCGGGCTTTGGGCTCGGGCAGCCATCATGGATGAATGATCGCAACCAAAAGAGGACATTCTCATCTGGGCATCATCTGGAGTGATCCTACTGAGTTACAATGAAATCCCTTCATAAATATGACCTGTAGACTGTGCTCAAGATTTTCGGTCTTTGGGCACCTGCAGCCATCACAGTTGACCAATCACGACCAAAAGGGGATGTTATCATCTAGGCATTATATGGAGTCAACCTAACAAGTTACAATGAAATCCTTCCATAAATACGACCTATAGACTATGCTAAAGGTTTTTGGGCTCGGGCAGCCATCAAGGCAGAATGATCGCGACCAAAAGGGGACGTTCTCATCTAGACATTATTTGGAGTCACCCTACCAAGCTACAATGAAATCCCTTCATAATTATGACCTGTAGACTGTTCTAAAGGTTTTTGGGCTTCGGGCCCCTGTAGCCGTCACAGTTGCCCAATCGTGTCCAAAAGGGGACGTTCTCATCTAGACATTATATAAAGTCAAACCTACCAAGTTACAATGAAATCCCTTCATAAATATGACCTGTAGACTGTGCTAAAGGTATTCGGGCTTCGGGCTTGGGCAGCCATAATGGTTGAATGATCGCAACCAAAAGAGGACAATCTCATCTGGGCATCATCTGGAGTGATCCTACGAAGCTACAATGAAATACCTTCATAAATATGACCTGTAGACTGTGCTCAAGATTTTTGGCTTCGGGCACCTGGAGCCATCACAGTTGACCAATCACGACCAAAATGGGAAGTCATCATCTAGGCATTATACGGTGTCAACCTAACAAGTTACAATGAAATCCTTCCATAAATACGACCTATAGACTATGCTATAGGTCTTTGGGCTCGGGCAGCCATAAAGGCTGAATGATCGTGACTAAAAGGGGATGTTCTCATCTAGACATTATTTGGAGTCATCCTACCAAGCTACAATGAAATCCCTTCATAATTATGACCTGTAGACTGTTCTAAAGATTTTCAGACTTCGGGCCCCTGCAGCCGTCACAGTTGCCCAATCGTGTCCTAAAGGGGACGTTCTCATCTAGACATTATTTGAAGTCAACCTACCAAGTTACAATGAAATCCCTTCATAAATACAACCTGTAGACTGTGCTGAAGGTTTTCAGGCTTCGGGCACCTGCAGCTATCACAGTTGACCAATCACGACCAAAAGGGGATGTCATCATCTAGGCATTACATGGAGTCAACCTAACAGGTTACAATGAAATCCTTCCATAAATATGACCTTTTGCCTATGCTAAAGGTTTTTGGGCTCGGGCACCCATCAAGGCTGGCTGAATGATCGCGATCAAAATAAGACGTTCTCATCTAGACATTATTTGGAGTCATCCTACCAGGTTACAATGAAATCCCATCATAAATATGACCTCTAGACTGTGCTAAAGGTTTTCGGGCTTCGGGCCCTTGTAGCCATCACAGTTGCCCAATCAGGACCAAAAGGGGACTTTCTCATCTAGACATTGTATGAAGTCAACCCACCAAGTTACAATGAAATTCCTCAATAAATATGACCTGTAGACTGTGCTAAAGGTTTTCGGGTTTTGGGCTCAGGCAGTCGTCACGGTTGGCAGATCACGCCCAAATGGGGAAATTCTCATCTAGAGATCATAAGGAGTCATCCTACCAAGTTACAATGAAATCCCTCCATAGTAAACATGACCTGCAGACTGTGTTAAAAGTTTTTGGGTTTCGGGCTTGGGCAGCCATCACAGTTGATAGATCATGCCCAAAAGGGGACGTTCTCATCTAGGCATTATACAGAGGCATCCTACCAAGTTACAATGAAATCCCTTCATAAATACGACCTGTAGACTGTGCTAATGGTTTTCGGGTTTTGGGCTCAGGCAGCTTACCAGTTGCCCGATCACAACAAAAGGGGACGTTCTCATCTAGACATGACCCCAAACCGGCATATGAAATTTTGTGACAATCAGACAAGAACTGCGGGGTGTAGCCCATGCTAAAGGAGAATGTGAACAGACTCAAAGACTCACAGACTAACAGACTTCCGCACGCGTGATGGCAATAGCTAATCTTGACTATGTCAAGTTAAGCTAAAAATTTGAAAAATCATTTCTTCTCCATTTCTGCAACAAATATTCTCTGGTTGGTCATTCACTGACTAGCAAAAACGCCAAATCTGTAATGAGAGACCACCTGTCTTGAGAGACCACTTTTGCTTGGCAAATGGGGTGGTCTCTCAAGACAGGTTCCACTGTGTATCTGAAGAATACAGAATGAAAGTGTCAGTGACACTGTAGCTCAACTTGACTGTGTGTAGTGTTTTGAAGGAAAGGATAATGTTCAATGTTTGTGAAAGGATTATGAAATAAAGGTAAGAATTGTGATAATTGAGAATATGTCAAGTTCTGTACCCTACATGCTGTGTTTTCAAAAAGAATAATTTGAGGTGTAGTCTGTACTAAAGAATTGAGGCCTGGGTTGATATGGCCCTCACACTTAACGAATGTTGACCAAAGTTATAGTAAAAATATTCCAAAACGAGTCATCCTACCAAGCTACAATGAAATCCCTTCATGAATATGACTCATAGACTTAGCTAAAGGAATCTAGGTCACGGGCCAGTCCAGGTGTCACAGTTGACCAATTGTGACCAAAATATGACAGTCTCATCTAAATATCATACCAAGTCATATAACCAAGTTACAATGAAATCCTTTCACAAAAACTATGAATTCAAAGTAATTTATATATTTTTTATATTTACCAATGGCCCAGACTTAGCTGGTGCTAACTCAAAAATATCCAGGGCCAAACACAAATTTTGCCCCCCCCCCAATCCCCAAAATTTGCATGCAAAACCGAAAAAATTATGTCCTGTGTGGTCGTCCATACTTTTGTGATCTGTGCATTGCGCAGTATCCAGGAAGACACCGAAATTGGTGCCAACTATCATTCTTTCTACAGTGCCTGCTAAATGTTATAATCACTGGGGAGGTATGAGTACCCACTCATGGGAGGGCCATCCCCGTCTGGGCCATTGGTAAGTGTAACAAATATATAAATTACTTTGAATTTATAATATTTTTATACAACAACCAATGGCCCAGACTTAGCTGAATCGTAAAAAGGCTGGAGGGTCTAGGACATAAAGGAAAATCCAATTACTTAATCACTTCTTAAAGGAGAATAGGAGACAAAGGAATTATATGTCTTTCTCATTTACGAGAAATGAGAAAGACAAAACACCCACAATGTAATTGAGAGTTACATAATATATAATTCTCCATTTACTGCTAGCATAACCCATTATGCTAATTTGGTGAAGGGAAGTCAACATATAAAGATATTCCAGAGAATGAGACTCTTTATACTCATTAAAAAGTGTCTGAGGATTGTATATTAATGCCCGTTTGACACGTGACATATACAAATGCTTCACAGTGAGCTACACTTTAAAAACAGTACATAAATGAGACATATTAATTTGCTTCACATCGAGCTACACATTAAAACCATCCCAGCACCGACTCAGGACTACTGACACCAGAGGAGGTCTTCCCTTGCTTTTCACTATAAAGGCAGATGATGATAAGGGAAAAAAACATTCCCCCCCCCTTCCCCTTGTTCTGAGGTACGTAACCACAGAACGAAGAAGGCAGTGGAACAGCATCACTGCTGGAATGGGTTGCCTAAATAACTACAGATGTACCTTATTGGGCCTAAAAAAATAAAAAATCTGTTTCTCAGGACCTCCCGCGTGGTCCTTTTGGCTGCCGCATGCTCTCTTTTTATAACCAATTTAAACTTAAAAAAAAAAAAAATTAAATGGTTTATAAAAAAAAAATAAAAATTAAATGGTTTATGTCTGATATTTTACCCAAGATAAAATGAAAGTGTCAATGACACTGTAGCTCAACTTGACAAACTTGAACTTGGTAAGTTATAAATGAAACAGCAAAATTGAAGATCATCAGACCAATGTTATTTGATGAAATTTCAACATAACACATACCAAGTTTCAAAGTGATCTGATCATAAATGTGCCCTGAAGGGTGTGTTAAAGGGAAATATTGAGGTCTGACTAAACTAAGTTCAAAGGTCAGCAGCAACTTTTTTTGACAGAAATGGAAGAAAATCGACAGCTCCCATATAGATGTCACCCCACACAAGCACACCAAGTTTGCAAGCGATCCAATCATAAATGTGCCCTGCAGGGTGTGTCAAAGGGAAATATTGATGCTTAACTGCACTAAGTTTTTACTAAGTTCATCGAAGGTCATTGCAACATTTTTTGACAGAAATTGAAGAAAATCGATAGCTCCCACCTAGAGGAAACCCCAAACAAGCATACAAAGTTTCAAACCAATCTAATCATAAATGTGCCCTGTAGGGTATGCCAAAGGGAAATATTGAGGTCTGACTAAACTAAGTTTTAAGAACGTCGGCCGCGGGAACATTTTTTGATGGAAATGGAAGAAAATCGATAGCTCCCATCTAGAGGACACCCCAAACAAGCATACCAAGTTTCAAAGCGATCCAATCATAAATGTGCCCTGTAGGGTGTGCCAAAGGGAAATATTGAGGTTTGACTAAACTAAGTTCTAAGAACATTGGCCGCGGCCACATTTTTTGACGGAAATTGAAGAAAATCGATAGCTCCCATCTAGAGGTCACCCCAAACAAGCATACCGAGTTTCAAAGTGATCTGAACATAAATGCGACCTGTGAGGTGTGCCAAAGGAAATTGTGGACGTACGTACTAACATACTAACGTACTAACGTATGTACGTACGTACGTACGTACGTACGCCGACGGATGAGAAGTGATGGCAATAGCTCAGCTTGACTTTGTCAAGTTGAGCTAAAAATTGATGAATTTGTCCCTTGAGTGCAAGAAGGCTTTGCAATGCTTTAGCATTGCAAAGCCTTCTTGCACTCAAGGGATGAAATACACCACCACCCATGCTATTCTGTAGATTATGAGACCTAAAACTTGAACCAAGAACATGAACTTTTGATGGCAAAGAAGTAATTACTGAAATAAAAAATAAAATAAAAAAACGCTCGCCCGCATGCAATTTCACAAATAATGGCCTGAGAAACAGAAGATCTACTTTGTGTGGCCTTATTATTATTTACTCTATGTATTGGGATAGCTAAAAATAATTATTTTCACAGGTGTCCCAATTCTTAGAAAATGGGGAAAGAACACAGCCTGGTCTTGATTTGATGCTGAATAAAGTTGTGTGTGATTTGTTTTCCATCACTATATACGAAAATCGCCGTCCAATTTCTTGTATATTTTCATTTTTTGCTTCCAAAACATAGCTTATGATCCCTCATTGGAACGTGCGCATTGCGCACATTCCAATGAGGGATCATAAGCTATGTTTTGGAAGCAAAAAATGAAAATTTTTAGTTACTCAAGAATTTTTTTTATGAGTGTGATCTGCTACTAGCGACGGGTCAACTGGAAACAAATCTCCTGAATGTCCCAAACTTTGGAGCATAAAAAAATATAGTTTTCTGGAAAAAATGTGTGTCCCAAATCATAGAGTGTCCCAATACATAGTGTAAATACGGTAATCATTTAGTGGATGACATTCTGAGCAACAGATAGAGGACCTAAACATCTAAGGTCACCGGAGATGGACTCTATATTTCTAAGGTAAAACTTGGTAAACGTAGAAGGCTATGTCCAGTATGTAGCTTTCATGAGATCAGTGATGGCTATACTGTTAGAAGTGGACAGCGCTCTAACTTCATGCGCTGATATCTTATTAACAGAACGCTGATCCGAAGATAGACTTTCATAGGCAATGTGTATTGCCAACTGAATCCATCTAGCAACTGATATATACATATATATCTTTTCTGTTAGGAATCAATGATAAAAAGAAGCGTTTTATTCCTTTTCTAATAAACTCTGATCAGCATCTATACATGCGCATAGCCCTGACTGGACACAGCAAAGGTCTACGGTTGTCCGTAGATGGCAGAGCCTTTATGATAACAGGCTCAGACCGTTTATCTGGAGCCTGATTCTTAGCCAAAAATCCCACTTCTGTAGTTAAAGTGATGGTATTTCCAATGCTACTATCTAGTGAGATTTGTCAACAGATCAGCCCTTGAAATTAGGAATATTTTACCACGGCAATCAATTGTTGTGGTAAATGCCATTTCTCACGGCACTGTCACAGCAATCACAGACACAAAAATCAATTCTGTACATTATGTGGAGACGATGAGTTGTAAGCCTCAGGCTTTATGTCTAATCCATGGCCTTGTTTGTATAGTTTAAGATTTGTTCACTTGGCTTCTTGGAAATAAATATGGTTTGAACTAAAGAACATCACAAATCAAGTACTAGGAGTGCATTTTGCCTTTCCTAACTCAAGCATTGAATATCAGGACTGGCAGGTAACTGCCAGTCCTGATATTCAATACTTGAGTTATATAATTAAGAGTGTTGCACAAGGGTATTTTGGGTGGGATGTTGCTCATGATTTCTAATACACATTATTGAAATATTATAAATTGAGCATCTGCGGAAAATGTTACCACAGCATTAATGTGCCGTGGTAAAACTAATTTACTACAACATTCACCATGGCAGTGCTGATTGCTGTGGCCAATTTCGAGGGCTGACAGATAAAGCATGAGTTCACTAACTCTTCTAGCAGAAGCAAAGGCTAAGAGAAATGCTGTTTTATAGGCCAAGAATTTGAACTCCACAATGTCTAATGGCTCAAACGGAGCTTCTTTAAGCTTCAACAGAACCCAAGCTTAATTCCATTTAGGAATTAATCTGAGGGTTCTAGGTCTATTTACAGAGAAATTTGTAACTAGTTTGGATAAAGAAGCATTAGATCCAATTGCCAAGTTATCATGATGAGCGTAAGTGTCTGATAACATAGACCTATAGCCCCTTAATAGTGACAGGCTGCAGTTTGAGAACGTCAAATGGGTACACCAGAAACTTAACAATATCTGGTATGGATGGATCATAGATGTCTATCGACTGATCCTTACACCAACAGAAGAAAGCCTTCCACTTTGCTGCGTAATTCAGCGAAGAGGAGGACCTACTACAGTTAGAAATTGCGTCCACTGCTCATCCTGTAAAATGCTTGCCGTGCAAGGTAGAAGGACCGCACAACAGAAATACGTGAAGGTTGAGACGTTCCGGGTTGTGATACAGTGTGCGTGACTTCCCCTGATAAAGAAGGTCCTCTCACGGAGGAAGCTTCCGGGACACCTGAGAAGATTGATGGTTTCTGTGTCGACAGAGATGCTACTAACAGAATCTTGCAGCGAGACTGTTTGATCTTTAACAAGATCTGCTGAATCAACGGAGTTGGAGGATATGCGTATCCTATCATTCTGTCCCATGAAATTGAGAGAGTGTCTACTGCATACGTTCGATGATCTGGGCATGGCAACATGTAAGTCTGCAACTGATTTTTGAGGTGTGTCGCAAACAAATCTATCATAGGTCGATCCCACTGGTAGCAAATCTGTCTGATTATTAGCTTTTTGAGAGTCCATTCTGATGGCAACAGGTGACCTTTCTGAGATAGCGAGTCTGCTAATATACGTTCAGATGAGCCGGTATATGACGGACCGATAGATGAACTTGATGCTTCAAGACATATTGAAGAATTTTTTCTGTTAGTTTGCATAACAGAATCGAATGTCGGGCTCAGCGTCGCACCCCAACCTGTTTGACTCCCATCCGTCATAATCGTGAAAGCCAGATCCGGCAGCTGCAGCGGAACTCCTAGAGTTAACCACTGAATATCTGCCCAAATCTGGACCTTTTGTTTTACCAGGTCTGTTAAAACAATACTGGTCTCGAGCGAATGCATCTTCACACTCCAGTTCTGGGTGAAGAGTATCTGGAAGGGACATGTGCGCAGGCGACCCATCGGAATGAGATCTGCAGCCGCTCTGCACAACCCCATCAGTCGCATAAATTCCCTCACTGTTACTGCATCTGAGTGTAGACAAAAGTGAGCATAACAACTGACTAATTTCGCTCGGGTAACGGCAGACGAACCAGATTGTTGTGCATCTCGAAGCTCATTCCCAAGTGAATGAACGACTTGGACGGAGCTAGATTCGACTTCTTTTCATTTACGATGAAGCAGAGATGTCGGAGCAAAAGAAACAGACTCTGAACATCGTTCTGAAGAGTAGTTTTGTTGCCGTATCTCTGAAGAATGTCATCAAAGTAAGCCGACGTTACAGCAGACGAATGAGCTCAGAAGTGAGACATTACCAAGTTCATTATTCGAGTGAACGCCCAGGGCACTAGATTCAGGCTGAAGCACATCGCTTGGAACTGATATACTATCCCTTGAACGGCAAACCGTAGGTACTTTCTGAATGCCGGATGTACCAGGACATGAAAGTATGCATCCTTTAGATCTATGTTTGCCGCATAGTCATTCACTCGAATGCTCGCCCTTACCGACTGAATGGTCTCCATATCAAACTTTGGAGCTACAATAAGTTTGTTTATACAGCTTAAGTCTATTACGGGTCGGAACAAGCCGTCTGGCTTCGGTATGAGGAACAGGTGACTGTAGAATCCTAGAGAATCTATCTTGGTTCCTGTCCACTTCTATTGCTTCCTTTGCCAAGAGAGACTTTACATCTGATGGGAGAGACTCTCTTTTGCAAGGATTTGACGGAAGTTTTGTCCATCGTGGACATCATGTTAGCGTTGGTTTTGCTTGGAAAGATAGCCGTAGGCCGTCCGAGACCACACTTTTCACCCACTGGTCTTCCGTAAAAGATATCCAGTTTGTCGTGAATCTTGATAACCTTCCGCCAACTGGCAAGCAATAGAGGTCCTGACCATCACCTGTAGGACCTGCGAGGCTTACGGGAGGAGAAACCATGTCCCCCACGCGATGAGCCTCAACCCACCGGCTTAGGGGCGTCTGACCGGTTGTCTTGGCCAGACCTACATCCCCTTCTCGATTCGCTATATTGACGATCCCTAGAGTAAGTGTAAGAGGATTTATTATACCCTCGAGTGGAGTCCCCTTTAGATGATTTTTGTCCTGGACCTCCTCCTTTACTCTTTTCTGCTGCTGCTGCTGCTGCTGGCGCCCACTTACGGAGCAGAGTGTTTGACGTTTTCTTTGTAGCTTGGTCTTAGACCAATGAAAGCTTATCATCAAAGATTTTACGACCGGATACCAGTGTGACTTGTAGAGAGTTTTTCACCTTGTCGTCTATTAAAGATGATGACACAAGGGCTCCACCATGTCTGATTAACTCCAAATTAGCCACTGTTAAGGCAGAGTAAAACATGGTAAACAAAACAGCCATGGAAAGAACTCTTAAAAAGGTACGAACATCCTCAAATTTCTTTCCATTGAGACGTTGCGCCATGGCTCTTGTAAGGTGATATGCGTAAGACATAGCGTCTAAATTAGCTCTATTTGATGAAATTGCCATCTCAATTGTGTCCGACCGAATAGTGAATGATGAAGGTAAGGACATGTCTAGGTCCTCAGCCTGCTCATCCAAATGCAGAGGAACTCTCTGGACATCTTCCCCGACCGTTTTAAATGAACGTGGTCCAAGAAATGGTAAACGTACAGAAGATGACGACAAGAAACCGCCTTTCTTCTTCCCACTGGAAAGATTGAATATGGCATCGACTAACTGGCCAAAGGCCTGCGACACCTATCTAGACTGAACCGGAAAGGACAGGACCTCCTCCTTTGACCGGATAAAGTCTGCGTCCAACGACGCCAGCGGTTTCTTCCGAGTAGTCACAGCATTCTGATTTGCTGGAACAAACTCAGGGTAATTTTGATGAATTAAATCCATCGCAACCATGTGTTATTTCGAAAGGGAAGGGTAATCCTCCTCCATATCCCTTTCACCATCCGACTGAATCAGTTGAGACTCATGGTAAGCGGCATCTGAACGTGCAGATGACTGGACCGAACCAGCATCATCCGACAGCTGAGAATCTGAGCCTGCCGTAGGCTGCTCCTGCTCTTGCTGGGATGCTGTGATGAGCTACGAATCTGCGACAGCAAGTCTGGGACAGAGGCCTGAGGAGCAGCGGTCTTCTGTTTCTTGGCCGCTCCTGGGACGGTGTGTCCGAGATGGCTCTTTTCTCTCGACATCCCGATAAATGAGGCCTTGTCTCCTTAGCTACCGGATGGTCAGACTTCTTTGACGATGAGTGGTCCCTTCTCGGCGATGTAGGTTGGATATCAGAAGTCGCATAGCCAAGGTGCGGTCGTGTGTGCTTGGAAGATGCCGATGAAGAAGCCGTAACTGTAGCCAACTGTGAACTGAAGGGAGCCTCCCGCATGGGAGGCGTGGACATATGCTCCTACTGACGCAAGTTCCGAACCACTACATCTGGCCCCAGATGTTGTTGGGAAAAAGAGAGGGCTCTCTCGCTTGTGGTCCTTTCAGAACTTGCCGAGCTTCCCACTGAACTTGCCGGCTTCTTCTTCTCCGTCGTCACAGGGGGAGCCTGTTTATATTTTAAAGTGCTTGCTCTACCCAATCCACTTTTTTCAACCGCAACGGACAAACACGGTGTCACGGTACCCACGGACGGAATAACCGCTTCACCGGTCAAGTTAGCAGGCGACAGGGAGCTGAAACCACTGGTGTGTGGTTTTTTGCCTTGCATAATATTCATGAGCACTTTTGCTGCTAGCTCTGTTTGAACATCTAAATGCGACAATGGCAGCACACTCTCTGAAGGTGTCACATAAATATCACCATGTTCTTGTTCCTCTGAAATAGAAACTGAGAAACTAGACTGACTTTGTGGCGAGAGGACCGGCAGTGGCCTCTTGCTGCTAACAATGTCCGTGACACCCGTCTCCAACTTTTGTCATCCCATCCGACACATGTTGAGCAAGAATTAGTGTTTGGCCCTGGATATTTTTGAGTTAGCACCAGCTAAGTCTGGACCATAAATTGTTGTATAAAAATATGACCTGTCGACAGAGCTTAAGGAATCTAGGTCATGTGCCCAAGCGGCAGTAACAGCTAACCGATCGTGACAAATATAGGATAGTCTTATCTGGACATCATACCAAGCTATTCTACCAAGTTACAATGAAATAGCTTCATAAATATGAACTGGAGACTCTGCTAAACAAATCTAGGTCACATGCTCATGTGACCATCATGGCTGACCGATCACGACAAAAATAGGATGTTCTCATCTAGACATTCTACCAATTAACAATGAAATCCCTTCATAAATGCAACCTGTAGACTGTTCGAAAAGATCTAGGTAACATGTCCCTGCAGCCATCAGGTTTGACCAAACCCAACCAAACTAGGACGTTCTCATCTAGACATTATACAGTCATCTTACAAAATTACAATGAAATCCATTCATAAATACAACCTGTAGGCAGTGCTGTATGCAAGCTCTAACCGCACACACACACTACAATAGCAACCAACAACCAAGCCAATATTAATCATGTCTCCAATAAAACTTCAAAAAAAAAAACAAAAATACACTAACCGTCACTGGGTCCTCGAGGATCACTTCAATCTCTTCAAATTTTACGAAAACATTACCTCTACAAGCAAACCACAAAAGTCTTTCAAATGCGGGCACTTTTTCTCTTAAAATAACACCAGCAACAAACCTGAAATAATAAAAAGAGAGAGGTAATTAGCTTAAAGTCTAAAAGACAATTAGCTTAGTGTCTATAAATTGATTAACCTACACTGAGTTTAGATTTATTTACTGGACAACAAAAACTATTAAATTTGTATGTATCAGTGATAAGATCTGTTAACCCTTTACCTAACATGAAAAGCAGACGACACTTGCAAAAAAAATTCTTGAATAACTAATTTTTTTCATTTTTTGTCTCAAAAACATAGGTTATGACCTAACGAGGGGTCATAACCTATGTTTTTGAGACAAAAAATGAAAATATTTTGAAAATTAATTGCCGATTTTTGAGAATAGCGCTGGCCGGTTTTGACCGTTACGTTGGGTAAAGGGTTAAGCTATTAATTGAGAATATAGACTATGTTTTTATTTTTGGAATTCACTTTCCACAATCCATTCCAATGAGAGGTCATAAGCTGAGTTTGAATGCCTTCGGAGAATAGTTCTGGCTGGTTTTGGCCTTTACATTGGGAAAAGAGTTGATATCGATGATATTTAATAACCCTGTGCACAAGCCTGAAAATAAGCAGACTGTCATCTGCAAAATGAGGTCCACAGAGGGTAAATTTGGTGATGCTACCCTGCACAGCAGCTCGTTCTAATTAGGGATCACATGATATGGTTTTGTTGACATTTTTTAAAAAAATTTTTAAAATGATATTTAAAATAATAAATTTTGATATCGTCTGCATTGGGTAAAGGGTTAAAACGGAGGAAATGCAACATTTTTGCTACTAGAGTCATAAAGTAAATTTCTCTTTTCTTGACTATTTACCTACCAGGAGTAGTTTCACCAAAATACTTTCATAAATGTAGGAGGAATTGCACATAAGCATTTTGGATGGATGGACATACATATGTACATATGGAGGGAAAGAGAGACATCCAGTGATATAACCTCTGACCTTTGCCATTACTTTTGTCAAGTTGAATTACTTAACTGGCAGAGTGCTACATTTCAATCGAAGAAAAATGATTTTGCACGCCAAAGGCGCGCAGGGACAGTATGGGGGACAAGCCCCTTTCGACCCTCGGTAGCTGTATATGATGGCTGTCACATGTCTAGGCGTGTTGAAGGAGGCAAAGGATCTGGTACTCAGCAGGTGTCTCCAGTTGTGGGTAGCGGTCTCGTTGACTGAAGTCGGTTGGACCCTCGGGTGAGGACCAGTGTGGGAGGTTGGGTCCTCTCACAAAGGTACTACCTCTCCCCGAGGGTGCAGTCGATCAGAGTGCTACATTTTCTTGACCACAGATTTTATATCACCATGTTTTGCTCTGTTATATTTGATTGGATAGTGCGAAATGGTACTATCCAATCAAATGTTATTGAGCTTTGTCAGGGTCAATACAGAAGCTCATCCAAAACAGTATGGACGTTATAGCCACAACCTGTACTATTTAGTAAAGCCCATGTATGGTCTTCCCGCAATCTACCAGTTAACTCTTTCAACACGAGAGGTCGCTTTTCCGGTCCAGGAACACGATACATCATAATTTCATTAAGTAGGATGGCTACTAAGTGAATGTGTCCGATAGAACAATTAATATTTTCAATGTGCAGCCTGAAGGCTGCACGTTGAAATTATTAATTGCTCTACCCCCAAATAATGGATATGAACTCTTCCAATTTCTGCCATTTAACTGACATGTGAGATACCACCAGTGTTCAAAGGGTTAACTTCTCATCAGAATATCAATAATTAGCAAAAGGTTTGGATAATGGAATATCATATTAACTGGAATGATTTTAGCTGGAATAATTGCTTTTCCTTGTGGATACTTGTACTAGAATATTATTGAATTAGGGCTGCACGATATTCAAAACTGAATACTGGTATCTGTATTCAAAAAAATACCGTGGTATACCGGTATATCGAAAACTGATCAGATATATGAACACAAGTACCACAATCGAGAATGAATTAGCATGCCTTGATGATGCGGTTCGAAAAAACCTTAACCCAACGCAGACGATATCAGAATTTATTATTTTCAAAATTAGTTTATCAGATTTTCCCCAAATATTTTAACAAAACTATATCATGTGACCTCTCATTGGAACGAGCTCAACGAGCTCGTTCCAATGAGGGGTCACATGATATAGTTTTGTTGAAATTTTTGAAAATTATGTTTTCAACTGCTGAATTTGTATATTACGAGGGCATGCAGACGATTCCTTGGATAAAGGGATGATATTATTCATTCGGGGCTACAGTTAAAAAGCTCAAGACATCTTGAAAATTTAATTGTGGATAAATAAATAATGACGATAAACCGATATTTTTGTAATTACACCGGTATTCAATCGATATTGGTTTGAATACCGGTATATATCGGTTTATCGATATACCATGCAGCCCTATATTGAATATTGTTTACAAAGACTGCATCATTTGACTAAAATGGTGTTCATGTTTCCATGGATGGAAGTCACAGAACTCACCCTAGTTGGATGCTTTGTGTAGTAGTCATATCCTCATGTACTAAGGCCTGTTGTGCATCTTCTACAATAGTGTGGTGTCCAGGGCCTTGCTGGAATAAAACAAATAATATTACATCATTAAATGTTAGGGGTGCATGAGGTTTTTTACCCAACATTTTCAAAATGTGGATGCATTGTCAGACTTCATCTGTATGACCATTTTTTAAAATTCACAACACTGAAACTTTCTACAGTTTTTCAGAAAAATACAGTATGGCTGCCGTGGTGTAGTCACTTTCCATGGGATGAGTAATATTTCCATGGATGCAATAATATTAGATTCCAAGCACTAATGAAACTGTCAATGGCCTTTGCAGCTCAACTTGACCAAGAAGGGACTGAACTAAACAGCAAGTTCCAGTAATTCTAAGTCATTCACTCAAATTTCAACAGAAAAGACATCACACCAAAGCTACATAATTATGTAACTCGGTGCTTCATGAATGAAAATTTGGCTGGTGGTGATTTTTATTACCTGGTAAATGCATGTGTGGACATCACTACCAACGCGTGGATTATGACCCATCCACGGAGGCTGTACTGAATGTACAGTACGTGGAGGGTGTATTATCACTACATCACCCACAGAGTGGAGATTTCACCCAAGCAATAATTTCAGATTTGTTGCAAAGCATAACAAGCACAAGGAAAGTTCCAGCTGATGGACCTCCGGGTTACACCTGGAGGTCCATTGGCTGAAATATTGTTTGTGTTTTTTGTCCACATGAACAGAATTTGAAAGTGATACTTTGGGTGATAACTTCACTCCCCAGGAGATTAAGTTACAATCCACTCTCCACGTACTGTACATCCAGAAAAAAAACACTTTTGAAAATTTTTTCACTGGGATGTTTTTTCAGAGCCACTTGAAAATAGTGCTGATTTACCACTTTTTGCTTAACTGTAGAGTGCTGGAAGCCCATATTTGGGCTTTACTCTGAAGTGTAGGTACCATAACTTAAAGGCTACATATGTAGTGAATATGCTTCATGTTATCTTTTAAGTGAAATTATTTTACCTGTTTGGATTTTGCTTGTTACAATTCATGGGAGAGTGCCTGTAGGCACTCTCCCATAAATTGTAACAAGGCAAAGACACAAAAACAAATTTTGGTGATCAAAAATAATTTAGCACTTTACCAGTTAATTAAACCAAACCAAAATAATGTGTATGTACTTCAAAATTCCAAAGCTGCACTGAGTCACTGAGTTGTAACTGGGTCAGAAGACATGCCTAGAGGTTACTGAGTTTCTTTGTTCCACTTGACTGTAGCATTAATGCAACATTAAACAAGCTAATGGTTGAAACTAGAATTTTTTTCATTTTTAGAATTCACATGATAAACACTTTCCACAATCCATTCCAATGAGGGTTCATCAGCTGAGTTTGAATGCTTTTGAGAACAGTATTGGCTGGTTTGGGCCATTACGGTGGCTAAAGAGTTGCTGCAGATAGGATTTACACTAAGGCTGTACAGTGCACAGGGTTAGTTACTCAGTTAATAATGAAAATGTTTTATAGCCAGAAAATTTGACACTTTTTATCACACTTTCGGGTTATAAAACATTGGTAACTTTCATATCACACATGTCATAAAAATATACACAGAATATGACTGTAAAAATGCACAGCGCTACAGTTAAAACTAAAAGTCCCGTCACGAAAATGCGCACAAATAGCACGTCGATTTGCGCGTTAATTTACGTGTTATGACCATAGTTAGGCTATCAAATTCTGTACATATGGCCTGTGCATATGCAATGATTCAGCCAATGGACCTCCGGGTAACCCGGAGGTCCAATGGCAGAAACATTGCATGTGTTTGCAATGAGTAACCAGGAGAACCTGCCGTGCTTTGGATGCCGATCGTTATGGCAATTGCGCGCAATTTCTACGCGCAATTAAGCCTAGATAAGCGCACAGTTCGTTACAGGACTTCTAATTTTAACTGTAGTTGGATACATGTTACATATGGTGCAGGATTCAAACTAATGGAATTCAATTAATACAGTAGAATCCTCTTAATTGAATATCCATTTTGTCAGTGAAAATTATTCAATTAACAGGAGGATACAATTAACAGGGATTTGGTCAGTTTCCTGTGTTCTGGAGGTAAACTGAGCATTTATTCTATTATATCTTGTTTGCAAGAGCTCAAAGAGCTGTACATGTATAAGACATGTACATGTATAGTGTGTGACACAGCAATGACAAACATCTAGGTAATGACCTGATAACAAAGGTATATGTAAAGTATTGTAACGGTCTGTACATAAATGCTGACCGTAGCCTGTAACAAATATATAGGTAAAGTATTGTAAAAGTGGGGGTGACAGTTAGATGCTAAACTAGAAAAGAAATCTTTCAGTCCCAGAGTGGGTCCGACTGAACCCAAAAATATTTGTTCTCATAGCACAGGGATAACAAAGGCACCCAGAAACACTCGTTCTCATACCAAGGTGATAACAAATGTACCCAAGAAGTTTTGTGAAGATCGGTTCATAAATACAGCCTCTAGCCCAAGCCGTATTGACACATGCACTTACTGTGTATAAGTAGAACTGAATAAATCAAAGTTCATCTAATTTGCATAATTTCTGCTCGAGAAAAAAACCCGTATTATATGTGATGTATTCCATATTACTAAACATTCATACAGAAATTTATTCAAATCAGAACTTTCATACAGAAGTTCTGTACAAAAACCTGATTACACTAATTTTGGTACGAAATCTTGAATTTTGGACTGCACCCAAAAACACTCGTTCTCGTCCCACAGGCACCCAGAAACACTCGTTCTCATACCAAGGTGATAACAAATGTACCCAAGAAGTTTTGTGAAGATCGGTTCATAAATACAGCCTCTAGCCCAAGCCATATTGACACATGCACTTACTGTGTATAAGTAGAACTGAATAAATCAAAGTTCATCTAATTTGCATAATTTCTGCTCGAGAAAAAAACCCGTATTATATGTGATGTATTCCATATTACTAAACATTCATACAGAAATTTATTCAAATCAGAACTTTCATACAGAAGTTCTGTACAAAAACCTGATTACACTAATTTTGGTACGAAATCTTGAATTTTGGACTCCACCCAAAAACACTCGTTCTCATCCCACAGTGATAACAAAGGAACCCAAGAAGTTTCGTAAAGATCGATTCATAAATACGGCCTCTAGCCCGAGCCGTATTGGCATTTGCAGTTAGAGTGCTGAAAGTAACATTAAATAAATCAAAGTTAGTCTATTTGGCATAATTTAGGCACCAGAAAAAAACCTGTATTATATGTGATGTATCCCATGGTACTAAACATTCATACAAAAAATTATTCAAATCAGAGCTTTCGTATGGAAGTTCTGTGCAAAAATCGGATTGCACCTAATTTTGTACAAAATGGCTGCCAGCAGCCATCTTGAATTTCAGATCGGACCCCAAAACACTCGTTCTCGTCCCACGGTGATAACAAAGGTACCCAAGAAGTTTCATAAAGATCGGTTCATAAATACGGCCTCTAGCCCGAGCCGTATTGGCATTTGCAGTTTCAGTGCTGATAGTGACACTAAATAAATCAAAGTTAGTCTAATTTGCATAATTTACGCACGAGAAAAAAAAGCGTATTATATGTGATGTATCCCATGGTACTAAACATTCATACAAAAAATTATTCAAATCAGAGCTTTCGTATGGAAGTTCTGTGCAAAAAT
This sequence comes from Pictodentalium vernedei, assembly GCA_031216915.1. Taxonomy (NCBI): domain Eukaryota; kingdom Metazoa; phylum Mollusca; class Scaphopoda; order Dentaliida; family Dentaliidae; genus Pictodentalium; species Pictodentalium vernedei. The sequence continues at coordinate 72,430,697 of CM062297.1, forward strand.
CAGATTGCACCTAATTTTGTACAAAATGGCTGCCAGCAGCCATCTTGAATTTCAGATCGGACACATAAACACTCGTTCTCGTCCCACGGTGATAACAAAGGTACCCAAGAAGTTTCATAAAGATCGGATCATAAGTACGGCCTCTAGCCCGAGCCGTATTGGCATTTGCAGTTACAGTGCTGAAAGTAACACTTTACACACGAGAAAAAAACCCGTATTATATGTGATGTATCCCATGGTACTAAACATTCATACAAAAAATTATTCAAATCAAGAGCTTTCATTTGGAAGTTCTGCGCAAAAATCGGATTGCACCTAATTTAGTACAAAATGGCTGCCAGCGGCTGTCTTGAATTTCGGACTGGACCCCAAAACACCCGTTCTCGTCTCACGGCGATAACAAAGGTACCCAAAAAGTTTTGTAAAGATCGGTTCATAAATATGGCCTCTAACCAGAGCCGCGTGTATGGCGCGACGGACAGATAGACAGACAATGGGGCATGACAATACCTCAAAATTGGCTTCGCCAAAGTTGAGCGAAAAGGACGTTTCATACACAGGCAAATTCTATAGGGTTTTTATGTATTTTTTATATGAAACAAAAGACTACTTACTTTTGTAAGGTATTATAATCCAATATAAAAAAAATCCACATTTGAAATATATTTATTTATTTATTTATTGATGTTTAAGGTCACATATTTATGCACAATGGCTAACCATGACTGTGACAGTTTTACGGGTGGAGGAAGCCAAAGTACTCGGAGAGAACCACCGACCAACGTGCAGCTGCCAGCTCCCCAACATCGTAACTCCGGACTGCAGCACAGGCAGGGTTAGATTGGTTGAAGACATGCGTACCATCGACGTGCAATACCCCTTAGTACACGGCGTCATCGTGCCCCCACACAGGCAATGCAAATGAAGTGTCTTGCCCAAGGACACAACGCGGTTGCCACAGGTGGGATTCGAACCGAGGACCTCATGGCTTGCAGCCTGCACCTCTACCTACTGAGCCACCGCGCTCCCCACATGTGAAATATCACGGAACAGAATACATCCAACACAACCACAATGTGTCGTACATTTGTAAATATGGTTAGGAAATAAAATGAACCGCAGACTGTAAATTGTAAAAACATCTTTCTTTGATGAACAAGCCAAGACCAATACCGGGTCTGGACCTGCGTCGCTGCATGCAATTGAATCGGCAAACAGGAAGTGGCTGCATGGCAGATCTGAAAATTGCATACATGATACAACTGATCATTATCAGGCTCCAGATGAAATATAAAATCAATCCCTTGCACAGAAGCCGAGAAAAGTTTGACGAAAAATTTCAATGTTCAGTGGGTAAGTAAAATTTCAAAGTATCGGCAAACAGGAAGTGGGTGCATGCCAGATCTGAAAATTGCTTACACGATACAACTCATCATTATGAAGCAGCAGACCAAATATAAAATCAATCCCTTGCATAGAAGCCGAGAAAACCTTAACGGAAAATTTCAATGTTCAGTGGGTACACTAAAATTTCAAAGTATCGGCAAACAGAAAGTGGCTGTATGGCAGATCTGAAAATTGCTTACACGATACAACTTATCATTATGAAGCAGCTGACCAAATATAAAATCATTCCCTTTCATAGGAGCCAAGAAAACTTTGACGGAAAAAGTGTTTCGGATGGACGGACGGACGGGTGGACGGATGGACTGATGGACGGAGTCGAGCGGTTACTAGACCTGCTCTGCCGCTGGCGACGCAGGTAAAAAGCAAAACATTATGATGTGAGCTCATTGATGATTAATCAGCTTTGATCAGTTCTTATGATATGTAATCACAGCATTGTTATTACACTGGAGTCGTAATTAGCACATGAACACTTTAAAATGATTTGTTTTCAGTACATGTACAACACTTTTTTATTACTGCAATGTTCAATACCCAGTATATCATCATGCAGGGACCCCCTTCCCGCCTTACCCGTAGTTTAAGTAAGACAACTTACTGAGACGTCATCTAAGGATTACACAACCTATGCTAAGGAGGCAACTTGGGAATTCAAAGTCCTAAGCCCCATCCTTAGCATAGGCCTACTTATAATAAATATTGTCCAGTATGTTCCATTTGTATACTGCACAAAGTCAGACTTATCTTTGTAGAACTTTATATTTGTATCATTCCAGTATGTTTTGTATTTATGTAAATATGCTATTGCAATAAATTTGTTATTTTTACTCACATGTTGTTATCTTTACATGGCTCAAGACAGTCATAACCCTGTGTATGAAACATCCCTAGCTTGTGTTCGAATCGTCCTAAACGGTTTGTGTACGAAACATTCTGAAATGCCCATGTACGAAACATCCAGCTCCCCTCTCGGACAATGGGACATATAATAATTTCTTAACACACCCATTTCATGACTCGCAACATATTCCCGCCAGAATTTCATTGCAAGTAATAGGTAGATGTAAACGTGTAACTGTTTGTGACATTTGTCTCAGCAGAGAACAGAAAAAGATACTAAAAAAGTTAAAAAATTTATAGTAATTTATATATTTTTTATACTTACCAATGACCCAGACTAAGCTGGTGCTAACTCCTTAAATTATAGGGCCAAACACAAATTTTGCCCCCCAATCCCCAAAATTTGCATCAAAAACCGAAATTCTATGTCCTATATGGTCCTCCATACTTTCTATCCACTGCGCATGCGCAGTGTCAAAGAGCTCTCGAAATTGGTGCAAATGTCATTCTTACAACCAGTGCCTGAAAAGCGTTATGTAATCAGCGGGGAGGTATGAGTTCCGAACTCATGGGAGGGCCATCCCCGTCTGGGTCATTGGTAAGTATAAAAAATATATAAATTAAGTTTTTTAACATTTTTATACTGTACCAATGACCCAGACTTAGCTGAATAGAAAAAAAGGCTGGAGGGTCTAGGACATACAGGAAAATCCAATAGACTCAATTACATGAAAAACAGAATTATCCCCTCAAGGAGAAGAGGAGAACAGGCTTTACATGTATCTTTCTTGTTTATACCAGAAAGACACAATACCATTCTGTAATTGAGCACAATTATCATCAATGATCTCTATTAACATCCAGTATAATCCCTTATACTAATCTTATTAAAGAAAAGCCAATAATTAAAGATAGTCCAGATAATGAGACTCTTTATACTCATTAAAAAGTGTTCGAGGATTGTATATTAGCGCTCGTATGATCCGACACATATACAAATGTTTCCCACCGAGCTACACTTTTAAAATATTATACGAATTAGCTTTACACTTTAAAAGCATCCCAGCACAGACTCGGAATTACTGACTCCAGAGGAGGTATTCCCTTGCTTTTCCCTATAAAGCAGGTGATATAAGGGAACACCATCCCCCCCACCCCCCTTTCCCTAGCGAAGAGGGCAGCAGGACAGATACGCTACCGGAACAGATACTTCATGCGCCAAAATCTTAAGCACAGACTGCTGAGTTGAAGATAATTTTTCATAAACAGTACGGCTAGTTAATTGAATCCACCTTGCAATAGAATGGACCGCAATGTCCCGACTATTAGGCAGCAGAGACAGAAAGACGTTTACGTCCCTTTCTGATAAACTCAGATCTTCGTTTGTAAAAAACGTATAGCTCTAACAGGACAGATTAAAGGCCTATGCCCGTCTGAAGACGGAAGAGCCTTAATAAAAATAGATTCCGGATACTTATAGGAGCCTGAATCTAGTCAAAAATCCAACCTTAGTAGTCAAGGTAATAGTATTACCTACACTACGAAACTGAGAATCATCAACAGATAGTGCCTGAAGCTCACTAACTCTTCTAGCCGAAGAGAAGGCTAAGAGAAAGCTGTCTTATAACATAAGAATTTGAAGTCCATTGTATCAAGGGGCTCATATAGCGCTTCTTTAAGCTTAAGAAGAACCCAACCTAAATTCCACTTAGGAATTAATCTAAGGGTTCTAAGTCTATTTATCGAAAAGTTTTCCGTAACTTAGATAAAGAGACACAAGATCCAATCTGTAAACTATCATGATGTGCATAGGTATCAACAGAATGATCCCTACCTCACCGTGAGAAAACCTTCCACTTAGCAGCATAATTTAGCGAAGAGGAGGTCCTCCAACAGTTAGAAATTGTGTCCACTGCTCATCCTGTAAATTGCTTGCCGTGCAAGAAGGACCGCACAATGAAAATGCGTGAAGGTTGAGATGCAGTGTGCGTGATTTCCCCTGCGAAAGAAGATCCTCTCGTGGAGGAAGCTTCCACAGCATGTCCCACAGCAGACACCTGAAAAGATTTATCCATGGTCTCTGGGGTGACAGAGATGCTACCAACAGAATTTGCAGTGAGATTGCTTTATCTTAAGCAATATCTACAGAATCAATGGCACTGGAGGATACGCATTTCCTATCATTCCGTCCCAAGAGATCGAGAGAGCGTCTACTTCAAACGCATGAGGATCTGGACACGGTGACACATACATCTGCAACTGATAGTTGAGATGCGTCGCAAAAAAGTCTACCCTTGGACGATCCCATTAGTAGCAAACCTGATAGAAAAATCGTTGTTGAGAGTCCATTCTGACGACAACAAATGACCTATCCGAGAAAGGGAGTCCGCTAGAACGTTCAGATGACCCGGAATATGACAGACTGATAGAAGAACTTGATGATCTAGGACAAACAGAAGGATCCTTTCCGTTAAATTGAATAACGGAATGGAATGAGTGCCTCCCAGGTTCCGAATATACGCTACTACTGTCGAATTGTCGGACAGAATTTGAACATGCGAATTCTGAAGAATGTTCATTCATTGACGTAGCGCAAGCCATATTGACATCATTTCTTGATGTTTATGTACTTGTTGGGAACTGCGGATCCTAAAGACCCTGGCACCCTGAATCAACCTGTTTGACTCGCATGCGTCATTATCGTTAAACTCGGATCCGGCAGTTGCAGTGGACTCTTTGAGTTAACCACTGAAAATCTACCCAAGTCTGAAACCCTTGTTCACTTGATTCGACAAGACAATGTTCGATTCGAGCAAATGAGTCTTCACACTCCAATTCTGAGATAAAATATCTGTGGAGTGGACAAGTGCGTATCCGCTTCATCGGAATAATATTCGCAGTGGGTACACACAAACCTGTCAGTCTAATGAATTTTCTCGCTGTTACTACGCCTGAGTGAAGGCAAAAGTGAGAGTAACAAGTGACTAAAATCGTTCTGGTTAACGGCAGACGAATGAGATTGTTGTGCGTCTCTAAGCTCATTCCCACGTGGGTGAATGAATAGGACGGCACTAGATCCGACTTCTTTTCGTTTACGAAGAAACCAATTGAAGCAGACTCTGAACATCGTTCTGAAGCGTTAACTTGCTGCTGTAACCCTGAAGAATGCTGTCCAAGTTCTTCTTGGTAAGGTGATCTGCGTGAGATAATGCGTCTAAATTCTATTAGACAATATTGTTGTCTCCAGTATACTGGAGTAATAGATAAGACATGGACGCCGGCAATGACAATTCCAGGTCTTCAGCATTGTTGTCCAAATGCAGAGGAATTCTTGGCATGCCTAGTCCTGCCGTTTCAAAATTATGTCTTGCATTGATGAAAGGCCGCTGAATAGTGCTAGGTGATAAGAAACCTAATTAGCCAGTCTTTGAGGCTAGCTTGAATATAGCATCATTCAAAAGTTCAAATGTCCATGACATTTCTGGACTGGGTCGGAAACTGAGGGACGGTATCCTTAATCCGGCCGAAAAAGTCTGTGTCCAGTGACGCTTTCAGTTTATCAGGTAATGCAGCATTTTTGTCCAAAGAAACAACTTCTAAAAGGTGATGCCGGATGAAATCTATGGACTCCTTAAGTTGTTCGGAAAGGGAAAATTTCAGCTGTGCTGATTCCCTTTTACCATCCATCTGGACCACATAAAATTTTGGTCGTCCCTTACTGACTCTGCAGTGGAACGAACCGACCCAGCTTGCTCTGATAGTTCTTTACTGAAAAAGTTTCTGATAGCTGCTGGGATGCTGCGATGAATTGAGCTATCTGCGATAGCAAATAAGTCACAGAGGCCTGTGGAGCCGCGGTCTTACGTAATTTGCCACTGGAAGCTCCAGAGACGTTAATTCCTGCATTTATATAATATGCGAATGTCCCTACTGGAAAGGCCTCGTGTCCTTGGCTAGCAGATGGCATGACCTGGTCGATGTGGAATCACCTCCTGGTCCCACGAGGATTGCGAAAGGAGAAAACAGATCCTCCATGACCCGCACCTTGCCCAGTCGACCTAGGGGCGACTGACCCAATATCTCAGGCCAGCATTACGATGCCTATGTGAGTCGCTACTCTGACGGTCTCCGGAGGAAGATGTAGAGGCTTTGATCCTCTATAGGAACTTCCTTTGGATGTATTCACCCCCGAAGAACCTGCCTTACTCCTCCCTGCTGAGTCCGACTTTTTCAAAGCCGAATAATGCAGAGAATCCGGAGCTTTCATAGTAATCTAATATAGATTGTAGAAAGCTTAACGGCGAAGATAAGCTCTCCTGAGACTGGAGCGACTGGAAAAGTTTTTTCACCTTACTATCCACACTTGTGGATGCAGCCAGGGCAGCATCACGTCTGACTAACTCCATATTGCCACTGAAAGGGCAGAGTTATATAGAATATGCTATAGCCCTCGAAAGAACTCTTAAGGAAGATTGAAGATCCTGGAATTCTTTCGCCTCGAGATGCAGTGATAACACTCTGGTAAGGTGATCTGCGTGAGAAAATGCGTCTAAATTGTGTTCTCCAGGAAACTGGAGTAAATAGACATGGACGCTGGCAATGACCGTTCCAGGTCTTCAGCCTAGTCGTCCAAACGCAGAGGACCTCTCGGTGCGCCTTGTCCTGCCGTTTCAAATTAATGTCTAGCATTGATGAAAGGCAGCTATATAGCGCATAGGCGATAAGAAACCGGATTTGCCAGTCTTAGAGGCAGGCTAGCTTGAATATAGAGTCATTCAAAAGTTCAAATGTCGATGACATTTCTGGACTGGGTCGGAAACTCAGGGACGGTGTCCTTAATCCGGCCGAAAAGTCTGTGTCCAGTGACTCTTACAGTTTCTTATCAGGTAACGCAGCATTCTTGTCCAGAGAAACAACTTCTAAAGGTGATGCCGGATGAAATCTATGGCACCTTAAGTTGTTCGGAAAGGGAAAATTTCAGCCGTGCTGATTCCCTTTTACCATCTGCTGGACCACATAATAATCTCGGTCGTCCCTACTGACTCTGCAGGGGAGCGAACTGACCCAGCATGCTCAAATAGTTCTTTACTGAAAAAGTTTCCGATAGCTGCTGGGATGCTGCGATAAATTGAGCTATCTGTGATAGCTAGTCTGTCACGGAGGCCTCTTACGTAATTAGTCGCTGGAAGCTCCAGGGACGTTCATTCCTGCATTTATATAATATGCGAACGTCCCAACTGGAAAGGCCTCGTGCCCTTGGCTAGCGGATGTAGTGACCTGGCCAACGTGGATTCCCTGGTCGGCAAAGCAGGAGCTCCAGGGACGTTCATTCCTGCATTTATATAATATGCGAACGTCCCCTGGAAATCTCTGGTCACATAGCCAAGGTGCGGTCGTGTGTGCTGACATGAGGATGAGGAAGCCAATAGAACAGCCGCGTCGGACTGTCTATGCGACGGAGCGTCCCAAGCAAGAAGAGTGGAAGTATGCTCCGACTAACGAATGAACATACAACATTGCGGCCCAGATGTTGCTGTAAGAGAGAGGGGGCCTCTCTTGCTTGCGGTCCGGATAGACCTGGACGAGCTAGCTACCAGACTGACAGGCTTCTTCCTTACTATCCTCGGATCCGTCGTCGCTGGGTGTGCACGTTCAATGTTTATAGTGTTTGCATCACCCAAACTGCTTCCCTGGACCGCAACGGATGAACCTGGCTGCCGAGCCATTCGATGAATGGTCGCTACACCGGGTGGACTAGAGGACGATCAACGCCTTCGATCCTACTAGGGACCTCTTCGGCAATTGTCGTATTTCCATGAGCACTTAGCCACTAGCCCTAATACTACAACGATGGAGACACACTTGTTGAAGACGTATCTGCATGAGCACTTTTGCCGCTAGCTCTTCATTTGACTGTGATGACAGAAGCACACTTTTCGAAGACATCACGGAAACATCACCCTGTTCTTGTTCTTCTGAAAAAGAGACTGATAAACTAGAGTGACCTTGCGGAGAGAGGACCGGAATGGACCCCTCACCGCTAACAATATACCGTGAGACACGTCTCCAACGTTGTCATTCCAATTAGCACACACTGAGCAAGAATTAGTGTGAGTACATTGACTACAAGAAACACAATGAACATAAGAATCAGAGGAAGATTTCCACGCATTACAATTTGAACAACATTTTTTCATCATGAAAAAATATAAAATGTCATAGTATTCGCACTAACCCTTGAAACAGCGATACATAATATAATATAATCCATTATAACATTTCGAAAAAATAATTTCAAAAAAAAATTTTTTTTGAAAATTTTCCAGAAAAGCCCAAGTTCCCAATGGGAACAATGAGCCCAAATGGAGCCCAAAAAAGCCTAAGTGTGGACAAAATATTAAAAATTAATGCAACACTTCGGGACAATATTAATGTATCTGGCTATGAGCAGAACTAATAGAAGACAAATAAACAATATCAGAAGTAACCGTTGTCAATATTAGCAAAAGTGTGCAGAAACCGGAAACATGACTCCAGGCACTGAAACCATGACCCAAAATCAGTAACCAATTTAAACACTATCCGATGTAAAACAGAGGCTTCCAGAGAAGAAACTGCAGTACATCAGATGGTAGATGCAAATAACAACACCTAAACACCCAAGGGTGAGGACATAAACATGGGGAAAAAACAGAATAATCATTCTGTTACCAAGCCAAAACTCCCCAAAAATTTTAGTAAGAAAAAATTCCAAAATTATGCCAAAAGCATGGGAGAATAGCAAGGGAGTTATTAAGGAAAGGGAGAGAGGAAACACTGAACAAACAATGGTAAGTTCATAGCCAGAATGACAACATAAGGCTCATGCCCCGAAATTAGGGAACATGAAATAATTTCGTAAAAAAATTATAAGTTATAGCCCAGAACACATTCTGCCACTGTTTCTTCCTCTCATCCTTTATTTCATCCTCAGATCCACCATTTCTTTCATAATTATGTGTCTGGCATCATTTAAACTGTGATTTACAAGCACAAATATCAGTGACATGTTACTGATTTTAGGGCCAAACAAAGAATGACATTTGCACCAATTTTGATAGCACCTTGACACAGCGCATGCGCAGTGGATAGAAAGTATGGAGGACCATATAGGACATTGAATTTCGGGTTTTGATGCAAATTTTAGGGATTGGGGGGCAAAATTTGTGTTTGGCCCTATAATTTAAGGAGTTAGCACCAGCTAAGTCTGGGTCATTGGTACAGTATAAAAAATATTAGGCGTACATATTCACTCTATGATGATATGATTGCATCAAATTCAAGCCACTCGAGGTAAGAGGCTCTCTGCTAATGCAGTTAATTATGCCTAACTACAATTTACAAATTGGTTTGAAAATTCTTAAGTAATATCAATGACAATCATCCCTCACTTCAAATGCACGCACATGGGAACAAATTGCACACGTAAACTCTGTTTCAGGTGCGCAGCATGTCCCGTGCATGTGACTTTCAAATTCAAATGGCAATGCCTGCTTTTTTTACCGCGCAATGCAGGGTGACCACAGTAATGATGTGTTAACGATCGTTTGCACATCGACGATTTCTGTTGGCACTTGATGGTTTTCGTTTTTTTACTTTTTGCAGAAGTCAGGTGGCAGTGTTTTGAACTGTTTTCTCGCCATTCCTTACTGAATTTGTGTCGTAGACAATACAATAATACCAGTGGTTGAAATTAACGGATATCAGGTTGAAATCCGGTTATGCCCGACGGTTAGCCAGTTACAAAAATGGGCCAACCATTTCAGCACTAACTGGCAATTCAGTGATTATTATGACAGTGTTCAGTGAAAGAGATTAAGGGTATGTAATTCAAAATGTTAAAACTATGCTCCAATGTTGCAATGGAGATTAGTGTGAAAGTAAATGCTTATTATTTTAACCATTCAAGTGAAAATTATTTTTCAATTTCATTTCTAACATGAGCATTTTCTCAAACATACCATGCTGCAAGCAAGGAGAGCCTTAGATTAGCAAGATTTTATTGTAAAGTAATAATTGCTTGTAATAATTTATAGGAGATTTCTTGTTTGCAGTTTTCAAAATAACCACAACCTTCAGTTTATCCATGCACATGCCCTGCTGACATAACTCTTTCAAACGTTTTGAGCAATAGTAAAATTTTCAAAATACAATTCACCTGCTGTATTGCAGTGACAAGATGTTAGATCACCTGTTCCTTATATGGGATACTTTTCAAAAATTAATTTTTCCACAAGTTAAATTTTTCGAAACTCATGATCCTGCCCATAGTATTTTTGTAAACTTTCCAGTTAAATTCAAAGCTTACTGGCTGTGGTTTCTAGTCAAGTACTGGCTGCCTATACAGGCAGCCAATACTTTATGAGAAGCCAGTGCCAGGTCACAGGACAGAGATTATTATTTGAGGCAAAACATGCAGAAAGTTAAAAAATTTATAGTAATTTATATATTTTTTATACTTACCAATGACCCAGACATAGCTGGTGCTAACTCTTAAAATATAGGGCCAAACACAAATTTTGCCCCCCAATCCCCAAAATTTGCATCTAAAACTAAAGAAAACATGTCCTGAAAGGCCCTCCACACTTCGCCCCTACTGCGCATGCGCAGTGTCAAGGACGTTCCGAAATTGGCGCCATTTATCATTCTAATAACCAGTGCCTGGTAAGCGCTATGTACTCAGCGGGGAGGCAAGAGTTCCCAACTCCAGGGAGGGCCATCCCCGTCTGGGTCATTGGTAAGTATAAAAAATATATAAATTACTATAAATTTTTTAACATTTTTATACTGTACCAATGACCCAGACATAGCTGAATAGTAAAAAGGCTGGAGGGCCAAGGACATAGAGCAAAATGGAATACGCTCAATAAAATAAAATAGAGTCATCCCCTGTAGGGAAAAGAAGTAATAGGCCTTACATGTATCTTTCTCATTTATGATAAATTAGAAAGATACAACACCTTCCAAAAATTGAGCTTCATACATCCATGTACTCTATTAATATCCAATAATCCTTATACTAATAATTTTTAAAGTAAGCCAATAATAAAGTAAGTCTAGAGAATAGAGACTCTTATACTCCTAAAAGTGTGTGAGAATTGCATAATCATGTCCGTTGACATATGCAATATTCAAAAGCTATACTTTAAAAACTAAGACTTGAATGAATTTTATAACTTAAACTTCTCACTAAACAACCATCCCAATAACAGCTCAGAATTACTAACTCCGGAGGAGGTATCCCCTTGTTTTCATAGTAAAAACAGGTGACCCAAGGGAACACCCTCCCCCCCCCCCCCCCCCCCTTTTTCTTGCCCTGGGTCAAATAGCCCAGAGCGAAGAGGGCAGCCGAACGGAGACACTGCCGAAACAGACAGCCTACCTAGCTATAGTAGCAACTGTTAAGTGAATGACATTCTGAGCAGTAGATAATAGACCTAACAATAGAGGCCTCCAGAAATGGACTCGATATTTCTGAGATAAAATTCATGAATGGATGGCTGAGCGCAATGAGCAGCCTTCAAAAATCTATAATAGCAACACTATTAATGTAAGCCCAAGAAGTAGAAGAACTCTTACTTCATGAGCCGAAATCTTAAGCACAACTGCTAAGCCAATGATATACCATAAGCAGTACGCTAGTTAATAGAATCCATTAACAATAAAATGGAGCGTAACGTCCTTCTACTAGACATCAAAGACAGAAGAAGCTTACGCCCTTGTAATAAACAGATATCTGTTTATAAATACATAAACTGTACCCGGAAAGAGTAAAGGCCTATGCCCATACGAAGACGGAAGGACCTTAAAATAATAGGTTCCGGATAATAGGAGCCTAACTCTTATGCAACAATCCAACCTAAATAGTAACGGAAGTATTGATTCCGAAACTATGAAAGTGAAAATCATCCATCGATAGTGCATGAAACTCACTGACTCTACAGTAAAAGAGAAATCAACAGAATTACTGTCTAAAAGGTCAGAATTTGAAAACTACTGTTTCCAGAGGCTCAAATGATTACTTAGCTAAATAAGAACCTGAAGTTAAAATCCGTACAGGAATTTAATCTAAAGATTCTAAGTCTATTTATCAAAAAGTTACTAACTGACTTAGATAAAGAGACAAAAGACTCAATTGTAAACTATCGTAGAGTGCATAGGTATGAGGTAACATAAACCTATAACCTAAATAACAACAGGCTGCAGTAGATCTTGTGAAACAAGTATACTAAAAAATAGCAATGAGTAGTATGGAGGGATCAACCATATGAACATAATGATCCCTACACCACGACGGAAGAGCCTCCACTTTAGTCGCATAGAATAGCGAAGAAGAGGATCTCCTATAGTAAGAAATCGCGTCCAAAGCTCGTCCAGTACAGTGCTTACAATGCAATACGGACCACACAACGGAATACATGAAGGTTGCGACCTTGCTGGTTGTGATAAAGATGACACGATTTACCCAGTGAAAAAAGATCCTCACATAGAGGAAGATTTCACGTTAAGATCCACAGTAGACAAGAGAGTAAATTACTCATGATCTCTGTGAAGATAGAGATGCTATCAACAGAAATGTATTGTGGTTGTTTATCTTAGCAATACCTGCTAAAACAACAGCGCCGGAGGATACGCGTATCCTATCATTCCGTCCTATAGATCAATAGAGCGTTAACAGTATTAGCTCAGAGATCTGGACAAGCCAACACATACGTCTGCAAATGATTAGCAAGCTGTGTCATAAATAAAACATCATTGGGCGCTCCCATAGATAGCAAATCTGATTGAATACTTGTTTGTTGAGAGTCCATTCTGACAGCAACAAGCGACCCGTAAGAGAACGGGAGTGCGATAAAACAATCAGACGACCCAGAATATGACGGATCAAAACTGAACTTGGTGTACTATAACCAACAGACGGATTCTTTCCATTAAATTGAATAACGGAAACGAAAGAGTGCCTCCCTGGTTCCGGAGATACGCCACTACTGTCGAATTAAAGGACAGGAATTTGGGCATGCGTTTCTGAATAATGTTCATGCAATGACATAAAGCAAGCCTAAAAAACATTATTCCGCGGAAGTTAAACTGATAGCTAAAAGACTGCGGAACCCAAAGACCCTGGCACTTCGAATCCGTAGGGATCAGTATATATCCCAATCTGTTTGACTGGCAACCGTCATAACAGCCACACTCGGGTCCGGCAACTGCGGCGGCACTCTCTGAGTCAACCACCGAATGTTTGCCCCAGTCTGAATCTCTTGTAACACTAGATAGACAAGAGAAGTATAAATCAAGCAATTCATGGATTGCCGGAAAGTTGCCGTCGAAGAGAAGCTCCTCCGAGAACGAAGCGACTCTGAGAGAGTTCTTAACCTACTATCCACGCGTGGATGTAGCTAGGGCTGCATCACGTCTAACCAACTCCAATCAGCCACTGAAGGGGCGGAGTTATACGTGAACAAACTACTGCCCTCAAAAGAAATTACATTGAGAATAATATCCCGTAAATCTTTTCTTGAAGACGTAATGATAACGCCTCAGTAAGGCGGATTACGTATAATAAAGCGTCTAAGTTAAGTCTACTATACATAATGTCGTTCCCAACATTGAAATTGGAAAAGACATAAACGGCGAAAAAGAATATATGCAGTCTTTAATCACACCGTCTAGACGCATATGAACTCTCGGTATGCCCTGCTCTGCCAAAATAAACTATATGTAAAAAAGATAAAATGGCAGAAATGAGCCACGCGGACAAGAAACTAAACTATCATGCTTAGTAGCAGGCTTGTATATATATATAAATATATAGCGTCGAAAAATAAAACACATGTTGTAATGACAATATTGGACTGCGTCGGTAAGTCAGGGACAAAGTCCCTGTACCGATCGAAAAATCCGAGTCCAATGACGCTATAAGTCTCTTATCCAAGATCGCAGCAATGAAGTCCGAAAAATAATCACTGGAAGAAATGCCAGAAGATATGAAAGGCATCTTCCGATACTACTAAAGGGAAAACTCGAAATCTTTCGAATCCCTTTCGCCATCCTGTCGGACCCTATAAAGTGTTCGGTCGTCCGTAGCTTGATGCAACCGCGGACCGCACCGACCCAGCGCCGTCGGATAATTCCTGATTCGACCGAGAAACCGTCAATTGCTGGGATGCTGCGAAACAACTGTGCTAACTCGGATAGCACGTCCGTCACTGAGGCCTGAGGAGCAGCGGTCTTACGATGCATTGCCGCAGGAAGCTCCGAGATCGTTACCCCGTGCATACTTCCAATATGCGAGCGAACGGAGTGTATAGGCCTCGTGTCCCTTGGCTACCGGATGGCGCGACCTATTCGCTGTGGAATCACTGAATGCTGAAACTAATCGGATACTCGAGGTCACGTAGCCAATGTGTGGTCGTGTGCCCTGCTGTGAGGATGAGGAAGCATTAAAGACAGTCTCTCGGACTGTCAATATAACAGAGCGTCCCGAGCAACGGACATATGCTCTGAATGTAAAATATCTGAACCACAACATGCGGTCCCCTATGTTGTTGGCTTCCTCCGATCTGTCCTCAATCTGCCGTCACTGGGTGAGTACTAAAGTAATTAAAGTGCTCGCATCACCCAAATCTCCTTCCTAGACCGCAACGGACGAACCCGGCAGCCGAACCATTCGATGAATGTACGCTACACCGGGTGAGCTAGCGAATGTCACTCCGTAAGCGATAGACATATTCCATGAGCACTTATTGCCGCTAACTCCTCATTAACTATGACGACAGAGGCACACTTTTGAAAGACATCTCCATAACTCTTCGAACAAGAAACCAGAAATGCTTGGATAGCAAGCATAAAATAATAATATATATAGCGTCGTTCAATAATTCGAAAGTTTGTGTGACATTATTGGACTATGTCGGAACTGAGGGACGATGTCCCTGAACCGAACCAAAAAATTTCTAAGTCCACCGACGCTATCAGTTTCTTATCCGGCATCGCAGCATATGTTGTTCCGAAAGGGAAAGCTTGAAATCCACCGAATCCCTTTCGGTATCCCGTCGGACCGGATGAAACTTTCGGACGTCCGTACCCGCTTCCGCGGAGCGTCCCGACCCAGCATAGTCGGATAAAATATATGCGACAGATTCAGTTGATGCTGGGATGCTGCGATAAAATGTGCTATTAAGGAAAGCACGTCCGTTCCCGAGGCCTGTGCAGTAGCGGACTTACGATGCATTGCCGCTGGAAGCTCCGTGTACGTTGACTCCCGCACACTTCCTATGCGAACGTCCGGAGTCTGCAGGCCTCGAGTCCCGGCTACCGACCCAGCGCTGTCAGATAATTCTCGATCCGACACCGTTTCTGTCGGCTGCTGGGATGCTGCGATAAGCTGTGCTATGTGCACAAGAATGTCCGGCGTCGAGACCTGCGGAGGCGCAGTCTATCGCTGCTTCGCCGAGGGCAGCTCCGCATCAGATGGCTCCCGCATACTTTTCCTATGCGAACGTCCGGAGTCCATCGGTCTCGAATCCCTGGCTGCCGGATGGTGTGACCTGGTCACCGAAGAATCCTTGATCGGCGAAGCTGGTAATATATCGGCGGTCACGCAGCCAAGGTGCGGTCGTGTGCGCTGACGAGAAGAGGAAGCCTTAGCAGTCTCAGCGGACTGCCTATACAACGGAGCGTCCCGAGCGACGGACGTATGCTCCGCTAACGACACATTTGTACCACAACATCTGGGGCCAGATGTTGTTGAACGAGAGAGGGGCCTCTCTCGCTTGCCGTCCGGATGGACCGGAACGAGCTATGAACCGGACTAAAAGGCTTCCTCCGTTCTCCCTCCGAACCGCCGTCACTGGGTGTGCATTAAGTTAATTTTATAGTGCTCGCATCACCCCAAAATTCCTTCTAGACCGCAACGGACGAACCCGGCTGCCGAACCATTCGGTGAATGGACGCTACACCGGGCGAGCTAGCGGACGTCAAAGGCCGTCGAACCTACTAGGGTCCTCTTAGGCAATTGGCGTATTACATGAGCACTTTTCCGCTAGCCCTTCATTAATTGTGACGACGGAGGCACACTGTTGGAAGACATCACAGATACATCACCCTAATCTTGATCGTCTGAAATAGAAATTGATAAAGTAGAGTGACCCTGCGGGGAAACGACCGGAGTGTCCAAATCCCCAACAACATACCGTGACATATGCTTCCCATATTGTCATCGAAATCATACGATACAGAACAGGAGTTAATGCGAGTACACTGACCACATATAGAATGATAATAAGGTCAGAGGAAGACTTCCTCTTAAAACAATTGATCAATATCCTTTCAATGTGAAAAGAAAACAAGTCCTGGTACTCGCACTAACCCCTGGCAATCAAAATACATAATAATAATATGATCCATTAATATAGAAAAAATAATTGAAATCAAAATATTTTGAAAAAATATTTTTTCAGAACAGCCCAAGTTTCTGAAAAGTAACGTTGAGCCCCAATGGATCCCAAGCCTAAGTGTGGACAAAAATTTTAAAAATATTTTAAACAATTTATTCAACACTTACGAACAATAATAATGTATCTAGTTATGATTAAAATAACATAAAGATATTATTATTTAGAAATCCCCCCCTCACACAGAGGGCTGTTGTAAATGTAAACAATGAATGTAAAAACACTAAAATAAGACTCCAGGCACCCAGGCCCGAAATCAGTTACCAAAAATACACCATCTGATGCAAAACAGAGACTTCCAGGGAAGAAACTGCAGAACATCAGATGGTAGATGCAGAACACAATGCCTAACCACCCGTAGGTGAAGACGTAAACATGGGGAAAGAACAGAATTCATTCTGTTATTCAGCTAAAACTCCCAAGAAATTTTAGTAATAATAATTACAGAAACTATGCCAAAGCATGGGAGAATAGCAAGGGGGAACTTAAAGGACAGGGAGAGAGGAAAAACACTTGAAAAAACAGTGTAACTAAATAATCAGAATGACAACAAAATGGCTGCTGCCTTGAAAATAGGTAACTTAACATAATTTCATTAAAAAATTTTAAGTTACAGCCCTGATAATATTCTGTCACACATTCTTTTCCTCTCCTCCTTTTCTATCCTCCTTAAAATCACCATTTCACTAATATTTATGTGTCTGGCATCATTTAAACTGAGATTTAAAAGCACAAAGATCAGTCAGATGTTAACTGATGAAGGGCCAAACTTCAAATGATAAATGGCGCCAATTTCGGAACGTCCTTGACACTGCGCATGCGCAGTAGGGGCGAAGTGTGGAGGGCCTTTCAGGACATGTTTTCTTTAGTTTTAGATGCAAATTTTGGGGATTGGGGGGCAAAATTTGTGTTTGGCCCTATATTTTAAGAGTTAGCACCAGCTATGTCTGGGTCATTGGTACAGTATAAAAATATTATCCTGTACTATGAGGGTTAAATTAGCAACAGTATTCTGGGTTTCTCATCTCAGACAATGATAAACACATCAGTATTATTTAGCCATTTCTTGCACTCAAAAATCAGAAAAATGGCTGTAAGGTAGATGAAAAATGGGTTGCCTAAAGAATTGATGCTAACTCGATTTTGAGTTGCTTTAAATTTACATTATTTAGATTTCAATACCAGTGACAATATGAAAAACCAGTATATTGGCAAACATTTCAGTGAAATAAATAAAAGGAGGCAACTCCTTGTGCCATTTTGCGATTTACACATTTCCAGTCTTAAAACTACTTCCCAGAATACTTTACACATCATGGTTGTGTTTTCTTCAATACTGGAATCCCAGGGTGTAATTTGGTGATTGGAACAACGTATAAATGAAAATGAATGCTAAAGTAATAATGGATGTATGGTGATACTTGTGACCTGAAAAGGTTCTGAATTCAGTGTCACACATGTCAATATCACCAACTCTGTGTTGGGGTCATTGCTAGATAAACAAGGTATTAACATTTGATTGACACCAGAAAAGTCACTCAGAATGGTGATCTAATTTTGAAGGCATGTTTAATATGGAAATAATGGTTTTGTGGAAGCCAAAATTTGTCAGTAAAACTCAAATATAATGAAAGGGTTCCTGCAGGCAAGGACTGATCAAATTTAAGGCTATTCAAGACCATTTCTCAACATTTTATACCATTTTTGAAGGCCTTACAGCAACCATACTGCAACCAACTTCAAGGATTTTCAAGGCCTTTACTGCCATGAATGATATATGATCACTAGTGTACCCAATGATAGAGGATGTTAATTACCCATGTCATTGGCACTAGTACTGAAATGGTAAACCAGATAACCAGTTTGAAACCAGTTACCTACCTAACCGATTTGGAAAAAATGTCAACTAGTTAACCGAAATATCGATAGTGATCGCCATTCCACAGTTAAAACGTAGTAAATCTGCCACTTCTCCTTTGGGATAGATTACACCTCGAAGCAGCGCTGTATATATTGAGAAATAATCGACTTTGGCATTCAAGACTTTGTTAATGATCGGCAATTTCCATGAGTACTGAGTAACCTCAGAAACTATTCCATAGTATGTATGCAAACGAACGTTGTCGAGTACTCAACAACGTTCATTTGTACACACACTACGGAATAGTTTCTGGGAAAACAGCTTTCCAATTTCTATAGTTTTGATCCCAGATTCGGTGAAATAATGGCTACGGATAACCGGATATTATCCAGTTATAGCTCGGGGTTAGTCGGTTGTAAAAATGAGCCAACCGTTTCAGCCCTAATTGGCACGTTTACATTTTGCAAAAATTCAAGGGTTTTAAGGCTCCCTGACAATTTTCCAGGATTTCAAGTGCTTGAACCACACTTTGTTGAATTCAAGACAATTCCTTAAATCCAAGGCCCCACAGGAACCCTGAATGAGCATTTGTCTGAAAAAGATTGTGAAGGGGAGGAGCTAGTGAATGAGACTAATTTGCTTGTATAACTGTACATGGATAAGTGTTTTGACAAGCGAGCACTTGACAATATTATAGTCCAAAATACAACTGTTCCTCATAAAGCCCTGCACAAAAAAAACGAGTAATGATAAAAAGGCTCAGTAATAATATTTATACTCATTGACTGCCTGATAGTGTTTTACAGGAGTTTAAATAACAATGGGA
Source organism: Pictodentalium vernedei (assembly GCA_031216915.1). Taxonomy (NCBI): domain Eukaryota; kingdom Metazoa; phylum Mollusca; class Scaphopoda; order Dentaliida; family Dentaliidae; genus Pictodentalium; species Pictodentalium vernedei. The sequence goes on from CM062297.1 coordinate 72,450,126, forward strand.
ATTGTCTTGTATCAATATTTCTCAGACCATATTAATATTGTTATGGCTTACTTTTTTGTATCAGTGCTGTGTTAAGATACAGATTAACCCTTTACCCAACGAATCGGCCACATCCGCCTGTGTAAAATGCAAATTCTGGAGTTGAAAAAATATTATTTTTCAAAAAATTTCGAGGGCTCACATGATATGGTTTTGTTGAAATTTTTTTTAAAATTTGAAAAAATGATATTTAAAATAATAAATTTTGATATCGTCTGCGTTGAGTAAAGGGTTCACAATCTCATCAATGATCAATCATGCATCTTACCAGAGCAGTAGGTATTAGGTAATATTTATGTAGTTTTCAAAAACTTATTCAGTATATAGATGAAGATAATGCATGCTAGTCTTCCCTATTATTACACATTATTTACATTTTAAATTTTAACAAACCATCAGCTCCAAATCTTGGTATCATGTGAGCAAAATTAGATATTGTTATTCACAAAATACCAATATTTTTTTTTTGTGGACAATATTTAACCAATGATTATAGAAACAAGTGAATTTTGTTTAGAAACAACATGCTTTTCAGGCATGTGATATTTTATCAAACAGGCTTGTTAAAATACCAAAGGTAATTTGCATTCCTCAAAGTTATTTCCAAGGCAATTTTGCTGACAATGAGATCTTTTCAAGGCCTATGCATGAATATCTGGAGAGGTTGAAAAAATAAAGGATTTTTGAACAGTAAAATAAACATATTTCTAAAATTGATGATTTCCAGTGATTAGCTGCATGAACATATAATTGGGACGTTAAAATGTACTAGGCGCCAAACACAGTTCCTTCTAAAACAACCAGTTAAAAAAATACCTCTGCAAAGAAATTTTGTGTTTTCTTCAAGACTTCTCTCAGCTCTGTTAATTCCAATTTGTTTCTCTTGAGTGCCTCGGCATTTGTATTCACTTCTCTCAATTCACTCTCCATTTTCTCAAAAGTAGCCTGTAAAAGAAAAGAATACTTCAACAAGAGATGGCACCAGCGGTGCTGATATACCTTCACCAGTGTCATGTTGAGGGATAAGGCTGTGTCAGATGGACAATATCTCCCACCCAATGGACTGACCCAGCCTGCCAGCTCCGGGGAAAAGGTTTTTGGTGGAAAATCATTGAAATCTTCACAAACCCATTTTAAAACCAAATGAAAGTGTCAATGACACTGTAGCTCAACTTGTCAAGACAAAGACATGTACATGTATAGTATGTGAAACAGCAATGACAAACATCTAGGTAATGACCTGATAACAAAGGTACATATAAAGTATTGTAACAGTCTGTACATAAGTACTGACCGTTGCCTGTAACAAATGTATAGGTAAAGTATTGTAAAGGTGGGTGATAGTCAGATGCTAAACAAGAAAAAAATCTTTTGAGTCCCAGAGTGGGTCTGACTGAACCCCAAAATATTTGTTGTCATAGCACAGTGATAACAAAGGCAACCCAAAACACACTCATTCCTGTCCCAAGGTGAAAACAAAGGTACCCAAGAAGTTTCATGAAGATCAGTTCACAAATATGAGCTGTGTAGAAGTTGTGACAAAAAACTGATTGGACCTAATTTCGGTACAAAATGGCCACTGGCAGCCATCTTGAATTTTGGACCGCACCCAGAAACACTCGTTCTCGTCCCAAGGTGATAACAAAGGTATCCAAGAAGTTTTGTGAAGATCGGTTCACAAATACAGCCTCTAGCCCCAGCCGTATTCACATGTGCACTTACAGTGTACAAGTAGCACTGAATAAATCAAAGTTCATCTAATTTGCATAATTTCTGCACGAAAAAAAACCCCCGTACTATATGTGATGTATTCCAAGTTACTAAACATTCATACAAAAATTTATTCACATCAGAACTTTCATACAGAAGTTCTGTACAAAAGACTGATTGCACTAATTTTGGTACAAAAATGGCTGCTGGTGGCCATCTTGAATTTCGGACCACACCCCAAAACAGTCGTTCTCATCCCACAGTGAAAACAAAGGTACCCAAGAAGTTTCGTAAAGATCGGTTCATAAATACAGCCTCTAGCCTGAGCCGTATAGAAGTTGTGTACAAAAAACTGATTAGACCTAATTTCAGTACAAAATGGCCACTGGCAGCCATCTTGAATTTTGGACCGCACCCAGAAACACTCGTTCTCGTCCCAAGGTGATAACAAAGGTACCCAAGACGTTTCGTGAAGATCGGTTCATAAATACAGACTCTAGCCCGAGCCGTATTGACATGCGTACTTACTGTGTGTAAGTAGCACTGAAAAAATCAAAGTTCATCTAATTTGCATAATTTCTGCACGAGAAAAAAAAACGTATTATATGTGATGTATCCCATGGTACTAAACATTCACACAAAAAAATTATTCAAATCAGCACTTTCATATGGAAGTTCTGTGCAAAAATCTGATTGCACCAAATTTTGTACAAAATGGCTGCCATCAGCCATCTTGAATTTCGGACCGGACACAAAAACACTCGTTCTCGTCCCACGGTGATAACAAAGGTACCCAAGGAGTTTCGTAAAGATCGGTTCATAAATACGGCCTCTAGCCCGAGCCGTAGGGGCATTTGCACTTAAAGTGCTGAAAATAACACCATAAAACATCAAAGTTAGTCTAATTTGCATAATTTACGCACGAGAAAAAAACCTGTATTATATGTGATGTATCCCATGGTACTAAACATTCATACAAAAAATTATTCAAATCAGAGCTTTCATATGGAAGTTCTGTACAAAAAAACGATTTCTGCATTGTCGGTACAAAATGGCGGCTGGCAGCCGTTTTGAATTTCGGACCTCACCCAAAAACACTCGTTCTCGTCCCACGGTCATAACAAAGGTACCCAAGAAGTTTTGTCAAGATTGGTTCATAAATACTGCCTCTAGCCCGAGCCGTATCCAATTGTTGATGGACAGACAGCCAGCGGGCCATGGCATAAGCTCAAATTTGGCTTCGCCAAAGTTGAGTTAAAAACCAAAAGAACACTAAAAAGTCATGAAATTTTAAGAAAAGCATGCCAAGCATGACATATGCACCCCTTCTCCTCTCAAAATGCTAACACTGACATATTTTCAATGCCAGGCATACACACACGAAGGGTTTATAATATTCAGTGTTTAGCCTTTTTTTCAGAGCTGCAAGTATATCTGGGCAGGTGATAATGGTAGATAAATATGGAAGCAACCAACATAATACAATATATTCAATCAAAAGCAATGCGAAGCGTGGCATAGGCCCCCTCCTGCAATATCATAGACAGAATTACAACAACAAAAAATCAGAACTTTAGTTATACAGCGGAAACCAATTTCAAGTGTATTTAACATTGGAGGTAACCGTGACCTTGATCTTTGGCACATCATGGTCAAAATAAATAGGCTTCTTCCACTCATCATACCTAACCCACATATGAAGATTGGTAAAGATCCGGTTAGTAGAACTTTAGTTATAGTGCAGAAACCAATTTCAAGTGTATTTTACATTGGAGGTTACTGTGACCTTGAACTTTGGCACATCATGGTTAAAATAAATAGCTTCTTCCACTCATCATACCTTACCCACATATGATGTTTGGTAAAGATCCGGTTAGTAGAACTTTAGTTACAGAGCGGAAACCAATTTCAAATGTATTTAACATTGGCGGTCACTATGAGCTTGACCTTGGCACATCATGGTCAAAATAGAAAGACTTCTTCCACTCATCAAACCTAACCCACATATGAAGTCTGGTAAAGTTCTGGTTGGCAGAACTTTAGTTATAGAGTGGAAACCAATTTCAAGTGTATTTAACATTGGAGATCACTGTGACCTTGACCTTTGGCACATCATGGTCACAATAAATAGGCTTCTTCCACTCATCATACCTGACCCACATATGAAGTTTGGTAAAGATCCGGTTGGAAGAACTTTAGTTAATTGATGGAATGCATAATGGTAACGGACGGACAATGGACATGGTGATAACCTAATGCCCCCTCCTCAGAGGCCGGGTGCATAAAAACAACATTTTCAAAATACAAGCCTGGAAATAAAGGGCTCACATCATAACCCGTTGGCAGGTTACGCTATACAGCATGACGGTAACCCATAGGGGAAAAGGTGTTTTAATGCTTCCCTGCCTTCTCTGTTTTTACTTCACCAGTCATCCATTTTTACACCTTAACAGGATTTCCAGCTATATAAATATCAATAACTAATGCACAATGCCGAAGCGAGATCGCACATTAGTTCTAGTTATTTATTTTGGTGGAAATTCTTTTAAGATGGAAACAGCATGTCATTCTATTCATATGTGTATAGAATACCCAACCTCTGAGTCGAAATAGTTCTGAAGGAAGATAAATATTTTTTGGTAAAATATGCGAGATTAGTAATTTAATAAAGTTGTGTTGTATTACTTTGTCGTAACCTATAGTTCGTTCACATATTTTACAACTGAAGTAACCAAGTCAGAAAATAAGCAGACTGTCATCAGCAAAATGAGGCCCCCAGAGGGTGAATTTGGTGATGCTACCTTGCACAGCAGGGTAGCATCACTAAATTTACCCTCTGTGAACCTCATTCTGAATCAGGGTCTCAAATCTAAACAAAAAGACGAACCCTGTGGATAAATTGGCCCACTGTATATGGGATAGCATCAACAAATTCACCCTCTGTGGACCTCATTCTGAAAATGACAGACTGCTTATTTTCAGGCATGGAAGTAACCCTGAAGTAACAACTGACATTGAATCACTGTAGATCTTCTAGAGTAGCATTCCTGATTCATCCAGCTTTTGAAGCCATAAGAACATGAAAATTTCAGAAAGCAGGTAAACAATCAACTGTTCAACCTTTCATCCAATCAACCTTTCTGGTAAAATATGCGAGATTAGAAATTTAACTCTTTCAACATGAGAGGCCGTTTTACCGGTCCAGGAACACGATATGTCATAATTTCATTAAGTAGGATGACTACAGAGTGAATGTGTGTGGTAGAACAACAAGAAGAATGTTACTAATAACACACTCCCCCCCCCCCCATTGTGACCTTCACCTTGCAGATGCGGCGGAAACTATTATACACGACACACCTTCTGACTGTCCTTAACATTTGTAAAAAGTTTAACAATTGTACTATGATTCGTTTCTGAGTTATGGCCGAGACACGAATATTGACAGATTTTTAGTGTGACCTTGAAATGTGACCTTGCACTTGAAGGTACGAACACGGATATGGTGTGTGACACATCCTCCCATGGTCCTTTATAATTGTGTGAAGTTTGATGATTGTGGCCCTAACAGTTTTCGAGTTATTGGCTCGGACACACACACACGGACGGACACACACACACTTCAATCATTATATGCCACCCAACTTAAGTCGGCAGGCATAATTAATAATTTCAACGTGTAGCCTGAAGGCAGCATGTTGAAAATATTAATTGCTCTACCCCCAAATAATGGATCATTTCTGCCATTTAACGGGCATGGAAGATACCACCAGTATTCAAAGGGTTAACAAAGTTATGTTGTATTACTTTGTCGTTAGGCCTAAAAAAATTAAAAGTCTGTTTCTCAGGCTCTCCTGCATGGTCCTTTTGGCTGCCGCATGCTCTCTTTTTTATAACCAATGCAAACTTAAAAAAAATAAAATTAAATGGTTTATGTCTGATATTTTACCCAAGTTAAAAAAAATTGATAAATTTTTCCCTTGAGTGCAAGAAGGCTTTGCAATGCTTTAGCATTGCAAAGCCTTCTTGCTCTCAAGGGACGAAATACGCTACCACCCATGCTATTCCGTAGATTATGATCCCTAAAACATACCAAGGACATGAACTTTGGTGGCAAAGAAATAATTACAGAAATAACAAATAAAATTAAAACCCGCTCGCCCGCATGAAACTTTATAAATAATGGCCTGAGAAACAGAAGATCTACTTTGTGTGGCCTTACCTGTAGTTTGTTCATATAGTTTACAACTGAAGTAACCCACACATAACCTAACCAGTCATCGAGGGTTATTTCAAGGACTGAAAATAATTGTCACCAATTTTACTGATTTATTATGGGTGATAATCTGTATAACCAATGTGGCTTGTTGACGTCAACTTCAAGTTACCATACACTGACTGATTCTTTCTATCTCCCACTTATCAAATTTTACAACTTCAACATTTTACATATAATAAATAATGAAATCAGTCAGTAATTGTCCCTAAAAGCACAAGACTATTTACCTCTAAATCTATCATTTCCTTGGGAGCAGGAGCTTTTGGATTTTCTCCCCGATCAGGTAATTTCATGTCATCTTTCTTCATTTCTTTCTCCATATATCCTATCAAACAAATATATACAGTTAGTCAAGTGGTACATGTAATCTTCGTCAGATTGCCTGCCAATTCTGTTTTCTCTTTTTCACATGTTTAACTTGCAGGGCATGAAATTTGCATGCAAATCAGAATTGATCTTTGCAATACCTTCCTTTGATTCTCATCATAGAATCTGAAATTGACCTTAAAGGCCTGGCAAATTCTCATCTTTTGCTCCATCATGAATAAAGTAACACTGCACCTTTGCAGTGAAGTTTAGTGAAGTCTTGGCTGCCTGAACAGACAGCCAAGACATCACAAGAAACCTCTGCAATGTATTGTAACCACCAACAGCAAGGTCACCAAAATCCTGTATGTGGGAACAGTGTTCTACATGGACATAAAAAACAGGAAACTCACCAAAGCTTTTAAACCTTTGAACACTGGTGCTATTTTCCATGCAAGTTGAAATGCAGCAATTAGAAGAGTCCACATTCATTATTTGGGGAGTAGACAAATCAATATTTTCAACATGTAGCTTTGAAAATGTTGATTGGTCGACCTCACCCAACTTAGCAGGCATCCTACTTAATGAAAGCGGGGAGTGCAGTAGCTCAGTGGTAGACTGTTGGACTTCTATGCTAGAGGTCCCGAGTTCGATCCCTGTCCGGGACGACCCACATTGTGTCCTTGGGCAAGGCACTTTATCCCGGTTGCCTACATGGGGGCACAATGACACTGTGTACTAAGGCGCACTGCACATCGATGGTGCACATGTCTTCAACCACTGTAACCCTGCTTGAGCGGAGCTTGAGCAAAGTGAAAATGTTCAGGAGCTGACAGTTGCTCGTCGATGCTCCTCTCCGGGGTACTCTGGCTTCCTCCACCCGTAAAACGGTCACAGTCACGATTAGCCATTGTACATAAGTAGGTGACCTCAAACACCAATAAATAAATAATAAATACTTAATGAAAGTATGACATACCCTGCCCCTGGGATGGTAAAGTAGCCTCTCACGTTCAAAGGGTTAAAGATAGCAAATATATAAATATGATGTCTGATCTGAACCCTTAAGGGCCTGGACAAGCATCCTGAATTCCCACCAGCCCACAGCCTCTATATGTCCAGTGGCTTAGCAGTAATTTCTAGTCATGTGTTGGCTGCCTTAATGGGCAGCCAAGATTTTACTAAATTTTTTGATGCATCGTCAACGCCCTTATGGGCATGGGGATTTTTATACATTTTCACTATATTTTGAAAGACTACTCCTGTGACTTTGCAGTTGTTTTTAGTCAAGTCTTGGCTGCCTGTAGAGGCAGCCAAGACTTGCCTATAAACTACTGACAAGGTATTCAGAAAACAAGCATTGAGTCTACCCAAACAGTGCATTTTGGGGCACCTGTTCCTTTGCATTAAAAGTTATCAAAGTCAGAATTAGGCCCTAAAGGGTTAAATTTGTAAGTTTCATAAAGTCAACAGATCAATGTTGACGATTAGTCAACTATGAAAGTTGAGAGTCACGGCAACCCTAAGATAGTTAGCATAACATGCTTGGTTGGTGTTTCTATTTTGTGAATATTTAAGGTTTTTGGGTGTCACTTAGTCCATTTTCCAGGATTTCAAGGCCTTACAGTAAGCCTACAATAAAGTGGAAACCTGGATGCACTAATAACACACTATTTTGGTGATATTTGCAGCACATTGATATCTGAATATCGCAATATTTTTATAAAAGCAATATGTCCGTTGATCGTGATTTGGCCGGTCGAATGTGCTAAGATGACAATATCAACAAACCCTATACACTTGAAATCAACAGCATGTCCCAGGTGTACATGTCTGTGTTGTGAACCCCCCTCCCCACCCCCCACACACATATGGAAATATGGTCTTTTGCACATCAAAACTGAGCTTTCAGTCTCATCAGATGCAGTTTAATAGGAGGGCTCAGGAATTTCTGTTTCCTTTTTTAAAATACATTTTAATCGGCTCATTTTACACTTTTAAGTAGTCCATTTCGTTGCTTTCACGAATATTTCTATTTCATTTAACATCATCTCAATTCCTGCTTGAAATTGTTGTTATCGAATGCGAAAGGAAGACTTGTCCCACAACACCCACACCCCCACCCCCCCCCCCCCCTTCACCCTTTGACTTTAAAGATTGAGAGCTTTATATTTATAAAAGTTTGAACTGCAATAATGTAAACATACTCTCGAGGACTTGCGTGAAGCAAGGTAGACCAAGGGAAATCGTAGCTTTAGTTGCAACACCATCAATGAATACATCGACTACGCCCATTTGTTTTACATAAATCGCCCATAGTAATATAAGTATTTGCTCCTCTTCCTTTCATCCAAAAAATTACAAACGACAGTTATGAAAATAATGCGCCACACACGAGTTTGTCTGCGATATTCACCACAACACGTTGAAAATATCACATTAATGCTACAGAAATATCACCATAATAAGGCGCTAATATCGCATCACTAACAAAAGAATATCACCTAACGGTATACTTTGTTATAGGCTGTACTGTAAATGGGCTTTAGTCAAATTCAAAGTTATTCCTTGAATCCAACGCCCCATCAGAACCCTGTAAAAGTTCATTACAGCTAAAATGAGATGCAGAAAGGAAAACAAATCCAGATGTTTACATATTATAAATAAAAGTCATGTGTTATGCTGCATAAAACTGAATAAAAAGAAAGATAATTAGAAAAAAAAAACTAGAGTGACGTCACGCATGCAGCCCGACTTTCTCAGGAATGGTAATTCTTAAACGCAAAATAGTCGGAGCCATTTTTTGTTAACAGTTTACCTAACGAATCTGCCATATCTGCACTTGTGATATACAAAAGTTGCTATTCAAATTTTATTTTTTCATTTCTCTACTTCAAAACATACCTCAAGACCTATTAATGGAACAAACTTGATGAGCTTGTTCCAATAAGGACTAATAAGCCATGGTTAGAAGTAAAAAATGAATAAATCTGATGTTTCAGAGGGGAGGGAGTTGTGGAACCTATATTGAAACCTGGCCTGTATTACAAGCTGGAAAATACACATATCAACTTTCGTTGAAATCAAATAATCCAAACTGGAGTTATCAGTCGGAAACCAATTGTTTACAGACAGATGGATGGACCGACAGATGGACGGATGAAAGTCATGATTATAGCCCTGACTATAAACAGTCAGGCTAAAAATGCATTTTGTACCAAAGAAAAAATATTGCATGAATGGCCCTGGGTGAGGAGGAGGTGGGGTGGGGGTGGGGGGTGGGGGGGAGGTGGGGTTGCGTTAGGGAGTCTATTTTTTTTCCACATGTGGTGGTCATTCTAAATGCTTCAGAAGGAGGGCGCGGTGGCGTCGCGGTAACCGGTTCTCGTCAGATCACCGAAGTTAAGCAACGTCGAGCGCGGTTAGCAGTTGGATGGGTGACCATTTCAGTGTCTGATTCGCGCTCCTGCATTGTGTCCATGGGCAAGACACTTCTCCTCGATTGCCTACATGGGGGCACGATGACGCTGTGTACTAAGGCGTACTGCACGTTGATAGTGCACATGTCTTCAACCAATCTAACCCAGCCTGTGCCGCGGTGCAGAGTGCAGAGTTACGATGTTGAAGAGCTGACAGCTGCTCGTCGTTGCTCGGTGGTTCTCTCCGGGTTACCGGGTTCCTCCACCCGTAAAACTGTCACCGACATGATATGACCCTGGCTGTTAATGTGTCGTTAAACCCTAAAAAAAAAAAAATGCTTCAGAATGCATTTTGAACAGAGAAAAAAAAAATACCTAACTGGCACCATGGGGGTGGGGGTGGGGGGTGGTATTTGTCTGTGTTTCTAACCAGAAACTTTAACCAAAACTGTAAAAAAGCATTTTTGACGAAAGAAACAAAAAGTACCTAACTGCCCCCCCCCCCCACCTCAAAAGAGGGGGGGGGGGGTAGGGGGGGGGGTATGTGAGTTTAAAAAAAGATTCCACATGTAGTGACTGTAAATAATTCAAAATGCATATTGGAGGAAATAAAAAAAAAATGCCTAATTGGGGGGAGGGGAGGGGGGGGGGGCGGGGTGGTGTTTGGGTTGCCATCACAGTTGCCCAAAAGGGGATGTTCTCATCTAGATATTATATGAAATCAATCTATCAAGTTACAATGAAATCCCTCCATAAATATGACCTGTAGAATGTGCTAAAGGTTTTCGGGCTTCGGGCCCCTGTTGCCATCACAGTTGCCCAAAAGGGGATGTTCTCATCTAGACATTATATGAAGTTAACCTATCAAGTTACAATGAAATCCCTCCATAAATATGACCTGTAGACTGTGCTAAATGTTTTCGGGCTTCGGGCTCAGGCAGCCATCATGGTTGAATGATCGCAACCATAAGGGAACATTCTCATCTGGGAATCATGTGGATTGATCCTACGAAGTTACAATGAAATCCCTTCAAAAATATGACCTGTAGACTGTGCTGAAGGTTTTCGGACTTTGGGCACCTGTGGCCATCACAGTTGCCCAATCATGTCCAAAAGGGGACTGGTTCGTGTAGACATTATATGAAGTCAACCTATCACATTACAATGAAATCCCTCCATAAATATGACCTGTAGACTGTGCTAAAGGTTTTCGGGTTTTGGGTTCGGGCAATCATGACGGTTGATAGATCACGCCCAAATTGGGAAATTCGGATGTAGACATCATACAGAATCATTGTATCAAGTTACAATGAAATCCGTACATATTAAACATGACCTGCAGACTGTGCTAAAAAGTTTTTGGGATTCGGGCTTGGGCAGCCATCACGGTTGACAGATAATGCCCAAATGGGGACCTTCTCATCTAGACATTATATAGAGGCATTGTATGAAGTTGCAATGAAATCCCTTCATAAATACGACCTGTAGACTGTGCTAATGGTTTTCGGGTTTTGGGCTCGGGCAGCCATACCGGTTGACCGATCATGACCAAAAGGGGATGTTCTCATGTAGACATGACCTAAAACCTGCATATGAAATTTCGTGATGATCAGACAAGAACTACCAGGGATAGCCTGTACTCTAAGGTTGAATAAAAAACTTTAACCACAAACTTTAACCAAAACTCCAAATGTCAACTTAACAGGAAAAGAAAAAAAAAAAAAAACAAAAAAAAACACTTGAACCTTCAGTAAAAAACTTTAACCACAAACTTTAACCAAAACTCTAAAAGTTAACAGACGGACAGACGGATGGACAAAAGTCATTACTATAGCCCTCACTGTAAACAGTCGGGCTAAAAAAATGAGCAAAGATTGAATTTCCTCTTAAATTTTTGTTTGCAGGTTTGGTCCAGTAGATTTTGTTGTCTACAGCACTGCCGCTGTTGGCTATTCACTTACCACAGGCGGGCAATATTTCCAGAGACGCAATATTAGATTCCAAACACTAATTATAGGAATAATCATCAAAAATTTAATCAATGAAGCACCAGGTATATCATGGTGCTTCATTAATTAAAATTTTTCTGATGATTTTTATTACCTGGTATATGCATGTGTGGACATCACTGCCCACATATGGATTTTGACCAGTCCACAGCAACTGTACTGTAAGTATGATTTTGGCAGGGTAGAATGTTGTCATACGCTCCTCAAAAACACAATGGAAGAGGTGATTACCAGGGGTAGTACACAGAATGACACACGTGCATGAATGGGTTAATCGATATGGCATGAGTTCAAGCGTGGAAGGATAGATTGATTAGCCCTTTCACAAGCGTGTGTCATTCTGTGTTTATTACATGCCTTCATGTCTATAAAAGCAATCATTGGAAGGTCACTAAGCAATTCATTTGACAACTCGTCCCCTTAGTTGCAATGTGGTCTATGTACCAGTAGGCACATAGAACACATTGGAACTCGGGGAACGAACTGTCAACAAAAAGAACGCATTTTATCGCCAAGCAAATTTGCGAGGGGAACCAGTGTTACAACAGTTAAAACTAGAAGTTCTGTCATGTCTAGTGCAGAAAACGCTAGTTAGTTAATGTGCTATCTAGTGCAGAACAGTCAAGTAATCCCAGTTAAACATGAAAGAACTTCTGTGCTATGTAATGCAGAATGTAGTGCACTATTCATGAAGTTGTTAACTTTGATCTCCGATACATATCATTAGGAAAAGAAATGTGTTTTAACTGGACTCGAACATCCGTCCATATCATTTCGAATCAGGTTCGTAAATTAGTGGTGACAATGAAAGTAAAAACGCCCAAAAATTGTCGAAATGACTAGTCTTAATTTTCACAATAAGCCCGGACAGTGAAACCAAAGTCGCTGCCAAATTGGAAAATCGTCTTTTAAATGATTTATTCGGTGCTATTGTTGAATGTGTGGACGAGACTAGTGTGGGATGTGTATGTACAAACAGCTCAGCGCGTGATCATTTTGAAATAGCCTAATAAAAAATGTTTTGACACCAACATTTTATCAATTAATATCTGTGGCTTCGTTCGACATGGAAAACATGGATAAATTTATTTGTAAAATCACAAAAAAATACAAATACTGACAATACCGCTCCGTCTCCAATTGAATTTTTAATAAGCAAAATTCACACCAAATTTTCAATCTCATTTAAAACCTTCTCATTCCTTTTGAGGCTTTGTTCATATCACTAGCTACACCCAATAATAACAAACACAGTGGGGCTGTGACTCGCTATTCAGTGCGATGGGAATCGTCCAGAGTGTCCCTTGGCAAAATCGACCCCCATCATTTTGATACAAACTGTCCACAATTTGGCCCAAACCAACCATCATCTTGCCCTGAATATTTCAATCGACAACCCACCCCCACCCCCTGCCCACAAACACAAGATTTTGAAATCATGACTGAGTGGTCACAAGTTGGGTTTTTTAGGCAAAATGGAGGGGGGATAGTTTTTCTTGTTTTGGCAAATGTCGTGCACGTTCGTATTAGCCTAAGGGTTAAATAAACAATAATTTTTGAATGTTGATTGAAAAATGCCCCCCGCCCCCTTTTCAGTGCAGAGGGGTTAAAATAGGCCATATACCTACATGACTTTAAAGACCCCCCCCCCCCCCCCCCCCCCCCAATTTCGATTACCAGCCCTACTGCTTGTATTTCCAGGTGACCTGTTCATAAGAGTATTGTCAGACACTTTGGGATAAATTCCTCTGTAGCTAAGTGAGTTTTTTGTAATTCGGATTTGTTTAACTTGTCTCAGTTTGCTCTTCAACTTTTCCAAAGTCTTATCGTCACCATGAGCTAAACGTATCTTATAACATTATCAGTAAACAACGGGGATGGGAACGGAAAGCTACAAAATTTGCTGAAATTTGTGAAAATTCCCTTATTTTTAAAATAAATTTGTAGAGGGTTTTGTTTGTTTTAAAAATCTAAGAACAGAGTGAACCTGTTGGTTTAGAAATACTTAATTTCCATAAAATTTCAGCATTTGGGGCACGAATCGTTAAAATCAAGGAATTTGCTGAAAAATCCCATCCCTGTAAACAAATAAAGCAGGCAGAAAAAAAATTAGTTGTTTTTTTTTTTTTTTTAATTTTTTATCCCCAACTGATTTTTCTCTGGATCAGATCTTTTCAATCACTCTTCATCATTAATCTTTAATCACTGATGATAAAAGAACATAAGACCCATGGAAATATAAATTTTACACCTAACTGTTGTTAAGTAACCCATTTCCTAATTGAGGTCATAAAACGGGAGCTTTGTATATTGACAGGACTGTTTTCAAAGCTTATTCACACCTTCTACTGTCCTAAAAAACCTGCACAAATGGTGATTGCCAACATTACTGATTGCTACCTGAAAAACTGTCGCAAATGAAGAAAAATCTTCTCTGTTCAGGCAGGATGAGTCTACATATACCATTCCCAGTATGTTTACATCGAGAAGGATAGAGATCATCAACCATATTTATTGGTACTTTATGCCACAAAAGTGGCCATCGCCACAATATAGCCCAAGCTGCTGATGTAGCCTTCAGCATCAATAAATAATAATCACATTTGTGAGGAGCAATAAAGTAGAATATTCAAAGGAACAACAGCCTGGTGACAATTTATGAAAATTAAAACCTGACAAGTCCTCTCTCCCAGAAGTGAAAGTGCAATAAGTTGAGCTAACGTGTAGGCCTACATGCACAGTTTGTTGAAGAAAAAAGTATGTACAAGGACAAATGAACAAGGAAAAACACACAGCAGTCTGTTTGAGGATGGCTTGAGGATAAAATATCTTTGCATCAACTTTCAAGTGGGTGGGGTAAAAACTTCACCATGCAGGTGATTTAATGGCCATCCTCTCTAAACGAACTGTCCGTCTATATTAGATATATGACAGGGTCTTGTGTGGAATGGGTCTATAAAATTCCCCTCCCCACCCATCATTTGGAATATCGGACTGAAGTATTGCAAATTTCAGCTCAAGGGAACTCCACTTGTACTCATCTACTCGCCTCATGACCAGAGTTATTCTTCAAAGAACTCCCTATCATATAATTGGGGTGTATGCAAATCACTCAGAGGGTGGAATATCCACCCAAATGATATAGTCAGTTTTTGTGACAACGCACGCACAAGGAACACACAGTATGGTTCAGTGGATTGGGCTTTTCATATCGGTTTGAAGCTCACTTGAAGCTGAGAATGTTCCTTTCATATAATACAATACAGTATACATGGAAATTCCACTTTAAATTTTGTTGGTGTTTCTGTACAAAAGCATCCATCATGTACCGTGGATACATTTTAGACAGGTTACAGGATATCCACATCAAAAGTACAGTCGTCCTGGTGTCTGAGAATGTTAAATTCACATGAATGTTGGGTCGAGTCGCCTGTGGTACGAAACAGAGAGGATGTTGCAACTTCTCAAACCATGTGTCATGATGTGGATGAGATAGTTATCCACAATGTTCATGCTCACGAAGTTTTCTAAAACGTTCTTTCAGATATCTTTCATGAATAAATACTTGTTACACGCCGATTGTTCTCTGTCATTTGGAAATGCTTCTGCATGACATATTAACCTATCAAGTGTACCGCGTCAGAATATCAATTCACCCCAGAAAGTCGCCTGTGGATAGAAAATGAAAAACTGATTTTTAATTGACTTCTAGCATGAGTAGGTGGAAATTTTCCGTTGCCTCTACTTTTTTAACACACCATTAAACATTAACAACGATTGTTCAAAAGGGGGATTTTTCCCGATATAATATTTTGCCCCCCCTCTCACACCGGCTGCCATCATGGATAAAATAATTATGCATCAACGTTTTTAATACGTTACTTTATAACTAATAATGTTAACCCTGTTTAACCCTCATTGATTGAATTTAACCCTCACTGATCGAAGGTGACATTGGCAATCAACAAAACTTGAGACTACTTTTTTTACCTTTTACTTAAGAAAACGAAGGTAGCATGGGGAGAAAGAGTTTTTGTGTCTGAGGAATTGGCAGTTTGCTACCCACACTCCCCTCTATGAAGGGATACGGATGCATGAAGGGGGGGGGGGGGCATATTTTTGTTGATCTGATTTTCAAAATTCCCGGTGAAAAGTTAATTTCTTGTTCAGCTTTAACCCAAGTGCTAATTTTTTTACAAAACACTAACTATCTCTTGAAAGTGAAACTTTCTTTATTAGTAGCTGAGCATTTGTAATTCGTAATTCGCTGTCAGTTCGGTATTCTGTGGAGAGCGTTCTTCATTTCCAACCACACTTGCCTCTCCCAAAGTTCCTCCAAAGGAACGGCTGCGATTGACAGTAAGCTAAAAATTCTCGAAATGAAAATGTCATTACTTCTGCCTTCTCAGGGTTTAGCAGTCTTGAATCAACCTGCATCATTTTCTCATCAAACTTCAAAAACGAAAATCATGCAATATGCATTTTTAAATACTTCTTGCATTGTCGCGAAATGCAGTAATAAAAGGGAAAGGGGGAAAACAGATAACTGAACATCATCTCGTCCTCTGAGTATCTACATTCTATTATTTAATTGCCACCTTATGTAAGTAAAAGGTGCGACTTAATTACTGTTGATTACAAGTACTGAATATCAGCCACCATGCGTTATAATTCTGCTGAAATCATGATACACTACTGGGCATCAGATGTGATTCTCAGGTGATTTGCTGCGCTAACCAAATACGCGTTTATTTCAAATTAGTGCAGAATATGGGACAGGACTTCTGGTTTTAACTGTATGTCTATCTATCGCTAGTGATTCAAATTGTAATTGCAGTGAACGATTTGTAGAAAATTCCAGTGAAATTTTGCTTATATTTAAAAATAGTCCGCCAACGATTTATATTCCGCACATATGTGTACGGAATTTTTCGCATGGTTTAGTTGTTGCTGTTGATGGGGATTTTTAGAACAGGCATGCAATAAAAGTAATTACAACATGGGAGATATAGGGCTGCAACGGTACACTTACCTCATGGTTCGGTACGTATTGCAGTTTTTCGATGGTGGTACAATACGTATTGCGGTCCATTTTTCTAACATTATTCGCCCAAAAACTGATGGTGAATCATGTTTGCAATATGCTAGAAGCCTAGCATGCTGCTGGACTGCTGTGGCAGCTGTGCCGTGCAAAAATGCACTGCAACAAAAAAAAAACTGAATAATTTATAACCCCCTTCCCCCGTGGATGTGTGGTTTTATTCATTCTGAGCCAAGCTGAGGAATTTACCATGATTCACTATCAATCTCATCTTTGTATGAGGGAAAGCCAAAGTGTTTCCAGACAGGGGATTTAAATTTTGCAGATGGGCTGACGATACCTTCGTTGTTATTGGCAGTACATTTATTTCTGTCCCTCATGTTGTTACAATTGGATGTACTTCAGATATGACATGTGTGCACCAAGGCAAAACAGAAATACGCAAATAAACAATGCAAAACTTGATTGGCGAATTGTTGAATAATCAGCCAATAAATAATCATCTTACTTCTCCTGACACACATTCGGAATTACCCTAAGCTCAAGTGACGTCGAGTCGGTTATTTATAGATGCACGACATGCTGTTCTGTTTATGTTTGAAAACTGTTTGCTTGTGTCGACACTTACAAATTTTCATACAGACCCAATCCCCAACAGCCGTCCATTAAAACTAACAGCATGCTTCTATGCACTGCATATTTGGTAGATTAAAGCTGAAATGTTACAGCCAGGCAGCCCGTTAAGCTGATGTAGAAATCTGCACTCTTGACTTGGCAAAACAGGACAGAAAAAACACATGGTTGACCACGTGCTAAATGTACGACGTCAATATGAAAATAAGTGTTGTTTGTCACGAACCAATAGAAACATATCCCCCAAATCACATGATCAACATGGTTATGAATATTGAATATATTTATCGATTTGTCTGAACTGCACCAACTTCGTGGAAGACTCCACCACATCCGATTGTTTTATGGGCTTGAAATTCCACATTTTCTTTTATTGTTAAGTGATTTGAATAAGTTAAATTTTTAAAATAAATGTTTGAAATCATATGTACAAAGTTTTTTCTATTTAAATATTGACCACACCAACTATTACAAATATTATCCACCAAGATTATATGCCCAATTTCCCAATAAATTTTGATGATTCCAGGTCCATACAATCGGGTGAGTTACTGAGTGTGTGTGTGTGCAGGATGGGGGGCGGGAGGGGGGGGGGGGCAAATATGGACAAGCCCCTTCTATTTTTCAGAGAGAGGGAAAGGGAGAACAGTTTGATCCTGTGGAGAGTTTCCTTGAAATTCACATCCGACTTCATATGCCCTATTTTGGGGGTGTTGGAATTCTCCTGCTGCGATCGCTGTACCATGAGCGTACTGAAAATTAGGCTGAATGAACCGAGTATTGTACCGTGGAAAAATACCGCGGTACACCGAGACCGCGGTGAACTGTTGCAGCCCTAATGGGAGATTTCAATCCTCTTTATACAAGCTACCCGGCACAGTGCATTAGGATGGTCACTGAGTACCTTTATAACTTCTTGAAACCTTTCGTGTTTCTAAGCAAAAAAGAAAATATTTGTTGATGCAATGCAGCCAACTCACTTAGCTTTCTGTCCATCTCTTCACAGCGTCTGATTTCATTTACAAACTTTCTCTGGAAAGCATTGACATCGGGATTCAGCTACAATTAAGAAATTAAGAAATGTATAACATGTGCATTTACATTATTCTATATCCCTTTACCCTTACCTAACACCACAAGCAGACCAAGTAGACAACCTATGCATAAATTTCCTGAACAACTTAAAACTTTCATCTCTTGCAGCTAACAGAGAGTGTATGGCACCCTCATTGGAATATAAGTACATTGAGCTCATTCCAATGACGATCCGTAAGACAGGACCCTGCAATCACTTGAAAAAATGAACTGAATATCTCAAAACAGCTTTGCAATTTGATTCAATTCATTTTTGAAAATGGGACATACAACATTTTTGAATCTTTGTCTGGGAATGTTCATCCTCTATTCGAATGTTACATGATTTCAGTTTTATTCCAGGCTGCTTGTGATGTAATGCATTTTGTCAGTGCATTGAAACAATTTGAATCTTGAGAAACAACATGACTGCAGGCTGCAGGGACAACTGAGTTCAAAATTGGAAGGGTTAACAGATGCATGTACATGTAAATTGGAATGGGGAATGGATTCTGCATTGGAGGAACTGAAGTGTACAGTACAGTCGCCGTGGATTGGTCGTAATCCACACGTGGGCAGTTATGCCCACGCATGTGTTTACCAGGTAGTAAAAATCATCATCAGCAAAATTTTAATTAATGAAGCACCAGGCTGTGTAGGCTTACACTTTTACATCACCCCCGAAAAAAAAGTCCGCTGTGACATTTTTTTAGCCATCAACTGTTTCATTCAGCTGAGAGTATTTGAGTGATATTGTAAGATTCTGATTGGGTTCAGTTGTCTCCAGAAACAGAAAAGGCCATATTCAGAGCTTCCAGAAACTGTTTCCATTGTGAGTATTGTGAAAAGGGGAGGTAATTTAAAGTGAAAAAACTTGGAATATTTACTGTGTCCCAGCAAAGTGAATGGTGTATAGACTACAGATGGATGGTATTGGTATTTTGAGTTCAGTATCGGTTTCGGTATTTTCAGAAGGTTATACCTTGGTATCGGTTCAGTATCTGTCTCGACTAAGATTTGCCGATACAGTTAAAACTAGAAGTCCTGTCATGAATTGTGCGCTTATCTTGGCTTAATTGCACATTGGAATTGCACGCAATTGCCATATCGAATGGCATCCAAAGCACGGCTGGTTCTCCTAGTTACTCATAGCAAACACAGGCCATGTTCCTGCCAATGGACCTCCGGGTTACCCGGAGGTCCATTGGCTGAAACATTGCTTGTGCACAGGCCATATGTACAGAATTGGATAGCCTTACTATGGTCATGACACGTAGATTACCGTGCAGATTGACGTGCTATTTGTGTGCATTTCATGACAGGACTTCTAGTTTTAACTGTAGTACCAAAGAGGAACTCACATCAGGAAAATCAGAATAAGTTGTTATTGTATCATTGTACCATAATGAATGCAGGTTATTCATGACAGTTGCCCAGCCCATGGGAGAATCTTTGTGGAAATAGCAATGGGATCAACAGGGACATTCTTTTACAAACACAAATAACATCTACAGTCATGGTAAACGTACCTTAATGTTTAAAGACCTATTTCAGGCTTTTGTGATCTCAGAGCATGGGCCCTGACCATGCCATCTTTAGGTGGCCCTGCTGACAATAGACAAAACATCTGGTTAGCAGTTCTAGTCAGGTCTTGGCTGCCTGTTAACAGGCAGCCAAACCCTGACTAGAAATCACAGCTAAGCAATAGCAATTGGACATGTACAGGTTGTAGTCTAGTGGGAATTCATGACAGTTGCCCAGCCCATTGAGAATTAACATGAAAATAAACCTTTCAGCTGTTAGGCCTAAAAAAATAAAAAAATCTGTTTCTCAGGCCCTCCCGCATGGTTCTTTTGGCTGCCGCATGCTCTCTTTTTATAACCAATTTAAACTTAAAAAAAAATTAAAATTACATGTAAATGATTTATGTCTGATATTTTACCCAAGTTAAAAACATTGATGAATTTGTCTCTTGAGTGCAAGAAGGCTTTGCAATGCTTTAGCATTGCAAAGCCTTCTTGCACTCAAGGGATGAAATACACCACCACCCATGCTATTCTGTAGATTATAAGGCCTAAAACTCGAACCAAGAAAATGAACTTTTGATGGCAAAGAAGTAATTACTGAAATAAAAAATAAAATAAAAAACCGCTCGCCCGCATGCAATTTCACAAATAATGGCCTGAGAAACAGAAGATCTACTTTGTGTGGCCTTATCAAACCTCAACAGGGACTTATAAATAACAAATGCAGGAAAATTTGAAAATTCAGATGGCATCGTTATTCAATGATTGGTTCGGTTCATTTTTTCGGTATCCCCATGATCATGTTATCGGTATCGGTTTGGTTTTTCGGTATATTGCCCACCTCTACAACAGACAAATTTTGGAAATGAATAGAGCTGATACTGAATTGTTATGTAATTTAGTTTGAAGAAAACGATAGATGATAGATGCATCAATGCCTGCAAGTTTCTCTCCTGCGAATGGTCAGTATCGATGTTCTCTTCACTTCCTGTACACAGAACACTTCCTGGGAGTTTCTAAAAAGCAGAGAAATCATGTTCATTGATATTTTTATTGAAATTTTCTTTTTTGTTGCCGGGACTCAACAATACCATGCCTCACTCCAAATGGTTGAGAGATGTATACAGCACACCTCCCATTTTCAAAATCGAAAGACTGATTCAAATGCCCCAAAGAACAAACCGCAGGTAAATTATAAAATACTGTACTACCACTCAAATATTATTATTATTATTATTTATTGGTGTTTAAAGTCACATATTTCTGCACAATGGCTAAACGTGACCACAACAGTTTTACGGGTGGAGGAAGCTGGAGTACCCGGAAAGAACCACTGAGCAATGGCAAGCAACTGTCAACTCCCCAACATTCTAACTCCACACCACCAGGGTTAGCATTGGTTAAAGACAAGTGCAGAATCGACGTGTAGTACGCCTTAGTGCACAGCGTCACCGTGCCTCCACATGGACAATGGGGTGAAGTGTGAACCACTCAAATGGCATGGACACTTGAAAGTTTAACTATCAGTATTGATTTTGGTACAATTTACTGGATAAAGAATCAAATCACTCCACAAAGAACTGTTACAAGTGAAAGAGAAATAAAATACTATTTCAACAAAGTGTTTGGAGTATCCTGAAAAGGAAGCACTTATATATGATAACATCAAAATTAAAAAAAATACACAGTAGACTTCTCACACTGAACTTGTCCTGAAATGGTTAGGGCTGGGTGGTTAATTGATTCTTCAAGTTGGTTTTGGATCTTTACTTTTAAAACTAGAGCTGGCTGCCAGAGATGGTTAATCCCCTCTGAAAAAATGCCTTGATACAGCAACACGAGCAGAAACCAGGAAAAAAATTGTTAGTTAAAGGTCAATATGACCTTGACCCATGCCCCCAAAATACAGTTAAAACAAGAAGTCCTGTCACAAATTGTGCACTTATCTAGACTTGATTGCCGCATAGGAATTGCGCACAATTGCCGTATCGAATGGCATCCAAAGCATGGCAGGTTCTCCTGGTTAATCATAGCAAACACAGGCAATGTTTCTGTCAATGGACCTCTGGGATACCCAGAGGTCCATTGGCTGAAACACTGCTTGTGCACAGGCCATATGTACAGAATTTGATAGCCTTACTATGCTCATAATGCATAGATTAACGCACAGATCGACGTGCTATTTTTGTGCATTTAATGACAGGACTTCTAGTTTTAACTGTAATCAGATTCTTCCTATCATCATATCCAATTCACATTTCCAGTTTCATTCCGACTGACCCAGCAGAACTTTTTACTGGTTGAGTGCTAGAAGCCACTATCAATGCCATACTGAAAAGTGCTGAAAGCCCCTTTAGTTGCTTTACACACGTACAAGGTATGCATTAGTTTGTTTTGTCAGCAGTAGAAAAATGTTTTTTTATAAAATATTTTGATACAAATTATTGGAGATTTCAAGTAGGCACTCTCCAATAAACTGAGTCAAAACATTTATTTACAGACGAAAGATTGCTGAACAAAGGTCTCGTTTCCTATTAAAAGGTCATATCCAGGGTTATTGGATATCCTCGGCTAAATTGCAATTTTGAGTAATTTATTATTGGATTCAGTTAATAATTCTCATTAATGGTGATATGGCCAAAAGAATCTGTTGATGGTCTTGATTCAAACTGTGTACTGTCAAGTGCAGTTCAGTTGCAGGTCAAGGCCACAGGTGTGTTCAATGACTAACCCAGACCTGTTGGGACCTGACAATTTGCAGGTTACAAATGGGAGAATTTTTGTGGAAATTTGCTTTGAGAAAGCCTTTTGCAAAAATGAACAAGAAACCCATATGTTTTTTATTTGTCAGAATGATCATCTTATGCTGTAAAATCCTCGGTGGAGGAATGAGGAATTCCTATAACACAGTTTTATTTCAATCGATGAGTGAAAATTGGAAATTTATACCCCAAAATGAGAATATTTTGACCATTTTTTTAGCCATCAACTGTTTCATTCAGCTGAGAGTATTTGCGTGATACTGTAAGATTTTGATTGGGTTCAGTTGTCTCCAGAAACAGAAACGGCCATATTCAGAGCTTCCAGAAACTGTTTCCATTGTGAGTATTGTGAAAAGGGTAGGTAATTTAAATGTGAAATGTCCTCGGCCGTGTTAATGAGAAGCCGTGCATTTCTTGAAAAACCAACGTTTTCACCTGAATAACTGTAACTAGACCTAAGGCTACCTACCATTGCTGGTAGCAAGGAATCTTTGAAAAAATATTCTCGTGTGACAAATCACCTTTGAAAAATAAGTTACATGTAGTACTCTATCTGTTAATTAGAGAGCAGAATACAAATTTGTAGGTTAAAGGCCACTGTGGCCTTCACCTTTGGCACAAAATGAATAGTGCTCTTTCTAGGAAAGTTTTGGTTGCCTCTGTAGGCATAGTTTCTAAACAACTCAAAGAGTTCGAGGGTACTTGTTCTCTGGTTATCCCATATATTGCCTCTGTAGGCAGCCAAGACTTGACTAGAAACAACTGTAAAGCCACAGTAAGTACATGTACACATTCAAAGTAGGGCTGTCGCGATTATTCGATTAGTCGACTAACCGCCGACTATTGAAGTAGTCGACGTTTTTTATTTTTAGTCGATCGTCGTTCATTTTCAAGGTGGTACACGTCTACTACACGTCGGGGCTAAATTGCATTGTTTTGTGACGTGAATGATCAATGAAGGTGAATAACTTTAAATATCTAACCATAGTTAACATTCATATCCGGAAGACTGTACGACTGTCAGTGACTGTGTAAGAAAGAACACTCACAGTTACTCGAGAAGAATAGATTCTTCTGAATTTCTCCAGTCTTGTACACACAAATGCACCCATTGGAAAACCCAAAGCGTGGAAGTGACAAAATTATGACGAAAGTCAGAACGTCAGATCACTTCTCAAAGTTCGGAACTTCAGACTAAGATCCAATTTTAACAACTGACGAGGGAATGCACAGATCTCAATGTTCAAAATTTCGAGAAACTTATTGCAGAAAGGAAACATATGCAGGAACGTTCTTTGGTAAATTCATTTTAATTCATCGGCTTCAATCTAGTTCAAACTTGGACCCGCAGTCAGTAATATTATTTTTGGGGTTGGTACGTCCTACAGGACGTACCAACCCCAAAAATTTTATTACGGACTGTGGGTCCAAGATTGGACTACATGTAGCTTCAGTCGGGACCGATTTGTTGTTCCCACAACCCCACTTTGTCTGAACACACACACTGGTACCATTGTCATATTCAGAGTTTTACGAACAGAAGAATGATTTGCTAAAAAATCATGGGAAGCGACTATTAATCGACTAACCGTCGATTACTGGTCACGATTAGTCGATTACAAAAAATGATAGTCGCGACAGTCCTAATTCAAAGTAGAGCAGAAATGTATAAAAATCTTCAGGCTCTTAACTGGTAGAGTGTTGGAAGCCCATATTTGGGCTTTACTCTGATGTGCAGGTACAACAGCTTAAAGGCTTGACATTCAGGGGAAATGCTTAATATCATCTTTGAAGTGAAATTATTGTCTACTAAGATTTGCTTTGTTGCAATTTATGGGAGAGTGCCTATAGGCACTTTCCCATAAATTGTAACAACACAAGGATATGTGAACAAATTTTGATTACCAAAAATAATTTAGCACTCTACCAGTTAAAGGGTTAAAAAATCGTGACATCGACCCCGTAGCTGCGATGGGTGGTGCAATTTCACAAAATTCTATGTTCATCAAGGGCCATAACTCCAAGAAAAATATTTGGAACAACACATGCATTGAACAGTGGCTAGACATCAATAAGATACACTTACATGCCAAATATAAAGTCATTCCATTTAGTATTTCAAAAGTTATTGAGTTTTGAAACTCGTTGGTCACAGACAGACTGACCGACCGACATTCTAAGTTCATCAAGGGCCATAACTCCAAGAAAAATATTTGGAACAACACATGCATTGCACAGTGGCTAGACATCAATAAGATGCACTTACATGCCAAATGTAAAGTCATTCGATCACGTATTTCAAAAGTTATTGAGTTATGAACCTCGTTGGTCACAGACAGACCGACCGACCGACAGACCAACGGACAGACCGACATTGCCGCTTATAGAGCTGCTAGTCGCAGCTAAAAATCGCGACATCGACGCCGTAGCTGCAACAGGTAGTGCAATCTCACAAAATTCTAAGTTCATCAAGAGCCATAACTCCAAGAAAAATATTTGGAACAACACATGCATTGAACAGTGGCTAGACATCAATAAGATACACTTACATGCCAAATATAAAGTCATTCCATTAAGTATTTCAAAAGTTATTGAGTTTTGAAACTCGTTGGTCACAGACAAACTAGTTGGTCACAGACAGACAGACCAACCGACCGACCGACCGACAGACAGACCGACATTGCCACTTATAGAGCTGCTAGTCACAGCTAAAAATAAAGAACTATGCATTTCTATTTCAGTAAATGTGTGTGTCTGAGACAAAATATATTTTGTCAGGCAAAATCTTGTGAGTGCCTGACATTTTCGCAGGCATCAATTTGCAGGTCATTCATGGGATTGGTTTCGACAAATGAACGAGTATTCAAAATACTAATCCAGCCAGTCATCCAATCAAAAAAGAGAACTGTTTTGTGATTACAATATTGTACATATATAACACGCCTATTACTTTTCCTCAAGTTCCATATTTACAAATCTGCACAGAACACTTATTCCGTAGGGATTTCCATTGATGGATTATTTTTCCACCTGATATCATGGATCCATCAAAAGAACAAAACTCCACCCATTATCCTAATTGGCCAGCGGAAACACTGCATTCTGACCCAGATCAATTCAGAAGCTCCGATGACAGCTAATAAATCAAATGTCAATTGGAAAATGTATTTGTTCAAATCCACCAAAATTATACTTATGCTCAAAATGGGGAGTGATTTTATACAACTCAAGTTTGACTTTTAAGTGAAGAATAGGGCTGTCATGATTTTTTAACTTAGGAATAGATTAATCGTCGCAACTAATCGATTAATTGTACCTAGATGATCCTCTTCTCCCTCTCTTTAAAGTCATTAAAAATGAAGTTCAAGTCAGTTGACCAACCTCAAGTAAACAATGAAGACGATCCTCTTTTAGGTACATTCAATGCATTGATGTTCTGAACATGTGAACCATCAGTGTAATAATCAAGCCTGGTCGTCAGTCGAGAACTTCGCAAGTTCGCAACTGCTGACCAGTCTTGATTATGTACATAGACGGTTCAAAAATTCAGAACATCAAAGCTTTAAATGTACCTAAAAGACAAATGCCTCTAATGGCTTCTTGAGATTTAACGTTGATGTTCTTAACATTTTACCATTAGAAACACTAGTTTTTTCATCAATTTGTTTTAAATTATTAAAAGGCTAAAATGGGGTCAAATTTACTGATTCTTCGACAATGAAAAATACTAACTGACTTCGACATGACCGATGGACAATCGATTAATCGTGACAGCCCTAGTGAAGATCTCTCAGATAGCGCCAGTAGCATGTAATTTCTTAAAAATACAAACAAATAACCTATTTGGATACAATTTTCATTTATATTTTTGGGTTTACGTATTGATCTGTCTCAAGTTTTCTAATCCACCCCGAGTTTTGTTTTTGTTTTTATTTCAAGCCGACACCAGAGCTGTGTGATGTTTAGTTTTTGAATTTACCCTTTACCCAACATAACAGCCAAAACCGGCCAGCGCTATTCTAAAAAATCGCCAATTAATTTTTATTATATTTTCATTTTTTGTCTCAAAAACATAGGTTACGACCCCTCTTTGGAACGAGCTCGTTGAGCTCGTTCCGATGATGGGTCATAACCTATGTTTTTGAGGCAAAATATTAGTTGTTCAAGAATTTTGTTTGCAAGTGTTGTCAGCTTTTCATGTTAGGTAAAGGGTTAATAGAATCTTTGTTACAGAGATGTGTAATAAAACAAATAACACCACGTGAATGCGTTCATAAGTACAGCACTCATGCCACTGTGGAAGGATAGAACTTGAGGAACACATTCACACATCATGATGTTCTGTGTATGTATAACATTCACGCAGTTTGAAATGAAATTTTATGAGCTGACTCGATACTTACATCCTTAAACTGCACTAATCCGAGTTCTCCAAGTTCTGTTACACATGCATAAGCAGCCTCAGACTGTAAAAACAGCTGACACTGTGTCATTTCTTCACTTCGAAAAAATGACGTCATTTTGATGACACAATAGGCAGTATACTATATATGTTTCCACTCTAGGTAATTGCTGTGATAAATGTCTTCAATCTCAAATAACTGAAATAATAAAAAGGCAATAGTTTTTTTGAATGTATACAGTACAGCCACCATGGAATGATGGGCTCCAGACATTTTCCCCTAGGACATTTTCCCCTAAAAAAGTGTCACCTACAGTTAAAAGTAGAAATCCTGTCACGAACTGTGCGCTTATCGTGGCGTAATTGCGTGTAGGAATTGCGCGCAATTGCCATATCGAATGGCATCCGAAGCACGGCAGGTTCCCCTGGTTACTCACAGCAAACACAGACAATGTTTCTGCCAATGGACCTCCGGGTTACCCGGAGGTCCATTGGCTGAAACATTGCTGTGCACAGGCCATATACACAGAATATGATAGCCTTACTGTGCTCATAACGCGTAGATTAACGCGCAGATCGACGTGCTATTTGTGCGCATTTCGTGACAGGACTTCTAGTTTTAACTATAGGACATTTTCCCCTAATTTCAAATGAGAGGGGGGACATTTTCCCCTAGTTAGGAAGAAAAGTGAAGACATTTTCCCCAAACTAAAAAAAATTTAATTTCAAGATTTTGTTACAAGAAAAAGAAAGAATTTGTTCCATTTGATGTCACACTATTTTCAAAGTACTAAATAATGAAAGTGTCAATGACACTGTAGCTCAACTTGTCAAGACATGTACATGTATAGTATGTGACACAGCAATGACAAACATCTAGGTAATGACCTGATAACAAAGGTACATATAAAGTATTGTAACGGTCTGTGCATAAATACTGACCGTAGCCTGTAACAAATGTATAGGTAAAGTATTGTAAAGGTGGGTGACAGTCAGATGCTAAACTAGAAAAGAAATCTTTGAGTCCCAGAGTGGGTCTGACTGAACCCCAAAATATTTGTTCTCATAGCACAGTGATAACAAAGGCACCCAAAAACACACTCATTCCTGTCCCAAGGTGAAAACAAAGGTACCCAAGAAGTTTCGTGAAGATCAGTTCATAAATACGAGCTGTAAGGAAGTTGTGACAAAAAACGATTGGACCTAATTTCGGTACAAAATGGCCACTGGCAGCCATCTTGAATTTTGGACCGCACTCAGAAACACTTGTTCTCGTCCCAAGGTGATAACAAAGGTACCCTACCCAAGAAGTTTCGTGAAGATCGGTTGATAAATACAGCCTCTAGCCTGAGCCGTATTGACATGTGCACTTACAGCGTATAAGTTGCACTAAATAAATCAAAATTCATCTAATTTGCATAATTTCTGCACGAGAAAATTTTTTTAAAAAAACCCGTACTGTATATGATGTATTCCATTTTACTAAACATTCATACAAAAATTTATTCAAATCAGAACTTTCATACAGAAGTTCTGTACAAAAGACTGATTGCACTAATTTTGGTACAAAATGGCTGCTGGTGGCCATGTTGAATTTTGGACCACACCCAAAAACACCTTTTCTCATCCAACGGTGATAACAAAGGTACCCAAGACGTTCTGTAAAGATCGGTTCATAAATAAGGCCTCTAGCCTGAGACGTATAGAAGTTGTGTACAAAAAACTGACTTGACCTAATTTCGGTACAAAATGGCCACTGGTGGCCATCTTGAATTTCGGACTGCACTCAGAAACACTCGTTCTCGTCTCAAGGTGATAGCAGAGGTACCTAAGAAGTTTCGTGAAGATCGGTTGATAAATACAGCTTCTAGCCCGAGCCGTATTGACATGTGTACTTACTGTGTGTAAGTAGCACTGAAAAATTCAAAGTTCATCTAATTTGCATAATTTCTGCACAAGATAAAAACCTGTTTTGTACTAAACATTCACACACAAAATTTTTCAAATCAGAGCTTCATGTGGAAGTTCTGCCCCAAAATCTGATTGCCCCTAATTTTGAACAAAATGGCTGTCAGCGGCCATCTTAAAGTTCGGACCGCACCCAAAAACACTCGTTCTCGTCCCACGGTGATACCAAAGGTACCCAAGAAGTTTCGTAAAGATCGGTTCATAAATGCGGCCTCTAGCCCGAGCCGTATTGGCATTTGCACTGACAGTGCTGAAAGTAACACTAAATACATCAAAGTTAGTCTAATTTGCATAATTTACGTACGAGGAAAAAAACCTGTATTATATGTGATGTATCCCATGGTACTAAACATTCATACAAAAAATTATTCAAATCGGCACTTTCATATGGAAGTTCTCTGCAAAAAACAAATTTCTGCATCGTCGGTACAAATTGAATTTCGGACCGGACCCAAAAACACTCATTCTCGTCCCACGGTCATAACAAAGGTACCCAAGAAGTTTCGTAAAGATCGGTTCATAAATACAGCCTCTAGCCCGAGCCGTATTGAATTGTTGATGGACAGACGGACGACTGGCCATGGCATAAGCTCAAATTTGGCTTCGCCAAAGTTGAGCTAAAAATTAAAATTTTTTAGTAAATTTTGTTTCTTAACATACCTACCACAATTGTTTACAATTGGCTGTAACATAAGTGCAAGCCCTACTTCGGAACTAACTCAAGCTTTTAGAATCTTTTCCAAACGAGTTGGAAAAGTACTAGAGTGCAAAAGCACGAAAAAGATCGAAAAAAGGGTCGAGCGAGACCAGCGCTCGAAATTACAGGTACTCTCTCTGCACACCTCTTGCGTTTACCGAGCGCATGCGCAACAACCGTGACGTCAATTCCGTATTTCCGCCAACGAGAAGTTTGTGATTTAGCGGGGAGGCATCGATATCAAAGATATCCCCAAGGAGGGTGGGCCTCCGGTAAACAATTGTGGTAGGTATGTTAAGAAACAAAATTTACTAAAAAATTTTAATTTCTTTTCAACCTACTCACAATTGTTTACAATTGGCTGAATAAACAATAGGAGGAGGTGAATCACATAACCAATACCAACAAGAGTAGCAGAACGAAAGCAAGGATGGCAGAGAACAAAAAACGAAAACCTGTAATGAAGAAAGAGAGAAGGCACCTGAAAAGAACAAGGCTGAGAGAAGCGCAACCTCGACAAAAACAATTTAACGAGGGTGCACCACAGCCTGAGCAGCAACGAGAGGGCCTAAAGAATAAAGGTCCTCAGATTGCTGCTGAAGGTGGCGGAGATAAAAGGAGGAGAAGGTAGAAGCATTCCTCCAGTAAGCCGCATTCATAACATCACGGAGCGAAACAGAATTGGAGAACGCCCAGGATGTAGAAATGGCACGAACCTCGTGAGCATTAAGCCGGTTCGAAACAAGATCCGATGCAGACAAGCGAGAATAAGCCAGCTTGATTGCAAGACAGATCCACCTGGAAATAGAATGGGAAGAGATAGACTGCCGCTTAGGAATGAGAGACAGAAAAAATCTCTTCCGATCCCTCCTAATGAACTGAGTGCGAGTAATGTAAGACTTGACCGCACGAACAGGACAAAGAAGAGGCCTCCGTCCATCTACAGCAGGGAGAGCCCGAATGCAGATGGGAGGAGGTACCGAATCGGGGAGTTGATTCTTAGCCAGAAAAGAGCAATCAGTAGTGAATGTGACACTGTTAGCCTCATTTCGGAAGAAGGCAGAATCAACAGATAGCGCATGAAGCTCACTGACTCGACGAGCAGAAGCAAACGCTAGAAGAAAAGCTGTCTTATAGGTGAGAAAACGCATGTCGGTCTCAGATAAAGGCTCGAAAGGCGCCCCCTCCAAACAGTGCAACACCCATGCCAAGTTCCACTTGGGTGTAAGACGCAAAACTCGAGGCCTCTTCAAAGAAAAGTGCCGAATAAGTTTGGAGAGGAAAAGATTACGACCGATGCACCGCTTTCCCACATAAGAGAAAGTATCAGACAGCATAGACCGATAGCCCTTAATCGTAATAGGCTGGAGGCCCTTGGAGTCAAAAAGAAAAACCAGAAAATCCGCAATTTGAGCGATAGACGGATCACGGTAATTCACATTGTGATCTGAACACCAGCGGCAGAAAACCTTCCACTTGGCGGCATAAGTCATTCCAGTGGAAGGTCGCCGCGATGCAGAAATGCACTCCACTGATCGTCTCGAAAAACCTCTACGTCGGAGACTGGACCTGATAAAAGACAGGCGTGAAGGGACAGGCTCGCCAGGTTGTTGTGATACTTCCTGGGACGACCCTGTGAAAGAAGATCGCGACGTAGAGGTAGACGAATCGGTCGATCGGCCAATAGAGGCCGCAGCAGATTGATCCACACCCTCTGTGGAGACAGGGGTGTGATCAGAATGATCCTGCAACTGCAAGCACGAATCTTCGCTAAAACTTGAGGAAGAATCGGTGCAGGAGGAAAGGCATAGCCGACCCAGCCTGTCCAGTCCAGAGACAGAGCGTCTACTGCAAATGCCAGAGGATCTGGACAAGGGGAGACAAAAGTCTCTACCTGATGATTCCAGCGAGTAGCGAAAAGGTCGACCTGAGGACGACCCCACTGCTCGCAAATCGCCTGAAACACCGACCGATGTAGCATCCATTCGGTTGGAAGGACACTGTCGCGTCGGGACAGGGAGTCTGCTAGGACGTTGAGACGCCCGGGAATGTGTCGAATGGACACCCGAGCGTTCACATCCCGCGCCAACAGAAGAAGATCCCGAGACAGCCGATACATAGGAATCGAATGAGTGCCTCCCTGATTCCGTATGTAGGCCACTACTGTCGAATTGTCCGAAAGAAGTAGGACAACATGGTCCGACAGATGAGGGATCCAAAGCCGAAAACTCAACAGAAGAGCAAGGAGCTCCTTCTGGTTGATATGAAGGCCCACCTGCTCGCTGTCCCACTCTCCGTGAGTAGACAGACCGAGAGGGTCCAACGTCGCACCCCAGCCCTGATCGCTGGCATCCGCAGTAAGGATGCGATCGACCAAAGGAAGATCCAACGGAACACCCTGTGTCAGCCAGGGAATATCTGCCCGAGGGCGGAGGTGACAAAGCAGAGACCGAGGAATAGTGAGTTCCAGGTCCAGCGGATCTACATTCGGACGCCAATGATCCAACAGGAAGTGTTGGAGAGGTCGGACAAACAAGCGACCGAGCGGAATGAGATCGGTCACCGAACCGCAAAGGCCCAGCATCCGAAGGAAAGTCCTGGCCGAGACCGAGGAAGATTGAAGCAGGTCCCGAGTCAAGGCGGAAAGAATCGTCGCCCGAGCCTGGGGAACCGACACTACATTGTGAAGAGTGTCGAAATCCATCCCCAAATGACGGAATCGCTGAGAAGGAAGAAGATCCGACTTCTCGCGATTGACTCTGAAACCCAGCGACGCTAGCAGGCAAAGAAACTGCCGGACATCGAACTCCAGAACAGCAGCATCGTGGTGCCATTGGAGGATGTCGTCTAGGTAGGCGGACGAAGTCACCGCCGACTGAGTGCGATGGAAAGCAAGCACATGTGACATCAGTCGGTTGAAGGCCCAAGGAGCCAGGTTCAAACCGAACGGGAGAGCTCTGAATTGAAAAACTCGATCCCGAAACGAGAACCGAAGGTATTTCCGTGACGCCAGATGAATGGGTACATGGAAGTAGGCATCCTTCAGGTCGATACTGGCCGCAAAATCGCCCTGATGAACTGAACGTCGAACCGACCGGAAAGTCTCCATACTGAAACGAGGAGCAATTATGTACTCGTTCAGGGTACTCAGATCGATGACAGGACAAAATTGGCCGTTTTTCTTCGGCACCAAGAAAAGTCTCGAGTAAAACCCCGGTGAAAGGGTGTTCCTGACCACCTCGATCGCCCCTTTGGTGAGGAGATTGTCGATCTCCTGCACCAGAAGGTCCCGACGCAGAGAATCTGAAGGGACCTGAGTCGGAAGGGGCACCCGAGATAAACTGGGGTGCCGATGGAAGGACAGTCGCAGACTGGAATGAATGACGTCGAGGACCCAAGAGTCCGACGTTATCTCTGTCCAACGGTCGTAAAACAGCGACAGCCTTCCTCCGACTGGAGGCGAATCGAGGTGAGAACCTTCACTTGCGGCCTCGACGAGGCCCCCGAGAGGAGAAACCACCTCGGGAAGTGACAGAGTCCAGAGACTTTCCAGCCTGAGGCTGCCAGCGGGCCTGGCCACGTCGGCGCTTCTTATGAGCAGAAGGAGCAGACGGAGCCGAAGGCGTCGCCGACGAGGCAGACGCAGCAGCACGCTTGGCGGGCCTGGAATGACCCCCACCCGCAGCAGCAGGTGGGTCAAGCTGTCTCAGCAAAAGCTGGTCCTTCGAATGACGAAGAACTTCGCCACGAACAGCTTCCACGGAACCATGGAACAACTGAGGTCCTACCAAAGAGGCAGACCTCAGAACAGCACGTTGCTCAGAAGGAAGGGATGGTAAAGAATCCAAAACCGCATCCCGGCGTGCCAGCTCCAAATTGGCCGTGTTACAGGCGTGAGCGTGAGTCAAGTTCATAAGAGCCTGTGACAAAACGCGAAAAGGCGCCTGAGCGTCATCAAACTCCCCTGGTGGAAAATATTCAGCCAGAGCAGCGACGACATGGTCCGCGAGAGATAACATACCCAGCATCTCTCAGGACAGGCCCACCATAGACTCAACTACCGACATCGGGAGAACTGCCGACTTAGGCTTAGTCAACCCGAGGGAAGAAGAATCCTCATCCACAGTAGTCATCCCTTGGAAGACTGGTGGAGAGACGGAATCGTAAACACGAAACCGCGATGGAGGCAGGAAGGCATCAGCTCTAGAAAAGAAGGAACCCTTGAGGGCCTTAGAACGCATTTTGGCGTCTAAGCCCTGGAAGGACTCAACCACCTGAGCCGATTGCAGAGGACGCAAAGCCCCGGAGCTAGAAGGCTCAACAGGGTTACGGCGCTCCACAGTGGACCGCGGTCGGACGGTCACAGAAGGCTGGTCGGAAGGTAGAACGTCCGGCAATAAGCCAAAGACGAAATCCAAAGCCTGCCCCAAGACTGACGAGGGGGGACCATCACCTTCAAGATACTCGTCATCCTCCGTAGCAGAGGAGACGTAGCCCAACTCGGGCTGACCAGCAGAAACCTCCTGTGAATACTGTGCAGTATCCAAGGGGCCAGGCGAGACATCTCGGCGACCGACCAAAGGAGGTTGTGCCTCAGGAGGCACAGGGAGGCCAACTTGAGGGTTGCCAGAAAGCAACCGGGTGAGCGCCAAAACGGCCTGGCGCAGGTCACCCTGAGAATCCGTCGCAGCAGAATCGCCCGACGGAGTGTCCTCCCAATGGACCCTTCTGGTAGAAGAACCCAAATCCTCAGAAGAGACCGACGGCGAACGTCGATCGGCAGACAGAATAGGAGCACGGTGAGAAGACACCGGAGGATAGTCCAGATTGTGACGCCCAGGAGCCATCACTGGCCTCTGCGAAACAGAAGGCCCTGCCTGCAAATCCTCGAAAGGGACCGACGGCGCACGTCGATCGGTAGCTGGACCTAGGACACGGTGAGAAGACACCGGAGGATTGTCCCAAGAATGACAGGAACCTGTCATTGACCTCTGCGCAGCAGACGGCCCCAACTGCCTATCCTCTGAGACCGACGGCAAGCATCGATCGACACCCAGACTCGGAACACAGTGAGGAATCACCGGAGGAAGGTTCCGAGAGTGACAGCTAACCGGGGCTGTCACTGACCGCTGCCGAACAGCAGGCCCTGGATGCCAACGTCCCAACACCATCCCGCTAGCCGGCACACTAGCAGGCGAAGGTGGAACAATAAACGATTCACTCGAGGGACGAGGAATCGCTGCCGAAGCGACCGGCCGGCTCAACCGACTAGGAGCAAACCTAGCCAGATGAGACGGAGCAGACAGCAAACCCGCACAGCCTCGCCGCGAGGCTGAGAACACACAGACACACCAGCAGATACAGCCTCGGTCCCCCGAGACTGTAGACCATCCCCAGAGGAGATGGAAGAGCCACCATCAGACAGAATAGGATCTGGAGTAGCAACCCCCTCAACAACGGTCGACGGTGTAGGAGGCAGATCGGAAAGGGTTACCGAGCTGACCTCGGAAAAGCTCTCAATGAAAACAGACGCCTCAATAGTGACATCCGAAGACAAAGAGACCGCGGTCTCCTCATCAGGTATCACAGAACAAACACCGTCAACAGTTGCAGAGGAGCTCGCCACAGAAGTCAGATCCGAATCCTGTGTGACAGAGTCACCACGTGCACCAGCAGAAATGTCTGCAACGGCACGGCTACCCTTACCCCGAGAACGAGGGGTTCTAGCTCTGGAAAGAACCACCTTGTTAACAGAAGCCCAAAATTTAGAGGACCAAACCCCACAGATACCACATGATTGGGCCTGAGTGCAATTGTTGCAAGTGACACATGTGGTATGGGAATCGTCCACATGTTTCACCTGCAAACAAGAGGTACAAGGAATAGTCTTAGGCATGATATAAATACAACAATCAAGCTTCCCGCCGACGGAAAACAGAACGAAGGTCGTGTTCACACGTG
Source organism: Pictodentalium vernedei (assembly GCA_031216915.1). Taxonomy (NCBI): domain Eukaryota; kingdom Metazoa; phylum Mollusca; class Scaphopoda; order Dentaliida; family Dentaliidae; genus Pictodentalium; species Pictodentalium vernedei. The sequence goes on from CM062297.1 coordinate 72,485,952, forward strand.
GGGGAAAGGCAAGATAAAGTGTGAAAAGAACAGCAATAATAATACAAATTAACATTAAATGAGAGTAATAATTTGGTAGCTTGAAAAAGGATACAATCCAGTAGCACACTAAAGACGATTAATAAGGTGTTCACGAAGAATTAATATCATAAACAGCACAAGTCACAAAAATTTCCGACCATGAACAATGGCGGAAAATAAAGGAATTGACGTCACGGTTGTTGCGCATGCGCTCGGTAAACGCAAGAGGTGTGCAGAGAGAGTACCTGTAATTTCGAGCGCTGGTCTCGCTCGACCCTTTTTTCGATCTTTTTCGTGCTTTTGCACTCTAGTACTTTTCCAACTCGTTTGGAAAAGATTCTAAAAGCTTGAGTTAGTTCCGAAGTAGGGCTTGCACTTATGTTACAGCCAATTGTAAACAATTGTGAGTAGGTTGAAAAGAAATAAAATAGGTTGAATTACTGTATAAACAGTAAGCTTGTCAATCTGTCACACACAGTGTGCTGGGGGGGGGGGTATTAAAATAAATCGACTTAAGCCTTTTTTCATCTCCCAAATAATGGTAGTAGAGCTCAGGTGGGACATCATGGAATTTTAGCTCAGTTCCAGTTCCATCTTACATTTTTCCATTTTTTAGATGTTGCAGCTTTAACCTTCTGTTTCTATTTCATCAAATTCCTTTTTGTGGTGATTATAAATATCTGACTTGGTTACATGTAGATGTATGTGCAGTGTCTACCATTACTTGTTGATTAGCGGATTACTATTTACAGTTAAAACTAGAAGTCCTGTCACGAACTGTGCGCTTATCTAGGCTTAATTGCACGTAGGAATTGTGCGCAATTGCCATATCGAATGGTATACAAAGCACGACAGTTTCTCCTGGTTACTCATAGCAAACACAGGCAATGTTTCTGTCAATGGACCTTCGGGTTACCCGGAGGTCCATTGGCTGAAACATTGCTTGTGCACAGGCCATATGTACATAATTTGATAGCCTTACTCAGGGTTGGGGTATTTGTATTCAGTCATATTCAAATACAGTTTATTAAGTATTCACATGTACAGTTAAAAGTAGAAGTCCTGTCATGAAATGCGCACAAATATCACGTCGATCTGCGCGTTAATCTATGCGTTATCACCATAGTAAGGCTATCAAATTCTGTACATATGGCCTGTGCACAAGCAATGTTTCAGCCAATGGACCTCCGGGTAACCCGGAGGTCCATTGGCAGAAACATTGCCTGTGTTTGCTATGAGTAACCAGGAGAACCTGCTGTGCTTTGGATGCCATTAGATTTGGCAATTGCGCGCTATTCCTACGCGCTATTAAGCCAAGATAAGCGCACATTTCATGACAGGACTTCTAGTTTTAACTGTATTCAGTATTCACTGAATGTTATGAATACATGTACATGTATTCATATTCGTATTCAAATACATTAAAATTTGAGCTGTATTCATGAATACATTTTGAATACTTTTTGAATACTTTCTATATTTTGAAATTAAAGAACCATATACTGAATAAAAGGTTTGAAATCACAGATCAAGCCCATTGACTCCAGACAACAAATACACACCTCATATCAATATTAAAGACTTAATAATCCCTGATATTATTTATAAACCACCAAACACGGTTTAACCTCAGAACGCCGTCCATCTAATATTTATACAAGGGGATGAGTGGTCAGTCAAACTGTTAAAGTCTGTATCAATTAACTGACTAACTATGATTTTCCGTCTTTGATTCAGACGGAAATTATAACGAGCTGCTCAACAGTTGATTAAAAGTCAGTATGTTTGTTTATTTGTTTGTTTGTTTGTTGAGGTGTTTGATACTTTTTTTCTTTGATTTAATGAAAGCATAATTTATGATTACATATCAGCATAAATTATATAAATCCCTCACTGATTCTAAATTCAAACTTGTTTACAATGGCAAGTGCTCAAGTTGATGTTAGATTTATTCCCAATAGACGTGGAGGCCAAAATTTAGTATACGATGGATATAAATTTCGTATACATGTTAAAACACAAGAAAAATTCTCGAATCCACTGGAGATGCAGCCAACAAAATTGTCCAGCTACAATAAACACAGCAGATGGTCTCATCACAAGTTTCGCAACATACACAACCACCGAGCAGATAGAACAAATATTGCTGTCCAGATATTCTTGCAAAATATGAAGGAATGAGTTAAATGCGAGTCAAAGTCCGTCCCAACAATTTACCAAGAAGAAATAGCAGGTAATTATCTAATATTTACAACAGTAATTTAAAATTAATAATAAATAATTAGATGATAAATAATAATAATGGGTGTACATGTATGTGTGTGAGAGAGAGAGAGAGAGAGAGAGAGAGAGGGGGGGGGGGTAATTAAATGCGGGTCAAAGATAATAGATAATAAATAATAATAATGGGTGTATATGAGAGAGAGAAAGAGAGAAAAATTATTAGGTATATAATCTGATTTTACTACTTATATTTCTGAATCTTTTCAGGGCTGCGTTCAAGCGAATCTGTGTAAATAATTCAAGCTGTGCCACATACTACAGTGTACAAGCCAGTCTGTATCGAGCAACGGCCCAGAATCGTCCAGGCAACGTATAGATGCTTCTTTAGTGCAATAAAGGAGAAGGCAGCAGAATTGAATATTCCCCTTGTGTCATCAAAAGTAGTGACCGACTTTGAAGTAGGGGCCCAGAATGGCGCTTCAGAAATATTCGACTGTGAAATTAAATTTCAAATGACGAACAAGTTAATATTCTTGTTCGACGGCCATGTGTTTTGCCTTTTGTGCGCCTGTGTGACATCGAAGACGTTTGGCTGAATGCTTTGGAGGAGTCAGATCAAGAGAATCCTAACGTAGCTAAATTTTGTGATTATGTTACTGAACAGTGGTTGGAGAGTGGTGGGAGAGCTATGTGGAACCACTTCGAGACAGATGGTGCACGTACTACAAACCATCTTGAGGGGAGGCATGGAAAACTGAAAAGATTGGGTGCTAGCCATCCCAATACATGTATATACAAATTTATAGACATGATAAAAAATGAGCAAGCATTTGTGGAGGCAACAATCATTCAACTCGCATCAGGAGGTACAGTTAAAACTAGAAGTCCTGTCACGAACTGTGCGCTTATCTAGGCTTAATTGCACGTATGAATTGCGCGCAATTGTCATATCGAATGGCATCCAAAGCTCGGCAGGTTCTCCTGGTTACTCATAGCAAACACAGGCAATGTTTCTACCAATGGACCTCCGGGTTACCCGGAGGTCCATTGGCTGAAACATTGCTTGTGCACAGGTCATATGTACAGAATTTGATAGCCTTAATATGGTCATTACGGGTAGATTAACGCGCAGATCGACGTGCTATTTGTGCACATTTCAAGACAGGACTTCTAGTTTTAACTGTAGGCTTGCACCAAAGAGAAAGAAATACCGTAGAGTGGAAAATAACATTTCAATGGAAAAAGGTAAACTTTTACAGGGACTAAAAACCCCCATTGAATATGCAGACAGTGTATCGAAAATGGTTGGACTTTAAAGGGTTTATTCATGTGTTGCATAATAAATGTATTATGTTTATAAATTATTATTATTACTGAGACTAAAATATATGTGTCTTCATCACACTAATTATCTCGTTATCAAGTTAGAAACAGACTATTAATTAATCCCTATTGTTCTCCTACTACCTCGTCCGATGTATGAGAACAATAGGAAACGGCATTCCGAGGTGATCCCCCAAACACCTTGTCTGAAATTTATGCAATGAAACAGACAATAGACTTAATTATCAATAAACTTGTCACAATACAACCTATTTATGTAACAATGGCCACATATCCCCATGGCTTTTTAAATTGTTGAAAACATGGACAATAAAAATAAAACCAAAAAACTTGTGTTATTGGACACAACTCAGTTATTCAATGATACTATATTCTAAAATTTTTTAAAGTTTTTCTATTTATCCATTATTTCACAGTGAAAACACATATTAACTTTACTAGTCTTTCTTATGTGGTGTCATTGCAATTGATACTTAACGCCCAGGAGGAAACGCCAGTCTGTGATTTTTTAGAGTTAATCCACTCACATTTTGTGATGTGTTATCCATGGAGAGTAGTCTAATTACTATGACACCCATAGAGTGGATTTCCCTTCAGGTAATTACTTTAGCTTTCCAACAAAGCATGGTAAGCACAATTAAAGTTTCAGCTAAAGGACCATCAGTTTAAAAATGACTTTTAACCCAACAAACAAAAAACTTAGAGGCCTTGCTAAAAATACTTCTAATTTAAAAAGTATTCAAGTATTCAAAAATGTATTCTTGAATACATTGTAATGCATTTGTATTCGTATTCAAATACATTTGAAAATTTGTGTATTTGTATTCGTATTCATTAAATTTCAAAGTATTCGTATTCGAATACATTTACAAAGTACTCACCCCAAGCCTGGTCTTACTATGGTCATAACGCGTAGATTAACGTGCAGATCGACGTTCTATTTGTGCGCATTTCATGGCAGGACTTCTAGTTTTATCTGTACCGAGCTCAGGTTTACTCGTTTTGTTGTCAGTTTTCTCAAAATAAGCTGTCAACATGTTGTTTGATTTGCAATTCACCACTTTTATGAGATGATTTCCTGTCTGTTTCATGGGAAAATTAAAACACCAAAATGTTTGATATCTATACTCGCCCAAAAAAGAAAGTGTGCATTGCAGAAATTGATCAAACTCCAAAAAATATAATTTCGTAGGTGTAAAGAGTGTTAACCTGTTCATGAAAAAGTTATATTGAACACAAAAACAGCTTTCCCCGTTAAAATTGCATTAACGTTAAATGATGCGCTGCACGTTTGTGAAAAGGCATGTTTTGCACATGGAGAGTCTGAAAATTCATGCAGCAGTGTGAATCCTTGGGTATTTAAACACTAAAGTAAGGCCTTCCTATCATTCACATTCAAACTTGCTCTGCTGTTAAAAAGACTCCACATTAGCATTAACATACCAAGATTGACATGGAATCAACGTCTCCTTGCCCTGGGTATGATTAGAGCTGGCAGAACACACAGAGAGGTTGCCCAGTATTTGGACTGCCATCATAACACTGTAGACAGGCTAGTCCATCGACATGCACAACATGATGGCGTTCGAGACCGACTCCGCTCCGGGAGACCCCCGAGTTACCACCCCTGCACAAAATCGGTATATCCGTGTCGTCCATCTCCAGAACCGGCAACAAACAGCAATGACGACAGCCAGACAGCCAGGAACATCCCTAACCTGAGACGGATACATCCTCAAACAGTAATCAACCGGCTGAGAGAATACGGCTTACTTCCTCGAAGACCTGCAATTCGTCTGATTTTGACGTTTCATCATCGTCGTGCTCGACTGCAATGGTGTAGACAACATCTCAGGCATCCCTTACACTGGTGGCGACGTGTTTTATTCACAGATGAATGTCGTTTCCATCTTTCATCATCAGATGGCCGCCAGAGAGTGTACAGACGTCGAAACGAACACTACGCAGATCCATGTGTCGTGGAGCGAAAACCATTATGGGGGAGGGTCTCTCATGGTGTGGGGTGGCATCACTACCCGTAACAGAACTGAGCTGGTCATTATTGATGGCAATCTCAATGCAGCCAGATATCGTGATGAAGTGCTTACACCTGTTGTTGTCCCATTTCTGCAACGTCACAGCCCCGGAGTCATTCTACAGCAGGACAATGCCCGACAGTATCTGCAGCAACAAGTGGATGTTCTTCCCTGCCCCGCAAATTCCCCCGATATCTCACCCATTGAGCATGTATGGGAGGAAATGAAACGTCAGCTATGCCGGCTTCACCATGCACCGTCAACACTTGTGGAACTCCAAAGACAGCTTATCAGAATATGGAACAACACTTCCATGCTAACTTGTTCGCTTCCATGAGGCGTAGATGCACAGCAGTAGTCGATGCAGACGGAGGTCATACCAGATATTGAGTGCGTGACTTTGTTTGACCCTTAGTGTCTTTGACTCTCCATGGCACCAAGAGTATTCGTCGTAGCGTAATGAAATTTCTCGTGTTGATCACAAATTGATTCATCTGTGATTGAATAAAATTTCCATGAATGAAAATAATACATGTATATATCTTTTTTTAGTGTTATTTTTTAGCATGCACTTTCTTTTTTGGGAGAGTATAGAATTGCTTTTGGTTTGGTATTCGGTATCCCCAGAGTGCTGAAACCATACCAAATGAAAGTGTCAATGACACTGTAGCTCAACTTGACAAACTTGAACTTGGTAAGTTATAAATGAAATGGCAAAATGAAGATCATTGGTACCAACGTCATTTTTTTTGCCAGTGGCAACATTTTTTGACAGAAACCGAAGAAAATCGATAGCTCCCATCTAGAGGCCTCCCCAAACAAGCATGCCAGGTTTCAAACCCTTGTAGGGTGTACAAAAGGGAAATATTGTGGTCTGACTAGATTAAATTCTAAGAACGTTGGCCGTGGCAACATTTTTTGACGGAAATGGAAAAAAATCGATAGCTCCCATCTAGAGGTCACCGTAAATAAGCATACCAGGTTTCAAAGCAATGTAGTCATAAATGTGCCCTGTAGGATGAGCCAAAGTTAAATATTGTGGTCTGACTAAACTAAGTTCTAAGAATGTTGGCTGCGGCAACATTTTTGGATGGAAATTGAAGAAAATCGATAGCTCCCATCTAGAGGTCACCCTAAATAAGCATACCAGTTTCAATGCAATCAAATAATAAATGTGCCCTGTAGGGTGTGCCAAAGGGAAATATTGTGGTTTGACTAAACTAAGTTCTAAGAATGTTGGCCACGGCAACATTTTTTGACGGAAATTGAAGAAAATCGATAGCTCCCATCTAGAGGTCACCCCAAACAAGCATACCAAGTTTCAAAGGAATCTGATCATAAATGTGACCTGTGAGGTGTGCCAAAGGAAATTGTGGACGTACGTACTAACGTACTAACATTAGTACGTACGCCGACGGACAAGAAGTGATGGCACTAGCTCAGCTTGACTTTGTCAAGTTGAGCTAAAAATCGGTCTACTGCACAGCAGTGACCAGGGCTGAATCAGTTCATAACGGACTAGCCGAGAGTTAAGTGACTTTTGTTCCTTGCTGTAGTAAACAATACGATTTTTATTTTGATTATTAAATACATGTAAAATGTCCAGCAACGTTACAGTTAACACTAGAAGTCCTGCCATGAAGTGCGCACAAACAGCACGTCGATTTGCGCGTTACATGTATGTCCATAGTAAAGCTATCAAATTCTGTACATACGGCCTGTGCCCAAGCAATGTTTCAGGCAATGGACTTCCAGGTAACCCGGCGGTCCATTGGCAGAAACATTGCCTGTGTTTGCTGTGAGTAACCAGGAGAACCTGCCGTGCTTTGGCTGCCATTCGATATGGCAATTCCTATGCGCAATTAATCCTACATGTGGATAAGCGCACAGTTCATGACAGGACTTCTAGTTTTAACTGTAAAGTAGTTGGGAGTTTCGAAGGGAACACTAGCCAGACAAGAGCAAAGTGGGCAGCATAAATAAAACGTCCACAAAACCAATATAGGATAAGATGGGGAAGCAAAACCTACACTGATCAAAGTCAGGACTCCAATGGATGGGTTGAGGTGGGAGGGATTTTGAAACACTTGTCACCTCAACGTTTTGTCAGTGAATGAATTACAAAACAAGATGATCATGTGACCAGAATTCCCTGTAAAATCCCATTGGCCATGACAGCAGCGTGCAAAAGGTACTATCCTTTCTAAAACATGATTGAACATTGGGAATCAGTGAAGCAAATAGAGCTCCACTGACCCCCAGTTGATTTGGAATAAACATTATATAACCCATTAAACCCTATTGTACTTGAGCAAACCAGAAAAATTTATTGCTGCATAAAGTCAATCATCATTCTTCTGGTTTTGTATTTATGAATGTTGATTGAAAAATGTTTTCCCCCTTCTCCAGTGGAGAGTGGTTAAAAATTGGCCGACATGATTGTAAAGACTCCCCTTCCTGAAAATAGAAAATCTTCTCTGTTCAGACAGGGAGAGCACACACATACATGTAACGCTCACATGTTTACATCGAGAAGGATGGCAATCAATCATATTTACTGGTGCTTAACGCCACATCTGCCGCTGTCGCCACGATAGATATAGTTCAGCAATCTGAACATAGTTACTACCCCCCTACATGTACCTTCAGATTCCTCCCATTCAAATCTATTGTAAAATTCTCCATCCAGTTTGTTGGGGAACTTAAAACACGAAAACGGGAACACATATCAAGCTTTTGCCTTTATTATAGGGCTGAAACGATTAACCGGTTGTGATTTCCATAACTGGTTAACAGTAATTGTAACCACATATAACATATACCAACTCAAGTTGAGGATATGCCATTTGAACTAAATCATGCATTCTATTTCTCTATTTCTTTTGTCGCATCGATGTTTTGGTGGCTTGGTCACTGTTAACAGTCTCAAAACAGTTGAGATACATCCGGAGGGCAGATAATTTTTCTATCAATTATAATTGCTTCAACAGAGGATAATTTTACAAGAAATTTATTCCAAGTTATAAAGATGAGAATGTTATACAAGGTTTGTGTGTCCATTTTGCACTTCTGCCTTCTGGTAATTTGCCATTGCTGTCTCGACAAAAAAATAAGTAGACTACCAGATGGGGAGGGGTGGGGTGCTATCAATTTCACATGTACATGTAACCTTGAAATCTGCTATCAAATGGAGCCTTCTAGTGGCTTTTCGGGAGCAAATGCTCATTTTAGGGGGATGGCAAAAATGTTCCCTTTTGACGGCATATTTCAATTTTCCGTAAAATTGTAAAAATTAATAAATATACAGTCATTCAAGGTATAACGGGTCACCTTTCATATTTTCGTTTATTTCTCTCAAATAAAATGAGTTATCCAAATTTTGTTTTTCGCTATTGACAGACAGGTACATGTATCTGACACTCATTATTGCTGCAGAAATCTTCAGATAAAGCTTCTGTTTATTTTATAAAATTAGATTGTTTGCCTGTCGCAATTTGGTCAGTAATGGGTCGATTGTGTCTATAAAGAATCGCCCTCTTCGGCACCCACTAGCGATTTATTTTCCCACTTTTTACAGTTAAAACTAGAAGTCCTGTCATGCAATGCGCACAAATAGCACAGCGATCTACGCGTTATGAGCATAGTAAGGCTATCAAATTCTGGACATACGGTCTGTGCACAGCAATGTTTCAGCCAATGGACCTCCGGGTAACCCGGAGGTCCATTGGCAGAAACATTGCCTGTGTTTGCTATGAGTAACCAGGAGAACCTTCCGTGCTTTGAATGCCACTCGATATGGCAAGCGTGCGCAATTCCTATGCGCAATTTATTATTATGCCTAGATAAGCGCAGAGTTCGTGACAGGACTTCTACTTTTAACTGTATGTATTTATTGGACACAAGAAGTCTTTCAGACCTTCATTTTAAAAAAATCCTGGCATGTTATACATCGCATGCCCAATATGACGCCAAGACGTGTGGCTTCTTTGGTTGCGGGTGGTTTCTTTGGTGGCGTGTTGATTTGGGAAAACGCCTCTTTGGGCACAAAAAGGAAAAAGGAGATGCAATTACAAAATAATAATATTAAAGCACTGAAATAAAGTGCAAATTGGTTTAAATTTAATGATACAAACATTACAATTTCTTACCACTAAATTTCCAACTTTTAAGCATAATATACAGTGGAATATTTTGCGAGGTACAAGTACAGTATGTGGAGAGAGGATTGTAACTAAATCACCTGCAGAGTAGAGTTATCACCCAAACTATAACTTTCAAATTTTGTATATATCGACTAAAAACACAAGCAATGTTTCAGCCAATGGACCTCCGGATTTAACCCGGAGGTCCATTGGCTGAAACTGTGCTTGTGCTTGTTATGATTTGCAACGAATTTGCAATTATTGCTTGGGTGGAATCTCCACTCTGCAGGTGATTTAGTGATAATATGCTCTCCACATACTGTAAATGCAGTTCATAATTCTGACAACACAAGTGAAAATCAAAGCACCGTCTGGACTCTTGAAGTTTTCATTTGGGACATTTTGGGGATCTTGAATCTGCTGCTTGATAAAAATTTTTAGGAATACATGTATAGCACTCGGTGATTATTCCAGCCAATCAGGTCATCTAAAAACTAGGGTTTACCAGGAATTCCTCATTGACGTACAGGCTTGGCAATTTCAGGAGAGAGATTTTTTAGCTCTCCTTACTGCCCTCCTGAAAGAATTAAGGAGAGCGAAAAATTGCCCTCCTAAATATTTTGGTCTGCGATGATTGAGATTACATGTATTATGCTTACATTAAATTTTTGTTGTAAAGCTAAAATGTAATTTAACTTCGAAGTCACATAACATCACGTAATTTCATTTTGAAAGTGGTTTAGTGGTAAAAGGTAATGGCTGCAACCATACCCAAACACAGTTGCAATCATTTGAAGCAAAATGGGTCACAGCAATATTTTTTTTTCTGTCAGTTTCAAGTTCAACAACTGACATCACAGTTTGAGGGGTAATTATTCAAGGAATATTGACACTATAATATACTACCATTACTACTATCCTGTCACTTGAAGCACTTGCACCAGGATGTGACTGTAGATTCAAGCAGACCTGTTGTCCAAGAAAGTCATACGCCTACTACTACCACCTTCAACCCCCCTTGGGGGGTTGAAGGTGGTAGTGGTAGGCGTATGACTTTCTTGGACAACAGGTCTGGGTACACACACAGGTCTTGTCAAGCGTGTGTTCGGTTGTTGAGTGAGACATCTAGATGTCTAAGAGATTTCGCTTTACCTTAGTAAAGTTAATAAAATCACTGATGTAGTCTGTTGGTTTCAGTTTCAATGAGTTCGTTCAACCCGATACTTAAAATGCTGTGTAAAGCTAATTGCTCTCCTAAGCTGATTGAGGAGAGCGATTTTTTGCCCTCCTGCATTTTTCAGAATGCCAGGCCTGGACGTAATCAACTTTGTGTCAGTGACTGTCACGTGATGCTAACACTTCAAATATGCACATTCTTTCAGAAATTTAGTGTCAATAAATTCCACATTGATATTAAATTTATCGGATTTAAAACTTAAAATGGCAAAAATTAATATGGATTATCAACAATTTGTTCACAATAGCTTGATCCAGAGCACAGTTTAGGTATGACAATGCCCATTTCATGAAATAATATGTGAGGGTAAAGTAAAAATTACTGCCTATTTTCGTGATATAAACAATGAATACAAAGGATAACAGGTACCGAGAAACGTTTCATGTTCCTCGCAGACCAATATTATCATTCAGTGGCATGATGTATACGGTTAAAAAAATAGTCAACTATGAAGAATAATAGTAGGCTATAGCACCTTACGACGGTTATTCGATTAATATAATAGGCAAGGCAGCCTAGTGTCTACAGACACAGTCACAGTTTCTGAAACTGACATTGTTGACGTAAACTAAAAAAGTAACTGCTTTTTTTCCCTGCACGCGATTGATTGTTCGCCGCAAATTGTTATGGCACGGGAGATTGCGCGTGAGAGCGGCCCCGCGTCATTAAAATGAAGGTCTGGTCTTTTGGGTCTTCTCTGAATTAATTTCACCACACCAGTCACAACTTTTACAGTGGAAAGAAGTGAAAACGAAGTGGATCAAATACAGTGGAAAGAAGTGAAAACGAAGTGGATCAAATACAGTAGTTTTGAATTAATTTTCTAAAAATATTTCAACTGGAGCAGTGTTTAAATAGCTTTTACTGTGCATGTCTGACAGTGACCCGGTATTGACAACTCGACTCACTGTTGAAACGGAATAAACATATTGTGATGCCAGATATTTATCCCAATTATTTTATCGTGAATTTGAAGCGTAGACAAACCTATTCAAATAATAATTCTTACATTCACACTCTTTATATTTCTCTTCCTGTAATTGAGACAAAAACTTTTTTTGCGGTTTCGCGTGTCAAAATTTTCTTCCGGCGCACTAGTTCAGCGATCCGAACGTAGTGGCTACCCCTCTACATTCAGATTCTTCCCATTCAATCCTATAGAAAAAGTTCCCATCAAGTTTTTATGGGAACTCAAAACTTGAAATTAGGGATATATATCAAGCTTTCACCCTTATTACCGGCTGCAATCGATAGTACACGTATTTCCTTACATTTGGGGAGAGTTTATTAATCCAAACTAGGTTTTATCCTTTAATTGTCGTCATTTGTGTACTCGTGAGGCGGCGACGGAGATTTCAAAATCGGCCATGTTTTTGTTTAAATATAAAACAGTAAAAACAATAACCCGATAATGGCGCCAAAACGAATAGACCATTTCATCAGTGCAGAATCGGAATCTTGATCTCATTCGCGCAGAGGAGGTCATCAAACTCGGTCGCATTCGCACAGAGCAGATTATCAAACCCATTCTGCGCAATTGCGATCGAATTTCCTATTCCGCATCGATGAAAAGGTCTATTTGTTTCGGCGCCATTACCGGGTTATTGTTTTTACTGTTTTATATTTAAACAAAAACATGGCCGATTTTGAAATCTCCGTCGCCGCCTCACGAGTACACAAATAACGACAATTAAAGGATAAAACCTAGTTTGGATTAATAAACTCCGCCCAAATGTAAGGAAATACGTGTACTGTCGATTGCAGTCGGTAATAAGGGCGAAAGCTTGATATATATTCCTAATTTCGAGTTTTGAGTTCCCATAAAAACTTGATGGGAACTTTTTCTATAGGATTGAATAGGAAGAATCTGAACGTAGAGGGGTAGCCACTACGTTCGGATCGCTGAACTACCGGTGCACATTCAGTCTTTTTAAAAAAATCACTTTTGTCAACAAAAAACAACAACGAATTCGCGAAACCTTCAAAGATGACGGGCAAAAAATAACTTCACAAAAATGGAATAAAATTTTAGTTTGAAATGCTCTTCAAATTCGATTTTTGTAAGGCTCAACATCGCCTGACCCGTTATTTCCTGAATGACTGTACATACACTTTTATTTGGATTCAGAGTGAAGACTGTAACTTAGTGTAAGTGATGATGAAAAATATTTTTAAAATACTCAGCACGGCATTTTAAAAGTCAGTGGACCGTGAAATCATTTAACAGACCATTAAATCATGAAGAAAATGTCCACAGCTGAAAACTGTAACAGTGACGGTGTAGTGGTTGCGGTATTTGCATGTAGCCAGTCGCAACTCCCTCGAGATTAAAGTTTTGCATAATCCTTAAAACGAATGTTTTTATGATTATGTGCACTTTTGAGTTGTGAAAAACTATCCACATGCCATATATTTAAAGTTTCCGTCTTTTGTTTGTACTTACCTGCTGTAAAACTTTCAATATGTCTCAAACTCTGAGAAACTTTCTTCCCACTCACAATCGCTCAGACATCACATGACCAACCGAATCCGTGTGACAGGAGGAAGCGGAAATTCCAGACCAAGTCAAATGCATACAATTCACCCGCTGGCCAGGCCGTCCTCCAACAATTTGACCCACAGCGTCTTCCAATTCAGCCTGTGCCGTCCACTGGAAACTTACATCGCCAGGCAAGAACTTAGCAATATGTGTGTGTGTGCAGCAAATAATTTCTAGCAGGGAAGAAAACTCAATATTATCAGCCTGATATTAATAGCGACAGCTCACTCTAGTAAATAAAGATCATTTGTAGATTTTTGGAGGAAAGTTTTTTCGAGTCTGTAATGTAGCAATACGGAGGACAACTTGTTTAGAGCAAACGATAGCACCGAGAGGGTGGGGATAAGGGGACAACTGCCCCGGGATTTGGATTTTTTAAAAAGTGTAGGTTGACCTATCGATACGCCTGAGCTGAGATTCGGGGGAAGTCTTTTGGTACATGCCTTCAACGCCGGTGGAGGTGGCAAGACTTAGTTGCATTACTGACCAAGTTCCATTCACATAATAAAAACACATGTTCCAGTTTGTTGGTTCTCCAACGGTCTTTCCCGCATAGTGATGGTCACGTTTATCTTTAGAGACAAAATGCACAATACACACAGAAATACAGGTAGTAAATTACCTAAATTGTAAGGAAATAATTGAGTAGATACTGTCAGGAAAATGAAAGAGAATGCTTCTTCTAATCGGTCATACTAAATACAGAGGGATACCGAGGTGGAGAAAAATAGGGGTGTGATTGGGGTGAAATAGGTATGGGTGGTGTGTTATTATTATATAACTAGATTTGAGCTGTATGTAGATGGTTTTAATGCCATATTTGAGAATTATGGGCGCTAAAGTAATAGCGTTCGCTTAAAAATCCTCCCCTTGGTATTCAGTAGGTAGCTTGGTAATTAGTACTTACAGTGACTGCATCTCGGCAAGCAACCTCGGTAATCGACAGTGTGAATTCTTAATCATAATTATTGTGACTTGTTAATTAGTTCTCGTTGTTGCTGTCGGCAATTGCAATCAAAGCCTGCTTCCCAAACTCAACGCACATAATATGTACCATGGATTTGAAGGAGAATGTGCTCCACAATTTTCACAAGACACACAAGAAAGAAACCGTAAGTAATATGACTAGCATTATCTTCAATTCAGATACAGGCTTTCTCACGATGGAAGACCCGTTGCATACAAAGAAATTTCAACTGACCTATCGACAATTTATAGAGACAGCAAATATTTGGCATTGACACGTTCACCTAAACTAAAATCCAAAGTATTCGAACCAAGACAGGGACATGTACTGACATCCAAAAATCATTGTCAAATAACAACCGCGAGAGTATGAATAATATTATAAAATTGGAAAATGAGTGTACATTTTTTAAACTGCCACATTTGACTGACAGACTTGAATACATTGCTATGGACCAATATCGTGACATCGGGAATAATATTTTCGGAAGTGGAGGTCTAGTAAGCACTTAAAATTATTTTTTTTTAAAGCTGCCAGAAGTGAAAAAGTTCTGTCGGTCCAAAGGCGTGATAAAAGATGATGGGAGTTTTATTTTTGTCGAACATTACAGTGATCTGAGTTGTGATACTCAATTACCATTTACGTACTTCATCCAGACACCGAGGTAGCATCTTAATTGCTAAGCTACCTACTAAATATCGAGGGGCAGTTTTCGGCGACGGCTCGGTCTACATATATCTTGCATTTACTCGAATAAATCAAATGTTAAATCACATATATTGCTTCAAAGGACTAAATTATATGCATGCACATATATTTAAACCTTTTAAACAACTCTTACTTACTTACTTTCCCTCACCTAGGTATCCCTTGGTATTTAGTAGAACCCTTCCTAGTTCGTTCGTTCGTTCTACACATTGCACCGGGGTTCGTCCTCGCCCTCGCCCTCGCCCTCGGTGCCCTGAGGGTATAACTACTGGGCAAATGCAATACAGCAGGCGTACTAATATGAGATCGTAGGAAGAAAATGATACTACAAGAGGCCACAGGCAAAGTATGGATACAAGAGTTCCCTAATAGCATTTTCACGAAGTTCAGTACTTTTGGGGGTACTTACTTACCTACATATTCAACAACTGCGTGAGCTAAAATTTGACCCTCGACTTCTTTTAAAGAAATTAGCCCAAAATGAGTTACTTTCAGTTCATCACAGCTGTTAATCATAAACATAATAACATAATAATAACACTTTGGCCGGCCGCTGATTTGTCGCGGTTCTCGTATGAGAAGGCCCTGGTTACCCCTGTTCTACCAACTGCCTCCCTATTCACACGCTTCTTCTCTCCTCCCAACACTCGGAGACGAACTGCTTGATGACATCCCTTGCCCTATTCTTCCCAATCTCTCCGATTAGCATAATAACCCTCTCCTTTGAGTCGCCCCCCTAACCACATGTCCTTCATTCTCCCATCTAACTTCCCCATTATACTCCCCGTGAATCTTGTTCTTTTTAGACTTGTATTTCGGGCATTCTAGAAGAAAGTGTTCCAGGGTCTCCACCACGCCCAAATTACACATCTGGCATTCCGTTTCACCGTTTTTCCCAATTTTAATCCTCAGCTCCAGGGACCGCGACCTCAGCTTGAACAACAGTTCCCCCCCCAAAGGTGCCATCAAGGTACTCTTCAAAACCAGGCTTCTCATTATCACGCAGGCCACCCAAATATCTCTTTGATTTGACCCCCTCTCGCCAATTACGGTTACAATCCCCCATAACCCATTCTCCGACGATATTTTTACCCTGGTTTGCCCCAACGTCAAGGTACGAGATCTCCAATGAGAAGTTTTCTACTAGCTCCCTCACTTGGACCATCCACCCCGTCTCGATATTTGAGTTGAAAGTTCTCAGGAACATTACTTTACACCATCGGCTATCGGGGAGATTTACCAAATAATTAAGATAACCGAGTTTCAATAGATCTATCCTGTCCTTGATCCCCCTCCACCCAAGCTCAACCCTGATTGCTTCCAGCGCTGCGGCATTACTCGACCCCGTTATCCATCGGCCTGCAACGTTCTGCAGGATTTCCAAGCTCTTAGCAGCCGTCTGGTTTAGGGGTTCAACCTCCGTACCGTATGTTATACTTGGTAGACCCACCATTTCCCAAATGGTTTTCCCCACTAAAACCTTATTGAAACTGTTTCTCCCTATAAGTTTCATTTGGTTAAGGATTCATTCGCTTCCCCTTCAGAATCAATTTATTTGTGTGGTTTCGGTACATGCTCTTCCTGTGATGTTTATATTTACCCCCAGGTACTCATAGTCACTAGTCTCTCCTACACTAAGAAGTTTGCTGCTACCTTCCGGAATGCAGAACTCCCCCACTCTCCACTTTCGAGAGGGGTCCACTTCGCGGCCCACAGGTATAACTTTGCTCTTGCTTTCATTAATTTCGAGTCTCCATTTGCTCCCACATTTCCCAACAATCCCTAGCATTTTCGCTAGCCCCTCTTCGCTTTCTGACACTAACACCATATCGTCTACAAAAATAGCCCTGGGATCTTCAAGTCCCCAACTGCTATCCCCTCGTCGCTATGCAGGAGTTCATCTCCTAAACCTTTGATGTACAATGCAAACAGAATTGGCGAAAGGATACACCCTTGTTTTAGGCCTATCTCCATAGGCACACTTTTTGTTGTAATGTTTCCCAGGCTAGGTTCACTCTGTACGTCTTTATATAATGCTTTCATAATTCCAACAAACAATATCCCCTATTCTTTCACTTTTCACCACATGTGTGTTCTGCGGAATGCCATTATGTGACGTTTATAGATGTGATTGGATTGATGACAACAGAAGATTTTGCGCACAGGGACGATGTGAGGTAAACTTACCCCTTACGATCCCTTCAGTAGTACAATGGTACTCTTCCACGTGCAGCAGCCGCAAAGAAGAAGAATCAAAGGATCCAGGAAAAACACAAAGACCTCGTCCGCAACACAAGCGGGCAGTCTATAATATTTTCTTTGTTCTAATCTTCGGGTATGTAAAATCTACAACTTACATGGCGTGGCTCATAGATAAAGTCCACTCCCTTCATTCACAAGTTTAATCGCTCTCCGGACGTATAATTTTAAAGTGGTGAGGATTGTAAAAGTGCAGTCTTATTGTTCTTCTGGCCAGTATAGTCTGCCACCTGTGGTTGTCAATGTGGTCCCGATCGAGCCCGCATTTACAAGCATAGCCTGTCTCCCGCTTGACCAGGCCAGTCTCATTGAAGTTAAAAGGGTTATCCGATCAAACATTATTATCTAAATGAAGAGCAAGCAAACAAACCGAAGGTTTTTGTGCACCGAAGGGCGGGAAACGGTGTGGTGTAAACTTACCCCCTGCCAACGCTTTAGAAGTACAATGGTACACATGCACGCCAGAAGCCACAGGTGAGGAGGAGTAAACGAGCTTAGAAAGCTACCAGGATCCACTCCGCCACAATACCGACTGGATGCATATAAAATCAGCCACGCATGTGATATAACACACCGAGAGTGTCCACTTCCCCATTAACAAGAATAGTTCGTCCCAGGGAGTTAAAGATGTTGTTGATTCAAGTAGTAGACTTTGTTGTTCTCCAGGCAAGTATAATCTGCCACCTGTAGAAGTTGTTGTGGCCTTGGTCTAGCCTTTATAGAAAAGTATAATCTGTCTCCGGCCAATTCGGGTCAGCCGCTCCCGAAGCACACATCCAGTGCACGAAGGGTTGTACGATACAAAAGTCTGACACCCCTTAACCGGTCGATGCTCCAGCTTCCGTTCGTTTAGGCCGAGTGTCGGGGAGTAATTTTGACTCCGCCAAGACGAGATAAGCTAAATGCCGGAGCCTGGTCGGACTGCTCCAGCGGTTTTGCAGGCGTCCTGAGCTCGTTTAATTACGACCGAGTAATTAATAAGAGCCAGCCGCAGCCTGGATTGGCTGCCAATTGTCTGCGATGGAATCACTCAACAACATCGTGTTTGTTCGTAATTTCTGACCGGGCAGAAATGTTGCCCTCAGAAAGCTTCCGCCATTCCAGTTATTTTTACTTGCTGAACGAACTTTCAGTGTGGAATTGAATTGATTGCTTTTGCTGTAGAGTTGAGATGTCGAAATAAATACACAGAACGGTACGCGTGTGTGAATGGGTTAACCGATATGGCACGAGTGCCAGCGCCGAAGGAGAGAACGAGAACAAGTGCCATATCGATTAACCCATTCACACACGCGTGTCGTTCTGCGTTTGTTACACGCCATCACGTATATAAAAACAATTATTAGAAGGACACTCAGCAATTCATTTGACAGCTACATGTATCATCACAAAGAACACATTTTATCACCAACCAAATTTGTGAGGGGAACCCGTGTTACTATTTCGTTCCCTGGGTTCCAATGTGTTCTATGTGCCTACTGGTACATAGAACACCTGGAATTCAGGGGACGGTTTGTAGCTCGCGCTAGGGATTCAAATTGTAATTGCGGCGCACGATTTGTAGACAATTCCAGTGAAATTTCGCTTCTATTTAAAAATAGTCCGTCGACGATTTCTGTTCTGCACATATGTGCGGAACGGATTTTCATTTTCCGCATGGTTTAGTGTTGCCGTAGACGGGGATTGCATAGAACAGGCGTGTAATAAATACATTATAAGTTATAATGAGTATTTCAGTACACTGCAAAAAGTATAGGTTCTCTTTAGAACCAAAACTGGTTCTAATCTTGTCCCTGAGATGGAACCAGTTCTGTTTAAACAGTATTTATTTCAAATCAAATAAATTTATAAAGATTAACATTAAATATTAACAGAATTAAACATAAATTGAGGGGGTTTCAGCCGTAAGTTTAGAGATTATACGAGGTTGTCTCAAATCATTATTAAACAAAGGAGATATGAACAGTTGGCATATCGAATCAGTTTTGGTTCTGAAGAGAACCAAAACTGGTTCGATATGCCAACTGCTCTTATCTCCTTTGCTTCAAAATGTTTGGCGACTGCGATGAATAATCTCCAAGTTTACTGCTGAATCCACTTCAGTTCATGTAATATTCTGTTAAAATTGAATGCTAATCTTGGTAAATTTATTTGATTTGAAATAAATACTGTTTAAACAGAACTGGTTCCATCTCAGGGACAAGATTAGAACCAGTTTTGGTTCTAAAGAGAACCTAGATTTTTTGCAGTGTAGTTCACCCACTGTAGTGTGGATGACCAGGGCCACCTCATGATAAATCTAGGTCCTGAATGAACAAGTCGAACGTTGACTTTGCCGCGCGGTGCAACGGAGCCCAAATTCAATCATAGACAAACAAACACAGCCACAACCACAGTCGCCATGCCTCACATAACAGTACTGATCACTGTCGCATTACAACGCGACGACGTCCACTCCTATACAGCCACCAAACTCACAGGCCCATGACAGGGTGGAATCTCTAAATGCAACAAATCGCAATTCTCTCGACACTCGCGTACACCTACATCACTGCACATAGGCAAACACACACATGCTAGCACCCCGGAGTGGATACTGAGAGATAAAAACTACCTGCTGCATAATAAGTATCTGTTCATCGCACCCCCGAATATATGCCGCATTGTCGTTCCTGGGTGCCGCTCATTGTCTGACCCTTTCCCGACTGACCCATCACTAACACCGCTATATCACGTCAATTCGCGTACATGCCGACAGCGAAACTACAGTACAGTCACAGGCAGACTCATGGAAACACCCAGAGTTGATACGGACAGAGCAGTCGGAAGTGTGTGTGTGTGTGTGGGGGGGGGGGGGGGGGGGGGTAGTAACGCCGGGGCCCGGCGGTCCGGGGGGCCCGCGATTGAACCGAGAGCAGAATAAATCCGTTGAAACTCTTTAACTCTGGGTCAACTGAGCGTCCAAACCAATCAGTATGCATGATGCACGCTGATTGGTTTGGAGCTCAGTTGACCCAGAGTTAAAGAGTTTCAACGGATTCATTCTGCTATGATGCATGCAGCAAATGTAGCATGACAGTAAATCGCTTAATGCTGAGAATTCTTACCACATGGCAACGCCTTTGTATATAGTTTTAGGTAAGAGGGAAAGCCCCATAAAAGAGACAAAAAGAAAAAAAATAACTGCAAGATGCAGTCGTGCGGCTGCAGCTTGCAGTTATTTTTATCCTCAATGTACCGTCTGTATGCACTAGAGTATGTCCACATGCTTTATCATATGCCATCTAGTCTTTGAGATGCAATTGAGTCATAATAGATATCGGCCGGGGGAAGGGTGAATATTTTCATGGGTCCTTGGTAAGTTGGGTTTGAAACAAGGGGGCCCAGGTGGTACCATCTAATTGCCCCCCCCCCCCCCTCCCCTGGGGCCCGTATTTTCTCTCGGCGGCCCTGGATACGGATAGGCACAAACTACCTGCTACATAGAATCTGTCCGCCTACCCACCCCTCCATCTTCCGAACAGATGCCAGCATCTTCGTGGCGGGGTGCTACTCATAGTTTGACCCTGCCCCGACCAACTCATCTCCAACACTACCATATCACATTAACTCGCGCAGACATCGACAACGCAACTCCAGGCAGACAGGCACACTAATGCAATCACTCAAGTAAGCCGCATAACTACCTGCATATCCATACGGCAGATGCCAGCATCGTCGTTGTTGCTGGATGCAGCGCGCTGCTTGACCCTGCACCGACCAACTCAACAAATCACTAAAACTTACACCACTAGTCTGAGGCATACTTATCCAACAAACATAATGATTTCCTCAACCCATTTTGTGTGTATGTGTGTGTGAGGGTGGGGGGGGGGGGGGGGGGGTCTTCAAACACACCATCCTACCTCCATGAAGGCTTGGTGGATGACCCCGGCGTTCAAATATACTATAAGAGTTTTCTCATATCCTATTTTATACTCGTTAAGATATACCATACCGCGACCTCCCCCTAGCTGGTGTTGCTGCTGGTGTTCTTTCTTCTTCTCTTCAGTCCGACCAGGCTCCCCATTTTGCTTTGTCTTGGCGGAGTCAAAATCACCCTCAGATGCTCGACCTAAACCAACGAAGGTTCCGCGTCATCCTGAGGCATCGATCGGTTTAGGGAGCCTCAAACCTTTGGCGCCTATGATTCTTTCTTGTTCTGGATGTATGCTTCGGTAGCAGCGGGCCTTACTCAGCCTTACTCAGCCGGAGAATACTATATTTGTCTAGGAAGGCTCGGTCAGGGACATAACAACAGTAACAACAAGGTGGAATGTATTCTCGCTGTTTTATCGGTTAATATTATCTAAAAACAGTACAGCGAATTTGCTGTTCATGTTAGGTGAGACAGAACGTAATAAATTTGTATATATCTGAAATTTTATTATAATTTACCAAGGCTTCTTACGACTTTCTCGACACTTTTGCCAGCATAATCTTACTGTTGTTGGCCAAGTTTCGTAACATATATACGGATTGATGCTTCTGGGCTCAGCCTGATATTTGGGGAGTTTTATTTTAAGATTATTTTTTTGGCACTCATTTAGTTCGGAAAAGAACTCGTTGTCATTAAGTCTGTTAAGAGTTTTAAACGGCGTTTCTAGCAACTCATTGTCAGCCTACTTATGGATGGTTGCTGTTCTTCAGGGAGGGGATCGGAGGGCTAATCCTAGGGCGTAATCTGGGGCGCAGTTGGTGTTTGTTAAGGTTTATTTTACTAGGAGTTTTTGATTATGTATGCCCCGTATTCGGGACTGCTCGGATGAATGATCTGTAGATTTAATAAGGTGTTTTGTTGGGACCACAATCCTTGCCTCTTATCATTTTAGGAATCTGATTGTCTTATTGGCTCGGGCTACACTGTTGGAAAAGTAAGTGTTTAGGGATAGTTCCCCGTCGATAGTTGTTCCGAGGACTTTGGTCTCGTCGCAGGTTTTTTTAAGTTTGGTGTCTTAAAATGTACAGTTTGACGGGTAGCACTTGGAGGTTTTTTGTTATGCTAAGTTTTTAAGTTTTATTAGGGTTGGGCTTGATGCGCCATTTTGCGCAACGGTCTTCTAGATCCTCTAGAGCGTCTTTACGTCGACACTCGATGATGTCAAGAGACCTTTTAACAGTGTAGAGATCCTTTGTCATCGGCGAACTGTGAGATTTCGACCTGGTTCCCCCCACATTGTGGATGTAATTTACATGGATAATGAACAGGTGGGGGACCAAGACCGAGCCCTGGGGGCGTGCCGACCGCGAGATCCACTTCACCTCATATTTCGCGATTTACTC
This sequence comes from Pictodentalium vernedei, assembly GCA_031216915.1. Classification (NCBI taxonomy): domain Eukaryota; kingdom Metazoa; phylum Mollusca; class Scaphopoda; order Dentaliida; family Dentaliidae; genus Pictodentalium; species Pictodentalium vernedei. Next base: position 72,508,750 of record CM062297.1, read on the forward strand.
TTACTGTAATTTTCCAGTCAGTGAGGAAGTGGAAGATAATCGGAGCATTTTATGGGAAGATTCATTTTAGTAAATTTATATCTCATGCCGTTATTTCCATACTGAGTCGAAGAATTTTTTAGACATCCAGTGGAACCTGTCCTAATTTCCTTCGGGGCAAGAGGTCTCCATATAATCAATCAGCCCGTATACATGATCTATGACCTCCTTGTGGTTACGGTAGACTCTTTGCCATTTATTTTAAAAAGTGCGTAGATTCAAGACGGGTTCTGAGTTTATTGGTTCAAATATTTTGCCCATGCAGCTCAGAAGTCTGATAGGTCTGCAGCAAGTCTGATAGGTCTGTAGCTTGACGGGTTGTTGGGGTCTTTATCTGGTTTGGGGATTATCGCCCCTACCGCTACTTTACATACAGCATTTTGGGAAGTAGCCAACGTAGAGGCAGCGGTTTGAAGTTTGAATAAGTCACTCGATAATTGTGTGTGTGTGTAGGGGGGGGGGGGGGTGTAAGGATTTTGTAGGTGATTTCGTCTTCACTTTGTGAAGAAGAGTTTTGACATTTACGGAGTATGTGCATGATTTCTGTGACCGGGATGGGGGCCGCGAGGTACCCGTCGTTGCCGGGTTCTTGTATGAGGGTGAAGTTAGGTTAAAAGATTTGTTCGTTACAGTTAACAAACTCGTTGACTTCATGTTTGAAGACGGCATCGAAGTTGACACCGTCGTGCGTTTCCTTGAGTAATTCGGCAAAGATGTCAGAATTTGCCTTGTCATAAGAGCTTTTGAACCATAGGCCCAATCTTGAAGGTGGTGGTGGTGTGTGTGTGGGGGGGGGGGGGGGGCGGGGGGGGTGTAGCTATTTGATCTTTTGCTTTTTTGACCGTTAGTAGTTTGAAAGTATCCCAAAGCTTTTTGTTTTGGGGTTGTGGCGGCCGTTCAGTTTTCCTCCCACCGATCGCGATTTCCGTTTTTCATTGTCCGTTTGACTTCGCCGTGAAGGTGATTATAAAAGGTTTCAAGTTCGCCTTTTTATTTGGTTCGCTATTATAGGTCATAAAGGCTTTTATTTTTTGCTTTAAAATTTCCATCGTTTTAGTCAAGATGCAGTTTTTAGGGGGGTAGAATGGTATCCTGGGGCAGAGTTCTGCGAACGCTTGATTAATACTGTCAATTAGGTTCGTACAGGCTACTTCGAGGTTTTTTTTTTTCGCTTGGAGGTGTTATTCTGCTGAAGTTTAACCTTTATGGGTGGGGTCGTACTTAGCTGGGCCTTTATCATAGGTGAGGGTGGCATGTATGGGGAGAAGATTGCTCCCTAAATCATCGTCGCTAACATGGAAGTGGGCCATTTAGATAACCATTTACCCAACGTAACGACCAAAACCGGCAAGCTTTATTTACAAAAAAAAACTCTATTCAATTTCATTTTTTTTGTCTCAAAAACACAGCTTATGACCCCACATTGGCGCGAGCTCGTTGAGCTCGTTCCAATGAGGGATCATAAGCTATGTTTATGAGACAAAAAATGAAAATATTTAGTTATCCAAGAATTTTGTTTGCAAGTGTTGTCTGCTTTTTGTGTTAGGTAAAGGGTTAATTAGGGAGTTGCTAATAATGATTAGGTCGAGAATATCGGAGCGGTGGGGAGTAATGTTACCGATCGATTGGGCATCGGGTGATACACAGAGGTCGTATTTTTTGATAATGTTAAAGAGGGCGCCTCCATAAGGTTCCGGGCTGTTGCAACCGAAGTACTTGTGTTTGACACTGGTGTTCCCGAAGAAGATAGTTTTTGTATCTTTCCCAGAAGAATTGAAATACTTTTTTGTTCACTATTTTATTGGGCCGCTATAGAAGGAAACTACGGCGATCCTCTTGTTCTCTGCCTTAATATGTCTGCTGCTGCCTCCACCTTGATATCAAGGTAGTCCGTTGTTATAGTCTTGAATTTCAGATCTAGTTTTATTCGGCGGGCAACGCTCCCTCACTTGCGGATTGGGCTCTGAGCCCTCCTTAGGACTGCAAAAGGTTTAGACTTGGAAAGATCCGCTATTGGCGATTACATCCGAAATTTTGAAATAGTCGAGAATTTGCGTTTTTATGGATAAATCTCATGGCATTCCACTGACTATTTTTAACATATTCCTAATTGGTAGATGGTTAATATCGGAATAAATCAATGCCGGGGTACAAGCGGAGGCGGGTTTATTAGTGACCCTTGTGTTTTCCAGGGTGTATGGGAATTTACACAGGTTTGGGAACTCATACACCCTGAGGCAAAGCCGAAGGGTGTATGAGTTCCCAAACCGGTGTAAATTCCCATACACCCTGGAAAACACAAAGATAACGGATTTATTTCCAAGAATTTTGGTGTACTTAATACTTTAACCTACATTGTGGGCAAAAACTGACAGAAAATTTGTACTTTGCAAGTTTCTTAAATGAAACCAGATAAATATGGATGTCACTGGAACTGGCTCAATGAGTCAGTTCCAATGACATCTATATCTGCAATATTTTATTGCACAAAAATATTAAATTTTCTGTATTTTTATTTTTGTTCTAACATAACCGAACAGAAGGTATGAAGTAATAATTAAAAATGGGTACTGTTTTAGCCATATAGCTTGCTCTTGTATATTCTTGTTTTTACACCGTGGTTAAACACGGTGTTAAAAAAAAACCACCGTGGACTCCGAGCAACCAAGCAGAGCTTAGAGTGCTTTGGAAACAATCCCACACGTAGTTGTATTGACGAGGACAGTGATCACTCTGCCATTGCTAATTGCTTTGATGCTTTCGAGGAGCGAAGTCTTTGAAACTAACATAGAGGTCAAATGCGGCCACGATGAGAAAGATTCTTGACAGACGGCAACAACGTCGTTAAAAGCCAACGTGCACAGTGAACACAATAATAAATATTTGATAATATTATCTAAATTATTCGTGCTCTTCAGTTTCGTCAAATGGCTCAAAAATTCGACGTCATCGGCACGCGCGATCCGGTTTGGGGAAACACAAGATAACGACGCAATGCTACATATTATACAATTATAATTTTCGAAGTTAAACGTTATTAACTGGGTTAAATTTTTTTAACGTTGTTAAAATAATTTAACACGTTAACGTTTGAAACGTTAACTGCCCCCCCCCCCCCCCCCATGCCCGTCAGCAATGCAAAATTAAAAGATATTTCTTTGGCTGGTAAGTCTGACACATAGTTCGCAACATTAAAACGAGTTATCCAAAATGGGTGGCCTGAAGCAAGAAAGGAATGTTAACCTTCGATAGTTGAGTATTTGAACCATCGCGACGAGTTATCCGTAGTAAATGCACTTATACTAAAAGGCCCAAAACTTGTCATTCCGAAAAGTCTAAGAGTATCATTACTTGACTCGATACATACAGGTCACATGGGTGTGGAGAAATTTATGAGAAGGGCACGAGATATCCTCTTTTGGCAAAACATGTGACTATTGTCTGAGGACTTAAGAAACTTAGTATTGTCATGCAATGTTTGTTTAGAGCACAGAAACAATAACCCCAATGAACCTTTACATTCTCATGAAGTTCCTCCACATCTGTGGCACAGTGTTGGCACCGAATTAATCCATTGGCAGAATATGGGTTGTTACGTCGAAGTTAACAACGTTTCATGTGATATTGGTGATGAGTACTCAGACATTACAGACGCATCACCATTAGCACGACCTGATTCTGTGGACTTGGAAAATCCACCTTATCCCGTCCTACAACTGACATCAGTCACAGTGTTCCCAACGTTACTCACACCCAGGGCTGAACGTTCACGTGTTAAATTATTATAACAACGTTAAAAAAATTTAACCAAGATAATAACGTTCACTTTGAAGATTATAATTGTATAATATGTAGCATTGCGTCGTTTTCTTGTGTTTACCCAAGCCGGATCGAGCTTGCCGATGACGTCGAATTTTACGCCATTTGACGAAATTGAAGAACACGAATAATTTAGATGTCCGTAGCCCTCCTACAAACGTTGGCGAAGTTGGCCCGCCGATATTTGACGATACAGCAATATCAGCTTCATCCGAATGCCTATTTTCCATATAAGGACTGGTATTCGAGCAACGGAGGATATCTCTTTCTAAGGATACGACCGCAGCGATTGTATTCTAAATGAAAACATCGCTGAATGTCAGAATTTACGATAACCTGAGAGAACTATCTTAACTACTCGTCCCCTGAGTTCCAATGTGTTCCATGTGCCAGTAGGCACATGGAACACATTGGAACTCAAGAGAGGAACTGTGCGTAAGTTCAATTATATTCAAATTCAAACCAATAAAATGGCCGAAGTTATTAAAATTTTGTTCATTTTAACATTTAACGTCATTTAACTCGTTAACGCAGAATCATTTAATACATTAACGTGTTACGGTAAATTTTAACTCCTCCCAGCCCTGCTCATACCCCACAAGTAAATAGTAAATCTAAGCAGTATGCCACCCGCTCTGGTCGGTCTTTGAAACCAAAGACAATCATATCTATGTGAACCTTTTTTGATTTCTAAATTACATTAAGTGTTTAATATGTATCAGTGTTAGTCATTTACAGAACTGTATAATGGAGTACCACCATCCTAATTATGTGATCTTGTGACTTTAATCTTATAAAAAGGGAAATGGAATATTATCAGTGCTCTGTATCTTTAAAAATTCTAATTAAGTTCTCTCCCTTAGATCATACTCGTGTTAACTGTGTTATTGTGTGCGGGACTCCGTTAGTGGTGCCCCGAATCTTGTACTTGAATAATAGCTGAATAAACAACAACTGTGTTTACTTCAGTACTCAACTTCTGGTCTGCATCACTGCAATAATAACCCGATATTCCCAGGCATTGCTATACCACCAGGACCGTGAAATGAAAGTCGTAATCAATGCTGAATGATCATTTTGAAGGAAAGTAACGGCAGGTGCGCCCCAGGGATCAATACTATGGCAGAGCCCTTAATGTTCATTATTTCCATAAATGATATTGCTGAAGATAATTATGAAATGTTCGTCTCTTTGCAGACAATACCCCGTTAGATATAATAGCCGAAGAATAATGACATAGTACAAATCCTGGAATGGGCACATTAGTGGTTGGTAGACTTCAATCCCAAGAAACTGGAATAATTATTATAACATATAACAAAAATAAATCTTTCCCCACTCCCTCCGTGTCCGGATGTGGAACACTGGAACACAGATATCAGCGAAGTAAACTCCCATACTTAGGTATCAAATCCAATGACCGTGGTTCCCTGAGAGGGCACATCTTGGAAATCATAACGAAAGCGTGGAAAAGAACTGATTTGTTAAAAAACATAAGTTTACCTGATAGGAAAACATTGGAAACAATTTATTTTGCCTTCTTTCGTCCCTTGATTGATTGGATACACTAGTCCAGTTTGGGATAATTGCACTACCACCCAGCTGATCCGATACAAATGCAAAGTTGAAGCCGTGTGAATTGTAACCGGAACAACTGGAAGTGTCAGCAGAACTCTAGTTTAGACCGCAACTGTATGGAAACTCCTGAAAACTCGAAGAAAAATACAAATTGAAAGAGTTTTTAAAAATGTACCATGAACTAGGCTCAGAATATTTATCTTGTCTAGTCCCCACACCACGGGTCGCATCCCATCGTTTTGCCCTCCGTCGAAATGAAGACTTGACAGTGTAACGGATTTGGTAACTGCAGGTAAAATATAATATACAGTAAAAGTTCTAAATCACTCTGTTGTAATTCGTCTGCTCATAACAGAGGTTTAATTCTATTTTTGTTGGCTTCAAGTCATTTTCATGTTTAAAATGAATCGATGTACCTTATTGGTTCACGCCGTAGTGCATTTTGCTGCTGTGTCATTTGTCGAGGTGAAAGCGAGGGATCAATCAGATTCCAGTGTTTGAAATCTTTCCCCGCGAAATTATCCTGTATAAGAGCGGTCTCGCTCATAATTCGGCGCCCACGTCTTGGCATTAAAGCTCTAATTCAGCTGCGCCAGCACAACTGCCTGTTGAGGTTAGTTACGGGGACACTTTGTAACCTGTAAAAAATGTTAACCGTAATGGGTGCCGTCATTTTGGGACCCGTTCAGCTCGGCCCTGGTGAGAATCACTGTTTCTAAGAGTGATTCTCTCCAGGTCCGAGTTCCATGGGAACCATCCACATTTACTGAACATACGTTGGGTGGAATTTAAACCCCTTTTGGTTGAAAGTGTAGTAGGTCCGTGGTTTTTGATCCGTCATTCATATTCATGCCCATTTCATATCATACTATTTTTGGCTTTTTAATAAACCACGTATAAACTGTTTTTCTATTTTATTGTGAATTCATCCAGACCACAACGCATTACTTAATGGTTATTCGACCTCTAGAGTTGAGTTATATTTTATCCATGGTTTGCTAGTTGACCCAGATCCTCACGAATCTGAAGAACAACAGAGAGATTTCGGCCAGGGTTCTAGCCCCTGGGGAATCGTTCACCCCACCCCTGTTACAACAGTACCCTTCTGCCGAACCCAATCAAACACGATGTCATTATTGCCTAGTACAACAAGCCTCTGGAATAACCTCAACACGTCGATAATAACTCGTTACCAGAGTTATCTAAACCCAAACAAATATTTGTTCCAGTGTCTTTTTCCACGACAAACTCTCCGAGCTCAAATACTGTGCTGTCGATTACGTTTATCTTGCAGTAATTTCAACAATCAACTCTTTAAAAAAACATCTACGTTCATCTCATCTTCGTGTGTGTGGTACTCGGGAAACAACTGACCACTATTTATTCCGTAGCCCATTTTTAGCCCAGAAAGAACCAACACCTTAAGTGAGATAACTCATTTTATTGAAACATATATACTGCTCAACGGATATGCTGGGTAGAGTCAAAGAGATAAAAAAAACAAATTTATGAAAGATTTTATTATTGTTAGTAAACGTTTTAAATAATGATCTTGAATAAATCCCCACTATTATTGCTATCATGATTATGCATAACAAATCTCGTACTTGAAAGTCCCTGCTCTTTGATTTCAGTAAGTGGAAGAGCGAGAACTGTTCATGGCGTCACTTGGATGTGTTGATTACTTCGAGCAATAAACTTACCTCCAGAATCACAACTGATGAGATGCTAACACCGCCATGAGCGTATTGTCTTGACACTGATGGCCATTCAAACATTTCATCACATCAACTCCTGGTTTCCGATTCTATGAGACTGTCTCTACGTTTCTTCTCTTTTTCATATCTAAACAACTCTGATTTTCAATAATATTTGGCCTTACTTTGTATCGTGTAGTTTGCTTCAAGGGACCATCTAGAATTTCTCTAGAGAGATTGAAGGTCTGGAAGAGAGACTGAAGTAGCCTCTTTATCAGGAGAAGGATACCAGAGGACTGCAGTGTTGCAGGCTTTGAACCAAGTAAAGTGGCCGTACCCGGAAACAATTTGGGACAAGCTGATTTTTGTGACATTTTGAAGAGGAATGTCTCCCGAAGAACATATCCAAAATCCGCTTCGGGGGAATTTTTTTTAAAGCATTTATACTGATGGTGGTGTAAGAAGGAATTTCGATCAATTTTCCGAAACCAGCATTCCAACGTTTGCGAACGTGGGGGCATGGATTTGAGTGAATCCAGTTTTTTCTACTCACTAACACACATGGTATACAGGGTGTGTCATGTAGCGTCGGGAGTGGACAAAAATCTATAAAGAGGGAAGATTTAGATAGTGTCAAGGAGTTGTATGATAATGCGCTGGACAGCTCGATAGATCTTTCTGATGGTGCAAACTCAGCAGCTCTCGTAAGGGTAACGACTTGCCTCGACGAGTATAAAGCCAAACTGGCTGAACAATCGCACACTGCTAAGCTATGGATACAATATTTAGAATATGTCCAGACACTAAAAATGTTCATCAGAGTCGAACGCCTTGGCGCTTGGAATCTCCACCTTATTGCTGTCAGTAATATGTTGAACCTCTTCGCTGTCACGGGGCATGTACACTACGCTAGGAGTTGCAAGTTATATCTGAAAATGATGATTGAGCTCCCCGAGAAACATCCGTGGTTGTATGATAGGTTCTTCTTTGACGGTTCCATACTTTTGGGCAGGCCTTTCAAGTGACCTTGTGATTAGTCCTCATGTGCTCAATTTAAAGTCGAGGTTGACTAACGCGAGGTCGTGGGATGACCGAATCAGTGCGTCAGGAGTGGATTTACACCATGCATAAATGCGCTGAAATACACGAAGCTATGACAACGCTGACTGACATGAAACTCGGTACCAGTGAACAACATGTAGACATGAGCACTTCTCGTCGTAAACGAGACAACACCGACATGATGAAAATACTAGAATGGTTTGACTTGTACGATCCTTTCGATGAGAATGAAAGATTGCGCTCCCTGTCCTCCAGATTGTCAGCTTGCTTGGGCGATGGTATTAACTGCGACAAAACCGAGTCGGTAGGGGTGGAGATACACTCTAAACTAGACAATGTTGTTGTTTCTGATGCCTCCATCAAAAGGAGTGATCAAATTCGCACGTTAGACCATTTGAACCCCGGGGTGAAGATGGATAACCAGAGGGTGTTAACAGACCCATCAGCTCTGTTCACTCGATTGATAGCTATTGCTCTGAGGGTGCGCGACGTGGCACAGTTCTTCGAGTACGAACTGACTGTGATACCAACAACCCTCATTTAAAGACTTCTTTCTCAGAAAAGCAAACACGGCAGACCTAGCAGCTGCAATAACAGATCGAGTAGCACTTTCGAAGCCGCCATCTGATTTCGCGTACGCGCCTGACGGAGGGGCTCTCCTCCACAGAGTCAAATGGAAGGCGAAGACTACCTACTCGGAAGTAGCCCATCAGTATGTTGGATATGTGGCCAACAAATATGGGCAGAATTACTGTGTCGTCTTCGATGGTTCTGGACAGCGTCATGAACATAGAAGGAGAGCTGTCAACGTGTGTGACGATATCCGTTTGACAGACACCATGACTGCACACAAGAACCAGGAACGGTTCTTGTCGAACGAGAATAACAAAATGCAGTTCATAAGATTGCTGTCCACATTACTGAGAGCGGGTGGACATACTGTTAACTGCAGTTCGGGCGATGCTGATACCCTGATTGTTGAAAGTGCCATCAAACTTTCAGCCCAAGGGGATTCAGTTGTCATTGCCGCATATGATACTGATGTACTAGTGCTATCCGTTCATTATTGGAATCATACTTCAGCTGATGTTTATTTCCAATCAGAAGCACGGAAGTCACATAGGGGTGGGGAGGTATGGAAGATCGCAGGTATAATAGCGAAGATCGGAGAAACAACTAGGCGACACCTCCTGTTCATACACGCATGGAGTGGGTGTGATGTTACTTCGGCAACGTTTGGCCATGGGAAAACACAGCATCCCAAGAGGTTAGAAAAGTCAAAGGAGATTCAGAAGATATCAGCAAAGTGCACGACAGCGCCGTATCTCAAGCAGAAATAGGAAGAATCGGCGCTGAACTGTTTGTAATGCTGTACTCTGGCAAGCAGTCAGACACATTGAATGGCTTGAGATACTCAAAGTTCATGACAATGGTCACTTCCAGCAAGACAGGAATCGAACCTCAGAAACTATCCCCAACTGAACGCGCGGCATACTTTCACAGCCTGCGAGTCCACCCACAGAAGGAGGAATGGAAGCAATTGGATATTGATATCCTAGATCCTCAGAAATAGGGCTGAGAAACTATCGAAAATGAGTTGATACCCGTAATGACTGCCCGGCATGCAGCGCCCGAAGCTCTCCTGAAATTTATACGTTGCAAATGCAAAATCACCTCCAAACACCCCTGCGGAACGAATATATGCTCTTGCAGAAAGAATGCAATCAAATGTGTCTCTGCTTGTGGAGACTGTCGAGGGGAGAATTGCCTGAACTCCGAACCGGTTGAGATTGGAGACGAAACTGGCGACAGCAGAGTGCCGTGAGGAACACCGGCATGATTTCGGTCAGATCTCATCTCGGGATTTAATCATTGCGAAGAAAGTTGATCGATATCATTCTTCGCCATCTCGGTAGTCAGGAAAAACATCGGCAGCAGAATTAAAGCTCGTTTTTTCTGTTCTATTCAGACACAACTTCGTGTGGGTGTGAAAATTGAAGAAAATGGTATTTTGAGGCCATTTTCCCAACAATTGTGAATTTTCTCATTCATTTTTCCGCTTCATAGGACTGGCATTCGTGCCTAAAGTACGAATGACGCACAAAACTTCTCCAGATCTCACACACAATATCAGGACTATTGAGAAATTGATGCCACTAAAGATTTTTTTTTCTATGAAACCCCTCCTTGCGGCATCTTGCATGAAAAAGTTTCCCCAAAGTGGATTTTTGCGGATTTTGGATATGTTGTTCCCAGATAAATTCTGCGTCGAATGTCGTCAAAATCAGCTTGTCCCAAATTTCTTCCTGGCCAAACCATATTGCGTCTGGACTATGACCGATAGCGTGTGTGGTATAATCCAAGAATCAAGTGAGATTCAAGTCTATTCTCATTAGAAAGTGTATGGTAACAAACATGGGCGAATCGATACCCAACATAGCAAGCCAGATAAAAATGTGGCGACTGGAGGTTGTGACACCCCAAGCTCTCCTAAGATAACGACAAAACACGCTCATATGTCTTCACTTATGAACCGAGCCGCGGATTTCAATGCGGCAAAACGTTTTGCGACAACCCTAAGATAACGACAAAACAAGTTCATATGATGTCTTCCTGATGACGCGAGCCGCAGATCTCAATGCGGGCAAAACTATCTGCCTATTATCAGTGGTAATTTTTTAAAAATTCATTTCTTTGGTTTTAAATGGCCGGTTTTTCCCACGGAAACTTTGTTATATATTAAATTTCCATTAACATGAATATTGCAATGTTAGAAATGCTTTTTGATTACGGAATGAAAATGTTTGTCACATTTTAATTACAAGAATGATTTTAATAAAAACCGCCCAGCTCTAATCTTCTCTGAACTCAACCTGGACGGTTTTGATTTTTAGGATTCTGGTTCGGTTTCATGAGAAAACCTCGGTTTCGGTTAGGTTTTACTCTACCGGTACGTTAAGAAGTGATAGATATACACAGAACGACAGGCACGCGTGAATGGGTTAATCGATCCGGCACGAGTGCCAGCGCGGAAGGATAGAACGAGAAGCCACAGGCCTCGAGTTTTATCCTTCCGCGATGGCACAAGTGCCATATCGATTAACCCAGTCACACACGTGTGTCGTTCGGTGTTTATTACAGGTCTTCACGAATATAAAAAATACATTTATTATAAGGACAGTCAGCCATTCAATTGACAACAAAATCAACACAAACAACACATTTTATCGCCAACCAAATTTGCGAGGGGAACACGTGTTACTATTTCGTCCCCTGAGTTCCAAGGTGGTCTATGTGCCTACTGGCACATAGAACACATTGGAACTCTCTGGAAGATTTCCAGCTATCGCTAGCGATTGAAATTGTAATTGCGTTGCACGATTTGTAGAAAATTCCAGTGAAATTTCGCTTCTTTTAAAAATAGTCCGTCAACGATTTCCGTTTAGCAAAAATGTGCGGAACAGATTTTCATTTTCCGCATGGTTTAGTGTTGATGTAGATGGGGATTACATAGAACAGACGTGCATTAAAAAGATAAACAACACTGCATGCTCCGCAAAAACACCCCGCAATCGGTCATACGTCTCCACGACCGCAAAAAGCCATAATGTAAGTATATCCATTGGATTCAGCCTAACATCCCATTGCTCATTCTTAGGTGTTCTAGGGAATCTGTCGCTTAGTCTTTAGAGTCCTAAAAACACAAGTTACCGTAACAAATGAATAAATTCTCTATTCTCTGTTGTGTTCTCAGTGTCATATTTTCTCACTTTTTGACTCGTTCCGTGGACGAGTCAATAATGGAGACAATGTGATAAGGAGAACGCAACGTATTCGCCCCTGTAACAACCAGTAGTGTAATAATCAACCAGTAGTGTAATATTAACCAGTAGTGTAATAAAAATTAACCAGCAGTGTAATAATCAACCAGTAGTGTAATACAAATCAACCAGTAGTGTAATAACCAGTAGGGTAATAAATTTAACCAGTAGTGTAATAAACATCCATGAAAACCAACAATTTTTAGACCAAACTTGAAAAATTTTGGGAGTGACTCAACTTATAGTTTCGTTACATCTTATTGCTTTTTAATCATTTTATCGTACATTTAAAGGCGTTTTGCAGGTCAAACGTCATTTTGTGGGTTCAAAACGGCGAGGAAAGGTATTTTTATGATTTTTATGTGATGTTGTTTTTTCTGGAGTTTAATGTCACTTTTTGCATTTGTGGCTTTATGTAAATTCAAAGTTGGGGGAGCATGGTGTCTCAACGGTAGACTGTTGCACTTCTATGCCAGAGGTCCTGAGTTCGATCTCCGTGCGGGACGACCCACGTTGTGTCCTTGGGCAAGACACTCTATTTCGGATGCCTACATGGGGGCACGATTGCGCAGTGTACTAAGGCGTACTGCACGTCGACGGTGCACTTGTCTTCAACCGCTATAATCATGCTTGAGCGGATCTTGAGCAGAGTTAGAATGTTGAGGAGCTGACAGTTGCTCGTCGATGCTCGGTGGTTCTCTGTGGGTACTCCGGCTTCCTCCACCTGTAAAACTGTCACAGTCATGATTAGCCATTGTGCATAAGTATGTGACATTAAACACCAATAAATAAATAAATTCAAAGTTGGCCAATTATTTATAGTATTGCTGTGCTTTTGAGAGACTGCTTACCCCAGGCATAAGTTGTCAGGTTCTATTATACCAGAAAACTTGTGGGTGATAAAGTGTGGTATTCAAGGGCTAGAATTGTGTGATCTCCTGCGTTGTCTACAATTATAATATTTAATACGGCCCCGGTGAATCTCTGAAGGTCTCTCTCACCCATTTCAGTCGCTATATCATTATACATGGCTTTTTCAGTCTTATTGACCGTTTTTTATTCTAAAATTCGATTTTCTTCTGGGAATGGTGCTCATCTTATCCCTTAACCCTTTACCTAACATGAAAAGCAGACGACACTTGCAAAAAAAATTCTTGAATAACTAATTTTTTTCATTTTTTGTCTCAAAAACATAGGTTATGACCCCTCGTTGGAACGAGCTTGACGAGCTCGTTCCAACGAGGGGTCATAACCTATGTTTTTGAGACAAAAAATGAAAATATTTTGAAAATTAATTGGCGATTTTTGAGAATAGCGCTGGCCGGTTTTGGCCGTTACGTTGGGTAAAGGGTTAAGCATAGCCACTCTACCATGAATTACGAAGGTACAGAGAGGGACGTGGGGGCTTGGGGGTTGGTTTACCTAAAATCTGCGGTCCGTTATGCTACAGTCCCTCTCAGGGTGCCATATTATATAAGGAGACTCAATGGGATGAGATTTGTGCCTCAACTAACTCATAATAGCTTCCATCAATATTTATTTACAAGCTCTTGGTACCTTTACGTTCCAATTCAAATCAGGAATCTACAATATGTAAATAACACTCATTGTAGTGTCTGCCAATCCAATAGGTTATTGCATAACATCCAACAATATTATAATATATATAACATTAACGCACATTTTACCTCAAACTCAATGCTCAACTATTATTGAATACTTCTATATACACATCTGAAATCCTTCTTATATCGATGGACAGATATGGGACAAATTATCTAATTACCCCAAAGGGTTACAATCTAGTTGTCAACTTGGTACAGGACCAACTGCCTACCAGCATTGCTTGAGTCGGGGTTTAACCAGACGCAAACAACACCGGTACCTAGCAGATATGCACTTACATGTACAATTAACAAAACATACCAGGCTCGCTTCACCATCACTTAAATTAAAATGCATTTCATTAAATTAAAATAATCTTATCTGAACCCCTTTTCCCAGATATATAAACATATAAACTATTCCTCCGTACTCCAGTCGTCATGCCTCGTACGTAGGTAGTTCAGCCCTGACCAACTCGGACCTGGTCGAGATCTCCCGGGGTGGAGAAAACAGGTTACAAGATATTGGAGATGTGTTAAGAAGTACACACTCACCTAAAATCTATGAAGTCAGTTCTTTCTTCTAAGTAAGATTGTAGAAATCGTAGTCTGGATCCGGATCACAGCTTCGTTCTTCACTCTTTTAGGTCAAGATGCAGAAGAAATTATCATTCAAGCGTCTCTAGCGACCTCAACTTCCGGTGTGGCGCTGCATTCAAATCATCCAATCATCAGCCAGCAATTCACGTTTCTTTTCATAGTAAGGTCACAGTTCACAGGTGAAGACCTTACTTTTCCCGCCACCAGTTATACTCAGTTTCATCTTTGTACATTACGTCACCGGTGGGCGGATACAACACTCCTTCCCGTCTTGTTTTGGAGGGGTGTGTCATATTCTTAAAAACCTTAAACTTCCCCTATAACAAAATATATAAGTCATCAAAACCACGTAGAGCCATAGGATAATAATATAAGTTATCAATTATCCAGCTGTCCTGAGAGGAATTCGAGAGATAAATGGTGGCAAGCAGACAACCAAGTGAAGTGTTGGAATTAAAACGTAAAAACAACTTTCATACTCATGTAAATTTTCTCCCAGTCTATCCCTTAATTTGTCCAATGGTACAACCTTTGAAAAATTAATTTGCCACAACAGACAGTTGTGATCAAACAATGAATCAAAACAATACAGAGAACTGAAATTAACCACCACCCTTGAAACCCACAATTAATCTAATTTCAAACCTTGTAAAACTCCCTAGCATTTTGGAGAGTCTGCCTACAGACTGACTCCAGACTACTTCCAAGAAGCTCGGCAACCTTATGGGCAACTTCACCAATCAACTTGGGAGTGGAGATTCTAGAACCACCAAAATAGGGACTGTCTGTTTCTAATAATAATCTATTTGAAGGCACACACCTCAAACCTTCTATCTGCCTGGCATTGAATCCATTCACAAAGGCTGTATAACCAAAATGACAGTTTTCAAAAAAGGTAATCCAGTTTTGAACCTCCGAAACATCAGCAGTACAACAATGGAGGTGGATAGGTTGGGACTCCCGACGCATCTCCAAAAGAATATCACGAGCCAAAGATCCAACTCGGCTAGAATAGGGATCAGACTTTTCACCCCTAAGGTGTAAAATAAGGGGCTCCTCTGGCCGAGACATTGCCACTAAACGTCGAAACATAGCATCCTGTACCCGGCAACCCTGCAGACCCCTGGAAAAGTCAAAACCAACTTCCCCCAAAGCAACGACGCCAGGTTTTTTTAGCAACTGGCTGACCCTTCTATAAGCAGAGTCATCGACCTGCCTCCAGTGCTTTGGGTGAAGCCCAATGGCAACCTTCCAGCGATCATCAAATGAAAATTCACTTGGCCAAGAAGCCGGGTCGCAAAATACAGCTATGCCGCCAACAACCTTGCAAGGAATGAGACCTTCCTCGACAGCCTGAAATGACTGGGACCACATGGACACATCACTGCAACTGAACATCATATTGAGGGTCCTGTCCATGTGGAAATGAGTTTCAAAAACTTCAACAAGATCCGAAACCTCCGAGACCACGGCACATGCTTCAGCAATAGCTGGATTCCCTACGCATTCACGCTGAGACTCTACTGCCACTGCTTCCTCAGCTTGCCATGCCTCCAAACTATCATCCTCCAAATCCAACACATTCTCTGCGTCCACGGAAACATGCAGGAGCGGCACCCTATTTCCAGACTCATCCTCTGAGCCAGAGTTATCCGGAACATCATTCAAAACCTGACCATACCTGGACTCCCAGAGGTCATCCCTACCTAAGATGCCTTCCCTGCACTTCTCCATGATAGCAGCCCTATCCTGCTCCTTCAACCTAGCCCACAAAATCATGGCGACCCTCCAGTAAGCCAGACAAGCCGCTGAATTAAGTGGAAGTACACCAAAAGGTACACCGACATCAGGCGCACCCAACACAGATCCATACTCTCGGACCATAACAGCAAACGCCTTGAGGTACAAATCCCCAGACATTTCAGTCGAATGACTGATAGCCCCCTCTGAGTTCAGAGCCTCGACGACAGATGCAAATTGCTCAGCAGCAACCTTATCTGGCTCTACTTTGCATAAACACCCAACAATTTCTTTAATAGCCAGGTAAAACCACTGACTGACTTTAAACAGATCATCAGAAGGAACTGGCTCCCACAGAAACTCGGGCAGGTGAACTCCCAAAACATGGCGTTTCAAACGCTTAATTCGCCTACCACATATAGCACACTTTGGGTTGTCCACTTTCCTCTCTCTCCTCCTCTGACGGCGTCTTTTATTTCTTGCTTGACGGGAAGAAGCTTTGCTACTTGCCTTGGGTGAGTCTCCTCCCGACTGTCCAGGAAGCTTATGTTCTGTAATTAAAACAGGACAAGTATTACAAGCTGCCCCTGTTACCTCCTTAACCTGCTCACGGAACCCAACCCACTGGGGATTGGATAGCGTGACCAGGAGATCTTTACCACTGACAAGACCTGTTTCATCCGAGCTAGCTGTTACTGCAAGATCAACAGTCCGTGCAACAACACACTCGGGTTTATCTTTTGGTAATTGACCAAAAATTGTAATTTTGTCTTCAGTGTCTGTCACCGGCTCCTGCATTTGTGACACCACAGGATCCAGCGACAAACACTCTGGAGGCTTTTCTGTTGAGCTAGGATTTTCATTGACAACTATCTCTCTCTTCCTCGGACAATCGGTTCTTATGTCCCTTGTCGTTGCTGTACTGGTAGGGGCGGAAGATTTGCGTGGTCTAGCCACTTGAATATATTCCCCTAGATTAGCTTCCAACCAAGGTCTATCAAACACATCCAAGGCATAGCGCTTTAATGTATTGATCCAGCGGAAGTTCTTAAATTGTTTTGCTATTGCTACTTGTCTTGATAGCAATTCCTCCCGCTGTTCCTGACTCAGTGACTTATCCATAGCCAATTTATAGCCAATGTCATCCACTGGCAATAAATGATTTTGAGAATTGGCCCTCCCCACAATGGTACCAAAACTTGTTCCCCCTGTTTCTGAAAGATCACAAGTCCCAGAAACAGGACGAGCATTACCAAATCTACTACTACCAATACCTGCTTGATCCCTTCTTAGGGGAGATCTGGACCTGTCACACTGCCTGGCTGGTGTTTTAACATTTTGTTGTTGACGTGGCATCCTGAATAAAAAATGTATATATAACGTTAAAAATGCCTTGCAGCGCCACATTTTCTTCCATAAAATTTATTAAAACTTCTTATTAAATTTTTCTCTATTTAAAATTCTAAAAACATAGTTTGAATTTCTTGCTGTTCTTTTCCAGAACACATTGCACATTTTCAAAACATTCTGTTTTTAAACATCAAATCTATTCAATTTACAGGGTCATTCTACACATTCAGGACAGAAGTATTCTATTAAGGTTTTAGCCTTTTTAGGCGCGATCTTAACACATTTGCCATGAAACCACTCCCGACAACCATCACACTGAATCATGAACTGACCATCGTCGGGTTGGTTGCACAAACAGTAAAGAACGACGCCCATTGCCCCCATTTCACCACGTTCCTTTAACTTTTTTCCTACTGATAATAGCCACTTTGGCAATTCTCTATCTCTACATAACTTAATCCGATCGTGATGCAGTGTGACTTCAGTAGTCCGCAGGCGGACCTTGAACAGACTGGGGGATAGGACCTTGACAATAATGCCTGGCCCCTTCCAATTCACAGCCAATTTTTTATTTTTCCCTTTAATTATTGCGGTATCTCTTAAGTACACTGCATCACCAACGGAGTACGTTTTTAAGTACACTCGTGTGTCAAAATCACGTTTCATTCTTTTTTGGGCTTCTTTCAATGTTTCCCTGGCTATCTCATGAGACTCCTTAATGGACTTTTCCAGCTCTACCACAAATTCTGGGACAGTTTTATCAATATTTGGTGCTGAATTTGGGGTTGGGAACATTAAATCCACAGGTTTATTCACTTCCCTCCCCAACATGAGTTTATTCGGGGTATAACCAGTTTGCTGACAGACAGAGGAACGAAGTGCACCAGCAATTTGGGGTAAATAAATATCCCACGTCTTCTGTTTTTTGTTTATAAAACATCGAACGGCATCCATTAAAGTCCGATTGTACCGTTCAATCTGCCCGTTTCCTGATGGTCTATATGGGGTTGTTCTTGCATGATGAATTTGCAAGAGCTCACAGATCGAATTAAACATAGAACTTTCAAAATTTCGACCCTGATCTGTGAATATTTCAAATGGGAAGCCAAATCTTGAAAAGAATTCATTTACTGCTGCTTTCGCCGTATCCTCCGCTGTCTGCGATGGCAATGGGATGCATTCAACCCATCTCGTGAACTGGTCAATCATCATTAGAATATACTCATTACCTCTATCTGTAGCAGGAAGTGGTCCCAAAAAATCCAGGTGGACCCTTTGCATGGGAGAACCAGCCTGAAACTGACGCATTGGGGCCCTATGTTGCCTGTTTGGTTTCTTGGCCGTATTACAGTTTTTACAAGTTGCCACCCAGCTACGCACTTCCGAGCCCATGTTGTACCAATAAAATGACTCCCTTGCCCTTTGCAGGGTTCTCGTCATACCTTGATGACCAGAAGAAGGGATGTCATGGCACAAAGACATAACCTCAGATGTGCAGGACTGTGGGACAACAAGCACTTTTGAACCATTATTTTTGCGTATTTTATGCAACAGTCCATGGTCCATAACAAAGATTTCCTTGTTTAGCCAATAATATTTGGCTGCTTGATTAGCCATAAATAATTCATTTTCCGTGGGTTCTGCGGAGTGGTTAAACCAATTTATTAAAAATTTCAAATTAGGGTCATCTGCTTGCTTTTCTTTTATCTCATCTGCAGAATGGCCAGTTAATCCAATCACCCTCACAGAAGCCCGGAAAAAAGGAAATTTTTGTTTACAGTCACCCTTAACTGTTGGAGACCGCTGGGACTCAGGTTCCAAGCACGTCAAAGCCCGGACTCCTGAACCACCCTTTTCGCGATCTTTCCCAGTACTCAAGGGCAACACATCGTCTACGTCTTCCTTAAACTTTTTCCACTTTGCTTCAACTCGGCTA
Source organism: Pictodentalium vernedei (assembly GCA_031216915.1). Taxonomy (NCBI): domain Eukaryota; kingdom Metazoa; phylum Mollusca; class Scaphopoda; order Dentaliida; family Dentaliidae; genus Pictodentalium; species Pictodentalium vernedei. Next base: position 72,527,996 of record CM062297.1, read on the forward strand.
CAAAAATGACACCCACCACAAGGAAGGGACCTAGCTCCCACCTTATTCTCACAACAGATATCCCAAGGAATACGACTTAGAGAATCAGCATTCTGGTGTTTTGCTCCCTTCCGGTGTTCAATTTCCATGTCAAACTGACTCAGCTCCATCAGCCACCGAGCCAGTTGACCTTCGGGCTCTTTAAAATTCATAAGCCAAGTTAAGCTACTGTGGTCAGTTCTCAGGGTGAACGGTCGCCCTAATAAATAATGCCTGAACTGTCTGGTGAATAGAACCACAGCCAATAATTCCTTCCGGGTTGTACAGTAGTTCACCTGTTCTTTTGACAAGGCTAAACTACCATAACAAATTACCCTTTCCACACCCCCCTGGACCTGTATTAACTCAGCCCCAGCGCAATATTCTGAACAATCAGTATCTAGAATAAAGGCGTCAGACTTGTTTGGTAAAGCTAACACACAAGGCCCTGTCAAGACATCTTTAATTTTATCCCATGCAAGATCTTCTTCCTCACCCCAGGTGAAGGGTTTTGACTTGATTGCTGCATACATGGGACGAGCTAACTCAGCAAAGTTTTTCACGAAATTTCTGTGATAATTCAACAGACCCAGTAATCTTTCAACATGTTTAGCAGTCTGGGGACGGGGCCAATTTTTAACCACCTCAACTGCATGATTTCCTATCTCCACTCCTTGAGGAGTAACATATCGGCCAAGAAACTGGACTTCCTTTTGGAATAAAATGCACTTTTTCGGTTTCATCTTCAAACCATATTGCCGGAAACGCAATAAAACTGATCGAAGATTTTCGAAATGGTTATCAACTGACTTTCCTAAAATCAGGCAGTCATCAACGAAAGCCAATGCTGCCTTCCAGAGTAGCCCATGCAAAACCAGATTGATTGCCCTGCAATAGCTTGCTACCGCCCCTGTCAACCCCATAGAAAGACGTTCGAACTCAAACAATCCATATCTGGTCACAAACGCCGTTTTATGTTGGTCTTCAGGTTGAATGCGAAGCTGATAGTAGGCCTGATTACAATCAAGTTTTGAACTGAACACATTGTCAGACATACAAGCTAGACAATCATCAATCAAAGGAAGAGGGAATGAATCTTTTTTCGTCAGTGCATTCAACTTCCGGTAATCGAGCGTCCACCTTACCGAACCATCTGATTTCCGAATGAGCACCGGTGCACTGGCCCACTCGGATTCAGATGGTTTGATAACTCCAGCTTTCAATAGATTTTTCAAAACATTTTCCTCTTCGCTCACAAATGCGTCAGGTGTGCGTCTCATGCGCAGTTTTACAGGAGGAGCATCCCCAGTTGGAATTTTATGCTCAATCACAATGAAATGGCCCAAATCATACTCATGTTGCGCAAAAACATCTTGGAATTCTATCAATAGTTTTCGCAACTTAGACTGGTCCCCTGTATCTATGTTTGCAATAGACCTTTCAAATAAATCAGTCAAATGCGGAGGCAATTCGTCAGTTGACTCCCCGCAAGACACCTGCCGCACTTGCCCTTGTGATTTAACAATTTCTGCATCTGCATGACACACCTCAGCCACATAAGCCTGGCTCAAAACCTGGCCCTTCTTGAGAATTATCTGCTGTTCGGAGGGGTTAATTACACAACACCTCACCCTCCCCACCAGGGGCGCATGCACGGTCTCTATGACTACATAATTATTAAACTGTGGGCTGATTGCAAAATTTTGGGTGAATCTTTCAGTCTTACAAGTTACTAGGGTTACCGACTGGGCATTTAGAATACACCTTTGCGCTACTTTGACATCTGCTTCCGTGCTACCACCATTTAGGTATTTTGGCGCTGTACATAATTTGGATGGCTTTTCAGTAGACTTAGGGAATTTTTCCGATTCGCAGCCCACAAAGGGACGCAAATCATCACTAGCTTCAAGTTCAGTTCCCCCATTATAAAACAGGGGCCCATCACAGCTAGTACCCTTGACTACTGTGGCCACTACTGGGGCTTCAATTGTTTTTAGGCCCTCTTTACAAGTTCCTACTGACGCTGGGGTGTCTATGTGGATTTCTAATGGCTCCCCACAATTTACTTTTACACCTTCGCCATTGATCACCAGTTCCCCCATCATTAAATCTAGCACCATCCCATGTTTCCGTAAAATATCGTATCCTAACAACATCGAATCCGCTATGGGAGCTACGAAAACATATTCTTCAAAATGATGTCGACCAAGACAGAATTTAATAGGCCCAACTATTTTAGCCGTCATTCCAGAATCCTTGGCTGCAAGTCTCAACCCCACCGTTCTCCAGACACTTGGCCTAGGGAACAGTTGGCTGAATACTTCTTCAGAGATTATGGAGACCTCGGCTGCAGAATCTACCACCGCTTCACAGTCTACATTGCCTATGACTGCTGATATAGTGATTAATGGTTTTTGGACCCTCCTTATACACCGTTCTTCTGTCACTTCATATACACCTCCGGGTATCGTTAAACTATCCATTTTGAAGATTGGGTCAAGATTCTTAACCAGTGATGTCTCAAAAGTATCTTTACTTTCCCAGGGGTTTTGACATTGAAATATTTCTTCCAAAATTGCAGTATGCCCAGAACTCTCTCCAGACGTAGATCTATGGTCATTCACCGAACAAAAGTCAGTAAAGTCCTTAGAATCCTCGTTTTGAGAAGTGGAGTGGAGTCTTGAGGGTAATTGTTTATTGACTGCGTGGAGATGAAACATGTCCTCAGCTCTATCTCCCATACTCGTGCCGGGTACTGGCCTGGAAGATTTCACCGAGCATAAGCCAGCGAAATCTACCAAGTCACCGCCATACACATCTTGGGTGCTCAAATCACAACCAAATAAATCCATCTTTTTAGGGACTTCAGGCTTTGACTTGACTGAATTCACCGAGCTGAAGTCAGTGAAATCAATCAAATCGTCACCATTCACCTTAATCTTTACATTTATGGCCCCCAAAGAATCAATTGCCTCAGAGGTTTCAGGTTTTGACTTGCTTGAATTCACCGAGCTAAAGTCAGTGAAACCAATCAAGTCGTCTCCATTCACCTCAATCTTAACATCATTCGTCTCTCCAGAACTATTCCCATTGTTTCCTGGAGAGATATCACTCGAGCCAACTGTCCGAACACCTTTGAATTTATTTTTGGGGCCTGTATCCTTCCCATGACGTCTCCGACCCCGCGAGACGCCTATTTTGCGTTTTTTGGGGCCATCTCGTCATTGTTATCCCCATTCCTATTGGCCATTTTATTCCTCCCCCTATTACTTGGGCACACATTAGACATATGGCCCTTACCTCCACAAGACCAACACGTCCTTCCGCCTCGGTTAATAAAACCCCGCCCCCTTGGGCTGGGTTGACCCAGTTTTTGTTCCCCAGTTTGTAATTTCAGGGATTCAATTTGCTTTAAAAGGACAGAGTACCCATCTTCTGTATTACAGGCAGTGGAGACCATTTCGGGAGCTTCTACTTCTACCTGCATAATTGATGGTTCTTTCTCAAAATGGACCTGTCTGACTTGTTTTCGACCACGGTGTGTAGCCTGAATATACTCAACTTTGTCAACAGCCAGGTCCAAAGTATTGACCTGGAGCCCATCAACATACTCCCCCACAGCCCTGTCGTATAGCCCCTGACAAAATCTTGAAACAGCATGGGCCTGAACCACATACTCGTCTGCACCCGCCCAGACCTTGTCAGCCATAACTTGTATTCTGCTGGCCCAGTCCCGTAAATCCTCATCCTTACCCTGGGTCAGGGCATGAAATTCAGCACTTAAAGTCTGGGGAGGTTGATGGCTTCCGAAACGGGATTCGAGTTTTTGTTTAATATAAATAAATGAGGGGTTTTTCTTATTTTTGGTTAGAAAAGCATAATAATCTAATACTTTCCCCTCCAGGCTCATGCAAAGGGCTTGGATTTTTTGATCATCATCCAGGCCTTGGGTTAAACATTCAAATTTAGCCCAAAACCCTTCCATGCTGCTCCTACCATCAAATCTAAGTCCTGCAGCTGTACTAAAATGTTTAGTTGGCATTTTCAATTTATGTTTTCCAGCATCATATTTTAAATAGTTGTACTGGTCATCCGGGTCGGAATCTGATAAATTTGCAGTGCTCTGTAATAGCCCCTTCGTTTTACCTTTCTCAGAGCGCAAAGGCACCCTTTCTCGCCTGAACAAATGTCTCCCATTATCGCCCTCAAAATGTGAAGACAACCGTTCTCGATCAAATAATTGACGAGAACTGGTTGTTACTTCATTCAGACTTTTGCGTTCACGCCGATAGCGGCCTGAACGGTCTAGTCTTGATTCATCCTGAGGGGTGGATTTGAAGACTGCCTGTCGAGAACGAGGCTCCATAGACTCACGCTTCCTAGATTGGGGTGTAAAAGAACGATATTCTCGTTCAAAATAGTCTGTGTGTTCATCTTCAGAACTATCTTGAAAGAGTTTACGAGGGGATACCCGCCTTGAATCGCTAGGGTATTGTAATGCCCCCCTTCGCTTAAATTTTCGCCCCCTGGTTGAATGTGCTGGAAGCGGGAGACCTAAATAGGATGGTAGATCATCATCAATTTCAGAGTCCTCAGATAAGGGTGAAACACTTAGCCTGCTGTCACACAATACTGAAGGGGTTGTAGTAATTTGATGGGGAATGGGGGGTGACAATATACCTTCCCTGGACTTTGCCTCATGTTTGATAGTTGTTTTGTCCATGTTAATTGTAACTCCAGGATTTTCACCGCCTCTACTACTGGCATATGTTAATTCTACATCACCCTCCAAACTTTCATCACTTGATTCAAGAAACTCCTGATTAACCCCCTGTATAACAGAGTAAACATGGCATATCATTTCTCTAGTGTGAATATCTTTTTCTCTTGGAGTTCTATGTTGGCCTGGGGTATATTTCTCAAAATTTACACAATTTATTATTTCCTCAAAGTTGACCCGCATTGGAATCCTTGAAATATTTTTCTTTGTAATATTGACAAATTTTTCTCTATAATACAGTAAGAGTTTTGCTCTCTTTATTCCAATGCCAGGTAACGTTAGCAGGTCATTGTAGCTGCATTTATTTATATAAACAGGTACCCTGTTATATTCTGGCTCCATTGTGTATAGTTGTGGTATAACTTGAAATTTGAAAATGTGTCTAACAGTGTGAAGTGACGTTTAAAAATTTACAATTCGTCGCCGACAGCTGACTAATAATGTTCATAAATTGAACAATAAGCCTTTTTAAGGGTCATATAATTCCCAAAGAAGTATTTCGGGAAATATTCACCTTACTTACTACTCGTTTATTGTTCTTAAAAGGAGATATATTTCCCAAGAGAATAATTCCAGAAAATATATAGCCTTGATTGCCGATAGCCCACCTAAACATAATTTAATATTTATAACAGTGGCTGATAGGCAAGAAAAATATACCTCTGTTTAATTATTTTTTCCTATTCAACCGACAGTTGAAACCAAGAAAAAACAATAAATTAAATGTTATCTACATTTGTCAATGGAATTTCAAAAAAGAAATTTACAAGTTTCAGAACGGGTTGGAAACCGACAGTTCCTGTCAATGTAATCCATACAATCCAAACTTTACAATGAAGCTGCAATACAGGGCATTACTAGCCGGCAGCAAGTTACCCTATCAAAAAGAAAAATATATACAGGTGATATCTACAACATTGCTGCATGCCTCATTGTTTATACACAAAACACATGTGCTTCAGTCACGTGATAGTAACAAACAAATCACATGCAGTTAAAGAAGTACATGAGATTGAAGCGATCCAGACTAACTTTTCTCATTTACCCAAAGTAAAAACTGAATATCGCAAAATTAGAAAGGTTCTTCAAATTTTCCGACAGAATATTATAGAACAGCAGTCGGCGACGCCAGTAAACTATTCCTCCGTACTCCAGTCGTCATGCCTCGTACGTAGGTAGTTCAGCCCTGACCAACTCGGACCTGGTCGAGATCTCCCGGGGTGGAGAAAACAGGTTACAAGATATTGGAGATGTGTTAAGAAGTACACACTCACCTAAAATCTATGAAGTCAGTTCTTTCTTCTAAGTAAGATTGTAGAAATCGTAGTCTGGATCCGGATCACAGCTTCGTTCTTCACTCTTTTAGGTCAAGATGCAGAAGAAATTATCATTCAAACGTCTCTAGCGACCTCAACTTCCGGTGTGGCGCTGCATTCAAATCATCCAATCATCAGCCAGCAATTCACGTTTCTTTTCATAGTAAGGTCACAGTTCACAGGTGAAGACCTTACTTTTCCCGCCACCAGTTATACTCAGTTTCATCTTTGTACATTACGTCACCGGTGGGCGGATACAACACATATATTTATAAAATCTTACCAGTTCCCACAATCCTAAAGCTACCGTACATAGCACAATGACAAATAAACCATCATCGAATATCATCATCATCTTAAATAGGCACCATCATTACCATCACACACAACCATAACACACCATACTGTGCTGTATTAGTAAATGCTGAAAAATAGAATCCCGTAACCAAATCACGCAAACCTGTTAGGTTTATTTGGGTAATTTGATAAATTGATGTGAAATGACAGACGTGACCTTTCACCTGGTTCCCAAGATGCAAGTTGTGACGCCATAACCTGCCAATTTGTGACAACTACATTATTCAACTAGACTTCTTCCAGATTACACGCATACATTTCATCTCTTTGCATTTCACTTGTGCAATTTCTCAACGCAATCGGTAAGTACTCTTGTAGTAAATATCCCATGTAGCATCTATAAATACAAATGTAATTTCGATTCATTTGGCGTCGCTGCGAAAAAAATTATTTTTTGATCGTCTTGTGCGTCTATGCAGATAGGAGCACAGGCACTCAACGTATTATCGGATTTTATCAATTTTAATAAAATAATATATTATCAATACTAAAAAAGTAAAGGTATGACACTTCCCAGATCGAAATTTTCAACAATCTCTCAAATAGCGAATACCTCGTTGATCTCGCTCAAAAAAACGACAAACTGTCGTGTAATTCGCGGAGCCACTCAGATTTCGAGCCCAAGATTGACGAAATTTGACTTTTATTCGCATTTATTTCACTTTTTATCGACTGAAACGACGGAGACGTCTATCCACGACCGTTCAATTCCGGTACACAAGCAAATTGAAGCAATGCATGCAACGCCGCGCGTTCATTGGTCGTCTACTTATAGCCACAACCCGCGGGAAATTCAAAAGTATATTTTTGTTTCACTCAATACAACACAAGACGACACAACAACATAACTTCAATCAAAATATTTTATTCGATCGAAAAACAATGTCAAAACCCATGATGATTATGTCATGGTAAGATAACATATGCAGTTATTTAAAATTAACATTACTAGTCATGCTTTTGATATTTTAATTTGGGTGTTGTGGGGTTGGGAGGGTAGGGGAGGGCATGGTCGTGTGTCATCCACATGCAAACTACAAAAAATCCTCAATCGAATCCGATAGACAGAATCAGAAATTCACTTAGTTTCTATTGACATAGTTACTATCACCATAAATAAATGTAGTTTACATGGGAAGTGAAAATTTGGAGGGAGTGGGGGGGGAGGGGTCGAGGAGTGTTCTCCTTCACCCTTCCCACCCCAAAAACAGGCACTGATATTTCTAAAAGAGAGAGATCATCAGAAACCAGAACAAAGTGGGCAGATCATAATGCCAGATAATCACAACAGAATTTTAGTAACATTTTTCCTTTGTTGATTATTGCATTATTTGACATAATTATCTAGCAATGAGATCAAGGACTAGAATGATCAACACAGGAGAGTGGGATCAAAAGTTACTTGTAGTTATCCTACAACTTATTTCAGCTGATACTGTATGTGCATGTTAGAGTGGTGGATCTAGTTGGTGGGGGTGGGGGGTGGGGAGGGGGGGCAACTTTTTCCAAAGGTATGTTATCTCGGAACATAATTATGGCCTGTGGTTATCTGTGCCAAATAGCAATTGATGATGGACACTTTATCCTTGCCCAAGAATTAAGCAAACTGCATTCTTTGACATATTGGAAAATAAATTTCCCTGGGGAGGCCCTCAGATCCCCATGAAAGTGGGCCCAGAGAGAGGAAATTAGGGTACCAAAGCTTATTCTATGACGGGCCACCTTTCCAAAGTGTCTGGATATTCATGGTGATGCTGAAATCACAAGCAATGATGGGGGGGGGGGGGGGGGGGGGGGAGGGGGGGGGGGGTATTCAGGTGACAGTGGCCTTTTTAACTTCACAAGTAAATCTTCAGTCTCTTTAAAAATCTGACCCTAAGTTCATGTATTGTTTTTATAAATGCCTCTGAAGATAAAGTAAAAACCAAGAGAAAAACTTAGATGAATTTTGTCTAGACTGATATAATGAAACTTGATTAAATTTAATTTTTTATCCCCTGCACATGATTATTTATTTATTTATTTATTTATTTATTTATTGGTGTTTAAGGTCACATACTTATGCACAAGGGCTAATCGTAACCGTGACAGTTTTACGGGTGGAGGAAGCCGGAGTACCCGGAGAGAACCACCGAGCAACGACGAGAAGCTGGCAGCTCTCCAACATCGTAACTCTGAACTCTGCACCGCAGCACAGGCAGGGTTAGATTGGTTGAAGACATGCGCACCATCGACGTGCAGTACGCCTCAGTACACAGCGTCATCGTGCCCCCATGTAGGCAATCGGGGTAAAGTGTCTTGCCCAAGGACACAACGCGGTTGCCGCAGGTGGGATTCGAACCAAGGACCTATCGGCTTGCAGCCTGCACCTCTACCGACTGAGCCACCGCGCCCCCTACCCTGCACATGATAAAATTATTTAATTGGTCCAGTGCTGTGTTTTTCAATTTCAAACGATGTTTTGAGAGTTTCTTTTCTTCTATTGGAAAGTGTCCATTGGCACTGTCCAATAATGGAAAATAAAATATTTCATTCGAATAGCCTTTCTATTATTTCCGAAAAATAGCGACACCTTACAGGGATCGCAAAGCCACTATAATGGCTTTCAGCACTTTTCAGTAAGGCCATGATCTAGTTGCTTCCAGCACTCAGCCAGTTGACTGATTGAGTGCAAGAAGCCACTATCAGGGCTCTACTGAAAAGTACTGAAAGCCTCTTTTGTGGCTTTATAATGTTTGCACTAATTTGTTTCTGTCTCAGCAGAAGAAAAATTTATTAATATGAAAATATTTTGTTACAATTTATTGAAGAGCACCAACAGTCACTTTCTAATAAATTGCAACAAAACAATTATTTATATGCAATATCGTGCTAAACTAAGGCTTTTTTTTGCTATTAGTGTTATTGACATCTTTGAAAGGGGTGGGCAGTTGTATGGGCCATTTTTTCAGATACCTATTACAGTGTTTAAGGAATAAGGTTTGCATGCCAAAAGTCTCCAAAGCAACAACAATGTGGACAAAAAACTCAAGGCAGAAAACCCTGACATACTTTTTTCAGAAATTATAAAAGGGAAATTGGAAACAGCTGGTTGCAGCATGAGATAATTTCTACATTTCGCATCATTTCTTGGGAAGCTCTTTCGGAGAGTTACCCCAAAAATTATGTGAAGGTTGGAATTAATTATTATCACTAAAGAGAGAAAAACCCAAGAGATATTTTCACCCTACACTTGACTTCTAACACAAATAAATAAATTGATCTTTTGTCAATTTGTCATGGGGATTTTTTGGTTTATAGAATTTTTGGTGCTGTGAGACATTTTTTCCATTGCCCCCACAACCCCCCACCCCCTCCCCTTTTTCAAGTGGACTTTTGACAGAAATGTAAAGTTTATAGAGTGCTGCCATTACCCTTTTCAAGAGAGAGAGGGATAACTCTTTCCATACTTTTCCCGAATAAATGAAGAATTCCATTATTTGCTTTCAAATCAGGGCTTATGACCAATATTGGAAAGAACTTGATGAGCTCCTTCTAAAGAGGGACAATAAGAACTGTTTTATGAAACAAAAACTGAAAATATATAAAAGTTTGAATGATGAATAGCACATGTTGCATTTTTAAGTCAATTTTATTTATTCATGTTTTTCTGACTGTATTCTACAAGAACCATTGATTGGGAGGGGCCCAAGAAACAAACACATTTTGGTCAAAACTGTTCAAACTTTTGAAGAAATCTTTGAAATAGAGGTCGACACCAGTAATTATAATGCTTATGTAATCACAATTAATCCACATCAAAGACATTTCATTCCACCAGACTCAAAGGACTCCACTCTACATGTACAGCAACTTACAAAACTAGTTGCAAATGCAAACATGTGGAATTCCTTGTATGAAATATCTTTCTGATATGGTTCCTCTTCATTAATACCACCATTCCCTGACACTTAGTCTCAGAAAGGTCTTACTTATTACTTACCAAGATTTAGTGTCATAATCTGGTATTTAAGAGAAAGAGAGATCATTCGCAATAGCTTATAATTAATTATTTTAAGTGGTAGCCAGAAAATGTTCATGAACATACAAGTCTTGGAAAAAATGTCCATGGAATCATATAATCACAAATTATAGCAGCTGGATAAATGAAATGAACACTTTAAACAGTGTTTTCATTCAAATTAATATGAACAACTTGTAATATTTGTGTAAAGCTTTCCAAGAAAGGATTTTAGGTATGGATAGGTTAGGACTACAGATTAAAAAGATTCAATCCCCAAGCAGCAAAACTCTCCGCTGGTATATCCCCTTCCCGTATACAAACTATAGGATGAGTATGAAACTTTTGATTTTTCTTTTGTTATACAGCATGTAAACTGAACATTTTGAAACAGAAAAACTGGAAATAAGATGCTGGATAGATAACCACATTAAAAATTTTGATATCATTTTTTCCTTATTACAAATATTATTTGAACCGTGACATCATTTCGCTGGAAGCTCTCTTCAAGAGCTTCCCAGGAAATGCTGTCAAGGATTGGAATTATAAACAAGGGAAAAATGTAATGGAAATTTTCTTGTGGTTAATAAGCTGAAAAGTTGCTTGGTCTTTTTTGAAGAGCAATAATTAGTTAGTGGGTGGAAATACTACACCTCCCCCAATTTCCACCACACACACATATATTTATTTATTATTTATTTATTGGTGTTTAAGGTCAAATATTTCTGCACAATGGCTAATCATGACCTCGACAGTTTTACGGGTGGAGGAAGCCGGAGTACCCGGAGAGAACCACCGAGCAACTGTTAGTTCCCCAACATACTAACTCCACACAAACAAGGGGTGTCTTCTCACTAGACCATTTCCCTTTAGACCAATTCCAAAAAGACCAATTACATACTGTTATTGATTAAGGGTTGATTAAGGATAATTAAGAAAACATTTATTTACTGATAAGCACTTTATTTGATAAAACTATATTTATACCCATAACAAAAAATATTGGTTTATAACATTTCACTTTATAAAATACATGTATCAACAAGCCAGAAAATAAGCAGACTATCATCTGAAAAATAAGGTTCCCAGAGGATGAATTTGGTGATGCTACCCTGCACAGCAGGGTAGCGTCACTAAATTTACCTTCTGTGAACCTCAATCTGAATTAAGGTCTCAAACATAAACAGAAAGTGGTACCCAGAGGATAAACTGACCCACTGTATGGAATAGCATCAGCAAATTCCCTCTCTGGGGACCTCATTCTACAACTGACAGACTGCTTATTTTCAGGCTTGAATATCAAACACAATGAATACATTTATAAATATTTATAATTATATCAAATTATTGATATAGAATTATTTTAAAGGTAGGACGCATGAGTTGGTCTTAGGGGAATTAGTCTTTTGGGAATTGGTCTAAAGGGAATTGGTTTAGTGGGAATGAACCAAGCAGGGTTAGCATTGGTTGAAGACAGGTGCACCATCGACGTGCAGTACGCCTTACTACACATCGTCACCGTGCCCCACGTGGGCAATGGGGGGTGAAGTGTCTTGCCCAAGGACACAATGCGATTTCCACAGGTGGGATTCGAAACGAGGACCTCTCGGCTTGCAGCCTGCACCTCTACCTACTGAGCCAATGCGCCCCCACCACACACACATACATACAAAACATTTACATCCCACATTGTGTAGGCGCATTAGACTGTTTGTTAGTGACAGCGCATCTTACATTTATTGCCCAAAATTGCAAATTGAATCAAATTTTCAGTCTGCTCTCTGCCACAGGCACTCGACGTATTATCACAGTTTATCAATTTTAATAAAATTAAAATTGATAAAATCTGATAATATATTGAGTGCCTGTGCTCTCTGCAGACCTCTTGATAGATACAGGGGGAGGGGCCCATTAGCTGAAATTTAGGTGTTTTGTTCTTTCTACTCATAAAATATCGAGACTTAGGTTCTTTAAAAAAATCCACTCCTTCGGGGTTTAAATAATATTCAATAAACCCTTTGCAGGATGTTTCAAATTGAATTTTTCACTTTCCTTCAGATTGTCGATGCACAGTGGCCTGCTTAAATACATGAAATCTAAGTTCTTCTGCAGATATGATGACGTCTCCTGGGTCATTAAAATTCACATTGGTACCGGTCGCAGCTGGAAGAAATCTCCACGTAAAATCATCTGAATACCTCAAAAAGCATTTCGGTGATTCCCTCTTGTCTCCTTACAAATTGTGTCTATTTGTCGAAATACTTTCAGGGAAAGCATACATACTTCGTCGATAATAATCACATCTGTGGACAACATCCTCTCTTTTACATCATGATAATTGTCATCAAACTTGATTTTCTGTATTAAAATGCGTCAGAAAATCTGTCGTCTCCCAAAACAAAAAATCTGTGAACAGTCATTGAACTGCGAGGCAAATTTGTGCTTGCCATAGCTGTTGTACCCAGTGTGTAAACGTTTTTGTTCATATGTGTCAGTTCAATGTTGATCTTATTCAGGTAAAATGTTTTTCCCATTCCAGCCTGTCCGGTTATTATAATATTGTGGCCTTTTTCAGCAGCAGTTGCAATTTCTGAAAGCGACATCTTCGAATGAACTTCAGTATAAAATGAGCACGTTTTCATTGTTGACTAGGAGTTATATTTAAAGTGAGAAATAATGTGTTGAATTTTATATTGACCAATGAACGCGCGGCGTTGCATTCATTGCTTCAGTTTGCTTGTGTACCGGAATTGAACGGTCGTGGATAGACGTCTCCGTCGTTTCAGTCGATAAAAAGTGAAATAAATGCGAATAAAAGTCAAATTTCGTCAATCTTGGGCTCGAAATCTGAGTGGCTCCGCGAATTACACGACATTTTGTCGTTTATTTGAGCGAGATCGACGAGGTATTCGCTATTTGAGAGATTGTTGAAAATTTCGATCTGGGAAGTGTCATACCTTTACTTTTTTTTAGTATTGATAATATAATATATATTTTATTAAAATTGATAAAATCCGATAATACGTCGGGTGCCTGTGGATAGGAGCCGCCATGATGAATATTTTATTTTTTCTATCACTTCAATTTTTTAAATTATTTAATAATCAGATGTTATTTTGGTATAAAACATTAAAACAAATTACTTGCAATGATGTTACTTGCCGATTTGTGAAATTTTGAGAGAAATTGTGTTTTTCGAGTTGAGAAATTTGAATTTCTGTAACCATGGAGATTCGTTTGTGTTTCTCGTTTGTTTTCGAGCGTTGAAAATCAAACGTCGTGCTGCGATGTTTTGAAGTCTAGCATAGTCGATTTAATTTGATTTCTGGGCATAATTAAATTCGATTTTCACGAAAATTAAAGTTTAATTCCATGCAATCGACCACTAACATGAAGGTCGATTAACACTACTTTCGATTTCAATTGTGTCACGTCGCTGAAACAGAAATAAAATCGGTGTTACTGCGATGATCCGCAATTGGAGTTGAACCGTCCGGACATATTTTAAACGTGACAAATTTCAAAATGTCTACAAACACGCAATGTTTTCTTTAATTAAAACATTGTGATTTCATTAAATCAGACTTAACAATTCTGGTATTCGCTTTATCCTGCGATAAAGTGTTCTAAGCTTTAATTTTCAGTGAAAAGGGAGGAGATTGGTAGATTTATTTTTGGTTGATTTTGATTTTGGTTATAAGTCTCTCCTTTAGTAGAAAGTAAACAAAAGTATAAACATTATGTCAAAGAAACTTTTTATAAATTCTTCTTCTTATGAAGAGCTGGCACAAATAAATCAAATTGGCTCTTTTGCTGCCGCACAAATTGTTAACCGTCGTCGTGATGTGGGTTATTTGACATGTAAACAAGATCTGGATGAAATAGCATTGTTTCGTGGCACCCGTAGTTTATCGGCGATGATCGATCTCAGCACACCATTGGTGGGACAGGTGGTAAATAATAACGTCCCACTAGGGAAAGGATCATCTAGTCCACCAGTGTCCACCTGCTACGGTTGATAAAAGTGTCAGACCCAAAAATATGACGGGAACATATCCACCTTTTGATTTTAGCGAAAGTAAAATACAGTCGCCGAACCGGAGAACTTCGATCTGTGCGGATTCGACTTTCGTTCTCGCAGCTGTTCCAATTACAACGTCACCCATTGCGCAGTTAACAACTGTGACCACTTTGGCCCAGCCACGGACTAGTACTGTGATTAGAAGTTCCTTGGTACCAGACACTAATCGATCTAAGGAACATGATTCTTTCACCATGAGTGATGAGCGCAGTAGGCTTGTCGAAACTGTGAGGGTGATGAATACTTCTTTGCAGACACATTTTAATGATACGCCTTCCATTCAAATAACTCAAACGGAGGTGACCCAACATATACCTACTTTTGAATCTTTTACTGGAATACCAACTAACTCTGCTCATCTGTATTTAACTCCACCTTTTCCAACTCAATCTTACTCTGTGACTCAACCCCCACTTCTTCAACAGACAGATTTTACTCCCGCCTCTCATCCATACACTATTAGTATGGGAGGTGATGCTACTAGGTATCCTAACCCAACTTACTCTGGTTACCCTTCTGTAACTCAAACCCAAGGTTTTACAGAACAACCCAGATATCCTAGCCAGACTTTCTCTGGTTATCCTCCCTCACCACCTAGCCATGTTTTTGGACAACCTTCAGGATTCCATAGCCAGGGTGGACCTGTCTATCCTGGTTCAACTTATCCAAGTTCTGGTTACCCACCTGCATCCCACAGTCTGGGGTGGGTAGATCACTCCAGATTTTCAAGCCAGATGAATTCTGGTTACCAGCCTCATTTAGGCCACATGGGCCAACCTTTGTATGATGCCTATGGAAAGGTGGTGTACCCTGCCCCCCCCCCTTATTTTGGACATTCGGCTCCCACTGTGCCACATTTTAGGCCTCCACCTTTTTCTCAGCCAGCCTATAGGTCTGGTTCCGAATGGGGTAGAGAAAGGAGGACACCTCGGTTGCCCCGTGGTTTAAGTTATGATGGATCTGAGGTTTGGCAGCCTTTTCAATTGAAATTCAAAAAATATGCAGAATATCAACAGTGGAATCCTGAAGAACAAAAACAAGTTGTTTGCTGGTCTTTGTTTGTGCGCGCCAGCAAATATTTCACCCTAATGAAAGAGCGTGACCCTAATATGTCAATCGATGCTTTGTTAAAAGCGTTGGGAAATCGGTTTGGGTATTATGACTTACCCGAAACCACTCAATTACGGTTCCAGCAGTCTTGACAGAAACCAAACCAGTCCCTAGAGGAGTGGGCAGAAACTGTTTTAACGCTGGCAACATGTGCTTTCAAAGACTGTTCGCCTGATTTTACATTTCGTCAAGCCATTCTTAGGTTTTGTCAGGGCTGTAACGATCCACATGCTGCGGTGGCTGTAGTTTTGGAGTCGCCGCAGACAATGGAACAAGCCATAAATAGAATCAGGTGGCACCAACATAACTATGCGGCTATTTTCCCTCATAAATCAAGAAAAGACATATGTCGTGTTTCCTCAGACACTGAACAAGAAAGCAATGGCGAATATGATATCCGAGCTGTGACACATAAGTCACGTGATAAAGAAACAAATCCACGTGATTCTTTTAAGAGTAATAAGACAAAAACAGATACGACTGATATCGCTGCTCTCAAAAGTCGGACGTTGAACATTGAAACAACGCTCGACAAAGTTGTGTCGCAGTTGGATCAGTTGACAAAATTGGTCACCAATTTGGCTAGCAATCCATCAAAAACTTTTACAAAATGTGAGTCATCCACACAGTCGAGGTCGCCCTCACCATCAAGAAAATTTACAATTGAGTGTTTCACTTGTCATGGTCCACACTTTCAAAAAGATTGTCCAACAAAAAAATCCTTCAAATAGACCTAATAAGGACAATCAAGTGAAATTTGGAAAATTAAACGAGAATGGGTCAGATCATTGAGAGGTCTGATTCTGGCCCCTTCTCTCTCCAATGACCTCGATTTTCAATCAGACTCACCACCCATGATTATTTGGGTGAAATCTACATCCTCGATCGCAGTACATATATCACTTTCTGGAAATCAAATAAATGCTATAATAGATACTGTGGCTGATGTTTCTTTGATCTCGGATAAACTGTTTAAAAACCTGAATCCCACACCACAGTGTATTTAGTCAATACGTTTTAAAACCGGAGCTCTTGATAGTCACATGTTTGGTAAACTGGTAGGGCCAGTTTCTATCTCCATTGGTAGTTTAAAATTTGAAGAAAACATTTATGTAGCTCCAACTGAAGATGATATGCTGTTAGGTATGGATTTTCTGAAAACGTTTTAACCCTTTACCCAACGTAACGGCCAAAACCGGCCAGCGCTATTCTCAAAAATCGCCAATTAATTTTTATTATTTTTTTCATTTTTTGTCTCAAAAACATAGGTTATGACCCCTCGTTGGAACGAGCTCGTCGAGCTCGTTCCAATGAGGGGTCATAACCTATGTTTTTGAGACAAAAAATGAAAAATATTAGTTATTCAAGAATTATTTTTGCAACTGTCGTCTGCTTTTCATGTTAGGTAAAGGGTTAAGCTCAAATTGACATTTTAACAGATACTGTCACTTTATGTGATCATGTTTTTTTGACTGTGTCTACTGACACTTGCCACAAAAATTGCTCATGTTTTTGCGAATCGCGAAACATTGGTTCCTCCCAACTCAGTTGTTCTTCTCAAATGTACCATAAATCCGCCATTGAATGATTATGTTATTGAACTGCTTCATAGTGTAGAATCTGTGTTGTTACCAATGAAGGTTATACGACACCTCACGTCTGTTTTATAAACTCAGATGATCGACCAGTGTTGATAAATAAAAATAGATATATCGCAGATGCCTATGAAGCGTCCGAAATATGTGATTATTTCGAATCTGCTACTGTCAGTCAAATCTTCAGTGATGATTCAGAAATTGATTCGTCTGAAATGCCAGAACATTTGAAAAAATTATTTGAGTGGTCCTCCAAACTAATTTCAGACAAATATGTTTCTCATCTTGGTAAACTCTTAATTGAATATCAAGATGTTTTTGCAAAAGATGAGTTTGATTTAGGAAATTTTGAACAAATTGAACACACTATACCGCTAATAGAAGGTGCTCGTCCAATCAAACAGCCAATGCGCAGAACACCTGCTTGTTTTGTTGACCAACAGGAAGCCCATTTGAAAACATTATTGGCAGCTAAAATTATTCAACCCTCTACGTCTGAATGGGCTAGCGCACCTGTATTAGTGAAAAAAACGTGACCCAGAAAACAAACATTCAATGCGCTGGTGTATTGATTATGTCGTGTAAATGATGTAACTCAGAAAGAAGTCTACCCATTACCACGAATCGACGATTGTCTTGACACGTTGAGAGGTAATTCTTGGTTTGGCAAAGCTGACTGTCTTTCGTCTTATCATCAAGTTTCGGTGAAAAATTCAGAACGCCCTATCACAGCCTTTTTAACCAAATATGGGATATTCGGGTATTTGAAAATGCCATTTGGGTTACAGGGCTCGCCATTTACTTTGTGTAGGGTGATAAATCTAGTACTACAATGATTAAATTGGGACATATGCCTTGGGTACATAGACGATGTAGTTCTGTTGGGTAGTTCTGAAGATAACCACTTGGAAAACATACGCAAAGTGCTTGACAGGTTTCGATTACACAATCTGAAGCTGAAACCAAGCAAATGTGATTTTTTTCAAAAGGAAATTGAGTTCCTTGGTCGAAATGTTAGTGAAAAAGGAGTGAAATGTTAGATTCATCAGTTGATGTGGTATTGAACTGGCCAGTTCCCACAAATACAAATGAAGTTGAACGTTTTTTTTGCCTCGTCAATTATCACCACTCCTTTATTAAAAAATTTGCTGAGATAGCTCGTCCTTTATATGAAATAACTGGAAAAAACCTTTCAAGTGGGAAGCAGCCCAACAAGAGGCATTTGATAATTTAAAACAACAATTAACTTCTCCACCTGTTTTGGCTCTTCCAAATTCAACTGATTTATTTATCCTTGATACTGACGCCAGTGCTCATTCTATAGGTGGTGAACTGCTTCAAATTCAAAATGGGGAAGAGAAAGTAATAGCATATGGTAGCTATGTTTTGTTCCCTTAACCAAAAATATATTGTATCACTTGTTTGGAATTACTTGCCGTGGTAAGATTTGTTCATCAGTTCCATCACTATCTGCTTGGTCAAAAATTCATTTTAAGAACCGATCATAGTAGTCTACGCTGGTTGTTAAATTTCAATGAACCTCAAAACCAACTTGATAGATGGTTAGAAGATCTTAGTCAATATGACATGGTGGTAGAACATCGTAAGGGTATCCATCATACAAACGCCGATGCTCTATCACGTATTCTGGTGATCGCTTCCTGCGGAAATTATTTCTCAGGTTGTGATTTAACTGAACTCCCTTGTGGTGGATGTAAATATTGTACTAGAGTTTATAACAGCTGGACCAAATTTGAACAAGAGGTTGATGACGTCGTGCCTTTATCTCAAGGTGTAATTGAATTTAGGAACGATGACTTTTCTAGTGAATTCTCAGTGAAACAAGCCCCGCTGGTGGATATACTGCTAGAAATAGAACCCGACCCAGTCAAAATTGATCATATTTCTCAAGAAACTGGTTGGCTAATTACTAGTCTGAATTTGGAGTATGCACCTGAGTCGTCTCCAAATTTCAGAATTCTTAAAATTTCTGATCCTGAACAAATTAATCTATCCGACGTCTGCTCTGCAGATGAACTGGTTGAAGTTCAGCAAGCTGATCCTGACCTCAAGCTAGTTATTGAATGGTTAGAATCTGGAGAAACTCCAACTGAAGGAGAACTTTTCCGGTGTAGTCCAGCAACAAAATATTTTTGGATAAATCGGAAATGATTTTTGATTTCTTCTGTATAAAATTTGTAGAGATGATAGTCAAGTTCTGGTAATGCCAAGTAAATTCGCCACAGATCTTTTGCATATCGCTCATGACATACCGTCCTCTGGTCTTTTAGAAGTGTTCCGAACTCGTGAACGACTTCAAAAACAGTTTTATTGGTATGGCATTACTGATGACATCGACAGTTATGTTGCTGCATGTTCTCAGTGTGTCAGAATCAAAACTGGAGGCAAACATGCTAAGTGGGAACAAGTAATATACCAGTCAGATGCACCAATGGAAAGAGTGCATATTGATTTTCTCGGTCCTTTACCACTTAGTGATAATGAAAATAAATATATTTTGGTTTTAACATGTCAATTCACAAAGTGGGTTGAATTTATCGCTTTACCTGATCAAACTGCCGAAACAGCAGCATGTGCCGCTGTAAATGAATTCTTTCTTTTCCTGGTTCAGTTGTCCTTTACAACTATTTTCGGATCAAGGTTCATGCTTTGAATCAAATCTTTTTCAAGAGATGTGTAAAGTGTTACAAATCCATAAATCTAGGACAATGCCATACCGACCGTCAGCTAATGGCTCGGCGGAACACCAGAACCGAACACTAATGAATATTGTATGGTGCGATGTGGATAAAAATCAGAAAAATTGGGACAAATTGTTGCCCCAGTTAGCCGGAGCAATTCGATCCTCAGTGCATTGAATGACTGGTTTTACGCCAAATAAAATGATGTTGGGTAGGGAAGTAAATCATCTCAGCGACATCATATACAATTTTCATATTGGTGAAACTGAGCACAAAAATACTGGCGAATTTGTCCAAAAATTGTTAGAAAAATCTAAAGAATGTCACCTGTTAGCCAGGTCAAGATTAAAAATGGCATGTCAAAAGATGAAACGTGATTACGATGTGAAAACTCATAAATATGAATACAAGGTGGGAGATCTGGTCTTCTTATTAGACGATTCATCCAAGAAGGGCAAGTGCAGAATATTATGTCCTTTCTGGAAGGAACCGGGAATTGTTTCGGAGGTCTTGACCCCATACTTGTACAAAGTGCTTTTCAAGAACTCCCTGAACATCATTAATCATGACCATCTTAAGAAATGTTTTGATAAGTCTTTACCTGTTTGGCTAACTAAAACGCTTGAACTTTTCCATCAGACTGGTGAAGTGAAAGTGGAATCTCAAAAAGGAATATTTTGTATATGCCATCAGCCCACTGGTAAAAGATTCATAATACAATGTGATTATTGTTTTGAATGGTATCATGGAGATTGTATTGGTGTTATACCACAAGATGCTGATGCTATAGATTTATATAGATGTTCCAAATGCTAAATGACACTTTTCTTTCTCTTTTCAGATAAACATGCCTGACAAAACATTTATCCCAGTTGCTGTAACTGAATCATCAATTACAGTGCCGATTAGTAGTGTTACACAGGTAATATCCACTCCTGATGCCCTCTCGTCAGGTGACCTAATGTCGTTTACTTCTCCTTCGCAAGATGTTATTTCGTCATGTGTTTCCTCTGCTTCTATGCCTGATGTCTCTGCATCAGGTGCTTCTTTGCCTACCTTCTCGCAAGATGTTATAACGCCAAGTGCTCTGTCTCTTACATCCTCTCCCATGCCTGTTTTCACCTTGGCGTATATACCACTGAATCCTGTCAGTTCAGTTCCCGAAACTGTCACCATGTCAGCACCAATAGCTACTACTACTACTACTACTACTACTACTACTACTGTGATTTCAACAACCCTTGGACTATCTGTTGCTCCACCGCCTGATGTTTTTTCATCAGGTGTATCCCCCATAACTGTCTGTGACACCGACGGAATTGGACCCACCAAAAACAACTGACACTGCAAGCACCACACATACCACACATACCACACACATACCACACATACCACACATCCTTCTGGATTGTCCCGCACTGAAAGACAGCACTTGAGATTTAAAAACATGTTGGCTGGAAGGAAAGCATCAAACAATACAAATGGAAGCACTGCTGCTCCAAAACCTTATGACAAACAGCCATTATTATCCACGCCAACTGTAACACCATTAATGGCTGAAGCAGCAACTTCTAAGGTCAAGGCAAAACCAGAAACATCAACATACAATGTCTGCAAACAAGAAGTAACACAAAGTACAGGTAAAGGTCAAGGTGTAAACACCAAAACAAAGCCCCAAAACAAAGGTCTTTGACAAATAAACTATATGACACGCATTTTCACTTGGATCGGCTACACAAAAAATTCAACATTAAGTCACAACAAACTGCAGCACGTGTCATCCAAGCCGTCAACCTCAAGGTTGATGTTCCTACTTCAGATGTGGGCGGCATTCAAGTTTTCTGTGCCCTTAAAACTTGGCCATCTCCCGCAGAGCTTGTGTGGCACCCACAATGGAAAGTAGCAGTAGGCTGCCATCCTAAAAAGTACAACTGTTTATCTAACCCTGAGGTCAGAAACAAATTAGAGTCCTTAGTCCAACATCCTAATGTTGTTGCATTTGGGGAAATAGGCTTGGACAGGTCTACAAATTCACCTGTCGAAACCATGCTACAGCATGACAAAACATTTCGCTGGCTTCTGGGACTGTCCAGGCTGGTGTCTAAACCACTAATTTTGCACATTAGGGGACACACAGGGGATTCACTTTCCCATGACGTGAGTTATACACATAGAACACATAAGGTGCCAAACTCACATTGAACAAATCATACACTTGCATTCATTCATGGGGCCCAGATATCAGGTTCATGCCTGGAGTTTGGCCAGACCCAATACCTATTTTACTGGCACACTCCACAACTTCACAGAAATCCAGAGGGAGGGTGTTCGCACTGTATGACTCGACCAGATTCTTTTGGAATCTGATGCTCCCTATTTTGAAAGACAGGACCATCCTTGGATGACCCCGTCTGTAGTTGGAGAGAATGCTAGGGAACTGTCCCATATTCTCTGCATGGACCTCAGGGTTCTCAGTGACCAACTAAATGCCAATGCAACACGTGTCTATGGTTTTCGATAAATTGACCATAGGCACATTTTTTTGTGTTTTTGGAAAATAATTTCTCTGAACCTTTTTTCATATTATTTATTTAAACTATTTTTGTTGCATTGGTGTCTTTAATCGATATACTATTTCTCAACTGTTTACTCCTTTAAGAGTAAACTTGGCTATTGCCTTAATGACAGCAATATATTTATTGCTATATATTTTCTCAAGAACAAGTAGTTTGAACATTCAGTTCTATTTAATTCAGACTGCTTCCTTGAGAAAACAAGTTATATTCTTTATTCATAGTGTGAAGTAATTTGAACCAACATCACACAAAATTATAGTTCAAATTACTGAATTTCCTATACAAAATGTATGTATTGCTTTTCCTTCTTCAAGCAGTCTGAACCATGTTGTTCAGACTGTTTCCACTTATCAATATTCTAAAGCAGTTTGAACAATGTTCAAACTGTTTCCATATGTTATTTATTCTTCTTTTAAGCAGTTTGAACCCTGTGTTCAAACTGTTTCCATTTTATATCATACCTCGGGTGATTACTCGAGAAAAAACTTCACAGCTTGGAACCAATTCTCCAAAAGAAGGGAACAGTGATGTCAAATGACAGACGTGACCATTCACCTGGTTCCCAAGATGCGCGTTGTGATGTCATAACCCGCCAGTTTGTGACAACTACATTATTCAACTAGACTTCTTCCAGATTCCAATGCTTGAAACACACGCATACATTTCATCTCTTTGCATTTCACTTGTGCAATAATTTCTCAACGCAATCGGTAAGTACTCTTGTAGTAAATATCTCATGTAGCATCTATAAATACAAATGTAATTTCGCTACAGTCAGTCGATCTGTCAGAAACAGTGCGAATCGAAAACACGAGCGAAATAACGAATCACGAACGACATTATCGAAATTTGAGGAAAATGAAGTAGTAAACTAGCGATAAATACTGACCATTGTACCAGTTGAATCCACATAAATACAAAATACAATCAAATGAACAGATACAATTTTCAAAACACAAGAGAAAACAGACATGGATCTCAATGATGACGAAATGGACCAGTCAAAAGTACTGTGTATCACATGACACCAAAACGTGTAAATGATCTATGAAAGCCTGTAACTGCCACCAGAAAGTTATTATACAACAAACAACTCACGCTAAATTACAATTAAAAAAGGGCTGACAAAAGTATAAACAGTTAAGACATATTAATTTAAAACACATTAAAACTAACTCTGCTACATACTCCCCCTGCCTGAAAAAATGATGTCCCATCATTTTCTGTGTTGAGAAGATCTACATAGAAAAGAAAAACAGCATTAGTCTTAGTCATATACAAGGTATAGTACAGACTCATTTCAAATGCATCAGCCAGTCCACAAAATTGGGAAGCTTTCACAATGGCAATGCTCATTAACATTACTCTATAAGAAGTGTAAGATAGGTAATTTATCATGGCAAGCTGCCATTACAAATTAAATTTACAATGATAATTTACTATAGTATTGCCAATTCTCACTGCCAATCACTAGGACTGATCATCCACACACCAGTCAATCACGCAAGTCATAACTGGTATAACCAATAATTTTGCAACCTGAAATCTGGAAAAGCTTAATTTATAGGACAAGTCATTACATGCCATTTTTCGAAACCTGTAAAAAACAAAAAATTGGATATGTCATTCTGTAAAACCTCCAAGTTATCTGAAAGTAACAGAAAAATTACAAATTAGTTTATATATGTAGCAACTATTTAAACATATTATATACTATATACAGCCGTTAGAGACAAGAATCTCCCACCTGCTTAATAATACCACAGTATAACACTATTCATGAATCTATATATATTTAATATACCTGAATAGTAATCTTTTATCGAGAGTGAAAAATATTACCCCTTTCAGGTAACCCTGACTTTTATTTCACACTGAATACTGGGATAATCAATGGCTAACTCTATTTCATTACGGCCTCCCACAACTTGTTAGCCATCTCAGTACTGACTTCTGTAAGTATACCAGAAGCCAGTAATTTATCTAAAATGTCTGTTTTTGTATCTACTGGTCTATGTTTAACTGTGCTACAGATATAATCTTGTAGATACTTTTTTGGCCTTCTGACTCTTGTCGACTTTCTCTGTGTTATTGGCCTTTTCCTCTCTTCTACCATTTGCTCTTTGTCTCCATCATCTTCATCTGCTTGCCTGTTTTCTTCTTCCGGAGCTTCCTCAGTTGCCGAACTGTCAGTCTGACTCACTCACAACCACTTCTTGTTCTGAAAGTTTCTCTTCTATAGGCTTTATCTCTGTTGTTTCTGTAATATCTTTATACTCTGAATTGGTTTTACATGCGTTTCTGCTCAAGTACGGCAACATGACATACTCCTCCTCTGATTCTGTATCTTCATTGATGTCGCTCTCTACTCTGATCTCTTCTGTACTTTCCTTTTCTTCCAAAGGGTTTTCTTTTAATTCTGTTACTAAGTTCCTAGGTTTGGGAACTGGCTTACACTCTTCTTCTTTGTTATTCACCTCAATACTTCTTCTTGGTTTGGGGACAGGTGTTGCCCCTATCTCATCCTCTATATTCTTTTCATCCAAGAGCAGCAAATGGTTTCGGTGAAGAGTCCTCTCCTTTCCATCTGGAGATTTTATCTTGTACACGGGTATGTCTCTATTTGGCTAGTCTATTACAACTGATACCTTTTTCTCATACTTATCCACAATTTTATGCTTACCATTGTGTATCAGAATCTTCACCAGGACATTATGACCAAACTCAATCTTACTCGCCTTTGCCTATCTGTCGAAAATCTTCTTTTGTTTATCCCGTGCTTGTTGGAGGTGCGTCGCTACTGTGTCTCGTGCAAATTTCGTTCTCTTCTTGAGTTCACTAATGTAATTACCTATGTTCATGCCAACGCTGTTGTTGTTATCAGTCTCAAATACTGCATCCTCTGGTAATTTAGGCTTACTACCAAACATTAATTCAAATGGTGAATGCTTAGTGCTTTCATGTTTCGTACAGTTATAGGCATATACAAGAGAAGATATATATTTCTTCCAGTCTGGCTTTTTCTCTGTCTCTAATTTTCCAAGGAGATTTAGGAGTGTTCAATTGAATCCCTCAGGTGTTCCATTTTCACTTGGATGGAATGGTGTGGTTCTCAATTTATCAATGCCAAAAATGTCACATAATTCTTTTATGTTTGAAGATTCAAAATTTCTGCCTTGGTTGGAGTGCATTCTATAATGGTATGCCATAGTGGACGATGAAATTGTCATGCAATGCTTCTGCTGTTGTTTTTGCAGTTTGATTTCGAGATGGTATTGCTAAGGCTAGTTTGGTGAAGTGATCTGTAATGACCAGTACATTGCCTACACCTCTACTTGGTTCTAAGGTGAGGAAGTCCATACAAACTAATTCAAGCGGGTAGGTGGTTTCACCATTTACCAGTCGAGCTTTAGTAGTGGCTGTTGATTTCCTACTCAAACAATGCCCCCACTTTTAATCCAATTTTCGCATTTGGATGCCATACCAGGCCAAAACAAACCTCTCTCTTAGCAGTGATAGTGTCCTGTCTCTACCTGGATGGCCAATACCATCATGTAAACCTATCAATGCCTTTTCTCTGTATACAGTTGGTAAGACTAATCATAAACATTTCTCATCATTATCTGTTATCTCTCTATATAATGTACCTCTTATTACTTTAAAATTATTACAATTCTTTTTCATGATGTGGTCCTCACTATCATAGTGTCCTTGAGGTAGTTTTCTGTCTATTTTGGCATGTAACCATTTTTCTATTGTATTGTCTTGTTCTTGGTTCCTTCTTATTTCTCTCAGTTCAGTTTGTACCACCTGTGTTGAAGTATCCATACCATCAATAATGTTTATAGATGTAGCTGGTAATGTCTCTGCATATACTGAAATTTGCACGCTACTACAAATAGCTTCAACAGTGCTGTTTTCTATTCTGATTCTTTCTCTATCATCTGTAATTTTATAATGTGGATATCAAGACATTCCATCAGCGTCACCATTCCTTAATCCTGAAGGTAAAGAATGTCAAAATTATATGGTGCTAATGCAGATACCCATCTCTGACCAGTTGCGTCTAGCTTTGCACTTGTAAGTATATGTGTAAGCAGGTTATTGTCAGTGTACATGGAGAAATGCTTTCCAGTTAAGTAAAAATTCAA
Organism: Pictodentalium vernedei; assembly: GCA_031216915.1. Classification (NCBI taxonomy): domain Eukaryota; kingdom Metazoa; phylum Mollusca; class Scaphopoda; order Dentaliida; family Dentaliidae; genus Pictodentalium; species Pictodentalium vernedei. Next base: position 72,554,682 of record CM062297.1, read on the forward strand.
GATTAAATGCAGGTAATTTTCTCGGACTTGGACAGACTCCTGCTCGCATAAGCTATGACTCATTGTTTTTCTGTCTTGTTCTTGGTATAATACTGCTCCAAGTCCAACTGTACTTGCATCTACATGAATTCAAATGGTCAACTAATATTGGGATATGCTAATATCGGTGGTTTTGTCAACATATTTTTTAGATTATCAAAAGTTCCCTGTTCCAGTGGTGTCCATCTCCAATTATTTTTCTGTTGCTTTTGGTTCTTTTTCTGTGTTGATGGTGGGAGCAGTTCATTTAGTGATCGTACTATTTTCGAGAAGTCTTTTACAAATCTCCTGTAATAACCAACGAAAGCTAAAAATGACCTGAGCTCATCTGAACTTGTGGGAGTTGGCCAGTTCTTCACTTTCTCTATTTTCTCCGGGTCTGTCTTGATACCATCCTCACTAACAATGTGGCCAAGAAATTTCACTCGTTTCTTAAGGAAGTAACATTTTTCTGCTGCTAATTTCAAATTACATTGGTTTAGTCATGTTAATACCATGTCGAATCTCTCAAGATGTTGATCGAAACTTTCTGAAAATATGATGGGGTCGTCGAGGTATATTACACATATCTTCATATTAAAATCTCACAAGCATTCTTCCATCAATCTATGGTATGTGGCTGGGCTATTCGACAATCCATAGGGCATCTTCTGGAATTCGTAGAACCCTAGCAGCCCAACCGTGAAAGCAGACCGTTTTTTGTACTCTTCTTCCAGTTCCACTTGTTTGGTAGCCACTTTTCCTGGATATGGCACTAAAAAACATACTGTTGTTCAAACAGTCAAAAAAAAATTTCTTCCACACGTGGTAGTGCATGTGTGTCTTTAATGGTACAGCTATTAAGCATTTGATAATCAATGCACATTCTCAGTTTGCCATTCATCTTGTGTACTAAGACGATATTTGATGCCCAGGGTGATTTACTTTTTCTGATGATTCCTGCTGCCAATAGCTGTTCTAAGTGTTCTCTAACCTCATCAATCAGTGCAGGTGGTATGCGTCTATATCGTTGTTTAAATGGTACATCGTTCAATAAATCTATCCTATGTTTGATTAAATCACATCTACCTATGTCTTGATCATTCTTTGAAAATATATGTTTATGTTTCTGAAGAAGTGCATTTAACATGGATTTCTGGTCAATACTGAGATCTGATTCAACATGGATTTGCTTAAAGACATCAAATTCTGTTTACTTTTCAATCTTTTCAAAAACTGACTTATCTATAGCAAATAACAGATCTAGTTGGAATTACTACAAACTGAGTGGTGATGTTAGAAATATTGACAGTTATGTTACCATTTTTCTTGTAGTTATATTTGATGACAGTAGGTTTAATGTCGATACAGTTCGGTAGACTAGATACTGATGTCTCCTGAAGTATTGCATTAGTTGTATGGAAGTTCAGTTCTCTGTCACAATAGCCATTGGTATTTGTTGACTGATTAGGATGCAGTATGATTTGTGTTGGTTCAGCTGATCTAACAATAGCTATTCTGTTATCAGCTGTCTTCAACTCTCGTTCCCAAAGTGCTGTGCATCTGAATGCAAGGTACCAAGGCGTGTGCAGAGTAGCTCATTGTAAATAGGTATCACCATAGTCTCTCTTACAGTCGAGGATGAGTTTTGAAGTATATTTGTACCAAGTAAAATAGGTGTCTTTGTATTGTAGGTTGTTTCAGGTGTTATCAAAAATAGGCAGTCTTTTCCTTGACAGTTGGGGATGACATTTGTTGATAATTTTGCTGTTATGTAACCGAGATATGGCAATTCACTACCATTTGCACATTCAATATTAAGTATTTCAGTTAATGGTTGAATAGGTGTTTCATTCATATGCTGTTCATAAAATGGTTTAGATATTATACTGATGCAACTTGCACAATCAATTAATGCTGAAGTGCTAATACCGTTTATTTCTATTTTTGCTTCGGTGGAGCTGCCAACTAATTTGGGGTCATGTTTGCCAATAAATTTTGTGCCATGGTTCAACCCCATAACACAGGCACTTACTAGTTTGGGAAGTCTCAGATCTTATGTTCTTCACTCCCACATTTGAAGCATCGCAGTCTAAAATTATTCCCTGCAACTGGTCAGGATGGTGTATAACTACCACATCCTCTGCCTCTATCTTGTGGATGACCTCTACCTCTATTAAATCTTCCATGATACCCACCTGTAAAAGCTCTACTATAACCTCTAGTATAACCACTTTGGTGATATGGAGTGGCTGCACTTGCTTCATCTTTCTTTGCTTCTTCTCTGTGTTTTCCATTTTGTCCAATCTATCACTTAATTTCCTCAATAAATCCTTCATTTCACTAAGTTCGCTCTTCTCATCCATTTTCACTGCAGCTAAATGTTTTGTCTTCTTCTCTTTCTCTGTATCTTCCTCTAATTGACTCTCTATCTTTCTAATTTATATCTTAAATTTGTCATGATCAACGACGGTATCATATTTATATGTGGCCATTTGATGCAAGTTAGGCCTTGGTACAGGACATTTCTCAAAATATCTTCCTGTGTATGAGAAAGCACCTTTAATTCCACTGCTTCAGCAAAGATATCCTCAATGTGTGCTGCATATGTGGCAATCGTCTCATTTGATTCCTGGCTACAGGCATAAAATTTTCTTAAATTTGATTCTCCAGTTTCCAGTATCGAGTATGTGGAGTTAAATTTCTTTAGAATCTCTTCTACAGTGGCCTTTACTCCCATTCTACATAATATGTTGCCTGCTTTGCCTTTACATGATCTGTGGATGCCTGTCAATAATTGTTCCTCTCTATTAGTTCATTGTGCCCTAAAACATTCTACTTCGTAATTCTGCATCATAAAATTCACTTTTCCTTTATTCGGTTCTCCATAAAATAATGATATTTTAGGGAAGGAATAGCTATGCTTCTCAATATCTGTTGTCGATTTCTCCATTTGTTGTACACAATACTTCATGGTCAAACTGTTCTGCATTCTCACATTTGGGTGGCAGTATTTTCAGTCCCTTCATCATCTCCAACATCTTTAAATCATCATCGGTTACAGTATCTTTTGTGACTGTCATTGTGATTTATTAGTATGATTTCAATTATGAGTTCTACGAAATTAGATATTTCAACTCAATTCTCCACAATGCCATCAAAATATTCTTGGCTTTTCTGCACTTTTATTCTCTAAGTGCACATGACTATTACCTCCCTAAGGATTTGAGACTCACTATGTCCAATAATAAAAGACCATTACTGGTAAGGCATGTAACTTGGGTTGGGTATAAGTGTCAGTGCTAAAAACACGAAATAGTAATTATCAAATCAAGTTACCAAAATTGATCAAAAATATTTACAACCATTTCTGTGCTCCTATAGTAATACACTTATTATATGGTCAAATGGTCACTGTGATTCAAATAAGTGGACGGGTTAAGCATCAATTCCAAGAAACATGAAATAGGAGGTGCCAAGTCAAATTACCAAAGTTAGTACTAAAATATTTATAACCATTACTATGTTTCTATGGTATTATATTTGAATACACATCATTGTTACAGGGTTAACAATTGCAAGTAGCGTTTAAGACTTACAGTTAGATACAACTGTAGTGTCCCAGGGTAAAGTAAGTACAATTTTGTATTTAGTAATATTTAGGGTTAACCAATATGTGATCAACCAGGGGTTAACTCACCACAATTCAATTACTGATGACTCATCAATTCACAAGGTTAATATACTGTATGTGGTAAATTAGTGTTAACACTACTAATTATGTAATTCACTGTTGCTCAGTGGTTAATCTGATCACTGACTTTATGATTTCATATTTTTGGTTCAGGGTTAATACTCACAAATATCGATATCAGTTTCTATTTCGGTATTTAATCAGCTTTTTTTTGTTAAAGGGTTAATAGAAATATACAACTGTTTGTGATTTTGGTAGTTAGTTGTGTTGTATGGTTAACACAAATCAATATGCATATCAGATTCTCTAATTGTGGTAATTAGACAAATGTTCCCTCAAAATATCTGTGGTAATTTGACTCAAGTTTCCTGAAAATCCTGAAAATTTTATCTAAACCTGAAAAAAATTATAAGCAATGCAAACTCACAATCCTAAAAATAGTAGTCAAAAATGGCAATCTGTATTCTGGCAGAATACATCTATATTAGTATGATTTCTGGCAATGTTGAATCTGGGAAAGTATATATCAGCAGATTTTTCAAAGAAAATCAGTCTATCCAATATTAATTTTGATTTCAATAAACATATGTTCAATGTATTACTATTTCCATAATCTGCAAGTTGAATTAAATATCTGAATTAAATATCTAAATTAGTTAAGTTTTACTATCTTGAAATAGTGGAAGTTCATTTCTGAAATCAAAACACATGTAATTGTTGTTTGTGCAAGCTACAGACTGACATTAATAAATATTAATTGATGCAAATTTCCTAACCTATTTGTTACAACTATCAATAAAAAAACAGAGTCAACACTGACCCATGCGTGATGTCACAATGCCAAAAATGGAACAGCCAATTAAAACATGGAGATATGACCTTAGCCAATGAAAAGTCGCCACTGAATCATGAATGAAAAACTATAGTAAACATTGTAGTAAAACTTGCCACACAAGAAAAGGCAAAGTCCCAAAGCCAAACTAACACAAGGAATACCTGAACTGTCAATGTCAAGCTGAAATAAGAGTTATATTATTAAATTCAAGTAGTTTCATGCAATTTAACCCTTCACCTATATTATTTACCTTCACCAAAATGTTAAATTTTTTGAAGAGTGAATCTCATCCTTACCATTTAAATTTATAACTTTGGCCACAAATAGTTAAATACAGATCAGAAAATTTATTATCACATTAACCCTTTACCCAACGAATCGCCCGCATCCACCCACGTAATATGCAAATTCAGCAGCTGAAAAAATATTATTTTTCGAAAAATTTCAACAAAACCATATCATGTGACCCCTCTTTAGAACGAGCTCGTGGAGCGCTTTCCAAAGAGGGGTCACATGATATGGTTTTGTTGAAATTTTTTGAAAAAATTTAAAAAATGATATTTAAAATAATAAATTTTGAAATCGTCTACGTTGGGTAAAGGGTTAACACATTAAACCAATTGACAAATCGTTCACTGTATTAAATCATATAAATATATGCAGTCAATTTATTACTTGAAATAAATTAATATGTGTATATACAGTAAATTTATTATATTATTATAGTAATTATTGAATAATGTGGCCAAAGGAATAAATACTGTATCTAACTCACTTTACTCATTAAGTACACATACCTCACAACAAAGATTTCCCTAAACCCATTTACACTGTTTGCACATGTATATTATCAGTTAACATATAATGTAAATGTCACTAGAACAGTTCAAAAGGCTAGCCAGGAAGAGAAGGTGTCTCGTGGTTGGTGCTAATATCTCGTAGTAGGTGATGACAGTGCTGTCTAGTAGTTTGTGTTAGATGAATCTATGTCGACGTGGTGACCATTGTATCATGTCATTGAGCGCCAGTGTTACAGTCCCTCTCAGGGTGCCATTTTATACACGAAGGCTCAGTGGGATGAGATCTGTGCCACAACTAACTCATAATAGCTTACATCAACATTTATTTACAACTCCTGGTACCTTTACGTTACAATTCAAATCAGGAATCTACAATATGTAAATAACACTCATTGTAGTGTCTGCCAATCTAATAGGTTATTGCATAACACCCAACAATTTTTTAAATATTTCTATAACATTAACGCACATTTTACCTCAACCTCAATGCTCAACTATTATTGAATACTTCTATATACACATCTGGAATCCTTCTTATATCGATGGACAGATATGGGCAAATTATCTAATTACCCCAAAGGACCACAATCTAGTCATTGACATGGTACAGGACCATCTGGCTACAATCATTGCTTGAGACGGGGTTTAATCTGACGCATACAACACCTGTACCCAGCAGACATGCACTTACATGTACAATTAACAAGACGTACCAGGTTCGCTCTTCACTATAACTTAAATTAAAATGTATTTCATTAAATTAAAATAATCTTATCTCAATCCCTTTTCCCAGATATATACACTGATATTTATAGAATCTTACCAGAATGTGGTTTTCCCACAATCCTCAAACTACCGTACATAGCACAATGACAAATAAACCATCATCGAATATCATCATCATCATCTTAAATAGGCACCATCATTACCATCACACACAACCACAACACACCATACTGTGCTGTATTAGTAAAGGCTGAAAAATAGAATCCCGTAACCAAATCATGCAAACCTGTTAGGTTTATTTGGGTAATTTGATAAATCAGTCGGTCGGTCTGTCAGAAACAGTGCGAATCGAAAACACGAGCGAAATAACGAATCACGAACGACATTATCGAAATTCGAGGAAAATGAAGAAGTAAACTAGCGATAAATACTGATCATTGTACCAGTTGAATCCACATAAATACAAAATACAATCAAATGAACAGATACAATTTTCAAAACACAAGAGAAAACAGACATGGATCCCAATGATGACGAAATGGACCAGTCAAAAGTACTCAGTGTATCACATGACATCAAAACGCGCAAATGATCTATGGAAGCTTGTAATTGCCACCAGAAAGTTATTATACAGCAAGCAACTCGCTCTAAATTACAATTCGAAAAAGGGCTGACAAAAATATAAACAGTTAAGACACATTAATTAATTTAAAACACATTAAAACTAACTCTGCTACAGTTATTTTTTGAATCTTCAAGGAGGAGGCCGGTAAGAGAGTAGAGGGTATCTTAGGCGAGGTGAATAGGGTTGGTGCTTTGGAGGTCCACTGCCATTTTCGTCTGCGATGTCAAGTGATTGTTCTCGATTACCAATGGTAGACAGTTATTTAGATCCTGTGATGATCTACATTTAATGTAAAAAGATTGAACTCATTCAACATGTAGAAAATATTGTTTCAGCAGAATGTCTTGAGGGGTTAACAGTACTCTTATACTACATTAGAAGCGTGTCACGTGGATAAATGACACTCATTTGGGGAGAGAATGGGGAGGCGTAAGGGGCGTCCTAGTCACTGGACCCAGGGACACCATGTTGTGTTGAGATGGTAGCCCGCGTGAGCGGCCATGTAATGACGTCATTCCCATGGGGATATGTGATGTAAGTGCGCGTGCGCAGCGCGTGTAAAAATTAGGTGACTCCGTGTTTCCGCCGTCGATTCTGTATGCTGGAGACCGCCATCTTTGTTTTTATGGTAGCACGTGGTTGCTATATGACCCTAATGGCCTCTAATAGAACGAGGATATGTTTTGAGGGTAAGTTAATTTGGACAGGAGTATAATGAATACCCAAATGAGAACGACAACTATTTATCTGGCTCGGATTCGCGACGAAAGATCGTTTTCTATGTTCTTGGCCTTTCCCTGGCCTTGGTTCTCCCAGAATCTTCGTTTCGAACGGACACGGACCTGCCCAGAGTACCACATAGTGCTATGTGACCTTACAAGTACGTTGTTCGATTGTACTACAGTATTTTTAATAAGAGTGGCCATGCAGGCAAATCCTCGTTTCCACTCTGTTACAGGACGTTATTAGGTACGGAATCCTCCAGAATCCTCGTATTTATGTGGCATGAATTCTGCATACAAACCTCCTTTTTGACTGCTTAGACCATCTACTGCCTATTCTTAATCTATCTAGGTACCTGGCTATGTCCTTATCATTAGCCCTTGTCCTAGCTGGGTATGGGACTCTCCCGACTGACATTTGGCACCCTTTTTCATCGCACGAGGCCATGAGGACCATGAGGACCATGAGGAAATTCCTTATTAAGGCACGATCTGCCATTCATCATATCTTCATCTTGGTATTGGGGGATCGCCAGAGCCAGTCTATGGGGACTAATAAGGACCACTGGATAAAGTCTTTGGGAACTAGTGGAGCCCAGTCTTCAGGGACTACTACATACTACTAATATCTACTACTAACTATTACCACTACCACTACTACTACCTCTACTACTACTACTACTACTACTACTACTGCTACTACTACTGCTACTGCTACTACTACTGCCACTACTACTACTACTACTCCTACTACCTACTACTACTACGCACTACTACTACTACTACTACTACTACTACTACTACTACTACTACTACTAACCACTACTTCTACATGTCTTGCTACTATTACTACTACTACTACTACTACTACTACTACTACTACTACTACTACTCCTACTACCTACTACTACTACTACGTACTACTACTACTACTCCTACTACCTACTACTACTACTACGTACTACTACTACTACTACTTCTACTACTACTACTACTACTACTACTACTACTACTACTACTACTACTACTACTACTAACCACTACTTCTACATGTCTTGCTACTACTATCTACTACAACTACATCTCTTGCTACTACTTCTACTACATCTCTTGCTACTACTACTACTACTCCTACTACTACTACTACTACTACTACCTACTACTACTACTACTACTACTACTACTACTACTTACTACTACTACTACTACTACTACTACTACTCCTACTACTACTACTACCACTACTACTAACGACTACTACGACGACTACTTCTACATCTCTTGCTACTACTATCTACCACTACTACTACTACATGTCTTGCTACTATCATCTACTACTACTACATCTCTCGCTACTACTACTACTACTACTACTACCACTACTACAACCGCTACTACTACTACTCACTATCGACTGTCTACTATCCAGTATCTACTGTCTACTACTATCTACTAAAATATACTACTGCTTCTACCACAATTTACTACTGCTACTACAATCTACTACTATCCACCAGTAATTATCCACCAGCTCTATCACTAGTACTGTCCCCTAGTACTATCTACAAGTACTATTCATTAGTATTATACATTAGTCCTATTCAAGAGTCCTGTCCACCCAGTACTATCCCCTGGTACTGCACTCTAGTGCTGTCTACTAGTACTATGTACAACTACCACTTCTAGTATTGCTACTACGTGCAACTACTACTACTACTGGAACTAGCACAACTACCACTACCAGTAGTAGTTTTATTACAACTACTACCAATAACAGTAGTACTAGTTACACTACCGGTGCTAGTAGTAGTATTACTGCCAGTACTAGTACCACTAACAGTAGTACTAGTACACCTATCACTACTAGTACTAGTACCACTACCAGTGCTATCACCAGTACCATTATCGGTACTAGTATTAGTACAACTACCTGTACTAGTACACTTGCACTACTCACACAAATATCATTAACAGTACTAGCACAACTACTACCAGTGAGTTATAGTACAACTACTGCTACAACTACCACTATTACTACTAGTCTTAGTACACCTACCACTACTAGTACTAGTTCAATTATCACTACCAAAAGTAGTGCTGGTATCACTACTAGTACTAGTATCACTAACAATACTTGCACTAGTACAGCAACTACTACTACTAGTACAAGTACTACTACTAGTAATATTACTGGTACAACTACCACTACTACTACTAGTACACCTATCATTACTAGTACTAGTACAACTTCGACTACCAGTGCTAGTACTCGTATCAGTATCAATGTCGATAGTAATAATACTGCTATTACTATTACCACCACTTTTGAACCAGTCCATGGCCGTAGAGAGGGAGGGGGAGGACCGATGTAGTGATTGGGTCCGGTCGACTTTCTCTAATTGCCTAAGAGCAGGATTCTGTTACGTGCGGGTCCTTCACTGCACATCAAAGTCTAACGTGCAGTGAATGTCCCGTGCACAAGAGAATCCTGCAATCTCGATGTATCACTAGCGCACAATTTCACTTTCAGATTTAGAAGCTTTTGCGGATAAATAACTATCACTGGATTGAGATTTGCCACATAGAAAGTTAAAAACAATGGCTCACCCAGAACTAATAGAATTTACATTTCTTCAGCAGTCAATGAGATCGATATTCCTTTACACAGGGTAAACGTTAACTAAAAATCGTATAATGCAGTGGCGGCGGTACGGGGGTGTGGGGTGGGGTGGGGTATGGGGGGGGGGGGCATTTGCCCCCCCCCCCCCCCCCCAACGAAGGCTTTGCCCCCCCTCCCCCAGTTGCCCCCCCCCCCCCCCCCCCCAACCATCTCGCATGCATTTCCATCCACCCTCACACACAAACACATTCAGTCACTCTCTCTCACACACACACCCCTCTCTTTTTTTATTCCCAATAATTTCCCATACATACTTAGCCCAAAGCCTCAGGCTAGCTGATGAACACATCCAGGCAGTAGAGATTTAAAGACTCGGATGCAGATACTTATAAGTTATAATTAAGTTATGAGCCAACAAAGGCATGTCTATCCATATCCCTTGTCTAAAAAAATTCATGGATTTCGCATTATGACAGACGGGCATTATGTGTGTCTCTCTCTCTCTCTCTCTCTCTCTCTCTCTCTCTCTCTCTCTCTCTCGCACAGACCCACCAGACGCGGATCCAGGATTTTTTGAAAGGACGACCGCTAATTACCATTACATTTAGTCGAAACTTGGACCCAAAGTCCGTAATATAATTTTTTGTTTTGGTACGTCCACAGGACGTACCAAACCAAAAAAGTATATTACGGACTTTGGGTCCAAGTTTCGACTACCTCATAACAAAGTAATGATATGATCCTTTACGTATTTGCCCCCCTTCATGGGTGTCTGCCCCCCTAGTTGCCCCCCCACAAAAAAATTTCTGGCGCCGCCACTGGTATAATGTCAACAATAAGATACCCCCCCCCCCCCCCCCCCGTAAAGGTAGACGCGTGTAAAGCGGAAAATGGGGGTGTGGAAGACCTTTACCTTTAGTGATCCGTCAGAGCCGTATTAAATATTATAATCGAAGACAACACGCAGGAGACACGTCCTTGAATATGATACTTCAGCACCTGAAAGTTACCTTGACAATTTATTCTGTTATCACGGAACCTCACTACTTATGCCTGGGATAAGAAGTCTCTCAAAAACAGAACATTATCATAAATAATTGGCCAACTTTGAATTTACATAAAGCCACAAATGCAGAAAGTGACATTAAACACCAGAAAATACGCACATCATATAAAAATCATAAAAATATCTTTCATCGCCGTATTGAACCCACGAAATGATGTTTGAGCCGCAAAACTCCCTTAAACGTAGGATAAAATGATTAAAAATCGATAAGATGTACTCAAACTATGATTTGAGCCACCCAAAATTTTTTTCAAATTTGGTTAAAAAATTGTTGGTTTTCATGGATGTTTTTGCACTACTGGTTAAGTTTATTACACTACTGGTTATTACATTACTGGTTGATTTGAATTACAATACTGGTTGATTAATATACTACTGGTTAATTGTTATTACACAACTGGTTAATATTACACTACTGGTTGATTATTACACTACTGGTTGTTACAGTTTCTCTGCCCAAAAGACTAAGTGACGAGAGTCAGTATGTCATTCCCCCACACCAGTAAGATATTTGATCAAGTAATGCGCAAACGTAGTTAAACCGTTTGGTCGTTTTTTTGCTGAGCCTTGCGGTTCGGTTTTCCGGCATGCCATAAAAACCGGAATCGAGCCGGAGAAGCGAAAAACCTCCCAGCTCTACGCTGAACCATTATTTCAGTTATATACTTAATTTTAATATTTGAAAAAGGTCATAACTTTGTCAATAAATAATAATAATAATTTTAATAATAGAACAACTAACTCGTTAGGTGTGCTGCAATAACATCCTTACGTCCTACGACACACGATGTCGAAAAATCTAAAAAGTAAGCTGCAAATAGAAATTTAACTAATTAAGTCTTGTTTGAGAGTTCCCGTGTTGGCACCCTAATTTTCCCTACACTTTCCTTCCCTGATTCCACTAGGCTCGCAACTATGGCATCGGCCATCTTCTGTACACTGACACTGCCCCCCCCCCCCCCCCCCCTTGTGTACGGTTGCAAGCTTTGGTTTCAATTTTTCTTCGAACTTCGCCCAGTCAGGATCCTTCTTGAGTTCCCAAATCTCCTTGAAGCTTCCTTTACTTTTTATATGTGTCTTAGCTTTCATGATTGACAGTTCAAAGGAGCACAGAAGGCACCACATTTCAAAATACAGATAGCAAACAGCACTATTAACCAACATAGATGGAACAACCCCCAGATGTTACTCTAAACAAGTTTACGATAACACCACTGCAAAATATTCGTCTCGCTTTAAGTTTTTGTTCCCGATAAGTTATTTTTATTTCTGTTGATCGCTCCCTTTTTGCAGTTTGTTGCTGTATTCACCTTTTAACCCTTTGAACTGGGTGACCATTTCAGCGACTGATTCGTGCTCCCGCGTTGTGTCCTTGGGCAAGGCACTTAACCCCGATTGCCTACATGGGGGCACGATGACGCTGTGTACTAAGGCGTACTGCACGTCGATGGTGCGCATGTCTTCAACCAATCTAACCCTGCCTGTGCCGCGGTGCAGAGTTCAGAGTTACGATGTTGGAGAGCTGACAGCTGCTCGTGGTTGCTCGGTGGTTCTCTCCGGGTACTCCGGCTTCCTCCACCCGTAAAACTGTCACCGACATGATATATAACCCTAGCTGTTAATGTGTCGTTAAACCCTAAAAAAAAACATAACCCTTTGAACACTAGAGGCCGTTTTACGGTCCAGGGACATTATGCGTCTTAATTGAATTAAGTATGATAGCTGGCTGCTGAGTGAATGTGTGAAGTAGACCAATCAATAGTTTCAACGTGCAGCCTTCGGCCCGCACGTTGAAAATATTAATTGGTCTACCCCCAAATAATCAGTATGGACTTTCCCGATCCCGATTGCCGTCATTGAACTGACATGGAAGATGCCACCAGGGTTCAAAGGGTTAATAACAGGATGGGTTACCTTGTTTTTATATAAATTTGGTTTTCTCTACATGAACTTTTTTATCGGAAGGAGGGTGCCTGTAATGACATGTACAACATCCGTCAGCAGCGTAACATCCACTGCCATGACTTGCCCAAAATGCTATCGAAATACCCTCCATGTGGATTGCCATTGATCGCTCGGATGCCAGGAAGCAGCGTTCTTTCAGTTCGAAAATTCAATTTTTTTTCCCATTGGCCCGAACAATTATGGGACCAATGGGCCCGGACTCCCGGCCCCTGTTGGAACGACGAATATGATACACAAATGCCATCGAAATTCCCTCGAAACGAACTGCTATTGATTGCCCAGATGGAAGGAAAAACAGCGTTCTTTCGATTCGAAAAATCGGAATTTTCTTCCATTGGACCGAATGGTGGTCGGCCTGATCAGAAGCCCACCCCACCGATTGCAATCATTTTGGCCGAGTATGTTACAAAATGCCCTCGAAATTTCCTCTGTGTGACATGCAATTGATAGGTCAGATGCAAGGAACCAGCGTTCTTTCAGTTCGAAAAATTGAAATCTTCTCCGGGTTCGAAACAAGACAATACCCTCCGCACACTCCCCCCACCCCCACCCACCGCCTCGCTTTTCCCCTGGTGCATTTCCCAGGTAATTCTTTTTTGGCCCAGTCCGCCCCTGATGTTATTCTAGTTCAGCCGACAAGGAGAAGTAATTGTATCACACAATCACCATCGACTATCTCATTACTGAAAATATCGTTCACAGCGCGTCAACAGCATCGAATTCACCGCATAATTAAACTGCTGTCATGAAAGCTTGATTTATTATAAGAAATATGTACGAATTCTAACTTATGAAACGTTTTTTGGAAGCATTTGTCTCGCGTTTCGATAATTATCCGATAATCTCCGATTTCTCCGTAAAATAGCACCGCACTAAAACACGATATCTCTTAAAACTGCGACTCATCTTACCAACCATGCTGAATAATTAATAGTTTAGCTTGTTCATTCGAATTGTTTTGTTGTTGTTTTTCCCGTGGCGTTTGCTTATCGCAAATAGAATGAACTATCGTCTCATGTCACTAATAAATGTTTTACACACAGATCTAGAGTTTCTGTATAAGGAAAACTACAAAAATGAGTTTCAGTGCAATCAGGATATTTAATATTATCTAACAACCAACTTAATTTACACCCAAAAAGACAGATGCATTTTCCAGTAAACTCCGCCCTATCACATGTATGCATTGTTATTACACATTAAAATGGAATACCTGAAATTCAAAATGTTGACCAATTTCAACCCAATTTAAACTGAAAAAATCGGGGAAACGGGCTTTGTGTAACGAGATTGTTAGATAAATGTACTATGCGATGGGCTGGTTGCGATCCGACGGTAAGTACGACCTCGAATCATACAAATTACACAGTAAGCACATGGTCATGGTAATGTACATGTATAGAAGAGCGGTTTCTGGGTTCAAATGTTAAAATAAATACCTCTTGGAGAATTAGCGGTTTATTTTAAAATTTATGACAAAAATGAACATCGATATATTTTGGAATAAACTGCGAACAATCGAACCTCCGACTGAAAAGTAGAATGGTCACTTTCGCGGAGATTCCCAACACAAAGTGAATCAACAACGTAAAAGCAGCAATATATATACAAAAATGAGACAATAGAACATATGACGTGGCATGCAAGACCATTTGAAGCAGCTTCGCAAACAATACAAGTGACAACAAGGGAATTAAACGGAGCTGTGAAAAGCTGAGTAGCGAGTTTGATTGTTTTCGAATCAGACAGATAGTTTAGAGATTAGCTTTAATCGTTACAGTTTATAGAACCTTTCAGTAGAATATAATGCATGTGGGAACAAACGACTAATTCGGTCCATTCAGTGGTATCCTTTAAGTTTGCAGAGAATAATTGTAATTAATCTAACATTTGTGTGCGTAAATACTGAAATAATAGTTTCTTATATTTACGAAAAGAAAGACTGGCTGATGTTGGAACTAAGTGTCACCTGTCATTTTAACGCTGCCACAGTACTCCCCGCCTTCAATGAGATGCGTCCTCGCATCTCAGGAATCACTTTTTGTTTTTGTGTCTCTCGGCTATTCTCTCATTTTCCTGTCTGTACAATCGCTCCCAGAAGTCACTTGGAAGATGTTCCTCCACTATGTCCGTGCGGATGATCCAGGCGTTATACCCGACTGTATATGAAATGTCACCAAAACCACTATGGCATGAAACTAAATGATGAATGTTTGTGGGTTGTGTACTGACACATGGGCAAATCACTTTGGATCGATTTTATCACTATTAATCACCCCCACTGTCAGGGCCTTATTGGTATCTACATCATTCATATTGTAATTTAGGTCAACATCTGATAACCCCTCAGGTAACCTTGATAACATATCTGCACAAGTATTCTCTCTCCCGGGTAAATATTCAATTTTACAATTATAACTAGCTATTTTCAATGCCCATCGTTGCACTTTGCCATTGTTTTGGGGACTGTCAACAAGTATCGCAAGGGGGCATGATCTGTCTTAATGACAAACTGTGCACCCTGTAGATAACGGTTGATTTTGTCCAAGGCATATGAGATGGCAAATGCCTCCTTTTCAAATGTTGACCACTTCTGTTGTGATTCTCTCAATTTATGAGACAAAAAACACTATGGGTTTCTCATCGGGCACCCCGGGGAGCTGTCCTGTACTATCCTCACTTGGCTGGGTTGACACCACTCCTACGCAAGTTCCTGAGGCGTCAGTATAGAGAACGTAGCCCTTCCGTATGAATGTTTAGTAACATGGAATACATCACATATAATACAGGTTTTTTCTCGTGCTGAAATTATGCAAATTAGATGAACTTTGATTTATTCATTGCTACTTGTACACAGTAAGTGCACGTCAATACGACTTGGGCTAGGGGCTGTATTTATGAACTGATCTCCACGGAACATCTTGGGTACCTTTGTTATCACCTTGGAATGAGAACGAGTGTTTTTGGGTGCGGTCCAAGATTCAAGATGGCTGCTGGTGGCCATTTTGCACCGAAATTAGGTACAATCAGTTTTTTGTACAGAACTTCTATACGGCTTGGGCAAGAGGCCGTATTTATGAACCGATCTTTATGAAACTTCTTGGGTACCTTTGTTATCACCTTGGGACGAGAACGAAACTTTTGGGGTGCAGTCTGAAATTCAAGATGGCTGCCAGTGGCCATTTTATACCAAAATTAGGTCCAATCAGTTTTTTGTACAGAACTTCTAGGACTACATTTGTTATCATCATGGGATGGTAACAGTTGCTTTTGGGCTCGGCTGTGTTAATATTTGGTGTTATTTGGGGAGCGTAAACATTATTAGCACAACCCAGTTTTCTGTTTCCAATGAGAAAAATAAAACGAACCCTTTGAGCTGAAGATAAAAAATTCAAATACCTGTATTTTAAGAAGGACTGGACAAATATTTATTAATTAGTAGGAATCAACCGTATAAGGGTTTGAATCAAACAGACCAAAACAGTTGCTAACATTTGGCTTATGATGAACCATACAAGGATCCCCATTGTAACATTAACCCCTTGGAGATTTCTTTTCTAGTTTAACATCTAACTGTCACCCACCTTCACAATACTTTACCTGCACATTTGTTACAGACTAAGGGTATTTTGTGTTTTCAAAACATTGATTAGCAGTTTTTTGGTGATAGCCGAAAATTGATTACCAGTCTAGAAGAATTGATTAGCAATTCACATTGACATGAAGTTGTTCACTTTCCTTTTGCTTTAGCCAAACAAGAGGCAGTTGGTACTTCAAAAAAGCATGTCAACTTGGCGAACACTACAGTTTCCCCAAATAAAAAGATTAAAAATGAGCACTTTGAAGTATCTTCTATCACTTCATATGCTCGATGTTTTTAATCAAATGTGATAGAAGATACTTCATAGGACACTATGAAGTCTTCCCAGCCAGCCGACATTTATGGACGGTAGCATAGTGAATGTCTGTAACATTTACACTAGAGTGTAAGGCTAAAAAAAAGAGTTTTGGTTCTCATGCACAGCCGCGTTAGAAAAATATCCTCCGCATTGAATTTTTTATGGAGGTTCGAAATTTTCCCAAAACTTAAAGTAAACAATGCACCGCCAATCTCAGACGTTCATTGCAGTATAATAAAAATACCATATATACCGCGTATACGTCGCGTTTTCCGTCGATTGTTAGCATATATACAATGCTTTGTAATGTATGAATCATATTTCTGTGTATTCGTAAATAAACTTCTGGTCTGTACGTCAGCGCACGGCCATCTTGCAGTGTATATGGTGGTTGTTATACGTATGTGTAGTGGAGGGAAGACTAACAGTAGCAGACCAAGTCTAGGGCAAAAGAGTATCAGGGGAGATAATCATCCCACAGGCATAGGCCACAGGATAAAAGCCGTCCACACTAGAATATTTCTGAACGCTCGCAATGAAACGATCAACTTACTCCCTTTGACTATTGATATTTCCATACTACTCTTGGGTTCTGAATTTTTGAGTAACGAGGAAAACGGTCTAACATTTGATGTAGTGCATGACTTTATCTTATTGATTAGTGGGTTCCGGTGACAACAATCCATATTCTAATTTATCATATGACTCGTCCGTTTTGTTCACTTTAAAACATTTGATATTTTGTTTTCATATTAATCAGAGATAAATAAAGCCTTCCGTCAGTTTCATTGGTCAGTTTCAAAACTAGACAATTTGACTGGCTGAACAAAATACAACTGGGCCACATTTTCATAATTTGCATAATTAGAGTTGGGAGCTTTCATTGGTCAATTTCAAAACTGGACAATTTGATTGGCTAAACAAAATGCAACTAGGTCACATTTGCATAATTTCAGTAGGGAGAATTTACGTTATCTGTCCTATTTAGGGTGGGTTATATTGTATTAATCTTTTACCTATAAGAAAAACGCCATTTATTTTTTTTTATATTTTCACTTTTTGCTTCCAAAACATAGGTTATGACCCCTCATTGGAACGAGCTCGACGAGCTCGTTCCAATGAGGGGTCATAACCTATGTTTTGGAAGCAAAAAATGAAAATTTTTAGTTATACGAGGATGTTTTTTCCAAGTGCCGTCTGCAACTCAAGTTAGTTGATGGGTTAAAAAGTCATACTAAGTGGCTACTTTGTGCGTGTGTGTGTCATATGATGAATAGAATATGAAATGAGTGTTTTTCTCATATAATATTTATGAAACTCGTCCGAATTTTCAGTTTGGGCTCGCCAAAACGGAAAATTCTTAGACTCGTTTCATAAATATTATATGAGAAAAACACTCATTCCATATCCTCTATATACGCTCTCTCCTCTTAAATCTCCACTCTCAATTTTAGCACCTTTAAGACCAAACTCTACTTTCGTTTTATGCAATTATTGAACCAGCAGCCCAATGACAAGGATTTGAATTCCAATTGTAGGCAATACATCATGTATTCAGGATGGTTCACTTCTTCTTCCTTTTGTTCCCCTTCTGTCTGACCACTTCTACTATTGTCCTTATGTGCAGTTTAAATAATCTCGTATGCCACTGAATAGGGGGTTAGGGCTGTTAGGCAACCTTCAGTATGTCAGAAACTAGCAATGACTTCCCCCTTGAGTTGTTTTTGTGACCCGCACTCACTATCCACCAATTGTGACTGTCTACGTATGTTACCGTGCGCCTCTGTGTAGTTATCAGTGAATGTAGGTAAATTGACATCTGTATAATAAAGGCCCACTTGACTAAAGCTTCACTGTTCGTGCGTTTCACAATGACCGGGGTAGAACTAGATCCACTGCAGGTAGGAATCATGCCCCTTTGGCAGGGATATACGAGGTCCGCTACTGTCTCATGCCATGATCCTTATGAAAAGTGCTCTTGAACAAAGGGTACGACTCATATAAGCCTAAGACTTTCTGTCGAATCATCGTCTACTTATTAATTTGATAATTACTGTTACTGTTATACCATGTACTACTATGTAAACAGCTGCTATTCTATCATGTCATTATGTAATGTATACGTATAGCACTATCTTTCTAGAATAAATATTGTTTAAACTAATGCCACATGCTTCTTGTATAAAAGGCAAAGTCCAAGATTTTACACACGACTCACATGTCGTACATATGTGCGGAATAAGTGATCAAACATGTGCTCAGGCAATGAGCCGATTGGAGCTGTGCAGTATAAATGTAATGTAATATTACGAGTTACGTAATTCAATATTACGGGTAACTTTAACATCGAGCACAGGTTATTCCGTGGGAGCACATGGCTCCACAGGTGTAGCCAAGCGCTCCCAATTGCCTCCTTATTATCTTCTCTCCCCCCAACACGCCGGGGCGCACTGTTTGATGACATCTCTCGTATCCCATTCTTCCCAATCTCTCCCATAAGCACACTAACCCTCTCCTTTGTGTAACCCACATGTCCTTCATTCTGCCATCCCATCAGAAGGACTCCAGTTACTAAAACGTCTTTCGATAAGTTATGGAAGAATAAGAGGCGACATGACAAAAGTGTACAAAGTACTAAAGGGTTGCTATGATAGGGATGCAAGCTCTTACATTAGAGAATGGGCAGGCGTATCCGAAATGCAAAGCACCCGAGGAAACGGCAAAAAGATCTACCACAAAGGGCAACAACAACAAAAAAGAAGAACTCATCTGCTCTGGGAGTGGCAAAATACTGGAAAACAATCTGCCGGAAGAAATAGTATCAGCAAGAACGATTAACAGTTCGAAGGGTGGAGATTTTTCATTTAAACATTTTTATGGATATTGCAAATTGTTTTATTAAAACTCTTTTCAGATCCATTTGATCATATACTACTCAAAGTTTGCTAAGCACCAAATATTTGACACATCATTGTGAAATTTGCTTGTGACATATTTGCGACATTTATGGTGGATATGATTGAGGAATGTATTGAAATGGTCCCCAGTGTTTACATTAGCTATCGTGACAGGCAGACTTTTCGCGACAGTCATGGAAAGCATGCACCCCTTGATTTTCATGATGTTTTCGTGTACTGTCTACATGTACATGCCATGTGTAGGGTATTCAGTCTTCATTTCAACACAAACCCTTGTGATTTAATGATTGAATATGGCAAATGCAAATGTAAGAAGACATTTGTCTGAAGCGGAAATGTGGCGGGCTGTAGGGATGGTGGAGCAAGGGGCTACCCATCGTTAAGTTGGTGAAGCCCTTGGTGTGCACCATACGGTGATCACCAGAGCCTCGGCAAGATTTCAGCACTATGGCACACCAGTAAGAAAGCATGTGGTGGCAGAGACCGGGACACACTACAGCTGAAGACAGGCACGATATGAATGGGCCATGGACCACGTTCGATGGACCAGAGAAGATTGGCGACCTGTCCTTTTTACATATGAGTCAGGGTACTGCCTAGACAACACAGATAGGCAGTCTAGGGTATGGAGAAGACCAGGAAAGCGACTCCATGCAGCCAACATTGCTTAGCATGACCGTTATGGTGGAGGGTCAATCATGGTCTGGGGCGGCATCAGCTGGGATGAACGTACAGAGCTCTGTGTCATTGAACGTGGTACATTGACTGCACAATGGTATATTGATGAGATCCTGGATGTCCACGTCCGATAGTATGCAGGTGCAGCGGGTGATAGATTCATTCTGATGGACGATAATGGCCGCCCTCATGTTGACCATGCTGTCGGGGAGTACAGACAGAGGGAGGGGATTGAGCGTATGAACTGGCCAGCAAGATCCCCTGACCTCACGCCAATCGAACATGTCTGGAATGAGTTGCTGCTCGCAATTTCAGCCCGCCCAGTCCAGTCAAGAAGTGTCCAGGAGCTTGGTGCCATGCTGGTCCAAGAATGGAACAACATCCCACAAAGGACCACCAGGAACCTGATTGGGAGCATGGGGAGGCGTTGTCAAGCTCTAATTAACAGTAATGGGTCTCATACTCGATATTGAAGCCATACCAGTTCGCTCCGTCAACTTTTTGGCGTATTGAAAAATTTCCTCTTTTACCAATAATATCCATTTTCCATGGTTACCGTATTCAAAAGCTAAAAAATAATGTCAAACACAAATAAAATCTTAATTTCTGTACTTAAATCATTAAAGATATAAATAAAAAAATATATATACACTTTTCATTACAATAGGTCAACTAAAACGTAAAACAGGTAGTTGGATGTACTTGGTGCTAAGCAAACTTTGAGTAGAATATTTGTTATTTATTATGATTGCCCGAGACGAGAAAAGCATCATAAAATCCACGATCATGCTAGTTTAGTCCCTTTATGTTAATTTTGCAAGATAAATTGGTTTCAAGAAGTCATCTCACTGGGATGGATACAAATCTCGGAGAGGAATTTTTTTGCATGCATTTTTAATTTATTTTGTGTTTCCGGTCAGATTTTGTAAGATGTTGCGGATTTTATTTGTCTGAGAGAACATTCTTAATTGTTTATTTGGTCTCAACTGACTTGAGAAACGTCAGATTCAATTATTATTAAATAATTTAATCATTTGCCCCACCTCTGCGTTTGATTGGTTGAAAGCATACAGCGTGAAAGTCGTCAAAATGGTATAAACCAAATCACGTAATGATTTGGAATGTCTACACTCTGGAAGCCCCGCCCACTCAATCCAATTGTCACCGCGAGGGCGTGACGGCAGACTGATAGATGGATAACAAGCTTGTAAATAAAGATCAATGATCGATTTTTCGTCGCCTCCAGTCAGCGAGAATATAATGATAATTTCTCGGGAACAATTGAATTTAATAAAATATACCGAATTGGGAGACGAATAAAAGACCATACATCCAAACATGATTTTGGGGGAAATTAAAAAAATGTTTTTAATGATATTGTTACGTGACTTGCTAAATATCTGTCGTCTGCGATCGAAAATAAAAACAACAAACAGTTTGACAATGATTGACGTGACCTGTTTGTGGCACACTTTCTTGAGTTTGACTGTTGTCTTTTGAGAAAATTATTTAAGTTTTTCGTTCACGTACACAAAGTTTTTATATTTTAATATTACAGCAGGATTAAATTATAAGAAATAACTGTTGTTTTCCTTCGGTTTATGCGATATAAACCGAAAATTTTCAGCACAAGCTTAATCATAACTCGCTACGCGAGTTATGAAGCTTGTGCTGAAAATTTTCGGTTTATATCGCATAAACCGAAGGAAAACAACAGTTATTTCTTAAACAATTAAGACTGTTATCTCATTTCAAGCATACTGGCCAGAACGAAGGCTCATAAGTCTATATAGATTCTAACCAATAACGTTTTATAACATTTTTTTAAAACAAAAACAGAAAAATCTGTGCAGATCCGGTAACTTTGTCCTGCTTTATTTGGCATAAACCTTTTGTAATGCGATACATGTCTCAGTAAAGACGATGATCCAAACCTTTATACCCTCTGTTTGAAGTTTACAAAAATAACAACAGAAATCCTGTCACACTCAGCAATATGTGCTGCCACTTGTATTGAGTAAATTTAATTTGGTCAAAAAGAAGAGGTGCATTAAAGGGGAGCAAGCAATATTCACAGTCCAGTTATTTTGGAGATGTCAGAAGTTATTTCAGAGCAATAAATCAGCAAATCAATTGTTTTGGGGCGGGTGTCTAAAACTCGATAGAAAAAAATGCAAAAGGGGTGGGTGGGTGGTAAAAATGGCGATGCAAAAAAAGAAAGCTAACGTCTCGTAAAAAAAACTCTCCCTTGAATAGTTTCAAAAACAGGAGGGGCAACGCAAGCGAGTGCCAACGACCAAGACCTGCCAACAATTGTCTAAGTTGAAAGAGTGAAAAAGGGCCATAAATTTGAAAAATGTGTGGAAGAAACTCACGCTAAACAGGTATCGTTCAGCCATGATGCTCTTTCGCAGCACCAAATATCATTCAAATCGGAGTAGCAGTGGCGGAGATACGGGGAAAATGTTGGTACAAAGGACGGACGAACGAACGGACCGTCGGAGGTCTCCACAAGATAACCCTTCGACTTTTCAAGTCGGGGGCATAATAAATCAGACAAATATTGGAAAAACCGGGTAGTGATTATAAAAACTTTAAATCTGACAGTAACACCAGCTGAAGCGGACAATGCAACGCAAGTGAAAATAGTATTTTTTGGATTATGAGGAAAAGGAACCAACTGGAAACTGTGCTGGAAAACCACCATCACAGTGGCGATACATATAGAAGACTAAAACAACTAATTTCATTGATAAAACATGCTAGTAAAAGAGTATGCTAACCGACGGGCTTCTTGTTGTTCCAAGTTTCTTTTCTTTCATTTGCTCCAACTCAGCAGACTGGGGCAAGCTATCTGTCGTAAAGTTGGTGCCGCACAAGACACAAGCAATTAACAGTTGCTGATAGAACTCTAACTGCGGACACTACTTACCGAGAACAGGTCTCTTCACTGTCAAACTGTGTCCCGCTTCGACAAAGCAGACGTGAATAAAATTGATATTTTTCATGAAAATTGTGCGCTTGTAGACACCAGTCGACTGAGGTTGATTTATCCTGCTTTTGTTTGCATTTTATCTTGTTCTCGGTTGTTCTCGAGTTGTAGAGTTATCCGTGACACGTGCCAAGTTTTATAATAACAACAATTCTTTGGCTTTCCGCTGATTTGCAGCGGTTTTCTGACAAGGGGGCCTTCTACATCAATCCCGTCACCCGCCCAGTCATTCCATCCCCACTGTCCCTCCTAATCTCGCATCATTCTGAAACAAACTGTTTTATTAGGTCAACCATTGGCGTTTTCCCAATCTCCCCAACTATGATATTGATTCTTTCCCTCATATCATCCCTCACCCACTTATCTCTTTTGCTTTCATCCTATTCTCTAATTAATCCTCCAATAAATCCTACTCTTGTAAGGAAATATTTAGGGCATTCTAAAAGGAAATGTTCCCCGGGTCTCCGTTGCCCCTAAGCTGAACATTTGGAACCCTCTTTCCAATTTTTACCCTCAATTCGAATGACTTTGATCTCATTTGGAACAACAAAGACCCCAAACGATCCAACGAGGTACTTCCCCAACGCTGGCACATCTCTTTGTGTAACCCGTCAGTAGTAAGGGAAGCGAATTTGGTGTAACGATTTAACACTGAAATCTCCAGAGACATTGGTTTATCAGAGAAAATACAGTACAAGAAGGAATTGGGCGTAAAAAATTAACACTGAAACTCCCATAGAGTTTTGAATTTGGCATAAAACTTGGCTAAAAGGAATTGAGCGTATAATTTTAACATTGAAAATTCCCATAGACATTTTTTTCGCCAGAGTGCCATCGGCCGATGGCACTCTGGCGAAAAAATTGTCTATGGAAATTTTCAGTGTTGAATTTTTACGTTGAAATGAAATGTTGTGCAATCGCCGATGGCACTCTGGAGAAAAAATGTCTATTGGAATTTTCAGTGTTAAAGGTTTACGGTCAATTCCTTTTACGACAATTTTTATTCCAAATTCGGCCGATGGCACTCTGGCGAAAAAAATGTCTATGGAAATTTTTAGTGTTGAATTTTTACGTTGAAATGAAATGTTGTGCAATCGCCGATGGCACTCTGGCGAAAAAAATGTCCATGGAAATTTTCAGTGTTGAATTTTTACGTTGAAATGAAATGTTGTGCAATCGCTGATGGCACTCTGGAGAAAAATTGTCTATTGGAATTTTCAGTGTTAATTGTTTACGGTCAATTCCTTTTACGACAATTTTTATGCCAAATTCAAAACCTTACGCGAGATTTCAGTGTTAAATTGTGACGCCCAATTCCTTCTAGGTCTGGATTTTCTCTATCGACCCAATGTCTATGGAGGCTTCAGTGTTAAATCTTTACGCCCAGTTCCCTTTCCTTACTATTAATGAACCATTTCCATGACAAAACCGCCACCCCCCCCCCCCCCCTCTACGCTTCACTCCCCTTCTAGATCTCCAGTCTCAATGGAGTAATTCTCCAATAACTGCCTAACCTACCTTATCTATACTGTCGGAATGTTGGAAGCCCATACATAGTTAAATATCCTCTTACGCAACCTGTTGTTTGGAAGGTTTACCAGGTAATTGAAATAACACAGTTTCCCCACCCATATCTATTCTATCTTTAACCCTTTACCTAACATGGAAAGCAGACGACACTTGCAAACAAAATTCTTGAATAACTATTTTTTTGTCTCAAAAACATAGGTTATAACCCCTCATTGGAACGAGCTCGACGAGCTTGTTCCAATGAGGGGTCATAACCTATGATTTTGAGAAAAAAATGAAAAAATAATGAAAATTAATTGTCGATTTTTGTGAATAGCGCTGGCCGGTTTTGACCGTTACGTTGGGTAAAGGGATTTAACAAGCATTCAATCAAGTTTTCCTCTCACCGCTTCCAGTGCGGCTGCGTTATTTGATCCGATTATCCATGCAACAAGTTTTATCAGTTAGGGATAATCAAATCAATACCAAGCAGAAAGTGGACGCAACAGGTTGTCTTTCTATTTGCGGCGTTGTGGTTTTTCGTTTCGTAACCCTAAGACAATGCATGTTGGTGAATATCTAATCGTTTTATTAGATTCACCTATTTTCAATAGGTGAATCTCTAGTTGTTCTTATTTTTCATTTTTTGTGTTACTTGTTTTTATTTCCATCACTTTTGTCCGAGTGATTCCAGGAAAACAGCTTTTTTTTACGATTTTGCTGAAATTTGGCACATATATATTGAGCTCCAGCGAGCGATCTTTCTCACCTGTGTCATGGAATTTTTGAAGTTTTCGTTTTCTGTTGAAACCGGCCGAAATCAGTCGTTTTGACACATTTCTGAAAATTGTGTTGTGCGATTTCGCTGAAACCTTCACCATATATAGAGCATAACATGTTGCTGTTGACAACATGAGTGGCTTGCCCACGTTAAAACTTGTGGGTCAAACTATTCCAAACAAAAGGAATTCTCGGCAAAAATAGCCTATTTTATCAAGCGTTTTACTAGCAATTGGACAAGGTATTCTCTACATTTTGACTTTGGCTACAATGGAGCATTCAAAGTAAAATGATGTCACAGTTTAGTTGTACATTTTGTTCTCTGACTTAACCCTCACAACTTTTGGTGGTTTGATTAGAGTACCATCTCTTTTCTCTCCCCACTGCATGTGTAACATACGTCTGTCCAGGGTGAGATAGCAGGGAGAGACAGATGTATCCCACCCCACCCACGTGACGTTATACATTTATAACGTCATTATGACGTTATGCATATCGTATCAGCTTCTTGCTACCAACTAATTCATATTGACTTCATCAGAATGCCGTGTGATCAAAGTTTGATGCTCTAAAACTCTTTAAACCCCAAGATGCCACCGTTCCTAACTGATTTCGTGGTATATACCTTTGGTATATACATAACTTTTGCATGCTCTTTCCGATGGTGTCATTAGTTTTTTAAAACAACGAATACCAAATGAGTTGATTATAATCAGCACGTGACCGCCGATTACCTCTGGCTAACGTAACCGCTGTATGGTGGGTGGAGAAAAATAATCCCTGATGGACACGGGTGTGGGATGGGAAAATCTCACCCTCGGGACAAGATATTTGGTCCAGACACTCGGCAAGCCTCGTGTCTGGCCCAAATATATTGCCCTCTGGTGAGATTTTCCCATCCCACACCCGTACCCATCAGGGATTATAATAGTCATCAAAATTCACTAAAGTTGTATTCACTTTTCTACCAGATCAAAGAGAAAAGTTGAAACATCTTTTGCATATATCTCAGGTCGATTCGGGAATACCATTCTACACTGCTTACATGCCTTTAGCTCTGAGTCGTCCTGAACCTGTGCCCACTGACTGATACCACCCATTTCCTCCGTCTGCACCCCAATATTCGCCATACTTACCATCGAAACATCACCCTTGACAACACTTACAAACTTACCGTCCAAGTCCACAAAATCGAAAAAGCAAAAACAAAATACGTGAAAAAAGGCAGGGTAAAAAATTCGACAAAATTTATCAAAAACCAGTGACCTAAAATTCACAAAACATGAATCCCCAACTGCAAACTAAATATATCGACACCACCCAGATGAGCTAACTTTACAGGTGCTGGGGAGACGACTTGCATCAGCTAATAGCTTTCTGTCGAATCCCTCCTTTCTTCAGCAATTTGCCGATCGATAAATGTGTTATATTGTGTAGTGTCGTTTCTTGATTCGTTATGTTTTCCTTTTTTCATTTGGGATATTTATTTTATGTATTGCAAACATATTACGTAATTTTCAAAAACATATTGTACAAACTAAACTAAATATATAATAAATGTCACCCTGGAATAGAAATTAAATATTAAAAAATATTTGTAAAGAGTTCTACGCTAAATCGTCGGTTTCTTCCTGAGTAGTTCCACACGAATTACAACCTCTGCCTGATGCAAACGTCTCTCACAAAATGAGTACAGTTCATTAAAGTGCGAGGATTATACCCTCTCTGAAATTTAAGGTAAGTGAAAGGTTTTTCCGACACTGTTCATTAAACCGAGGAGATTATACAGCCTCAGAAAACTAATGTGAGTAAAGCTATCTCTCGGCTATATATGCTAAAGTTTAAACAATATTTCCAACCTGGCCTTCTACCAGAAAGGGCTGCCTTCACCGACTGAGCTAAAATCACTAAAAATCGGAAATGCAAAATATAAAATCGTAAATGAGAAGGTGATCATAAAGCAGATTAACAGCTCAGTTGTGGCCTTCTACCAGAAAGGCCTGCCTTCACCGACTCAGCTGAAATCACTAAAAATCGGAAGCCCCAACTAAACTAGGGAACGAGAAGGTGAACCAACAGGCAGATTAATAGCTCAGCTCAGTTTGTACAGAACTTCTAGGACTACATTTGTTACCATCATGGGATGGTAACAGTTGCTTTTGGGCTCGGCTGTGTTAATATTTGGTGTTATTTGGGGAGCGTAAACATTATTAGCGCAACCCAGTTTTCTGTTTCCAATGAGAAAAATAAAACCTCACCCGTGGGAACCCTTTGAGCTGAAGATAAAAAAATTCAAATACCTGTATTTTAAGAAGGACTGGACAAATATTTATTAATTAGTAGGAATCAACCGTAGAAGGGTTTGAATCAAACAGACCAAAACAGTTGCTAACATTTGGCTTATGATGAACCATACAAGGATCCCCATTGTAACATTAACCCCTTGGAGATTTTTTTTCTAGTTTAACATCTAACTGTCACCCTTCTTCACAATACTTTACCTGTACATTTGTTACAGACTACAGGGTATTTTGTGTTTTCAAAACATTGATTAGCAGTTTTTTGGTGATTGCCGAAAATTGATTACCAGTCTAGAAGAACTGATTAGCAATTCACATTGACATGAAGTTGTTCACTTTCCTTTTGCTTTAGCCAAACAAGAGGCAGTTGGTACTTTAAAAAAAGCATGTAAACTTGGCAAACACTACAGTTTCCCCAAATAAAAAGATTAAAAATGAGCACTTTGAAGTATCTTCTATCACTTCATATGCTTGATGTTTTTAATCAAATGTGATAGAAGATACTTCATAGGGCACTATGAAGTCTTCCCAGCCAGCCGACATTTATGGACGGTAGCATAGTGAATGTCTGTAACATTTACACTAGAGTGTAAGGCTAAAAAAAAGAGTTTTGGTTCTCATGCACAGCCGCGTTAGAAAAATATCCTCCGCATTGAATTTTTTTATGGAGGTTCGAAATTTTCCCAAAACTTAAAGTAAACAATGCACCGCCAATCTCAGACGTTCATTGCAGTATAATAAAAATACCATATATGTCCGCGTATACGTCGCGTTTTCCGTCGATTGTTAGCATATATACAATGCTTTGTAATGTATGAATCATATTTCTGTGTATTCGTAAATAAACTTCTGGTCTGTACGTCAGCGCACGGCCATCTTGCAGTGTATATGGTGGTTGTTATACGTATGTGTAATGGAGGGAAGACTAACAGTAGCAGACGGGGGCGCGGTGGCTCAGTTGGTAGAGGTGCAGGCTGCAAGCCGAGAGGTCCTCGGTTCGAATCCCACCTGCGGCAACCGCGTTGTGTCCTTGGGCAAGACACTTCACCCCGATTGCCTACATGGGGGCACGATGACGCTGTGTACTGAGGCGTACTGCACGTCGATGGTGCGCATGTCTTCAACCAATCTAACCCTGCCTGTGCTGCGGTGCGGAGTTCAGAGTTACGATGTTGGGGAGCTGACAGCTGCTCGTCGTTGCTCGGTGGTTCTCTCCGGGTGCTCCGGCTTCCTCCACCTGTAAAACTGTCACGGTCACGATTAGCCATTGTGCATAAGTATGTGACCTTAAACACCAATAAATAAATAAATAATAACAGTAGCAGACCAAGTCTAGGGCAAAAGAGTATCAGGGGAGATAATCAGGATAAAAGCCGTCCACACTAGAATATTTCTCAACGCTCGCAATGAAACGATCAACTTACTCCCTTCGACTATTGATATTTCCATACTACTCTTGGGTTCTGAATTTTTGAGTAACGAGGAAAACGGTCTAACATTTGATGTAGTGCATGACTTTATCTTATTGATTAGCGGGTTCCGGTGACAACAATCCATATTCTAATTTACCATATGACTCGTCAGTTTTGTTCACTTTAAAACATTTGATATTTTGTTTTCATATTAATCAGTGATAAATAAAGCCTTCCGTCAATTTCATTGGTCAGTTTCAAAACTAGACAATTTGACTGGCTGAACAAAATACAACTGGGCTACATTTTCATAATTTGCATAATTAGAGTTGGGAGCTTTCATTGGTCAATTTCAAAACTGGACAATTTGATTGGCTAAACAAAATGCAACTAGGTCACATTTGCATAATTTCAGTAGGGAGAATTTACGTTATCTGTCCTATTTAGGGTGGGTTATATTGTATTAATCTTTTACCTATAAGAAAAACGCCATTCATTATTTTTTATATTTTCACTTTTTGCTTCCAAAACATAGGTTATGACCCCTCATTGGAACGAGCTCGAAGAGCTCGTTCCAATGAGGGGTCATAACCTATGTTTTGGAAGCAAAAAATGAAAATTTTTAGTTATACGAGGATGTTTTTTCCTAGTGCCGTCTGCAACTCAAGTTAGTTGATGGGTTAAAAAGTCATACTAAGTGGCTACTTTGTGCGTGTGTGTGTCATATGATGAATAGAATATGAAATGAGTGTTTTTCTCATATAATATTTATGAAACTCGTCCGAATTTTCAGTTTGGGCTCGCCAAAACGGAAAATTCTTAGACTCGTTTCATAAATATTATATGAGAAAAACACTCATTCCATATCCTCTATATACGCCCTCTCCTCTTAAATCTCCACTCTCAATATTAACACCTTTAAGACCAAACTCTACTTTCGTTTTATGCAATTATTGAACCAGCAGCCCAATGACAAGGATTTGAATTCCAATTGTAGGCAATACATCATGTATTCAGGATGGTTCACTTCTTCTTCCTTTTGTTCCCCTTCTGTCTGACCACTTCTACTATTGTCCTTATGTGCAGTTTAAATAATCTCGTATGCCACTGAATAGGGGGTTAGGGCTGTTAGGCAACCTTTAGTATGTCAGAAACTAGCAATGACTTCCCCCTTGAGTTGTTTTTGTGACCCGCACTCACTATCCACCAATTGTGACTGTCTACGTATGTTACCGTGCGCCTCTGTGTAGTTATCAGTGAATGTAGGTAAATTGACATCTGTATAATAAAGGCCCACTTGACTAAAGCTTCACTGTTCGTGCGTTTCACAATGACCGGGGTAGAACTAGATCCACTGCAGGTAGGAATCATGCCCCTTGGGCAGGGATATACGAGGTCCGCTACTGTCTCATGCCATGATCCTTATGAAAAGTGCTCTTGAACAAAGGGTACGACTCATATAAGCCTAAGACTTTCTGTCGAATCATCGTCTACTTATTAATTTGATAATTACTGTTACTGTTATACCATGTACTACTATGTAAACTGCTGCTGTTCTATCTTGTCATTATGTAATGTATACGTATAGCACTATCTTTCTAGAATAAATATTGTTTAAACTAATGCCACATGCTTCTTGTATAAAAGGCAAAGTCCAAGATTTTACACACGAACCACATGTCGTACATATGTGCGGAATAAGTGATCAAACATGTGCTCAGGCAATGAGCCGTTTGGAGCTGTGCAGTATAAATGTAATGTAATATTACGAGTTACGTAATTCAATATTACGGGTAACTTTAACATCGAGCACAGGTTTTTCCGTGGGAGCACATGGCTCCACAGGTGTAGCCAAGCGCTCCCAATTGCCTCCTTATTATCTTCTCTCCCCCCAACACGCCGGGGCGCACTGTTTGATGACATCTCTCGTATCCCATTCTTCCCAATCTCTCCCATAAGCACACTAACCCTCTCCTTTGTGTAACCCACATGTCCTTCATTCTGCCATCCCATCAGAAGGACTCCAGTTACTAAAACGTCTTTCGATAAGTTATGGAAGAATAAGAGGCGACATGACAAAGGTGTACAAAGTACTAAAGGGTTGCTATGATAGGGATGCAAGCTCTTACATTAGAGAATGGGCAGGCGTATCCGAAATGCAAAGCACCCGAGGAAACGGCAAAAAGATCTACCACAAAGGGCAACAACAACAATAAAGAAGAACGCATCTGCTCTGGGAGTGGCAAAATACTGGAAAACAATCTGCCGGAAGAAATAGTATCAGCAAGAACGATTAACAGTTCGAAGGGTGGAGATTTTTCATTTAAACATTTTTATGGATATTGCAAATTGTTTTATTAAGACTCTTTTCAGATCCATTTGATCATATACTACTCAAAGTTTGCTAAGCACCAAATATTTGACACATCATTGTGAAATTTGCTTGTGACATATTTGCGACATTTATGGTGGATATGATTGAGGAATGTATTGAAATGGTCCCCAGTGTTTACATTAGCTATCGTGACAGGCAGACTTTTCGCGACAGTCATGGAAAGCATGCACCCCTTGATTTTCATGATGTTTTCGTGTACTGTCTACATGTACATGCCATGTGTATGGTATTCAGTCTTCATTTCAACACAAACCCTTGTGATTTAATGATTGAATATGGCAAATGCAAATGTAAGAAGACATTTGTCTGAAGCGGAAATGTGGCGGGCTGTAGGGATGGTGGAGCAAGGGGCTACCCATCGTTAAGTTGGTGAAGCCCTTGGTGTGCACCATACGGTGATCACCAGAGTCTCGGCAAGATTTCAGCACTATGGCACACCAGTAAGAAAGCATGTGGTGGCAGAGACCGGACCACATCTACAGCTGAAGACAGGCACGATATGAATGGGCCATGGACCACGTTCGATGGACCAGAGAAGATTGGCGACCTGTCCTTTTTACATATGAGTCAGGGTACTGCCTAGACAACACAGATAGCCAGTCTAGGGTATGGAGAAGACCAGGAAAGCGACTCCATGCAGCCAACATTGCTTAGCATGACCGTTATGGTGGAGGGTCAATCATGGTCTGGGGCGGCATCAGCTGGGATGGACGTACAGAGCTCTGTGTCATTGAACGTGGTACATTGACTGCACAATGGTATATTGATGAGATCCTGGATGTCCACGTCCGATAGTATGCAGGTGCAGCGGGTGATAGATTCATTCTGATGGACGATAATGGCCGCCCTCATGTTGACCATGCTGTCGGGGAGTACAGACAGAGGGAGGGGATTGAGCGTATGAACTGGCCAGCAAGATCCCCTGACCTCACGCCAATCGAACATGTCTGGAATGAGTTGCTGCTCGCAATTTCAGCCCGTCCAGTCCAGTCAAGACGTGTCCAGGAGCTTGGTGCCATGCTGGTCCAAGAATGGAACAACATCCCACAAAGGACCACCAGGAACCTGATTGGGAGCATGGGGAGGCGTTGTCAAGCTCTAATTAACAGTAATGGGTCTCATACTCGATATTGAAGCCATACCAGTTCGCTCCGTCAACTTTTTGGCGTATTGAAAAATTTCCTCTTTTACCAATAATATCCATTTTCCATGGTTACCGTATTCAAAAGCTAAAAAATAATGTCAAACACAAATAAAATCTTAATTTCTGTACTTAAATCATTAAAGATATAAATAAAAAAATATATATACACTTTTCATTACAATAGGTCAACTAAAACGTAAAACAGGTAGTTGGATGTACTTGGTGCTAAGCAAACTTTGAGTAGAATATTTGTTATTTATTATGATTGCCCGAGACGAGAAAAGCATCATAAAATCCACGATCATGCTAGTTTAGTCCCTTTATGTTAATTTTGCAAGATAAATTGGTTTCAAGAAGTCATCTCACTGGGGTGGATACAAATCTCGGAGAGGAATTTTTTTGCATGCATTTTTAATTTATTTTGTGTTTCCGGTCAGATTTTGTAAGATGTTGCGGATTTTATTTGTCTGAGAGAACATTCTTAATTGTTTATTTGGTCTAAACTGACTTGAGAAACGTCAGATTCAATTATTATTAAATAATTTAATCATTTGCCCCACCTCTGCGTTTGATTGGTTGAAAGCATACAGCGTGAAAGTCGTCAAAATGGTATAAACCAAATCACGTAATGATTTGGAATGTCTACACTCTGGAAGCCCCGCCCACTCAATCCAATTGTCACCGCGAGGGCGTGACGGCAGACTGATAGATGGATAACAAGCTTGTAAATAAAGATCAATGATCGATTTTTCGTCGCCTCCAGTCAGCGAGAATATAATGATAATTTCTCGGGAACAATTGAATTTAATAAAATATACCGAATTGGGAGACGAATAAAAGACCATACATCCAAACATGATTTTGGGGGAAATTAAAAAAATGTTTTTAATGATATTGTTACGTGACTTGCTAAATATCTGTCGTCTGCGATCGAAAATAAAAACAACAAACAGTTTGACAATGATTGACGTGACCTGTTTGTGGCACACTTTCTTGAGTTTGACTGTTGTCTTTTGAGAAAATTATTTAAGTTTTTCGTTCACGTACACAAAGTTTTTATATTTTAATATTACAGCAGGATTAAATTATAAGAAATAACTGTTGTTTTCCTTCGGTTTATGCGATATAAACCGAAAATTTTCAGCACAAGCTTAATCATAACTCGCTACGCGAGGTATGAAGCTTGTGCTGAAAATTTTCGGTTTATATCGCATAAACCGAAGGAAAACAACAGTTATTTCTTAAACAATTAAGACTGTTATCTCATTTCAAGCATACTGGCCAGAACGAAGGCTCATAAGTCTATATAGATTCTAACCAATAACGTTTTATAACATTTTTTTAAAACAAAAACAGAAAAATCTGTGCAGATCCGGTAACTTTGTCCTGCTTTATTTGGCATAAACCTTTTGTAATGCGATACATGTCTCAGTAAAGACGATGATCCAAACCTTTATACCCTCTGTTTGAAGTTTACAAAAATAACAACAGAAATCCTGTCACACTCAGCAATATGTGCTGCCACTTGTATTGAGTAAATTTAATTTGGTCAAAAAGAAGAGGTGCATTAAAGGGGAGCAAGCAATATTCACAGTCCAGTTATTTTGGAGATGTCAGAAGTTATTTCAGAGCAATAAATCCGCAAATCAATTGTTTTGGGGCGGGTGTCTAAAACTCGATAGAAAAAAATGCAAAAGGGGTGGGTGGGTGGTAAAAATGGCGATGCAAAAAAAGAAAGCTAACGTCTCGTAAAAAAAAACTCTCCCTTGAATAGTTTCAAAAACAGGAGGGGCAACGCAAGCGAGTGCCAACGACCAAGACCTGCCAACAATTGTCTAAGTTGAAAGAGTGAAAAAGGGCCATAAATTTGAAAAATGTGTGGAAGAAACTCACGCTAAACAGGTATCGTTCAGCCATGATGCTCTTTCGCAGCACCAAATATCATTCAAATCGGAGTAGCAGTGGCGGAGATACGGGGAAAATGTTGGTACAAAGGACGGACGAACGAACGGACCGTCGGAGGTCTCCACAAGATAACCCTTCGACTTTTCAAGTCGGGGGCATAATAAATCAGACAAATATTGGAAAAACCGGGTAGTGATTATAAAAACTTTAAATCTGACAGTAACACCAGCTGAAGCGGACAATGCAACGCAAGTGAAAATAGTATTTTTTGGATTATGAGGAAAAGGAACCAACTGGAAACTGTGCTGGAAAACCACCATCACAGTGGCGATACATATAGAAGACTAAAACAACTAATTTCATTGATAAAACATGCTAGTAAAAGAGTATGCTAACCGACGGGCTTCTTGTTGTTCCAAGTTTCTTTTCTTTCATTTGCTCCAACTCAGCAGACTGGGGCAAGCTATCTGTCGTAAAGTTGGTGCCGCACAAGACACAAGCAATTAACAGTTGCTGATAGAACTCTAACTGCGGACACTACTTACCGAGAACAGGTCTCTTCACTGTCAAACTGTGTCCCGCTTCGACAAAGCAGACGTGAATAAAATTGATATTTTTCATGAAAATTGTGCGCTTGTAGACACCAGTCGACTGAGGTTGATTTATCCTGCTTTTGTTTGCATTTTATCTTGTTCTCGGTTGTTCTCGAGTTGTAGAGTTATCCGTGACACGTGCCAAGTTTTATAATAACAACAATTCTTTGGCTTTCCGCTGATTTGCAGCGGTTCTCTGACAAGGGGGCCTTCTACATCAATCCCGTCACCCGCCCAGTCATTCCATCCCCACTGTCCCTCCTAATCACGCATCATTCTGAAACAAACTGTTTTATTAGGTCAACCATTGGCGTTTTCCCAATCTCCCCAACTATGATATTGATTCTTTCCCTCATATCATCCCTCACCCACTTATCTCTTTTGCTTTCATCCTATTCTCTAATTAATCCTCCAATAAATCCTATTCTTGTAAGCAAATATTTAGGGCATTCTAAAAGGAAATGTTCCCCGGGTCTCCGTTGCCCCTAAGCTGAACATTTGGAACCCTCTTTCCAATTTTTACCCTCAATTCGAATGACTTTGATCTCATTTGGAACAACAAAGACCCCAAACGATCCAACGAGGTACTTCCCCAACGCTGGCACATCTCTTTGTGTAACCCGTCAGTAGTAAGGGAAGCGAATTTGGTGTAACGATTTAACACTGAAATCTCCAGAGACATTGGTTTATCAGAGAAAATACAGTACAAGAAGGAATTGGGCGTAAAAAATTAACACTGAAACTCCCATAGAGTTTTGAATTTGGCATAAAACTTGGCTAAAAGGAATTGAGCGTATAATTTTAACATTGAAAATTCCCATAGACATTTTTTTCGCCAGAGTGCCATCGGCCGATGGCACTCTGGCGAAAAAATTGTCTATGGAAATTTTCAGTGTTGAATTTTTACGTTGAAATGAAATGTTGTGCAATCGCCGATGGCACTCTGGAGAAAAAATGTCTATTGGAATTTTCAGTGTTAAAGGTTTACGGTCAATTCCTTTTACGACAATTTTTATTCCAAATTCGGCCGATGGCACTCTGGCGAAAAAAATGTCTATGGAAATTTTTAGTGTTGAATTTTTACGTTGAAATGAAATGTTGTGCAATCGCCGATGGCACTCTGGCGAAAAAAATGTCCATGGAAATTTTCAGTGTTGAATTTTTACGTTGAAATGAAATGTTGTGCAATCGCCGATGGCACTCTGGAGAAAAATTGTCTATTGGAATTTTCAGTGTTAATTGTTTACGGTCAATTCCTTTTACGACAATTTTTATGCCAAATTCAAAACCTTACGCGAGATTTCAGTGTTAAATTGTGACGCCCAATTCCTTCTTGGTCTGGATTTTCTCTATCGACCCAATGTCTATGGAGGCTTCAGTGTTAAATCTTTACGCCCAGTTCCCTTTCCTTACTATTAATGAACCATTTCCATGACAAAACCGCCCCCCCCCCCTCCACGCTTCACTCCCCTTCTAGATCTCCAGTCTCAATGGAGTAATTCTCCAATAACTGCCTAACCTACCTTATCTATACTGTCGGAATGTTGGAAGCCCATACATAGTTAAATATCCTCTTACGCAACCTGTTGTTTGGAAGGTTTACCAGGTAATTGAAATAACACAGTTTCCCCACCCATATCTATTCTATCTTTAACCCTTTACCTAACATGGAAAGCAGACGACACTTGCAAACAAAATTCTTGAATAAATATTTTTTTGTCTCAAAAACATAGGTTATAACCCCCCATTGGAACGAGCTCGACGAGCTTGTTCCAATGAGGGGTCATAACCTATGTTTTTGAGAAAAAAATGAAAAAATAATGAAAATTAATTGTCGATTTTTGTGAATAGCGCTGGCCGGTTTTGACCGTTACGTTGGGTAAAGGGATTTAACAAGCATTCAATCAAGTTTCCCTCTCACCGCTTCCAGTGCGGCTGCGTTATTTGATCCGATTATCCATGCAACAAGTGTTATCAGTTAGGGATAATCAAATCAATACCAAGCAGAAAGTGGACGCAACAGGTTGTCTTTCTATTTGCGGCGTTGTGGTTTTTCGTTTCGTAACCCTAAGACAATGCATGTTGGTGAATATCTAATCGTTTTATTAGATTCACCTATTTTCAATAGGTGAATCTCTAGTTGTTCTTATTTTTCAGTTTTTGTGTTACTTGTTTTTATTTCCATCACTTTTGTCCGAGTGATTCCAGGAAAACAGCTTTTTTTACGATTTTGCTGAAATTTGGCACATATATATTGAGCTCCAGCGAGCGATCTTTCTCACCTGTGTCATGGAATTTTTGAAGTTTTCGTTTTCTGTTGAAACCGGCCGAAATCAGTCGTTTTGACACATTTCTGAAAATTGTGTTGTACGATTTCGCTGAAACCTTCACCATATATAGAGCATAACATGTTGCTGTTGACAACATGAGTGGCTTGCCCACGTTAAAACTTGTGGGTCAAACTATTCCAAACAAAAGGAATTCTCGGCAAAAATGGCCTATTTTATCAAGCGTTTTACTAGCAATTGGACAAGGTATTCTCTACATTTTGACTTTGGCTACAATGGAGCATTCAAAGTAAAATGATGTCACAGTTTAGTTGTACATTTTGTTCTCTGACTTAACCCTCACAACTTTTGGTGGTTTGATTAGAGTACCATCTCTTTTCTCTCCCCACTGCATGTGTAACATACGTCTGTCCAGGGTGAGATAGCAGGGAGAGACAGATGTATCCCACCCCACCCACGTGACGTTATACATTTATAACGTCATTATGACGTTATGCATATCGTATCAGCTTCTTGCTACCAACTAATTCATATTGACTTCATCAGAATGCCGTGTGATCAAAGTTTGATGCTCTAAAACTCTTTAAACCCCAAGATGCCACCGTTCCTAATTGATTTCGTGGTATATACCTTTGGTATATACATAACTTTTGCATGCTCTTTCCGATGGTGTAATTAGTTTTTTTAAAACAACGAATACCAAATGAGTTGATTATAATCAGCACGTGACCGCCGATTACCTCTGGCTAACGTAACCGCTGTATGGTGGGTGGAGAAAAATAATCCCTGATGGACACGGGTGTGGGATGGGAAAATCTCACCCTCGGGACAAGATATTTGGTCCAGACACTCGGCAAGCCTCGTGTCTGGCCCAAATATATTGCCCTCTGGTGAGATTTTCCCATCCCACACCCGTACCCATCAGGGATTATAATAGTCATCAAAATTCACTAAAGTTGTATTCACTTTTCTACCAGATCAAAGAGAAAAGTTGAAACATCTTTTGCATATATCTCAGGTCGATTCGGGAATACCATTCTACACTGCTTACATGCCTTTAGCTCTGAGTCGTCCTGAACCTGTGCCCACTGACTAATACCACCCATTTCCTCCGTCTGCACCCCAATATTCGCCATACTTACCATCGAAACATCACCCTTGACAACACTTACAAACTTACCGTCCAAGTCCACAAAATCGAAAAAGCAAAAACAAAATACATGAAAAAAGGCAGGGTAAAAAATTCGACAAAATTTATCGAAAACCAGTGACCTAAAATTCACAAAACATGAATCCCCAACTGCAAACTAAATATATCGACACCACCCAGATGAGCTAACTTTACAGGTGCTGGGGAGACGACTTGCATCAGCTAATAGCTTTCTGTCGAATCCCTCCTTTCTTCAGCAATTTGCCGATCGATAAATGTGTTATATTGTGTAGTGTCGTTTCTTGATTCGTTATGTTTTCCTTTTTTCATTTGGGATATTTATTTTATGTATTGCAAACGTATTACGTAATTTTCAAAAACATATTGTACAAACTAAACTAAATATATAATAAATGTCACCCTGGAATAGAAATTAAATATTAAAAAATACTTGTAAAGAGTTCTACGCTAAATCGTCGGTTTCTTCCTGAGAAGTTCCACACGAATTACAACCTCTGCCTGATGCAAACGTCTCTCACAAAATGAGTACAGTTCATTAAAGTGCGAGGATTATACCCTCTCTGAAATTTAAGGTAAGTGAAAGGTTTTTCCGGCACTGATCATTAAACCGAGGAGATTATACAGCCTCAGAAAACTAATGTGAGTAAAGCTATCTCTCGGCTATATATGCTAAAGTTTAAACAATATTTCCAGCCTGGCCTTCTACCAGAAAGGGCTGCCTTCACCGACTCAGCTAAAATCACTAAAAATCGGAAATGCAAAATATAAAATCGTAAATGAGAAGGTGATCATAAAGCAGATTAACAGCTCAGTTGTGGCCTTCTACCAGAAAGGCCTGCCTTCACCGACTCAGCTGAAATCACTAAAAATCGGAAGCCCCAAATAAACTAGGGAACGAGAAGGTGAACCAACAGGCAGATTAATAGCTCAGCTGTGGCCTTCTACCAGAAAGGGCTGTCATCACCGACTCAGCTAAACTATATTGTATATAAAAATTATATAAAATAAATATCTTACAATAATTTTTACAACTTATATATATCAAGACTAATTCTGCCTTCTTCTTCTAGCAGGGAACAGAGAGAGAGATGCTTTTTTATGACCAGCACCACAATAACCGCTATGGAAACTATAACCGTCATGGAAACAGTAACCTCCATGGATCCTGAACATCCTCCACTCCATCCCTGGAAGTGGTCAACCACCTCAAGGGAGGCGAGCGTTGGTCCTTCGTCCCGCCTCTGCCCCCTTTTTGTAAGCGTCTGTAGAGCGCATTCTTGACTCAGCCAAATAGGTTACAATGCAGGCCTGCCCCCGAACCAGGGAAGTTCGAGCCTTTTTTTAGGTGGTCCCCGAAAGGAGCCGTTGTTTTCTTCCACGACCGAACGATAACATCAAGTGCTATCCTGAAATCCGACACAGTTTCTACTACCACAACCGCCTGAGGCAATACTATACTTGCCAATGATGACCCTCTACCCCATCTGACTACATGCATGTGACAGACTCTACTTGCCATCAAAGTACCCCCGGAGAGAGGTAGCACCTTTGTGAGAGGACCCCCTCGCACTCTGGTCCTCACCCGACAATCAAAAAGACAACCCAACAACTGACCATCTCACCAGAGACACCTGCCGAGTACCCGATCCTTTCCTACCTTCACCACGCCCAAACATGTAGCTTCGAAATCCTCAACTGTTAAAGAGGGTCGAAAGGGGCTTGTCCCACAGCGTCCCTGCGCGCCAACGGCGCGCGAAACCATTCAACCTGAGATCTATTTCTAGCAGCGTATGACCAAATCTTTCAATTACTGAAGAACTTTGTTTATTTTGGGAGACGGCTTGAAATTAGCTGTTAGCTTCCTGCCGAGTCCTGCCTATATGCCTGTAGATTCATTCATTTATCTTGGTAATATCACATACTTTGTTAATCTGCACAGTTACTTTGATGTTGTGGTCGAACTTACATTGTAGTATGTATGATATCAGTCTTGCTGAATAAATATTGTTTAAACTAACTATTGTCAGTGAGGGATTTTGTCCGCCTCTGA
Organism: Pictodentalium vernedei; assembly: GCA_031216915.1. Classification (NCBI taxonomy): domain Eukaryota; kingdom Metazoa; phylum Mollusca; class Scaphopoda; order Dentaliida; family Dentaliidae; genus Pictodentalium; species Pictodentalium vernedei. Next base: position 72,595,787 of record CM062297.1, read on the forward strand.
GAAGTGAGAGGGATTGTACACTGCAAACAATATAGGTTCTCTTTAGAACCAAAACTGGTTCTAATCTTGACCCTGAGATGGAACCAGTTCTGTTTAAACACTATTTATTTCAAATCAAATAAATTTACCAAGATTAGCATTCAAAACAGAATATTACATGAACTGAAGTAGATTCAGCAGTAAACTTGGAGCTTATTCAACGCAGTCGCCAAATATTTTGAAACAAATGAGATATGAATAGTTGGCAGATCGAACCAGTTTTGGTTCTGTATAGAACCAACACTGTTTCGATATGCCAACTGTTCATATCTCCCTTGCTCCATAATGATTTGAGACAACCTCGTATGGGCTCTAAACTTGTCAATCATCAAAATGTTAGGACACAAGAAGTAAATCTGCATTTTTGCAGATTTGCTTCTTGAGTCCTCACATTTCAACTGGTCTGATGAGTAGAGGGAAAGTCTAATACCCACCACACAATGGCCGAGTAACAAGTCATCATACAGTTTTGGTTAAAGCAGCTTCATTTTATTCAAATTAGGTTTCTCAAATCTTGACAACAAAACATCGTGACAAACTCTTCTGTTTCCTTGTAATTTGCGATTTGTTGGATCATAGTATATAAAGGTTCAAGAGAGAAGTTAATGGTTTGTGCTATTCAGTGCTAACAAATACCCATGGTCAATGTAAATTCAGCCTTCTACAATCCTGATTTCAAAGGAAAACTACATACAATGAATGTGAATAGTCAACAATAAGGCCATTTTTGAAGTGTCATTAACAAAATAATCATGAACTTTTGGGCCCACTTGTATCCTGATACACAGCAAGCAAATCGCGATACATATCGCCAGAGAATGAATCGCGATACATTCATTTCACAATTAATCGTTGAATCCCTACACCATGGCAGACTTGTAAATGTTGATTCGACACGGAACATTTTGTATTAGATTTATGATATTCGACCGTTATCTAAAACAACATCACTTTATCACTTTATCTACCTCATAATATCTACGCCTGTTCAAGCACCATCTTTCATTTTTTTAAAAAAATGCAGCGGAACGAAGGGAGCACAGGGGACACTTGCCCCTCCACTTTTTTTCCGCCGAGAAGTTGCGTAGTTACACAATTAGTTAAAATGGACGCATGCAAATGTGCCAATATATAGGCATTCCTGTAATATATTATTTCCAAATCCAAACAATATTTGACCAATGAATCCACCTCAGCGCTTCAGTCCGTTTCTTCTTCCATCTTCGAATCCGAAGGCTAGCCTTCGGGTTGGACGATGGTTGAAGAAGAGGGAACGGACAGGACAGTGACCACACAACGGCATATTCATCTAAACGAGAGACTACTGGCAGCCATGGTACATTTACCAGTATTGTAATCTTTTTCATACTGGGTCGAACCTTGGTAGCATTGTACATTTGTGCCCCTCCACTTTTATCGAGCTTTCGCCGCCCCTGTTCTATTCGAACATAAAAAGCGAAACGTGCAATTTGAATAAATCATTAACTTTGAGAATTCTATCTTTCTTGAACAGTGAGTCAGTATGGGCGTTATATTTCCTATTGTGTATTATTCGTGATGAGCATTTTTGCATCGTAAAAACTTGATTCCTCTCGAATTTCTCCAGAAGTGTATTCCACACACAAGGTGACTGTGAATTAAGGTATATTAGAGTGTTTTAACCCTTTACCTAACGTGAAAAGCAGACGACACTTGCAAAAACAATTCTTGAATAACTAATTTTTTTCATTTTTTGTCTCAAAAACATAGGTTATGACCCCTCGTTGGAACGAGCTCGACGAGCTCGTTCCAATGAGGGGTCATAACCTATGTTTTTGAGACAAAAAATGAAAAAAATAATGAAAATTAATTGGCGATTTTTGAGAATAGCGCTGGCCGGTTTTGACGGTACGTTGGGTAAAGGGTTAACGCTTTATGGGGAAGTATTCGTTTTGCTCTTTCATGGGCAGAGTTAACACGAGATATTTTACAACATATTTGTGACCGTTGGACCTTATAAAATAATTTATCATCTTCACTACGAGAAATGTCATAGATTTTTCGTCTTTAACACGTGCGACCCTACAAACTGCTTCATTATTAATCCAAATTTCTTGGTGTTGAACTATTTACCTGTTGTCCGTGGGGTTAGTTATCATGTACTTTGTACTTCGGGTTGGAAGATGACTGAAGTAGAAGAAATGGACAGGTTAGTGATCATACGCGGCATGCTCATCTAAACAAGTCACTATAATGTGTCACGGTGCATTTACCGATATACGATTGTAAGTTTTCCTCCCATTGGTCTGAACCATGGTAGCCTTAAAAAATTGTGACCCTTCACTTTTATCAAGCTTCCACCATCCCTGTTTTAAATATCATCTCCAACAAAACCATATCTAAAGATATGGGACCGACCTGGGAAATTCATAAGGACTCTGATCAAATTGTCAGGTAACGTAATAATTACTGACATCGTTGTCACCCAAAATTAAATGCCGGCCAATTTTCACAAAATTTTAGTATGTTGTTGAGATAAAAAAATTAAGACGTACACTGTAAAAAATTACCGTAATTTTTACGGTCATATTACCGGCAGCTAGTTTCCAGGCATATGACCGTAAGCATTACGGCAAACCGTAAAACATTTTAACTGTCATTTGTCGTATATTCCCGTTATTTTTTTTCACGGTTTGCCGTTATTGTATGATCATTTGCTTGGAAACTAGCTGCCGGTCATATGACGGTAAAAAAATTGTACTATCATTTGCCTTATTTTCCCGTAAAAATTACCATCAAAATAATTACAGTCAAAATGACCGGAGGCAGAGTTCCAGCCATATGGCCCTTAATCAACTGAAAAACCATAATTTAATTCCAGCCATCATCAACCGCATTTTACCTTGAACCAATAAAAGCATATGGGTATGCCGGTGTGACAGGAATGATAGTCCGTAGGAAAATTAGTCCCTCTGGACTATTATTCCGCGGAATTATAGTCCTAGGTCTAACATTTCTAGGAATAGTAGTCCGCCGGACTACTATTCCTAGAAATGTTAGACCTAAGACTATAATTCCGCGGAATAATAGTCCAGAGGGACTAACGTTCCTACGGACTATCATTCCTGTCACACCGGCCTTAGCGGAGATCCGTGGCCTTAAGCCATAAGATCCATCGAATATCGTTGACGCAGTGCGAACAGTCTGCTATTCTGCATGATTGCCGAAACAATTATACGCATAAAAATTGTCGCTATTTGATTTTGATGTCGAAGACTGTAATCAATATCATTCACTTGGCCACAAACTTACAAATTGATAGTAATACGTTGTTGTTCGTCTTCAAAAGCTTCGGGCGTCCTTCTTGGAAATGGCGACTTCCAGAGTGGCATATGGCAAGGTCGATCCCATAATTCACCATTTTTACAACCGTGCGAAGTACTTGGACAGCGTGACGGGAGAAACACGTTCACTGGATCAAATTCGAGGGTTTTTCTACGGCAACACCGTTAAAATTAATTTACGGCCTCGGGACCGTTATATTTGACAGTAGTTAACAGTAGAATTACGGTAATTTTTTTACAGTGTATCGGGCTTTTATCTTTCGATTTATCGCCATTTTTGACGTTTTACATCATTTCAAATAGTTAACAATTTTTGATAAACCCCCGTAAAAAACACTGTCTTGTGATACCGTTTGCTTGGCATTAATAAGGGATTATTATTATTATTATTTATTGGCGTTTAACCCTTTACCCAACGAATCGCCCGCATCCGCCCTCGTAATATGCAAATTCAGCAGCTGAAAAAATATTACTTTTCGAAAAATTTTAACAAAACCATATCATGTGATCCCTCTTTGGGACGAGCTCATCGAGCTCGTTCCAAAGAGGAGCCACATGATATGGTTTTGTTGAAACTTTTTGAAAAAATTAAAAAAATGGTATTTAAAATAATAAATTTTGAAATCGTCTGCGTTTGGTAAAGGGTTAAGGTCACATACGTCTGCTCAATGGCAAATCATGACTACGACAGTTTAACGGGTGAGGGAAGAACCACAGAGCAACTGTGAGCAACTGTCAGCTCCGGTTGCCGCAGGTGGGATTCGAACCGAGGAGCTCTCGACTTGCATCCTGCACCTCTACCTTCTGAGCCACCGCACCACCAGTAATTCGGGATACAGTTATGATACTTTACACACATATTTGTGGTTATTTGCAGTTGTGCACCTTTATTTTTTTCATTTCAAATTGAGACATACGATAGTAGGTATAAGTGGCGGATTCCAGACCACTTTTCCAAAAAAGTGTACACGTACACGTACATGTACGTGTACCGCCATAGGGATTCAGTGTTAAATCGTGTACAGAATGCAAAAAGTGTCGTTTTGTCATGGTGGTCCAGAATCCGCAATTGTTTTGAGGCTCACAGATCGCACTTTTGACCGTTCAAACACCCATTGGCGAACGTGTGGATTCGACACAATGCTCAAAAGTGAAAAAATGTATGAAATTTGAAGAAAATGTAAATTTAAAAATTTTTCTCGACGTTACCATCGCAGATCAGACCATCGATCTATCGTTGGTGAACGCAAGCAAAAAACGTTTTACGGCTTCCAGACCAGCATCAAAAAAGCGGTTTGCGGATTCTGGACCACCTACGTTCGCCAATGGCTGTTTGAACGGTTAAAAGTGCGATCCGATCGGCGAAACCCATTTGCGGATTCTAGGACAGGGAAAATCGACCTCAAAACGTTTTTTCGACGTTCGCCAGCGGCGAAAAGTGAGCGTAAAGCGTAGTTACTCATCGAGGATTTTTTTTTAAAACCGATTTGGGCCTCCGGTACATGGAAAAAAGACGGTTTGCGGGTTCTGGACCACCACCACGTTCGAGATCGCGTTTCGGACGGTCTAGGGTGCGATCCGATCAGTGAAAAACGATTTGTCGATTCGCCTCGCGAGTTTTGTGAGGTGAATCGTGATAGAATCGGTTTTGTCGAGAGGAAATAAAAAAGTGATTGATATATATAGGAGAAAAAAATATAAAAATAAATAGTTATTTAAAAAAATAAATATCGAATCGAATAGATAATAAAAAATTATGTAAATCATGAACGCTTCCCAGACTATTAGAGCAAGGTTTCTTTTAAACATGCTGATGAGAGCATACGCAAACTGTGTGAACGAAGAACTACATCCCCTCTTGTTAGAACGATGCGTCGGATGTCGGGATCATCTAGACTTCGATCACGAGGATCATTCGTGTCTGACGATGGAAAGGGAAGATATGGTCATCAAGTATTTCGAACCGGCATTCTCTCAAGAAGAAGTATTCACGTTTCCTGAAATTCGTCAACGCGGTCGACACGACACTCATCACGTTTTCCATGGTTTTACACGCGGCCGGCATCGGATTGTTGTTGACCACGGTCGGCGTTCCGATCGTGTTGACCATAGAAGGAGTGGCTCTCGCCGCCAGATTGTTTAGCACGCTCGGAAACTTTTTGAGTAGGAAATTATATCTGAAGGCAAGGAAACATGAAAAGATTCACGTCTTGGCCGACTCCAAGATCGACACGATATCCGAAATGATCTCGATGGCGTTGAAAGATGGTAGGATATCGGATGGAGAATACTTCACGATATTGGGCTAGAAAATGAAATACGATGCCATGAAAGAAGCTGTGAGAATCAAGACTCGTCAGATCATCAAGGAAGAGATGAAGGATTCTCTCGTGGAAAGGGGGGGGGGGGGGGGGGGGGGAAGAGGCCAGGGAGGAATTTGGTAAGTTGATAGAACTCAAGAGCAGCGATTGAAAAAAAAATATATATAATAAGAACAGAAAAAAGAAATATTAAATTTATATATAAAATAAAAACGAAATTAATTTAATAACTCTCGAAAATTGTATTGCGTAAAGTATAAGAGAGTTACCGAGATGAGTAATTCTCGAGAAGTCCGAACTAAAAACGACAGGCAGATGCTTCGCGGAATTTGCGACGTGTGTGGTTCGATCAAGACTCGATTCGTCAAAAAAAAGAACACGAGCAAAGGTAAAGGCATCGTGAATAAATGATCAATAATCTACCTTTCGAAATGCATCTGCCGGGTCACAGTTTCACGGGACCCGGAACGAAATTGAACAAGAGACTCAACGCCGATCTGACTCCTAAATCTTGGAGCAAACCCGTGAATAGGGTGGACGCGGCAGCGTATGATCACGATCTGTGCTACGCCGTACATCCCGACACCAAGACTCGCAACGATGTCTGCGATAAAAACATGTTGGTGAAATTGAGAGGTATATCGAATCCGACCAGGAGAGAGAAGATAGAACGTTCGCTGGTCGGCAATTTGATCGGTGCGAAACGTCGATTCGGATGGGGCGTTCAAAAAAAAAGCGCATTGGAAAAGAAGAAGAAACGATTATTGACGAGTGAATTGGCCGAGGAGTTACACAAACCCATCGTTCATAAATTTCGAAAGAGAAGGGTGTTCGTGAAAGGTTTGGATGACATTTGGTCTGCCAACTTGGCCGACATGAGATCGTTTTCGAGGTGGAACGGGGGTGTCAAATATCAATTGATGGTCATCGACGTTTTTTCCAAATACGGTTGGATCAGAGCTTTGAAGAATAAATCAGGACCTTGCGTCGCCGAGGCTCTGAAGTGCGTTTTCGACTCATCTTCTCGAAAACTGAATAAATTGTGGGTGGACAAGGGAAAGGAATTCTACAACAAGCACGTTCGTCGATTAGTCGACCTCTACTCGATCGAAAACGAAGAGAAAGCCAGCGTGGTGGAGCGTTGGAATCGAACGATGAAGGAAAAGATGCACAGATACTTCACGTCGAATTCGACCAAGAAATACATATAAGCTCTGAACGGTCTGGTCAAAGATAACAACAACACGCGACACAGATCGATCAAGATGACTCCCGCGGAAGCTAGTGATCCTCGGAACGAAAAACGGGTCTATGCGAATCTATATCCTGAGAGATCTAAGATCAGGAAGAAGTCTAGAACGCCGAAATTTGCGGTCGGCGATCGAGTGAGAATCTATGCTTATAAGAAGCACTTCAAAAAGGGTTATACTCCTCGATGGACCTCGGAAATCTTCGTGATAATCAAAATATTTCACACCGATTCGGTGACTTACGAAATCGAAGCTTTGGATGGAGAAGAGATCATCAGAAAGATTTACGAACAACAATTGCAGAAGACGAAGTTTTAATAAGAAAACAAAATTTTTTTTATTTACTCTCTTTAACATTTCCTTGTTTACATATATATATAGGAGAGAAAAATAATAATAAAAAATAATTAAAACTATTTTTAGATAAAAAAGCAAGCTAATTAATAAACAAAAGACAAAAACCCTTCAAAAATGGCAAATATACTACATATCACACAAAGCATAGTGAAAGATGAAAGTATTCAAGAATATGAGGTTCATGAATATGAACCGATAACCGAAACGAGTTTGAACAATGCGGGAGAGATAACAATCAATGTCGAAACCCAAGATCTATTCGTCCATCCTAGCGAGAGTTACATAGTGGTGCAGGGACGTTTCACCAAGGAAGATGGGACCGACTACGCCGACGACGACACGGTTACTCTAGCCAATAATGGCATCATGCATCTATTCAGTAATATACAATACTTGCTATCCAGACAAGAGATAGAATCTGTGTTTCATACCGGTCAGGCCACCATGATGTTCGGGCTCTTGACGTATCCGGATGATTTTTCGAAATCCAGAGGACTTAATGAGTTGTGGATGAAAGACACTATCGGCCCTGCTAGCGCCGGGCCGTCGCGATATTCGACTACGTCGTCTAGACATAAAGGAACGTTTTCGTTCAGGATACCTTTGAAACACATCTTCGGATTTGCAGACGATTACAACAAGATCATGTACGGATTCAAACACAATCTGACGTTGATTCGAAAAGGAAACGATGATGCAATAGTGAGACTCACTGCGACCGATGCGGGTAAGATAACTCTACACAAGATATCGTGGTTCGTTCCACACATGGAGCCTTCAATCGTGGAAAAAACGTGTCTTTACAAGATCATAGAATCCAAGAGTAAATTACCCGTGGGATTTAGAATGAGACAGTGCGACACGGCTAGCATTCCACTCTCCACGAATCACTTCGATTGGAGATTGATGGTGAAATCCGCTTCTGAGAGACCGCGTTTCATCGTGGTTGCATTTCAGACTGATAGGGACGGGTCCCAGGAAAAGACTGTGTCGATGTTCGATCACTGCAATTTGAGAAACATGCAAGTGTTTCTGAACGCCACAAGATATCCAGTAATCGATTACAATGCATCATTCGACAAGAACGATTTCTGCAGACTGTACGGCGACGCTGCTGATTTTAGAAAGAAGTATCACAGTCTAGACGAATTGATGTGCAACCCTAACATATCTCCCGGCGAATACAAGTCGATGTATCCCATGTTCGTATTCGACGTCAGTAAACAGAGTGAACGACTCAAGAGTAGCATCTTAGACATTCAGATCAAGATGCAATTCGATAGGAACGTGCCGAGAAAAACCGAAGCCTTCGCCCTGGTCCTGTCGGACAGAGAATTACAATTCGAATCAGATGGAAATAAGATGTCGATCATTCGATGAGAGACGTGTGTGAAAAAAATTAGAAACAAAATAAAAAAGTAATGAGTAATTTTAAAAAAAAAAAAAAAAAAATAAAAGTAATGAGATCTAGAGAGATTGAACATCTTTCTAAATCTCATTACTTTTTTTTTGTTTTTAATAATCATACATTATTTTTTTAATTAATTATTTCCTGTTCACTGTTTGTTCAAATGATCTAGTTCGACCAGTAGGCTCACCACGGAAGTGGCGGCTTCGGGATTATTGGTTTTCATAACGAAATTAATCCTGTCTCCGGCGTTCACTTTGAGAGGCGTGCCGGACGTGCTAACATTCGCGTGTTGATTCTCAGTCTTTTCAACGCTGTATCTCTTATCGCTCTCTACTCCATTCACCGCGAGATTGACGACCGCTCTGTTATTCAAATCCGTGGAAGCCAGACCCATTCGTATGATTTCACCTCCTAACAGCATGGTATATCCCACCCGACCATGTTGCGACCCGCTACCTCCGTTTCCGAAAGACCACTCAGTTTTTCCCTCCTCTAACGTGCCGGTCTCCTCGGCCCACACGGTGATCAATTGTCTAGCGTATTTGACTTTTTCCACCACTGAAATCAGGGTGCAGTCATCCGTCATGTTCACGGGATTCGATAGATTCGTGAGCGTGTGTCCGCCCATGTCTAGTTTACCTTCCATGATGTCCCCCTTTCTCCAGACTGAGTTGTCATCCACATACTTCCTGCTGACTGCGCTGGAATCGAAATCGGGATCGAGATCGAGACCGAATAAATTGTGACCGTTCATGTTGATGCCACCCTCCATGGTTCCGCCAGATTGTTTGTTCAGGTAGAGATCATCCACTTGCAATTCTACGTATTCTTGTGATCATATCACGGCAGAATCTACGTAGCCCTTGTTGACCGCGGTTGAGGCCGCATCCGTGTCATCGACCTTCGACAAATTCAATATCTTGTTGAATCCTGCATTCAGATCCAATTTCATTTCTCGTCTGTCAGACTTTCTCTGTTCCAGATCTACATAGTGTTTGGTCGCCACGTCCTTGGGATTCGTGGGAGTGGCCACGTTCGTTATCTTGTTAGAATTAGCGTTCAATTCCGAGTGCATCGTTTTCTGAACGTATCTACTTCTCAGATGTTCGCTGAATCGCGCATGAGAGTCGTCCACGTATTTCTTGGTTGCAGCATCAGTGGAATCTATGGGATTCGCGACGTTCACCAAACATTTAGATTTCAGATCGAGATCGTCGGTCATGGCTTTATCCGCGTAATTATCTAGCATGATTCGTTCGAAATACGCGTTCCCCCTGCCGATGTATTTTTTAGTCGCAGCATCTGTGAGATCTATTGACTCGGGAAGATTGTAGAGCTTCTTATCATTCATGTTCAAAGGGTCCTCTCGAGGTTCGTATCTCTGAACATAACGTTCATCCAAGTTGGCAACGTCGTAACTATCACCGACTTCAAGCGTCTTCCTCTTCTTTTTGGGTTGACTTTCGTCGTCACTTCTACCAAATTTATCGACTGGCATGTTGTTTTGAGGTTTTTGTTTTAAAATATATTTCAAACGCAGTTTATTAAAAATGAATTATTTCACTTATTTTTATTTTTCGTTTTTATTCGATTAAATTTTTAAAAATAATTTTTTACCTTTATATATACTATAAAAAAATCTCTCTCTAATGTAAATCATTGAGAATGTCTTGAAACCGATCTCCTTCAGACCATCTCTTGAGAACCTAGAGACATAGGTGACCGCAAAACACTTGACCTGGCGATTGCACTCATTCCATGTTGTAACGAACCATCGATTTATTGAAATAGTTCTTTATTTCTTTTGGCGGTGAGATTCCGTAGCTATCGAAATAATAATTCTTCTTCTTCCCGTTCTTGAACAACGCCACCCAGTGAGTGCCTTCACCCGATAAATCGTCTAGATTTAAAATTCCGCATTCCGATTGTCGAGGTCTTCACTTCGGCAAGGCATCTCTGGAAAACACGCCTAGAAAATCTTTAATTTTCAAATCCTTCGCCGCATTCGACAGATCGATGTTGGATAGGGGTTCGTTAGGTAAGACGACACTTTCTATGGATATCTCTATTTTCTTATTCATACATGTGTATATTTTTTTTAAAATTTATTTATTTTATTATAATTCACTAAAATGACGTTATTTTTTATATTTTTCTTTTTCTTTTTAAACTAACTCTCTCGATATCTCTATCGACTTCCATAATCTTGAATCCATCTAATTCCTCTTGATTTTCTGGAATCCTATCATCCTTAATCATATCTGAAATCCTATCTCCATAATTATATCCAAAGGCCAATGTCCGAGTGCCAAAGTGCTTATTTTCTCATCTAACACGAATCTCTTATCATCGTCAGCCATCAGCGAAATCTTGTTGACTATTTCGGTATACAAGTCGTGATTTTCACTTAGATGTTTTTCTTCACCACGCACGCTTTAACCCCTTTGCACTTCTTGATCTCTTCATCTTCTAGACGATAAGCATACAGCTTGGGTCTCAAGCCCACGAATTCGATGATTTGTTTATCACCGCTCTCATCCTTAAATTTACCCCACACCTTCTTGTTGTCGTTCGATTGAATGTTGGACGGGTGATCAATGGGATAATTGCTAGTGTCGAACCCCGCAGCCACATCCGGAGATATATCTCAGTAGACATCTTTCATCTCTATCTCATAAACTAAACTGTCCATGTCGGTGAACAGTAGTTTGGGTTTATCACCAAATTTTTGTTTGATGTAATCATAGTGAAACTCGTACATCAATCGCTTGCTAATATCTAAGATGATCGGTCCGAGATAATATGGTTTGTCGAACTTCAGGTGCGTCTTTTGCATGTGAACGGCCACTAGATTTTCGTCGAATATGGTTTGGTGGTGTCTGTAATTAGGTTTCGCCACTAATTTTTTAGCTTTTTTCTCAGACGTGATGAGTCGAACGTTGGTTCTGTTCCTGATGTTTTCCATCGATTTACCGTAACGCAGTTGTTCATGAGTTCGTCGAATCGAATGACGTGATGTATGTCGACTAATTTCATCCCGTAATTGACATATTGTTTCAAATTCTCACTGTAGACGACGTACTTACGTTTGTTAAAAAAATTGAGAATGAGTTTTTCCTTGTCTCCTTCGATCGGTTCCATTTGTTCGGGAGCCAGCGGATAATCATTGTGTAGATTGTGTAATTCTTCTGGATAGTTCAAATCAACTTCTAAAATGCAAGGATAGTCTCTCCATTTTTGCATCTCTTCCGGTTCCGTCACCCATTCGAAATTTCCAATCAGTAAAGGATGACTCATAGCCCAACTGTACAGATTATTAGCGTCCCAATACTGTATGTATTTATTCGATCGTTTTGAATCGAAACCTTCTTACATGTAGGGATTGTTAGCTTCAGAATATCTGTGGGAGATCATCGAGACGCCACCTCTCGCAGCCCTGTCGAACATGAGCAACATGTCCACGTCAGATAATAATTCCAATTGGACTTCGGTGGTCTTCAACAGAGCGTCCCATGCCAGACCGGGTGCGGTGAAATACCAAGCTGGATCCAGATCGTAATTTCGATGACAGACGTCTCGAAAATTTTCGAACACGTCTGCCAAGAGCAGAACGTCGGTCTTCAGATAGAGATCGTGATAATCTCTCATGGTTTTCATATTGAATGATTTCCACACGTTTTTGGCCTGTTCGTAATTCTCATCAGAAATGTTGGATTCGTATAATTTCGAATAAAAATCTTCTTTCGAAGGTAGTGCGGTGTCGTCGAATCTCTTTAGATCGTTCATGTAATCTTAAGGATAGACTCCTTTCCTCAACATGACGTCTACTCATTCTCCGAAATGTTCGCTCGTGATTTCAAATTTATCCTTGCTCATGTTATTGACTAATTTTTCCACAGAGGTCGACATGAATTTAAAACTGTCAATGAAACGTATGCTTCTACGAATGGATTTCGTTTTTTCTTCCAACGTCTCTCCGTCGATTACACTTTTCTTCTCCATGACCTTCCATTTCGTGAAGGAAATGTATCTTTCTTCGCTGTCCGCGATGTAATTTAATTCTCCATCTGAGGTGCCGAGATTTTTCACGAACAGATGACTGTCGTAACCTGAGAGATTGTGAAATATCACCGGATAGAAAACGGCATCTCGATATTTTAAATTACACTTGCTGTTAGCTGGACCGCGATACAGACCCGTGTAATGATCGTGGTCTCTGACCTTCTTATTTTCCTCCGAATTCTTGTCGAATCATTGTCTGCATATGTGACGTTCGGTGGCTCTGTTATTTTCGTCCTGCTGCTCTCGCGTGATGATCATTTTCGCCGGAGTTTTGAATTTATCGTATAACATTTGAATTTTCGATTCTAAGTCTTCCACGAACCTTTGAGCCACGTCGTCATCTTCGCACTGTTTCGTGTAGGTGAAGGGACCCATGTCGTGTTGCGAGTCGAAAGCGCATTTCACGTAAATGCAATAGCCCGAAGGTGTGTGTTTTTGATATCTTTCGACATAACTTCGAAGAGCGTTGGGTTGGCAGGAACTCATTTTCACAGTGGAGCATTCGAAATCGGCATACACGATAAATGGTACTTTTAACCTTCTATTGCGATTTTCAAAGTTCACGATGGTGTTGGGTTTGGGCATTTCGACGGTGACACCTTGATTTTCATTGCAATATTCTTGATGTTTTGCTAACGATTTTTCGCTGCGAAATGCGTTCATGCAGTTGCAACATAAACATATCTTTCCTTTATGTTTATTATTTTGTCTCGATAGTAATTGGCTCGGATGTTTAACCCAACAATAATGACGATTGTCACCATTCGAAATCAATAATAAATTAATCGTCTTTTCTCTTTCGAGATACAAAGTCTGTCTGAGAGGATAGATCGTTCGTTTTTTATCATCGTATCCCAAGACGTTCACCGCTACGGTAGGATTTTGAGCCTCGAAACGTTTGATGTGTTTTAACTCCACTGGAAAAGTCACTCCGGTCTAATCGAGATTTTTAGAAGTCTCCTTGTAACGAGAAACTCTATCGATGTGCATTTTGATGGGGCATAAAGCGGAGGTGACTGCCCATTTAAAACACTGATCATCTTTATATCTCACGTTGATCACAGCATTTTTTTTTCTAAGAAATACGGTAATTCCACGTAGGAAGATGCTTTCAACGAATCGTTTTTAGTTATATGAATTTCGAGTTTCAACACCTCATCGAATGTCCAATTACTACCTTCACGTTGATAATTCACGAGAGATGTCAACATCTTGTCTTTCATCTTTTTGAAAACGTCCGATAAATCTGAACCTCGAAGTATGGGTTCGACGTTAGATCTGAAAAATGCATTTGTCACAATGCTCTCGCTGGACTTCACATCGATTTTATTCATCACACAATGGAGTATCATCTTATTTTTTTGTCCCACGTTCATGTGTTTGCGAAACAAATCCAATACTTCTTTCTTCATCCGTTCCATGAACAATTTCGGATCGACTTTCTTGAATGAGGGAACCACGTCAAAAGTTTTAAAAACGCCTTTGATCGCACTCTCCTGTTCTACAGGATTCGATTGGAATGCTTCCATGATGAGTCATGCTACATATTGTTCTCCTTTCCCTTCGTTGATTGCTCGTCGAATTTCGTTCGATATATCTCGTTTGTCTAGATTCTGAACTGCATCACTCGTTTTCATTTTATTTTTTTTTTTTTTTCTTTTGAAACTTGAAGTTCTTCAATGGCTTTTCGTCTAGTCGTCTTCTTATTTTTCACAACCAAAACGTTCTTGTTTCTTTTCGATGTTGGCATTTCGATTCCTTTTACTATCTTTTTCTTCTTCTCATTTTTCAGAACCGATGCATTTTTTGGCGTCATTGCTATCGACATTTCGTTTGCCTTTTCATTGTGCAAACTATGTATCTCCTCGCGTATGATCTTTCTAATTTCATCATGCTCCACTTTTCATTTTCTATCGTCAGGCGTTACTGTCATCGGCCTATTTTTTTTCGCAATTCGAGTCTGTTTAAGTTTGTTCACTTCCGATCTTTCAATTTTTCTCTTTCCATCGTTTCGCAAATGATATTCCTTTCTGACTTCAATTTTTTTTGATTTGGTTCTATGATTTCTGAAATGTGGAATTTTTAATTTTTTACAAATCTCGCTTAACTAAGGTACAGTTTTCCTCATTTAAATTTTCCATTTTTTCATTTGTTTGCTTCATTTGTAAGAATATTTTTTTAAAAATTTTGTATTTAAATAATAATTTGTTAAAAAGTTTTAAAATTGTTTTTATAATATATGTTTTAATTCCTTCAAAAAAATTTTTTTTTTCAATTTTCACATTAAAGAAAATTAAAATTAAAAAAACTTTTTTTATATATATATAGAGAGTAAAAAAAAAACTTTTTTAACAGATTATTATTTAATACAAAATTTAAAAATATACATTATTTGCAATAATTCATAAAACAAAAAAAAACAAATAATCGATCATGACAACAACACCTAAAAGATGCGAATTGAAATTGAAACGAGTCGAAACGTGTAAGAAATTTGGTTATAAAATCAATAGATTACAACGCAACGACTCCCTCGAATTGAACGAGGTCGAGACGAAGGGCTTAGAGCACAAACACGACAAATATAACATGCCTTTGGAATTGGATGAAGCCACGCTCGATTTGTTTTACGAGTACCAAAGTGATCTACAGAAAATCGTCATCGCCAAAGATAGAGAATTCGACAAGGACGATTTGTCATTGCCCTACGGAAGTTACATATATCCAAAAATCTCTCTCGAACTCGTGAACAAATCGGGTGGTGAGAGCGCATTCACTGATGTAAAAAAACTCAAAAAAGTAATGATAAACATTCAACACATTTTCGAAAGAGGAGAACATAAAAGGTCAACATGCTAATAACAGATTTGGAAATATAAACAATAGAGAGACTGATTTTTAGCGAAGAAGAAGGAAAAAAAAGTAATGAGATCTAGAGATGTTGAACATCTCTAGATCTCATTACTTTTTTTTGTTTTTTTTGTTTTTTTTTTCCTTCTTCTTCTTCGCTATCGCTCATATATATTATAATAACGTTTCCTTTTTTCTCAGTTTCGGCGTCGATTCTTCTTTTCTTTTTTTGTGATATGTTACGTTTTTATAAGAACACATTTGTTTATCCGAATCATAATTATGAACGAATGTTTTGCATCTCTTGGTAACACTCACATCATTTCCATTCTCTTCAGAAGGTAGTGGTGATGGTGGAAAGCGTCTCATTCTTTTCAATTTCAACCATCTATCCCGCTCTTTTTTCAGTTCTTTCCTAAGATATCCATCATTAGCGTCTAATTGTTTTTCCACATCTCTTTCCCACACTATCTTGCAATATTCATCATTAGCGTCTAATCGTTTTTCCACATCTTTTTCACACTCTATCTCCCAAAATTCATCATTATCGTCTAATTGTTTTTCCACCTTTTTATCCATTTTATATTATTTTTATACTTTCTATGATTTATATTTTTATATTTTATATAATTATATAATTTTTACATTATAATAACATACTCAAAATCGGTATATTCTTAAATGGCGAATTCTCACCAAACAACAAACCCTTACCGAGTCGTTCAAAGTTCCATCCACTCTTCAGATAGAGACCGTTTCCACTCAAAGAGTTGTCACCTCTAACGAGTTCTAGATACAATCCCTCTCCACTGTCGTCTATGTGGACGCGACACACGGCTCCTTCCTTCTTCAAAAACAGTCCGCTGCCACCCATTAATTTCTCAACCGCCGAACTCGCGAGTCCCGAGAGAGCTCCCACGCCAAGAGTCTTTCCGAGAAAGAGTAATGCTTTTGCGGCAAAGGGTAATTCTTTTGCGGCAATTCCTGCCAATAGCGGTAGGAAACTGCCTTTCATTCTCAAATTGTATTTCATTTGAGCGGGACTCAATCTCACCGTCAACCCTCTTCCATCACGAATCGCTTTCTCCATCCTTTTGATTTGACTTCTGGTCCAGGCGATCGAATCCTGACCGCCACTCTCCAGATCTTCGTGAGTGAATTTGAATCTCACCGCCTCGCCTCGAGGTGTTAACGCTCTCTTAAGTTTCTTCCTCTGTCCTGCGGATTTCTTCACGTTTTTAACCACGTATTGTGTCATAATTCTTTTTATAAAATATATTTTGTTCAATTGTTTTTTTTTGTTTTAATGATAATTATATATATTAAATAATTTTTGTAAATTAATATTGGGTTTATTTTATTTCTTATTTATATATATACGCAATATTTTTTTTTTTCTCCCTTTTATATTCTCTTATGTGAAATCGTATCGTCACCCTCTCTCCGTGAAGATCTAACAGTTCACCATTTTGATCCGTCAACATGGTTTTGAGACTATACAACGTGTCTAAAATCACAGACAAACTAAATTTCGAGGTCGTTCCACGATCTTATAACCCGGCGACACGTTTGGAAAGAAGGAATAGATCGTCGGTTGAGCGCTACCATTCACGTAGCTTCCAGCAATCACATCCACGTTCACCAGAATGCTATTGACTGCGAGTATGTCGCCCGTATTTTCAGATGCCGCGTGGCCTCGATACATCTTTCAATCGAATCCCAGCATCCTGCCTATAGAATCGTCCATGTTGAAATCCACTCGAAAATTATCTTCCAAATCCAACATCGTCTGTAAGGTATTAGGGTTGGGAGCGAGTCTGATCTTGTTGCTTCCCTTTCCATCCGTCTTCATTCGCGTCTGAATGTAATTGTTCAAATCGTCTATGTCGTAACTTCCTTTGGGAATTCGAATCTCCAACCAATCCACTCCGTCGGAATACTTGAACGAGTTATTCTTTTCGGTGACGTTGGGAAAGTCTCCAGATTCACCAACGCCATCTCGTATCTTTTCGCTCTATTCAATTCGATGGAAGGTTCGAATTTCGTCGCGAATCGAGTCGTATCGCCACTCACCACGATTTGAATGGATTGTTTTGAAGCCGTATTCTCGGCTATCCGTTCTAACAATTCTCCTTGTTTGAACATTATATTTTAATTTTTATTTTATGTTTCAAAACTAAATTATTTGATGATTTATTATTTTCTAATTTTATTTTCGCTCTGTGTCTTATTATCATCAGAAACATAAAACTTGTCGAATCTGCACCGATATTTTCCGCGATTAAATTCGCTAGTCAAATCGATCACGACGAAATTGTAAAGTCCTCCATCCCAAACCCTCTTGCAGAATCCCCTGAATTCCGCCACGCTCATGTCGTTTGCGACGTGATCACCGTAGATGTGATTGAGATTCTTGAGATCCTGGCGAAAGAGACACAGTAAATTAGCGTTCTCCCTTATCGTCTGTCTGGGCAATCGAAAATAATTCTGCGACAGGTCGAAACAGTCCACGTTGCTGTGACGACCCCTAACGTAATACGATTCGCATCGGTTCTGTCTCTCCAAAAGCAGATCGTCGAAAATCATGAGATTCTTATCTTTCGATTTCAATTCTCTAGGATCCGGAACGTCGCTAGCGTTCTCATAAAAGCGACACTCGACGTTCAAAGACACATTTCTCTTCATCAATTCCATCGCCGCACCGTCCAGAATGGCGGAAAGAGACGCTTCACTTTTGTTGTATTCCTCCCTACTGTCAAAGATTCTGGCTATGACGTCCTTGGGCAATCTACGATCCATGCACTCTCGAAGCAATCTGTATTCGGGTTGAAACAAGCTCTTGCCAAACACGAACAATCTGTCGTAATCCAACCAGTCGGGTTGCGACAACAGATTCATCAACCGATTGGTCTTTCCACAATTCGATTTTCTCACTTTCAAGCCTCTTATGCTTTTCGGAAAGAACTCGTTATTCGACCTCTTGGTCGCGGCGTCGTTCCAAGACATATCTTTAATGTTCATCTTTGTTTATTTTTTTGTTATTTTAGATTTTTTCAAACACAATTTTTATTTTTTTTGAAACTCAGTTTTATAAAATATTATTATTTATTTATATTACACCGTCGCGAGTTTTCTTCAATCTAGATCCACTCGTCATTTTGGCTAAATCTTGTATGGGTACCACAGCATCCTTAAAATCTTTCCAACTTTTCGGCGATCGCACTAACGTAGCTCGCTTCGCCGGCGGACTGATCAACTTATCGATCAACGCGTCGGCTGCCCTCTTGCCAGCTGCAGAAGCTATCCTACCACTGGCTTCAGAAGCGGCTTTCTTACCAGCATCCAAGGCCGTCTTCTTACTAACCTCAAACGCGGTCGATGCGAGTTTTCTACCTGCATCGCTCGTGAACGCTCGCATTATAGAATCGACGATGCCAGAACCGCCTTGAACGTAAGTTCTGACGTATCCCCTGTTCTTTATCACCAACATATTTTTATTTTATAATATATATTTTGTTTTTCACTGGTAAATCGTTTGTTGTTTAAATACTTTTATTATTCTAGTGTAAAATTTACTGTTTTTATTTTATATATTTTTGTTTGTTTGTTTGTTTGTTTCTCTCTACTTATTATATATATCATTCCTTCAATTCGTTCATCAGCCTTTTATAATGGTTTTTATTCAAAACCTTCTGCCTCAACAATTCGTCGCATACGCTCACTATCTCATTATCTAATCCAGTGTTACCAGCGCGTCTACTTGCCATCAACAATCTCAATCTCTGAGGCAGAGCGTCAGAATCGCTCGGAAGAAAAGTGGTTCTCACCCCTTTGCCAGACACCGACTCGACGAACTTCTTATTCATATCCCATATGGGTTTCACCACCTTCGTCCACTTTTAACCTCTATTGGCTTTGGGTCTCGTTTCTCTGGCATCGTTATTTCTCTTCATGGCGTGGGTCTGAACCAGAATGTCGCCGTAATTGTCGTAATCCTCTTCCGTGTAACCTCTAGGCTTGTCAAACCAAAGCAATTCACCCAGTCCCTCAGTTTTTTTGTACCTATTCGGACCGACGTATAAATACACATCATCCATCGACACTTTGGTGTCATCCACGAAAGTTCTACCGCCCGAATCCTCGTGAACTCCATACAACAGATCTCTCTTACCACCATCCTCGGACGACGCGACGCTATCAGTGGTGATAGTCGAAGCGGTATCGTTGCTTTCGCTCACGTCGGTTTCGATTCTCATGGGAGCGTAATCCGGTGTAGATTGAAAGGAATACTGTTTTGTAAAACTGCCGGGCAACGAACCCATTCTCAAAGAACTCTCTTTTAAGGGTCTCAATTATTCAACTATCTCCTTCTTGATTCGTTCCTAAACCTCCGTCACGGGTTTAAATATTTTTGTGGTTTCGCGTCTTAATTACATCTCTCCAAGTCGTCTGCTTCTGTCAGCTGATTGAATACTCTTCTTAGCACGTTCATATTCGCTGAGAAGTTGATCTCTATGCTTGGAATCTGTGATGTGTAAAATCATTTTTTCGTTTTTAAAATTATTAATATTTCCTTTAGAGTATGCTAACGTGAGTTATTTTATTATTTTCAAAATTAAATGTATAATTATTTTTATGTTTTATTTTTTAAGTAAATAAAAATCATCTGTCTTTAATATAATAACTAAAACCACTTGAGGAAAAACATTTACAAAATAAACCTCTCTAAATGCGTTTTGCCCTCGAACGTGTTAAATCGCAACCGCGCTTATTCTCGCCATAGGGAAAACTCGAATAATCAAAATCACAAGTAAACACATCAGTAATGTAACGCTTTCAAAAACGCGTTTAAATCATATCAATTAATCTTTTGAACTATTCCGCTTTCATCAAAAGAATAGTTTTCAGTTAAAACGATTTAAGTGAAAAATTACTTATTGAATGAAAATCCGTAATACATCCAAGCGTAACAAATTAAGTTCTTCCGACAGTTTGCAGTACGTTTATAGTAAGATCACTTGAAATGCGACCTGCTCGTCAGCCTGAGAAAACAGACTGACGATTGTAGCACTCAGGAGGCTATATTTATATTCTCCCCACGCCTATGCACTAAGAACGTTTACAATACGTTTTGCAATACGTTTGCAGTACGTATTGCAAATCGTTGTTACTACGCACTAAGAACGTTTACAATACGTTTGCAATAGGTTTGTAGTACGTATTGCAAACGTTCTTAGTGCGTTCAAATCGTTGTCACTACGTTGCTAGTATATTCACAATACGTTTGCAAAACGTTCTCTGTGCGGAGAGTATAAATAGAGCCTCCTGAGTGCTACAATCATAAGTCTATTTTTTCAGCGAAATGCAAGCGCCAGCCTAATCACAACAGTGACTAAGAAGAAATGAAAGAAAACTCGACAAAACCGATTCTATCACGATTCATCTCACAAAACTCGCGAGGTGAATCGACAAATCGATTTTCACCGATCGGATCGCACTCTAGACCGTCCGAAACGCGATCGCGAACGTGGTGATAGTCCAGAACCCGCAAACCGCCTTTTTGCCATGTACCGGAGGCCCAAATCGGTTTTACAAAAAATCCTCGATGAGTAACTACGCTTTACGCTCACTTTTCGTCGTTGGTGAACGTCGAAAAAACGTTTTGAGGTCGATTTTCCCTGTCCTAGAATCCGCAAATAGGTTTCGCCGATCGGATCGCACTTTTAACCGTTCAAACAGCCGTTGGCGAACGTAGGTGGTCCAGAACCCGCAAACCGCTTTTTTGATGCTGGTCTGGAAGCCGCAAAACGTTTTTTGCTTGCGTTCACCAACGATATATCGATGGTCTGATCTGCGATGGGAACGTCGAGAAAAATTTTTAAATTTACATTTTCTTCAAATTTCATACATTTTTTCACTTTTGAGCAATGTGTCGATTCCACACGTTCGCCAACGGGTGTTTGTTGTTGAGCTACAAAAGTAGGATATAGCTGTGTTTTGTTTTTCGGTTCAACGCGATTTTGACGTTTTTATTTACTTTGAGGTTTAGCTTATTTTCCACAATCTTAATTGAAAGCTCTACATACTTGAGTCCATTCGAGCCCTGTTTATACGGGATAAAGTTATTAAACGTCAACATACACAAAACGACATACGTCTGTGAATGGGTTAATCGATATGGCACGAGTGCCAACGCGGAAGAATAAAACTAGAGGCCGCACGCGTGTGTCGTTCTGTCTTTATTACACGCCTTCGCGTCTATAAAAACAGTTAATAGGACACTCAGCAAATCATTTGACAACTATCAACAAAAACAACACATTTTATGGCCAACCAAATTTGCGAGGAGAACCCGTGTTACTATTTCGCCCTCTGAGTTCCAATGTGTTCCCTATGCCTACTGGAACATAGAACACATTGGAACTCAGGGGACTATTTTCAACTATCGCTAGCGGTTAAAATTGTAATTGCATTGCACGATTTGTTGAAAATTCCAGTGAAATGTCTCTTCTATTTAAGAATAGTCCGTCAAAAATTTCCGTTCCGCACACATGTTGCTGTAGATGGGGATTACAAAGACAGGCGTGTAATAAACATATTTATGTTTATTCGCAGTTGTGTACTTTTTCATTTCAACTCGCGACACCTGATGCCAGTGATGCAAGTTTTACGGGGTTTTTTTCTAATCTTTTATTTTCAACCATATTTTGAGCTTCAGCCTTTCGAAATTTTGGGTATATAATCACCACAAAACGTATCTAAAAATGTGCTATCCTAGGAAATTTCCAAACGTTATGGGCGAACTCTTGGGGTGACGTCATAGAGGGTCATATGGTCAAATATTAAAATGTGTTGGTACCTTTTTTTTATACTTTTAGTATGTTGCAGAGCTAAACAAGTGATAGCTATAAAAGAGAAAGCTGTTTTTTCGATCGTTCAGCCCATTTTCCACAATAAATACGGCAGCCTATGTCAGTGAAAAGAAGGATAGCTAGACATTCTGTTGATTATCAGCGAACTGTCGTGACTTTCTCAGGGGCTGTTTTTTATCGGGTCCATCAAGGGTTTCATCAGGGTAAATTGCTCTTCTGTTCAGTTTACATTCCACAGTTCCACTCCTAATGCAGAGAGGCCTTACCGACTTCGATACCGAAGCAACTGAACGAAGTAACCAATTGGGGGGGGGGGGGGGGGGGGGGGGGGGATTACGTTAATATTTATCACGTCCTGGTTAAACGTAACCATTTAAATCCTGGTGGTATCTTCCACTTCTGTTCAATAACAGCATTTGGTTGATTCCATATTCATTATTTGAGGATAGATAGCCTTCGGGCTGCACGTTCTAAATACTGATTGTCGATCCCGCACATTCACTTTGCTGCGACCCTGCTCAATGCATTTAGGGCGTATCATCATCCTGGGCCGTAAAAAGGTCCCTCGAGTTTCAAGGGTTAATACATATATGATAGATATTCATTTATTATTTATCTGCTTTACATTTGAGGTTAGAAAGATTGCTGGACGAGAAAGAACTGTGTAATTATTTATTGATAAAGTTCAGTAACACGAGTGTATCACGCGACTTTCTGTCATTACGACGATAAACAATTAACAAGGTTAGCAAGGGTCTGTCACCTTATGTCCCCATTAGAGGTAACAAGGAGCCTGTATTTTTCATAGTCGCTCGACATTCTTCCCTTCCCATCTGTTAAAATTTCAGGGTTCAAAAATTGTAATGCCAAAAAGTAAGAGAAGATCACATTTTTAAGCCCAAACGGAGGGTTAAGCTGTAAATTCCATTACAATCCACAAGGATACCATGCACTGAGTTCACTACAATTATAGGAGGTTGGAACATACATGTCAAAAGAAAGTACACCAGCTCATTTATTTGATAGCTTAAAAATGTTTTCCTAAATCGAGGTTTAGCTATCATTTATTATTGATGAGTCAATACGCAACTCCCCCACATTTTGTACTTGTTCACAAGCTCGGACAGTTGTTTTACACAGTTTAGGTGGGAACACGTGCATCTGCTGCGATTTGGTGACAGAGGCAGAAAGAAGATCAAAACATGAAAAATGTTTTTTTCAGAAAATTAAACTTGTTTATTTCTATACAGGGGCAGTGAGATGCATGTACGTGTTGGGGGTTTAGTATGCAGCATAAAACATGTTTTCGATATTCTATATGGGGGCACATGTGTACTTTCTTGTGCTTATAGAGTGTTACATGAAAAGAGACGCATTGTGATTCTTAACCCTTTACCTAACATGAAAAGCAGACGACACTTGCAAAAAAAATTCTTGAATAACTTCAACGAGCTCGTTCCAATGAGGGGTCATAACCTATGTTTTTGAGACAAAAAATGAAAAAAATAAATAAAATTAATAGGCGATTTTTGAGAATAGCGATGGCCGGTTTTGGCCGTTACGTTGGGTAAAGGGTTAACTCGACACATTTATTTTGAAACATCAAGCTTGAGTCCTTCTCACCTGGAGAATATTTTTAACGCTTATTATCATTAAAGATTTGGTCAGCTATCTGTCAACGATAAACATTTGCCAGTTATGTTATCCGCTATGTCGTATGTTAACACGGAGCGCAGACGACACCGCGTGTAAACACACCCCACCGATTCAATCTGCGTTGCAAATGTAGGGTAATTTTAGAAGTCAAAAAATTACCACAACCGACCCGACAAGTTGTACTATTTCGAATTCGATCAGAATTCTCTGCTTCTATCTATATGTGCAATAGTTTTCGTCTACCCGACTATATTCCTTTGTCCTGGAGTATACTCCAGTAGAGTAGAAGAGCCTATTAACTGGAACAGCTTTGCTTATTAATACTATTTTTAGATTTTCAGGTCTATTCTTGTTAGTTCTGACCCTTTGCCGAGTACTCTTGTTGTTTCATTTATCCAGATCATTTATATTGATTATAACTAACCAATCAGATTGCTTGATTTCCCATAACCAGTGTGCAGAGTTATCTCCCCTTATTACAACGAAGTCGTATTCGATTCTCATCACATCTATATCCAATGGTCATATCCCATGGAATCCCATTTTTGGAAAACATCGGTGGCTATGGAATCCCTTTTTTGTCATATGTGCTTATGTGAAAAGGCACAATGTGTCACAATGTGAGCTAGCACATAGGCACATGCTGGATGTGCCGATATGTGCTTGTATGTGCTTATGTGGAAAGGCACAATGTGACAAATATGTAAATGTAGTGTAATATAAGTAGTGTGTTCCACCATTTACACATCTTACGCAGTGCGTAAACACACTCCACGGACTCAATCTGCGTTGTAAATGTAGTGTATTATCAGTAATGTGTTCCACCGCCTTCACATCTTACGCCGTATGTAAACACACCCACAGACATCAATCTGCGTTGTAACTGTAGTGTAATATCAGTAATGTGTTCCACCATTTACACATCTTACGCAGTGTGTAAACACACTCCACGGACTCAATCTGCGTTGTAAATGTAGTGTAATATCAGTAATGTGTTCCACCATCTTCACATCTTACGTCGTATGTAAACACGCCCACAGACTCAATCTGCGTTGCAAACGTAGTTCAATATAACAAACGTGTTCTACCATTTACAAATCTTCTTTCGTAACGTTTGTTCGAGTTAATGCTATAAAATGTGTAGATTACTGCGCATGCGCACCATCTTGGGTATTCACCTGGAAGTCTACTACCAGCTTCTGCCGTTTCAAACAAAATGCCTTAGTAAGAGAAAGACGATTTCTGGTACAGAGAAAATTTGCGGATCCCGTGTGCTTAAAATGCTTAGCGCTTGCTACTTTGTGCCATAATTTCATTCAAAAGTGACACATGACACAAACAAACAACAAACCTAATGTCGCGTTTATGTCAAAGTTACAGTCAGTTTCACTTTTCGAAATGCGGTTTAACTCCACGCGCAGGCGCGTAGCCAGAATTATATAATAGGGGGTTCCCTAGTCATTTTTGAGGGCGTGGGGCAAATATTATATTTCGAAGGCCATTTTGGGGATAGCGTGGGGTGGAGGCCTCACCTATTCTTAACTAGGACTCTCCCGTGGTTACCCTCTCCTCCCACTTCCCTGAGAGGGAAGTGGGAGGAGGGGTAACAGCAGGAGCGTCCTAGTTCGGACAAGCCCTTCCTCCCTGCTATAGGCCCCTATTGTAAGACTTGATATGTACTGTACTTGGTTAATAATAATTATAAACAATTAATATTTCTAAAACTATTTTTACCTAGAATAAGTAGTCTTTGGATTGTGTTATCACTTATTTGTACTGGCCGATATTTTAATGAACCTATCAGCATGTTTATAAATACTCTGAATCAGTGCGGATGTGGTTCTTGACCCGGTTATCCATGTTACATGTTTATCATTTTGGAATAAATAAATAAATATAAAGCAGAGAGCCGAAGCAACAGGTTGTATTTCTATTTGCTGCGTCATGATGTTTCGTTTAGAAGCTTCGAGACATTGTCTGTGGGTGAGTATATAATCGTGTTTATTAGATTCGCCTATTTCCAATAGGTGAATCTTTAGTTAGTCGTATTTTTCTTTTTTTTGTGTGTTTGCCTTTTTTTCTTTCAATCGTTTTGTTTGAGTGATTCCGAGAAAACAGCTTGTACGATTTTGCTGAAATATGGCACAATAAAGGGCTCGCTTCGACCTTCCTCACCTGGGTTATGGCATTTCTGAAGTTTCTTTTTCTGCCAGAACGGCCAAACAAATGTACTCATATTCAATGAAAATTTAAGATATTTTGCAAATGATCTTTCTCCTGGATTTTTTTTCAACATTTTATATTTTCAATGTGTGCATTGTCTTTTTTTAATTTTTGTCTGTTTCTGTTTTAACCCACTCTGGATACCCACTTTCAAATATTCTCGTATTTTTAAATATTTTTCACACAAAACGTTTGTGACTGTCTGATCTGATACATTCCAAGTATTGATGTATTTCATGTCGAATGCTTTAAAAAGTTCTACTGGTTTTTTTTGAAAAATTAAAAAAACCCTGTTAATTTAAATAATAAATTTGGGTATCCGTGCGTTGTTTCAAAGGAGTAAATTGGTTGTGTCTATATTTTCTTTAGTAAGTGTCTATGGATTACCTACTGGACATATTGATAAAGTGAACATGCGTCAGTTTATACCATGGTTTTCTATTCTACTATATATGAAAAGCCTATGACAAACAAGAAATTATAGCAAAGCTATGCAAAAAAGCACGATGAAAAAAATCCAGAGCTGCGAGTAACTAACTACCTGATGATATTTTTTATATTTTAAAATTTTAATCTCAAATGGAAAGGATAATCTTCCAAGTCATGTTTACAGAGTGCTAGTTCAAGGTTCAGGGTGCCACTTTTCACTGCTAAAACTGTATTTCTCAGAATTCCTGCTGTAAAATTTAGCCTTATAGATGAGAGTGAGGCCATACCAAATCAGTAATGTTACAGTAGCCACGGAAATCCCATCCATAAAACCAATGAACGGGACATCCATTGGGGTATTGAAAATGTGAAAACGTTGCGATTGAAAGCAGTATTTTGTATTTTTTTAATCATTACTGATGATCGGACACGATCTGACAATCGTCTTTCCAAAATATGACGATGTCAGATGATTTTCGAAAAACATGTCTCAAAAAAGTCACTAACATGCCGCCACATAAATTAGTATGGCACAATATATCGCTCGTTACTAGGAAGGCACGTTGGTTGCTCAGGTAACCAACTAACATCATTGCCGACTCCTTGGTTTAGATCCCTGGTGTATTATAGGTACATATATTGAAGTTAGTCAAAATTGTCTTAATAGATAGCCCATCGCTAGGGAGGCACGTTGGACACCAAGTGACATCACTACAGACTCCTTTTAGATCCTAAGTGTATAATGGGCCCATGTATCAGACTTGGCCAGAATTGGCCCAATAGACCACGCGCTGCTAAGGATGCATGTTGGTTGCCAAGGAAACCAACGGACGTCATTGCCAACTCATTGGTTTAGGTGTCTAGTGCATTATGGGTTCATATGTCAATATATCAAATTTGGTCAAAATTCACCCCGTTTTCGACTCCATGGTTTAGATCCCTAGTGCATAGATTGAATTTGGTCAAAATTGACCCAATAAGTCACCCATTGCTAGGGAGGCACGTTGGTTGCTAAGGAAACAAAGTGACATCATTACCGACTCCTTGGTTTGAATCCCTGGTGCATTATGGCTCCACATATCACATTTAGTCAAAATTGGCCCAGTAAGTCGCCCGTTGCTAGGGAGGCACGTTGGTTGTCAGGGAAACCAACTGACACCATTTTCGATTCTTTGGTTTGGATCCCTAGTGCATTGTGGTTCCATATATAAAATTTGGTCGAAATTGGCCCAAGAGGCCGCTTGTTGTTAGGGAGGCACGTTGGTTGCTAGGGAAACACACCTGCATAATTTTCGACCCCTTCGTTTGGATTCCTAGTGCATTATGGGTTCATATATCAAATTTGGTCAAAACTTGCCCCAACAGGTCGCCCGTTGCTAGGGAGGCACGTTGGTTGCTAGGGAAACAAACTGACATCATTACCGACTCCTTGGTTTAAATCCCTTTTGCATTAAGGGTTCACGTGTCAATATAGTCAAAATTGGCCCAGTAGGTCGCCTGTTGCTAGGGAGGCACGTTGGTTGTTAGGGAAACCAACTGTCACCATTTTCGATTCTTTTGTTTGGATCCCTAGTGCATTGTGGATCCATACATAAAATTTGCTCGAAATTAGCCCAACAGCCCGCCCGTTGCTAGGGAGGCACGTTGGTTGCTAGGGAAACAAACTGACATCATTACCGACTCCTTGGTTTGGACCTCTATTCCTAGTGTATTATGAGTTCATATATCAAATTTGGTCCAATTGGCCCAATAGGTCGTCCGTTGCTAGGTAGGCACGTTGGTTGCTAGGAAAACAAACTGACATCATTACCGACTCCTTAGATTGAATCCCTGATACATTATGGGTCCACGAGTGAAATTTAGTCAAAATTGGCCCAGTAGGTCACCCGTTTCTAGGGAGGCACGTTAGTTGTTAGGGGTACCAACTGACACCATTTTCGATTCTTTGGTTTGTATCCCTGGTGCATTGTGGATCCATATATCAAATTTGGTCGAAATTGGTCCAAGGGGCCGCCCGTTGTTAGGGAGGCACGTTCGTTGCTAGGGAAACAAACTGACATCATTACCGACTCCTTGGTTTGGACCTCTATTGCATTATGGGCCCATATATCAATTTTGGTCAAAATCGGTCCAATAGATCGCCTGTTGCTAGGGGTGTTGCGTGTTGCTGTGATGTAGTAAATTGTAAATTAGTCTGACTCCCGGTGTATTATGGGAGAGTATCTCAATAGCACCCCCCTCCCCTGTTACTTCCCTCACCTGATGGTTTATTCACTTTACGTAATTGGTATCCGAATGTTCCTTTGAAAACAATTATATTGTCCCTTTTTGTTCTTGGGAAGATTCCTCGAATAAGAGCCGTTCTCGGAAATTCTCTTCTCGGGGCGTTCCTTCCGGTGAATAAAAAAAGTGTTTATAATATAAGGACTCTCGAGTTTAGACGCCTCCGGTGTGTGAACTCGTGCGCCTACGGTGCAATCGTCCTTTAAAAAATTTAGCTTTAAACACCAACAGTTGTGAACATGCCAGCAATGGGATTTCAATAGTTAAAATTTACACCTACAGTGGAGCTACATCCTTGACCTTAGGTGACGTCGACTTGAATGCGAACATGACTTAATTTATCGCACGTCGCCTCGCGAAGAGTGAAATGAAAGTGGCAATTATTTATTACGTTTCTAAATGAGTTTACCCCCATAAAACACCAGAAATTAACAAACATGCATTGTCTCGTGTTAGTAAACCACCCATAACTCGAAATAGTATGTCATTAAGTTATTAAAATGAAAAAGGCCTTGTTTCTTTTTCTATTTTGTTTCGGTGATAAAATTGACAGCGGAAGTACCGCCCACCGATGCTCACGTAAACAAAAACTAATTTTCTCGTATCTACGGCTGCTTCTCAATAAAATCGAGAAAAAATGGGATCGCGGTGCCTCGGTGGTGGACTGTTGGACTTCTATGCCTGAGGTCCCGAGTTCTATCCCCGTCCGGGACGACCCGCGCTGTGTCCTTGGGCAAGGCGCTTTATCCCGGTTGCCTACATGGGGGCACGATGACGCCGTCTACTAAGGCGCACTGCATGTCGATGGTGCACATGTCTTCAACCACTGTAACCCTGCTTAAGCGGAGCTTGGACAGAGTTAGAATGTTGAGGAGTTGAAGTTGCTCGTCGATGCTCGGTGGTTCTCTCCGAGTACTACGGCTTCCTCCGCCCATAAAACTGTCACGGTCACGATTAGCCATTGTGCATGAGTACGTGACATTAAACACCAATAAATAAATAAATAATAATCGAGAAACAATAATAGCGACTCTCAATAATCTGGCGATCATGGTATAAATAAAATATACCCATAGTATATTGGTATTGGTGTACCAAATGTTCACCACTCGTGGTGAAGTGGTGTTAACCGCGCGCCCTTTGACGCGCGATTAACACCACTTGACTACGAGTGGTGAACATTTGGTACACCAATCTACTATGGGTATATTCTATATGTATTTTATCTCAGTTTCTGTATATTGATCTACTTTGTAATGAAATCTGGTGGCATTTGATCTCCCTCAAATAAACCTTCACGTGGATAAATAGGATCCATCTGTGGAAAAAATGTTTCTAAAAATACTTTATGTTCAAGATCTTTCTTCCAAAGATAATGTTCCCATACCGCTTGTACATTTTATCCCAGTCACTCGACGTAAGTATGTCTCACTGTGTCTTGTACAACAATTAATAGCACTATGAACTGACTGCATTGCTCTCAAATCTGTCAGGATGGCATGTTTCACACCCATGCCACATACATGCCTAAAACTCGTATATTATGTTTATGATTTTATGAAACCTATCTACATAATTATTTCCTATTTTGACCTCTCCACCATTTAGTGCATGTTGTATTTGTATGTCTTTTTCCAGTGCGAGTAACAGTGAAAATGTGATGGTGTTTTTTCAAAGGGAAGCTTATAACTGTGGGGAAACCTATGTCTGAAATGTGAGCAGTATTGTTTTCTGGCATTAAATTTCTTTGACAAGATTTATTACAAGCAACAGCGGAGGTAACTGCTTCCTTAAACGGGCCAATCCCATCACTAAGGCTAAATACAAAATACATTTGGTTCTCAAGCAATTCGTTTTCAAATCACTGAGGGAGATAGGATTTTATTTTTTTGATTTTTATTTTTTGTGTTTGATAACTGGTAGAATGCTAAATTATTTTTGGTCAGAAAACTTTATTCACATGTTCTTGCCTTGTTAAAATTTATAATAAAGTGCCTACAGGCACTCTCCCATAAATATTAGCAAGACGCATCCGCTCAGGTTAAATAATTTCATTTCACAGATTTTATGAACCACATCCACAGAATATGAAATATGAAGCCTTTAAGTGGTGGCACCAGCATGTGAGAACCCCCCGCCCCTCCCCACACACACACACACCTCCAATTTGGATTTCTAGCACTTAAACCGTTAATAATGAGATATGAAATACATTACGTCCGATCTTATTGATGTACCCTTTTCGAAAAATAAATACCATCCACAAAATATATCAGATATTTTCTTTAGAACATAGCAAACTGTATGCTTACAAAACAAACGTAATAGACAGACACTGTATTTAAATCATACCTTGGTGAAAACATGTGCAAATAAATATATATCAATCAAAAAACGTAAACAGTTATAGTCTCATGGTTTCATAATAACATCGGAAGACAGTGTAATCCATACACAGAACGACACACGCGTGTGAATGGGTTAATCGATATGGCACGAGCGCCAGGGCGGAAGGAGAGAACGAGAGGCCTCAGGCCTCGAGTTTTATCCTTCTGTGATGTCACAAGTGCCATATCGATTAATTGCGGTCTCTCGTTCTATCCTTCCGCGCTGGCACTCGTGCCATATCGATTCACACGCATGTGTCGTTCTGTATTTATTACACGCCTTCACGTCTATAAAACAACTATTAGAAAGACACTCGGTAATCCATTTGACAACTATTAACACAGACAACACATTTTATGGCCAACCAAATTTACGAGGGGAGCCCGTGTTAATATTTCGCCCCTGAGTTGCAATGTTTTCTATGCGCCTACTGGCACATAGAACACATTGGAACTCTGGGGACAATTTTCTGCTATCGCTAGCGATTCAAATTGTAATTGCGTTGCACGATTTGTAGGAAATTCCAGTGAAATTTCACTTCTATTTAAAAATAGTCCGTCAACGATTTCCGTTCCGCACATATGTGAGGAACAGATTTTTATTTTCCGCATAGTTTAGTGTTCCTGTAGAAGGGGATTTCATAGAACAGGCGTGTAATAAAATAAAAAGGTTCAACGAGGGGACTGAATTTGAATGATGGAGGTGCCTGAGAACCAAATACTTTTTTCTGCGCAATGAAAACTGTTTCCATAACCTCCACCCACTCCACATCTGACCTACAGTGAATTTTCATTTATTTTTCAAAGTTAAAGGTAGCATTACTGATTATTGTTTGACTGTACCACTTAATAACCTCGCTATCTGATGGAGACATGGAATGAGGCATGTATTCTTTTTATCTTACAATAACTATGTACAGTGCCGCCCACTTAACTGGATATCTCTTAACTGAATAACCCTGTTAATTGAATATAAGTTCCCAACACAAAACCATTCACCATACCTTTAGTACAAATTTGACCTGTTATTTGAATATAGGTTATAGAGTAAACACCTGTTAATTAAATACAAAATGTTGTAACCTGTCGAGAAACTACGTGACTCGCCCCAGTTTCCCTTTGTTTATAGACCTATTTGGCCTCAGTACATCCAATAAGGCGTTTAATCTATTATATCTTGTTTGACAGAGCTCACGGAGCTCTGTCAAACAAGATATAATAGAGTAAATGCTAAGTGTTTCTCTAGAATACAGGAAAGTGACACAATACCTGTTAATTGAATACTCCTGTTAATTGAATAATTTTCCTTGGCAAAGTGGCTATTCAGTTAACAGGATACCACTGTATTAGGTCCGTAATTACCCGAATACAACGTGTTTTATGGGCCCCCTGCTACAAAATCTGTATCTTGCAACTGCATAATACACCCGCGTGCTTGCTTACGATTTGTTTACATTACTATTTATAGAATATTACAAGCTTTCGAAATGCGTTTGCGAGGGACCTTGTTCATTTCCTACACGAAAAGAGGGAAAAACACACACTTGCTAAGGTATAATTATTAAATTATGGAACCACATTCCTTTTATGCTTTTGAGCACTGGAAGCATTCAAGCTGGAACAACACGCAGTTATACTGTTAAAGCACACAGTCTTTTCTGAATGTTGAACATGTGATGTTCGCGCCAGATAATTTTATCCGGGGATCGCAAAAGTTCAAGGCAGCCGCAGACAGTTTCAACCGAAACGACAAGCATTTTTAGGAGTCTGAAAAAGAAATCTGAAATGAATATGCAAGTTAACCCTTTTCTCAACGCATATAATATCACAATTTAGTATTTTAATTAGTGTTTGTAAAAAATATTTTCCAAAAAGTTCAACAAAACTATGCGTACGTTTCAGTGAACTATTCCGGATTACTTGGTTTACTATTCCAAGTGAACCTAAACTGTGGTTTAATAAACCCAATTGAGCGGTACGTTTAATGCGAATACTAATCCACGTAAACCCCTGATTGATGTCGCTAGGAAACGCGAAGCATGAAAGCATTATTAGGAGAGGGAGAGCCAAAGCGTGGGAAACATATCCCTGCTTTCATTTTTAAACAGTCTTAGAAAACCATCATTAAAAAGGCCCTCATAAGAAATTTTCCAGTGTTGGTGTCAGAAATTGCATTACTACTATCATGGAAATATAATGGCCAAAAATGATCTTCTGAAAGTTGTAACAATTTTTCAGACAGAAAAACACAATTTCAGTTGAGAATCGAATATTTTTGAAAAGCCTCTTTTATGGGCTAAATAAACGTTATTAACTGTTTTATTCTCTCTCTTTAATTATAATATCTTTCATGAACCCTGCACTGTTTTTTTCTTTTTTCGACACTCGAAATCAAAATATTTTTTTACTGTTGTTGTGCGAGGTCTAGTACTTTTATGTGCGTTCCACTGCGCATGTCAAGAATAGAACTATAAACCAGATAACCCTGCTCTCAAAGAGGTTTAGATGGTTTAATCCAGAATGATAAAACAGAATATAAACTGCTCAATGAAACAACCTGGTTTTTATTCCGTGTGTCTACGCGTGCTCACAATAAACCAAGTAAACCGGAATATCTCACTGAAACATACCCTATATCATGTGACCCCCTCGCTGAAACACGCTCGTTCCAATGAGGGGGGCCACATGCTATGGCCGATTTGTTAGGTAAAGTATTAAGCAAGTTATTACAGTTGAGATTTGAGAATTGTGAGATAAATTTATCATCGCAATCATGATTACGTAAGAGTGTTGTATCAGAATCTCGCTTTCGTTTCTTAGCCTATATCTCTACTCGTCTCTCGAGATATCATCACCTGAGTGCTAGGATGTCCTATGTCCCATATGGGACTATATATTATCTCCCCTATGGGACTATATATTATCTCCCCTATGGGACTATATATTATCTCCCCTATGGGACTATATATTATCTCCCCTATGGGACTATATATTATCTCCCCTATGGGACTATATATTATCTCCCCTATGGGACTATATATTATCTCCCCTATGGGACTATATATTATCTCCCCTATGGGACTATATATTATCTCCCCTATGGGACTATATATTATCTCCCCTATGGGACTATATATTATCTCCCCTATGGGACTATATATTATCTCCCCTATGGGACTATATATTATCTCCCCTATGGGACTATATATTATCTCCCCTATGGGACTATATATTATCTCCCCTATGGGACTATATATTATCTCCCCTATGGGACTATATATTATCTCCCCTATGGGACTATATATTATCTCCCCTATGGGACTATATATTATCTCCCCTATGGGACTATATATTATCTCCCCTATGGGACTATATATTATCTCCCCTATGGGACTATATATTATCTCCCCTATGGGACTATATATTATCTCCCCTATGGGACATAGGACATTCTAACACTCAAGCGACGATATGCCTTAGAAACAAGAGGCTCGACTCTGATAGAACGCGTTGTGCATAAACATAATGACAATGATAAATGTGGATCTGAAGGAGCAATATCATTTTGACAAGCCAGTGTGTTTGTCAGATGAGGGAAATAACCTTTTCTTAATTCAATCAAGCCAAATGTGTTGGAGAAATGTGCCACTGTCATGGAAAGAAACTCAGTAAACCAATGATGCGAAACGTACAAGCTTTCAGAGAAATAATTTTGTTTCCATTCATGACAGGAGTGTAGCCAGGGTTCTATGATAGGGCGTGCCCTAACCAGTGTTATTTCTTTCTGTTTCGGGGGGGGGGGGTATGATATTTGAAAGGCCGTTGTGTGGGGTTTCGCGGGCCTTCTCTGGTCCTAACTTGCCTCCTCCTCCCACTTTCCTGCAGGAAAGTAGTAGGAGGGACATCAACGATCAGAAGGTCCTAGTTAAGCCCCCCCCCCCTGCCCCCCCCCCCCCGAGAAAGGTTTGCAAAATTGTGTGCTCTAGGAGCGTATCTGATGCAACTGTAGCGTGTTTAGTGGGCCCATGCTTTTGGGAGGTAGCATCGGAAATTTTAGGGTAGCAAGTCCCATCCCCGTAGTTACGCAACTGATTCATGACTACATCAGGGTTTGTTTTGCCATTTTCTATAATATGTCAAGAAAAACAAATTGTCCATCAAATGTTCGTAAATTATAATCATTTGCTGTTTTACCTGAGTGTTATTTACTGAAAATCCATTCACTAAAATCAGTCAAAGTTGATTCCCATTTAAAAATGTATCCTCTCTCTCCAGCTTTTTCCCAAAATAAGCACTCTTGATCTTCACATTTTCAAATACATTCCCAACAAGCACGTTGAGCAACACTGATTTTGATCTTTTTACTACAGTAAGTGGAGAGTGTATTATCACTAAATCACCCGCAGAGTGGAGATTCCACGCAAGCAGTAATTGCAAATTTGTTGCAAATCATAACAAGTACAAGCAAAGTTTCAGCCAATGGACCTCCGGGTTAAACCCGGAGGTCCATTGGCTGAAATATTGCTTGTGTTTTTAGTCAATATATACAAAATTTGAAAGTTATAGTTCGGGTGATAACCCCACTCCGCGGGTGATTTAGTTACAATCCACTCTCCACGTACTGTACATCTCATAATTGAAAAATCTTATTGTAATTGGGGGGATCTATACGGTATTCGTTCAACGTTCGGTATCACTATTCACCACTGTCTCGTTATTTATTTCGATGCCATGCTCAAGTTTAAACACAAATAAAATAAAATAATAAAATAAAATAAAATAAATAAATAAATAAATAAATAAATAAATAAATAAATAAATAAATAAATAAATAAATAGTTGAGCAACTGGGAAATTTGAAATGTGAACTCCTGAATCTTGAGTAGTTTCAAAATCATAAAAGATGAATTGTTCTTTTGGCATTTTGTCGGCGGAAGTGTATTTTGGAATGTAACATTGATGTTCAGCATGGGCTGTTTAATGTCAATATTTAGCTTTTCAGTCCGTCACAAATGTGTTTAGAATCCTCTGAATAAATAGTCAGAACGCGATGTGTGTTTGAATCGGTGGGTGTTTCACATTGTGAGTTGGAATGGCGTAGTCAGATGTTCACCTTCGCGACAGACGATCGATAGTGGTATAACGAAATTTGGAAACTTTTCGAAGCGTTACTAATAACCCAACGGGAAAAAGAACCAGTATAAACGATGCCTGGAAAAACCTTCCGGCTTGTATATCACCAGTTGAACACGCAAACATTTATATCAGAGCGGCGATTCCGTTAAATACAAGGGTTTAAAGTTTAATGGATGTGTAACAAAAATAAAATCAGCAATGTGCGTATCATTCCGTAAACTACATATATTGGTTTAAAACCTATAAAAAGTGCCTTTCTGAATATTCTTTTTTCAGGATTGAAACATTTGACTGGGCCTCCTAAACAAACCCATCCAATGAAAATTTAAAATGATATTTTTGCATTTGTACAACTTCTAACCTAACCGACATTCTGGGAATCCTGTGAAGAAATATATGCATTTTCGTGTGACGTGATGTACACAGTACTGCGATCAGACCCGCTGGAAACGAAAAGCAAGAACATTGAAGCGCAGGTGGCATTTTCGTTTGTTTTCCCCCGGCAAAACGAAGTTTGCGGGAGTTATAGCAATAGGGTCCGTCCGTCCGTCCCCCCGTCCGTCCGTCCGTTCGTTTTACACGTTTGTCATTCCATGACTATTTGGCAAATTGTTTTTTTTTTCTAGCCCTTTGTTTTGTCTGTGTTATCTTTGTAGCAGGTTGAAATTACAAACTTCTATTAACCACTGTAATATTTACAACTGAAATATGGTATGTTCAGAAGTGCATGGTGATAGAACATAGCAAACCCAACCACTGGGACTGCTACAACGTTCTGCATTGTTATATCGCAGACTTCAAAACTCACATTAGTACTCATACCCTAAAACCCTATAATTGGAGTGATAGTGCCAAAATGTTGGTTGTGGTGGTAAAAATGAATAACTCTACTATCCTTCGTTGTTTTTGGTGATTCAAATAAAAAAAAGTACTGTGAATGCAGTTTAACCCTTTACCCAACGCAGACGATATCAAAATTTATTTTAAATATCATTTTTTTTTAATTTTTCAAAAAAATTCAACAAAACCATATCATGTGACCCCTCGTTGGAACGAGCTCGTTCCAACGAGGGGTCACATGATATGGTTTTGTTGAAATTTTTTTGAAAAATAATATTTTTTCAACTGCTGAATTTGCATATTACGCGGGCGGATGCGGCCGATTCGTCAAAGGGTGAAAGTAACCTCAGAAACCGAAACGACAAACACTTTTACGAGTCTGAAAATAAAATCTGAAATTAAAATACTAGTTACACACAGAACTATACACAAGTTCAAATGGGTTAATCGATATGGCCCGAGTGCCGGCGCGGAAGGATAAAACGAATGGCCACACAAGTGCCATATCGATTAACCCATTCCCACACGTGTGTCGTTCAGTGCTTATTAGATGCCTTCACGTCTATAAAAACAATTATTAGAAGGATACTCAGCAATTTATTTGACTATCAAAAAATAGAACACATTTTATCAAACCAAATTTGCGAGGGGAACCCGTCTTAGTACGGTGTTTTGTAATTGTGTTGCACGGTTTGTAGAAAATTCCAGTGAAATTTCGCTTCATTTAAAAATAGCCCGTCAACGATTTCCGTTCGGCACATGTGTTCCGAACAGATTTTCATTTTCCGCATGGTTTAGCGTTGTTGTAGATTGGGATTTCATAGAATCGGCGTGTAATAAAAATGCTAGGTAACCCTTTACTCAACGCATACGATATCACAACATAGTATTTTAATTTTCTTTGTAAAAAATATTTTCCTAAATTTCAACAAAATCATATCATGTGCCCCCACCCCCGCACTGAAACGTGCTCGTCAGGCTGATTCCAACGAGGGGCTCACATGATATGGTCAATTTGTTTGGTAAAGTGTTAAGCAAGTTATTAAAGTTGAGAATTGAAAGCTAAATCTACCATCACCATTTTGTTTTTGTACAGAATGTTGGATCAGAGTCTCGCGCTTGGTTCTAATGTTATATCTTGACTCGTCAAGATGTGGCCCTAGAAACAAGAGGTCGACATTCTCGTGGAGCATATGGAATCGTTGACATTTTTAATTGGTACAATACTGCGTTTATGTTAACCATCATTTTATTTACAGAATGAAATAAATACACAGAACAACACGCGTGTGTGAATGTGTTAATCGATATGGCACTAGTGCCAGAGAGGAAGGATAGAACGAGAGGCAACAGGGCTCGAGTTTTATCCTTCCGCGATGGCACAAGTGCCATTTAGAATAACCTATTCACACCCGCGTGTCATTCTGTGTTTATTACACGCCTTCACGTCCATAAAAACGTTATTAGAAGGACACTTAGCAATTCATTTGACAACTATCAATGAAAAGAACACATTTTATCGCCAACCAAATTTGCGAGGGGAACCCTTTTTACTATTTCGTCCCCTGAGTTCCAATGTGTTCTATGTGCCTATTGGCACATAGAACACATTGGAACTCAGGGGACGATTTCCAGCTATCGTTAGCGATTCAAATTGTAACTGCGTTGCACGATTTGTAGAAAAGTCCAGTGAAATTTCTATTCAATTTAAAAATAGTGAATAGGTTAATCGATATGGCACTTGTGCCCTCGCAGAAGGATGAAACTCGAGGTATGTGGCTTCTCGTTCTATCCTTCTGTGGTGGCACTCGTG
Organism: Pictodentalium vernedei; assembly: GCA_031216915.1. NCBI lineage: Eukaryota > Metazoa > Mollusca > Scaphopoda > Dentaliida > Dentaliidae > Pictodentalium > Pictodentalium vernedei. Next base: position 72,635,039 of record CM062297.1, read on the forward strand.
CCATATCGATCAACGCATTCACTCACGTTTGTCTTTCTGTGTATTTATGGCATTTTTAGATTTAGGACCAACTGAAGTATCGCAGACGATCGAATCTAATCATTGGTGATGGACCATTTAAGAAGAAGACTGGTTTCAGAATTTAACACTATCGACTGGTGGCTTCAGAGCTTTACAAAAATGCATTACTTTATTAAGGCGTGTTTGCACAGATACTCAAATGTGTCTAAGCTTTAACTCGTTAGCGTGGTTTGATAAAAAATCCATTTACTCATAATTTTAAAGAGAAATAATGAAAACAATGGTAATCATCTTCTTTACATTAAATTATAAGAACTGAAATGAACTACTTGTCGCTTTATTGGAGTATGTATGGATGTGGGGTGGACGTGTTAAGTTGTACGAAGTGCGTCCACCCCACGTTCACACTGCCACTAAGCAATGGATAATTCCTTTCAAATTTTATATAAGTAATTATGTCCTGTATAAAAGAAACATTGTCTTTGTATGAGCAGACAAGAAATGTCGCAGCGAGCAACAATCCGTTAGTAGAGTGAGTCATAATTGTAGCCAAAAATGGTTTTGGCTCAAGAATTGAACCATCACTTTCACTTTCCAGAGAGTCTCTCACAAGAGGTAATACACAATAAATGCTTTGAGGTGTTCTTCGAAAGTTTGCTTTTCAACCCTCTGCTCACTGATGTCAAGCTGGCCATGTTTTCAGCAGCAAATATTTCCCATAATGCAGTTTGATATTAAACCAGATGTACCTTGTTTGATAGAGGTCAATGAGCTCTGTCAAACAAGATATAATTGGTTAAATTCATAGTTACATAAGAGAAAAACAGAGTGAATGGAGAAACTTCTGATGTATTCCCAGAGTGCTAGGGGTTAAATTACTTTGTCTCACCGTGGACCGATACTGGACGGTACTATGTAACGTATAAACACCACCACTCGTGTGGCATTTCTTCGATTTCGCTTGTAGAATTTTTCAAGTGCTTAAAAGACAACATTTTGTTAGTTTATATTCTAAAGGAGATAACCTTACACGGCCTTCAAAAGGAGAAGGAATAAGCCGCGATGGTCAAGGGAAGCCCCTGTGCACTTGAACCTGGCCATTTTCCCAACTCACATAGCAGACGACACCTTCCAAAACTCGATTTTTTCCATTTTTGCTTCAAATACGTAGCTTATCTTCCCTCGTTAAAACAAGGTCGGTGGGCTCGTTCCAATCAGCCGCCATTCGAATGTTTTATGACACGAAATGAGAACAAAAACAAAAAAAAAAAAAAAAAAGAAAAAATAAATGAATAAATAAAAAACAAAACAAAAAGTAGAAAAAGAAAACGAACACCGACTTGTAAACAGCAATGACAGATTGCCTCCGTTAGTTTAGTTGAAACATATTCTAGTTACCAAACAATACATGCAAAAGGGTTTGGAGAAAAGTTGATTTTTCCGTTATGTTGCGACAAGTGGTAATCTGTCTGGTGTTTTCTTACAATCTCATCAGAGATGGGGGTAAAGGATGTTACCATTGATGAACACGGAATTGAAAGGACAATCCCCCACCCCCACATTCCGGTTTTTCCCCAAATGAGTGCTACCTGAACAAATATTGATTCGAAGTATATCACCCCCGTTGTAACTGCTAAAACGATCAATAGGAATTCAAAATTATTATTTCCCGAAAATCATACGCTTATACACATAATCTGAATTCTAGGGCTGAAACGGTTGGCTCATTTTCATAACCGACTAACCGCGAGCTATAACCGGATAATATCCGGTTATCCGTAGCCATTATTTCACCGAATCTGGGATCAAAACTATAGAAATTAGAAAGCTGTATTCTCAGAAATTATTCCGTAATGTGCATACAAACGAACGTTGTCACGGAAATTGCCGATCATTAACGAAGCCTTGGACGTCAAAGTAGATTATTTCTCAAAACATACAGCGCTGCTTCGAGGTGAAATCTATCCCAAAGGAGAAGCGGCGGGTTTACTACGTGTTAACTGTGGAATGGCGATCACTATCGATATTTCGGTTGACTGGTTGAAGTTTTTTTCCAAATCGGTTAGGTAGGTAACCGTTTCAAACCGGTTATCCGGTTAACCATTTCAGTACTACTGAATTCAGTGACTTTTTAAAATATTTAAATTTTACTTTCAAAATCAGATAATATGGAGCATCATGGTGGTCATCGTATTGACTGCGCTGACTGCTGAAGTGGCTGCTCAGGAGTGGGATATAGAGAACGACGAAAATCTCCAGAGATTTTTTACAGTCTATGCGAGGATGCCTAGGCGTAAGTATAACATCATCATCCGTACACATACACTACTCCTATTATATAGGAAACCTAATTCGACGATCGTTCTATTCTCGGGAAGGTTACGCGAGCCACAGATCTGACCATCTTGAAGGGTGAGAGTGGGGGGGGGGGCGCTTGATATAATTATAAAATAATAATAACCCTTTGGCCATCCACTGATTTATAGCGATTCTCAGATGAAAATGCCTTGATTAGCCTTGCACTCTCAAATGCCTCCCCATCCCCACGCCTCGTCTCTTCTTTTAACACTCGGATACGAACTTTTGATGAAATCCCGAACCTTATTCTTACCACCAATCTCTCCGATGTGCATACTAACTTTCTCCTTTGTTTCACCCACTTACCACATGTCGTTCATTCTCCCATCCCAATTCCCCATTACACTCCCAGTGAATCTTATAATGTTAGACTGGTATTTTCAACATTCTAATAGAAAGTGTTCTACGGACCCCACTACGCCTAAATTACACATAAGGCACTCCTTTTCATTGTCTTTCGCGATTTCCCCACTACGCTCCGCGACCACGCCCTCGTCTTGGATGGTAGTGTCTCTCCAAAGGTGTCATCAAGGTATAATAAATGCGAAACAAACAAAAATCTTGAATGTATTCAATTTTCCAACGCCTTGCAATCGCCGTTTAACCCTTTACCTAACATGAAAATCAGAGGACATTGTCTTTCGAACAAAAATACTGAATAACTATTTTTTTCATTTTTTGCGTCAAAAACATAGCTTTTGACCTCTCATTGGAATGAGCTCAATAAGCGATCATCAGCTATGTTTTTGAGGCAAAAACTAAAAATAATAAAAAACGAATGGTAATTTTTGTGAATAGCGCTAGCCGGTTCTGACCGTTACTTTGGTAAATGGTTAAAGAATATACTCCTGTACCTTGAAAAATGAATATGATTTTGAAGGTTGGCACGTTTTTGGCGGCAATATAGCTTGATTATAGCTTGATTGCGCCGGTGGGGGGGGGGGGGGGGGGGGGGAGTGATCACGGGGCACGTGCTCCCACCACTTTTCTCACCAATTATAAGCACCCGAATTTTCCGACATAATTTACACGACCCTTATGGCCACCACAGAACACCTACAAATATATGATTAATATGTGCCGTACTCCTTTTCTCGTTCACTTTTACCTTTTGATTTTGCAAAATATAAATTTGTATTAGGGAGCGCGGTGGCTCAGTGGTAGACTGTTGGACTTCTATGCTAGAGGTCCCGAGTTCGTTCCCCGCCCGGGACGACCCTCGTTGTGTCCTTGGGCAAGGCACTTTATCCCGGTTGCCTACATGGGGCACGATGACGCCGTGTACTAAGGCGTACTGCACGTCGATGGTGCACACGCCTTCAACCGCTGTAACCTTGAATGGGCGAAGCTTGAACAGAGTTAGAATGTTGAGGAGCTGAAGTTGCTCGTCGTTGCTCGGTGGTTCCCTCCGGCTTCCTCCACCCGTAAAACTGTCGCGGTCACGATTAGCCATTGTGCATAAGTATGTGACCTTAAACCCCAATAAATAAATAAATATTATTATTGACAGGAAACAAGTTGTCGTGATTGGAAAGACGATACAGTGTCTAACTAAAAAAAAACTAACAGTAACTAGTTTTTACATGTAGTGCTTAAACGATTAAAGGATTTTCTTGAACAATTTATCACATGAATTAATCTTGCTTAACCGGTTAATCACTAATCACTTGCGCTAATAGGTCGCTGAATAACTGCCGTATGATGATGATTTACAGTATTAACCCTTCACCCAACGTAACGGTCAAAACCGTCCACTGCTACATACAAAAAATTTCATTCAAATTTTATTGTTTTCAAATTTTTGTATCAAAAACATAGCGTCGAGCTCGTCCAATGGAAGGTCATAAGCTATTTTTTGAGACAAAAATTGAAAATATTTAGAAATTCAAGCATTGATTTTGCTAGTATCATCTGCCACGAATGCTAAGAATTTCCAGCGTCTGATAGAGTATAATGATCATGTAAGTGAACAAGTTTGTCAGCAGTTAACTTGCATGCTTTACTCTGTCTCATATAATTGATGTGAGGCAGTGTGACAATGTTTGCCTGTTTTTAAGCAAGTTTGCTTCTTTGTTAACCCATATAATAAAGTAGTTCAAAATTAACGATTAATCGATCAATTACTTTTTTGATCGATCAAGACGTTGATCTCCTTCGTTAATAGATTAATCGGATGACCGTTTCAGTTCTACTAGTTTTCGTACTAGATAATCCCCATGACGTTTGATGAAGTGAAAGCTACAGTCACAGCGTAACGGCTTTCACTTCATCGAACGCCGTCTATGGGTGAAGTTATTGCACAGGCCTGAAACGGTTAACCGATTAATCGATTAATCAATGATTAACATCTTGATCGATCCAAAAAGTAATTGTTCGATTACGTTACTTTTGAACTACTGTATTAGATGGGTCAACAAAGGAACAAACTTGCTCCAAAACAGGAAAACATTTTCACACCGACTCACATCAATTCTTTGAGACAAAGTAAAAATGCAAGTTACTTGCTGACATCTTTGTTTACTTGCATGATTATCATACTGTATCATCAGCTGGAAATGGTCATTCTTAACCCTTTTGTCTCAAAAACATAGCTTATGACCCCTCATTGGAACGGGCTCAACGAGCTCGTTCCATTGAGAGGTCATAAGCTATGTTTTTGAGACAAAAAATGAAAACATGATAAATTTTTTATGCACGGCATGCTAAAATGTCACTGGGGAAGTCAACTCAACGAATATTTAAATTATGCGCACTTTTCGGTATCTTGGGCTGGTTTATAGCCTATTATTGGGATTTTCCTGAACGCTCGAGTCGAGGCTTCTCTCTTGAAGTTGAAGGATTAGCTTTCGCTATGAAATGTGGAAAACTCCACCTCAATAAACGATGAACGGCATATTTTAAAATATAATAAACCTTTACACCGAGAGGGATATTTAATTCACCAGTAATTATTGCAAAAGTAACAACCAAATTCACGTTGACGAAACACACAGTTGCTCCACTTCGCAAGAGAGTATTCAGTAAAGTGAATCTCAGTGACGTAATTTTGTATATAGGCCAAGTCGGTTTTGTTTGTTACGTTGGGTAATGGGTTCATGCTGTAAATCATCAACGGTAAGGCAATCATTCAGATATCTATTTGGACAAGTGATTAATCAGTTAACCAAGGTTAATCCAGGTGAGTAATCGATCAAGAAAACCCCTTAACCGTTTCAGCTCTATTATTGCATTGGTTGACCGGACGTTACCTGCGGGTGGGGGTGCAGTCTGAATTGCGACGTTTATCGCTGACATTCTGGCAATCCGGTTGCGTAGAGAACAGTGACTGAAACCAATTTCACGCGAGCGATTGACCGGTTAAAGACAATCTTCTAACATCGTTTGATTTCCAGATAGCAAATGTTTCCAAGTTAATGTGTTGTAAAAAGTCTTGGGTGTAACACAATATCACCTTCCGTCTAAACGGCATCAGGACAAGTCAGAGGCAGTATAACACAGGCCACGCCAAGAATTTAATTCATCATGGAATGTGTAATAATGTGTTCATTATATATCCAGGTAACGCTGGAATATCTTTGTTAAAACGTCTTAATCCTGAATTTCAACAAATCTCTGAAAGCACAGACATAATTATTATACAACAGAATGAAGGTTGTGTTGTATAGAACTCGAACGAATACATACTTAAAAAGGTAGAGACATTGTCCCCAAGAAAGGGAGAGGTGCTCAGTGCTTGTTACGCACAAAACCGATGACTTTGATTACTTTTTTATATAACACAATAAGACAGCTCAGTATCATTCGTGCATCTCATACGAAGTTTGCTACCAAAGCTTGATATTCTCAAGACAGAAATGAGAAGCGATGATATCTCTGCCTTCACCGAAACATGTTTACCGGATAGCATCGGTGATGCAGGCTTACATGTTCCAGGTTTTAAAGACCTATTGGAAGCGACAGAGGTGGGGGTGGGGGGGTGGGGGAGCTAATCATCCATGCAAAATGTTATTTACTAGCCGAGCCCAGAGACGACCTATCAATGCCCAATATAGAATGTGTTTGGGAGACATTTCTGATGGGAGGTTCAAACTCTTACTTTGGACATTCTATCATCCGCACTACCTCCCATCTACATTGTGGAATGACATCGACCTCTCTCTGTATAGGACAATTGCCACTAGTCTTCAAAATATAATTGTTACAGTACCGCCGCCGTGGACTGATCACTTTCCTCGGGTGTGCAATATATCCACGAACGCAATAATATTAGATTCCAAACACTAATTATAGGAATTAGCATCAAAAGTTTAATTAATGAACCACCAGATACAATTTTGCTGCTGTTGATTTTTGTAACCTGGTAAACGCATGCGTGAACATCATTACCCACGCGTGGATTACGATCAGCTACACTGTACTGTTGATTTCAGTGACGACCAGCTCACATATAATCGTAAACATATTTTTCATATGGCTCATCCGTTTTGTTTTCTTTAAAACATTCGATATTTTGTTTTCATATTAATCAGTGATAAATAAAGCCTTCCGTCAATTTCATTGGTCAATTTCGAAACTAACAATTTGATTGGCTGAACAAAATACAACTGGGCCACATTTTCATAATTTGCATAATTAGAGTTGGAACTTTCATTGGTCAATTTCAAAACTGGACAATTTGATTGGCTAAACAAAATACAACTGGATCACATTTGCATAATTTCAGTAGGGAGAATTTACGTTATCTGTCCTATTTAGGGTGGGTTATATTGTATTAATCTTTTACCTAACGTAACGGCAAAAACCGTCTCGCGCAATACAAGAAACACACCATTCATTTTTTTTATATTTTCACTTTTTGCTTCCAAAACATAGGTTATGACCCCTCATTGGAACTAGAGGGTCGCGCTCGTTCCAATGAGGGTTCATAACCTATATTTTGGAAGCAAAAAATGAAAATGTTTAGTTATACGAGGATGTTTTTTCCAAGTACCGTCTGCAACTCAAGTTAGGTGATGGGTTAAAAAGTCACACTAAGTGGCTAATTTGTGCGTGTGTGTGTCATATGATAAATAGAACATGAAATGAGTGTTTTTCTCATATAATATTTATGAAACTCGTCCGAATTTTCCATTTGGGCGAGCCAGAGGCTCGCCCAAACGGAAAATTCTTAGACTCGTTTCTTACATATTATATGAGAAAAACACTCATTCCATATCCTCTATATATGATATATCCACCCTGTTCCTTAAAGCAGCAAATAACATTACAAACATTTACCACAGAAAGTTCGTCTTCAGTCCTAGACTAATTCCTGTGCACCGAAACTGTTTCGATGCACGATGTGGGGGAGCCTGAACCTTTCTTCGCTGATCTTGCAAGGTATCTCCGGTCGGTGTACATAATCATAAAATTGATATATCCAGTGAAAACGGCCAAATTATAAACCTAAACACACTCGACAGATATGGGACTTTATCTCACAATCAGGGCGTTTTTGCACTGTTACGCAACTAAAGTTTAATGTATCTGGGCCCTTGTTCCGAATCCGTATCAAGGGTCCCTGATACAAGCGCGTGATTCTGCTGTTGCCAAAACAACGGCATTAATATCATTTTTCGATCGCTTCGCGTTTTTTTCCCTTCAGAGAAAACAATATTTGGCGAGGTGAAGCCGAACCTAATATTGTTTTCTCTGAGCCGTATATGACACTGTATCTGCCAACTAAACGCCCTATAACGTATTTATTATGCACGGCATGCTAAAATGTCACTGGGGAAGTCAACTCAACGAATATTTAAATTATGCGCACTTTTCGGTATCTTGGGCTGGTTTATAGCCTATTATTGGGATTTTCCTGAACGCTCGAGTCGAGGCTTCTCTCTTGAAGTTGAAGGATTAGCTTTCGCTATGAAATGTGGAAAACTCCACCTCAATAAACGATGAACGGCATATTTTAAAATATAATAAACCTTTACACCGAGAGGGATATTTAATTCACCAGTAATTATTGCAAAAGTAACAACCAAATTCACGTTGACGAAACACACAGTTGCTCCACTTCGCAAGAGAGTATTCAGTAAAGTGAATCTCAGTGACGTAATTTTCTCTGAACTGTAACGTCATCACTGACATCAATATGGAGATCAGTGAACGCTATTCTAGTTTTCAATTTGCGTCTTTCCATCGATAAGGCAAATGAAAAAGTTCCTTTTAAAATAGTATTATAACACATTTTGTGGTCAATATTGTGAGATAAATTTATCATCACCACAGTGTGTGTCTCCCGAAATTCAGACCAAGTCTCGTTGTAGGCACAGAATCGCATTTCGACTCGCCCTAACGGGCTCGTCAAAATACTATTCTGTTCTTACAACTCGACTTGATCTGAATTCCCGGAGACACACACTGTGGTGATAATCTGTATATGCCAACGCAAACTATACTGGTATAATGGATGAGCTAAGTATTGTTGACTGGCAAAAATTTATCCACGATACTTCTGTAGAAGAGAACTATACTAAATTATAAAATGTTTTAAAAGCTCTGGCGGCTAAATATATACCCAACCGAGTTATCACATCACATCCTCAATGAGCCAAAGTGGACGCACAATGACATACGCTTGCTGATAAGAGACTGTGCTTCTTACCAACTGACTGACATTTATGAATCGATAGTTTCAGCCCAGGGTTACCAGAAAGAGTTTAGGATTTTATTTAACGATATCAGCAAGGCTGAAATTTGATAAGGTGTGGCATGAAAATGTAGTCTAAGTTAGAGAACATAGGCACATGGTATCTTCCGGAATGGTTCCAATCATATTTCAATGAAAGATAGCAAAGGGCAGTTGTAGGCTCGCACACCTCCTGGTGGCAACAAATAGAAACTGGTTTACCCCAGTGTTTCATTCTCGGTCCACTTCTTTTTTCATATATATCATCGACTAGAATTATGTGTTATTTAAGAATTGAATGCAAATTTTATAATCTTTATTGGAGCATGAACGTGTGGGAATGGGTACAAATTATGTATGAATCCCGAAGGGAATGGGTACAAATTATGCGTGGGAATGGGTACAAATCGGGATTCATACAATTTGCACCCATTCCAACACTTTCGTACTCCAATAAAAATTGCATTCAATTCTTATAATTACATTCCGTAATTGTTTAAACTACTTTTTACCAAACAACAAAGCAGAAAGACGAAACAAAACATGTACGAACGAACGAAGGGGAAAACCACCATCGCACAACAGACAAAGCGCACAACTCTGATTTTTAATTTTCACAACTTTAGAAATGGAAACGAGTATTTTAGTAACGGGCTTTATGCCACAGTTAGGAAATGTCACCAAAGAAACAGCAGCGGAGTTGATCACTGCGGGTGGCGCTAAAAGTTAAAAACCCGCCCAAACACCGCCCGAATTACATTCTGTCAACTGCGCTCTACCGTAAATGCGGGTCAAAGTTCGACCAAATGTATTCATTGGGAAATGAATTACATTTGTTCATGACGTTTTCATCTAGCTGACCAATGTGAATTGAGTATTTGGACCCAAAACGTATAACTACATTAACAATGTAATTATTTGCTGATAAACATCACTCTCTATTGTAGTGGGAAACCCAGTCAATTCGGCAAGCATAATGTCTATTGACATAGAAAAAATGGACAGGTGATCCAATCAATGGATTATGACATTCAGTCCCTCGAAAAGAGAAACTATGAGAGTCACTAGAAAAAATAATCCCTCACTCCAACCGCTCCTGAGAATGTTTAATCAACCGATCCAGAAAGTCACTTCACATAAGCTTCTAGCTTCAACTTTTGTTGATCGTGTAAAGTAGAATGATTCCAAAACAGATAAAGCGTATGTACTTTTTAAAAGAAATACAATTACATTTCAGATCGGAAAACACGGTAAACAATTTATTTCTCTTTCATCTGCCCAGTTTTAGAATATGGCTGCCAAGTGTGAGGTCTGCTGCACGATTGATGCAAGTAGAAGATTCGAAAACATTCAAATAGACGCAGCAAGATTAGTCGCTTGAAAGTGAACGCGGATGGGAATCACTGGAATCCTTTCGCAACAAACATAAACTCGCACAAAATGTTCTATAGGCTAACGCTACCATATTTTAATAGCCGTCTGTCACCACCAGTATCCAGACTGCAGAATTATAACCTACGAAATGCCGTAGACATAAACGTACCACCACCCCGTACCTTATTATAAGTTACATGACGTTTACTTGCCAGGTATAGCGTCATGTGAGGCAAAGCTAGATAAAATTAGACGAGGCCGTAGGCATGTAAACATCCTGTAACGTATTTATCATGCCACCAAACGAATCAAATAATAAATAAAAAGATCCAAATCGCTTAATTTTTTTTAACATTTATCAGGAAACTGTCTTTTATTTGCACGAAAATCGATGAAAACTTGTGTGGGGAAATTAATTCGGAAACAAAATGTCGCCCAGCAGTGGGGGTGTATGGGCTCATACACGGTCACTAGCATTGTGTATGGACTCAATCCAATAACCGGTTCCCCGTTGAATAACTTGATATCGCATAGTCCACCGATTCCATTAGAGTACACTGATTGGTCAAACTAAAGAGGTGGCATCATAATACGCCATTCCTTTACTCGATACTGAAAAATCACAATAAAAAATCTCTGTTTCTAATTTCCCGACGCCTTGCAATCGTCGATCGCTTTTTAAGGAATATATAGGAGATATCTACACCGTTTTAGTGAACATCGGAAATAACCTCGTGAGTGGGGACCTGAACGTTTTATTTTTCACGAGCTCTTGAAATTTTACTGGGGAATATTCAGTCCAATTTGACTGCAAACAGTTTCAAGACAATAACAAAGATCTGCTGATCGTTCCTTCAAGGCGGCGTTCAATGCGAAGTCATGCGCCGAATCGTGGCGTCATTTGGGTAGCTACTGGGGAATATTTCTCGATATCTATTTAATTTGCTATAATTCACAGGCTAAAATATAATAAACTTTGATAACTGTAGAATACGAATTTGTTGATGATATGCACAAGGGACTGAATTGATGTTATCATGGTTGGAGATTGGGAGGAGGGGGGTGGGGGGACTTGCGACGTTTTTCGCTGACGTTTCAACGATACAATTATATAAAGATCAAGGCTCACGCCTCCATAAATGGATTACGGAACCATAAGAAGTGTTTTCATTTCATTCTTTATCCCTCGAGTTACTATTAGGGTTCACGTTTCGCGTAAGAATACCTCTTCGTACACCGTTACTCCTTTCGAGGTACTACTTTCGAAATATTATTGAACGATCCTACTTTACCGTGCAACATTAATGGTCAGAAATAGGGGTCAAATCGTGTAATAAATTTGTTTTTCACAGGAAAAGGGACATCGCAAGACAAATATGGACAATATCTAATTGCCAGTGGGAGTTACATGTCTTGCGCTAAATTAATATTTTCTTGCTTTTGAATGGATTATTTTTAGAAGCAGATTGCCCATATCTTCACGACCACACCGTGGACGCTTGCTATGCAATAGGAGAGGGCCCTCACTCGATTGATACTTTCAAGGACCAGTGTTTCAAGAAATTTGGTGGTCATTTGGTGCACATTGATTCACAGAGAAAACAGGATTGGTACTGTTCCCGTGCCACAGATAAAGGTAAGAAGTAGTTTCCATCGTAAAATTCTCCGGATGTAGAACCATTGGCGGACCCAGAAATCGCGATTGGAGGAGGCGCCAAATGTCAATCACGACTCATGATGCTAAGCATCATGCAACGAGGGGGGGGGGGGGCGAGAACGAGGGAGGGGGTTCCAATATCGCCAGCGGGGTTCATGGACATAACCGAGGTGAGGTTTTGAAAACGGATGTTCAGCGTTGCTCTCCAATGGCTTCTTTTAACAAAAAGGTACACATATTAACAAATAGCACACACAACCCGAATTGAATAAAGCGAAGATTGTTTAAAAACATATTATATTGGCTGAAGTATTGGAGTTCAAAGAATGCAATTACTTCTAAAATTGACTTCTTTCAAACTGTACATGTATATGTTATGGACATTATTAATCCCTCTTGTCCCGTGGAAATCAATAGAACGCATCTGGCTCCACTCGGAGATCTGTAAGGGTCTACACAGTCGTGTCAGTGGACATCCATGAAACGCGAATTGTTCATAATCACTAACCGAAAGTGGTAAATAACCAAGAGCTGGGATGATCTAGTTGGGCTCGCCACAGAAAATTTGTATCAGAAGCGTTTGATGGGAGAGAGATGTTGATAATATTAGATTAACAGAACATTTGACGCAAACGTCCAGGAGCGCAGCCATGAATTTTGTTTGAGATATGCGCTTAGTGGCGAGGCCGGGGCGACCATGGTTCGGTGCGTCGGAGAAAACTTTGAACAATGAGTATCAAGTGGAGCAGCATCTGGGAAAAATTACTGTTAAATTTAGTATCTAAAATATAAGCATTTTTGCTCTATTGTTTGTAAAAAAATAATAGAAAATAGATCGATAATGTTGATAGGCATATTTTATTCCCCATATATATACCATATCTGTTTATACCATGATTACATATTCTACTATATATAAAAAAGCCTATGACATAAATTTTAGCTTTGCATACCAACCGTGGTGAACACGCCAGCAATGGGATCTCAATAGTTAATTACACCTACAATAGAACTACATACAAGTCGACCTTTGGTGATCTCAACCTGAATGCAAACTTGTCTAAATTTATCGCTCGTCGCCTCGAGAAGAGTGAAATGAAAGCGGCAATTATTTATTACGTTTTTAAATGAATTTACCTCATTAGATACCAAAGATTAACAAACGTACGTTGTCTCGTGTTAATAAAGCATACATAACTCGAAATAGTATGTTATTATGTTATTAAAATAACAAAAGGCCCCGTCAATTGCGCGTTTCTTTTTCCATTTCGTTTCGGAGATGAAATTGACAGCGGAAGTACCGCCCATCGGTGCTCATGTAAAAAAAAAAACAGATTTGCACGTGTATACGTCTGGTGCTCGGTAAAATCGGGAAAAAATAATAGCGACTCTTAATAATCTGACGTTCATGATATAAATAAAATATACCATAAGTAGCTTGATGTACCAAATGAACATTTACACCAAGCTTCTATGGGTGTATTCTATATATATGCAATTTTGTTATTATAAGTTATCTCCGCAGCATTTTTACTCGACCATTTAATTCATAACAGCAAAATATGATAGAATTGTTGGACATCTGATGATATTTGTGACTAATTTCAGGTTTTTGGGTTCGATTTTTATATCGAGGCGAACAAAAGCGAAAGTCTTTCATTTAAACCATATACCCCCGAAAGTTCGCGTGCGCTTGTACCCTGGATGTTGCACGCTCTTACATACCTTGGATGTTGGGTGCACCTTTTGGCATGGCTATTTGTCCAAGGCATTCTTACCAGGCAAAAGACAGAATTTAACGGGATATAGGGCCAAAATATGTTATTCTGGCAGAAATTGAACGTCAGTTGGCTCGGAGTAACATATACGGTATGTAACACCAGAACCATGCAGTTAGTTTCTGTGAAACGCCTGTGCACTTTGATACCTTTTTTTATGGCCGACGAAATAAAAATGTATTAACGTAGTGCCTAGGCGTTTCACAGAAATTACATGCGAATGACACGGCGAGTACGATGTCTTGGAGTAAGTGAGATCGCCCATCTTTATCCAAATTGTCACAAATGAGAGATTGGCCCTCAGTTGTAACTCCAACTTTGTGTGCAGGTACGTACACACCAAACCCTCCTCTTCTAGGCGCCTACTTTTGAATAAGCATATGCTTGGTAGGTGGAGGCCCAGTTAACGCTACATGGGCAGGCGGGGTGACATCAGCAGTGAATGAAATATGGCGCGGTAGCAGATCTTTAATCAAACGAGTCCCAGGTGTCGACAGATGTATATGTAACAGTGTGAGAGTTACAATGAGAAACGGTCATGATTGCTAACGCAAGTATACTGAATCCAAAACCGTGTGGAGAGGCCGATGGTGAGGTACGAAACGAGAGATATCTGCGTGTTCAGGAGGACACCGTCAGCCGTGAAAACGACGTGGATCCGCATAGTGCTAACTGTGTTAAACATAAAAAATATAGATATATGTTCTCAGACTGGTGATGAATTCGCAAACCATGTACAGTTCGGCCGCTGTCTAGATGATAAAACGAAATTACCACTGTCAATGGGTGTGTACAGTACAACCGTCGTGGACTGGTCACTTTCCATGGGTGGGCAATATTTCCACGGACGCAATAATATTAGATTTCAAAAACTAATTATAGGAATAATCATCAAAAATTTAATTAATGAAGCACCGGGTATAAAATTTTGCTGCTGATGATTTTTATTACCTGTTAAACGCATGCGTGGATATCACTGCCCACGTGTGGAATATGGCCAGTCCACGGCGACTGATCTGTATTCATTCGCACATGTAAGTACATTACGTTTTCAATGAATTATCGTCGATGTAGAGCACCTTTGAATTATCAAATCATTGGCTTCTTCAGGAGCACGAACAGCCCCAAAGAGATAGGGCGTTGATAAGTCGGCGAGACTAATGATCGAATCGGGTCCAACGATAGCCTCTGGTGTCGACTGTGTCACAATCCCAACGCAGTTCTCCCTACTCTCGAAATATACACCCGGAACTTAATTAAGCACCCCCCCCCCCCTGTTTTTTCGCAGTGGTGTTAATAGAAACTGTCATTATTTTCATGCTATCTTTCAGATGGCCAAAAGTGATTGTTTGCGGATAAATGAAAAACAACACGATGATGAAAATGTGCAGTATTTTAATGGCGCTAATCACACATATCCGCCACTTATGTTTTTGATGGAAACATTTTTTTTCGACAAGTATGGTGCTGGAACGGTCCATGATGAAACAATGCCGGTAATTACTGACAAAAATGTAACTTGACATCTCCTGAACACAATAGCAGTATCTGCTGTCAGTAGCACGTGTATCCATCACGAGCCCGGATGACAGCCTGAACCCTCCTCCTAATGCTACCAGTGAGCCTCCCGATACGGTTCAGAGGCAACAGCTGCCACTTCTCATGCAATTTAGCAAAAGAAAAAAAGCGGGATATTCCGGAAAAAGAATCAAAGTAGTTTAGAAAGCGAAACATCCTTGAACCTTTTTCTATGATAGTAATAGGGATGTGGAGATCGAGTCCTATTGTCCAGGGGGAAAGCGGGGAAAGGATGTGACATCGTAGTCCCGTGACCCAGTTGCGCCGTGTGTGGTTGCCATGGTAGCCGGTATGAGCGGCCATGTTGTGATGTCATTCCAATAGTGATATATGGATCTTTTGTCCGGGAGATGTTTTTCAGGAAGCATCTGTTGGGGGTATCTTTTGTCAGGGCCACGTCTGAACTTTCTCTAGCAGCAGAGTATCATACTATCCGGTGGGGATGTAAAATGTCTGTCCCCTACGTAAAGAGATACATACACCGCGTAGGCCAAAGATTCCTTCGCAGTATTCGAGAAAAGCGATGTCACGAAGTTGCCGTCACAGAGGCCCGTAGTACAAAACCGAGGTAATAATCCACAGAGAAGCATTATTACATGTAGTAAAACATGTTCACCATTCGCCAACGCGTTTACATTAAAACAAATAAACTTAAAAAACTTAGTCTCTAGAAAACACTCTGTCTCACAGGGACTAATGCAAATAATGTATTATTTCATGGTTCTGCCTGAAACTACAATGCGAAGAAGATCATCAACATTGTTATTCCAGAGTATTTTCAAAATGACAGTTCAAACAAACAGAATGAAGTCAGAGGCGAACCACTGATCGCTATACAAATCGATTACTGGAACTCTCATTGGTTACATATAGAAAAGTGTCTCAATCGTCGCCAGGTTGCCGAGGGTGCACGGACGAAGGTCGCGAAAAATAAACAATGCGCAAGAGAATAAAATCGAAGTTTTTCAGTTTCCTGACTCCTCGCAATCACCGATCCCTTATTAACCCTTTACCCAACGCAGACGATATCAAAATTTATTATTTTAAATATCATTTTTTAAAATTTTTCAAAAGATTTCAACAAAACCATATCATGTGACCCCCTCGTTGGAACGAGCTTGTTCCAACGAGGGGTCACATGATATAGTTTTGTTGAAATCTTTTGAAAAATAATATTTTTTCAACTGCTGAATTTGCATATTACGCGGGCGGATGCGGCCGATTCGTTGGGTAAAGGGTTAGAGAATATAATTTGTATCTCTGAAACAATATCTTGATAAAGTGCAAACTTCTTGAATAATTACAACATATTTCAGATATTACTTCATCAAAGGTCATGGATGGGAGGAGCCATCCATCCTAGAGGCCTGGGAGGGACGTTAACCTAAATTGCGACGTTACTCGCCGGCATTCCAACAAACCACTTGTGCAAAAGAAATAGCAATAAAATATTACCGAACCAAAATTAATGACAATCAAACAAATTATTAAAAAGCCTAAAGTCTGAGCTAGAGCAGTGTTGTTTTAATATTTTATTTTTGTTTTATTAAAAAGATCTGTGTTTCGTTTTTTGAAGGAGGCAAAAATTAATCAAATAAATGGATGTTTGTTATATTTGATTCTATTACCGTATTCGAAGTTCGCCTTGTCTCCAAAAGTCTCACAAACTGTGTAAAGAAAATTGTCTCATACGGCACAAAACGAGGTACGACTTTGGACAATTCCACAACACATTCGATTTTAATACCGAGCTGTACGGAACGGAATTCTCAAGTTACGGGGACTTCTGTCGTCTTTCAAAGCATTCAGATATTCATAACTGACACGGCGAGGTTTACGTGAAGACGTGGGGAAATTGAGAACGTTTCTTAAAAACTACGTTCATTCAAACTTCACCTTCCTATACACCATTGATTCAAAGTCTGAAATCAATGGAAAGCATGATCAAACAGAATGGTGGTACTCCTATCACGATCAGATAACAGATGGATGCACTGTGTCTGCGAATCGCTCGAACCTTGACCCTCGCATAAATAGTGACTGACAGCAGTTATGAACGGGTCGGTGCTCCCACTCTCCTGTCTGGTGATATGTAAATAATTTTTAGGAGTCTACATTTCTGTAATTGTTACTTGGGTACAGCCAAGTGCACGTGCATCTGTTACTGCGAGTAAGCGACAAATTCCGGCAAAATTAATATGGGTGAGGAGGGACTGGGCAGGAGCGGTGTCGAGGCGAATACGAGCATGCGTAATAGACGGCTGCCCAATCAATATCGTTCTGACTATTCACGACTGAGTAATAACTACCTCCATTTCCAATTCTCAGTCATCCATTTCAGCTAACTTTTTATTACACGCGTGTTCTATGTAATCCCCATTTGCAGCAACACGAAACCATGCGGAAAATGAAAATGTGTTCCGCACATATATACGGAACGGAAATTGTTGACGGACTATTTTAAATAGAAGCGAATTTTCTACAAATCGTGCACCGCGATTACAATTTGAATCGCTAGCGATAGCTAAAAATCGTCCTCTGAGTTCCAACGTGTTTTATGTGCCAATAGGCACATAGCACACATTGTAACTTAGGGGAAGATATAATAACACGGGTTCCCTCCGCATATTTGGTTGGCGATAAAATGTGTTCTTTTTGTTGATAGTTGTCAAATGAAGCTGAGTGTTCTTTTAATAATTGTTTTTATAGACGCAAAGGCGTTTAATAAACACAGACTGACCTGTGTTAATGAGTTAATCGATGTGGCACTTGTGCCGTCGCGGAAGGAGAAAACTCGAGGCCTGTCGATCTGTGTGTATCTTCCTACGTGTGTGATTGAAAGGATATCAGGAGCGCCGTGGCTTAGTGGTTGTGGTATTGAACTTCAAACCGAAAGGTCCACGGTTCGATCCCCACCAGGAGTAATTGCGTTGTGACCTTGGGCAAGGAACTTCATCCAGATTTCCCATGTGGGGGCAAGGTGGCGCTGTGTGCTAAGGCGTACTGCACGTCGGTAGTGCACTTGTCTTCAACCAATACTAACCCCGCTTCTTCTGAGTTAGTACGTTGTGGAGTCTGACATTTGCTCGACGTGCTCGGTGTTCCCCAGGTGACCCTGGTTGCCGAAAGTGCCTTTAAACCCCAATAAGCAAATAAATTAAAAAGGTATTCTGGATACATTTTCGGTTAATTGCGAAATGGCCTGGTTATTGTCTGTTTCGTTACCTTGTGTTGTGTCCTTGGACAAGGCACTTAATCCCGATTGCCTACGTGGAGACATGCTGTCGCCGTGTACTGAGGCGTACAGCACGTCGATGGTGCACTTTTCGTCAACCAATCCTAAACCTGCTTGTGTGGAGTGAGTACGTTTGGGAGTCAGACGACAGTTGTCCCACTTTTGCTCGTGGGTTCTCTCCGGGTACCCTGACTTCCTCCACCCGTAAAACTATCCAACATGAGGTGACCCTGTCTGTCTTAAGTGCCGTTAAACCCCAATAAATATATAAATAGATTAAAAAGTTATCCTGGAAACATTCTAGGTTAATTGCGAAATTGCCTGGTTGTTGTCTGTAGGGTTTCCTATGTAGTTTTCCCTTTACTCACCTCCTGCTTCAATATTTTGTTTTTGGGGTCTCTAATCTCTCTTTTTGTTGTCCAATCTAGTAAACACCTACCACGACCCTAGCCCAGCCCCAGTAGGGTGGCCGTCCTTCCTTACTTACAAGGTTTTCAAGCCATTTCGTATTCACTTTCCATCGTGTACCTTGAAATCTGGCTTTTAACCACTCAAGTGGTGGTCGTCGGCCGCGCGTTGGGGCTATTTAATATATATTCTCGTCTAGGTGGTTTACTTTCAGGTGTTGTGCCGTGATTCTCCATTGTCTAAAATACATTATATAATCCAGTACATGAATATTGATCACACAATGTATGAAACGTTTGGATTGTGATTTACCATGACCTGGAACCAATACAATAAAACTTTTACACATGTATTTTCTAGAATTGTATATTTTACTTATTGATATAACTGACTAAAATGAATCATTATCATTTTAAAAGATATGGCAATTTGCCAACTGGCAAATTACCAATTTTTTGAAAATGCTAATGCTTTATTTCAACCCATTTAACTCTTTTTGGCGCGACAGGCGACTAAAGTCGACAGACGGCAGACCGCGGAAAGGTAGCAGTAGACATTTTAGCCAACGGTGTGTGTCCATTTCCAAGTGTTTTTAACCCTTACCCAACGCAGACGATATCACAATTTATTATTTTAAATATCTTTTTTTCAAATCAACGAGCTCGTTCCATCGAGGGGTCACATGATATGGTTTTGTTGAAAATTTTTGAAAAATACTATTTTTGCAACTGCTGAAGTTGCATATTACGCGGGTGGGTGCGGCCGATTCGTTGGGTAAAGGGTTGAACGAACATACGTATTCCTATGTTTCATGAGTAGTATGTTAGGGGCTTTTGAGGGACAGGTTGGATGACCCCGGTGGATGACCCCGGAAGTGACGTCATGTCACATGACGTAGTGGCGCCATGTTGTGTTGTTATGGTAACCCGCGTGAGCGGCCATGTTGTGACGTCATCTCCATAGTGATACGTGATGTGAGTGCGCATGCGCAGCGCGTATTGTTAGGGTGATACGTGTTTCCGTCGTCCATTTTGTATACTGGAGGCCGCCATCTTGGTTTCTATGGTAGCACGTGATTGCTATGTTACCCAATTGTTCTGCAATAGGACGGGGTATGTTCCGAGGGTGTGTTCGATTGAATCGGAGTAAATCTAATTACCACAAATAACCCGACAATCTCTCCAAATCACCAAAATCCACCCGAAATCACCGAAATTGACTTTATTTCCCCATTTTCTCGGTTTAGCACGTAGTGCTATAGTACCTGGAGGGTGCAAGGGGTGCATTCGACTGAAGTGGAGTAATTTTCTGGTTCGGATTTTCCCAGAACCCTCATTTAATTACCCAAATAAACCCGTCAAGTTGTATTATTTCGAATTCTTTAAGAATCCCATTTTTTTGGATCCCATGACGTTTTATTTCCCTATTAAGAGTAGCACGTAGTGCTATAGGACAAATTTACCCAGAATCCATTATTTAAATTACAAGTAGGACCCATATGTGTACATGAAGGCCATGAAGCTAAGTTCTACCATATACTGATATGAGGATCTACCGAACAGATGTGTCGTACGAGGTCTAATTTACTATCCCTCATTTTGATTTTTCTTTGTACTTCGATGGAAAGTTAAAAAAATAATAACACTAAATATAAATTTAAATTTCTTATATTCAACAACAAAAATACATCTTTTTATGGTATGTAGATTGTCAGATATTCATAAACAGTCTTTCTGCAGATTGGACATCTTCTCAGTGGTTTACAGCAGTCTTTGCACAGGCACAAATGGTTACATGGTCGCGGAGCGACATTGGCTTCAGCTAATAAACACACACTACATTTTGTCCTCCGTGAATCTTCTTCTTCTTGAAATCATGTGTCCATTTCTTCTTTTCTCTGATGGCCATTTCTTCTTCTTTTTCAACGTCCATGAATTCAGGTGGTAAATTATGAATGTAATAACAGTCTGGAGAATATTTTCTGTGTTCTTCTATAACATCATCTTCTGTTTCCCAGAAACGAACAATAATACCACAATGAAAACATTGAGTTCTGTCTCCTGTCCCCAAATAAAAGAATCCAGCTTTTGTCAGTTCATTCGGGGTTTTCACACTTTGACATTGTAACATGAATTGAAATGTCTTGAGACGATTTTCCTCCAATGCATACTTGATGTATTTTGGAGGTCTTTGTTCTGGTGTCTTTCTTATTTTTTCTTCTCCACGTAATAACGGCTCCAGTACCGGTGGCGGAACATCACGAAAATACGTTTCGAATGAAACGCTCATTCTCTCTACAAAGTCTCTTGGATTTCTTGTTTCTTGGTTTCTTGATTGATAATCATTCAGTGCCATCCTGATCAAACATGGAATAGTGAACATTCTTCAATCCTTTTTATCTTCATTCTTCTTTGGTTTTCTTTCTCTTTTTGGTTTGGGTTCTCCTATTTGAAGACTTCTCTTCTTTGCACTGCTTTGGTCACTTGTTCCCAATCTCTGGTGGTAAACTGGAACCCAACGTCGTTCTTAAACAGTTGAATCTGTAAATCGTTGTTAAGTTTGAAGACGGTCACATTAGTAGACATCCTTCTTCTTTGGCTGTCGAAACACAAATGAGCTGAAAACCAAGTGCACCAGTTTTTATAGTTTTCCTTCAATGCAGTGACATCTAGTGGCTGATTTCCTCTATGATGTAATTAACCAACAGATCATTATCCGTTAGATCAGTGGTAAACATGTTGGATATGGTTTCCATCGGTACACCGCGACAGCGATGTTTCAAGTAAAACAGACAGTATTGTCCACACTCTGGTAATGGTCCTTGAAGGCGTTTCGTATTATACTTCCAATATCTGGAATTCTTCTTCAGGAAATTCTCGAATGGTCTGTGTTGTGGTGGTAATCCATAGGAATCAAAGTATTCTGCGTTGTGGTGACTCACAAAGAGAGCCACCCAATGTTCTCCTTGTCTGTGGTCTGGATCCGTGTTGACTATCAAAGCCACTGGTCTGTGATCTGGTAATCTTCTTGGTAATTTGTTTCTTGAAAATACACCCAAACATATTCTCTTCAAACAACTATCTGATCGAAGTGCATTCTCTAACTGCAACGTGTTCATGTTGAGTAATCGAAGATTACTTGTCTATTCTTATCGACTTCTATGATGTTCTGGAATTCTGCATACACCAGAACGTTGATTGTGGTTGGTAATGGGTTTTCGAAATGGACTTCTAGTCTCAAGTTTCCTCTCTTCACCAGATCGAAGTGTTGTCCATGTGATAGATCTGGAGTCAGGTCGAATACGAATAGGGTGTATCCATTTATGTACTCTTCTCGGCTGATGTGGTTTCCTTCATTCTCATACATTTGTCCAGTTCCTTGGAACAGAGTTGCATAACATCTCGCCACTTCTTGTTGTTCGAATCTAGGTTGTAATGGTTTGGCTGGAATCTGCTGCCCATCCACGTACAATGCCAAGTAATTGATTTTGTAGTTCTTGAAATTATATGGATTCTTTGAAAAGTTTCCATTGAAAGCATCGTTGTCTACACATCCCACTACGATGCGTTTAGGTAGTTGGCCTAAAAATAAGTTTTCTTGTGTGATGCTCAGATTTCCTTTAGGCACTGAAAACACCTTGGTTTCCACACGATATAGGATATTTTGCAGTTGCTTTTGTTAGTGCTTTCTCGTGAGCCATTCTCAAGAATGATTGGAGTCTCTCTTTGCGTACAAACATGGATACATCTAGAATTTTGATCTTGTATGTAGCGGTATCGGCCATCAATGCGAAAGCATCTTTGCCTCTATTCATTTTAACATGAACATTAACTCCATTCAGCAAGTAACGAGTTTGGAAAAACATGTCCAAATGTAATCTTCCAGTCATGTCACGATTTTACTTTTCTCTATAAATTTCTTTCGAAGAAGAAATCCCTTGTTATCATCTGTCAAATCTTCCATGTGTCCGGCCGTATCCTTGTACCATAATGCATTGGTCAGTTGTGACTTCTTGGCAGCTGGTCCATAACTCAACAAAGTTTCTATGAAAGCTCTGTAGTGATAAGTGTTGTTGGAAGGAGATACCAGTTTTTCATTCAAGCTGATATCGATTTGATTAAATAAGGAATGCATCCATAAATTGACTGGGCCCACTTTGGCATCGGGTGCAATTGATGCCCCATTGGAATCTACAACCGTTGCTTTAACATGCAAGTATGTCTGTGCCAAATTCAAATAATCATCTCCTAATCCTGCAATGTGGAATTCTATTGGACCACTGTTTCCTATAGTCGCCAAAGGCCTGTGTTCTACCCATTGCCCATGTTCCACACTAGTCTGTGTTGGTGGTATGGCAAACAAGTCGAGTTCGCTGTTGACACACTCACAAGATTTTTCATTAATGAGAGACATCATGCACCGAGATGGTCTTGGGTCTGAACAGTTCTCCTTCTTTTTGTCGATTTGCTAGTTTTGCGTGGTGCGGGCCTTTTTATACTTTTCCTGCCGAGTGGTTTTGAACCACCAACCACTTCATTCCAAGCTCCTGCACCAGCCTCTTTGACTCTTTTGATTGCTGCCTTTTTTACATTTTTCCTTTCAATGACATCTTCGGCAAAGGCTGCTCCTTTTCTCAATAACTGTTTTCCCACGGTCCTGGCTGTAGTTTTCAATAAAGGTAACACCATATTCGTCAGTCCTCCCAATATACTTCCCAAACCATATCCTCTCTGTATTTGAGCTCCAGAAAAAGCCGATAGACCGTTCCCAGCTTGTTTCGTGTAATATTCTTCGTATAATTTGGACTTACAACAGTAAGTCATGTTTATGTGAAATGAAGAGATCTACGATTTCTGAAATGAAGTGTCACTGTCACTTTCCCGAACTCGAATGGTACTATGGCTCCTGTGTCACCCCTTATATACACATGGACGGTACTGAAATTTCTTCGTTCTACTGGTACATAATACACATTCTCAAATGTTTTAGAGTTGATATCCCCATATTTCCCACACACGGGTACGATACGAAGAAGTGGTATTCTTGTATCTCCTACGACTTGGTCACGAACCAAGTCACAATATACATAGAGTGAATAAAATCCTTGGTTGACATCGGCAACTCTGGAAGAATTGTAAGTTCCTGATTTAAAAACACACTCATTAAATCCCAAAATATTTTGAAGAGTAGGGCTCAATGTGACCACGACTCCATCACGTACCGTGATACGAACTTTACCAGTCACTCTATCCAGTTCAAAAGCTACCTTATCGTGACGAGGCAAGAGTAATTCTTTAACACCATTGATAGCTCGTATCACATCAATGGGATCCGAATAACGACCTTCCTTGAGAGTAAGTCGGTAATTCTTTTTCGAAGACCAGAACACTGTAACGAAAGATTCTTCTCCACGAATATTGAACCAAGTATTTGGATACTGAATCTCTGCCAGACATACTTCCCATTCTCCCGTGAGATTCACTGGTTGTGATAACTGAGTGGTGTACGTAGTCAACGTGTTTTCTGGAAACACGTTCTTAGGACTATTACTTGGTAGAGTCAAATAAAACATTACTTTTTCTTAATGGTTGGATTTGGTAACAAATATCCTATGCTACTACTCAAGAGAGCAGTCCACAACTTGCTGTCTGTCTTTTCGAGAGTGAGATTAACGACACTGGTAATGATGATGATATACAAAATGATTATTTGTGAAAAATAAGTGATCTCGCTCCTTGGAATTCTTTTACCAAACAGAGGCCAAGAACCGTTCGATCCTTCTTCCATTTTGAAGAAACTTCAGAGGTTCACTTCCTTTTATAGGTGAGCTGACTTTGTTTGATCCACGAATTGAACGAAGTTGGGTATCCCAACCACTTTACGAACAATTCCCTTTTCTTACCTCGACCACGTTTCTTGAGTACGTGTTCGATTTTGTAAATAGTTTTATGTGAAACTCGCTGAAGCTCTTCAGTGTAGAATGACCCTTTCAGTATTTCTCCATTATCATCTTGTAACATGTATGTGACTGGATGTCCTTTCTTGATGGCTACTACTGTGAATAACTCTTCGGTCCAATTGGGCAAATAACATTTCTCAAAAGTTTTCTTAACTTTATTGATTCTCACTCTGTCTGCTACTTTGTACTTTGGTGTCTTGTGTTTTATGGGTTGTCCATACAACCTTTGCCAAACCTCTTCTTGATTTTCAAAGTTCACGGCGATGGGGGCCATACCTATACTGCGATGATGAGAATGATTATATGATTTCACCAAGTTTTGAAGTGGAAAAGTTAGTGTATTGTTCTTGGTAAAATATTTCCACATTTTGGTTTTCAAAGTTCTATTGAATCTTTCTACTATGGAACATTTTGTTTCCACATTTTGTGTAGTGAAAAAGTCGACCTTGTGATCTTTGAGAAAATTCTGAAATTTTCTGTTTAGAAATTCTTTGCCTTGATCAGTTTGTAATTTTTCTTGTTTATGACCTTGTTTGAAAATTTTACAAAAAGCTTTCACGATGGAATCACCAAGTTTGCTTTGTAATGGTATCACCCAAGCATATTTACTAAACACATCTATACATGTCAACAAAAATTTTATGTTTTTGTTGAATTTACTTATGTTTGAAACATCTACCAAGTCAGCTTGCCATTGTGCATCTATACCACTAACTATTACTTTTCTTCTACGAAATGTACGACGAACAGGTTTGTGAAGAGTGTATGTGTCTTGAGTCTCTAACCATTTTACAACTTGTTTGTTTTTTTTCTTGGACGCTCTACGAAGAGCGTCTACACCACCAAAACTACCAGGCACTTCAGAATCATAGTACAATGCTTCCATGACTGTCTTGTTCAAGTGTCAACTCTATTTATACCTTTTTTTCGGTCCACTTTGGCGTTTCTGTTTTCTTTGGTTGTTTTGGTTCCGACTTTATCGGTGCCTGTTTCATAAAATCCCAACGTTCTTTATGACCAATTAATTCTTGGGGTATGTTACTATCTCTCAAAGCTTCGGCCAACATTTCCCATCCCTTTGGTTGGAAAGATTTTTGTCTTCTAAGTAAATCGTTTAAAAGATCTGTTACATTCTGTTACATTCGACCCTACCACTGTTTGATCTTTGTAGACTAATTCACCCTTCTCATTCCAAGATATATTTGGGTCACTTCTAATACGATTCAACAGCAACTTGCCTTTTCTCTTCATTGTCATAGGTACAGAATCGAGAATGTCTTCGTCTTTATTATCTTTCTCGAATTCGACTTTAATTGGTCGAGGAGCCATTACCTTTTGTTGAAATGTCAAGTATCTTTGTAAAATTTGATTATATTGAGTCCTCTTTTCATCAGCCGAAAGAAAAGGGGCATCGAGAATATCTCTCATTTCTCTATCCAGTGATGAACCAGCCAGTTCATTCGGTTGTCTTGGAGTCTCTTGTAGACGTTCCAATAACCCTGGTTCTACCAAAGCCATCTTCTTTGGATATTCCATCATCCAAATATACCTTTAACAGCACCCAATAGTACAGGAGGTAGCAATGCCCCAAAGAATCCCCCTTTCTGCAAGATTTGTCTCCTCTTTTGTCAGAGATATCTTTGTTTGCCACTGCCCTCACTAGTTGTTTCTGACGAACGAGTTTGGTTCTCTGAGCTTTGGTCAGAGGTACTGCTCCCTTCAGTATATTCGAGGCACAGTCACACAAACAAGTTATCAATTCTTTGTCTGCATGTTTTAGTATGGATTTGACGAGTGCGGGTTTCGATTTAATAAGAACCTTGAGAAGAGCGATGTTGCGCTTGAGACGGTCAGACATGCTTCTGACTCGAGTCAGACTTGTTGCTCCCCTTTTATACTTTTCGGAGGTACACATAATGGGTTTCCGCAGGAAAAAAATGACTTCTTAATCTCATGTGTTCAGGAGTATCTTGTTTGAGATCTATTAAAAGGTAACCATATGGTGTCGAAGTGGCATCTTCAAAAACTTCTCTCAGAAACTTGGAATGACCAGGATACATCTGTGCTGCCAAGTGTGAGATCTGAGAACGATCCCTAGGATTTTTAAACAAGATCATGTAATGACTATTGAGAGCTACAGTCCTATGGACTTTATTTTTATCGAATAAATTTTGAACAATGTAGATCACACTAATGTTACGGTGATGACTACCTTTAGTAAATAATCTAGACACTCGAACATCTGCATCGAGCATCAGATCATCCAATATGACTAAACTATCAGATTTTAATTCTTGAGGGAGACCCTCTACGAATTCTACTTGGGGTAAAGTATTGTATAATGGTTGCCATTCACTATAACACCAAATGATGTGACTTGGAACAGGTGATATAATATTTTGAATGTTTTGAATAACCCGATTTACAAAGGATGATTTACCACTACCCGTGGGACCACACAATAAACAAGTGAATGGATGCTTCCAACGAGGATCCATCTTTGTTGTTCTATGTGGGTTCTACTTCCCTTTTATACCTTTTGGGGAGGTGGCCCCCACTGAACGTGGGGACTACTCCCCCTTTTATACCTTTTGGAGAGGTGGTCAATATGAACCGTCATCCAAAAAATATTTAAAATTGGTGGCCCGCTGACTTACTGGCTGGGGACAGTTTAGTTTGTTTGATATTTGTCAAGAAGATAAACATCAAATAACTTAAGCGTCATTACCACCTTTTTTCTTGTTTCTTCATTTTATACTTTTTTTCTTCTTTTTTCTTCTTTTTTTTATAAAAAAATCATCTATTTACAACATCTATTTACATCTTCAATTAGAATCCAATTGTAACAGGTTTCTTGATGGTCATAAATTCAATAACCAAATCCATAATACAACGTCTCTGTTCATTTGTGAGAGGTTTCTCGAACATATATTCATATTCTTTCTGTACTGGTGGTGGATTCATTCCAGAAGTATTATGGTGCCACAGTAGATGAACATCATTCTTGTTAACTCTTTCAAGTGCGTCACTAAAACATGTTATAATCTTCTCTTCTTCAGACATCATTAGGCATACATTATGCTGAATCTGACTTGGGTGATCGACTGTACATCCATAGCATTTTGCTTTCATTACAGCGTCAATGTTCTCTTCGACATAATGAGCATATGCCAAGCAATGTTCATGCTGCAAGCGAACTTGCCTGAGTTCGCTATCAATTTCATCAACGATCAATGGTCGTGGTTGGGTTATTCTCACTGTGATCTTCTTCTTCTTCTTCAAAGGTGGTTCTTGATTTGTTTTTTTGAAGTATTCATGGTTAGTAGGTTTAGTGTCTTCAGTTAAAGTTGTTTGTTGGGTTTTGATGGCTGCATCTACTTCTTCTATTTGAGATTTCAAGGCATTCCATTCTTCTAAAGATAGAGCAATACCAGTCTTCGTAGGATAAGGTTTCTGGTCTTTTCCCTCAAAGTATCTTCTGAGATGAATCTTCAGTTCACCCTGGTACTGGGTGACGTTAGCATAAGTCTGCTTGGTGCCAATTCGGAACATCTTCTCTGGTCAATGGTTCGATCGTGAATGATGCCAAGTCCATGCTTTGCCTAATCTTATATATCTTTGACGGACGTGATTGAAAACATCACCCCAGTTGAACAAATGTTGATTGAGTTTTTGATTCTTGGTTGGGGTTTGTGTTTGTTTCCTATAGGATTATAGGTTAAAGTTGGAAAATTTAGAAAATTAGTATAGAAAGTAATGGGAAAGAAACACAATGAGAATACAGAAATTTGATTGGTTGATTAACTTCGATCTGATTGGTCAGTTTGGCGATCAAACTGCAATCTTGATCCTTAAACTGTAGGATATGGCCCTCTGCATTTTATACTGGCTTGGGACAGGTCAATCTACAAACCTCTGTCCAATGGAGATAAGTCAAATAGCACGAGTGCATTCCCACCCCCTACAGTTCGTATCCTCTTTGAGGGAATTTTTTTTGTTCATCAAAAAAGAAAAACGAAAACAACATGTCCAACTTAGCAATTTAGTTTTTCTATCATAAAAATTTCTCATTTCTTTTAAATATTCACAACAGAGAATTTCTTAGTAATGATGATGATGATTTATTCCTTTGGTTATACAATAGGGGTAGCCTAAAAGACACCAGGAATCAACCTTTTTTTTAAAAAAAATGAAATGAAACTAAAAAGTAAAGAAGTATCATCTGGTTCCAATAGGTGTACCCTAAAAGATATCACGAATCAACATGTTTTAAAAAATGAATGGAACTAAAAAGTTTTGAATGAAACTAAAAAGTTTTGAATGAAACTAAAAAAGTAAAGAAGTATCATCTGGTTCCAATAGGTGTAACCTAAAAGATACCATGAATCAACATGTTTTTAAAATAAATGGAACTAAAAAGTTTTGAATGAAACTAAATTTTGAATGAAAATAAAGACGTATCATCTGGTTCCAATAGGTGTAACCTAAAAGATACCATGAATCAACATTTTTTTAAAAATAAATTGAACTAAAAAGTTTTGAATGAAACTAAGTTTTGAATGAAACTAAAAAGTAAAGAAGTATCCTCCACTTCCAATAGGGTTAGCCTAAAGTATATCAGGAACATGATGATGATGATGATGATGATAATGATGAAAAAACTCTCTGTATTAGAATAAATAAAAAAAATTGAAAAATCTTTACACTAGAAAAAAATGTATTGCCTTGTAAGACTTGCCATTTAGAATTTTTTTTTTGAAGACTGCCATATAGGACATTATGAGGACGGCCATAAAGGACTTTAGAGAATGCCATATAGGACTTTTTACTTTGAGAAAAAACTTGCCATATAGGACTTTATGAGGACAGCCATAAGGACTTTAGAGAATGCCATAAAGGACTTTTTTACTTTGAGAAAAACTTGCCATGTAGGACTTTATGAGGACTGCCATAAAGGACTTTTTACTTTGTGAAAAAACTTGCCATATAGGACTTTATGAGGACTGCCATAAAGGACTTTAGAGAATGCCATAAAGGACTTTAGAGAATGCCATATAGGACTTTATGAGGACTGCCATAAAGGACTTTAAAGAATGCCATAAAGGACTTTAGAGAATGCCATATAGAACTTTATGAGGACTGCCATAAAGGACTTTAGAGAATGCCATAAAGGACTTTAAAAATTTGATGAGCCTAATATGATTGAGTAGACCACCTAAAAACCATTTCGGTTTTTTTTTAGGAAGTTTTTTGATCAACTAAATAGAGCTTTTTTGTAGGCAAAAGCTAGACTTGGTTCAGGTTGTAGAAAAATATGACACTCACTCAATTGTTTCTTCTTTAAATCTCTAGTGGTATGGTGCTAACCCCATCTTCTAAAACTCTTCGTTTTGGGTAGAAATATGATAGTCCATCTCTGCTCTGCTGGTAGGTATACATAGTGTTGTCATTCATCACAAATCCTCGGTTGATGCCAGATCCACTTTGTTGAGTCTTCAAAACTTGCAAATATCTGTCTTTCGTCAAATCATTGTGACGTTTGCTGATTCCCTTACAACTGAATTTATTGGTGGCACCGAAACAATAATATGTTTTACTACACAGTCCAACAATACCAGTTCCTTGCCATTCTACCTTAAACAAGCCTGGAGTTCTCCTGTCAAAACGCTTTCTTTCTTGGCAGCATGAGGGTGACAGCCATTTTTTGCCTTCTAATTTGGTTTTCACATAATCATCTCTGTGGAAATCACAACACTCTGATGGAAACCACTTGTGATTCTCTTTGTAAAATTCTACTCTCTTCTCTGGTTTCACTAATTCTTCTATGGATGGCGACGAAGTACATATATATGCAGAATCTGTGTCCATTTCAGCATATTCGAAATCTTGGCGGTTGATAAAAGTATCGATGACATCATAATAGAACTGAAGCATCCGGAGTTTCGCATATTGGAAAACAAAGAATCCGATGTGAAGTGGCAGATCCAACTTGATGGTCTTCTTGTTGAGTTCGACTTCATATAATGTATCATCTAATGGATTCAAGGCTCTGAAGGACATGTCATTTACAGCTTTGGTAACTTCTTCGTCGTCGCAATAGCACACACGTCGATGCTTCTCTTTGTTGGTGACGGTTTTGCCATATCCAGAATTTCCCAACAGCTTCATGGTGTCGGCAACGATCGACTTGTCAGGGTCAACATCTCCTTGTCTTCTTGCTTCAGATACTTCATCTCCAAATTTTTCAAAACATCTTCTTGGTTTATATTGGATAACTTAATAGACGTGATCAACTTCAATAGCATGCTGGAGGTACCACTGCAGTAAAGGGTTGCAAACAACATTTTTTTCTGCTCCATAGCTTCCGATCAAACTTCTACGGGGTTTCTTCATGATTCCATTCTTCTCGGCAAAGGCCTTCATGTGTTCACCAATATCATCTATGGAAATATCTGTATTCTTGAAGATAGGTGTCATCTCTTCAAAGTACTCTTTCAGGTGATCTGGTACATGTATATCACATTCGACTAAACCAAACAGTTCACCGGACTTCACTTTGTTCAGTATTTCTTCCTCTGTCATCGCACCATCTATTTTGTCTGAAAAGTTCTCTTTCAGGGAGGCTTTGAGTGTGGCATCGGTCTTCTTCATCTCTCTCCACTCACACTCCCAGATTTCAATAAGTTTATAGCCCAAATCGGTGATGTACTTTGCATTGGTACGGGTGTCTTGTAGCAGTTCTTTCATCGGTTTATCTCTGACTTCATTATGGATGATAGGCAGGCCATTCTTATCTTTCATGCAGGTATGTCCGTGCCAGAAGCAGCCATGGAACTGGTATACAGTCTGTGTCTCTTTGCACCAACCATCAACAGGCAACTGTCTTCGACCAATCATTTTTTCAGCTCCGTTAAACTGATGTCTGATGTGGATGTCATCTCTCATGGATAAAAACTCTAACCATTGTTCAGCCATTTTACCATACTTCACTGGATGTTCTGGTTTAAACTGGTTTTCTTCACGACGTCTAATACTCCAACCCGTTGGCATCTCTTGCATTAGGCACCAAAGATATAATGCATTCGCATCAAAGCCTATAACACTTCCACATGGTTTTGCTTCTTTGCCATATTTTGTTTCTCTGATTCGGGTAACATCTTTCTCGTGGTATCGGTTGAAGATAATTGAAGGTCCACCAACGATATTATCTTTCACCAAGTGATGCAGGTCTTTATTCTTCTGGTTAAATAATGTGAAGTAAGTGTCATCATTCATGGTCTGGAACAGGTATTTCAACGTGAGGCCTGGAACACTGATACCATCTTTAAACATGTCGATGTGGCGTTCTTGGTAGAAAGTAAACTGCTTGTCAACTGCTTCAAGGAAGGGTTTTACATCTCGGTTATTATACCAGATCAGAAAATCACGGAAAGTTGTCATCTCCAGGTCGTTCCATACATGCTGGCAGTACTGGTATTCTTCATTGGATATATTTCCTTTCTTGAGAGAACTGTAGAAGGCTTCATGGTCTGGTAGGTGGTCTTGATCCAATTTGTTCAAGCTGTCGATCCATTCATATGGTAAAAATCCCTTTGTCACGGAGCAGCCAAAAGCTTTCAAAAACTTGTCATAGCTGAATCCTGGAGCGAGGTATTTGCAAATATCAACAAACTTGAAAGATTCTGTCGAGACGCACATGTAGTTATTCGATTTCTTCACTGCAAACTTGAGTGGATTCTGTCTCTTCAGGTATGTCATCAGTTCACGCTTGACTACATTCATATCATATTTTCCAGAGTTGAATCCGATGACGGGCATCTCTTGCAGGTAGTCTTGAAATTTCTTCTCCAATTTTTGTAAAGGGTGCATCTTGGATGCATCTTCTCCAGTAGCTCTGGCTTCCGCTTCCAGCGTTTCATCAATTTTCTGTCTCAGTTTAAACAAGGTCCAAGCATGATAGGTCTGCATCAGTTGGTGGCAATGAGATGAAATAGCTGTGAGGTATGTCATCATTTCTTCAACAAGTTCTTGAGAATTTCCATTTGTAATAAAACATTTCGGTTCTTGGTATTCTGGAACATTACTACATATGCTCACACTCAATGGTCGGGGTTCTGCTTCCCATATCAGTTTATCACTGTCAGCAGGTAGACTGGATTTGACAAAGTAACTTTCAAAATCAAACGTTGCACGGTATGGATAAAACTTCTTCTCTTCAGATACTTCTATACCTTCATCTTCTAACAGATCAAATACGGACTGGGATGGATGGTATACACCGCCAACATACTGGTAATTGACTTCATCTGTACAGGTTTTCTCGTGACGATTGAGTCTGTAAACCTTTTTCCATAATTTGCCGCATTTGCGGCATTCAAAGGATTTGCAGTATTGGTCTATATCGATGATGTAGCTAAAATGGTTCTTGTAAACGTTCACATACATGGTATCTTCATACTTTCTGTGAGATCTCTGTACTAATTTGGCAACAATTTGGTCATCATCATTCTTGACAAGTTCATATACTTGGATATTTACTTCAAAACATTTCACCAAGTCAGGTAATTCGGCTAAAGTTACTCCACGGAATTCATTCTTTGGCTTCTCTGTATACTTGTTGTGCATGGCATCTGTTGTATAGTTGAGGTTGTGTGCTGTGGAACCACTCCATAAAGCTAAACAGCGGAAAATACACAGGTTGTCTTCGTAGGTAAAATGGCGATGTTTATCTTTCACCAAAGCATTTACTGCTTTGTTCTGGAGAATGTAGTCAGGAAGATCTTCTGCCATTCCAATTGGTGGTCTTTCAGCTTAATCACATAAAATGTGACGTTGGTAACTCTCTCAACAAGCCATTTGGTGTTGGGTCGTTTTAATTTGGCCCATTCCAGGATATCTTCTTCCATGACATCATCAAGGAATTCTTCAAATCTTCTTGGCAGCATACAAGTTGTGGAACATCAAGTACCCGGGCGTTGTTTTGTGATGGATGGTAATACTTCAGTTCATTCGTTTCATTGTGTCGCAGGATAAAACCAAAACTCAGATTAATTTTAAATCTTAGCTGTTGTGGCAGAAATATGGTAGTCATCAATTCATCAGTCATCATCTTCAGGTTCACATCGTTGATCCGGTAGTTATATTGGTCTTGGACTCTTCTGTTCATCATGTGGCGAGTTCTAATAGAACTCCAGTTATCTTCGTACACGGTCAATATCTCACCTGGCTCTTCTTCAGACATCATATTCTTTTCAAACTCCATTGGGTCAACATCATAATGGGTGGACGTCGTGGTCCGTGGTTGTTTAGGTGGTCCTCTCTTCGGTTCATCAGTCTTCCTTTTAGATGGTACAGGAACTGATCGGTGGGCAACGCTCTTGTGTCGATTAAAATAGAGTAGTTGGTTGAACTCCTGGCCGCATTCCATACATGTATATATCTCCAAACATGTCATCAGGTGTTGATCCAGCTTCTGCTTGGAAGCATAACTTTTGTTACAGTTGGTACAATCGAAAGACTTCTTATCTTCGGCGGCGTGCTGGGTGCGTACATGGCGATTCCGGTTCCGACGGTCCGTAAAGGTCTTTCCACACTCTTCACAGGCGTAGACATCAGTTCTGGTAACGGCAGTAGCAGCTTCAGACATCTTCATAAATTTTTTGCAAAGGCAAAATTGCTATAGAAAACTCTCTAGCGATGTGTTCAGTTCGAAGGATCGAAACAGAATGACGCGACGTTATTCTTCTCCGGAATTTATTTCGACGTGACGGACGTTTTTGAAAACGTCACGACGTCACAACGTTTTATCATCGATATTTTCATTCTCGATGGGCGTTTGTGTTTGTTTCCTATAGGATTATAGGTTAAAGTTGGGAAATTTAGAAAATTAGTATAGAAAGTAATGGGAAAGAAACACAATGGGAATCCAGAAATCTGATTGGTGGATTAACTTCACTCTGATTGGTCAGTGTAAAAACATCTTGATCCTCATTAATTTTATTATTTAAAATCGTGTAGTTAGGGGGGTCATTTAAAGAAATTTCTAAATATAGACACTAACAATTAGTTAGGGGGTCAGTTAAGGATGTTACTAAAAATAGAGCGTAGGAATTTATAAAAATATAGTTCCAAGTAGAAGCAGAGGATTTCTGAGTAAATTTGTCCTATAACACTACGTGCTACTCTTAATAAGGAAATAAAACGTCATGGGATCCAAAAAAAAAAATGGGAACATTACTCCACTTCAAACGAACACACCCCCTCGGTATTACGTGCTACTCTTAATAGGGAAATAACACGTCATGGGATCCAAAAAAAGGGATTCTTAAAGAATTCGAAACAATACAACTTGACGGGTTTATTTGGGTAATTAAATGAGGATTCTGGGAAAATCCGAACCAGAAAATTACTCCACTTCAGTCGAATGCACCCCTTGCACCCTCACGGTACTATAGCACTATGTGTTAAACCGATAAAATGGGGAAATAAAGTCAATTTCGGTGATTTCGGGTGGATTTTGGTGATTTGGAGAGATTGTCGGGTTGTTTGTGGTAATCAGAGTTACTCCGATTCAATCGAACACACCCTCCGAACATACCCCGTCTTATTGCAGAACATTTGGGTAACATAGCAATCACGTGCTACCATAGAAACCAAGATGGCGGCCTCCAGTATACAAAATGGACGACGGAAACACGTATCACCCTAACAACACGCGCTGCGCATGCGCACTCACATCACGTATCACTATGGAGATGACGCCACCACATGGCCGCTCACGCGGGTTACCATAACAACACAACATGGCGCCACTACGTCACGTGGCATGACGTCACTTCCGGGGTCATCCACCGGGGTCATCCAACCTGTCCCTCAAAAGCCCCTGACATACTACTTTCATGTACCATTTATGTCCTATCCATGATTAACGATATCGCCCCTTGAAAGTATAAAGGTGCCATTTAAATTTCTACAGAAAATCATTTGCAAAACTGTCAATGAGATCATTAGAACATCTGATGAAATAATAACGCTCTAAATGTAACAACCTATACTTTTTAACAAATTCCTGATGAATATTAGGCCCTAAGAATTCTGTTTCTCAGATTATTCTGCGCCAAAAGAGTTAAAGTCGTAACTAGAAACATAATTCTAGAAAAGACCATTATAAACGTTTTATATTACTGGAGCCTATTAAAGATTTAAGCTTATTGTCAAATCCACGCTTATTCTATTTGTAGTATCTTCGGACACGAAACATGGAATAAATATTTTTGTACTAAATCTTTGTATGAGACAACGTAACCTACAATGAGAAAAATTAACACTTTTTGTTCCATTTTTAGGATGCTTTTAAGATGCGTCAGTGCCATAGAGGGTGACTCCATGTCGCTAAAAATAACTACATATTGTGGACAAATTTCAAGCAAAGGAAAACACCCTGCCCTTGGATACAAAGTTGGGGGTGGGGGTGGGGGTGAAAGCTTATCACATATAGAACACACAGGAATCTTTCACACATATATTTTCAAAGGTTTTTATGCTTTAGAACACATACATACAGTTAAAACTAGAAGTCCTGTCATGACATGCGTACAAATAGCACGTCGATCTGCACGTTCATCTACGCGTTATGACCATAGTAAAGCTACCCAATTCTGTACATATGGCCTGTGCACACGCAATGTTTCAGCCAATGGACCTCCTGGTAACCTGGAGGTCCATTGACAGAAACATTGCCTGTATTTTCTATGAGTAATCAGGAGAACCTGCCGTGCTTTGGATGCCATTCGACATGGCAATTGTGCGCAAATCCTACGCGCAATTAAGCCCAGATAAGCGGACAGTTCGTGACAGGTTTTAACTGTAAGAAACGAATGCTGAAAAACTCAAGCTTGTGTGGTCAGAATTTCGAAAATTCTGCTGCACACACGTCGTTCTACTGGGAAATGACGATGCACTATAACAGTTGAGTATTAGTTTTCTGAATACATTCTCATAAAACCTGAACCTAGACCCTTCCTTGTGATGTGTTTGGCAGCCGAAACAGTCAGCCATGTTTTCGGTTTGAAAAGTCAAAACATTGAAGACAGTGGATGGGTTGTCGGGAGGCTCACGCTTTCTGTTTCAGTATCACGTGATTTTTCCACACACGATGATTCCAATGATGTCATTCATCGTTCATCCAATCCTTTTATATTGGTTTCGTGTCCTGTGTTTTTATTGATATTCTTTCACCATCAGTCTTGTCAAGTTTTCGTTGTCTCTACCGATGGTCCTGACATCAGGTAAGACTCCCGAGTGGGACAAATAGACGTATGTACAGTTCGGCGCTTAGGCCAATCGGCACCTGCAAAGTGGAATGTTCGGTGTCTGTGGTTGCACAGTTTGGTATATCTGTACTCTATATAACACTTTAGTATCGTCAACTGGCACTTGTATTTGGCAATAGGACCCCACTCTCCAATGAAAAGGACAGTGATAAACCATTGTTATTTGAATATTTCACTGCACGCGTGCCTGCATAAATATGTAATGTGGGTGATAACAGTTGACAGCTGAAACATCGCAGCCTTCCCACTAAAAACTAAAGTGTTAAAACTGACACTTTCAAGGTGTCAAATCCATTCTAACTCTTAGGGTTTGATTTTAACACTCAAAGTGCAATGCTTTAAGCACTTAGACATTACAATCGTTAGACACCTGAAACTTGAATAGATGGCACTTCCCATGTGTGTAGTATTGGTGGTTCTTCCAGAATTGTCCATAATTTGATTTGCGCTTGGTGGGTACATAATTAAAAGGACACAACGCAGATGACGCGGATCAGGCTCGAGAGTTCGAGTCTGATCCGCGCCATCTTCGTTGTTTCCTTTTAAGTGTAGCGACATTACACTTGTCAAGTGATATTATTGTAACACCTGTAAAAGTTCTGGGATGTCTACACTTGAACAAAGTGCTAGTTCAGCACTTAGTAAGTGTTAAATACAGCAGTTCAAGTGTAGTTTTTAACACTTCAGTTTTTAGCGTGTTACAGCGGCAGCAGGTTGAAGTGCAAATTTGTAAAAGTAACTTCAAAGCAGCGTTGTCCCAACAAAGGGCCTGGAGGCCCTGGTACGGCTGGGGTGGGGGTGGAGTGGGGGTACAGTATTCCCAGACTATAAAGGTAGCATTTTACCCTATGGGTGTGGTGGGGTCTAGACTTCCCGACATTGACTTTAGAATCATCTAAACAAATATGTGGGAAACATTTTTGAATATGGAGCGTAGAACGTGCTCTTTTTAACCCTTTACCCAACGAGTCGCCCGCATCCACCCGCGTAATATGCAAATTCAGCTGTTGAAAAAATATTATTTTTCAAAAAATTTCAACAAAACCATATCATGTGACCCCTCGTTGGAACGAGCTCGACGAGCTTGTTCCAACGAGGGGTCACATGATATGGTTTTGTTGAAAGTTTTTAAAAAATTAAAAAAAATGATATTTAAAATAACAAATTTTCATATCGTCTGCGTTAGGTAAAGGGTTAAGATATTAAAGACGGTAGAATAGATGAATTATTCGAATTCCTTAACCCTTTACCAAACATGAAAAGCAGACGACACTTGCAGGCAAAATTCTTGAACAATTAATTATTTTAATTTTTTGTCTCAAAAACATAGGTTAAGACACCTTTTGGAATGAGCTCGACGAGGGGTCATAACCTATGATTTTGAGACAAAAACATTTAATGCTTGACAACTAACTCCACTGATGTTTACATTGTCTCCAGTGTGAATAACATTACATAGTATTGTTTGGATATAATTTGCTGTATCAGAAAATTTGAGGCTGTGAAAACCCTGTGTCCGACTGGGCCATACTGAAGGGTTCTAGCGACCTAAAAATCATAGGGTGCCGAGAACTTGTGACTATCTGTCAGTATGCCACAAAATCTACGAGATAGGGTAATTCATTTTCGCGTTATCGTGCGGACAAGGAAGTGCTTAGAAGAAAGAAGACGGGAGAAGAAAAAGAAGAAGAAGAAGAAGAAGAAAGAACAAAAGGAAAAAGAAACCTTACAAAAACAATAGTCTGTGTGTTTCACACAGACTAATAACACTGTAAGAAAACTGTAACAGATCTGAGGACAGATTGCAATTATTTTTTGGTGGTTTAACTCTTTACCTAACATGAAAAGTAGACGACACTTGCAAAATAAATTCTTGAATAACTAATGTTTTTCATTTTTTGTCTCAAAAACATAGGTTATGAACCCGCGTTGGAACGAGCTGGACGAGCTCTTTCCAACGAGGGTTCATAACCTATGTCTTTGAGACAAAAATGAAACAATAATGAAAATTAATTGGCGATTTTTGTGAATAGCGCTGGCCGGTTTTGGACGTTACGTTAGGTAAAGGGTTAAGAGCAAAGGATAAACGTTTTGGGAGACTTTTGGATTGTGAACGCGCTCCCTCCCTCCCCAAATTCTCGGATGAAAATGTGTTGGTAAAGATAATGTTGGTCTATAATTTATCCACCACCCTCAAATATGTCTGTAGTCGTTGGGGGATAACGTGCCGCCCCTTCCGTTTGTCACGTCTCTGACACTGTCGCGAATTTAATTTTAGGTGACACCCACAAGTACTAAAATCACAAATCTTTTACACTGCTTTTTTGATACTGCTTAAGAATGATGTAGAAATATGAGATGACAATACGTTACGTTCTGTTTATTTTCAGAACAAAATACATTGTGGCTGATTGATGGATCCTTCAATGCAGCGACGAAGCGCTGGGTTAACCACAAAGGTGAAAACATGACCTTTTTTGAATGGAACCAACCCCCGACTCCAAGATACGGCGTGGATAACTGCATCTATGTGTTTAGGTGTATGTGGTACATCACACCATGCAGTGAACAATTATGGGATGCGAAAACATTATGTGAAGTTGACATGTAAGTTTGTACTCCGTTGCTCGCTTGCCTCGGTCTGGAAGGAAATATAATGTAGATCATCTGTCCTCCTAAAATTACGAAAACAGAATCGTTTCAATTAATGTTTGGTGTTGCAGCTCTAATCATTGTGTATTTGAACACTTTTTTTGCAATATACTCATACATCTATGAGCATGAGTACACCTGGTGTGATTAACAGGCACATTTCTCTAATTTTCTCGACGACGTTGCTGTTATGAAGGGATTAATTGTAAAGCAGACCTCCTTGTCATTTTGAATTTAACCCTTTACTTAACGAATCTGTCACATCCGCCCGCGTAATATGCAAATTCAGCAGTTGAAAAAAATTAGTTTTCAAAAAAATTTCAACAGAACCATATCATGTGACCCCTCGGTGGAACGAGCTCGTCGAGCTCGTTCCAACGAGGGGTCACATAATATAACTTTGTTGAAATGTTTTTAAAAAAATTAAAAAATGATATTTAAAATAATAAATTTTGATATCATCTGCGTTGGGTAAAGGGTTACTTGATTCATCCTTCACATATTGTGTTATTAAAACATATACAATTATGGACAATGCCACAAAACTCCGCTTCATGACTCACGCTAGACCCGGTGGTTTGTTCCCCGAAAACCAATTCCAGTCAGATCATGGCCAGCCAGGCCAATTCTGAAAACGATCCCTTCCAGTTAGATCATCAGCTTGTTTCTCTAAATTTTCTTTTCATTTTGAAACAATTTCAAGGATTGTTTTAGCATTTTATCTTGAGATAATAACATATCGCATAGTGGCATTTTCTGTTTTGTTACCTGCGTTTGTATCGGAATATTGTGAATATCCATGATGGAAACATTTTTCACAGTTTTCACAACAAAGCGAACGTGTGGTGCGACACCAGTTAATTCGTGACAGGTTCGTCAGGTCGTCAGAGTTGTCGTGTTTATAGAGTAGCAGCCATAAAGATATAATTACATTGTTAATGTAGTTATACGTTTTGGGTCCAAATACTCAATTTCCATTGGTCAGTTGGATGAAAACGTCATGACCAAATGTAATTCATTTTCCAATGAATACATTTGGTCTAACTTTGACCCGCATTTACGGTAGAGCACAGTTGACAGAATGTAATTCGGGCGGTGTTTGGGTGGGTTTTTAACTTTTAGCGCCTGTCGCAGTGATCAGTGATTATAGTTTACTGATATGTCAAATAAATTGTTTTGAACATTCCAAGTTTCGTTGCGGAAGACGGCAATTTGACAAATTTGGGTCAATGCCGACAGCCGGCCCTCAACTCAGAGTTGTGGGCTTTGTCTTTTGTTTGAGGGTGGTTTTTCGCCTCGTTCGTTCGTACATGTTTTATTTCGTCTTTCTGCTTTGTTGTTTGGTAAAAAGTAGTTTAAACAGTTACCGAATGTAATTATAAGAATTGAATGCAATTTTTATAATCTTTATTGGAGTATGAACGTGTGGGAATGGGTACAAATTGTATGAATCCCGTCGGGATTCATACATAATTTGTACCCATTCCCACACGTTCATACTCCAATAAAGATTATAAAAATTTCGTTCAATTCTTGTAT
This sequence comes from Pictodentalium vernedei, assembly GCA_031216915.1. NCBI lineage: Eukaryota > Metazoa > Mollusca > Scaphopoda > Dentaliida > Dentaliidae > Pictodentalium > Pictodentalium vernedei. Next base: position 72,676,603 of record CM062297.1, read on the forward strand.
GATTTAAATGGCAAAGTTGCATCCATTAACTGGTAGAGTGCTAGAAGCCCATATTTGGGCTTTACTCTGAGGTGAAGGTACTGCAATTTTAAGGCTTCATACTCAGTAGATGTGCTGTGTGTTATCTTTGAAGTGATATTATTTAGTCTTTAAGGACCTGGCTTGTTACCATTTATGGAAAGTGCTTGTAGGCACTCTCCCATAAATTGTAACAAGGCAAAGATATGTGAACAAATTTTGATGGCCAAAAATAATTTAGCACTCAACCAGTTAAGTTTGAAGAGAATAATTTCAATGCTGAAACTCTTCTTTGCTTTTTGTCTAAACGATCATATAAATATGGGTGTTCTGGAAATAGTTTTGATCTCTTATCAATAAAATCATACCAATATGGAGGTGACTGGAAGAAGCATCTTCAACTTGTCGCAGCAATATTTCATATGATTTATTTGACAAAGTTACCTCCAATAATTGTGCTGGGAATAATTTCAGTTCTAAACCTCTGTTTCTTTGTAAACAAAATCATACAAATACGGGGTAATTCAGACAAGTTCAAGGAGCATGTTCCGATAACAGCCACATTTCTATTGTTTCTTTGGCAAAGTTGCATCTCTTAATTTTGCTGGGAATAATTATACATACTGTTGGTGTTGCAGCTCTTCTCATTGTGTATTTGAACACTTTTTTGCAATATACTCATACATCTATGAGCATGAGTATACCTGGTGTGATTAACAGACACATTTCTCTGATTTTCTCGACGACGTTGCTGTTATGAAGGGATTAATTGTAAAGCTGACCTCCTTGTCATTTTGCATTTAACCCTTTACTTAACGAATCGGTCGCATCCGCCCGCGTAATATGCAAATTCAGCAGTTGAAAAAAAGTAGTTGAAAATTTTTTTCAACAGAACCATATCATGTGACCCCTTGTTGGAACGAGCTCGTTCCCGCGAGGGGTCACATGATATTGCTTTGTTGAAATTTTTTGAAAAAAATAAAAAAAAATGATGTTTAAAATAATAAATTTTGATATCGTCTGCGTTGGGAAAAGGGTTAATTGATTCATCCTTCACATATTGTGTTATTAAAATATAAAAACGCAACTACAGTTTAGACAACAAGGTTAATTTTTTTAACTACAATCAATTAACAACTGAATAAAAATAATCGATGTAATGTTGCCAAAAAAGCAATGTGTTCTTTAATAAAGAAAATCAGAGGAAACAAGTTGCCATTAGACATAGTGTTAGAAATATATGAGACATCCATTGTCCCTGTTTTGCTTTATGGCTGCGAAACTTGAGGAAGTGAAAACATCTTAGGAGTAGAAAAACTAGAGGGACGGTTCTTGAAATTTAACCTAAAATTAAAATGTCAACGCCCAAATGCTTTTTATATGGTGAATTAGGTCTTATGCCGAATGTTATCAAAATAAAATTGAGGTGTCTAAATTTTTGGGCGAAATTTGTGATTGGAGAGGGCAATAAAATTTCATCCTCCTAATATAAGGTATTATACTGGAACCACTCCCAAGGTTTATACATCCATCAATGGCTAAAATACATTTCGTCCACTTTAGACAGTTTTGGAATGTTAAATGTTTGGATTAACCAATTCATTCCAAACAATAGTTTATTTAATGAACTCACTAAACAAAGGCTCAGTGATATATATATCCAAGAATGGGGGGAAACGTTAGGTACGTCAAATAAATATAAAGTTTTATAATGTTATAAAAACACAATTCTGTTTTAAAAATTATTTAAAGACCCTCCCACAACATTTGGCAACAACACTACTAAAATTTAGGGCTAAAAATCACCGTCTTCCAATAAAAGTTGGAAGCTGGACATCCCAAGATCCGTCACAAAGAAAATGTAATTTGTGTAATTCAGATATAGGCGATGAATTCCATTATATTCTTGTTTGTAATCAACTCAAAAATGTACGCCACAAATATTTAAAAGCCTATTTCGAAACACACCCGAATATGCGCAAACTTCACCCACTCTTTACATGTGAAAACACTAAATCCATTATGAATTTGGCCAAATATATTAGGGTCCTGCGAATATTCGAGATTCGATTCGATATCGATACCATACGTATGCTTCGAGATCGATCCCGAATCAGTCTCAGGATTCGATTTTTTCGAATCTCTCGTACTAACTTCAATTTGTTACATTTCCAACAAAAATAGGATAAAACTGTCATTAGAAAATTCATTCATGTAGGCTCAATTCCTATTTATTTGAGTAACTGACAATGTTTAATTGTTAGGTAAGGTGTGAATTGGGCCCAGAACATTATCCATAGTTTTGGTTTTTGAAGGCTTAACTTGTTACTATTCACGTTCTTAAGAACGTGAATAGTAACAAGTTAGGCCTTCAAAAACTAAAACTATGGACAATAGGCCTAGCTGTTTCAGCGACGGTGCTACAGATAATATTTAGTTATTGGTGTTTAAAGTGTTCACTCCGTCGCGTAAGGGTCATCACAGTGTTCCGTAACTTCTGTTTGATACAATATGAAATAACTTGTCTTTTAAGATTCGATTCGGGATTCGATTCGATGTCGATATCAGAGACACGATTCGATTCGAGATTCGATTCGAAAAGAAATTTGTGATTCGCAGATCCCTGAAATATATAAAGGAAATTCAAAAAATCATAAACCTTTCTCACAGCTAATTGCCTACCTGTATTTTCCTAAACCAAGATTTTCATCTGGTTGCCTAGTTTGCACCAAGAAGATGACAAAAGAATATGCCTAAACGAGAAACATATATTTAGAAACGTCTAGCATTTTTACTTGTTTTGTATGATATTTATAACTTTATCCAACATTACATGGGAACACGTTCTGAAATAAACTTCAAACAATGGCGATTTTGTATGACGGCGGATTTTAGGCAGGATCCGTAAATAGACTGGCAATGTTCTTTAGATGCTCATATTCCACCAAGTTTGTTGTCAAATTACCATACACATCATTCGGTGCGCAGACGAAATGTCACAAGACAAATTGTCTCCGGACATAATATCACGAGGCAAAACGTCTCAGGGATATCGTCACATGCACAAAATGGGACAAATATAAAATAACGGATTTGAAATAAAAAAAACTTTTCATCATAATCTTAAATTCTTTTGTGCACAATTATTTTATTATTTTTGTTATTTATTCAACTAAGTTTTAAAAAGGTTATCTCGTTTTTAAATGAATTTTCTTTTTTCACAAAACGCCTACACAAAGACCAACATATACAACTAAGGTTCAATAGTCTGTGTGATGATTATGTCGATGGAATAAGAATGAGGTTTTGAATGGTGTGAGTCACAAAATGAAACTTGTTTGCTAATTCCTAATTAATGTTTATTATATATCCGTCATTGTGTTCGGGGATAAATGAAATAGAATATTTGTGTCGTTATGTCCTGTTATGTTTTGTCAGTGTGACCTCCTGTCTTTGTGAAGTTTTGTCCTGTGACAGTATGTTCTGTGAAACTATGCCCTACATCACATCCTTCGGCTTCCCATTGTTCACTTGGCTTCCCAAGTGAACGGGCGCACTCTAACAGAGGTCCTAATTAATCACCAGAGTAATCAGTGGTAGATTTGTTACCTGCACTGACAATGGCCATCTTGAAGGTGCTGAATGCAACGTACCTTTAAATTGGAATGTCCATATTGAAGGCGATTGCGTCCAGCTTACCATCACGTAGCAACAGGGACTGTCCATGGTGAGTTGTAGCACATTGCGCACTGGTCCACACATGTGAAAGAGAACGTGTACAGGTACGAAGGGACAAGCTGGAGAGACAGACGAGAAAAAGAAGAAAAGAAGAAGTGATGACAACATCACCAAGTCGCGGGAATTCCAGGCGGGTGGAGGAGTGGCTTGAATGGATACTGGGTTTCCAAGGTCGTAAGATAAATTTGTCATCACCGCTATGTGTTGAGGGAGAAACTTATATTACGGCTCAACGGTGTTTCTATTATGTATCGCGACTCGCCCTAAAGGTCTAGCCGCGATACCTAATACGAAAACCATTTCGGCTTGATACACGTTTCTCGATCAACACAAAGTATTGATAACATATATTTATGTAAACGTAAGAAATGTAGAGTTGGAATATCATAATAAGAGTGTTGGTATGTTGCAGGCATGTCAAAGTACCGTCGGTAGCAACATCACCGGTGCCGGGACGGGACAAAGCCTGTCCCGCCGAAACCGGTACCGAAACAAATCAACAATTGGATGACATATCGCAATCAGGTGGGAGAAATTCACATTTAACCCGGCCCAGTTCCGAAGGTCGCAAGACAAACATGGCATCGTGCCAATTATTCTGCGGCGACATCAAAGTAATCATAAAGCACGAAGATCGTGCTTTATGATTACTTTGATGTCACCACAGAATAATTCCGATGGCTCATTGTGTTTAATGCGACGTTTGAAAAGTCAAAATGGTCGGCCTTATCGTGGTCGTGGTGCAGACAGAACATGCACATGAAGAGTTTTTTGATATGTTAATTCAAAAATAATGTAAAAGTACGTTATGCAAGTGTGCCATACACGATTATTAACCTGTTTACCCTCGTTCATTTAGGAATTTCTCGATAAAATTGGTTTGTACCGGTACCGGCGGGACAAACGCTTCAGTGCCGGTACCGGTTCGAGCATGAGGGAACAGGCGCTACCAGTACCGGTTCAAGTGCCGGGTGACATGCCTGTTATGTTGGTCTAGCTAGAATTGTCACTCAGTATATCATGTTGGACTAATTGGAATCGGTTTAGCTGGAAGTAGTAAAATACACAGGATATTGTGAGTTACAGAACTATGCTGCAACAGAACAGATCTTAGTCCATAGATACCAGGCAACAAATTGACACATCAAGTCGATAATATAGACTTATTTATTCCTAATACATGCATTTTTAAAAATACTACCGTGTCTGTAGTGTATGCAATAAATACTGGGCGATTAGGGGTGTGAGTCCACATCGAGTACCCTGGGAAGTGAAGCAGTGCTTGTTTACTGCGGTAAACAAACTACGTTTTTTCTGTGGGAAGTGAAGCAGTGCTTGTTTACAAGCTACGTTTTTCTATGGAAAGTGAAGCAGTGCTTGTTTACTGCGCTAAACAAGCTACGTTTTTCTATGGGAAGTGAAGCAGTGCTTGTTTACTGCGCTAAACAAGCTACGTTTTTCTGTGGGAAGTGAAGCAGTGCTTGTTTCCTGCGCTAAACAAGCTACGTTTTTCTGTGGGAAGTGAAGCCATGCATGTTTACTGTGCTAAACAAACTACGTTTTTCTGTGGGAAGTGAAGCAGTGCTTGTTTACTGCGGTAAACAAGCTACGTTTTTGTGCGGGAAGTGAAGGAGTGCTTGTTTACTGCGGTAAACAAGCTAAGTTTTTCTGTGGGAAGTGAAGGAGTGCCTGTTTACTGCGGTAAACAAGCTACGTTTTTCTGTGGGAAGTGAAGCAGTGCTTGTTTACTGCGGTACACAAGCTACGTTTTTCTGTGGGAAGTGAAGCACTGCTTGTTTACTGCGGTAAACAAGCTACGTTTTTCTGTGGGGAGTGAAGCAGTGCTTGTTTACTGCGCTAACCAAGCTACCCTTGTCTGTGGGAAGTGAAGCAGTGTTTGTTTACTGCGCTAAACAAGCTACCCTTTTCTATGGGAAGTGAAGCAGTGCTTGTTTACTGCGCTAAACAAGCTACCTTTTTTCTGTGGGAAGTGAAGCAGTGTGTGTTTACTGCGATAAACAAGCTACCTTTCTCTGTAGGAAGGGAAGCAGTGCTTGTTTACTGTGGTAAACAAGCTACGTTTTTCTGTGAGAAGTGAAGCAGTGCCTGTTTACTTCGGAAAACAAGCTACGTTCGTCTATGGGAAGTGAAGCGGTACTTGTTTACTGCGGTAAACAAGCTATGTTTTTCTGTGGGAAGTGAAGCAGTGTTTGTTTACTGTGTTAAACCAGCTCCGTGCCACTGGTAAAATAGGACCTTGTCACCAATGCTTGGGATGGAAGTCCTCTAAAATGTGCAAAATGGGCATAAACTTTTGAGCACTAAAGTTATTATATTAGTTTGTAAGAATAATTTCATAATAAATATTAGCATGTATTATATAGTGGTTTTTAGTTATTCACTTCAAGCTTTTCTTTTGATTCCCTATAAAGTGAATACATAAATATAGTGCTGATTCCACTCGATTCCAACAAACCATAACTTTTTAAGTAACAGTTAACAGACTTGCACCCATAATAACACCCTTTCCTTTACAAGAATAGGTTAACAATATCTACAAACACGTGTGAACGTGTAGGTGCAAGTTTTGGTTGAGTGTTTGCTCGTTTATCGCAATATTTTATTGTGCTGAAGTGATCCAGTTTTATTACACACCCGTTCCATGAAATCCCCATTTACAGCAACACTAAACCACGCGGAAAAAAAAAATCTGTTCCGTATATATGTGCGGAACGGAAATCATAAACGGACTATTTATAAATAGAAGCGAAATTTCACTAGAATTGCCTACAAATTGTGCAACGCAATTACGATTTGAATCCTTAGCAATAGCTAGAAATCTTCCCCTGATTTCCAATGTGTTCTATGTGCCAATAGGCACATAGAACTCATTGGAACTCAGGGGACGAAAAAGTAACACGGGTTCCCCTCGAAAATTTGGTTGGCGATAAAATGTGTTTTTTTTGTTGATTTGTCAAATGAATTGCCGAGTGTCCTTCTAATAATTGTTTTATAGACGTGAAGGCGTGTAATGAACGCAGAACGACACATTCGTGTGAATGGGTTAATCGATATGGCACTTGTACCATCACGGAAGGATAAAACTCGAGGCCTGTGAGTGTCGTTCTGTGTATGTATTGCACAGTTGGAATCTCGACACATACAATACGTGGAGAATGGATTGTAACTTAATCACCCGCGGAGTGGAGTTATTATCCAAGCTATGACTTTCAAATTGTGCACATCTCGACAAAAAACACAAGCAATGTTTCAGCCAATGGACCTCTGGGTTTAACCCGGAGGTCCACTGGCAGAAATTCTGCTTGTGCTAGTTATGATTTTCAACAAACTTGTAATTATTTCTTAGGTGGAATCTCCTCTCTGCGGGTGATTTAGTGATAAGACACTTTCCACGGACTGTATGTATGTTCATCTGCTAACATCGGAATTTTAGGGTGTTTCCATGTCAAAGTCTCAGTACTTTCTTTTATTACACCTCTAACGTCTAATTATAATATGAATCGGTAAAAAAAATAAATTGCGTTCTCCCCTCACAAGTGAGATCAAACACCTCGGTGATTAACATTTCGCGTGAACTTGAAATTTACAAATGAATTTTCACAAGCGCAAAACAAAAGTTGTTCACGCTCCACTAGTGAGTATAACAAGACGCGGCAGATCACGATGGAATGCCAAAATGTATTAATGCGTTTCACTGTTTCAGAATTAAGTTGTTGAATTATTTCAATTCAATGTTGAAGAATTATTATTGAAGCGAAAATGAAGTAGAAATTTCATTCTACTGAATTTATTTGTGGCTAAAAATTACGTAATTTCGCCAACAATCCCGGAAACTATTTTGTGTGGATGTACACAGCATCCGATGTGATCTGTGTCAGCGGAAACAGCGATCAGCTGATTGTGTAAACAGATTTGTTGCGTGGTATGGGCGTCGGTTTGGATCGTTTCAGTTGAAGCTTCAAATGAAACGGGTATAATGAAAAGAAAAATCAAATGTTTTCTTGTGAATATCGGGATTAATCCCATTCCTGAGTGAGAGAATTTGTATTTCACTCGCAGCAAGCTGCTCGTGAAAATACGAATTCTCTCCCTCACTCATGAGATAAATCCCGGTATTCACAAGAAAACATTTGATATCCTCGATTTACCTCATTTTATTATATGACCTCCTTATCCAGACAACGGAAAAACTGTTCTCCTCGGGACGGAACACAACTGATGGAAACATGTTCATCGTTATGGAACGACAGAATCAATACGGTGGTAACTCAGGATTCATGCAGTCAAGGACTGATAAAATGCAAGGCTATTTTATATTTCAACGTTTTTCAAGGAACTTTCAATAACCACATTCAATGATTGTGATTGTGAATGCCCTGTCTTCAGTTGTCCTAACTAGGATCTCCGGCTATTGCCCCATCCTCCCAATTCCCTACAAAGGAGATGAGAGGACGGTCCAAATTAGGACTACATGTGTATGTCTTCACGAACTCTGGCATATATGGAGATTATTACCATTATGTGGATGTACAAAATATGTATCCGAGTCGAGCTCCAGGTTCTAAGGGCAGATCAAGACGATATAAAAAACACGATTGTGCCATGACCGTCGAGAAGTAAGTTTTGTGCTGAGTATTTGTAAAAGGCGAAACGGGAGGATGAAGAGAGTTTCGCAGTTTTTCGTAAACGATATACGTTAATTTCTTTTTCGACTGGTATGTGTACTTTAGTAGTATGTCTCGCATGATTCACCCTCATCACGCAGGATCGCATGTTTTACGTCATAGTCACATGGTTCAGAGGCGCCATGTTGAGGAGTCGTGATAACCCGCGTTAGCACCCATGTTATAACGTCATTGACAGTGATACGTGAAAATTATCGAAGAGCCGAAAGGCGTCAATTTTTGGTAATCTGGTTTATGTTCCATGATCATGGATAATTTCCAAAACCCCTTTACCCAACGCAGACGATAACAAAATTTATTATTTTAAATATCATTTTTTATTTTTCTGCAAAAAATTCAACAAAACCATATCATGTGAGTAGTATGTCTCGCACGTGTCACCTCACATTTGGATGACCCCGGTGGATGACCCCGGAAGTGACGTTATGTCACGTGACCTAGTGGCGCCATGTTGTGTTGTCATGGTAACCCGCCTGAGCGGCCATGTTGTGATGTCATCTCCATAGTGATGCGTGGTGTTAGTGCGCATGCGTAGCGCGTGTTGTTAGGGTGATATGTGTTTCCGTCGTCCATTTTGTATACTGGAGGCCGCCATCTTGGTTTCTATGGTAGCACGTGATTGCTATGTTACCCAAAGGCCTACAACAAGACAGGGGTATGTTCGGAGGGTGTGTTCGATTGAATCGGAGTAAATCTAATTACCACAAACAACCCTACAAGTTTTAATATTTTGAATTCTTTCAGAATATACGAAATGAGATAATAACAAGAGTGATGTCACGTATGCTTAGACACAAAATAGTTGGAGTCATTTTTTGTTAACCGATTACCTAACGAATCATACGAATCTGCCATATCTGCACTCGTGATATACAAAATTTGCTATTCAAATTTTATTTTTTCATTTCTCTACTCCAAAACATACCTCATTACCTATTAATGGAACAAGCTTGATGAGCTTGTTCCAATAAGGACTAATAAGCCATGGCTAGAACAGTGCCACCGAGAGAAAATACGGGCCCCGGGGGGATCAATTAGATGTTACCACCTGGGCCCCCTCCCCTTGTTTCAAACCCAACTTACCAGGACCCATGAAAATATTCACCCCTCCCCCGACCGATATCTATTATGATTCAATTGCCTCTCAGAGACTAGATTGGGTTACAGTAAATTATGTATGTCCAGTTCTCAGAACTGACCAGGAATATCGAAGCGGGACGTCTATATAACCGAATTACAGAATAGCATATTGTGGGCGGATCGACCCACGATATATCTAATAACTTCTTGAAAGGAATATATGCTTACTAGTGAATTTGGGAGCCAGCGGCCCGCCTGTCGATTCACACACGGTGGACATTGAAAAAAGCTCCCAAACTAGCTGTCTCGGGCGGCGCGGCCTCGTCCTCGCGGCCCCCGGGGTTACTACCCCCCCCCCTCTTGACGGGCCTGGGTTAGAAGTAAAAAGTGAAGAAATCTGATTTTCAGAAGAATAGTTTGTACTGTTGGCATCAACTTGTGTTAGGTAAAGGATAAAGATTTAGTACATAAAGCAATGTTGGGCTATAGGAGTAAAATCTCTTTTTTGCATGTAATAACTCCCAATCCTTCAAAATGCATTTTGTGGGGGAGGGGGGGGGGGGGGTGGGGCTGGGTGTGGGGGGGTTGTGGTGGTGTGTTATAGTAGTCAATTTTGGTTTGTTTGCATTTATTAACTCCAAATCCTTCAAAATATTTGTTATGCAAAGGTGGTGTGTAATGAACGACGACCGGGGTGGGGTGGGGCGGGGGAGGGGGGGGGGGGGCTTGTCTGGATTTTTAATCCAAAACTTTATAGGCAAAACTGTCAAAATGCATTTTTGACGAAAGGAAAACAAAAAAGTGCCTAAATGGCCCGGGGGAGGGGGTGGGTGGTTACGTGAGTTTAAACAAGAGGCCCCACTGGGCCTGAAACACTCATCTTGAACAGAACACAATATAAACAGACCAAGAATGAGTCTACAATTAGCAGTCCATCTCCATATCATACACTGTCAATCCTAGAGTCCCTTAGGAGTGACAAAAATGATTCGGGTATCATGCCTTTTCTCCATTTGATCATAATGTAAAATGTAGAGCTCCCTTATGAACCCACTTGATACAATCTATGAGGATTAATCTTAGTTACACACCTCTAGACGGTACTGAATACAAATTTTTTAATTCTTCAGCAACATGGCCACTTCCGGCTCCCATGGGGAGCCCAAATTTATATTAACCCAGGCTCTCGATTTGAACACAGCTGAATCTGACTTCCCCAGAGATGTTGTGTACCAAATATGACAGCATTCTGACCTATGGATCTGAAGAAGAGAAATTTTAAAAGAAATTTCTTCATATTGCACTAAGTTAAAATTTGGTCTACCATAGCGAGCCCATATATTAACCTATGGATCCGATTTGAACAAATTTGAATCTAGCCCCCCTAGAGATGTTGTATACCAAATATGAAAGCATTCTGACTAATGAATCTGAGGAAGAAGTTTTTTGAAGAAATTCCCTCATATTATTTATTTATTTATATTTATTGGTGTTTAAGGTCACATATGTTCCTTATATTGTATTAAGTTAAGTTTCAGGTTCCCATATGGCGCCAAAATATTAACCCAGGAACTTGAATTGAACAAACTTGAATCTGCCCCCCCCCCCCCTCCCTGGAGATGTTGTATACCAAATATGAAAGCATTCCGACTGGTGGATCTGAAGAAGAAGATTTTTAAAGAAATTTCCTCACATCGCACTAAGTAAAAATTTGGGCTACCATATCGACCCCAATTATATACCTATTTGAACAAAACTTGAATCTGACCCCTCTAGAGATGTTGCATAACAAAGATGATAGCATTCTTACTGGTGGATCTGAAGAATATGACTTTTTAAAATTATTTCCCATATTGAACAAAGTTAATATTTGGCTTCCGTAGGAAGCCCAAATATTAACCTAGGGACTTGGTTTGAGCAATTTTGAATCTGACCCTCATAACAATGATGTATACCAAACATTAAAAGATTCTGACTGGTGGTTCTGAAGAAGAAGATTTTTAAAGAATATTCCCATTATTACCCTATGTTAAAAATTTGGGCTCCTGTATTGAGCCCAAATATGAACCAATGGGCTTTATTTTAACAAACTTGTATCTGACCCCCCTATGAATGCTGTATACCGAATATCAAGAGATTCTGATGATTGGTTCTGGAAAAAGATTTTGAAAAATGTTTGCAAATATGCTGACTAAGCATTTTTTCGATACCCATTAAAGAACACCCTAACATTACCGATGGCAATTCCCCCCCCCCCCCCCCCCCCCCATTCAATTCTACTTGTCCTAAGGATACTTCATACCAAATAGCAGCTCTTTGTTCCAGGTGCATTGGGAAATATGGGCGTTTGAAAATATTTCTATTTTTAGCTCCCAGGGATCCCATAGGGATGTGGATTTTTTTTTTTTGCATGAGTCAAGTACTTATGACCCAATAATACCACATACCAAATTTGGTTCAAACTGGACCGTCGCTTCAGAATATAGAAATTTTGGGCGGAGCCAAAAATCTTACCCCTCCCATTACAAAGCCAAATGTTGCTTCATGAACTTTGTTTGAACAAACTTGATTCTACACCTCAAAAGGAAGATTTTAAAAATATTTTGGAGCATTTTCCCCCACTCCCTCCCTATGGGATTGGGCATGTTGAGTTGAACAAAAATGCAATGCCCTTTTGGGCCCATCACACACACAAACGTTCACTTGAATTGGCCCGGTGGCTTTGGAGGAGAAGACCAAAACGTGGTGTTGACGGACGAGGGACGCCGGATGGACAATGGACGGAGAGTGATGACATGAGCTCAGCTTGACTTGGTCAAGATGAGCTAAAAAATGTGGTGACAGTAAATTGTTCAAAATTCATATTGAAGGAAAGGAAAGAAAAGGCCTAAGACTGGGCGAGGACTGGGCAGGGCAATAATTCATTGGATAATTGTGGTCATCAAACTTGACCTAGAGACATGTACTGCAATTAATTGAAATCCGTTGACTTTTGTTTAAGTTATGGCATAAAGAAAGTTCAGACAGATGGAGGGACTGGCGGATGGACTGACAGACAGATGAAGCGAGCTCTGTGCTATATCCCTCTCTTGTGGGAGGGGATAAAAAGTAACAAAGTATATAGTAGAAGGCTAATTTGAAATTTAGAGAAACTAAGTTCGAAAACTGTTGTTAAAAGGGTTAAATTAATGCCAATATTATTTGAAACCACTGTGTACAGTTTCAGTAGACCTTGCCCGATATGAAAAAAAAAGAAATGATGCTGTAACAGAGTGTTTGGAGAATGAAAGGTAGAACCTTGAAAAGCAGAACTTTAATCTGAAACTTTAAGCCGGGAATACTAAGTAAAATTGATTTGCAAAAAAGGGTTAAATATTTCCTGAAACCGATAAAAGAAATCATTGATGTAAATGGAATCATCAAGTTGTATTGACCATGCAAGAATTAGAGTAAGAAAGTATATGGCAAAGTCTAATTTTAAATAGAAAGAAAATGAGTCTGAAAACATGTTTGAAAGGGGTTAAAATCATGCCGACATTAATGAAAATAACTGTAGAAATGTTTAGTAGATAGTAGACATTGTCCCAAATAAGAAACAGCGACATTCCACTTAACTGTTTGAAGAATTAAAGGTGTAATTTTACCCCCCCCCGCCCCCCCCCCCCCCATAAAAAAACTTTAACCAAAAACTTTAACCTGGAAGTTGTAAGTTAAATTGCCATAAAAAAGGGTTAAATATTTCCCAAAATAACATGAAACATAAAAGAAAAAAACATAATGAGATTGATACAATCAATAGTAATATTAATTTAAAAGAAAAGAAAAACCCCAAAACTTTAAGGTTGACTAAAAAACTTTAACCACAAACTTTAACAAAAGCTCCAACTGTTAACAGGCGGACAGACAAAAGACATGACTAAACAGGGAAAAAAAACACTTGAACCTTCAGTAAAAAAACTTGAACCACAAACTTTAACCAAAACTCTAAATGTTAACAGACGGACAGACAGACGGGCAGACGGACGAAAGTCATGACTATAGCCCTCACTGTAAACAGTCGGGCTAAAAATGAAAAATATTCAGCTGCTGTAGTTATAATTTCCTCCAGCAAGTCGGAAAAATAAGATACAGACTATAAGCGATAATCCCTTGATCATCCAGATTATTCACACCAACCGACCATACTGCTGGAAACAATAAGTGCCAGCATATCGAGATGACCCCATTTGAGTCACATTCAGTTAGTCATGGTTCATGAACACTACATAGGAATGATGTTATGAAATTATTCATAACTCTGGTGTCCATGTCAGATGGTTATTAGCATTGGTCTTCCTGATTGCTTCCAATTCTGTCAGCTGTAGACAGACAAGTACTGCCAAACTTCCAAGGGTTGTTGTGTTACTGCAGCTTGAAAGGCAAATTTTATGGAAAAACTCTAAGGAATGGATTTGCACATTAATCAACAACCTTGAACCTAATCCACCTTTGCCCAAATATTAAGCCGGGGACTCAAAATGAACAAACTCAAATCTTACCGCCCCCCCCACCCCCACCTTGCGATACCAAATATGTAAGGAATCTGAGTGGCAGGAACCAAACTGGAACAAATTTAGATCTAACCTCCACCAAATATTAAAGCATTCTAACTGGTGGGTCTGAAGAAAAAGATTTTCAAAGAAATTTTCTCATGTTGCACTGAATTAATTTGAGCTCCCATAACGAGCCCAAATATTAACCCATAGACTTGGCTTAAACAAACATGAATCTGACTCCCCTTAGAGATGCTGTATGTCAAATATGAAAGGATTTTGACTGGTGGATGTGAAGAAATAGATTTTTGAAGAAATTTCCTCGTACTGCACAAAGTTAAACTTTGGGCTTCAATAGATAGACCAAATATTAACCCAGAGACCCAATTCAAACAAACTTCAATCTAACACCACCACCCCCCCCCCCCCCACCATCCCTACTAGAGATGTTGTATTCCAAATATGAAAGCATTCTGAAAGGTGGATCTGAAGGAAATTTTCAAAGAAATTTCCTCATATTGCATTGTTGATATTTGGGTGCCAATAGGGAGCCCAAATATTAACTCAGGGACACGATGTGAACAAACTTGAATCTGCCCCTCCCCCTCCCCTCCCCCTCCCCTCCCCTAGAGATGCTGTACACCAAGTATCAAAATATTCTTATATATGGTTCTGGGGATTTTTTTTTATTTTCGGAAAACAATTTATGGATGCTATCAGAGAAATGCCCCTTTTGGGGACCGCTGTGGGTGTGGCAACTTTATTTGAACAAATTGGAATTCAGATATGACAAGAAACATGAATATCAAATTTGGTTCAATTCGGCCCAGTTGTTTATGAGGAGTGGTTGATAATGTAAAGTTCACGCCAGACAGATGGACAGATGGTCGACAGACAGAAAGTCATCACCTAAGCGCCCCCTGACTTTCAGACAGGTTATCTAAAAATAAACAATATTCATCAAGCTTAATAATTATGGATGTTATTGGAACCGGTCCCAATGACAACCATATTTGTACAAATTTTATTGCCAGTGTCACAATAATTCAGGTCATGTTAGTGTTTATTGGTTAATTTGCTGCCTTTGTGTTAGTTAAAGGATTAAACTGACTTAGTTCTTTTCAAGTGAATCGTAGCAGCAGTGTTACGAGAATCTACATGGTTTCTCACTGGTTTTGTTGCACGGATCTCTACGTGAATCGATTCTCAGATTCTCGTCAAAATATAAGCCCTGGGTGGGGCAATATAATTTACCAATATCAATAGAAAGTGCCATTTTATCTCAGCAAATGTCAAATATTCTTTTACAGAGTGATGGGGTGAAATATAGCCCTGGATGTGCCCCCACCCCCCTCGGCAGCCCTCAGTATGCTTTTTCCCATAAAAAAAACTATATTAATTTATAAATAAATTGATGTTGACTCATATTGAATTTCCCATTGTTATTTAATCACATTCTGGCTTCTGGAGGTTGAAGGATAGCTGCAAATTATTTAAAAATTGTCGAGCCAGGCAAATGAACAGCAAAGAAACATTTCATCTGAAGGACAGACAGACAGACATGCAGTAACACATTTTGGAAGCCTACATAAGAGTAGTAACTAACTTACAATGACAAATATAGAGAGAAGAGCCAGGGCAATGTTGTCAAACAGTAAACAAGAGGCACCAGGGGGCCTGAGGGCATTCACCTGACATGGTAGCCTAAATATAAACCAAGGGAATTTATTTGAACAAGTTGCATCTGCCCCTCATAAGGAAAGCTAAAACAAAATATCCAAAGATTCTGACCGGTGGATCTAAAAAAAGATTTTTAAAGTATATTCCTCATATTGAACTAAGTTATAATTCGGGCTCCATACCAAATATGAACCCAGGGACTTGGCGTAAACAAACTTGGATCTCATCGCCCCCCCCCCCCCCCCCCCACACACACACTCTCTCAAGGATGCTGCATATGGTACAAAATATCAAAACATTCTGACTGCTGGATCCGAAGGCAAAGATTTTTAAAGAACATTCCTCATTTTGAACTAAGTTATAATTCAGACTCCACAATGAGCCCAAATATGAACCCAGGGACTTGGTGAAAAGAAACTTGAATCTCACCCCCTAAGGATGCTGCATACCAAATATCAAAACATTCCGACTGCTGGATCTGAAGAAGATTTTTAAAGAAAATTCCTCATCTCGAACGAAGTTAAAATTCGGGCTCCCAGAGTGAGCCTGGGTTTCACAAATATATTTTTTGCTGGACCCATTTATTTTTTTGGGGACGCATTTCCAATATGTATTAATCACATGAATTATGCTTATTTATCTTCAAATACACAGATTTTTAGATTGATCAACCACCACATCAAAGGCTATTGCAGTAATCATGTTTATAGAAATTAATTAGAGCTGATACAGTTAACTGATTAATCAACTGACCAATGATCAACGTCTTGATCGATAAAAAAGTAATTGATCGGTTAACCATTACTTTTGAAGTATGGTATTAATGGGTTAACTAAGGAACAAACTTGCTCCAAAACAGGCTAACATTGTCACACTGGCTCATATCAATTATATGAGACAGAATAACGCAAGCCAGTTAAGTGCTGACATACTTGTTCATTCGCATGATCATTATACGGTATCAATAGCTGGAAATGGTCATTCTCAACCCATCAGCAAATGCGGGAAGCAGACGATACTTGCACAAGAAATTCTTGAATTACTAAAGATTTTCAATGTTTGCCTCAAAAAATAGCTTATGATGCCCCCCATTGAAACAAGGGGTCATAAGCTATGTTTTGAGACAGAAATTAAAAATTTAATAAAATTTGAATGGACATTATTGTATATGGCGCTGGCCGGTTTTGTCCATCATGCTGAGTAAAGTTTTAATTATATAAATCATCAACGGTGCAGCAATTATTCAGCTACCTATTAGGGCAAGTGATTAATTGGTTAACAAGGGTTAATCCATGTGATTAATCAATCATGAAAACCCTTTAATCATTTCCGCTCTAAAATTAATATCTGGGACAACGAATATGAATATTGCCAAAAAGTAAGGAATGACATTAGTATGACTAACTTTGGAGATTTCCTAGTATGGTACACCAGTCGAGACGTCGTGAAACCATTCTTGAAAGCAGTGGAAAAACAGTTTGCTTTTACCAAGAACGTAAGATTGATATGTTTAAAAATGGGACCAGCCAACCCGGGCTAACACTAAAATATCTTTTCTACACAGTCGAGGAAGGTGTCACGTTTGAAATATTTAATGACAAGAATAAGGACATGCACCATCTTGTGAAAGACAATATTGATGGTGGACCATCCATCATCTTTAATCAGTACCACAAACTGAATGTGACTAGACGGAGATCTACAACATATGGGGAACAAGCCAAGGAATTATCAGCGTTGATGCAAGAAATGCCTCCCGGTTTTTATATCCGGAGAAATGCAAGAGACTGTATTTATATCTGACATCAGTTTGATGGGGCCAAAAAGAGAGTTGGAAAACAGCAGTTATCAGTAGATGAACGGTGAAAGACGACCGAATGTGTATATCAATTTCACGGATGTTTCTATGCAGAAGGAACCAGTCAAGTCTGATTGGTAGCTACCATGGAGAGAAAATTCTTCTGGTGACACCCCTTTTAAAGTGGTACCTTGAACATGGATTGGAAGTTAGCCATGTATATCAAGTGATCCAGTACCAGACATGTAGCGAAATGTAGCCTACGAGAGGGTTAACAGTCCCTGCAATTGAGGTCAATGAGGAGGTCGACGAGGGGTTTAACCAGCCTTGCGGCCCGATGTCGTGGAAGAGATAACCTCTCCAAGTTCCATGGGAGTGATAAGGAAAGAGGGGATGGAGAAATAGAAAAAATCATTTACTTAAAAGTTGTTAGAATTCAGTTATTTCTAAAATCTCAAATCTTACAATTATTGAACAGAAATTCTTGTTATTAGTCGAACTGCTGTGACCGAGTGCAAACTACAACTTAATAGAGTACACACATCTGACAAAGCCCTTGAGGAGAATTGACTTTCGAACTTAGAGTTCACTGCTTGATACATACGATAATTATCAGAAGTGGGGAGAACAGTGAACAAAGTACTTTAAACCCAACTGAGAAGTAATGAACAGCTGACCATCGCCGTATGCTAAGAGATTCTCAAGATTCACAGAGACAACACCCTGTAGTCCTAAGTATGAAAACTCTAGAAATCGTATATTGAAATAGCCTTCAGGTGGGGAGATCTCTGCAAGCCTGTTACCAGATCATTAATCTCTTGAACAACATCTGAGATGACTTGCCTCTGGGACCATGCTTGTAGAGTTAAGCACTTGAAGAAGGTCATAGGCCTCACCATATTCACTCATTAACCGCTAAACCTTAAGAAAGAATGATTAGACTATTAGTTGCTCCAGTAGACCCGCTGCAGGTTTCAGCTATTACAATATGATGTGTAGGGGTTAGGATGAAAATTCATCACGAGATGTTTACGACTTTCAAGTCATGCAGCCCTGAATCACGCTGGCTGGGGAAGCATGTAATCCACTAGCTTGACTGGCAATAGTCCGTGTCCACCTGATCTACCAACCAACAGTTAGGAGCTCGAACTACATAGCATGGGCTTTGAGTGAAAAAGCCACTTAGATTTTATTAGTAAATTCGCATCGCAGTTAGGTTATTTGTTAGGTTATGTATAAGACCTGGTGCATTGTCAGAGAAGCTGAAGACTGAGAGGTGATGTTCCAGCTCCAAGCGCTTGTTGAGTTTGATGAACTGTGTTAGATTGAATAAACATTAGTAGAAACTGTGTCGATGAGTTCCAGTTGTATTTATTGACTCTCTAGTTAATCGGTAGTGGCAACCACTTCAAGTAACCACAGTTTGCCACACACACAACACAACATGCTGCCCTTGTTGTAGAACAAAGGAGCCACCCTTGGAAGAAACCATTCAAGTCCTACAACTTAGACGATCCTTAGGGCCATGTAACAATGGTCCTCATTGGTGCCGTGACCAGGATATTGAACTGGTTTTGCCACAGAACTGATTGTAGCGATACTACACATCGGGAGATGATACAACGCATCGGAACTTTGAGACAACTCATCGAACACAGCGGCAGAGCAAAGGGAAACTGTCTGTTCCTAAACTTTACACTGTAGGTACAACATTTTATTCATTCACTTCACAATCATTACCGAGGGGTCAGTTAGCTCTGCCATCACAAAATAGTATTAACCCTGTAATAGTATAAAGAGAGAGAATGGCAACTGGTTGGAAAATAATAGAATTAGACCCTGAAATGCACCAGGAAATAGAGGACTTGATTAATGCTGAGGCTGTACATTGCACAGCCAAATTAGAACAACAAATGCAAGAAGCAGAGGTAGCTGGGGAACAGCGCCATCAACAAGACATGGCCCAACTGGAAACAAACATTTTGGGTATGCAGTTTCAGTTAGAACACGTGGATGCTCAGCTGAAACAGAAAAGCACTGAGCTTGCTTATCTAGAAGAAAAAAAGGGACAGGGGAGACACTATTTGCCAGTGGTAAAAGTAGTAAACGTAAAACAAAAAGTGAGGAAGCCCAGGAAACCATACAGGCCATCCAGGAGGTACAATACACCCTTTAGCAGGGGAATGTAAATACGGGTACTACATCAAATGCCACGCACACCCAAATGCTGCATACCCATATTAAACTTTTTAGTGGTGACCCTGTCAACTTTAAAAACAGCTCCAGTGGCATTACTGGGAGGTGATCGATGATAGTATGGCAAATAATTATCTGCGCCACATGAAACAGGAAAAACATGACACTGTGGTCAGTTATTGTGAGAGATTATTAGATCTTGTGAAGGATGCTTATGGGAAGGATGTAGATGAGCCATTAGTACAGAAAACATTGGCAAATTATTTTGGTGATGGGTTATATGAAAGCAACGTCAAAACAAAATTAATTAGGAAGGCTCCCTCTACCTTAGAAAAGGCTTTAGCCCTAGCTCTATTTGAAATGGGTTAAAGAAAAAGTGCGAAAATGCAGTGAACCAGTGTATTTATCAAAAGCATACAGGTCAGATTACTGCAATCGTGATTACATAGGAAGGGATATTAGCCCTGACCACTCAAGGGACATTCAGCCCATGGATGTCAATGTCTCGCGATGAAAAAGTAGTGTCTGCATAATTACCAAAACTCCCGCCCCTCACAGGTATAACAAACAGGGACCGGACAAACAAAAAGGGTGATATCCAAAGTCAGCAATGCGACAAAACATGAGGAAACCCATCTGCTACCATTGTGGTAGAGAGGGGCACCGCTGTGGCAGATTAGGGCATATGATCTGCTTTTGCCGAGTAAACCCCATGAATTTAAATGGGCAAAACTCTACTTATGTGGGGCAAAAGGTAGGGGGCAAGGGGTTAAAACTTCCAAACAGGCCCCAGAACATTGTAACAATACTGTAAGTGTAGGAAATGATTAAATATAGGACACAAAGAGAAAGAATGTAAATTGAAAACAATTCCCTTAACAAATCGACAGCACAGGCAAATAAAAACAAGATTTAATAAATGTATTCAAAGGGAAGCAACTCCACGAAATAAGAAGAATGTAAATAATAATATCCCCAGGGAGAAATCTAATCAAACAGAAAGTGTTTCTGTGCAGCAAACAGTAAGTAAATTATCTTCTGAATTAATCAATGAACCCAAGGAAATTAAGCCTTGATAGTTTGGTCAAAAGTGTGCAACTTGTGGAAGCTCAGACGATTACACAAAATTTTGTGAGGGAGTCAAAAAGTGTGACCGCTGTTCAGTACTAGGTCACTTTACTAAAAATTGTACACAGGTTTTACCCAAGAAAAGTTTCACTGAGCAAGAGTTGCAAAATATGAAGAAAAATAATTTTATTTATGAGATATTCACCAGACCACCCTCATAATCCCAAGTCATCTCTAGAGAAGAGCTCACATAACCCAAAGTCAGCTCCAGAAGAGAGCTCAGGTCATCTGAGTAATTCAAAGGCAGCTCCAGAGGAGAGCTCAATGAGCTCCAAGAGCTCACAAGTAAATACACTGAAAACAGAAACCAAACAAGGAAAATTGATTGGAAAACAGCATAGGAGGAATTCTGGGACTGTAGAATTAAATTTTGGCACAGCTTCTTTGGACAATGTGATGATTCATGTGGGGAAGCAATGGGTCAGAGCTCTGCTCGACTCGGGAGCTCAAACTTCATGCATCAGCACAAAATTTTGAAAAATATGCACAATCACCCTCGATTAGTGGGCGATAGAAATAAATCACCAAGCATAACCGGTGTGGCTGGTACAAGTATTGGACCTAGGGGGATGATGCATTTGTACTTTTCCATTAATGGGTTACCCCAGTCACAGGAATTCTTAGTATTGGATGAATTAAATAGGAGTTTGATTTTAGGGTCAGACTGGATTGCAGGAAATAATATTAACATATATTGGGGATTAAGAAAAATGAAAGTAGACGGGCAATTAATTCCACTAGTGAAAGATTTACATGTGTTGTGTTTAACCCGTCTAGTGAACAGCATTGAGTTGAAACCACAGAGTACTTGTGTTTGCACAGCTAAGGCTGTAGGGGTAAGATAAACTTTTGACTCTGAATTTTTAGAACATCATGGCTTAAAGCAAGGCTATATTGCAGAGCAACCAGATTTAATGGTAAGTAAAAGCATTGTAAGTAACAACTGTGGTAATATACCAGTTATGTTGATTAACAGTACCAATAAGCATTATACATTGAAGCGAGGTTGTATTGTGGGAAAAGTTGAACCTGTAACTGCCAAGGAGGACTTAGTAGATATCACACAGGAAGTGACGAAACTTAGAACAGTTGAAAACAAAAATAATGACAATCAAGTAACAGATAGTGGCATTCAAGTGCCACCAGATAAGATGGAATTGTTAATGAAATTAATCCGGGAACAGCGGGATGTATTTGCAAAAACTGATAAAGAATTAACCCAAACTGACACAATAACAATGAAAATGGATACAGGGGATGCCAGGCCTATTAAGAGCCAGGCTTATCATGTGCCCCTGTTGACAAGAAAAATGATGTATGATGCAATTCAAGACATGCTAGATGCAGGCATTATCCAAAGATCACAGAGTGCATGGAGCTTTCCTTGCTTGCTTGTGGGCAAGACGGATGGCTCTAGGCGCTTTCAGTCACCTTAACCAAGTTACCAAGGTTACGAGTTGGCCATTGCCACTCATTGATGACGTGTTTATGTTGTTAAATGGGTGCAAATATTTCACTACCCTTGACCTGAAGTCAGGTTATTGGCAGGTCAAGATGGATGAAAGTGATAAACAAAAGACAGACAGCTTTTACGTGTCGCAGAGGGTTATATGAGTTCAATGTGATGCCATTCGGTCTTCATAATGCGCCCAGATATTTTCAAGAGCTCATGACGGTGGTCCTAGATGGAATGAGCGAATTTTCCTTAACATATTTGTATGACATTTTGGTGTTCAGTCATGATGCGAAGTCCCATATTGAACATTTAAGAGCAGTTTTGAAATGGCTAAAGCAACATAAATTAAAACTGAAAGCAAAGAAGTGCGCATTCTTTCAAGGTGAAACATCTTATCTTGGTTTTGTCATTAGCGGTGATGGGATTAAGCCAGAACCAAATAAAGTTGAAGTTATCAGAAAATTAGGTCCACCCACAACTGTAACAGAAGTAAGAAACTTTATGGGAATGGTGTCCTACTATAGGAGATTTATACCTAATTTTAGTGAAATTACACAGCCCTTAGTGGCCATCACAAAGAATTATGCTGGATTCCAATGGAAGGAGGCCCAACAAAAAGCCTTCGATTATTTAAAAGAGAGTTTGACACAGGTAGCTTACCTGAGCTATCCCAACACATGGAAGGGCTGCGTTCTCTATACTGACACCACTGGGACTTGTGTAGAAGTGGTGTCAACCCAGCCATGTGAGGATAGTAGAGGACAGCTCCCCAGGGTGCCTGATGAGAAACCCATAGTGTTTTTGTCTCATAAATTGGGAGAATCACAACAGAAGTGGTCAACATTTGAAAAGGAGGCATTTGCCATCTCATATGCCTTGGACAAACTCAACAATTATCTACAGGGTGCACAGTTTGTCATTAAGACAGACCATGCCCCCTTGCAATACTTGTTGACAGTCCCCAAAACAATGCCAAAGTGCAATGATGGGCATTGAAAATAGCTACATGCCCCCTTGCAATACTTGTTGACAGTCCCCAAAACAATGCCAAAGTGCAATGATGGGCATTGAAAATAGCTAGTTATAATTGTAAAATTAAATATTTACCCGGGAGACAGAATACTTGTGCAGATATGTTATCAAGGTTACCTGAGGGGTTAGCAGATGTTGACCCAAATTACAATATGGATGCTGTAGATACCAATAAGGCCCTGACAGTGGGGGTGATTAATAGTGATAAAATCAATCCAAAGTGATTTGCCCATGTGTCAGTACCCACACAAAGTTCAAGTTCAGCCATGGAGCCTGAGAAGGTTAATTATCAAGATTTGGATATGAAATTAGAGCAGGAAAAAGATAGTAGACTTATAGAAATTAAAAAGAAATTTCTTGGTAGTAACACCCCAACCAATATTAGTAGTAGATATATGTTAATAGAGGAAGTATTACATTACATTAGTGCTACAGATGATAACCCACAAGTGAGGTTATGATCCTTATAATTTAACTGGAGAGGTATTGAGACAATACCATGATGACTTAGGACATTTCGGGATTGATAAAGTGTATTATAAGATTAGTAGAAAATATTACTGGCCAGATTTATATAAGCACATTTATCAATATGTTGAGAAATGTCTTACCTGTCGAGCTCGGAATACAAGGAAAGTCCACTTACCAATGCAATTTGACTGAATATTTGAAAATTCACCATGTGACCACTTCATAATACCACCCACAGTCAAATGGTAAGGTAGAACAGTTTCATCGGAGGCTGTATGACGTCTTGGTGAAAATGTCACAGAAAAATCTTGAAGTTTGGGATCTGTTCATTAAGCAAGCTCTTGTGGCCATCAGATTTAATGGGAGCGAATCCTCTGGATTCTCTCCCTATTATCAGCTGTATACAAGGGATGTGGTTTTACCATTAGACATTATTTTGAAACCCAAACAGAAATATATGGGAGAGGAACCCCATAAAATTGCTGTCCAAGAACAGCATAAGGCATTTGCCAACAGCAAGCTCGACAACAAAAACGTGTCATGAAACAACAATGCTTAGTGAATGAGAAAGCAAAAGACATTCAGTTTGAAGTAGGTGACCCCATCATGTATTGAGACGGGAGATCAAAAGGTAAGTTGGAGAAAAAGTGGGAATATCCTTTCCGAGTTATAGAAAAAAAGGGGCCCAGTGAGTTATAGAATAAAAGATCAGTTGACAGAATGTGTTATAAAGTGTCATGGGGAAAATCTAAGTTTAGCTCCACAAGAGTGGGAAGTCCCAACACAGGATAGGTGGTGCAGAATACAGAGATATGTAGCACCACCAGAACATGCTGCTACTGCCAGTGAAGACAGTAGTGAGAGTGAAGAGGAAAATGAACCAGGGAATCCTTTCTCATTCGAAATAAGAGACAGGTAAGAGCACACTCCTCGTCTGAAGAAGAGAGTGTACCTCTTGAAGAGTTAAAGCATCGCTGTGATGTTACAGAGAACATAAGAAAGCACTTCTATCGGATGCACTGATGGAGGTAAATATACAATGTAAGATGGAAAATGAAAGCAAAAGTACAGAAATTGGGAAATTAATTAGTAATATTAGAAATGTCTTACATAATAATGGTGGGGGTGAAACAGCTTGTGGTGTAGAGGTCACTGAAGCTGTTCCCTGGAGTATCACCGATTAAAGTACAACATAGCTCTGCACAGAGGGAGACGGTGTTGCGAGTGTGGGTGACAAAATTGTATTGACTTATGATTTGGCAGAAATTGAAACTCCAGCCAGGCCGCTGTTGGCGTTGTGAACCAATGAAGCAGTTTTGCTGGGTTTAGAATACTTCCAGATGTTCACGGGTGCACAGTGAATTATGGAGTAATTGATTGTATAGGTATGAGAATCACCCACCATGTTAACCCATGTTTTCCTTATCATTGTAGGAGCATGATGTTGCACTGGTGTTTTATTGGAAGTTTATTATTGGTAGCTGTAAAAGGGACTACTACTGGAAAAGGGACTACTACTGGAGTAGTAATTAGAAACAATGTGATATTCACAAAAGTGAAGGAAGTTTGTATGGTTGATAGTGATTGGTCAACCGTTTATGTACAACAAGTACAACCTTTTATACAGTTTATGGAACACTTGGGTGTCCAAGTGTCAAAAACAAATAGATATTATGAAGCAATTGATGAAAATTTTGAGCAAGTCTGTGAAACGTATGGCAGTGCAAATGAAACACTTAATATTGCATTGTGAACGATGATAACAGGTATGTAACAAAAGATAAGGTTCATTAAGGATTGCTATAAATGAATAAAACAGGACCTGAATGATTATCGCAAATTTAGTGGTCATACACCCTCAATATGGCGTAAGAAGCATGGACTATTTAATTTTATTGGCGCAGGGTTGAGTTTTCTATTTGGCACTGTTACTGAATCAAATCTAAGAGGAATTATGAAAAACTTGGACCGATTGTCAAGGAATCAAGAGCTAATGCACCACGTGCAAAGGAAAAGTTTAACTATGGGCAGATTGACCTACACAGCAGTACAAGAGAATGGGGAATTCCTATTGAACCTGTCTAGAACAGTAGCTGATTTTCGGGCCGCAGTTACCCGACAGCTAGAAGATGTAGAGAATCTTCTTGCCTTGATCGAACATTTTATGCATGCATATCACCAGCTAGAAATAGTGGTGACTCAAATAAAAATAATAATTACAACTGCCAAGACTTATATGTGTGACGTGCATGAGCAGATGGATATATTGACAGATGAAAAACTATCCCTGCGA
This sequence comes from Pictodentalium vernedei, assembly GCA_031216915.1. NCBI lineage: Eukaryota > Metazoa > Mollusca > Scaphopoda > Dentaliida > Dentaliidae > Pictodentalium > Pictodentalium vernedei. Next base: position 72,702,731 of record CM062297.1, read on the forward strand.
ATTGTCACCCCAACCTTGTTAACAACTGTGTTATGCAGTTTACGACCATACACAATTACCTTTAGATATGGAGAAAGAATTATGGCAATACTACCATCTGTTAACCACGGCAACCATCTTTATTCAAGATAAATTAGTCATCATAGTGAAGGTACCGTTGGTGACCACAAATTTTCAATTTGAGCTCTTTTGTGTGAAGGCGTTGCCTGTGCCCTTGAAAAATATCACCACCAATGTATCGTCTGATGCGAGTAAGTTAGTTGCAATATATCAATTAGAAGCAGATACGTTAATTGTAGACAAACAGAGAATTCGATACATACCCAAAATTGGGCATGATAAGTGTGTGTATGATAAGAAACTCTTTTGTCCACTGGTGGGAGCTATACTGACAATACACACATTATCGAGTTGTATGTTATCCTTATTTCTAAATATGCGAGAGGAGATTAACAAGCTGTGTACAGCTGAAATTCAGTTACACATTGATTTGCCTTTTGCAATACGCATCGAGGAAGGTTTATGGTATGTTACAATGGATGTACCATTGCGGTTCTCGATAACTTGTTCTAATCACAAAAATCCTAAACCACGTAGAATACTATAGGGTTATTTGAATTAAAACCTTTGTGTATGGAAACGAGTGGACAATTGTTACTGCATAGTTATTTTCATGGTCGTGACAATACCACCTACCAATTAATGTCTAGGACTGTGTTACCTGATTTTTCATTTCATCAGCGACAGGTCTGGAAGCCTGTCATCGAACGAGTAAATTTAACCACTTTCACCATGCCGAAAACGTTAAGTCATCTCAATAATCTACCCATGAATGATTTTGTGGGTGAACTTGATGCAATGCTGCTAGTACCTGAAGAACCGTTCACTGTACCTAAGTGGGCATATTTTGACACGGGACAGTAGTCATTGTTTTGATGCTTTACGTACTTGTGAGGTGTATTCGAAAATGTGGCTATATTCGAATGCTAAATTGGGTTTTGCAAACAAAGTGTAAGAAACACAGAGCTAGACATGACTTCTTGGAAAGCGAGTGTGAGGTGTTGAATGATGTTGTGCTAGGTGGAAGAAAGAAAGAACTTTCGACTCATGTTCATGTGCCTATGAAGTCTACTAACCAAACCACAGTTTTCTTTTCTGAACCATCGGCTCCACCAGCAGAAGTACCCATTGGAACTAGATCTCTACCAAAAGAGATAGTTGAACAAATGCGACAAACTATTCAACAAGCAGTGAAGAAGTCACCTGTGTTGCGAAAACGACTCTATCCTAAGGTACACTATGACGCTGCAACAATGGGTAATAAGGGACTCAATAATGATGAATTAGAAGAGATTACCTCTTCTGCGTAATGACAATAAAGACAAAGGCAATAGATATTCTGAGTGACTGTGTAAATAAAGTAGTAAGAAAAACAATGGCTGTGGCGGAAACAGACTCTGATTCTGATCTAGACATAAATAATGACGATGCTTATCAAGCTGGTTATGGGGGTTGTTTATGACACCTGCATAGACAATTATTTCCATATGTGGATGAGACAACACGACAGTATGCCTGTCAATATTTTTGTTGTGAACATTGTACTGTTCACAGTGAACCTAGGAGGCGACACTATTATATAGTGTGACCAAATACCTACCAGTTAGATTTTAGTAGGGTTTATGATGTTGATCGGTTAGTTAGGGAGACCACATTTGGATGTATGTTTACCGATTTCATGCATAATCACATGTTTATAGAAATAGAATGGCATATGGTTTTAACAGTAAGTGCAAGATGGGTTGTCTTTGAATTTTATTGAAATCCAAAATTGTCTAGATTTAATTGGTTATCGCTGCCGGGAGGGCCCAAGCACATGCGGATTTCAAGTAGAGGTCAGAGAATGTTCGGATGCACCTGGTGGCTATGAGTGTGCACCCATGGCTGACCCAGATGTGGATGAACAAAGCCATCATATTTCTAGAATGAACCTTCTCCGGCGACAGTGGAGGGTACCACGCAGATCTCCTGTCACCCTATGGAGAAGAATTCTCCATGTCCGATGCAGGGTTAGACCTGACGTGAGATATTTGATGTACCATCAGCATCACCCGGCTTATGATGGACTTCATTTTCATTTTTACTCCAGTCCAGGGAGGATTTACAGAATTTATAATTTAGTGGGAGTGCCACCTGATGAGTAAATCTCCAAGATATAGGGCTCCATCGAATACTCTGTCAATGTTGCTACTACTCTTTACTTGAGATTGTATTAAAGAGTGGAGATGAGGGGCGATGTTGAAAGAGTACGATCCACGTATTTGGTTCTATCGTCCATTCGATTTGCTACGTAAATTGACGTTTAAAAACCATTTGAAAATTTAGATGATTCAAGTGCGGGATCTGGCAGGGTTTAGATAAGTACTCACCAGATACCCTACAATACAAGACAATCGGGAAAACTAGTATGGGTGTGGCTTGACTGTCAAGAGGGGCACTAGAAGCACATATACCCAGGGGAGTGGGGAGTTAGGGCGTGTCTCAGGGCAGTGTAGATATATATAAAATCTAAAATTTTCTTTTTGTTCTTGCATTGTATTTTGATGTTTAAAAGGAATATTACGAGTAAGACATGGCATCGGCGTATTTACCGGAATTTGACGAGTACGTAGAAGATCAACAGAAGTACAGTCAGCAGGCTGATCGGACAGGGCAAGAATCCTGGCTGATGTGCAAGACAAACAGGTTGGATGTTTTTCAACAGGCTATGGCAAGTCGTTCTTTCCTGCTTGATATGGAGGGAGTGTGACGCTCCCAACTCCGGGTTCGTTATTGGGAGGTCCTACATTATAATGTAGAGACCAACCAAAACGAATATGTGCTACATGAGGTATACTATTGTTATTGTATTACCCAAAAGGGATGACTCCTCCTTCCTAGGTTGGTTGAATGTGTTAGCCCACCACGGGCAGCACAGATCACCCACTGCATTATGACTGAAAGTGTGGTCAGTTATTGGAGTGACTACCGCTGGGATGGTAAATACTTTAATGACTCGGCCCTACATGGTCAATGGGAGAACGAGCGGCTGACCAGTTACCGAATCTGGGATTAGTGAGGCCATTCCATGAAGGAGAGTACGTAGAAGAGGTTATTGATACTTTTAAGTTGAAAATCACCTTCTGCGGTGATGATGTACGAGAAACTCATCGTCCAGAAAAACAAACGTCAATGTACCATTTGGTCACGACAGCACTTTTCGCCATAAGGAGCAGCAACAAAGACAACTGACATGTTACAGGAACTGGGGAGAATTGTTGCAATGCCTAGAGGTCATTGCGATACAACCAGAGGTGGCGCTTCAGTGTCCAAGGTGCAGGCATTGCGTTCATGAAGCGTGTGGTCTGCGGTAGATGGACAAACACCAGGTTTGTCCACATTGTCACCAAACTGTTCATTGGCAACCAGCTACATGTGTCCATAGTGGTTTTCTCAGCCTACATACCTCTTTCCGGTTTCCACCACCAGGGGAGGTGTATCTTATAAAAGAGACCCGTTGCCATGCTAATGTGATCCTATTTGTATATATATTTCGGGGGTTGTGTTTTTTTTATTTTAGAGTTCCAGACAAGCAGCCATGCACCAGGCAACCGTGATAATCCAGAATAACGTATAATGACTCCATACCTTCCGTATGCTCCATTTCGACTTTTGAATCCTTTGTCGAGATCAAACTCTCGCTGGGTTTTGATCTTAGGTGGGGGAGGTTTATGTAGCGAAATGTAGCCTACGAGAGGGTTAACAGTCCCTGCGATCGAGGTCGACGAGGAGGTCGATGAGGGGGTTAACCATCTTCGCGGCCCGAGGTCGTGGAAGAGATAACCTTTCCAAGTTCCATGGGAGTGACAGGGACAGAGGGGATGGAGAAATAGAAAAAATCATTTACTTAAAAGTTGTTAGAATTCAGTTATTTCTAAAATCTCAAATCTTACAATTATTGAACAGAAATTCTTGTTATTAGTCGAATATCAGAAGTGGTGAGAACAGTAAACAAAGTACTTTAAACCCAATTGAGAATTAATGAACAGCTGACCATCGCCGTACGCTAAGAGATTCTCAAGATTGACAGAGACAACACCCTGTAGTCCTAAGTATGAAAACCCTAGAAACGGAATGTTGAAATAGCCTTCAAGTGGGGCGATCTCTGCAAGCCTGTTACAGGATCATTAATCTCTTGAACAGCATCTGAGATGACTTGCCTCCGGGACCATGCTTGTAGAGTGAAGCACTTGATGGAGGTCATAGGCCTCACCATATTCACTCATTAACCGCTAAACCTTAAGAAAGAATGATTAGACTATTAGTTGCTCCAGTAGACCCGCTGCGGGTTTTGGCTATTACAAAATGACGTGTAGGGGTTAGGATGAAAATTCATCACGAGATGTTTACGACTTCCAGGTCACCCAGCTCTGAATTACGCTGGCTGGCAAAGCATATAATCCGCAAGCTCGACTGGCAATAGTCAGTGGCCGCCTGATCTACCAACCGACAGTTAGGAGTTCGAACTACATAGCATGGGCTTTGAGTGAAAAAGCCACTTAGAATTTATTAGTAAAATCGTGTCGTGGTTAGGCTATTTGTTAGGTTATGTAGAAGATCTGGTACATTGGCAGAGAAACTGAAGACTGAGTGGTGATGTTCCAGCTCCAAGTGCTTGTTGAATTTGTTGAACTGTGTTAGAATGAATAAACATTAGTAGAAACTGTGTCGATGAGTTCCAGTTGTATTTATTGACTCTCTAGTTAATCGGTAGTGGCAACCACTTCAAGTAATCATAGTTTGCCACACACACAACACAACGCACTGCCCTTGTTGTAGAACAAAGGAGCCACCTTTGGAAGACGCCATTCGAGTCCTACAACTTAGACGATCCTTAGGGCCGCGTAACAGCCGAACGCATGTTCAGGAAGTTTGGTGATGAGGTGTTAGATGCAAGACGAACTGGGGATGCCGACCCTAACAAATCAATAGTGGCTGATACAATGAAGTTACTCGGAAACAGTGGATATGGAACAACTGCCACGAATGAAGACAACCATCCAAATGTTGCTTATTGTGGCGAAAACGATGTGTCAAGCAGCATTAACAACATGGCTTTCCGTAAGTTGAGCAAACTGAGCACCGATTTTTAAGAATTGGAGATGAATGAGCGTGCAATCAAACTGGACTTGCCTCCACACATCAGGTGTTTTATGTTCCAGGACGCCAAACTCTATTTCCTAAATGTATATGTTGATCGTTGAGACTTTGAATCATGTGAATCAGACACCGACAGCTTATACATTGCCTTATCAAAACCATCACTGGTAGAGTTTGTCCGTCCTGAAAAGAGGAATTCTACCGACATTGACCTGAATGGTTACCATCCGAGGCATGCGGCGTTCACAGAGAGAACTTTGTAAATATAAAAAAAAACAATCTGCTTACCACACGCTTGTTGTATTCATAAACAGACATTTGACAACTATTTAAAATCGAATGGCAGGGTGATACATTTCGGGGTTCTGCAACAAGACTTATTATTGTTTCGGTACATCCGACAAACTGAGATGTAAAGGTATCAACAAACGTTAGAATGATCTCACTGAGGAGAAATATCTCAATGTACTAAAAACGAAACAGGCTGGCAGTGGTATCAACAGAGGTTTTAGATTGAATAAAAACAACATGTTCACATACAGACAGAGTAAAGATGGTTTATCCTACTTCTATCCAAAGCAAAATGTTTAAGAAGATGGTGTGACGACCACACCAGTGGATATATTGATGAATGACACTGACCATGAATTATTTTGCCGCCGCTCCATACAGTTAAAACTAGAAGTCATGTCATGAAATGCGCACAAATAGCACGTCGATCTGTGCTTTAATCTACGCGTTATGACCATAGTAAGGCAAGCAAAATCTGTACATATGGCCTGTGCACAAGCAATGTTTGAGCCATTGGACCTCCGGGTAACCGTGAGATCCATTGGCAGAAACATTGCCTGTGTTTGCGATGAGTAACCAGGAGAGCCTGTCGTGCTTTGGATGCCATTCGATATGGCAATTCCGCGCAACCTCTACGCGTAAGTAAGCTTAGATAAGCGCACAGTTCGTGACAGAACTTCTAGTTTTAACTGTAGATTTTACAGTTATTAGACGTGATAAAACTCATGTAATATATTCATTCCAATTATGATTCATACTGGAAATGCAATTATATATTGAAAAATAGAAAAGATAGTTGTTTTTGAATTTTTAATTTACCGTCATGTTCCACGTTTATACGCCACTTTATGTTTTCACCAACACCCCTTCCATTTTGTGAGCCCTTTGCACCTTCATCGATGTAGTGAAGAGAAAAGGGGAATGTATTCCATTATAAACAAGATGAAGAGAAACCAATTACCGATTGATATTGTTTTAGAACTGTACGAGAAGTCGGTAATCCCTGTCTTAACGTATGGTTGTGAGATATGGGGTCTAGAAAACATCACAAAAATTGAAAAGCTGGAGCTATGGTTTCTTAAATTTATCTTGAAATTGAAAGCTTTGTCTTTGGGGAACTAGGATTTATACCCATAGGGATTAAAATTAAAATACGTTATCTGAACTTTGGGGCCAAGTTAATATATGAAAGGGACAATAACAATAAAGTCTCCAGATCACTATATGATATTCTTTACTGGAACCATACTCAAGGAGTGTACACGAGCCCCTGAATCCAAAATATCTCCTCACTACTAGACTCTCTGGGCATGACTTATATCTGGGTCAACCAATTTGTCACGGACCTAAGGAGCCTTGATGCCATAGTGAAGTAAAGATTGTCAGATATATTCATGCAAGGTTGGAGTGCAACCCTGACTAATTCAAGTAAATATATTTATTATATGCTAGCCTGTGATTTATCGCAAATTATCCAAAAGATATTTCTCGATATCTATCGACTCGATAGATATTGAGAACTATTCTTCAGTAGCTTCCTAAATGACGCCACGCTACGCCACATTACGTCGCCTTGAAGGAACATCAGCTAATCTTTGTTATTGTTTTGAAACGTACGCATTTCTCGTCGAATTGGGCTGAATATTGTGCAATAAAATGTCTCTTAGCATATAATAAAAAAGAAAATCTACTCTATTTTAGTCAGTATCTGGAATTATCTCACGAGTGTGGACCTGGAAGTTTTATTTTTCACGAGCACTTGCGCGAGTGAAAAATAATATTTTCAGGTTCACACGATGAATTTTTTCAGTAGTTTCCTAAATGACGTTACACTTCGGCGCATGACGTCGCCTTGAACGTCGCCTTGAGGGAACGATCAGCAGCTTTTTCTTATTGTCTTGAAACTGTTTGCAGTCCAATTGGGCTGAGTAAATTGTCACGTAGCATATAATAAAAAGAAAATCTACGCTGTTTTAGTGGATATCGAGAATTATCTCATTCGTGTGGACCTGCAAGTATTATTTTTCACTCGCGCCACTCATGAGATAATTCCCGATATTCACTAAAATAGTGTAGATATCCTCTATATTGTATAACTGGGTTAAGACAGACTTCGAACTGGAAACTTATATTAAAAAACTCCCATTGTCATTGGCCATCCTACTACTCCAGTTCAGGACGCGAAACCACAGACTCCCAATAGAAACTGGTAGCTGGTCCTCTGTAGAAATATCTCAGAGGAAATGTTCACTGTGTGGAACTAACATAGGGGATGAATCCCATTACATTCCAGTCTGCAAGGAATTAACAGAAATACGAAAGCGGTATTTAAGGACATATTACTGGCGTTTCCCAAATATGCTTAAACTCAAAAACCTACTTTCCAGTTCGAATATCAAGGAACTTTGTGACCTGGCAAAATTTATAAAAAAACGTTACAAACTACACTAAACCCTTCTCCCGGCTGGCGTCATCCTTGAAATTACAAAGATTATATATAAATCCGAAAGACTAGTACACAAGCATCTAAATTCATGTACTCAGCTCTTTGATTCTGACTATCCATGTTAATGTAGCAGTGGTTGTTGTATAGTAGTGGTGAAGGTGGTAGTAGTGGAGGTAGTAGTCCACGCATGTGATTACGGTTGTGCTAGTATTCTGTACTTCTCTAAAACTGCGGGTGTGGTAACTGGAATGGAGATATTTGAAATTAGTGCTGGCAGGATGCGGTCAAAAATACGCCCTTATATTTGTAGTATCTCCTAGTATTCCTGATAGTCCTCCTTACACCTGAATGTCACACTGTTACTCTAACCCACCCATCCCATCCCACCCTATCACCGCCACCCCTCTTTTCGATAGTAGGTTGCTGAGGCTTCAAACACACCTACTAAAATTTCGAAGGAGAACACCGAGGTGTAAGGAGGGACAAGAAGTCGGGTAAACACTACGAAAGCAGAGTAATGTGTGGAACACATATTGGAACTTGCAAAACAGACCCGATCACTCAACTTTGTAAACACTTGATGTCAGAGCTGAGTTCGCTCTTTTGTGTTTCCGTATATAGGCAACGGCTGTATGGGAAAAATTATCCCAGTTGGGAGAACACCTAATCTGGCACCAGTTTCAACCCTATAACATGTTAACTCTGGGCTTATATCACATTGAACTATACTCCGCTACTGCACCCCATCCAGTCGATACGAAAAACTATAATAATGTTCACGTGCGAGTGAGCGAGATTATTATTGTTTGAGCACGAGGGGAGGGGGATTGGAGGATCGAAAAGTATTTTTTGAAACTCGTATGCTCCATTTCTATTCTGTGATATTTGAACTACACCACAGACTTGCATGTATTTATACTTTTACATTTGGTATTGTAACTTTATTACCAAGTTATGGTGAGAAGTTGTAATAAACTAAACTAAACTAGAACATTTCAGAAACCTGTTGTTTTTGGTGAAGCGGAAAATCTCTATGGAACTTCCTTTTAAAAAGGTGGAGCACGTGAATAACAAAAAAAGCCTATAAAATTAACACTGCAAAATCCCATGCAACAAGCTGTTTTGGCCGTTTTGGACATCATTACCAATGGATGTTCGATTGGGCATTACAAATTTTGAGGAATTTGGGGAAAAGAACAGCGTTCTGCAGATTTGTAAAAGGGAAACGAAGTTTTAATAGGGGTTTTAAATTCAAGAATCTCAATTTTTTCAAAGGTGTGGACATCTTCAGATGAATTGGAAAGCCCAATTTTTCCCTCTTCTTGTGATACGCACTGCGCCTGAGCAAGCCCTAAATTACAGTGAAAAGAACGCAAAGAGAATAATGTATTGATTTTGTTTTGAAACTACGCCGCTTTATTTGATACACAACTTAAGTGCATTCAAATTAACATCGACAAATTGTCTCCACCACAGGAGTACAAAATGATTAAAAATGGGCAATCGCACCAGCTGATCCCAAATCAAATAATAACAGCCACATATAAAATTCATACATGAGTACAGGAATATTAAAAATACAAACAAAACTGATGAATAATAATAGCTTTAAATCCACATATGGGGCGCCATAACTGTACAAAATTAAAAATGCCTCCTGGAAAAAGTACGTTTCAACACCCTACATGATTTTTGAAAATCCTTTTCTGGCAGATGGGTTGGAAGAAAATTTCAAAGACCTGACCCGGCAACGGCCGTGTGAAGATGGATTAGGTATAGATTAGGGCTTGTTGCTATGATTATAAATCTCTTGTTGTGAGTCACTTGGGGTAGGGTTAAGCAACGATTCACACCTACAGTTGAAACTAGAGGTCCTGTCACAATTTGCGCAGAAAATGATCGTTGGTTAATGCGCTACTTACTGCCGAAGAAGGAAGTAGTCTGAAATTCACAAGATCATTTGCGTTGTGCAATGCAAAATACAGTGTGCTACATGTATTAGCGAGGTCAGTAGTGACATCACGAACTGAACAGATCAAACATAAAGAAAATATTGAGACTGCAGTCTGTGGAGGCAGGGTTACTAGTAAATCGCCGTCGGATAGATTTTTCACTTAGTAATTATTTACAATTTCTGCACTTGCAAATTTTTATGACATGGACCACCAGGTTGCACTCGGTGGTGTATGTGATGGAAGAATGCAAGTGGTTTTCGTGCTGTTTTGAACAAATAAAATACAATCTCGAGTGGAGCATATATGGCACTGCGATTAAGTAGTAATCCATTGTGTATATGTAGTCGAGTTTTAATATCCATTTACATCATTACATATATGTGTATCCCAATAGAGGTTAGGAATGATGTTAATGATCTCTATTTACTAGTTTAGAATTATTGGGCACGCTGTCTACAGGAACTGAGTTATGCTAATGGGGCAGTTTGAGTCTGAAAGGAATAAAAGGTGCACTAACTCAGTGTGCTGTTACTTCAAAATAGTGCACTATGCAGTCACACGACTTCTAGTTTCGACTGTAGCAGCTATGCTGGCATCCGTTCTGGTAGAGTGGGGATGGGGGTTAACAGAGTTTATCCTGCTTGTCGATATTGCATATTCGTATCCATTCTAACTTGAATGTATTTGTGCCTGTTGGCAGCTGTTCCGAGGTCGATGTTGATGGAGTGTGCGCGAGTGAAGTGTTGACTAATCTCGCGGAGTAAGGTGTCACAAGAAATGAGGGAAATTCCCATGCTGTTTCATTTCCTGGTACCATTCTACATCGGAATTTCAAATGTATCCAGGGTTTGTCCGGACCCCTTCTTATAACTAGAGCGCACTGTCGCAGTGTCGAAGCTGCAACGATTCGTGCAACGCCAATGATGTTTTAAAACTCTTTGGTGACAACAAAAAAAAAACTTGTTGGTGACAAAAAAAAACTCGTTGGTCACAAGTCCATAGATGTGACAGAAAGTATCCGAATGACATGCACTATTGAGAGGATGTAGATATCATGACGATACACTTGCATACCAAATATGGTGTCATTCCATCAAGTATTTTAGGAGTTATGGTGTTTTTTAAATTCGTTGGTGACAGACCGACCGACAGACAGACCGACATTGCCACATATATAAAATCAAATTCAACCCAAATTGGAAGAAATTATAGCGAGCGCCCCCAGAACGGGCGAATCCCGTTCGGAAGCGAGCTCTATATATTAAGACGTGCAATTGAGTCAATTCTTCTGAAACTCCTCTAGAGCTTTGATTTCAAAATTTGTGTCTCCGTAAGGAACATTCGGATAGTAATTGGGTAAAGTGAGTGAACCATCAGTTGAGGGAAGTAACAGGGGAGTGGGGGGGGGGGGGGGGTGCTATTGAGATATTCTCCCTTAATACACCGGGAGTCAGGCTAATTTACAATTTACTACATCACGTGACATTCATAGCAACACGCAACACCCCTAGCAACAGGCGATCTATTGGGCCGATTTTGACCAAAATTGATATATGGACCCATAATGTAATAGGGGTCCAAACCAAGATGTCGGTTTGTTTCTCTAGCAACGAACGTGCCTCCCTAGCAACGGGCGGCCTCTTGGGCCAATTTCGACCAAATTTGACATATGGATCCACAATGCACTAGGGATGCAAACCAAAGAATCGAAAATGGTGTCAGTTGGTTTCCGTAACAACCAACGTGCCTCCCTAGCAACGGGCGACCTACTGGGCCAATATTGACTAAATTACTCTCGTGGACCTATAATGCATCAGGGATTCAATCCAAGGAGTCGGTAATGATGTTCGTTTGTTTCCCTAGCAACCAAAGTGCCCCCCTACCAACGGACGACCTATTGGGCCAATTGGACCAAATTTGATATATGAACCCATAATGCACTAGGAATCCAAACCAAGGAGTCGAAAATTATGTAAGTTGGTTTCCCTAACAACCGACGTGCCTCTCTAGCAACGGGCGGCCTCTTGGGCCAATTTCGACCAAATGTAATATATGGACCCACAATACACAAGGGATTCAGACAAAAGAATCGAAAATGGTGTCAGTTGGTTTCCCTAACAACCAACGTGTCTCCGTAGCAACGGGCGACAAACTGGGCCAATTTTGACTAAATTTGATACGTGGACCCTTACTGCACCAGGGATTCAAATCAAGGAGTCGGTAATGATGTCAGTTTGTTTCCCTAGCAACCAACGTGCCTCCGTAGCAACGGGCGATCTATTGGGCAAGTTTTGACCAAATTTGATATATGAACCCATAATGCACTGAGAATCCAAACCAAGGAGTCGGTAATGATGTCAGTTTGTTTCCCTAGCAACCAACGTGCCTCCCTAGCAATTTCGACCCAATTTGATATATGGAACCACAATGCACTAGGGATCCAAACCAAGGAATGGAAAATAGTGTCAGTTGGTTTCCCTAATAACCAACGTGACTCCCTAGCAACGGGCGACCTACTGGGTCAATTTTGACCAAATTCAATCTATGGACCCACAAAGCAATAGGGATCTAAACCATGTTGGTTGACACAATTTTGTTGACTTGAAGTTGAATGAGACTACTTGCGCTCGCTTTTAGGTAGCACATATTTCATATTGCATACGAGACATATAAAAAAAAAATAAAAAAATAAACTATTCTATTGAACAAGTTTTGAATTTTTCAATAGTGTTGAAATTTTGGCCGAAATTCAATTTTTTAAAGGACGATTGCGCCGTAGGCGCGCGAGTTCATACGCCGGAGGCGTCTGAACTTTGAACTTGAGAGTCCTTTATATTAGCGAGCGAAAGCGACCCGCATCGCAAGCTATTAGGCAACACGTATGTACCGTTTGTATGAACTCAAAGGCAAGCTCATCTCAAAGGCATCAACTTCAAAATTGTTCAACGGAAGTGGTACACAAGGACGCTGACATGTTTGCGTATGGCGGAAATTGACGTTCGCAGGTGAGGTCTCGTTTCCTATTAAAAGGTCATTTCCGAGGTTATTGGATATCCTCGGCCAAATGGCTATTTTGAGCTATAGTTTTAGTTTATGGTGGTGTGGATCTAGTAAATAATTCTCATTAATGGTGATATGGACAAAATAATCTGTTGATGGTCTTGATTCAAACTGTGTATTGTCAAGTGCATTTCAATTGGGGGTCAAGGTCACATGGAAGTGTTAAATGACTAACCCAGACCTGTTTGGGACCTGACAATTAGCAGTTTACAAATGGGACAATTTTTGTGTAAATTTGCTTTGAGAAAGCGTTCTGAAAAATTGAATAAGAAACCCATATGTTTTTTTATTTGTCAGAATGATCATGTTATGCTGTAAAATCCTCAGTGGAGGAATGGGGAATTCCTATAACACAGTTTTATCACTATCGATGCACGAAAATTGAAGATTTATCTCCAAAATGAGAAAATTTTGACCTTTTTGAGCCATTTTATTTAGCCATCAGCTGTATCATTCGGCTGAGTGTATTTGAGTGATATTGTAAGATTTTTGTTGTGTACAGTTGTCTCCAGAAAGGGCCATATTCAGAGGTGCCAGAAACTATAAACATTGTGAGTATTGTGAACAGGGGAGGTAATCTAAATGCGAAATATCCTCGGCCGTGTTAATCAGAAGCTGAACATTTCTTGAAAAGCCGACATTTTCACCTGAATAACTGTAACGAGACCTGAAGAAATGATTTATTTACGTAGGAAGTAGTTAACGAGATGAGACTTCACGAGAATGACTCTGGCTGATTAAACTTTTAGGGATTTTTCCCAGAGGAACCGGGGACAAATGAGGTTACATTTTTTCAAGGATCCTCGTACGCTAGAACAAGTGATGGCTCTCCACCATTGCTTTCACACTCATTGGGTCAAGGAACTCTTAATATATTGGTGGGGGGGGGGGGGGAGAGAGATGGGGGCTAATGGGTCACTGATTATGTCCCGTGACGTCCATAGCAAGTAAAGCACGCCCCTAGCAATGGGCAAACTATTGGGCCAGTTTTTTTACCAATTTTGATACATGGACCCATCATGCATTGCAAACGAAAACAGACAGGTCAATGGTGTCGTCGCGTGACTTCCCTAGCAACCAGAGCGCTCCCTTAGCAACGGGCTAACTACTGGGCCGATTTGGACCAAATTCGGTATACAGAACCAGAATGCATTGCAAATGAAAACAGACAGATCAATGATGCCGTCACGTGACTTCCCTAGCAACCAGAGCGCCCCTTAGCAACGGGCTATCTACTGTGCGATTTTGACCAAATTCGGTATACGGACTCAAAATGCATTGCAAATGAAAACAGACAGATCAATGTTGACGCCACGTGACTTCTCTAGCAGCCAGAGCGCCCCCTTTGCAACGGGCTAACTACTGGACCTATTTTGACCAAATTCGGTATACTGCCCCAAAATGCATTGCAAATGAAAACAGACAGATCAAAGTTTACGTCTCGTGACTTCCTTAGCAACCAGAGCGCACCCCCAGCAACGGGCCAACTACTGGGCCGATTTTGACCAAATTCGCTAGACGGACCCAAACTGCATTGCAAATACAAACAGACGGGTCAATGGTGACGTAACGTGACTTCCCTATCAACCAGAGCGCCTCCTTAGCAACGGGCTAACTACTGGGCCAATTTTGACCAAATTCGGTATACAAACCCAAAATGCATTGCAAATGAAAACAGATAGGTCAATGCTGATGCCACGTGACTTCCCTAGCAACTAGAGCTCCCCTTAGCAACGGGCTAACTACTTGGCCGATTTTGACCAAATTCGGTATACTGACTCAAACTGCATTGCAAATAAAACAGGCAGGTCAATGTTGATGTCACGTCTTTTTTCATCTTTCTTGGCATGACCCAGAAGCACAGGATTAGCTGTTTCATAATTACTCTCAGAATTATCTGTTGTGACAACTACAAACAATACCGGTAAGTCGGTATTTTTTCAATGAAATTAATGAAAATGGCTTATTGAAATTGGCACATAAAGCTCTAGGCCTATTTAATTCAAAAGACAAGTCTGTGCTGTCTTGTGAAGTGTGTATGTCTGTGCTGGCTTGTGTAGTTTGTGTGTCTGTTGGGCAAATTGCCCAGAAACCTGGTCCAAATCGTCCACAAACATGGTCCGAAACGTCCAATAGTCTGGTCCGAATCGGCCAAAAATATGGGCCGAATCGTCCATAGATCTGGGGGCGAAACGTCCTATATAAAAATCTGGCCCGAATCATGAAACTACATTTGCGATACTCAGCCTTATTATTTTAAAGATGGTCTTTTCAGTAAAACTGCATTGGCATATTATCATCGTCCCTTTTTTGCACAGCACTGCTGTATTTCTTGTTGTGGCTACTAACAGTTGGTAATAGTAACAATAAATGCTACATGCTATTTGTGGAAAAATAAAAATGAACGCAGCAATTTCCGTAACTCCTCGGATAAATTCCGGAAAACAACCACGCCATAAATATATCTTCCAATCAAAGCAATGATAAAATTATCTTTCAATCAGAGCACTGGAAAATAATATCTTCCAATCGAAACGCAGATAAAAGTAGTTATCTCGAAATTTCGTTGGTCCCCTATTCTTTACCGGTAAATGTAGGCATACCGCACTTTAGGCCTAATGCATCACTTTCGCTCTCTTTTTGGTTTGCCTAAATTTCATATTATAAACACTTTTTTCAATTCACCTGATGGAACGCCTGAGAAGAGACTTTACGAGAACGGCTCTTATTCGAGGAATCTTCCCTAGAACAAAAAAGGACAATATAATTGTTTTCAAAGGAACATTCGGATACCAATTGGGTAAAGTGAGTGAAACATCAGTTGAGGGAAGTAAAAGGGGAGGGGCGTGAGGGGGGGGGGGGGTGCTATTGAGGTATTCTCCCATAATACACCGGGAGCCAGACTAATTTACAATTTACTACATCACGTGACGTTCCTAGCAACACACAACACCCCTAGCAACAGGCGATCTATTGGACCGATTTTGACCAAAATTGATATATGGACCCATAATCCAATAGGGGTCAAACCAAAGAGTCGGTAATGATGTCAGTTTGTTTCCCTAGCAACGAATGTGCCTCCCTAGCAACGGGCGGCCTCGTGGGCCAATTTCGACCAAATTTGATATATGGATCCACAATGCACTAGGGATGCAAACCAAAGAACTGAAAATGGTGTCAGTTGGTTTCCCTAACAACCAACGTGCCTCCCTGCAACGGGCGACCTACTGGGCCAATTTTGACTAAATTTCACTCGTGGACCCATAATGCACCAGGGATTCAATCCAAGGAGTCGGTAATGATGTCAGTTTGTTTCCCTAGCAACCAACGTGCCTCCCTAGCAAAAGGCGACCTATTGGGCAAGTTTTGACCAAATTTGATATATGAACCCATAATGCACTAGGAATCCAAACCAGGGAGTCGAAAATTATGTCAGTTGGTTTCCCTAGCAAGCAACGTGCCTCCCTAGCAACGGGCGGCCTCTTGGACCAATTACGACCAAAGTTGATATATGGATCCACAATGCTCTAGGGATCCAAACAAAAGAATCGAAAATGGTGTCAGTTGGTTTCTATAACAACCAACGTGCCTCCCTAGCAACGGGCGACCTACTGGGCCAATTTTGACTAGATTTGACACGTGGACCCTTAATGCACCAGGGATTCAAACCAAGGAGTCGGTAATGATGTCAGTTTGTTTCTCTAGCAACAAACGTGCCTCCCTAGCAACAGGCGACCTATTGGGCAAGTTTTGACCAAATTTGATATATGAATGCATCTTGCACTAGGAATCCAAACCAAGGAGTCGGTAATGATGTCAGTTTGTTTCCCTAGCAACCAACGTGCCTCCCTAGCAACGAGCGGCCTCTTGGGCCAATTTCGCCCAAATTTGATATATGGAACCACAATGCACTAGGGATCCAAACCAAAGAATCGAAAATGGTGTCAGTTGGTTTCCTTAACAACCAACGTGCCTCTTTAGCAACAGGCGACCTACTGGGCCAATTTTGACTAAATTTGACATGTGGGGGCCATAATGCATCAGGGATTCAAACCAGGGAGTCGGCAATGATATCAGTTTGTTTCCCTAGCAACCAACGTGCCTCCCTAGCAACGGGCGACCTATTGGGTCAATTTTGACCAAATTCAATCTATGGACCAACAATGCACTAGGGATCTAAACGTGTTGGTTGACACAGAATCAGTGTTGTTGATTTGAGGAGCTTTATCGCACTCGCACTTTTTTGCGCTTCTGAAATGGAACAAGAAGCTCTCTTTTTCGCGCTTCTCCATCACACCGATTAAAACACGCAAATGTGGTGTAAAGCGTATACCTGCAAACGGTTGTGTCATTTTAATTAACGCTGACAGATGAAGTGCATCTGCAAAAGTTCCGAACTGTTCGTGCGTTTTCTACATGTTCTGAACTTCTTTTGGGTAAATCTTGCAGTAATAAATTAAGATTGGTTAGAAAACAAAACGTCACATAATAATGATATTTACATGTACTACTGAATGAAGTTTTACAACTGGCATTACGTATTGCACATACTGACCAAACAAATCGCACCATTGGGTCACCTGGTGCATTTAAAATTCAATGATGCTACTGTTTATAGTTTGTCTCGCTTTTCATTGGGGGTCGATTAACCCTTTACCTAATGCTTGTAGCAGACAGCACTTGTAAAAGAAAATTCTCGTATAACTAAAAATTTTCCTTTTTTGCTTCCAAAACATAGCTTATCACCTCACATTGGAACGAGCACAATGCAATCGTTCCAATGAGTGGTCATCAGCTATCTTTTGGACTCAAAACATTACAATAAAAAAATTGCCATTTCCATGGGTAAAGGGTTACTTTATGCAGGCCTTGGATATGGACAATCAATCGATTCACGAATTGCATTAACTTCTCTATGGGGCATTCAGTAACTGTAAACAAGTGAAAGCAATCATTCAACAAAGGGAAAAAGGGATTGTCGATGAATTTCTTAAATACACTAGTTCTGCAGTCACTGTTGCACTCGTGTGAGGTAAATTCTATTCCAAATCAATAAGATTATGAAAAACAATTTTTACTCTTAAAGAAATTGAGAAGAGTGAGTGCAATAACTCTTCTTGCCATTTTTAGAACTGTTGTTTTCAGCTCTCCTCGTGTTTCCAGATCAACAACACTGCATAAATCTTTAAAGTTTATACATATTTCTTTCAACGTTTGGTTTGATTTTTAAAAAGGACCAGATGTGGAATTGTCAAATCGTCGGCTGAGTGATAGAATGTTCTATGTCCCCGCGACAAAATGTTAATTTCTGTCTTTTTCTAACCTTTGTGTGTTCTCATATTCTAATTGTTTGATTATTTTAGGCTTCATTTAATAATAGCTACTGTAACATTACTCAATTGGTATGGGCTCACTCTCATCTATAAGGCTAAATTTTACAGCAGGAATTCTGAGTTTTAGCAGTGTATAGTGGCATAAACTTGGATAGGAGGCAATCTCTGCATTCAGGAAACTGCCACCCTGAACCTTGAACTAGCACTCTGTAAACATGCCTTGGAAGATTATCCTTTCCATTTGAGATTAAAATTTTAAAATATAAAAAATATCATCAGGTAATTTACTCGCAGCTCTGGATTTTCTTCATCGTCCTTTTTTGCATAGCTTTGCTATAATTTCTTGTTTAACTCCGAAAAAAAGTACCAGAACTGAAAACCCGTACCCGAAATCACAAAAGGATGCTTAAAATCACCCTCGTCCATATCGATGCTTAAAATCACCCTCGTCCATTTCTGCTCAAGTCTGAATAAAGAATTCGAATCTATTCCGCAATCAGTACGTCGTATCCATACTTATGTTACTCCTCCTCCCGAAACCCTAAAGTCAGTAGAAGATTTGTACCACGGCAATTTGCTGAACTTTTATTAACCCTTTTACCCAACGCGACGATATAAAAAATTATTATTTTAAATATCATCTTTTAAATTTTTTCAAAAAATTTCAACAAAACCATATCATGTGACCCCTCTTTGGAACGAGCTCGACGAGCTCGTTCCAAAGAGGGGTCACATGATATGGTTTTGTTGAAATATTTCGAAAAATAATATTTTTCCAGCTGCTGAATTTGCATATTACGCGGGCGGATGCGGGCGATTCGTTGGTTAAAGGGTTAAACGTAGAGTCATAAAATTCAATTAAAAGTGTAATTAACTATTTATATGAAGCAAGCGAAGAAAACTTTCTCATTTTTCCAAACAAATTCTAGAGTTCCCCTTGAGTTTGTTGAAATTTTCGCAAAAATTCACATCCTTTTCAATTTTCCGAACCTGAAAAAAATGAGCAGAACCCAAAACGGGCACCCTGTGGAATAACAATGTGGTGCTTAAAACCTTACTATCTATTTATACTCAAGTCTTAATACAGATTTCAAACGTACTGTGCAATCGATATAGGTTATTCACATTCATGCCCCCCCCCCCCCCGCCCTCTAAACAAACGCAAAATTCAGTAGGAGCCTTGCATCACTTTAATACGTCAATATTTATTTATAGCTAGAGAGACTATTTAGAGAAACTAAATATTGCTGGAATTCTTGTTCTCCTAGATTTTGAAAAAGCTTTCGATTCACTTGAATGGTCGTTTATAGAGAAAACGTTACAGTTCCTCAACGTCGGGCCCTCTATTATAAATTGGTTTCGTACTTTTTATTCAAACATCCTTAGTTATGTCCTCAATAATGGGCACTGCACTGAAAAATTCAACTTGGAGAGAGGAGTATTTATTTATTTTGAGCGTCGAGATATTGAGTGCCGCACTTAAAAACAACCCTAATACCAACGGTATCAAAATACACCACTCCGAACATCTCATAAGTCAATATGCTGACGACTCGACTCTATTTTTGAGTAACGACTCCCAATCATTAAACACGGCTCTGAAGATCGTTAACTCTTTTGGAGAGAAGTCAGGCCTCAAAGTCAACTTTGAAAAGACTCAGATTGTATGGATTGGGTCTGAAAAAGGCTCGAGTAAAAAGATTGCCACGAAACGAAATGTTCAGTGGAACAATAATGGGAAATTCACCATATTGGGTATAATGTATGACCTATTTAGTGAAAATTACATAATTAAAAATTACATTGAAAAATCTAGAAAGGTGGAACAACTTTTGAACGACTGGTCGTTTAGAAATCTCAGCCTAATTGGGAAAACTGCCGTCGTAAAAACGCTGACTTTACCAATACTGATACACTGTCTATCAGTCCTTCCTACACCACCTGATAACATGTTAGATGCAATGCAATCCAAACTGTTTCATTATTTGTGGGAGGGTAAAAATGAACAGATCAAACTTAGGGTTCTTATGAATCAGGTTTCTAATGGAGGGCTTAAGTTTCCAGACATTCGGTCATACAGTCATTCTCTAAAAATGTTTTGGATTAAGAAACTGTAGTAATATGACCCTGGAAAACCCTTATTTTAGATGACTTCGAACAATATGGCAACGACAAAATTTGGCATCTACACAAAAAGGGGTTAACAAAAATCGGGGTGAACGCAAACAGTTTTTGAAAAGACGTCCTCACATCCTGGTCGCTATTGGATAACGAACCACCTACAGACTCCGTAGAAATTCGTTCTCAACCTATTTTCTATAACAGAAGTATCAGAATTGAAAATGTGTATATTTTCAATCACACTTGGTGCGATAAAGGTGTATTCTTTTTAAACGACCTCTTGAGTGAGAGAGGAGGCTTCCTAACTTTTGAGGAATTTTCCACAAAATACGATTTCAAAACACCATTCACTGTCTTCCAGGGGGTAAACAAGGCAATTCCAAGGATGTGACGGAAAAAAATTGAAAGGGAAAAAAAAATCCAATTGTGTTCTGAATCCACAAATTGAGAACCTGAAAGAAACGAAAACGGGCAATAAAACATTTTATCTGTTATTTCTGCAAAAGGCGATTTCCGATCCTGTCCATTCTCAAGAAAAATGGAAGGAGCGTTTGCATACTGATCTCACGCAAGAGGAGTGGAGATTGATATACAAACGCCCTTTCATAATCACAGACGATACTTATCTCCAAACCCTACAACACAAAATTCTAATTGGCGCTCTATATACCAATTCCCGTCTTTTTAAATGCAAATTGTCGGAAACTGAACTGTGTACACTCTGCTTCAACACCAAAGAAACGGTGTCACATTTGTCCTATGAATGTCCCATGGCAAAGTCAATCCTATTACAGCTCGCTGAAAAATTGAATTAACAATGTGGTGTTCTATTGCCACTGACACCACACTTTATCCTTATCGGCTATAATAATAATAATAACAACAATAATAATGATAATAATACTAATGATAACACTTTGTAGTCTCAAGAAAATAATCTTTCTCTTCTAGTTCTTCTGTACAAAAAGTTCATTTATTCCTGCAAGGTGAGAAGGTGTCAGCCCAGATTTCAAGGTCTAACTGAAATTCTGCGTCGATATTGTGAATTGGAATTATACTCCCTTCACATGTATTCGCCAAAAAAAATCCCGATTAATACAAACAAGATGGGAACTTTTCAAAGGACTGCTTTACCCTCCTTCTTCAGATAATGGTGTCAGCTACTGGACCATAGACCTCGACTTTTTCTTTCCTTTTTTTATTTTTTTTGTAGTCCCCATACAGTAAGGCTTCTCCTGCAGCAATATTTTTTAATTGTGTCACCAACAGTAACTGTTATTAGGTTGTTTATTTCTGTTTTCAAAACACCTAAAAATGATAACCATGGTTCGAGACCAGAAATGTGATGGAAAACAGCTTCACGCAGTGCCACCAACTAAACACAGGGGCGTCGTGCTAGGGAAAAATCTGGGGGCCCGGATCAGTAACACCATCTAAGCGGAGCGCCACCATCGGTTGGCGCGTAGCGCGCCCCAAAATTTTGGCAAAAAATGCCTCTCAGATTGCCGGAAAAGGCACTTTCCAGGCCTTCACCGAAAATATTTGGGGGGGGGGGGGCGCCCCCACCCCCGTGCACCGTTGGCATGACACCTCTGACTAAACATACATATGAAAGACTTAGAAGTGCAAAAAACTCACCGGAACTTTGAATGACGGTGAATGTCATCATCAAGAGCAGTGTCAAAGCTCATCTGAACAGCTGGACCCAATAAAGCATTCACTCTAAAATCAGTTGGGTTAGAAATTAACCTAAATTCAAATTGGGTTCATATTCGCTCAGCCCAGTTGATCAGGGTTACTTTTTAACCCAACCGATTTTAGAGTGTGGTGTTCACATGAACCCTTGGTATAAGAAGTTCACTTTACTCATATCTCAATGCAAGCGAAAGGTGGAATGTGGGAGCACAAATAGAAGTTCTCGTGTTTCTAGAAGTTAAAAACAGAAAATAGGTATGGCTAAACTGTTTCCGCCAACTTGTTTTTTTTCTGTAAGAAGCACAGTAAAGGTGAATCAATGTCGTAAAATCTGTCATCTACTGGAAAGAAAGAATGTAGAATACAGAATGAAACAGGTTGCTGGGGAAAAGCAGGATCACTTTTTCTCCACCCCCCTCCCCCCCCCCCCCCCCCACACTATACGTGAAACAAACGCGTGTCACGGGTGAGACAGCCGGGTGGGATGTTTCTATCCCACCAAAGCCACGTGACATACTCATTTGCACATTTTATTAGGTCGCCGGAACTATTTCATCATCGTCTGCTCATTTGTAAATAAACTTCAATTTGTGTTTGTGTGTTACTTATTTATCTGTTCCTTGTTGATATAGACTCAATATTTAATTATTATTCAAATATTAAACTTGATTTGTTTCAACCCCATGTTTCTCTGCAGATTTAATAATATCACTGCGCGAATTTATCGATCGATCAATAATCTCACAATGCCATTTACATTAGAGTTTGACACGCACAAATTCATTAACCCCTTAACGGACAGTGTTACAAATCAATTGTTTAGTATATACCTATGGTATATGCCTAACTTTTGTACGATCTTTCCGTTGAAATTGTTCGTTTTTCGAAAGGACTACGACTTGATAAATTGGGTATGTCATCACGTGGCCGCCTATTATCTATAATGGCGTAAACCTCGTGTGTGGGGAGAAAAATCATCCTCGATGAGTCTGAAGGTGGGAATGGGGAAATCTCACCCTCGGGCCAAGATATTTGAACCAGACCCTCGGCAAGCCTCGGGTCTGGTTCAAATATCTTGCCCCTCGGGTGAGATTTCCCCATCCCACCTCCAGACTCATCGGGGATCATAATAGTTCTCCGTCATGTTGAGAATACAGATACATTGTATGAGAGCAACGGAATTCCATATACACGGCAGTTGTTATAGAAATTATACCAGGCTCACATGTGACGAATATGGCTGTTCAGGTGACTTCCATTTTGGAAATGGTTATGTGCAAGCAAATCTGATTCAACTCAATTAAACTTTTACCCAACGAATCGGCCGCATCCGCCCGCGTAATATGTAAATTCAGCAGTTGAAAAAATATTATTTTTCAAACAATTTCAAGAAAACCATATCATGTGACCCCTCGTTGGAACGACTCGTTCCAACGAGCGGTCACATGATATGGTTTTGTTGAATTTTTTTTTAAAATTTGAAAAAATTATATTTAAAATATTCAATTTTGATATCGTCTGCGTTGGGTAAAGGGTTAAGGTGTGTCCATGGTAGATTTGCATGGCCTGTAAGATGATGGACATTCAAGAGACAGACGGTATCAACCTGGATTGAAAACTAAACTCGAGAGTTCTTTTGAGGATTGCAAAATTTTGGGGGACGTTTCAGTGAACTATTCTGGTTTACTTTGTTTGCCATTCCATTTAAAATTAAACTGTGTTTTAATAATCCCAATGGAACGGTACATTTAATGAGAACACTATTCCACGTGAAAAGTGGTTTGAAGACGCATATAGAAAGTGCAATATGAGCGTAATATTAGGATGAGGGATATCCAAAGCGTGGGAAACATATCCCTGCTTTCATTTTGTAAATAATCTTAGAAAACCAACATTAGAAAGGCTCTCATCAGAAACTTCCCAATGATGCTGTCAGAAATTACTTTACTGCTATCATAGAAATAAAACTGCCAAACTGGTCTTCTGAAAGTTGTAATACGGTTTAAACACTCTTTCAGTTGGGAACCGAATGATTTTGAAAAAGCTGCTCTTGTGAGTTAAATAAACGTTATTAATTTTGTATAGGTTTTCTCAATTTAGTTATTGCATTTTTCATGTACCTGACATTATAAGTTATCTCGGGTAACATCCAGGGTACATGGAGATTTAATACCTGGAGGTCGGTTTTCAACCATGAGGCGCAAGCCGAATGGTTGAAAAGGAGATATCCAGGTATCAAATCTCCATGTACCCTGGATGCTGCACGAGATAACGATTTTGTCCCGCCTCCTAAGACAGAAATAATGCCGAGATGTAAAATATGATCCCACATTAAGAGTCGGGCGACGAAGTTTAAACCCCACACCGAGCCTCAGGTTTTGAACCAAACAGCGAAACAAAGGTCACAGCAAAACTGTAAATAGACCGAGTCTATTTCTGAATAGAAGTTGGTCAGAGTTGTGTTCAGGTGAGCCTTGTCATACAATTCAAATTCAGTATCAAAGTCTTTCTCTGATAAATACTCTCTAAAAGGCCGTGCGGCAGTATTATTTGATTTGTCGGTGGATTTAGGCGTGAGTTCAATCCGTTTGCGAACGATGTCTCCATCGGAGCGACAAGCGAAGCGAGAGATTGACATTTTGTATTCTGCTCAAGCGATATCGAAGATAAACAGATGAGTTGAGTTGCTCCCCTTGATGTTCTCAACCCGCAAAGCGCAAAAGTATATTTGCGAACCCGATTCAATCTGTTCAGTACTCATCGAATACGACAGCCAGTGGATTAGTATTCACTACAATCTGACAATAAGTTGGATATAACTTAACAGTTCTAATAGGAGTTTCTGCAATCGATGTGACCCAATCGGTGTCAAAGGTTATTTTTATCACCTGAATGTTTCTCGAGTGACAAACGGAACAACTGCGCGCGCTCTTATCACCCGCATGTTTGACGATAGCCGATACCATGGCTATTTGTTTCGGTCACGTTGACCAATCAGAAGACGCGATGCATACTGATACAGGGACAAGGTCTTTTATCCCCGCATTTAAAAAAAAAAAAAACGGGGATATTGTGGTGATCTCTTTCCGTCCCATCCGGGACGTCTGTCCCGTGGGTACCATCCCGTCCGTCCCGTCCGTACGTCCGAATTTCATATCACCAAGAATATGTAATTCGAAACATTTAAATTATGCTGAGGTGTTCAGGTAGCATCTGTGGATGTGCATAAAGGTTTCGGAATTTTAATTTAGCTCATGTGGTTTCAGTAGAACCATTTTTATTGTTATTGTTAGAAAATCGGTTTCCATTAAAATGCTCCTGGGGTGTTTAATTCGAAACCATTAAACTATGCTAAGGTGTTCCAATAGCACCTGTAGATGTCCATATATGTTTCGGAGTTTTGATTTGGTCCTAAGTGGTTCCAGTGGAACTTATATTGTTTAAAATGAGCTTCCGGTGGAAGGCTTCAAGGGGTTTTAATTCGAAACGTTGAAAGTGTGTCCATATGTTCTGTTAGGGGGTCCAGATGTGCATAACAGTTTCAGATTTTGTATTTGGCTTCATGTGGTTCCAGTGGAACCACTTTTATTGTTATTATTAGAAAATTGATTTCCATTGAAAGGCTCCTATCGTGTTTAAATCGAAACCTTTAAACTATGCTAATGTGTTCAGGTAGCATATGTAGATGTGTATAAAGGTTTCGGAACAACTTTTATTTTAGAAAATCAGTTTCCGATGGAAGGTCCCAAGGGGTAATAAATTGAATGAATGCAGCAAGGGCATGTATTTATATTTATGAATGAAGATGTGTGTAAGTGGCAACAGGAGAGAAAACAAACTCTTAATCTTACATTTTGTTTCACAGTGCATTTATGCCTGACCGTTCTCTATCCAATCAGCGCCTGGAGTGATATCGGGAAGTGTTATCACTGGCAGTGTAAACATGGCAAACCATCTAATACAACTTTTTAGTGATGTTAAAAGTACAACACTAGACGGTAACTGATGATCACGTGACCATAATTCTACACTCTGACTGGTTGCTTCTGTTTGATGTATAATAATATATGACATATCGTGAATTAATTACGATAAATTGATACACAAATTCCATTGTTTAGTAGTGCTATTTGCTTGTTACTGTTACTATCATATTTAAAAAAGACAATGCATTTTAAGATTTCACACTTACGTTATTATTAAACCATTTACGTTATTATTAAACCATAGAGTTAGTTGGATCCTTAGCTTATATCCATTAGTGTATTTTGAACAAAATTTTTCGTCACTTACAATCAAGGATGTGAAATGGGATAAACAGCTGAGGGCTTTGCACACACATACAATATTGTTTATACATCATGTCAGACGGAAAATCCAATCTCGGGTGGAGAATCTTCAGCATTAACCAATAATCGTTTCGTTTTTTGACACTAGAATCAGAGTATCGTTTTATTGTTGTTGTGCGAGGAACGTTTATGTGCACATCACTGCGCATGCCAAGAATAGAATGATAAAGCAGATAATCCTGCTATCAAGGAGGGTTAGATGGTTTAATCCAGAATGATAAACAAGAATATGAACAGCTCAATGAAGCGACTTGGTAATTATTCCGTATGTGCGCATGCTCAAAATAAACCAAGTAGACCGGAATAGTTCACTGAAACGTACCCTTTGTTGACTTAGGTGAAAACAACTGTTATCAGTGCAGCTGAATGGGAATGCAATACTGTTTTAAAGTGTAGAGAAAACCTCATAAAACAAGCTGCACAATACATGCAAGTGGATATATGGACTATTTCGTCTTCTTTACCTGAACTTTCATGGATAACGAACATCACAAACTTGGAGGCTCAGAAATCTGAAATCTCTTCTTCGGTTAATCTCTCCACAGCATGCTTTTGCGATTTTTTTCAAATGATGTTGTGCATGGTGTCACAAGATGCAAGGTTATCACACTCAAACATTTTTTTGTTGGAGTGGGTCTTAACCCTTTGCCCAACGCAGACGATATCAAAATTTATTATTTTAAATTTAATTTTTTAAAATTTTTCAAAACATTTCAACAAAACCATATCATGTGACCCCTCATTGGAACGAGCTCAATAAGCTCGTTCCAATGAGGGGTCACATGATATGGCTTTGTTGAAATATTTTGAAAAATTAAATTTTTTCAACTGTTCAATTTGCATATTACGCGGGCGATGTGGGCGATGCGGGCCATTCGTTAGGTAAGGTGTTAACAACATGGTTGGCCAGCGGATGCCAATCAATATTCTGAACCATTTGGGACATTCAGTCAGCTACAAAACACTGTACAATTGAGAGTGATGAAGCCAATGCTACAGGGACTTGGCTAGAGGTTTCCGATTGGGGTGTAGGGCAGTGCATTTCCAACTAGAGGGAGGGGCAGGGAGGGGCAGGGAGGGGAAACTCCCCTCCCGGTCCCTCCCTCTAGTTGAAAATTCACTACCGAGAAAACTTTTGAAAATGAAGCCATGAAAGGGGCATAAAATTGATTCTAATAACTGAAATGCCAAAATATTTATGAGAGAATTATCAGGTTATTATTATTTGGTATTATTCTGGGAATTGAATATGTGCTGATCACAAGCTCAGCTCAATCGTGATATGATTTTCATGAAGTATATTTCGAGGATATTTCTATTACGATAAGTAAACGTACTATACAAATTTAATACCGATTGACATCATGCATACTTATAAAGCTCGATATTGCTACTCTGTAGTTGTAAATAGTAACAGTTTGAATTTTGAAATAGAGTTGGAATTTTGGGAAGTAAAGGAAACATCAGCATCATCAAAGAAGCTCTAAAATCCAGATAGATGGAATTTCCAACTACTCATGACTTGGCCTCCAAATTTCCAACTATAGGAACTTTTGACCAGGATTGGGGGCGTGACCCCCCCCCCCCCCCCCCACACACACACTCCCCCTGTCGCCAGGTCCCTGCAAGGCTGAACAGAGAAACAATACACTGCCTTTATTTTCTGGACTGATAGATTCAATGTTATGCAATTCATATTAATGGGTACTTACACTTTGGGTTGGATTATATGGCTCTAGGTATAATTAAATACCGGCATATCACTGTGAT
The DNA here is from genome assembly GCA_031216915.1 of Pictodentalium vernedei. Classification (NCBI taxonomy): domain Eukaryota; kingdom Metazoa; phylum Mollusca; class Scaphopoda; order Dentaliida; family Dentaliidae; genus Pictodentalium; species Pictodentalium vernedei. Next base: position 72,730,950 of record CM062297.1, read on the forward strand.
ACAAATCTCCTACTGAATTTGGGGTTTTCTGGGGAGGGGTAACGTGAGTGCGAATAACCCATCCTGATTGCACAATGTTTGTATTAAGGCTTGAGTATAAATGGATAGTCGTATTTGTAAGCACCATATTATGATTCTACGTTTTGGATTCTGATCATTTTTCAGGTTAAAAAACTGAAAAGAATGTGAATTTTTGCACAAATTTCAACAAAATTCAATGGAAACTGTAGAACATGTTTGGAAAAATGAGAAATTTTCCTTTGCTGGCTTCATATAAATAGCTTTTTACACTTTCGAATGCATTTTATGACCCTACTTATACTTAAACGTCAGCGCATCACTGTGGTACAAATCTTCTACTGAATTGAGGGTTTTTGGGGGGTGGGACGGGGCTGGGGGTGACATAAGTATGAATAAGATCAGATTTCAGAATAGGTTCGAATTCTTAATTACGACATGAGCAGAAATGAACAACGACGTGTTTAGCATCACTTTATGATTTCAGGTACAGTTTCTCAGTTCTGATCATTTTTTTCAGAGTCGAAAAACAATGAATTTCTGCAAAAATTTCAACAAAATTGAAAACATTCAAAAGAAATTCAATAAAATAGTTTATCATATGACTCGTCCGTTTTGTTCACTTTAAACATTTGATATTTTGTTTTCATATTAATCAGTGATAAAGCCTTCCATCAATTTGATTGGTCAATTTCAAAACTAGACACTTTGATTGGCTAAACAAAATACAACTGGGTCACATTTGCATAATTTCAGTAGGGAGAATTTACATTATCTGTCCTATTTAGGGTGGGTTATATTGTATTAATCTTTCAACTTCAAGAAAAACGCCATTCATTTTTTTTTATATATTTTCACTTTTTGCTTCCAAAACATAGGTTATGACCCCTCATTGGAACGAGCTCGTCGAGCTCGTTCCAATGAGGGGTCATCACCTATGTTTTGGAAGCAAAAAATGAAATTTTTTAGTTACACGAGGATGTTTTTTCCAAGTGCCGTCTGCAACTCAAGTTAGGTGATGGGTTAAGAAGTCATACTAAGTGGCTAATTTGTGCGTGTTTGTGTCATATGATAAATAGAATATGAAATGAGCGTTTTTCTCATATAATATTTATGAAACTCGTCCGAATTCTTAGACTCGTTTCATAAATATTATATGAGAAAAACACTCATTCCATATCCTCTATTTATTTTTTATATCTCACATGTATAGTTTCTTATAACTTGAGTTGGATGTACGTGCTCCCGCTAACATTTTAACTTCAGTTAAATGATATTGTATAGAATAGCCGTCTTTTCAACAATTTTACAAGTTCTAGCCATTTTAAAAGAAGGGGTCCGAAAAAACACGGAATCCTCTGAAATTCTGATGTAGAATGGTGCCAGGAAATGAATAATTCGCATGGGAATTTATCCATTTGTTTTGACACCAGCCTCCGCTGGACCCGGTCTATGTGAGTAGTGTATAAATGCCGGTTCTGGCTCACTGGAGGCTTCTCGCAATTGTCGAGTTTTTTTCTCGAGAAAAAATACTAGTTCACTAGAAATTTATGCCAGTATATTCCACGAGACGATACGCGACTTGAGGATGGGCCTTTTAAGTGTTTCCTCAGAGCAAAAATAAATCTGAGAAAAATTTCGAGATCATCCAGTTCTGACTCAGGGCGAAAAATCAGTGCATATTTACCCGAGATGACAGTGAAGATACGAAAATCCGAGATGAAATTGAAGACAGAACCAAACCGTGTTTTTTCTACTCAGGTTGTAATTGTTTTCTCGCTCGAATTGATTGATTTCGTCGAAATATCTCTGAAGCGAATTACAAAATCGCGAGTCAAAATTTTAAAACAAGTAATTTTCTTTCTGCGTTTTCAAGTGGATCATCGACGGATTTGGTCAATTTGGCGAAGATGTCTCGCATGCGAAAGATTTTCAATCATCAAAATGGCAAAAACATGTGATTTTCCGTTTGCCTTTTACAGTGTTTTCGCGGCTCGGGAGGTCGATTTAACAGAGATCTCTCTGAGGTGCGAGAATATTGTCCTTCCAGTTCGATCAATTGTGGATATATCTGTTTGTCTGTCTGTGAATATATATATAATGTATTGTGTGTTGGCTTTTTTCTTCTATGTTTTATTTAGTAGAAGGAAATAAAAAAAAAAATAAAAAAAAAATAAAATATAAAATAAAATATAAAATAAAATAAAAAAAAATATAAGTATTAAAAAAAGAAGCATGTCTATTTTAAAGGTCGAAGATCCTAAGTTGAGAGTCGAGAAGGTTCGTCGATTTCTAGAATTGAAGAGGAATATTCGAGACAGCAATATGGCTAAACACATGGGCAAGATCGTGATGAAACGAGAAGACGAGAAAGTTGTTCAAACCTGTGACAGAAACGCAAGACGAAATGAAAAGAGAAATCGTCAAAGAGGTGAAACCCCTGAGAGAAAAACGCAGGCCACCTAATTACAGACCTTACAGAAACAGAATGTTGGAAAGAAAACCGCCCTAACGAGGTTCACCAATGTGTGTGCAAGTCGCAACCTTAAGTTGCGACTTACACATACGTTGGTAAACCTTGTTACACAGTATCGTCGCCTGCATAACAACATCCTTTTCTGTTCAATATCTTCCACCGAGTCCTTCCGCGATAGATAGAATTCAGATCGATTCTGAGAATGAAGTATCGAGTGAGCACGATCGGCGACCCGAGGGTAGATGCCAGCAATATGAAACCCGAAGATTACGCGAATCTATATCCGTTGAGTGCGGGCCATTTCTCGCCCCAATGCATGTGTAACATACGTCTGTCCAGGGTGAGATAGCAGGGAGAGACAGATGTATCCCACCCCACCCACGTGACGTTATACATTTATAACGTTATTATGACGCTATGTATAGTATTTGGCTACCAACTAATTCATATTGACGTCATCAGAATGCCGTGTGTTCAAAGTTGGATGCTCTAAAACTCTTTAAACCCAAGATGCCACCGTTCCTAACTGATTTCGTGGTATATACCTTTGGTATACACATAACTTTTGCATGCTCTTTCCGATGGTGTCATTAGTTTTTCAAAACAACGAATACCAAATGAGTTGATTGTATCAGCACGTGACCGCCGATTACCTCTGGCTAACGTAACCACTGTATGGTGGGGGGGGGGGGGGAGAAAAATAATCCCTGATGGGTACGGGTGTGGGATGGGAAAATCTCACCCTCGGGACAAGATATTTGGTCCAGACACTCGGCAAGCCTCGTGTCTGGCCCAAATATCTTGCCCTCGGGTGAGATTTTCCCATCCCACACCCGTACCCATCAGGGATTATAATAGTATTCGGCTTGCGCGATGGGAATCTCTACAAAGATGACAAAAAAAGTGGAAATGACCGTCGATTATAATCTGACCGTCGAAGATCGAGAATACGAATGTACTAGAGGATCGAGGAATCTGCTCGTGCTGGCTGAACCTAACGAACATGAGGGAGAGGATTTCAAAACATACGGCGATCTCCTGGTTCGTGCGAATGTCATGAGAAAAAAAATAACGATTCCAGAGAGACGGGACCGAAAGCGAGCAGAAGTTCGAAGTGACAGAACGTGGTGAAACCATATTGGATGCGAATAAAACGTTCGTCAAAGCGGTCACCGGACAGGAAATGAGGATCACGATTATGTCTTGCAATCCCAATGCCCTGCTGGAGAGATTAGATCTCTTGATGGGGAGTCGAGAAGCCTGTAATACCGAAGTGAGAAACAAGTTGGTGAGCATATGTGACGAACTGTTGCGACAGAAGGTGTTGAATAGAGAAACTTATAAATCGATCATGAACGCGTTGAAAAGGAAAATATAAAAAAAAAAAAATATTAGTAAATAAAATAGGAAGTAAAAAAAAAAAATTAATTAAATTACAAAATAATTATTATGTAATTAAAAAACCCAAATACGACGAAAGAAACAAGTGTGTTAGTGATAAAGAACAGTAGATTTATGAAATCTTGCGTCTACGGCAGATCGGGTTTGCTGGATTCGATGATGATGTCGCGTGCCTTCATCGGTGATGTGGCGAATCAGATCAGATGTGGCAAAACAGAAACAGAATGTTGGAAAGAAAACCCCCATCATCACGTGTACACTCCATTCAAAACCCCATTTTGTCACGACAAGTAAACAGATTGTCTTCGCGGGTTGAGAACCCCTTTTCCGTGGCTAATTATAGAACGCCGGAAAAACCGCACATCAAAGGCTGCTGATTTCGAGACCATGCCGACTTATCGAATTACCGATATTCTTGCACCTAAGGTATTTTTTGCATTTATTGCTAATACAATAAAATTGGGTATATATCAATTCAATTATTCTCCCCTACTTCAATTCGGGTTTTTGTATTAAAACGAAAGCGACGAAAATAACAGTAAACAAGTTTGATTGCGTATAAATCTGATGGACAATGATTACAAGCACGCCCTCTTCTCAGTTTCCCTCGTCCACAGAGGTATCAGCCAAAAGAGACAAAACACGGAAGTTGAGGAATGTTGCGATAATATCCCATCGCCTTCGTTATCTTGAAACATAAAGGTTTGTTAATCTGTTAATCTTTATACATCCGGATAATCCAGCTAGGCGCGTTCAACTCCATTGCGATTTTTTTAACAAACTGGCGAAAACGGCATCACTTGCAAAGGAACAACACTTTCTGCAGCACGATCAAATACTTTACTTTTTCATCAAATCGCGTTTTATCTCCTTTCTTTTTATTTTGTTGGTATATGTGTGTGTGTGGGGGGGGGGGGGGGGGGGGGCGGGTGTCAGTAATAGTCTTTTACATAATATTGTTCTTTCCCATATGTATACGAGGCGAGGTTCAAAATTCGCTCGTTTTGGTTTCCAGGGGCTGTTATCATGAGACCAGTTCAGTACAATCCTTTCCTTATATTACATTTACAGGAGTGGTGGATGCTCGAAGAAAGTGTGCGCGTGTGTGTGTGTGTGGGGGGGGGGGGGGGGGAGGGGCGTGTGGCAATTGTCCAATACCCACCATGCAAAGGAATTTGAAAAACAGAACAACCGAAATGCCCTTTCCTTTGGGTTGGAAGATGGCTGAAGTAGAAGATACAGAATGGTCGAAGGTGGGATATATTTATAAATAAATTTGGTTACATTTGCATTCAATACCTAAGATGGTGGCGTGGTGGCGCCGCGGTAACCGGTTCTCGTCAGATCACCGAAGTTAAGCAACGTTGCGCCCGGTTACTAGTTGGATGGTGACAATTTCAGCGACTGATTCGCGCTCCCGCGTTGTGTCCTTGGGCAGGGCACTTAACCCCGATTGCGTACATGGGGGCACGATGGCGCTGTGTACTAAGGCGAACTGAAGGTGCGCATGTCTTCAACCAATCTAACCCTGCCTGTGCCGCGGTGCAGATTTCAGGGTTACGATGTTGGAGAACTGACAGCTGCTCGTCGTTGCTCGGTGGTTCTCTTCGGGTACTCCGGCTTCCTCCACCCGTCAAACTGTCACCAACATGATATAACTCTGGCTGTTAATGTGTCGTTAAACCCTAATAAAAAAGTACCTCAGATGAATCGCACGGGCCGATTTCACGAAGGGGGGGGGGGGGGGGGGCGGGGAGTTATGCATGAAAGACCTTGAAATTATCCGAAAACTGTAGTAAACATTTTACCCTTTACTTGAGTGATTGGTGCCATGCAGATATACTTTTTCAATTGCCAAAACTTTTGTTATTTGCCCGAAAAATGTTGTTTGGTTCGACTGGGGTGGGTGGGGGGGGGGGACCCCACCCCCACCACCAGCTCATACACCATGTGAATTCCTGTATATATCCTTACATTTTCTATTTCAAAAAACTGTAAACTCGATGAGGAATCTTGTAACATTCCTATTCAAAATATGCTGAGACGCGTGCACAACCTCGCTATTGTCCCAGAAGTTTCCTTTGTTCACCGTAATCACACAATTAATTCATTCATTGATTGCCTTTGAGGTTGTATGAACATGGCGAGTGGTCTGCCGTTGTTGGTAAATGTTTAATAAACCAACAGCATCCACAACCATATTTCCCCTTCTGCTGATAATTCCCACACTTGGCGTTATTTATTCGGAATCTCTCTCTCTCTCTTCCTCTCTCTCTCTCTCTCTCTCTCTCTCTCTCTCTCCTCTCTCTCTCTCTCTCTGGGAGCTTCTCACGACATAATGCCAAGGATTGGAATTATCAAATATAATATATAAATGTATTTCCTACTGGGAATCCTACTACTTATTTCAGTTGCTCACTAGAGGTTATTTCTCGGGAGTCCACGGAATAGCAACTGCCTTAAACAAAATAATAAGATAAGCACGACCTTAATGTTACCCTAAATTCATAATTTCAAAATGATTTACATGTATCTGTACCGAATGTGTAGAAGTGTATATAGTTACACTACAGTCGCCGTGAACTGGTCGTAATCAACGCATGGGCAGGTTGTCCACCAGGTAATAAAAAATCCTCATTAGCAAAATTTTAATTAATGCAGCACCGTATTGTACCCAATGCTTCATTAATTAAATTTCCGATGTTTATTCCTATAATTAGTGTTTGTAATATAATATTATTGCATCCGTGGAGGTACTGCCCACCCGTGGAAAGTGACCAGTCCACCACGGCCGTACCCGTGAACTTGTTAGAAATACAGTAGTCATTAATTAAAAAGTTTTTATTCATAAATCATTTTTGTTCAAATCACTTGTACCATACAATGAATCCACACATCTGACTGACAATAGGATTATCATTTCAATTGCAGTTGTGTTGTTGGAGTAACTATAAGTAGTTCCATCACTCAATGTGCTCTATTTTTAGACACCCTGTTACGCAATTACTCAGTGCAGAGGTGAGCTTAATTTTAAATGGACTGCACACGTAATGTGAACGTGGGTAAAAAAGGCGCGACGGAAGCGAGCACTAGTATCGCTTCGGAGGCTGGCAAGTGGAGTGCCGATTTAATTCAGAAGTTGATAAGACCGGCTAAAGGATCGAAATTATCGTCGAAAGCGGAAGAGATTGTGGCGAACATGAAACTTAGATATTTCAAGGGTTCTAGTGTTGTTCCAATGCTGGAGTTCGCTAAGAAGTTGAACAGCGGATCGGGATTGCAAAAAATATAAATTGAAAGAAAACGAATTTATTTTTTTTAATATAATAAAAAAAATAGAAAAATTCGTTTTAAAATAAAAGCATAAAAAAATAACTTGGAAAAATATGCAAAGAGAAAGGAAATTAAAGATTGATCGTGGAATGCACCAAAGACTGAGAGGTCGAATCACAAACTCTTTCCTCAAAGCATAAGAGGATTGATAGTGGGAAAATCGAATTGTAGAAAGACGAACCTGTTAATGAATCTGTTGTTGCGACCGGAGTGGTTGGATTACGATAAATTGTTGACGTTTGGCAAGAGTCTCTTTCAACCCGAATACGAGATATTGCAAAAAACTCTGAACGCAAACTTACCGAAGGACGTTATAATGAGAATCTTCGATAACCGAGACGAATTCGAAAAATGTGATCCGTCGCTCGCAACGATCTTGCAAGGAACACCACCGAGAGAACTCAGAAATGATAAAATGTCCAATGTGGAATGTTAATTTTACGAAAATGCGAACGACGTGCCGGGTCCTGGAGACTTGAATTCGATGCACAGAAATCTTATGACATTCGATGACTTGATGTTGGAGCAACAGAGTCGGTGTCAATCTTATTACGTTCGAGGACGCCACAGCAACGTGGACTGTTTCTATCTATCTCAAAATTATCTCAGAGTGATCGAGATAGACCATAAAAGAGAAAGCAAATTTACTGTGTCTGTTTCGTCAAGATTTTAAGAATCTCGATCACATTTACGACAATCACGTGGCCAACGACATGAGCAAAAAACAATTTAAGAGATTTTATAAGTTGGTGTGGGATTGCTCACCCCATAATTTCGCTGTCATCGATATGACAAGTAGTAAATATTATGGAAAATATTGGAAGGGATTCGACTATTTTTATAGTCCGGTCGATTCCAATTAATAATGAGAAAAAAAAATCATATAAAGTAGAAAGGAAAAAAAAACATGAAATAAAATATTCAATTATTAAAAAATATTTTAAAAAATGTTGCGAGACTACGAAACTCAATTATTAGAAAGGATAGCCGAGACCATGAAAACAACGACCGATGATACGACTGCAAAAGATTCTTTTTTCGATTGTGCTGTGCGATTACAAGACCCGATTCATGACGAAATTCAATCCGCCGATCGAATTGGAGAGGGATAAGAAGTACGATATGGCACTGGGGAATCTGGAGACGTACTATTCGTTTCCCAACATCACAGAGAAAAATAATACGTTCAGACATTCGAATGGAATGGATTGGTTCACGATTTGCATTCCCAAAGGCAGGTACGACATAGTCGATTGGAACGAACTCATTCAGACTAGAATGAAGATCGACGGTTCAAGACGGAACTGCCATCAACATAACTGCCAACGTCAATACTCTGCAAACGACATTGGACATGAGAGAGGGGTTATCGAGTGGATTTTACAGGAGATGACACCTTTGGAAAGATGTTGTGATTTGATTGAAACACGTACGAAAGACATGTGACATCGGAAAATGTGGTGGACATTCTCTCTGCCAACAGCATTTTGGTGAACGTGGACGTGATCTCTGGAAGTAACTTGAATGGTGGCACAGAGCCCACGATCTACTCGTTTTTTTTCCGGACATTTCTCCGGGCTACAAGATCATAGACCGACCTCGAAATCTAGTCTATTTGCCTGTGATAACTCATATTTTATACTGTATTAACAATGAATTAACGGATCAAATTGGAGAGCTGTTAGATCTTCGCGGCGAACGTGCGGTGATACGATTTCACATAAGAGAAATTTAAGAAAACAAATCTGTTAACCCTTTACCCAACGCAGACGATATCAAAATTTATTATTTTTAAATATCATTTTTTTTTTATTTTTCAGAAAATTTCAAGAAAACCATATCATGTGACCCCTCGTTGGAACGAGCTCGTTCCAACGAGGGGTCACATGATATGGTTTTCTTGAAATTTTTTGAAAAAATCATATTTTTTCAACTGCTGAATTTGCATATTACGCGGGCGGATGCGGCCGATTCGTTAGGTAAAGGGTTAAATAGTTTATTAAACATACAAACATGGCAGAAAAGGAAAATGAATTAAATTAACAAATTTCTTTTTTAAAAAGAATTAAATCAATTTATATATATATATAATAGGAGGTAAAAAAGTAAATAAACAAATGAAACAAAAAAAATAACAAAATTAAAATAAAAAAAACAACAAATAATCACGAGATTCATAATTCAAAACGTAAACATATTCAAAGTTCAAAGGTCAGAAAGACAAACTTCTCAGAGAATTAGGAAATCGCGTTGAAGCTGTGAGATTGAAATTAAGTCATTAAGACTTGTGCAATGGACGCAACAAATTCGCTTGGACCAAAACGCAAATTAACAGAATAGCCAAAGCGCACCGAAATCGAAGAGGATTGAGCGTGAGACTGAGTCCCGTGCAATTGAGATAAAAGTTGAAAATTAAAGGTGGTCTCTTAGGATTTTTAGTGGGATTGGCAATCAAGGCATTACCCATTCTCACCAAAATCGTGCTGCCGGCTTTGGGTATAGGAGCTCTGTCGGGATTGGCCAGCCCTGGTGCGCAGAAAATAATGGGGGGGGGGGGATTGCTTCTGAAGTGAGGAGGAGTTGTGTATCGAGTCGAAAGGGGTGGTAAAGGATTTTATCATATGACTATGACATTTTTATCCTAAATATCACTACTGTTTGACGATGTTTTCCAAACTGTTGTATCACACCGGGTGAGATTTTTCCAGATCAAAAGTCCATATCACACTCTTACGGAAATCAAAAATCCATATCACACTCCCACGGAAATATCCGAGAATTTCCGTGAATAGTTTTCGTAACTAGGGAAGTCGTTGTGGTTTCGTCTGCCGGGAAGAATCTGGGTATCTAATTTATAACGGCCAGTGAATCGAAGTGAGCAAATTATGTTACTATTTGCGTGTCATATGATAAACATATCATCATAACAGTGTGTTGATCCGTGTCGTCGCATCACGTCTCGTTGAGGTGGCCAGAATTTCGGAATACACTCGCTGCCTGCGGCAGCTCGTGTGATCCGAAAATCTGGCCACCTCAACTCGACGTGATACTACGACACGGATCAACACACTGTTATGATAATATCTATGTATCTGAAATGCAGGAAGGGTAGCGATGTATTTCAAGCTCACAGAGACGGTCTCTATCTGAAGAGAAGAAAAAGATTGATCCACGCCGAGGACTGTTATTGGGTCCGAATTCGTTTTTAAAAAACATGCTCATTCTCAGTATGTTATTATGAAATATTGTTTTTTTATGAGAAAAAAATAACATAATATTATATTTTTTCATATTTCAAATAAGATCGGAAGTAAAAAATAAAGAAATAAATAATTAAAAAAAAAATAAAAAAATAAAAATGGAATTAAGAAGTGGCAATGTATATCCCGACTTATCGGCGACTGTATTACCGACGGCATCTCCTTCGGAAGATAGATGCAACGCATTTCTGATCAATAAAATTGAACATTATTTAATGATGGAAAGAGGCAGACCTCAAGCGCTCAACAAAAAGTATGCGCGAATGACCAAATTGGTCGACGGTTTGGATCTGACTTTCATCCCCGTATCCATGTGTTTGGGTGCTGCTGAAGTGGGCCTCCTATCGACCGTGGCTACCATTCCAGCCGTGTTGGTTATGGGAGGCGTTGATCCCGCGACAGGTTTCTTGTGCACGGTTGGAAAATTAATGAGTAAAAAGTTATTGTTGAAGGCCGAGAAACACGAAAATATCAAAGTGTTGGCCGACACGAAAATCAATCCATAAGCGACATGATATCCACTTTTCTGATAGATGGAAGGATTTCCGATGGGGAATGTTGCTTCATTCTCGCGGAAAGGGATAAATTCGAGGCGTTGAAAGAAGGTATGAGGAAAAAATCTCGTCAGATTCTCAAAGAGGGGACGAAACATTATCTGATAGAAAAGGGTCGAGAAGAAGCCAGGGAATAATTTCGTAAACGCTTGGGGAAAAATAAACAACCGCTGGCAGATTTAAAATAAATTTATATATATATATATATCAGAAGTTTATAAACGAATCCTTGTGCTGGTAGTTATAAGAAAAAATTCTTAAGGTTCAAAACAAATACGACATCACTGAATATATTCCTGCTAGCGCTTTCACCGCTCTCTATGCGGCGAAAGCGCTAGCAGGAATATATTCAGTGATGTCGTTGTATTTGTTTTGAACTTTAATAATTTTTTCTTATATATATATATACTTGGAACGATTTTGTTTGTATTTTCTATAAGATTTCATCATGATATCGTAATATCTATCATGTTTTGAATCATCCATTTTCTTTTTTATTTTAGTAATTTTTTTTAATTTAGTGATTTTCTTTTCTTGATTTTTTCTTGTAATTTTGTTTGTTCTTTTTTTATTTTAGTAATTTTATTAATCTGTTTTTTAATTAAGTGATTTTTTTTCTCCTTCACAAAATCGGATATTCCCTATCTAGTAAATAATGCTAAAATACGATACGACCTTGACCTTCGGTTGTGAGATGACTCGCTCTCAATCGAAAATACGAACATTCTAATTCATAGGGGCTCCGTTCTTCTATGTGCAAGACTGTCCCCTGTCTCCATCCAAATTCTCATCAGGGTGTGCTTGTTGATCATATTTAATGCCGGTGTAACAGGAATGGAAGTCCGTAGGAAAATTAGTCCCTCTGGACTATTATTCCGTGGAATTATAGTCCTAGGTCTAACATTTCTAGGAATAGTAGTCCGGCGGACTACTATTCCTAGAAATGTTAGACCTAGGACTATAATTCCGCGGAATAATAGTCCAGAGGGACTAACGTTCCTACGGACTTCCATTCCTTTTACACCGGCATGAAACACATGACAATCGCATCTTTGTATTCAGTATCTTGACAGTCGTCACCGCAGTCACATCCAAATTCGCAACTAGAACATCTTTCCTCCAATGCTCTGGGAATGTGACCGCAATCACCCATGAACTCACAACTAGAACATCTTTCCTCCAATGCTCTGGGAATGTGACCGCAATCACCCATGAACTCACAACTGGAACATCTTTCCTTCAGTGCTCTAGATATATTTTCTATCACGAGGTGGGCAAATATTCTGTAAAACAATTCTTGGAGAAATCCACGACACTCTACTCAATTTCGTTTTTTTATTTCGTCTATGAATCTATCCATTTTTGTTTTTATTTATTTTTTCAAAACATATATAGATTTTTTTTATTTCCTATTATATATGACATTTTTTCCCTTCACAAGATCTGAGTTGGATATTCTCTCTCCAGTAATAAATACAAAATACTTCCTCGATCGTAATTCATGAGATTTCTTGGCATTTTCCCAAACTGCTCAATTTCGACGTCCAGAGGCTGCGTTTGTCCTCGACAACTGATCATCGTCTTTCACCATTTTATCAGCTCTTCCTCTTCGAGCTTTTCCAACACCGACGCAAAACACAGGTCTATGTCGTATTGGTGTTCCATGGTGTAACAGGTGTGCACTTCGATAGATCCCTCCAACATGCAACCCGGGCATCTCTCACTCATCACTCTGGGAATGTTTAAATCCACGAGATGGGCACACACTCTGCAGAAGGCATCTCTGAGAAACTTCTCGCTGAATATCTCTCTTCATACTTTCCAATTACTCCTTAGGATCTTTGATCTTTAAAAATGACATGCTTCTTTCTTTATTACTTATATTTTTGTTATTTTATATTTTATTGTTATATTTTATTTTATTTTAATTCTTTTTTTTTGTTTCTGTCTACTTAATAATATATAGAAGAAAGAAAAACAACACACAATACATTATATATATATTCACAGACAGACAAACAGACAAATCCACAATTGATCGAATTGGAGGGACAATATTCTCACCCCTCAGAAAGAACTCTGTCAAATTGCCCCCGCGAGCCTTGTAAACCGTGTAAAAGGCAAATGGAAGATCACATGTTTTTGCCATTTTGACAAATGAAAATCTATCGCATGCGAGACATCAGCGCCAAATTGACCAAATCCGTCGATGATACATTTGAAAACACAGACAGAAAATTACACGTTTTGACATTTTGACTCGCGATTTTCTAATTCGATTTCGAGATATTTCAACGAAATCGACCAATTCGAGCGAGACAACACATGGTTTTCTTCTGTCTTCAATTTCATCTAGGATTTGCGTATCTTCACTGTCATCTCGAGTAAAAGTGCAGTGATTTCTCAGACTGGGCCAGAACTGGATGATCTTGAAAGTTTTCTAAGATTAATTTTTGCTCCAAGGAAACACTAAAAAGCCCACCCCAAGTCGCGTATCGAATTTTGGAATATACTGGCTCAAATCTCTAGTGAGCCAGTATTTTTTCTCGAGAAAAAAATTCGAAAATTGCTAGAAGCCTCTAGTTAGTCAGGACCGGCATTTATACACTACTTATGTGATTTTGCAGTGTAATTCTTATGAGTCAATCGGGCAGGGTCAAGCCACAAGCAGCACCCTTGCTGACATATGTTCTAGTGTTCTGTTCCGTCGCTATTGCCTATCCGTATCCACTCCCGTATGGTTGCATGTGTGTGTGAATTACAGTGAATTATACAGTCATATAAAGAATTGTTTGAAACTGGTATCTTTCATTTTTTCATCTTAGCAAAAGACAGTCGCGAGAGATAATTTTACTTGATATATTTCAATGTATTCATCTCTTCAGAAATAAGATTATCTAGAAGCGGTCGTTCCTTCATACCTTTGAGAATAAAGGGTTGGATAAAAGACATTCAGCAGCCATTCTTCTAATAACATTACATTTAGACAGAGGCGTGACTTGTCTCATCCAGTCACACTTCAATAATGGCATACAGTACGTGGAGTGTGGATTATAACCAAATCACCTGCGGAGTGGAGTTATCACCCAAAATATCACTTTCAAATTCTGCACATATGAACAAAAAAACACAAGCAATGTTTCAGCCAATGGACCTCCGGGTTGAACCCGGAGGTCCATTGGCTGAAACTTTGCTTGTGATTGTTATGCTTTGCAACAAATTTGCAATTATTGCTCGGGTGGAATCTCCACTCTGCGGGTGATTTAGTGATAATACACTCTCCACGTACTGTATAATCTCCAAAATAAACGTGTGTCTGCTTTCAAGGGTTATGTGTATAAACAAGGTTTTCATAATTAGGGATTGCTATATGGGAGAAACCCAGAATGTGTTAAGGTATTGATTGGGTGAATGTCAGTTGGAAAATGTGTGTATAAACATGATAGCTCCAGAACAAGATCTTTGATAGATATGGTTTCTCTACTCCTACCCCACCCCCACACATACTCGGGTTTCTTCCTCCAAATAAATGAACTATAATTGTTTAAATTAGTCGCGTTTACGCGTGAGCAGGACAGAACAAACAGCTATAGTTCAGGCTGAATATACACAGAACGACACACGAGTGTGAATGGGTTAATCGATATGGCACGAGTGCCAGCGCGGAAGGATAAAACGAGAGGCCACAGGCCTCGAGTTTTATCCTTCAGCGATGGCACAAATGCCATATCGATTAACCCATTCACACGCACGTGTCGTTCTGTGTTTATTACACACCTTCACGTCTATAAAACAGTTACTAGAAGGACACTCAGCAATTCATTTGACCGCTAACAACACAAAGAACATTTTATCGCCAACCAAATTTGCAAGGGGAACCCGTATTACTATTTCGTCCCCTGAGTTCCAACGCGTCCTATGTGCCTAGTGGCACATAGGACACATTGGAACTCAGGGGACGGTTTTCAGCTATCACTAACGATTCAAAGTGTAATTGTGGTGCACGATTTGTAGAAAATTCCATTGAAATTTCGCTTCTATTTACATATGTGCGGAACGAATTTTCATTTTCTGCATTGTTCAGTGTTGTTTTAGATGGGGATAACATAGAACAGGTGTGTAATAAATATTGTTAGTTAACATGCATAATTAACCCAGCAGGTGCACCACGTAGTTGCGGCATTATAATGGCGTCACAGTTTTACTAATGATGTGATAACCCTGTAAAATGCCACAGTTGCGGTGTGTAATTTCAGAGATGTATACTTTCATAGTGTGGTGGAGCATGGTTGTAGGTGTATTTGTAGTTGACGGAGCAATTTCCTTTCGCAGCGATTTAAACTGAGCTTGAATTTATCTATAAAAAATCTTTCCTTAGCTACGAGTGCTCTTTCATCGCTGCATTGAAAGAATGGTAACATTTTAAAACCTGTTTTTTTTCTCTGTTACACAAATCAATGGGTTCACTCCCGTTACCCGTTAAGTTTACTCGATTTTTTATCTTTAATGTGGTTTTGTTGACTAGAGACTCTTTTTTTCTGAATTAATTACTCTTCGCAATATAATCTTCTTTGCAACCAAAGCACTCTATAATGTACATGACGTATGCTGGCGTGCTTGTGAGTGGTGTTTTCACAACGAAGGGTGAGTTGGACTTTTGCAATTTGAATGAATTTCCCCCCATCAGGACCTCACAGCTTCCGCATCGTTTATTTCTGCACTTGGAGACCGTCGGGGTGTTCGACTCCTCCACAAACTTTGCTCGCGTTAAAATCTGTTTGGGATTTGATGGTTGTCTCTTACATTTGGTTAGTAGTATTTTTCCAATATTTTCTTCATTCGTTCACGGCCTGTTAACATGGCCAAATTGGATGGGATAAAAGAGAAAAGTTCAGGATTGTTTGGATTGAAGGTGGTGATAAAAGTGAGAATTTCGCTGTTTTGATTCTTTTCCTTTGGATCACCCAATTCCGCGAGGCTTAGGGAGTTTGCTTTGTCAATACTCCTCTTTATCACAAGGTTAATTGGATATCCGCGTCTTTCGAGAGACTTTGTTCATTCATTAAGTCTCTTAGTTCTAAAACAAATGTGGTACTTGTTTATTCCACTCTCACTCTGATTATATATATAATTGACGACTATGTTGTGTTAAGTGTATATAGCTGCATTTATGGTTAGGCGGCTAGGTGTCGTAGAATGGAGATCGACTCCCGTCAGGGCCATCTTCCGTAAAACTTTACAGTTTTCAATCCAGTGTTGCGGTGCCAGGACTATGCCTGGTGGAATTTCTGCTTGACACCTAGGCGATATATATATGGCTGCACCCTGGTCTTCGGCAGACCGATGGTAGATGTTTTAACTGTATTGTCTGGTGTTGAATAGTGACGAAAATACACACACCATACAAACTGAGAAACGCACCACCCCAAAATAGATTAAAATTAACACAGCCAATTTTTCGGTTCGCAGTCAGAACCTGTCCCTAGTTCGATACGAGAATTGACAACCCCGATCGTTGTTTTACGGTAATTATCTACGAGGAAATATTTTGAAATGTTCCACCTTTTTGATTGACTTGCCCAAACAGTAGATACGCCGTTGAAAACAATACTTCAGTAAAGACGAACAATACTTGCTTTATTCCACTGTTCTAAGAAGGTGCAATAACTGCAAGATGAAACGCCGAGGGATTCAATTCAATATTCCATTCGATACGAAATCTCCTGTTTGCTTCGATTCGATGCATTACCAATCAGAATAAAACGTGAGTCGGTAAAAAAAATCAAATCATATTTGCCATCTACTGAGAAGGTTAGACATTGGCCCTTTGAACCCTGGTGGTATCTCCTATGCTAGTTCAATGACAGCAATTGGAAGAGACCATTTTCATTATTTCGGGGTAGGCCAATATTGATTTGTCTACCCCACACTTTCACGTAGGAGCCATTTTACTTAATAAAATCATGATATATCATGTTTCTGGTGGGGGGGGGGGGGGGGGGGGGTGTTCATAAGGATTCAAGAGGTTAACAAAAATATTCGAGAAAATCTTGCTGCCAGAGGACGATATCATTTTGTTGTAAATTTGATGATTTTGCTCCAATACATTTTCGACTGTTCCATGTGCTATAATTTTTGAATGTGTATCCAACCAGGGATCGATTAGTGACAACACCATTTATTTAAAACGACACACTGGTCGGATCGATTAAACAGGTATTTTATCAAAGAAAGACCTGTGACGATCATTGTGTTCCAGAAACACATTTACATTATAAAACTTGGACTAAAAAAGCAAATCTTCCATCAAGATAATAATACTGAGTGGTGACGAGGACACTTTGAATGTTGGGATTGACTGTATTATCACCACGGCTTATCGATGAGAATTAGCAATGTTAATTATTTGGATTTTCATGGTTTTCATTTTTCCTACACCATGCATTGCTCCGAATAGTAGAACGTATTATAAGAATGATATTTCGGTGGAGAGTGGGACAGTCATTGAAGAACAAAGGTTATCCGCCCTTCATTGTGCGGTACTCTGTAAAGGATTGGAATCATGCCGATCATTCCAGTTCAACAAGAAGACACAGCAATGTAAGATCAGCACTGTTGCAATAGGAGCACCTGACAGCAGGGGAAAGGTGTTTTCAAGAGGTGAGTTTTTTTCTGTTACATGGGAACGATAGAGCCGGGTTGTGGTGCGGGTAGGGGTGTAACTATGGGAGGGGGTATAGACGGTGTGACACTCCCAATATTTTTTCAGTCGGGATATTTTCATCTGGATTGGAGTCGTAGATATCCATTCGCTCTTGCTGGTAATCCTGTACTTTTTGGGGACTAGATTTACATCTTGGACTTACATCACACACACAATTGGTCTCATGCAACCAAGCCTGAATATAAGCAACCTGTCATTTGCAAAATGGGGTCCCCCAGAGGGTGAATTTGCCGATGCTATCTCATACAATGGGCCAATTTATCCTCAAGGTACATCTTTTTGTTTTGGCTTGAGACCTTGATTCAGACTGAGGTTCACAGAGGGTAAATTTTGTGATGTGTGCAGGGTAGCATCACCAAATTCACCCTCTGGGGACCTCATTTTGCAGATGACCGTCTGCTTATTTCCAGGCTTGCATGTAACTGAAAGTCTGTATTCGAAATCCGAGGTTCGATTTCATCAGTCAGGACTTGAGAGTCATAGCAGTCGGGGCGAATTTGGTTCATACCCCTAATCGGTCATATTCGTGACACCCTACGGCTGGGGTGGACCTTTTTTGAAAACAGTGGCCCAAGTATTTGAAAATAAAATAGACGAATGAGTCTCGACAACGTGCAGTTGATTATCCTAGCCGATATGTATACGCATATAATTGCCAGTTATTTTACTTGCCATCCTCAATACCAAAGAACTAACGTTTTGAGTCATCCATTTTTCAATTTGCTGTTGTCGCCGGAGTAGTGACCTCTCCAATATCATGGCAGATTACATAAGGTAGGAATATTGCGCGGTCCTGGCAATTTTAGAGCATTAGTGGAGCGGACCACAGACACGGTTCCGGTAGTCCATTAAAGCTCTGAAAGTTTCTCTGGCTGCAAAGCTTTTCATGAGTTTCTGTGAGAGGGTCCCAAACTCCCGCTTACACTTCAGCCCACACACAGCCTCCGCACATTTAAAGCCCCCCCCCCCCCCCCCCTCCAAGAAACTATTATAATTCGGCCATCTTTATTCGATATCGTCGCCATTGTTGTGACATAATAACTCTTCTGGAAGGCAGGGACATTTTTGTGTCCCCTTATGTCCCCTTGTTGGAACGTGCATGTTACAATAAGGGGATTCGAAGCCATGTTTTCGAGACAAACATGAAGAGTTTTAGTTATTCGAGTAGGTTTTTAAAATGTCGTCTGCTATTCGTATAAGGTAAACAGTTAATGGAATATAAGAGATTATTATATGATAGCCTGTAAATTATCGCAAATTATTTAAAATATATTTCTCGATATCCATCGACTTGTTGGATAACGGGAACTATCCCTCAGTATCTTCCTAAATGATGTCACGCTTCGGCGCGGCGCATCACTTCGCCTTCGATACTGTTACAAGCGATTCAGTGCCGGCTCTACCGGCAGTACCAGACGTTCATGCTATTCCAAGCCGTTCTGGTGATTCTATGACTGAAAAATAGATGTATAATAATAATAATAATAAAATAAAATAATTAGATGTATAGAAAGTGATTCCGAGAGTGATATTAAGCCTTGAACTGGGTAACTTTTCCGAAAAACCTTGTTGATGGATTTGAAACGGAAGGTTTTGATTTTGATGAGTCGGCGCACTCAATTCCGAATTCCTTGTGTAAACTGACATTTAAAATGTTTTAATATTCACATTAATAAAAATATGAGAATAATCTGATTTGTAGTATTGTAATTATTAAATTCAATTTGTGAGTTGAATAATTTGTTGGATAAATTATCGTGAGAAAGTGGGACTACTTTTTATGTTTGAGTGATTTGGCTAGTACAGGCTTGAAAGAACAATCAACTGATCTTTGTTATTGTTTTGAAACGTATGTGCTTGCAGTCGAATTGGATTGAATATTTGTTCTGTAAAATGTCACGTAGCGTGTAATAAAAGGAAAATCTACGCTATTCTAGTGACTATCGAGGATTATCTCATTCGCGAGGAGCTGAAAACAAACTTTCAGGTCCACATTCATGAGATAATTCCCGATATTCACTATGATAATAATAATAATAATAATAATAATAATAACACTTTGGCCAGCCGCTGATTTGTCGCGGCTCTCGGACGAGAAGGCCTTGGTTACCCCTATACTCCCAACTGCCTCCCTATTCCCCACGCTTCTCCTTTCCTCCCAACACTCGGATACGAACTGATTGGTGACATCCCTTGCCCCATTCTTCCCAATCTCCCCGATTAGCATATTAACTCTCGCCTTTGAGTCTCCCCCTAACCACATGTCCTTCATTCTCCCATCCCACTTCCCCATTATACTCCCAGTGAATCTTATTCTGTTGGACTGATACTTTGGGCATTCTAGAAGAAAGTGTTCCAGGGTATCCACCATGCCCAAATTACACATCTGGCACTCCTTGTCACTGTTTTTCCCAATTTTTCCCCTCAGCTCCATGGACCTCGACCTCAGTTTGAACAGCAGTGACCCCCAAAGGTGCTATCAAGGTACTCTTCAAAGCCTGGCTTCTCTTTATCGTGCAGGCCCCCAAAGACCTTTTTGATTTGACCCCTCTCGCCAATTACGGTTACAATCCTCCATGACCCTTTCTCAGACGATTTTTTTACCCTGGTTCGCCCCAACGTCTAGGTCCGAGATCTCCATTGAGTAGTTCTCCACTAGCTCCCTTACTTGGACCATCCACCCCGTCTTGATATTTGAGTTGAAAATTCTCAGGAACATTATTTTACACCATCGGCTGTCGGGGAGATTTACCAAATAATTAAGATAACCGAGTTTCAACAGGTCTATCCTGTCCTTCTTCCTCATCCACCCAATCTCACCCATGATTGCTTCTGGCGCTGCGGCATTACTCGACCCCGTTTTCCATCGGCCTGCATCGTTCTGCAGGATTTCCAAGCTCTTTACGGCCGTCTGGTTTAGGGGTACCACTTCCGAACCGTATGTTATACTTGGCAGATCCACCATTTCCCAAATGGTTTTTCCCACGAAAACGTTATTGAAACTGTTTCTCCCTATAAGTTTCATTTGGTTAAAGATTCGCTTCCCCTTCAGAATCAGTTTATTTGTGTGGTTTCGGTAGATGCCTTTCCTGTACTGTTTATATTTACCCCCAAATACCCGTAATCACCTGTCTCTACTACACTGAGAAGTTTGCTGCTACCTTCCGGAATGCAGAACTCACCCACTCTCCACCTTCGAGTGGGGTCCACTTTGCGGCCAACAGGTGTAACTTTTCCAATGTTGCTACTGACAGAGATCCCTCGATAGTTATCCAAAATGTCTTTTTCCCCCCTTTTGTGAATAAATATCACTTTGCTTTCTCTCCACTCCTTTGGGACCTCTTGATTTTCTATGGCTAGATTGAATAGGGCAGTTGGGCTTTCCACGAATTCCTCTCCCCCCTTTTGATAAACTCGTTGGGGATTTCATCCACTCCTCCCGCTTTTCCATCCTTTAATTTTGAGATCACCTTTCGCACCTCCTCCGTTTTAATTTCGCTGCACACGAAGTTGAATAGGTTTTCCTCGACCTGATTCGGACACTCAGGCGGGCTACCCATGCCCCATCGCTTATCGTTTACCTTTTCCCAGTGCTTGATTCGACTTGATCTTGCTCGTCTGTAACTCTGTCATCTACTTTAATACTCTGTGGGTTACTTCCTTTGTTACGTTTATTCACCCATTTCCAAAATACGTTCGAACTTGACCCCCCCCCCCCCCCCTGTCGTTCTTATCGTCCTAATAAGACTGCTATTTCGCACTCTCCGATTATCGTTTTTAATCTTATTTACTTTATGTCGTGCTTGTTGGTATTGTTCCTTTGCTAATGTGGCCTCGTTGCTTTCCGCCCCCTTAAGTTTTCTACTTCTCCTGTATGCAGCACATTTAGCTTTTCTACCCTTTATAGTCATTTTCAGTTCTTAGTTTAAACAATATTTATTTCCGAGTTCAATAGACTCAATAATAGAAAACAATTACAGATGATATATGTAGAACAAAAATGGAAAATGGATTCAGCAGCAAGCATATGCTTTTGTGAGCTGTCTCCGTTGTATTTGCACACATTATTTATATATCAGCAAGACGAGAAAATTGTTTTACACAAAGATTAGCTGGGGTACTCCTGTGTTCGGGGATGATAAGTAGTGAAAGAGATTTAAAAAAGAAAAAAGAAAAGGGGGAAGACAAGAATCAGAATAAAAAAATCAAAACAGTTAAGAAGAATAGATATTTGTGTGAGTTTGTATTACGACAGAACCTGTGATGGCAGAACTGCGGGTGGTAGTTAAGAGTTGGATGAGCCATGAGAGGACTAACAACACCTGTATGTTATTCATGCTTTTATGTTTTTCTTCGTCAGAAAAGAGAATATAGCTATGAAGGGTGACAGTAAATTCCGAACGCATTGTGATGGATTCACAATCAGCTCGAGATTCACCGGCACCCCTCATATCAAAGTGAAGTAGTCCTCACAAAACTTTGGATGTTAGGAATTGGGTGAGATTAGGTAGCTAGGACTCAAGAAGTCTATGTACAAACTTGCTGCGGTAAGATGGGACACCACTAGTATATAATTAAGTATTTAAGTATTTAATTAGTGTTTAGCCCAGCTGGGCGCAGTAGTTTGAGAAGTTAACCACCGAAGGCGGGGGGGGGGGGGGG
This sequence comes from Pictodentalium vernedei, assembly GCA_031216915.1. Taxonomy (NCBI): domain Eukaryota; kingdom Metazoa; phylum Mollusca; class Scaphopoda; order Dentaliida; family Dentaliidae; genus Pictodentalium; species Pictodentalium vernedei. Next base: position 72,753,378 of record CM062297.1, read on the forward strand.
GGGGGTGCACATTAAACCATTAAACCAAGCACCTGCTCGACAGCTTTTGAACTGGGAAGGGGGAAGTGTCACAATATTTCAGAGAATAATAACATCCCTCTACCCGCCGTGTATCTAGGTGGCTGGGTGGTTATGACGAACACCTACCAGTCTAAGTAATAATTAAGTATTAAGCCAAACTGGGCGCACTAGTTTGAGAAGTTATTCACCAAAAGCAAAGGGGTGAAATTCCCATTAAACCAGGTACCTTCTAGAAAAATTTTAGGACTGGGAAGAGGAGGGGGCACAGTATTTCAAACCATGCAGATTAACAGCCCTCTGCCCGCCCTGTATCAGGGTCGTTGAATGGTTATGATTAAAACCTACCAGTTTCCTGGATGTAGTCATGGAGGCATCTCGCAATTCCCTGGTTAGTCTGGACATCGTAAAGCGGATTTCCATATAAGAGAATGTTCGTGTCAGTCTGATTTGTTGGGTGATCGAGAGTTTCGCGCCTTGCTTCTGTATACAGATGACAATTAAAAAGGTAGTGTTCAGTAGATTCCCGATTGCCGCAACTACAGTCTGGAGAGCTTGTTAAATGATTGTTATATAAATCCTCATTGAAATTGCTGCACCTCAGGCGCAATCTGCAATGGAGCACTTGCGTTCTGCGCGACTTATTAAGGTAAAAAGTACTGGGTATAAAAGGCTTTTCTCGGTTGATATGGGATTTGAAGTTTGTAATCGAATTGTTTTCTCCGACTGCTATTGGTAAGCTGTTCCACGGCCGGTAGTAGATGGTATAAATGATCTTTGATGTAATGCAGTACGACTTGAACGTACGACAAATCTGTATTGACACGAAGTGAGTATTCGTGTGATGCTGACGAGGATGGCGGAATTAAAGAAAGGTAGCGAGGCACTTGACGGTGATACATTTTGAAGTATTGGATCAATTTGTGTTTCTTCCTACGAGATTGAAGTGTTTCCCTCCCTTTTCCATATATAACAATTCCTTGCTGGCGCTTCTCGTCGCCCCAGTGACAATCCGAGGAGCCTCTTTTTGGAGTTTCTCAAGCTCCATGAACTCACCCTCGGTACAGTTGTCCCATACTGTATCCGCATATTCAAGGACAGGACGTATGAAGGCAAAGTATATCTTCACTAAGGTTTTACGGTCAAGAGAAAATTTGAGTTTTCTATTGAGTCCCAGTCGTTTCCAAGCAGACGAGATTGTGTTGGATATGTGATTTCCCCACGCCCCGTGATCATTGAAGGTCAATCCCAGGTGTTTGTGTTCTGCGACTTCTTTTATACATGTGCCAGACATTAAAAGAGAAGAATGTGTGGTTTCTGTACGTTTGCGCGAGATAACCATTGATTCGATTTTTTTTTTTTTTTGGGGGGGGGGGGGGGGGGGGGTGAAGTCCACTAACCATTTATCCGCCCAACTTTCGATCTTTCTTATATCATCAGACATAATCTCCGCAGATCGGCCCGGATCATCTACAATAACGTACAGGGAGGTATCGTCTGACAAATGGCCGAATGTCGAAAAAAAATGTCTTCCACAATGTCGTTAATGTAAATTAGGAAGAGAAGAGGTCCCAATATTGATCCTTGTGGAGCTCCCGCAGAAACTGCTCTCCATGCGGACGAGTTTGATTTGATTACAACGCGTTATTGTCTTTGATTCAGGTATGGTTTGAACCACTCTAGCAAACTGAATGTGATGCCTATTTTTGTAATTTTAGTAATAATCCTTTGTGCCACACCTTGCCGAAAGCCTTGCTTATATCACAAACAACGAATCGTATTTCTTTGCCTTCGTCGAGAGCCTGGCTGATTGTATTGTATATTTAGGAAAGTTGAAGTACTGTTGAGTCTTTTGGAATAAACCCAGACTGGAACTGAGTCAGGAGAGAATTAGATTCGAGAAAGGAAAATACCTTCTTGAAAATACATCTTTCGAAGACTTTACCTTTGCAACTAAGAAGAGGTATGGGCCGAAAGTTGGCCACGTAATTTGAGGAGTCATTTTTCAATATCGCTGAAACATTCGCTCTTTTCCATTGGGGTGGAAAATAACGTTCAATGAGGAAACGGTTAAGAATATGTGTAAGTGTCTCGATAAGGACTTCGAACATTCCTTCAGTAACCTTGGATTAACATTATCATTATGCTTTGGAAACTTTTAGCAGGCGCAATGCTTCTAGTATATCTTCTTCTTCGAGTATAATTTCGGAGAGTTGATGGTGGGTCGAGTTAAACGAGATAGGTGGGAGTGGGGCGTTAGAATCGTTAATACAAGAGATAGAACAGAAGTATTCGTTGAAGGCCTCAGCTTTAGCAACAGACGACGAGATAGTGCGGCCATCATGGTAGAGATCGGGCATGACAGACGTTTTCTTGCCTAGGAGTAGTTTCAATATTTCCACCAAGTATGAGAGGGTGTTATCTGACAGTTGAGAGTATTCTCTATTCTTAAGAAATATTTTGCCTTTGATTGTCTTATGAGTGATGTGGTTTTGTTTCTTTTACGGTGGTACCTTTCCCATGCATGAGGAGTATTTCGCGACTTTGTCAACCTGTGAAGGCGCTCCTGCTGTCTGATTAGTCGCCGAATCTCAGAGTGCATCCACGGGGGTTCATTCTGTCTGCTTGTAATCAATTTATTTGGAATAAAATTTGATGCGAGATTTTCCAATTGAGATACAAAGTGGTCAACGACCTGAGCCGAATGGGCATGGTTAATAATATCATCCCAATTACTCCCTAGTAGGCTGTTGTTTAGACCGTCGAAGTCTGCCTCGTTATAGAGCCATATACGTCGTCTGATAGATTGTGGTCGTTTATTGGGAAATGTAATGATTTGCTTATACTGGACAGTGATATCGAACCATCTCGGCATAAAAAGGGTCTCCGACACTTGGCGACATTATAATTTGGGGGGCATTTGTAATTATTAAATCTAATAATGATGACGACGTTTCGGTAAAAAATGTTGGCTGGTTGATTAATTGAAATAAATTGTATTGCTACAGTATATTCTGGATTGGCCCATTCTGAGTTGAGAGCTGATTATCATTAAAGTCATCTGTTACAATGATTGGCAGTGTGTTAACATCGAGTGTCCGTTCTATGGATGTTGAGATTAGATCCCACCCATGTAGCAACATCGGAGTTGGATGGAACCACAGCTGACCTGCAGCCAGATGCATTCAACATTATCAATTTCCAAGTCTGGCCGATGTTTAAAGGGAATCGTATTCTTTAAGTAGATTGCTATTCCGCACCCCCCCCCCCTTGACGCGCGATCCTTTCTCATCGGTTCATGACATCCAGGTATTTCAAGATCTGAGTTAGAATCAGAAGAACTAAGCCACGATTCAGTAAAGGCACAGATATCGTAGTGATGTATATTCCGGTGTTCAATGCAATGGCAATTGAAATAATCTAAATTGGTTAAATAGTTTTAACATGAAAATGTGAATACATCAATAATTCTTACCGCACGCAGCAGTACTTTGTCACACAGACAAATATACAGATTGTACACAGGCAACCTTCTTAACATAAAAACATGATCTAACAATAGTCTGGGAGCGAGCCAGCAACATCCACCATTTTACATGACAACTTGACAACTCCGACAAGGACCAATCTCGCGCCAAACCACTTCTTCAGGCCAGTTGCACGAACCGATGAGCTGTTCTTACTGGATACCAGAAACACCACCTCGCTGTTTAAGCACCTACAACACTCTCCCTGTCATTATTGAAAATTAAACCAAACCTGTTCAAAGAAATGTATATGTATATATTTGCTGTGAATTATGTCAGGTCCCCAAATGATGAAGCCAATAACCTCATCCAAGACAGTAAATAGACTGATCTCACATTTGTCAATTTATATCACTCATGTTAATGCAGCTAATTAACTCATTAATTTTGAGTGAAATTTAATGTCTTAGTCAACACAAAAATCCAACATGAATGTAAGTATATATACAAAAAATCAAAACCGATGAAGCAAATTAACCTCATCTTCTTCTTTCATCCAATACTGTAACTAACTTATTTAAACTGAATTGTAATGATATAAACATTTATGTACACGCTGCGTTTCAATTATATCGAATAGAGTTGTTTTACATTAATGGATGTTTTATAAAGAACTTCTTCAAGTGAGAGGTTTTTTACCTGAGCGACTTTTTGTGCAACTGATTTTAATTGCCATGGAGTGTTCACTTTAGATGGAACAGGAGATAAATATGGAGAGTCAGACTCAAGAAGAATTTGTTCTATTGGAAGAGTTTTCAGAGCAAAATCTAATGCTGATGATTTGAGAATCTATGCAGTAAATCCAAATTTGACATTTACCAGAGTACTTCTCCACTCATCAAGTTGTTTCTGAGTACCATTGAAACAATGGCAATGTATGGGTACACCGGTAAGATTGTACTTCCGTACCAATTCTAATACTTCATCAGCAGCTTGCCCTGTTCCATAATCTATGCAGTGAAAAATAAGTGTTTTCCATAATGTTCGAGCAAAAGGTAGAATGTCAGAAAGGAAATCTTTCTGAGCTTTAATTATTGCTTGACGGCACAACTTTTTATCTGTACATGAGGGATTACAAGTACATGTTGAAGTTAAATCTAACCCTATTTCACCTATACCAACACATTTGTTTTTTGTTTTAGAAACAACTTCAACTTCATAAGGTGATGTTGTGAATGCACATAATTTTTCACAAACTGGGGATGTATACCAACAGAAACCCTCAAGTTGTCACAATCATGCATTTGAGTATGATGTAATGACCAATAGCCTGGATATACATAATTTGCTATGAGCATTTCTGGATGAAAATCTTTGCCTGCCATATCTAAGCTTAAGTCATGGAAATTTGAATGGCCAGTTCTTTTCAAAAGAGCATCCAAATGGAAATGGGAATCTATGAAAGATAAAGGGTTTTCTAAAGCTTTCAATGTAATGTTGAAATTCTTATATGCTACGCCAGACACAAATGTTTCCTGAGTATAAGTGAGGATAGTTCTCTGTACTTGTGGTATCAAAAGATTAATCAGATTTGCGAGTATTCGCCAGTGGGTCATAACAGCCAGACAATTGGGTGGTGAAATTGAGAAATGTTGAAACTCTGGTTGACAATTAACAGATTGAAAGGTACAAAGTAGTTTGATCTCTGAATCTGTGAAAGGAGAAGAAATCACACTTCCTGTGGACTGGGATATAACTGTTCAGTGATAACAAACTGAAATAACTCTTGTAAAGTTTTCTTTCCTAAATGGAAACAAATGAAATGAAATAAACCGTTCATCAAATTTACCCACAGTCTGTACTGATTTAAACTAATACAGGCTTTATCACCATGAACTAAAGTTTCTTTGTGTTTTGTGATTAAAAAACACATTCGTCCCTCTTGCTGTTGACCCCCCCCCCCTCAACAAACAGTAAAAGCCCCCACATACCAAGGCAGATGTAACCTCTGTACATGTGATTTCAGATGGTTACTGTTCACATCACAAAGTGGGCATTGACGTCCAGATGATAGCCTTTTCTTGAATTGACACACTTTTCCACTTGTTGCAGAATAATTATAGGTAGATGTTGTAGTCCCTGATGATACTGCCATTTTACTTTCAACATGAGAGTTTTTAGTAGACTCGGAAGAGATATAATCAACTTCATCATAATCGGGCACAAATAACGCCTCATCCAAGTCATCGAAGGACATGTCTACAAACAGAACAGAAGCACAATATTAATTTCTATTAAATTGTGCACAATGACCAAGACTTGTGTGAAAGTGCCTAAACTACTGAAGTGAATACGACAAATTCTTGTCAGTTGAGTGTTTTGCGGTGACTAGAATTCTATGTACATGCAAAAATAACCCTTCACCATTTTTTGTCTATTAACACATGCAAATAATAAAATAAAATCATATTTTGAAAAATCAATCAATTCAGCTTGAAGGACCATGTGTAGATTAATTTAATTATGAATCAATTTTTTATTTAAGCCACAAGAAATGAAGCCAGTAACCTCATCTTTGAAGTTCATTAGAATCCATTCTACAGATAATCTTTCAAATAATAAAATGAACTATTCAGTTTGTGTAGATTATTAATCTGATTATGAATCAATCTTCGTTTAAGCCACAAGAAATGAAGCTAGTTACCTCATCTCTGAAGCTTATTAAAATCCATTCTACACATAATCCAAATAACCAGGGGTTTTATTTGCCGTCCCCTTTGACTTGTTTGATCGACCGCAAAATTGACATTGTCATTTTGTCTATCAATCACAGAATCAACAATGTCATTTTGTTGATCTTGATTTTGATTGACACTGTCACTTTTAAGACTAATTTCACAAGTTTGATCAGACTCTAATTCAATAAATTCTTCTGTGTTCTGATCCTCTTGGGTGTCTTTATCTTTCCCAGTCTGTTGTTCATCTAAAACATCCATTTGAGTGAAACTATAATCATTTTCATAGTCTTTTGTCACAGAAGTTTCATCAAACAACCGACTACGGGCCCTTTTTAACCACAATGGTATATGTCTGTCATTAGAATATTTTAATCTGTCATGATGAACTGTAACAGATTTTTTATGCTGATCAAAATTGTATATAAAGGGCATGGCATTTAGTGACTAGAAATGGTCCTTTCCATGGGGATCGTAACTTGGTACTTTGACCTAAACAATATCCCCAGTGTTAAAAAAGCATTCCCTCAATTTCATGTCATATAGCTTTTTCTGACATCTCTGAGTATCAGCTAAATGTTTTCGAGCAAAAGTATGTGTTTCTTGCATACGCTTGTCCAAATGCTGAACCCATGTATGTGATGAAAATTGATCTTGGATATTATCTATCCCCATGAGAATATCAACTGGCATATTTACCTCTCTTCCCAACATCAGACGATTTGGTGTAAAGCCTGTGGATTTATTCTTAGTAGCATGTAAAGCCATTGTGAGTAGAGGTAAATCTCTATCCCAATGGGTAATTTTCTTGTCGATATAACATCTTATCATTTGCAAAATTACCCTATTGTAACGCTCCACTTGCCCGTTTGAAGATGGATGATAGGGTGTAGTTTGGGTTTTTGTTATTTTTAATAAATTACAAAAAGATTTGAACAAATCACTCTCGAAATTTCGCCCCGATCAGTATGTACATAAACGGGACAACCAAAGGTCACAATATATAAAAAAATGTAACAAAATGCTCTAGCCACCACTTCAGCTGTTTGATCAGGCAATGCTACACACTCTATCCACTTAGAAAATTGATCAATCATTACTAAAACATAAACATTGACTTGATCACTTGGAGTGAATGGACCAAGTATATCCAAATGGACTCTTTCCATTGGAAAACCAGCATGATGAAGTTACATTGAAGCCTTTGGTTTAACACAAGGTTTTTTGTTCAAAGCACATACCGAACATGAGGAAACATATTCTCTACAATCTCGGGCCATCTGACACCAAAGAAAATATTGTTTCATTTTGTTTAATGTTTTTTCCTGTCCGAGATGTCCAGATGTCTTGTTAGCATGACAGTATAGCAATATTTCCTCTTTCAATGATTTGGAAACTAACAGACAACAACGCCTGGCAGGATGATTACACCAGATGTAATATAAAACATCCTTTTTAAGATTTAATTGATCATGACAAAGCCATAAATATTTGACAGCAGGGCTTTGCAGAAATAATTCAGGGTCACTCGGCCCACCCTCTTCCAACCACATAATAATGGTACGAAGGTCTGGATCTTCTAATTGTAACATGTTAAGTTTTCTGAAGTTCTACTCTGAGCCCAGTTAATTTCAAATGTTGCAGAATCTTTATTATCTAATTCTGTTGCCTGTATTTTGGCGAAGTTTATATCGGTTTTATTTTCCAGTGACAGAGGTTTACATGTACAAGCTAATGGAACAACATCATCAACATCCTCTTCAAATCGAGCCCAATGACTATGTGCTCCGGTACAGTAAGGGCAACCATGACATGGAAGAGTACTAAGACTTGACCCTGCTTGATAGCAATCACAGCTTTCCAAGATATCTGGCACTCTGGAAAGACCATCAGCATTTGAATGTTTCTTTCCATTTCGGTGACAGATTTCCATATCAAATTGTGCCAATTCTTCTAACCACCATGCAAGTTGCCCTTCAATATGTTTGAATCGAGTTAACCAAGTTAAGCTATTATGGTCTGTTCTGAGCTTAAATTTCCTACCCAACAGATAATGCCTAAAATATCTTGTAAACTTAACTACCGCAAGTAACTCTTTTCGAGTAGTACAGTATTTCCTCTGCTCTGTTCTACTACAAAACTGTTATAAGCTATTATCCTTTCATTGCCATCTTGTACTTGTGCGAGTTGAGCCCCTATTGCAGTATTGGATGCGTCAGTATATAAAATAAATTCACCATCCAGTATCGGAAACGATAAACATGGTGCAGATGTTAGGTCTTGTTTGAGTTTTTCAAATGCCAGTTGATGAGCTTTATCCCATTTGAACTCTGTGGCACTTGTTAGTTCATATAATGGTTTTGAAATTCCTGCAAAGCCTCTAACATGTTCCCTGTGATAGTTTGCATATCCTAACAAAGACTCGAATTGTTTTTTATTTGATGGTTCTACCCATAGTGTGATAACATCTAACTTGTCTGGAGCTATACTAACTTCTTCACTACTACTATGTTTACTTTCTAAACAAGAAACATTTCTTAGGTTTAAGCTTCAGATTTTACTGTCGAAATCTTTTTAACACTTTTTCTAGTCTCAACAAATGTTCGTCAAAATCTTTTCCCAAAACGCTGATATCGTCAAGATAAGCCAATGCTTCTTTCCATGTCATCCCTCGTAAAACCAACTGAATTGCCCGTTGAAAAGTTGCCAGACTATTGCAAATACCCATTGGCATTCTAGTATGTTCGAACAGGCCGTATCGAGTAACTAAAGCAGTTTTTTCTGTTCTGAGTGGCTAAAGGAATTTGATAATAACCAGATGCCATATCAAGGGTGCTAAAATAAACAGCACCTGACAAGACTGTTAAACAATAATTTATATTTGGGAGAGGAAAAACATCTTTGACTGTTTTATTATTTAATTGGCGGTAATCGATACACCACCCGCACTAACAAGGGAGCAGATGCCCATTCGGATGTAGATGGAACAATTACTTTGGCTTCTAAAATTTTTTCTAAATATGTCTCTTCCTCTTTTTCAAATCCATATGGAGTATGACATACTTTATGTTTTACTGAGGTTGCTTCTTGTGTGTTAATTTTATGTTCAACTTCAGTTAAACAACCGAGATCTAGGTCATGTTTAACAAAAACATCCTGATAATTGATAAGTAATTCCATTAATTTTTGTTTTTCTTTTTCTGAAAGGCCCTCACTTGATCGTTTAAATAAGTCACAAAGATGAAGTGGCATTTCATTTTCGTTGAGGTTATTATCAGTGGCCATGTTGATACCCATAGATCTTATATCTCCAGTTTCAGATATAGAACTATCGGATATAATTTTTAGTATTGGTGTTACTGTCCCTATTTTAGAACCTGATTTTAGTGTTACCCCTTTCTCAGTGGGATTCAACAAATTTACAGTTACAAATTCATTTCCAGTGACTAAAGTTGATGCTAATAGAACTGTTTGAAGTGGATTTGTATTTTCATTTGAAGTTTTTAAGGATTCTACTACACAATCAAAGTCTTTTATTAGATAAGGCTCCTCCTCTTCTAATGTTGTACCGTAATATACTATTTGAAGGTACAATTGTTCGCCTGGGCACCAATAAATTATTGGAAATGTTACACTGCATTAGTCCTTGAATTTTGTTATCACCTATATGGAGAGTATTACTTTCAAGATTCACAATACATTTGTGATAACTCAAAAAGTCTAAACCCAATAAAAGAGAATCTGTTACTGGTGCAACATAAATATCCCAGTTGAAAGTCATTGATGCTATTGTTAGAGTTATGTTTGGAACAAAGTATGCATACATTATACTGTCAGTTGCTGCTCCTCTAAAACGAACTTTAGATTGGTCATGTAGATTTATTTCTAGATCTTTGGCTAATTGCTCAGACATTACAGTAACTTGAGCTGCAGTGTCAAGTACAGCAAGGAAATTTTTATACCCAATACAACAAGGAACCTTGAGATTCATATTGTTAATTTTGGGTCGTCCAACAATTTCCATGGTTGCGTTACCTATGTCAGCCATTTGTGATTTATTAACATCATGTTTACGTACATTATCATAATTTACAACATCTGTTTTATGTTCAAACAAATCCCTGAATCCAAGTGACCAATCAACATCATCACAATCAGTTTCAAAACTATTTACATTTTTACAGTTGGGAGAGAACTGGTCATCGACAATACATTGGGTTAGTATCTGACCAGAAGAGCTAACTCCTATTCGTTTTTTGACACTTCCGAAGCTGGACTTTTCTTGCAATTTTTTGCAATATGTCCAAAGCCATGGCAGTTATAGCATTGCAATCGTGATGCATTTTGGAGACTCAGACTCCTAGACCTAGATTGAAAAGTGTTAACCGTTTTTTTATTTATAGCTGATAATAAGTTATTAACAGCTACCATCAAATCATTAATTTCTTTACCCTGTTGATCTGACTCAGTAAATGATTGTTGTACTGATCTCAGGAGACTACCTTCAGGTACATACTGAGGTACAAAGTTAACATCATGGAAAAATGATACTTGTCGAGCTACATTTGACCGTGTACCAAACAATGCCCTTGTGTTGTTTATTGATGCCTTTACATATTTCAAAGCCTTATAAATATTTTTTGGGTTTTTATCCATAGCCGAGTTAGCAGCATCTTTTTCTTTACAACCACGAAGAAAGGACTCAACATCAATTTGCTCAATAGTTTCATCTAGAGCCTCTGGATGAGCATCCATGGTTAAAAAGTGAACCCGCTGTGAGAACTCTTCTAAATTTTCAATTTCATTTTGTTTGATATATTGTAACTGCCGTCTAGCAGCAATTGGTACCTCTTTCTTACTAAATCTTCTAGTCATTTTTTTAATGAGATCATTATAATCTCGATACCGGAGATCCCTAGCAAAATCTAACGCTTTGTCTCGTAAGACATCAATTAATTCTTGCTCAGCTCTGCCTGTATTCCATCTATATCTCTCAACCATTCTTTGATGTTGGAATAAAAATGAATCCCAATTACCTTCCCCATTGTAAGTGGCCATACGAGCTCTGGGAGGACTTTTAAAGTGACGTGCATGACGACTACGACGATTACGCGAGTCTGAGCGTGATCTTGAATCACTCGAGGTAGAAGGATATCTGTTTGAATGTCTACTTCCATTTGAAAATTGGAAATGTTGATGATCAGAAGAATCTGAAGAGCAAGAGCGGTATTTTCTATGTTTTCCATGTTTCAATGTCGATTTGCGAGATCTGTGGTGATGTGTGGGTGTATAATTATCAACAGATTGATTTTGTTGTCCAATAAGGTTCTTATTGAGTGTATTTCCACTTGAAATTTATACAGTAAATGACCGCATCGAATCTAAAGTTTGCATTGCCATTGGATCAAGATTCTTATTGAGTGCATTTCCACTTGGAATTGATGCAGTAAATGACCGCATCGGATCTAAATTTTTCCTTGGTGGGATCTGTTGATAATTTGGAACAGGAGTTGAGAAATTGGGTGGTGGTATGTGAAAATCTGAAAATGATAATGGATTTGTTGGTACTGGGGAATGCACTTGTGTTTCAAAAGGCTGAATATCCCCTGTTCGTACAGAACTAACAGTATGTAATGTTGATGTTACATTAGTATTTTGTATAGTATTGTAGGGGGGCATAATTTTTGGAACTGCATTATTGACACCTTGTGAAACTGTACTAGTTGAAGTATCATTTTTTTAGTAATATTAAGGCTGTCAATTTTTCATCAACAGTTGCCAATTTCATGTGAACTAATTTCATTTCTTTATCTCTAAGCTCTTGGCCTATTTTCATAGCTTCTAACATTGCCGTTAATCGATTTTGATTATGGGCAATTTTTTTTAATTCTGCACCAAAGTCAATAATTTGTGAAGATTTCTGTTCATTTCCTTTAGAATTATTAAATGCTTGTGAAGTTTTTGTTTCTTCACCCAAGACAACAATCCCATCTCTTTGCCACCCTTCCCAAATTGCACGAGAGACACCTGATGCCTCACCTAATGCAGATATACCAAGAACGCCTTGAGTTTGTCTATATAGAACCACATTTTGTGCTCTTGATTCCCCAAATGTTATGTAATTTGCGAAATTCTTCTATAGTGGCAGAGTCCACAAAAATTAGTTATGTCGTTGACATTTTATTTTATTGAATAATTTCAAAGTTACCAAATAACAAAAAAAAAAAATAACACAACTTATGAAAGCTAATAACCTTCAAATGTGTATTATAAATTTAATAGAATTAGATTTAATCTAATAAAATTTGAATGACCGAAATTGAAAAATTAATTTTTCGTCGGCGACGCCATTGTTGTATATTCCGGTGTTCAATACAATGGCAACTGAAATAATCTAAATTGGTTAAATAGTTTTAACATGAAAATGTGAATACAGCAATAATTCTTACCGCACGCAGCAGTACTTTGTCACACAGACAAATATATAGATTGTACACAGGCAACAAATATATAGATTGTACACAGGCAATCTTCTTAACACAAAAACATGATCTAACAATCGTCTGGGAGCGAGCCACCAACGTCCACCATTTTACATGACAACTTGACAACTCCGACAAGGACCAATCTCGCGCCAAACCACTTCTTCAGGCCAGTTGCACGAACCGATGAGCTGTTCTCACTGGATACCAGAAACACCACCTCGCTGTTTAAGAACCTACAACAGTAGCTAGGAGACTCAGCGCGTAAAATGTCGAGTTTTGGTTTCAAGCTTTGAATATTAAGATGTAACAGCATCAGACCATTTAAGTTTAAGCGAGAGACATTATGGACGGAGTGAGTATGAGATTCTGCTGACAGAGTTGAATAGTTTTGTGGGCCAGGATTTATCTCGATATCACCGGACAGAAGCATCAGGCGTCGAACCCAAGTAGGAACAATGGAATAAAAAGGATTTTTGTATGGCGGCTGAGCGCCGGCTCTCGGTATCTGAGGTACTCGTTGGAATGGGAAAAGATCACGGGAGCGGAAATTGACATTAAAAGCATTTGAATGCATTTCCAATACTGACGTCGCGCATAAATTTTGTAGAATCATCAGGGTTAAGCCTTTCACACCAAGACTACAGAGAAGATTAGCAAAAATTACATCCATTAAATTTAGACATTTTTGCGGTGTCCTCCACGGCGAGCGATAGGCGCTAAAAGACCCACTCTAAGTCTGTACATAGTCTCATTAGCCATTGTCAGTTTTGTCTAACTTAAATATATCGGAGATATGGAGAGTGGGTATGTCATATATCACTAAAGGCTTTGTATGAGTCCTAGAATGGGCCTTGGTCTGACTGATAGTGTCGACGGGTAGGTGGCTGTCGGGGTTATCAGACAGCGGTACAATGAGTGGCAAAATGTAATCTATTAATCTCGTCGGTGTTGAAAGCGACGTGGGTCTAAATAACAAACATGAGTTAGAATAGTAAAATGGTAAGAACAAAAATGGAATGAAGAGAAGAAGTATAAAATATGTACAATATTGGGTCGTAGCAAGATCGGGCGTGATTGGCTATGTTTAGAAGAGTGAATTTGTGATTATTTGAAGTTCAATTTTACATTATCTTAAACCTTTTATATTGGCAAGTCAGCCTCATTTGGCTTGCGCATCGACAGCTTCATGGACGCAATCAACGGATGCAGATTGAAATAGAGAAGGTGGAAGAGTGGATTTAGTTAGTTTAGTTTAGTTTAGTTAAAACAATAGTTTTATTCAAGTTAACACGTTATATGTATACAAAACGTGAGATAAGAGATATAAAAAACAATAAACATAATAATGGCTATACAATATAACAGGAGGCTATGACACAAATTAAGGATGGGATTCGACAGAAAGCTTAAAGCTTATTAATGGTCATTTCCCAATCAATGAAATATGTACACAAATGAGGCTTTGACAGTATATCAGCTGTATAAGGAAATTGTTCAAACTAACGTGAACAGAAGAGAGAGAAAGTGAGAGAGAGAAAGAGAGAGAGAGAGAGAGAGAGAGAGAGAGAGAGGGAGAGAGAGAGAGAAAGAGAAAGAAAGGGGAGAAAGAGGGAGAGATAACAAGAACTAACAACTGTCGAAAGATGGGATAGAGAGAAACACGTCATGCAGATCACTTGCACAACGTACACAAGTAACGTCAGCAGACAAACATCACACCACTTCATCCATGCCAACATCTACGTTGGGATAGACGCTGGCATGGATGAAATGGAATATCATCTCCATATGCATAAGTGGAGTTTTGCCTTACATTCAGACAATGGGTTTCTTCATACTAAAGTCTACGAACTTATAGTCCCACATTTCAGAACAGAGGTGGTAAAAAAGGAAGAAAAATTAAAAAACAATGAATAGAAGTGGAGGGGGTTACAGAAGTAAGCCAACTTGAATAATAATATAATACAGAAGAGTCCGAGTAAGCCCCGGGGCGCACCGAGCGGCGCCACGCCATACCCAGATGTCTTCGGTGTATACGACCCCATTTAGGAACAATAAATCACCTCGTACTCAAATTGGGGCAACCCTGTGCAGCGCAGCACAGCCCAGAGCGACCCGGATTCCAGTTGGACCAACACGGATGCCAGCAAGCAATATGCTAAAATTATAAGGACTAGATACCTTTATTTAGGCCACTTAGCAAAATAAATTTCTGCACTTCTTCAAAAACACGACGGTTCTCGGTATTACCAAGTAAGTTCAAGCCGAACAGAAGAGTTGGAGAATCGAAAACAAATGGCAGAGCACAAATTGAGTGAATACGAGCATTCAGGTGACGGGGACAATATAAGAGAAAGTGATCAGTTGTCTCCAGTTCTCCACATTGGCAGAAAGGGGTGATTGATAAATGGTTATCGAATAAATGAGCATTTAGGTTACTACAACGCAGACGCAACCTACAGTGGTAAACTTGGATTACACGAGATCTATTGCTACTATAGAAATGAGGTGGACGTGTGTTGCCGCTATTAAGGAAACATTTAAAGTTGCTAATCGATGAATTGTTACGGATAGATAGAGGCAAGTTATTCCATTGAATAGTAGTACTAGGAATGAATGACCTTTGGTACAAATTAGTGCGGCAGAACGGAATTCGGTGGTTCTTGGACGATCGCAGACTGTGACGAACACCAGTAGACGAAACAGGCGGTGGGACTTTGGCTGCAATGTAGGGTGGAGTAATATTATGATACATCTTTAAAAATTGCACAAGTTTATGTTTTCGTCGTCTTCCTTGGAGGGGCTCCCAACATCTTTCAGTGTATAGTAATGTCTTGCTCGCACTCACAGTTGCACCAGTTATGATTCTCGCAGCGGCTATTTGAATTTTCTCTAAGTCTGCTGCCTTGAACGCAGAACAACTGTCCCATACAGTATCTGCGTATTCTAAGAGAGGTCTGATAAATGCAAAGTAAATTTTCTCTAGAATCTTGCGATCTAGTATGAATTTATATCTCCTCAGTAAATCTACACGTGTCCATGCCTTGTTTGACATGGTCAATGTGATCATCCCACGTGCCAGTATTATTTATGGTTAATCCCAAATGCTTGTGACCATTAACCTCAGAAATCCGAGTACCATAAAACATTAGTGGAGGGTGAAGTGGCTGATTTTTTTATGTGATAGCAACATGCATTCTGGGGATAAAACTCTACTAGCCACGTTTTCGCCCAGTGATCTATTGATGTCAAGTCGCGATTCATTAAAATTGATGTTTGGTCCGGATTTTCAACAAAGAGATATAACGACGTACCATCTGCAAAGAGACGTATAGAGCTAAGTAAATTTTCGGTGATATCGTTGATGTATATTAGAAATAGTAAAGGCCAAGTATAGATCCTTGAGGGACCCCTGCATTGATGGGTTTCCAGGAAGATGATTCAGAACCAACGACGGCTCGTTGGGATCGGTGCGAGAGATAGGATTTAAGAAACAATAGGAGATCACCGGAAACTCCGATTCTCTTAAGCTTGTGAATAAGCCCAACATGCCACACATTGCGGAAGGCTTTACTGATGTCGCAAAATACAACTCGAACTTCTTTACCTTCGTCTAGAGCTCGACAGAACTCATCGTATAAGTCAGTCAACCAGGAGTTGAGTCTCCATGAGTAAAACCAGACTGGAAAATACTTAAAATATTGTTGTCAGTTAAAAATTTCCATAAGCGTCTAAACACACATTTCTCGAATATCTTACCAACATAGCGAATTAGAGATATTGGACGGTAATTAGTTACCAAGTTGACAGGGTTCTTTTTCAGAACTGGGGACACATTTGCCTTTTTTCCACTCAGAAGGAAAATGGGAATTATTTAGCAGAATATTAAACAAGACCAAAAGAGGTCCATACAGGGACACCTTACATTCTTTAAGCAGTCGAGGGCTTATAAGGTCAGGTCCACATGCCTTGGAGGCTTTAACAGATTTTATCGCTTCATACCCCTCGCTATAATTAAGGGTTATGCTGTCAAGGGTTTGTGCGGGAGTAGGGGCAGGGGTCGGAATGTGGGCATTTGAATCATCAACAGTTGAGATTGAGCAGAAATAATCATTGAACAACTTAGCCTTCTCAGTATTAGAGGAGTAGAGAATATCAGAATGACAGAGAGGGGGAATTCCAGGTACATTATTATTTAAGAATGACTTGAGGGTTTTCCACCAGTGAGACGGGACTGTTTCGTGGCTACCTAATGTTGATTGGACTTTTGAAAGGTATGATTTTTTGCCCTCCTAACGGTCGCTACAACTTCATTCCTTTTTATTTTGCATTTCTCCCATGCTTGGGGTGCCACTGTGTTTTACAATACGGTATAAACGTTTACGCTGTCTAACCAAGAGACGAATTTCATTATGCATCCAGTTGGGCTGGGATGCCCTAAATGTAATTAGTTTAGTGGAAGTCAGCCTCATTTGGCTTGCGCATCGACAGCTTAATGGACGCAATCAACAGATGCAGATTGAAATAGAAAAGGTGGAAGAGTGGATTTCTAATGAAGTACATTCGCTTTCATCAACACTCTACGGATAATAATAATAATAATAATAATAATAATAATAATAATAATAATAATAATAATAATAATAATAATAATACAGTTGTTTTGATGCTGCTGTTCTTGGTTGTGAAGAATTCTTACATTAATATTTTTTAGTTGGGATTTACATAGTATTCAGTTTAGAACAACTGGAAATGATGTTCTGAGTTAGCATTATTTTTATTCTTTATGGGTATACTTAGTAGAATGTATAGTAACAGGAGATAAGTCCAGATTTATAGTCAATGAACGCCAATTCGAAAACCATGTTCAAGGGCTCGAGTAATTAATTAATTAATTAACTCATTGGTGATCAGTTAGAGACGATAATTAATTCGTGATATAAAATTTGATTCAATAGAATTGAAAGCAGGTTAGCAATTAACAATTAATACAAACCTTCGTCCCCCACCCTCCCCGTGCAGACACCCCATCACCCCCACCCTCATCCCCCGAAAGCGGTGACCGCGTCCGATCAGCTGTCAATGTACATGCTGACGTTTGCTTCTTTGTTCGGAGTGATCTGTCAGCTGATAAGAAAGAGATATGGTAAATGTAACGTCAGTGGTGGAGATTCTATATACATTCAACGTTGGTAGAAACAGATAGAGAATATTGAATGTATTTACTCGATTGATGATGAGGATCAAATATATTAACCCCTTGGTGAAGGAAAGTGCCACCTGCAATGCCTTTACACACACATGCATATACACCCATACATATGTACAGACGTACACATACTCACATATATACATATATAAATACACATGTTCTAAAAAATGCATAACAGAAGTGCCGAATTCTGTATTCTGTACCTCAAGCAGGAAATTTGAAAAAGAGATTGATTCTCGCTGATTTCATCTGCATTACATGGTATAATTCATTGTACACATGTACAGATATATACATACACACATGCATACGTTTTCGCACATTCATACATTCACATGCAAATACAAAATGTATTCTAAATACTTCAACAGAGTTAATCAGTGAGCAGCCAGAATACAAAATGTATTCTGAATACTCACTGGTCAACTCCATTGAATAAGCAACTGTCTCTATTACACTTTGCTCGCTCTACTTCCCAAGATCACAAGGATTTTGTCTGGGTGAGCTTAATCGGCTAAGTCTTCATTATTAAAACTTCTCTGATCAACAAAAATTACCCCCCCCCCCCCCCCACACACACACACTAGGACCTTGCACACATCATGACACACATAGTGTTACCCCTACCCCCGCACCCACACACCAAGTACGACTACGTTTAATGGCATACATTTGAGTTGGAAGCACCCACACATTTCAGTTCTTCATTCACTCTGTACCCAAGTTCCCATGTTGGCATCCTGATCTTTCCTACTCTTTCCTTCCCTGCCTCCACTAGGCTCGCAACTATGACATCGGCCATCTTCTGGACACTGTCCCCCTTGGGTACGGTTGCAAGCTTTGGTTTCAGTTTTTCATTGAACTTCGCCCAGTTAGCATTCTTTTTGCGTTTCCAAATCTCCTTAAGGCTTCCTTTGCTTTTTACTAGGTTCTTCTTTATAAGGACGGATGTTATTTTAAAATGAGTTCTTTTTTGTACTCGGTGAATTTTCAGTTTTTAAAAGGACCGATGTTTATTTTAAAGTGAGTTCTTTTTTTGTACTCGCTGAATTTTCAGTGTATAAATATGCAGCATTATTTAGCATCCTCACCTCAACATGGCTAACGCTCAAGTGAATGTTAATATTATTCTCAACAATCGTGGAGAACGACATCTGAAAAGGGTCGATCATAAAATAGTTATTAAAAGTCATATTTTGAGTTTTTAGCACCTGCGGTTTAATTTGGTTAGCCTCATCTCCCCGGTTGGCTGTCAGTAATAAAGTCAACCTGCGTTAAATGAACAAACTTACTGGAAACCGACTATAATCCTTATCTCTTTGATCTAACATCTTCACACATTTTCCCAAAACAATAGCGACCGGCAAAGTGAGACGACCCCGCTCTTTTGTGTCAAAATCTTTCACGGACGTCGTGACGCAAGTCAGATGCAGAACGACCAATCATTACCGTTCTTACATACCGTTTTTACACCTAGGCCTGGTTCACTCGTGATACATGAAACACATTTCTCAGTGCCGTATTGTATTTGGTAATGTTAAATACTCCAACACAAGATGACTCTAGCTGTCGAAAGTGTCGTTAAACCCGAATAAAAAAATAAAAACAAAGTTATAATAATAATAATAACACTTTGGCCAGCCGCTGATTTGTCGCGGTTCTCGGACGAGAAGGCCTTGGTTACCCCTGCACTCCCAACTGCATCCCTATTCTCATGCTTCTTCTCCCCTCCCAACACTCGTAGACGAACTGCTTGATGACATCCCTTGTCCCATTCTTCCCAATCTCTCCGATTAGCATATTAACCCTCTCCTTTGAGTCTCCCCCTAACCACATGTCCTTCATTCTCCCATCCCACTTCCCCATTATACTTCCAGTGAATCTTATTCTTTTAGACTGGTACTTTGGGCATTCTAGAAGAAAGTGTTCCAGGGTCTCCACCATGCCCAAATTACACATCTGGCACTCCCTTTCACTGTCCTTCCCAATTTTTCCCCTCAGCTCCAGGGATCGCGACCTCATCTTGAACAGTAGTGACCCCCCAAAGGTGCCATCAAGGTACTCTTCAAAACCTGGCTTCTCTTTATCACGCAGGCCACCCAAAGACCTCTTTGGTTTGACCCCCTCTCGCCAATTACGGTTACAATCCTCCATGACCCTTTCTATTACAATTTTTTACCCTGGTTGGCCCGAACGTCCAGGTCCGAGATCTCCAATGAGTAGTTCTCTACTAGCTCCCTCACTCGGCTGTCTGTGAGATTTACCAAATAATTAAGATAACTGAGTTTCAACAGGTCTATCCTGTCCTTGATCCCCATCCACCCAAGCTCACCCCTGAATGCTTCTAGCGCTGCGGCATTACTCGACCCGTTATCCATCGGCCTGCATCGTTCTGCAGGATTTCCAAGCTCTTTACGGCCGTCTGGTTTAGGACGTACCGTATGTGATACTTGGCAGACCCACCATTTCCCAAATGGTTTTCCACACGAAAACCTTATTGAAACTGTTTCTCCCTATAAGTTTCATTTGGTTAAGGATTCGCTTCCCCTTCAGAATCAATTTATTTGTGTGGTTTCGGTAGATGCCCCTTCCTGTAATGTTTATATTTACCCCCATATACTCGTAATCACCTGTCTCCCGTACACTGAGGAGTTTGCTGTTACCTTCCGGAATGCAGAACTCACCCACGAGTGGGGTCCACTTTGCGGCCCACAGGTATAACTTCGCTCTTGCTTTCATTAAGTTCGAGTCTCCATTTGCTCCCATATTTCCCAACAATTCCCAGCATTTTAGTTAGCCCCTCTTCGCTTTCTGACACTAACACCATATTGTCTGCAAAAAATAGCCCTGGGATCTTCAAGTCCCCAACTGCTA
The DNA here is from genome assembly GCA_031216915.1 of Pictodentalium vernedei. NCBI lineage: Eukaryota > Metazoa > Mollusca > Scaphopoda > Dentaliida > Dentaliidae > Pictodentalium > Pictodentalium vernedei. The sequence continues at coordinate 72,774,169 of CM062297.1, forward strand.
CCCCCTCCTCGCTCTGCAGGAGTTCATCTCCTAAATATTTGATATACAATGCAAACAGGATTGGCGAAAGAACACACCCCTGTTTTAGGCCTATCTCCATAGGCACACGTTTTGTTGTAATGTTTCCCAGGCTAAATTCACTCTGTACGTCTTTATATAATGCTTTCATAATTCCAACAAACTCGCCCCCTAAGCCCAGAGCCTCCAGCTTGCGCCACATACCCTCCCTCCATACTCTATCGTATGCCTTTTTGACATCCAAAAAGGCCATAAACATCTTTTTCTTTTTTGCTTTCGCGGATTCTATCATTTGGGATAGCGTGAAAAGATGGTCAGTAAATCGCCTTCCCTTCCTGAAGCCATTCTGGATTTCTCCCAAAAAACCCTTCTCTTCAATCACCCCCTCTAGTCTCCCATACAGGACTTTACAGAAAACTTTTCCAATGTTGCTACTGACAGAGATCCCTCGATAGTTATCCAAAACGTCTTTTCCCCCTTTTTGTGAATAAATGTCACTTTGCTTTCTCTCCACTCCTTCGGGACCTCTTGATTTTCTATGGCTAGATTGAATTGGGCAGTTTGGCTTTCCACGAGTTCCTCTCCCCCTTTTTGATAAACTCGTTTAGAATTTCATCCACTCCTCCCGCTTTTCCATCCCTTATATAAACATAGTAATCGTCGTATAAATTGATCGCATTAACTTTAGTTGACTTTTGCATGTGCAAGTACACATTACTATTGATTAATTGTAGTTTTATTGTAATATAACCTTCATTTTCTAAATGTCGTGCAGTTAAAGGTGTTCTATTTTAATTGTGGTGTCAGCGATCGATGTAAGAATAATATGCAGGCGGAAGTTTCGAGCCTAACAAATGGGTTTAGTGACACTACATCACCGGTTCGTGCTTGCGGCGTAGCCGATTCGCATGTCTGAAAGGTATTGTTGTTATACTTTGTTTGTGTTTCAATACTGTCAGGATTAAACTGACAAGAGTAGAGAGGTAACCACAGATTAACCTTTCCGAGGTCGTTGTTTAAGCTCTTTGTCTACATTTTGTAAAGGGTTAAAAAACTTACTTTACGCCCCCACAAAGTAGATCGTCTGTTTCTCCGACCCTTTTCTTGTAAAATTGCATGTGGACGGGCGGTTTTTTATTTTATTTTTAATTATTTCTTTGTGATCAAAAGTTAATGTTCTTGGTTTGTTTTATGTTTCAGGCCTCATAATCTACAGAATAGCATGTGTGGTGGTGTATTTCGTCCCTTGAGTGCAAGAAGTCTTTGCAATACTAAAGCATTGCAAAGCCTTGCTGCACTCAAGGAACAAATTTATCAATTTTATTAACTTGGGTAAAATATCAGACATTATTTTAATATAACCTTCATTTACTAAATGTCGTGTTGCTGAGTTCAGCTTGCTGGAATCCACTGTCCCCTCACAACGAAAACGAAGGTGTTATACTTTAATTGTTGTGTCAGCGATCGATGTTAGAATAACATTCAGGTGGAAGTTTCGAGCCTAACAAGTGTCGCTACATCACTGCCCCCGTGCTTCCGGCGTCCCTGATTCCTATTATTGAAACATATTTTCTTACGCTGTTGGTATTTTAATACTCACATGCTGTCAGGATTAAACTGGCAAGAACAGAGAGATAACCGTACATTAACTTTTCCGAATCCGTTGTTTAAGCTTTTCGTCTATATTTTGTAAAGGGTTAGTTTTATTACCTTGTTGAATATTTAAAAAAAAACCCACAACGTTAGGCCCCACAAAGTAGGTCTGCTGTTTTCCAGGCCATTGTTTTGTAAAACTACATGTGGGTGGGCGGTTTTTTATTTCGTTTTTTATTTTTGTACATGTAATTATTTCTTTCCAATCAAGAGTTCATGTTCTTGGTTTGTTTTATTTTTTAGGCCTCATAATCTACAGAATAGAATAAGTAGCGGTGTGTATCTTTCCTTGAGTGCAAGAAGGCCTTGCAGCGCTTTAGAATTGCACGGCCTTGTTGCACCCAAGGGAACAATTTATCAATTTCAATAACCTGGGTAAAATATCAGACATAAACCATTAAATTTGTTTTAAAGTTTGAATTGGTTATAAAAAGAGAGCACGTGGCAGCCAAAAGGACCATGTGGGGGAGGGGGGGGGGGGGGACAGATTTTTAACCTTTTTAGGCCTTAGAAATGCTAAAGAGACGGGAAAATGGGTACATTTTTGCAATGGCGACCTTTCATGGAACTCGAGAACTGATATTTGTGTTACTATACGGTGATCACAAAAGTGGTATTTCACTCGATCAGATCAGTATCAGATCCCGACACACATATACACCATGGGATGAGATTTCATAAACATCATGTTGCAAAATCAAGAACAAATCAAGAAAAACATACGCAAATAGCTTCTCAGATTCAGTGTTCCAGCAGTTTATACGACGAGTAACATTCTATAGTGCTGGGAGGTAGGTATAAAGATAATTTCGACCGGATCCCGCCCCAATCACGATACGTTGGAAATTCTATCTGTCCTCGTTTGTGTGATCACAGTACTGCAGTTTTACTCCTCCACACGACTGTTTAGTTATATACACGGGGACGTAGCTAGAAGGTCTTGGTGCGGAAGGTGTGCCCTTCTGAAGTTTTCACTGTACCCCCGTCCCGTCCGCTGAACATTCATCTTTGATAAAACCATTTGAACCCTAACACTTCACGGAGATTTTTCCAACTACTAGACCTGTGAATTTCAAATTGTATACTCACCCCATGTGTTCTAAATATATGATCTTTGGTTTCTGGAAGTGAAATCGTCTCTTCATTGCGGATGGCGTCTTGTTGCATTCGTTGGAAGAATTAGAAAAGTCCATATTAATGTGTCAAAAAATCAGTAAATGGTCACAGCTACAAATAAAATGATAAGGAATCTATCATAGGACGTGAAATTCCAGACTATTGGTGGTCTGAGGTTTAAACTTTTAACTATTAAAAATCAATTTTATCCGTAACTGGGAAGGGGTGAGACACCCCAACACACTCACCCCGTCCATCGCCAAGTCCCTGAATACACTTTTTGATGTAGTGTTGTGCAGAGCAGGAATAAATAGGTTTTGCTGGCCATCGAAGAAGGATGTGTTTCTGTTTGAAAGGGATGTTATAGGAACGGCCCCTATCTCTTATCAGACATAAACATTTTATGAGCAGACAGACCAAACCTTGAGATAAACATTTTGCTTGAATATTGATAAATAATAGTTCTTTTGATATATTATTAATTGTACTGAGTGTAAAGGAGTGATCATATCATTGTTTGTCAATTAATGAAACTGATAATATGTAACACCATCCCGTCCTACAAATGTACAAAAATTGTCAATTACCTGAGCCCTGCAGGCAAGCACAATCTATAATTTGTGGAATTCAATTCATCATTGGAATGGAATTGCTAAACTGTAGAGAATATGTGACGTTTTGTTTATAAAGCGTATGTTTATGACAACACGGCTTCAAGGATGCCAAAACCGCAACAGCCAGCCAACACCATAACAAAACATGTTTCCAGTTAATAATTTTGAGTGTCTTCATATCTTGAATTAAAAAAAAAGATATTAAAATTACGGTGTTGATATAATATTTTCCCCTGTAAGATGTCAGAGACCAACACGTGAAGATCAAAGTGGCATCAGTCACTGCCGGTTAGAGATTCAAGTCTTATAGCTGATGAGCGTTACGAGGAAAGATAAAGTTGGGCAAAACCGCAAAGTGCAAATATTATTTTTTTTAAATTTAATTTAGTTTATTTATTAAACGGTATAAATCAAATACAATTGCAATATAATAACAATACTATAAATTTACAATTGATTTACACCGTTGAGGGATGACATAGCCAGGTTGGCTGTCTATCTGTCATCTCCCACCAATTTTAAACTCCAACACTGCCAACAGTTACCCCATAAGCCTCTAGACTTGTTGATTTGCGGATCTGGTGACTGCTTTGTACATTTAAGGGTGGACGAGTTATCCAGGAGCAATTATTCAGAAGCAAGTAATAACAAGGGTAACTAGATTTTTCGATTTCAAGAAATCCGAGAGATTCACCTATTCGGCTTGATTTTTTTAGGCAGCGGCGAAATAAGATTGCATATAGAGCTGGTAGGTTTTTAGGCTATATTAAGTGCATAGCCGACAGAAAACTCCCAACAGTGTCTAAGAATTCTTTCGGCAATACTCTTTGACACTGGCGTGAATGCTGTATGGCCAATGTCCAAGTTAGGGCTACATTTGTCTAGACCCAATATAGTCACGTTCCGAGAGATCACCATTACGCTTTGCTGAGTTTGGTATTCTTGTTAAGATTGCTTATGGGAAATACTTAGCCACCAACTAACGTAACAGTTAAAAACGCTATTCATCTAAATCGGCATTAGAATTTAATATTTTTGTTTACATTTTTGATTAAAAAAACATAGTTTATGTCCTCTCATTGGAACGAGCTGTGCTCGTTCCAATGAGGGACATAAGCCATGTCTTTGAGAAAAATAGAAAATTTTAGTTATTCAAGAAAACTGCTCGCCACTATCGTCTCCTTTTTGGTGAAGAACAAAGGATTAAGGAGACATGCGTTGATTTTGATGACGATCGTGGTGCTCTATAAAAACACCAACAACCACCATACAAAAAAATTTACGTATGCGGCGTTCAGCAGTTGCCTTGAAAGATGGTAATCAAGCAAGAAATCACCAACAAATGTTACTAGCAACACAAATCTACCGTCTAACCATCTTTGATTGCAAGATGTATCGAAGAGAATGACAACTCAAAAAAGAAGGTCCACACCAACAAACAAAACGTCATCCGTAGAGCAGGGTATGTTGCGCCAAAATCTTGAGAGAAAATAAAAAAATAAAAAGCAGAAAGCGTTTCATATTTATGTAGTTTGCTTGACAAACCGCACAAGAATATTGTTTGTCGTATGATTCGTCCGTTTTGTACACCTTAAAACATTTGATATTTTGTTTTCATATTAATCAGTGATAAATAAAGCCTTCCGCCGATTTCATTGGTCAATTTCAAAACTAGACAATTTGATTGGCTGAACAAAATAAAACTGGGCCACATTTTCATAATTTGCATAATTAGAGTTGGGAGCCTTTATTGGTCAATTTCAAAACTGAACAATTTGATTGGCTAAACAAAATACAACTGGGTGCATAATTTCAGTAGGGAGAATTTACGCTATCTGTCCTATTTTGGGTGGGTTATATTGTTTTAATCTTTTACCTACAAAAAAAAAACGCCATTATTTTTTTTTTTATATTTTCACTTTTTGCTTCCAAAACATAGGTTATGACCTCTCATTGGAACGAGCTCGACGAGCTCGTTCCCATAAGGGGTCATAACCTATGTTTTGGAAGCAAAAAATGAAAAGTTTTAGTTATACGAGGATGTTTTTTTCCAAGTGCCGTCTGAAACTCAAGTTAGGTGATGGGTTAAAAAGCCATACTAAGTGGTTAATTTGTGCGTGTGTGTGTCATATGATAAATAGAATATGAAATGAGTGTTTTTCTCATATAATATTTATGAAACTCGTCCGGAAAATTCTTAGACTCGTTTCATAGATATTATATGAGAAAAACACTCATTCCATATCCTCTCTGTATGTTAGGAAATGTTATTTGCCTTAACCCGAGTTTATTACAGACCAAAGCACTATATGCGGTTTGCGATTGAATTGTGATACCATGTGATAGAGTTTCGCAATTTTATCAACATTGAATGATACGTCTACGGTTTATAAGTCTGGTATTCAGTGAATGTTCACGTCCCAACTGTACACATTTAATGAAGCATCAAGTCGTCACGTTTGACTATCAGAATATCTCCTGGCCTCGTACATATTTGATCTACAACAAAATAAGGAAGTGATTACAAGACGTAAAATACAACCAACCAGGTAAATGATGCCATGTTATTGAAATGAACTATTTTGAAACATTTCTTTAAGGAATTGTTCGACATGTTGGACGCATTTGAACAGTAACTTTTAGATTAGTCTATAAATGTGGAACGCTAAAAGACAAGAGAAATAGACGACATGAAAGACATCTCGTTAGACGTCACACAAATAAGGTATAAGGTACTTCTTTAGTAGGGAGGGGCATAAACGGCCGTTCGTCATAATTAAACTCCGTGTTATACTATCAGTGATTGGTCAGCTTTACTGACTTGTATCCTTGAAGAGTATCAAGTTGTAGTCGTCGCAATAGTAAATACTTAGGGAGCGCGGTGGCTCAGTAGGTAGAGGTGCAGGCTGCAAGCCGAGAGGTCCTCGGTTCGAATCCCACCTGCGGCAACCGCGTTGTGTCCTTGGGCAAGACACTTCATCTCCATTGCCCGCGTGGGGGCACGATGAGGACGTGTACTAAGGCGTACTGCACGTCGATGGTACGCATGTCTCCAACCAATCTAACCCTGCCTGAGCTGCAGTGCGGAGTTACGATGTTGGGGAGCTGGCAGCTGCTCGTCGTTGCTCGGTGGTTCTCTCCGGGTACTCCGGCGTCCTCCACCCGTAAAACTGTCGCGGTCATGATTAGCATTGTGCATAAATATGTGACCTTAACCCTTTACCCAACACAGACGATTTCAAAATTTATTATTTTAAATATCATTTTTTAAATTTTTTCCAAAAATTTCAACAAAACCATATCATGTGACCCCTCTTTGGAACGAGCTCTACGAGCTCGTTCCAAAGAGGGGTCACATGATATGGTTTTGTTGAAATTTTTTTTAATATAATATTTTTCCAGCTGCTGAATTTGCATATTACGCGGGCGGATGAGGGCGATTCGTTGGGTAAAGGGTTAAACATCAATAAATAAATAAATAAATAGTAAATACTTAGAAAGGTGGTATTATAGTCGTTTAATCGGGGTGTGGCTATATTAGGTCCCTCGCCCAATACTCGATATTGGGGAATAAATATATTAATAATAATAATAGCACTTCTATAGCGCTCTGTCTCCACTGAAAAGGTAGACTCAAAGCGCTTCTTAAAATAAGTAACGACCTGCAGACTGAAAAATGAAAAGAAACAAATTATGTTTTTAAGTGCCAAATGAGTCTATAAATAGGAATGTTTTCAGGCACTTTTTAAAACCCTGAAAGGATGTACTGTGTCGAATATGGAACGGTAGACTGTTCCAGATGTCAGGTGCCTGAAAACAGAAGGCCCGTTGTCCCCATTGTTTTAAGTTCATTTTTGGACAGGTAAGAATTCTATTATCAGCTCTATGCGCAGCGAGCGTGTTGGTGTGTATACTTTAAGGTGTGTAGAGAGGTAGACTGGGAGGTTATCATTGAAGTATTTAAATACTAAAAGGGAAATTTTGTATTCGATTCTAGCCTTGACTGGGAGCCAGTGAAGCTTTTTTCAGCAAAGGTGTTACATGGTCCCTTTTGGCCTTACGGAATATTAGTTTAGCAGCGTGGTTTTGAATCTTTTGAAGTCGGTTGAGCTGCTTCAATGTCAAGCCAATTAACAAAGAGTTACAATAATCATGTTTAGATAAGACAAAACAACAATATTGATGTAAATGAAAGTAAGTTTCTGGGCGAAACGAATTCCGAATCGAACCAGGCAGATAATCTCGAATCGAATCTGAAGAATATAATAATAATAATAACACTTCGGCCGGCCGCTGATTTGTCGCGGTTCTCGTATGAGAAGGCCTTGGTTACCCATGTTCTACCAACTGCCTCCCTATTCCCGCGCTTCTTCTCTTCTCCCAACACTCGGAGACGAACTGCTTGATGACATCCCTTGCCCCATTCTTCCCAATCTCTTCGATTAGTATATTAACCCTCTCCTTTGAGTTGGCCCCAACCACATGTCCTTCATTCTCCCATCCCACTTCCCCATTATACTCCCCGTGAATCTCGTTTTAGACTGATATTTTGGGCATTCTATAAGAAAGTGTTCCATATTTAAGTTATATATATTGTACCTTCTGTCAACCGTACATATTGTCTGTGTCTACTCAAGTATCGTATGTAAGGGTGGTTCGTCTGTTTGATCAAATCGATAAAAAAAATGCGGAATATTCCAGAACGGAATCAAACTAGTTTAAAAACGGAACGGCCTTGATTGAACCCTTTTTCTATCATCAGGTTTTGAGAAAATGCTGACGATTCGAACATTTCCAAATAACACCTCAACTCGAATCATCTGGACGATTTCGAATTGAATCGAAATTTCAAATCCTAGTATTTTCACACTATAACTACCTTTCAGTACACTCGAATAGTGAAGAATGAATCACTTAACCCCCTACACACTGATGTAAAAATCTCAAAATTTCAGGCTAATTTTTCCCATGATGCAACTAGAAATTTAATCAATTCAGTCTTGTTTGACAGAGCTCATTGAGCTCTGTCAACCAAGACTGAATTGATTAAATTTCTAGTTGCATTATGGGAATAATGGCTTCTTGAAGTTTTGGTATTTTGACATCCGTGTGTAGGGGGTTAAGAAACCTCATATGTGACACTTTTTATACGACTATTGCCACCCCTTCACCACTGGTCACCATACGCGCAGGTTAAAAGTGTTTGTTATTCTGTTGTTTGTGCGTGTTGGGTTTGTGGTTAGGGTGGGGGATGACCAACTAAACTGAATGCGATAAACTGAACAAAATTTCAGCATGCACTAAATCTCTCTCAGACCGGATGCTATCTTAAAGAATAATATATAGCTTCAAACGAGGTTTTCTGGGATCTCTAATTATAGCTAACAATGTGTGAGTAGCGAATGCCATTTTTGACTCACACGATTCATTTTACAATACACCATTTTTATCGAGACAGGGTTGGCAAAGCATGCCCCTAAAATTGCGTTTGCACCTGCAAACAGTAAACATCAAGTATTTAGTTGAGGTGATGTTGAAAAACATTCAGTTTCTGATCTGCGCTGTGGGGACACTTAATTGTCACAAAAAATCACACACTTACTGGAAGGTAATTTAGATCTGGACAAATACTCTGAAATTCTGTAAAATATAAAAAAGAAACATAAAAGAACTGAACAAACAAACAAAACGTTTCATCTAATGGACCTTCAGGTAGCTCCCACATCCACCCCCCTTTGCACCGCCACAGGTATAATACGCCGTTGTACAAAAGGTGTGGATGCATTCACAAAGTTCGCAAAAATGAATCAATTGGATCCAATGGTGAAAAAACAGCGATCACTAATGTCAGAATATGGCACCGTGAGTGCCATGATGATCCCATCAGTTACTGACGTGGATACACTAGTACAGATTTGAGGGCGTCAAACGGATTTGTAAAATGACATCATCGCAACAGAGAATTATCATTCTTGCGGGTTGTCAAATACCCTGAGCGGCTCTTTTTGACGTCTGTAGTCTCAACACCATGGTTACACGCACAACACCAATAAAAATACCATTAGTGCAAGAAGCTTGCTTCCAGGTACACCGAAACCCACTCGGAGGAAGTAATGTTGGCATCAGCCTCCTACGTCCTTGGTAGTCGAGTTCGAGCCGAGGTAGTGAAGGGCTCTTTTGTAAAAAAAAAAAAAAACAAACAAAATCTGGAACTCATTAGAACTCAATCGAACAGAGCAATGCTAAAAAATTATATAGACCTATTTCCGTTCCTTAGTCATTTCAGTACTGACTTCTTCGTCAAGACCATCGAATGTACGGTACTGTGACGCAAACGGCGTTAGAATATTTCGACCGGATCCCACCACAGTCGCGATCCGGTCGAAATTCTCTATCCGCATTCTCCCCTACAGTTTAGTAGAATATCACCATTCGAGTATGAAATGCGACCACACTGAATATGAGACACCACTTTCAGTAAGTTCTCCTTCCCCCGTGCATGAAGTCGCAGTTTTATTAATAAAATCTCGACCCACTTATGTAAGTATGTTGTCACCAGATTACAATCTGATAGAGAAAAAGACGACATTAGCGAGCACATTAGTGTAATACTGGGGCTCTTACTATAAAACTTTTACAATTGTCTTTTTTGGAATTGTATTTTCTAGTCATGATTTTAAATGGGTAAAAATGAACCATTAGCATTTTCAAAGGCTGGCAATTTGCCACTTGGCAAATTGCCACGTCTTTTAAAATGCTAACGATTCAATTCAGTCAGTTATATTAATAGGCTGTAAATATAATTCTGGAAAATACAATTGTAAAATTGTACAGTATTGGCCCCTGGTTACAACGATAGAATGAGTACACCAAGCACTTGCACTAAGGTTCAGTAACAATTTATTCACAAAAAAACTCCGTGGGACTGGCCCTTCAACGATGTGATTCAACGTCGACATCAATGACTTGTTTTGGCATCAACATCGAATCGGCTTCCAACTTCATATATTTTCGAGTCGGGTAATTCAATGTTTTTTTCACGATGGACCAGTGGCAAATAAATGTCTTCTATCGAAATCATGCCGAATAAATGACAGAATGGTTTCCTGTTGTGTTTTCGGTTCAATCAACATATCGGTATGGTTGTCTCCCTTACATGTTACATTGTTACAACAGTACTAAAAATGCGAAGCACGCGAATCCCATAAGTACTGCTTTAGCAACGTAATTTGTGACCTCTGCACCCGAGTACTCATGCTACCCGTAGCACGCGCAAGCCGAACGGATATGCATGGTACTTAGGGGGTCCAGCATTCCACTTTATGAGTACTGTTCTATCAATATAATTTGTGACCCCTGCACCCGGGTACTCGGGCTACCTGTGGCATACACAGGCCGAACGGATATGCATGGTACTTCGGGAGTCCCGCGTTCCATTTTATAAGTACTGTTCTAGAAATGTAATTTATGACCTCTGCACTCGGGTACTACTATCGGTGTAGTTGCCTCGGATCTGCGCTCGGTCCACTTTATAAGTACTGTTCCATACTGTTCTAGCAATTTAATTTGTGAATTCTGCACACGGTTAATACCGTAAGGCCTAATGATATGCGTGGTATTAGATTATGGCCCCTCAATGTTTGAAACGATCCCAACGAGCTCGTCCAATAAGGGGGCATAAGCTATGTTCTTGAGACAAAAATAAATAAAATAATGAAACTTGAATGGTGATTTTTTTTCAATAGAGCTAACCGGTGTTTTTCCGTTAAGTTCCACGTTACTTGGAGTAAAAGGTTAACTTAAATATTTATCAGACCTTTAATTAGTCCCGTCAATTTAGCCAGTTAGTTGGATGAACCGGGACAAAATCGCTAAAAAAAAGTTCTTTACGCATTTTGAATTAGTTATTATAGTACAATAGCATTAAAAATCCCCGTGAATCCCAGACTGGCATCATCGTCATTTGGGAGCTAAAACATAAGATTCTGATAGAAAATGAAAGAAATTTGGAATTTCACTAAATGGAAATTTTAGTATAATAAGAACTACTTTTAAGACTATCCACAGTTCATCCGCCGTGGAATGGTTAAAATCTATGCGTGGGCAGTGTTGTCCACGGGCGCCTTTCTCAATCAATAATCAGTACTTTTCAGCAAATGTTCAATAAAGAATCACAGAGTAGTACCCGGTGCTTCATTCATTGAGTATTTGATGGCGATTCAATTGTTTTATGTCGCTGATTCATTGTTAATGCACGCGTGGAAATGTTGCCCACGCGTGGATTTGGACCTTTCCACGACGACTGTACTGTAATAAGAATGTGGAAGATGCTATTTTGTTCTTTAGCCCTTTACTCAACGCAGACGATATCAAAATTTATTATTTTGAATATAATTTTTTAAATTTTTTCAAAAAATTCAACAAAACCATATCAATTGACCCCTCGTTGGAACGAGCTCGACGAGCTCGTTCCAACGAGGTGTCACATGATATGGTTTTGTTAAAATTTTTTAAAAAATAATATTTTTTCAACTGCTGAATTTGCATATTACGCGGGCGGATGATTCGTTGGGTAAAGAGTTAAGCCTGGTACTGTTTCTAAAACTAAACCCCACACTAAAGGATAAAACTGTTTTGTCAAAGCATCTAATGACCCATTTCTTGCCACGGCTTCTTTTACCATATAAGGAGGACTCCTACATATGCTTGTATGTGAGGAGGTTTAATACAATTTATAATATGCGTGTAACTCTGTCATCTGATTAATTGTTTGGGAAAAGTTCGCTAAGATCTCTCCAACAGTTAATAAAATGGCACTGTTAATCCGCGCATGTCAGAATGTGCAGAATATACACGACAATAGGCACGAGTGACAGGATAAAGGTTAACTCTCTCCGCACAGATGCTCGTTTATCAATATTTATTTTGACCTTACCACGACGACCGTAATGTATTAATAGTATATTGTTTGTAGATTGTTTTTATGCAACTGCTTTATGGAATGTCACCGCCATAATGTTTAATTATAATATGTAAAAAGTGATGAAAAATTAGAGCAATTTGGGATTTTTTGTATTTTGACAATTTTTGTTTAGGTTTAGGTTTATATCTGTTTTGTCAGTATCCAAAGTATGTTTCATGTCCATACAGAGCATTAACATCACTGGGGAAACCACAACTGTTCAAATATCACAATCAAATCAGGCGACTTTGTGGAGTTTATTCTTCACCCATATCGTCGACTGTTGTGACTGTGATATTTGAGCATTTCCTGGTATTTTCCACACGCGTTTGTACAAGAAAGTCCGTTCCTACGACAAGTATATCTTCGAGTATCACAGCCAGTTGAACAGTTACATCTTAATATCTTTAACCCTTTACCTAACATGAAAAGCAGACGACACTTGCAAAAAAAATTCTTGAGTAACTATTTTTGTTCATTTTTTGCCTCAAAAACATAGGTTATGACCCCTCGTTGGAACGAGCTCGACGAGCTCGTTCCAACGAGGGGTCATAACCTATGTTTTTGAGACAAAAAATGAAAAAATACTGAAAATTAATTGGCGATATTTGAGAATAGCACTGGCCGGTTTTGGCCGTTACGTTGGGTAAAGGGTTAATAAACTTCCTGATTTTGATTTCATCAGATTCACGTAGGCGTTGGCGATTTCATTGTATGAAATTCCTTTCTGTCATTGAACTTTTTTGAGCAAGGAGCCTTCACCAAGTACATATGCACTAGTGTTTACAACTGCTTGCTCTACATCTATGGAAACGTCGTTCACACTTTTCATTATTGCTTTTCCAAGAGGAGGCTTGTCGGCTTTTCTGAGAACCCCCGTAACTCAAATAGCGACGGAGGGTAGGAACAAAGATCATATTTTAAGCAATCCGTGATTAACTTCACACGAATATGCAAGTACGTATAATCCCTGAAAAACAGGCCAGGGTCAATCTTACACCCATCAGCTAACTTTATACTGACGTCACTGTTCAAAGGTTTTGCCACTTCGGACCTGTTAAATGAGAATGTTAATAAATCTTTGTCTGCCATTTGGTCAACTAGTTTCGCACCAACAGAAAATGGCACAGTGCAATAACTAACATCAAAGTTGATATTGAGTGACAAAATGAAGCATATATGTAGCTTTAATACACATTGTGCAATGAATATATGTAGACTATTTATTCTTTTATTCAATTAATTCTTAAAGGATTCGCCAAATTCAAGATTAGATGCACAATTGGCCTATCGTAGAAGTAGACAAAACTGGAGAGTGACGTTTGGTAGACAGTTAAATGGATTTCGTTTTTCTACGCAATGGTTTTATTTCTATATCTTAACATGGGAAGTAGATTGTAGAGATTCATGGCCTAAATAGGCATCTACTGCATATAAAATACATATACTTACCGTAATATCGGATTGCCAGCTCTGATAATACACATAATATGGCAAATTGGCGCGTATTTATCCAGCTCATTTTTTTAACGTTCGCTAATTGTAATCTATGGAACTGTAGTCGATACACAAAAACATTCGCGAAATTGGAAAAATAGCAGATGTTTGTGTCTCAGATAACACATTTTGCCACATTGTGATTTATGGGGATTTTTAATATATTTTTTCTCACGTATTTATCTGTTACACTAGATAAAAATTGTATAACGTTATAAAGGGTATAAAGTTAGACTGACTAGGCTAAATATAGAATAAACGTATACGTATAGTGTTTTCAATTCAAAACATTATTCTACGAGTAGGATTAAGAATGAAACCGACGAGCCTCTGGCGAGTCTGTTTCATTCTTAATTCTATGAGTAGAATAAATTTTTTACTTGAAAAAACTATACGTTTATTTTGTTTATCCCATAAATCTTTTACAGTGCAGTCGCGGTGAAATCGTGCTGTTACTCGCTACAAAACACAACGCGAAGTGAGGAGCATATAGGTCCAATTCGAAGACAAGCAAACTTGACTAAAATAAAAAAGGCGCAGTGATACATTTCTGTCTAAAAATAACTCCCCTACAAACCTGAGTTAAACTTGCACAAATACTTTATTAAATGAACAATGTATAGTGTTTTCTACTGGTATTGTGCAATACTTTCAAGCACGTTTAAAGAAAACAACAATTTAACAGTTAATTTTACTACACGAATGCGATGGAGGTCAGAGGTCAACAAGTCCGTCTATACTGTGGGAATAAATTTTTTCATTGTTAAACCTATGGGGAAAATTTATCACCCTACGAGGTGAATAAAGCAAAAGTTTATCTAAGGCATTTATTGTTCAAATAAACAGACATTTATGGGCTAAATGCACGCATCAAAATCATCAAGTGGTTGACCGACCGGGATTCGAAAACAAAACGTGGAAGAGACCGAGGTTCCAGTGGCATCAAATCGCCAAGCGATACTGTGCTAACGACCGCACGGTACAGGCAAATCCTACTTACCTCCTTACATACTGCACTAGGATGCAGTGTTCGTCGAATGAATTGTCTGTTACACCGATTAATACCCTATGTGCACGAGATCACTTTTAACCATTTACCTAACGCAATGGCCAAAACCGACCAGCGGTATTCACAAAATTCACCATTCAATTAACGAAGGTCTTTTATGTCTTTATACTCCAAAAACCTGAAAATAGTCACAAATATCATCAGATTTCCGACAATTCGATCATAATTTGTCGTTATAAATTAAATAGTCGAATAATTAAAATGAAACAACTTGAGAAAAATAAAATAAGAGCAAATAATTCGTCCCCTGCGTACCAATGTGTTCTATGTGCCAGTTGGCACATAGAACACATTGGAACTCAGGAGACGATATGTCAACAAACTTCTGTTCACTTGTTTCCTTAACGACCCAAGGGGGGTAACTCTATCTGTTGTCTTCTGCGTTTACAAAAAACAACACAATTGCGGAGTGTGAGAAAGGCGTCCGCAAATTTATTTCCACTATGTTTCTATTGTGTTTCAAACGGGACAAAAACGTTATCCCCGTCAACAGGTATGGTATATGGATATTTAATACACGGATGTCTCATTTAAACACCTCGCCTGCGGCTCGCTGTTTAAAAACCGACATCTAGGTATTAAATCTCCATATACCATACATGTTGACGGAGATAACTTATCGTGTTCTTCAAATGAATCACATGTTGCACCGATTAATACCTGTATGTACACGTGATCCGTTGCCACTTTTAAATCCCATCCGAATTTGAAAATGTAACGAAAGCCTTTCATGTTTTAATTCTCCAGGCTGTCCACCGCATCTACTTGGCAAAGGTTTCATGTATAACCTCAGTATCGATATGTGCTGGAAACTAAGTGATACCAAGGTGACGGCAGATGTAGCAAGAATGGACTGTAAGGCAAACGGAGGTCATTTGTTGGTTAATTCGGAGACTGTTAACGATGCAGTAGTGTCGTATATGGATGCACGTAAGTACATACACCAACAGTCACAAATACAACCAGAGGCGTTTTTAAGAGTGTGCAACAAATTTTGAGTCATCATTCAACGACCGACGGACAACGCCATTTCGACCACCCGTTAATGCGGTATGCGGACTGTTTAACGACCAAGGCTTCTGCAACGTGAACGAACAAATTTTGTTGTTTACTTTTTTCGACATTATAGGATTTTGCCACGCTCATAACAACAGTAATCAATTTATACCATGATTACCTGTTCTACTACATGTAAAAAGCCTGTGATATAACTTTTAGCTTTGCACACCAACCGTGATGAACACGCCAGCAATGGGATTTCAATAGTTAAAATTTACACCTACAGTGGAACTCAACTGGCAGTTATTTATTACGTTTTTAAATAAGTTTATCTCATAAGATACCAACAATTAACAAACATACGTTGTCTCTTAATAAAGCATCCATAACACGAAATAGTATGTTATTATGTTATTACAATGAAAAATGAAAAAGGCCCCGTAATTTGCTCGTTTTGTTTTCTATTTCGTTTCGGCGATAAAATTGCCAGCTGAAGTACCGCCCATCGGTGCTCATGTAAACAAAAATAGATTCGGACGTGTGAATATTGATTTATTTAACATTTAAACTCTTATTAATCTGACGATCATGGTATAAATAAAAATAAAGTAGCCTGGAGTGCCAAATGTCCACCGCTCGTGGTGAAATGGCGTTAACGGCGCGCCAAAGGCTCGCGGTTAACACCACTTCACCACTCGTGGTGAACATTTGGGATACCAAGCTACTATGGGTATATTCTGTATGTACATCATCTTCCTTTTCGACGAGCGGTTGCTGAATTTAAAGCATCTGAATAGCACAACACTGGTAGTTGACCGTTTCTAGGATCATTGACGTTCATGGCGTTCTGACATCTAAACTACAACAAAAGCATAAAAGTACACACATAGCCACTGTGTGTGACATTTTGTAGCTGTAATTTTCACAATTACCAGGTGAAAGGATGGCATATATTTGGAACACGCATAGGGCGGTTGGAAGCAGTTCGAACTTCGGGGTGAGGAAGGGTTGGGGTGGGGGATGGTCACCATCACACTGATATATCTCACTAGTGGTCAATGTGACTTAGAGGCATAGTAGTAATGCAATACACAAACCAATGTTTGGAACTAATGCACCTTTAGGTTGAGAAGGATGCACGTAATTGGCTCTATATTTAACAAAGATTGATTTGGCCCACTTGGGAAATTTGGTAAATGTGAAACCAGAAGCTTGTACTGTTTCTGTCACATCGGAGAAGAATAAAGAGTATCTGCACCTCGACATCGCTAATTCCCGCACCGAGTCCGATGTACGAATTTATTTATTTAATGGAGTTTAACGACACTTTCGACGGCCAGGGTCAACTCGTGTCGGACAGTTTTCCGGGTGGAGGAAGCCAGAGTACCCGGAGAAAACCACCGAGCAACGGCGAGCAACTCCAGACTCCCCAACAGGCTCCCTAACTCCACACAAACAGGGTTAACAAGTGCACCATGGATGTGCGGTACTCCTCAGTACACAACACCGCCGTGCCTCCACGTGGGCAATGGGGGAGAAGTGTCTTGCCCAGGGACACAACGCGGTTGCTGCAGCCGATGTTCAAAAATCAACTATTACTGAATGACTCTCTGTTTCATTGTCATAGATGCTGGTTCTGAATATGAACCAAACTACTGGCGGAGTTCATTCCAACCGGTTTTGTGGGTTACCTTTAGCTATGGTGGAATGTTGGCTTAGCATTAAGGAATAGCCGTTCAGTGCCGTAGACACAACCTTTTTTAAGCTGTCGTTAGCTCTGTTTGTATGGTGGCAGAGCATTTAGAGCTACGTGTATGTTTGTTTGTTTATTGGGGTTTACCGACACTTTCACCAGCCAGAGTTACATCTTGTCGGACAGTTTTATGGTTGAAGGAAGCCAGATTATGCGGAGAGAACCACTAAAACAGTTAGACTCTCCAACTTTCCAACTCTGTACAAGCAGTGTTAGTTGCGGTTAAAGAGAAGTGTATCGTGGACCTACAGCATGCCTTGGCGTACATCGCCAATTTACCCCTCGCCCTCCGCCACGAGGGTACAGAATCGAACTGTCAACCGTTCGGTTTAACCCTTTACCGAACGTAACGGCCAAAACGGGCCAGCGCTATTCACAAAAATCGCTAAAAACATTTTTTTTTCATTTGTTGTCTCAAAAACATAGGTTATGATCCTCTTTGGAACGAGCTCTTCAAGCTCGTTCCAAAGAGGGGTCATAACCTATGCTTTTGAGACAAAAAATGAAAACAATTAGTTATTCAAGAAGTTTGTTTGCAAGTGCCGTCTTTTTTCATGTTAGGTAAAGGGTTCAAGTCCAATACACTTACCACTGAGTCACCACACCGCGTCTATCGAGGTTTGGCTCCTCGAAATTGACGTCACCCCCGCTACCAGGGCTTGGCTGTTCATAATTACCGTCAATCCAGTTTGGGACACCCGTCGATGCTGCCTTCATAAAGTTTTCGAATTTTCAAGTCACTCTCGTCCATAGCATAACGCCAGGTGGGATTACTACGTGATACAGAGAATATTTCTAGAAACAGCTGAGGTGGTTGGGATCACAAGCCCCGGTTCCTATGTAGGTCCGAGAGGTGGATATGGTTCTCGCTTATTAAAAGTAACAAAATGAAACTTGACTTTATTTAATACTGGGTGTCATAGGTATTGGTTGACCACGTGTTATCGCGGATAAACCGCTTCCCCCGCACACAGCTATAGACTCAATGAGGGACAGCCATACACCTTTATAGATTTTTAAAAAAATATTTGAATGAGCCTGAACAAAATAGTGCGAAAATTTTAGCTGGAATACATAGACGTCATGTGCAAAGAAGCCATCGGAGAGCCACACTGACCTTCCAGTTTTTCATCATTTTTTGCGGGGGGGGGGGGGGGGGGGGGTTCCCGCACCCACCTACGTGAGTGAATGTCCCCTCTAGTGCTCGGTCCCAACTCTTCGCTACGCCTGTCGGATAATTCTTTGCTCCAAGACTCTTGATTTAAACGTGTCGACCCATCCGCAAACCCAGAATCCTAGGATATGCCAACCAAGGGACCAACAATAGAAAGAGTAGTAGTAGTAATAGCAGCAGCAGCAGTAGTAGTAGTAGTAGCAGCAGCAGCAGCAGCAGTAGTAGAAGTAGCAGCGGCAGTAGTAGTAGTACAGTTAAAACTAGAAATCCTGTCATGAAATGCGCACAAAATAGCACGTTGATCTGCGCGTTAATCTACGCGTTATGACCATAGTAAGGCTATCAAATTCTGTACATATGGCCTGTGCACAAGCAATGTTTCAGCCAATGGACCTCCGGATAACCCGGAGGTCCATTGGCAGAAACATTACTTGTGTTTGCAATGAGTAACTAGGAGAACCTGTCGTGCTTTGGATGCCATTCGATATGGCAATTGCGCGCAATTCCTACGCGCAATTAAGCCTGGATAAGCGCAAAGTTCACGACAGGACTTCTAGTTTTAACTGTAGTAGCAATAATAATAGTAGAAGTAGTAATAGAAGTAATGGGATAACCGTCGAATGGTTGGATTACAATTGGTCTGCAAGCCAATAGTGCAAGGCAAGTGTTTGTCATTAATTTATCCCAAATTACACCTTCTGTGTCACCGGAAAGGAAAACTTTCATGTGTAGCCATGTCGATAACACGCGGCCGTATTTAAAAAAGAAATCACTGTTAGACTGTTTCAAATATTATGTGCTCGGGGAAATACCCATTGTCTGTTTCTCACTTCCGTTAGAAAATGTGCTTAAAATGATTGCTTCTTCTCAGCCTCCATCCGTAATGTGTGGTAATACTGACAAGAATTTCAAGTACCAGAGAAGGGCAACAATCATTTTAATATCATTGTGTAATGGTTGTGAGACGTTGAGAGAGAGAGCTTGTTAAATAGCAATAGATTTTTCCCCAAGTCAATGCGTGTTCAATTTCCGCAATATTAACATAAATAGTATCTACACCCATGCCGCCAGCCATGCTAGTTCCAGTCTCACCAATCACTACCATTGTTGGAAGCATATTTAAAGTTTTCAGGCAATCTCTACGATGAGCTGTTGCTTGCGGCTAGTCCTGTGGCTAGTCCTGTGCAGTATATATTGTGGGCAATTCACTTACTCGTTTTTATTTTTGAACCGTAGCTTTTACTGGGTTATATTCCAGCTACATCATCAAGGCATGCCTTCAACGAAGGCATGCCTTGACGATGTAGTTGGAATATTTTCTTAGTCGGGACTTGATGAGCCGTCACAGTCACACCAAATCAGGTTTACAGCACACCCCCTCCCCCACCATTCTTCCAGTCGGTCATCTTCTAGACAATTCTAATTCCAGGTTCGACTCGATTTCGAATAACAGACCTGATTCGAGTCGAGATTCGATTCGAATCGAAAATATGTGATTTGCACCCCACTCCCCCCCCATGCCCACCAAGGACATGCGTGTCCAATTAAATCTCAGTCGCTATAGGCTGCTTCATTGTGTGTTTTACTTTTATTAGACTCAATTACAGAATTTACGCCAGAAGATGGTATTATGCAGATAAAAGAGAGAATGTCCTTACTTTTAAACTACAACTGTTTCCACTAGTATTTCAATTGTATCTTTTGAAAGGCCGAATTATGAAAAAAATATTTTTCAAAGTCAAAATGTATATTGTAAAATTGAACAAACACTATATTTGTGTTCGTAGTTCCTGTACTTTAACCCTTTTCCCAACGCAGACGATATCAAAATTTATTATTTTAAATATAATTTTTAAAAATTTTTCCAAAAATTTCAACAAAACCATATCATGTGACGCCTAATTGGAACGAGCTCAATGAGCTCGTTCCAATTAGGGGTCACATGATATGGTTTTGTTGAAATATTTTGAAAAATTAAATTTCTTCAACTGCTCAATTTGCGTATTATGCGGGCGGATTCGGGCGATTCGTTTGGTAAAATGATTAAAAAGAAAACAAAAAATCTAACTTTTCTTCTGATAGAGACACATTTTGCACAATGCTCCCTCCACCACCTCAACTAACTGCTGCACAACACTACGTCTCCATTTGCGACAAAATGTCACCAGACGATACCCCGGGTGTAATTGTGATCTCAAGTCAATAATCACAAAGACTGGCAATACACAAGTACCGAACAACAAACCTTCATACAATCAGCTATTGCTTTTCTTATTGCAGAAGGAAAGGCAGAGGTGTTCGTTGATGGAACATTAGATATGAGCAGTGGACAGTGGCTGTCTTGGGATCAGAAACCTATGTCGGGGATACCATGGGGAGGAATAGAACCAAATGGTAATGGTTTGGAGAAGTGTATTGTAATGGACAGTTACTACACGCCAAGAAAAGCTGCTGATTATCCGTGTGGCGGCTCCTACTACTATGCATGTGAGATAGACTAGAACTGAGCAGGCTTTGCTGTGTTTGTACAGCAGCGTGGAAGCGTCAGGCGATGTTTATTTACTATTTTGACATATCAAATTAGTAAATTGTAATAATTAGTAATTTGAATAATTAGTTAACAAATTTATTATGTCAAATTAGTAAGTAAACATCGCCAGACGCTTCCACGCTGCCGTATTTTTGACTGTTCGTTCCTTTTTATTTTATACATTAATTCATAGGGAAAAAGAAGTGAAGGTCGAAACACATTTTTTTATTTTTCAAAACAAACATAGTAAATTAGCTTTTCAATCCAGTGTCCTTATAGCGAATCATTTTGAATTGAATTCAGGTATAAGCACAACTTGTTACAGTCTCACTGAAGATTATTGTTCTGGCATCCGCACTGGCCCACCATAAATGTTCAAAGTGACCGTACAGTTCAAGAAGTGAGGCAGTAAATTCCGGTAGACATGCTGAGTGTTTACATTATATCACAATGCGGAAGTCGTTTGGTAACTAAACAACGCCATCGCGAGCGCGTGCAACAAAACTTCGGACGTCTCTGCTGGCGTTGTCGGGAATCTTCGGCTGAAGCGGGTAATAATGCAAAATTTATCGACCGGCATTATTCACCGCAGGTGGAACATTGTGAAATGTTGAATGAGATTATACAGAGGATTAGCATAACATTTGTGGATGATGTATAGTAATGTGTAATGTTAACCCTTTAACCTTTTAGCTAACGTTAAAACTGAAGCTGGTCAGCGCTTTTCACAAAAAAATCTCCAAATTTGTTTTTTTTTATAATTGTTTTCCTTAACAACATAGCCCATGACTCTACATTGGACGGAACTCGTTCCAATGAGGTATCATAAGCTATGCTTTCGAGAAATGTTTTCTGCAGACAATAGCATCGGCTATTTGTATTAGGTCGACAGTTGCCGAAACATGAGACAAGATTAATTTAATTGTACTTCTGAAACCAACTCGGAGGGTTACAACGTCGACTTCGACGTCATTCCCGCATTGGATGTGTAGTGGACGATAATTTCTATATGAGCTACAGTACGTGGAGAGTGCAGTGTAACCAAATCACCTGCGGAGCGGAGTTATCACCCAAAATATCACTTTCAAATTCTGTACATATGACCAAAAAACACAAGCAATGTTTCAGCCAATGGACCTCCGGGTTAAACCCGGAGGTCCATTGACTGAAACTTTGCTTGTGATTGTTATGCTTTGCAACAAATTTGCAATTATTGCTCGGGTGGAATCTCCACTCTGCGGGTGATTTAGTGATAAAACACTCTCCACGTACTGTATATGATGGTGATTATGTGATAAATGGACAGAAGGTGATATGTGTTTGAATCGGTGGGTGTAATACATAACGAGTTGGAATGGCATAGTCATATTTCGCGAGAGCCGCAGGCCACCTTCCATTCTGTGTTTATTACACATCTACATGCATTAAAATGCATTTAATCAAACAAAAGAGTCCGTTATTTTTGTCTGAAGCGGTACTGATCAAATGGATTGATACAAAATCAAAACAACCTTCAGGGAACCAGTCTAAATTACATTCGTTATCTTGTCTATTGGGCATGTTTGTTGAAATTCGTATCGCTGTTTTCACTTCGGCTGGTGTCCATTCACGCCTAACCATTTGGTGTCTATTACTGGCAATTAAAATATAAGTACAAATTTAGGCGGGTTTGCAAAACAGCTGGGGGAAACACAGACGGTTGATAATTGTATAACGAAATTTAGAAACTTTTCGAAGTGTAACTAATGACTCCACGGGAAACTGGTCGAAACGGTGAGAGGGGTGGGGGGGGGGGGGGGGGGTGTCGGCTTGTACATCACCAGTTAAATACAGAATCATTTATGTCATAGCGGCGATTCCGTTAAATACAAGGGTTAAAGTTTAATGGGTGTGTAATAAAAAAGTGATACGCCAGTGAAAAAAATAATGACTTTCAGAGTTGGCGGAAAAACATAAGGACCAATTATTTAAATGTTGAGTATTTCTTTTCCTTCTCGCAGGTGAAGGAACTGATAAAGGTGTTTCTGTTTTTTTTGTGGGGGGGGGGGGGGGGGATCTCGCGAAATATGACTATATATTTGTGGAATTTTGTATTGTATTGAGAGATTTTGTCTATAACAATACAAAATTCCACAAATTAAAATCCCTTAACATAAAGGTCTTCACCACAGTCCAAAAATGGACAATCAGACATCTACCCCCAGTGAAATTGTCGGCTTTTTAAAACAATATTTTTATTTCCTAAATGGAAAAAAGGTTTGGCAAACAGGCAATGACTATATTAATGTCGTACCCTACAGAAACACACATACAATGGTGCAAGTGTACGTAAAACAGAAACTGATCCAATGAATTAGAAAGAAAAGTACCATAGTATATAATAAACTTTGTGGAGCAATTTTTTTTTTAGTATTATCGATTTTAATCCCAAACAGATTATTGTAAATTCATATTTCGAGTCTGGCTGTGTGAATTTGCATAATTGCATGAACTTACTTTTAACAGCGTGACGCCAGGACGTCACAATTCAGACATGGGATAAAATGAAAAGTCCGCACATACAGCCAATAGCGTGTATGACCACCGTCTGCCTTTTGAATGGCAAGACATCGACAACACATTGATAAGTCGCTGGTGTCACCCTGTGGTATTGCGTTCCACTCCTGCATGCGAACATTACGAAAATCGCCTAAAGTCTGAAGATCATGAAGTCGTACCCGACGGTCAAATTAATCCCAAAGATGCTCGATTGGCGACAAATCTGGCGAAAGTGGGGCCAGAGAAGAAGTTCGATGCTCTGCTCCTCAAGAAAGTCACGACAGAAACGCGCCACGTGACATCGGGCACTGTCTTGCAGGAATAACTGCAATCCGACGTTAGCGTTGAACAACGGGACAACAACAGGGTTAAAAATTGCGTCCCTATATCACTGTCCATTCAGATTACCACCGACGAAGATCAACCGCGTTCGATGGTGCAAAGAAATTCCTGTCCAAACCATTACACTACCCCCGCCGAAACGGTCGCATTCCGGCACGCAAGCACCAGAAAACCGCTCTCGTCAGCGATACACTCTTGCCCTACCATCAGCGCGCCGTAGACAAAATCGTGATTCATCACCTAAAAGATCTGCGCTCCAACCTGCTGAGTCCAGCGAACACGCTGACGTATCCATTCCATTCTGACGATACGATGACGTTGGGTAAGAACTGGTCCGTGGTATGGACGCCTACTTCGGACGCCGTGTCCAGCGAGTCTGTTGTGGACAGTTTATGCACTGATTCAATTGTTAGTTCTACCAGCAGTAATTGCTGCCGACCTCGTCGCCAGAAGGAAGCGTTCCCGAAAGTGAGGCGTCCTGATATGTCGGTCTTGTGTAGGGGTCGTCAATCTTGGTCGACCTACACGCGGTCGGTCGGCAGTAGATCTAGTAGTTCTATACCGTCCAATGAGACGGTAAATAGTGTCCACAGTGACTCCGAACTCAGCAGCGAGCTCATCTCGAGGTATCCCAGCCTCATGCATACCAATGGCACGCAACCTCTGATTTTCGGTTAACCTTGGCATTTTTTTAAAATATCGGAAAACAAAAAGTAGCGTGTTTTCTCAATAATCCAGGCTCTCTAACACAACATAACACAAAGAAAATCGTCAGTCACCAATTCAATTTGACATTCTCTGGTAGCACGTGCTATTTTGAAATCCGCAGCAAAATTGTACACGGTTGGGTAGACGACAGCAACAAGTCATTAAACTCTTTGCATGACTTCTTGTTCACAAACATACAACATTAGAACTATTATATTTCATCCTTTATGCTACTTTCTTCACATTTGTTTCTATTATACTTTCTTTATTGACTCAGTATATCTATTATCTATCGAGTATGGGGGCATTCTAGTATACATGGGAAGGTATAATAGGCCCGCAGTACGCGTGGGTGGGGTGGGGATACACTATCAAAAATCATGAGTTTACTACCTGACGAAAACACCAACTCCCCAAGTGCAAAATACAAGAATCACCCGCAGGTCCTCAGTCAACATCCCCCTGTCATACACTCATGGGTTAACCTTGGGCCCCGCGAATCACATATTTTCGATTCGAATCGATCCATGTCTTTATTCGAAATCGAAGCGAACCTCGAAATGAATACAGGTGTCTTGAAATCCAGACTGATAAAATATTCCAAGTACATCATCAAGCAGTGGCGTAGGAACCGGGGGTGGGTGGGGGGGGGGGGGGGGGGGGGGGGGGGTAAACTTTCCAAATCTTTGTAAATCACATCTAGTATCTACACGGAAATAACCACATACATCTGCATATTCTACATCATACAGGCGCACATAAAAACTGTATGACCTACACCATTTACAGTGCATAGAAACGTTGGTAGCCAATGTCCCTGCCTGATTTGACAGTTTAACATTTTCCTCTCTGACACACATCCTGCTTTAACAATTTACCCAACGTAACGGCTAAAACCGGCCAGCGCTATTCTCAAAAATCGCCAATTAATTTTGATGATTTTTTCATTTTTGTCTCCAAAACATAGGTTATGACCCCTCATGTCTTGGAGACAAAAATGAAAAAAATTAGTTATTCAATAATTTTTTTTGCAAGTGTCGTCTGCTTTTCATGTTAGGTAAAGGGATAAACACCAAAAATTAACAGCAACGATACCTTGATTTTTTCACTTGAGAAGCGAGGAAATGAGCTCTCAGTAGTTCATATTTCACAAATTTTCCTGGTACCCCCTTCCGTACTCTCCCCCCGGGTTCGGCTACACAGAGTGGGCCGCCAAAGGCGGTCGTACTGTCCCCTACAAGTTCCCGTTTACAATACTCCCCCCTCCAATATTATAAGCTTCCTACGCCCCAGTCATCAAGCCATGCCTTCATCGAAGGCATGCCTTGATGATGTGGTTGTAATTTCAGCCAGTAAGAATTTTTGTTCAAAAACAGAAACAGGTACTGGGCACTGCACGGGGCTAGCCGCTATTAACCGCGAGCTCATCGTCGATATTGCTTGGGAACTTTAAATTTGATGTCAGCAGTGGTAGAGACTAGTGAACCTGGAATTAGCATGGAAGCTGACAGGGGTTCTGATGCTTTTTATGTTAATATAGAGGAAATTACACTCAGTCCTTAATTTCAACATTATTTATGTGCACATTCTATCTGAGCTATACGTTTTGTGAGACGACCAAGACGACCTACCAAGCGAAATTTCAGTGAAAAGATTCGAAGGAAAACGAATTGGACATCCGATTTCGAATCGAACTTAATACCAACTTGAGATTCGAAATCGAATCGAATCTCGAAATTTCGCAGGGCGCTAGGTCAACCCCCACTGCGACCTAGCAGAGCAAAGAAAAAAAACTCTTAGCTATGACAACCCCCTCCTCCACACACCCCCAGTCAGAAAAGGCGCTAAGACATCTGCCCCCAGTGGAATTATCGGCTATGACAACCGTCTGCATCTAGTAAGAAATGCAGCTAACAAAACTGCCCCTACTGTAAAAATTGTTTACCCCTTTGATACTTTTGTACGTCTTATGACGTACGAAATCAAACAGCGCCTTCATACTTTGTGGTCATTTGTTTTGTTATTATTTTTCGATTTTTTTAAGTTTTAACCTCAATTCTTATTTTCTCCCGAATAGTGCTCAGTGACAACCGTTGAGCCGAATGTTATCACAGCTTAAAATACTAATATAATTCTGCTGTCAAGACTTCTGAACTGGTTAAGTGCAAGAAGCCACTATCAGGGCTTTCAAAAAATGAGAATTCCAGAGCAAAAGCAAGCACTTCCCTTGCTTGTATTTCATATTCATTCAACCACAAATAATATTTTGTTTATATAAATGTGTTTTATTACAAATTATTGGAGAGTGCCTAGGGGCAAAACAAGTTTTGAATAACAAATTCAGACTGCCAAAAATAATCTAGCCCTCAACCAGATAATCACTAATGTGAAAAATATCTTGTTATTTGTACTTTCAGACGTTTGACGTCGCATTTTGGAAAACATTGAATAAACTGAATTCCCAGTGACGTTTGAACGTCAGAATAATTAAAGTCTCGAAGGGTTAAAACTAAATTATTTATTCTGCCATTATTTATTACTGTTGTGTTATACAATTCAAAAGATCAGAGATTATTCCTAAAGAAACAAATGACCATACAGATCAATTGTTTCGTTCAAGTGTGATAAGCTTGAAATTTAAGCTTATTTAAAATCCAGTGTGAATGTGTTTAAACATATTTAAAGTGTCATCAATATCATCATAGTCTTAAAATGATGGAAATAATCAAGAGTCAAGGTTCGAAATTAAGATGAAGTTCCTTACACTAAAAAGAGGGAACGTAATGAGTCATTCATCTGGGAATTCTCCAAATGAAAGAGTGCCTCATGTAAAGGAACTCTAACTACAGACTGAAGTGGAAGTAACTATTTGTTGTGAGGTTTAACCATTTTAGTTCGAAAGGCCGCTTTTCCGGCCCAGAATCGTGATACGACCTGAATTTATAAAATAGAAAGTTGCTCAGTGAATTTGTGTGGTAGACCAATTAAGATTTTCAACGTGCAGCCCTAAGGCTGCACGTTGGAAATGTTAATTGGTCTTCCCCAAGTAACGAATATAGACTCTACCAGATGATGACTCTGAACTGATATAGAATATACCATCAGGGTTCAGAGGGTTAATACCAGGAAAAGGAATTTCACGGCTCTTGGGCTCCCAGTTCTGAAAGTCAACCACGATACCCAGGAAATTCATAGACCATGGTATCAATGGTTGGGTATTATAGTTTATGAGATTACGGCGAATATCAATTTTTTCAGATACCAGCATCGCCATTGGAGCTATGGTTTAATCTCGCAATCGGGAATTTCCCGGTTACCGGCCCTGAAAATCAATGCTAATGCCCGCGAAATTCATACACTAGAATCGGGAATCAAAGGTTGCGGATCGAGGAACGCAACCTTTGATTCCCGATCTGTTCTCTCAATTTCCCGTGTACCGGGACTGATGTTCAGAAACGACAGTCGGGAAGTTCCTTGTATCGTGACCGACTTTCCAAAACGAGAACCGGAAAATTCCCGTTCCCGGAATTAAACCGTAGTTTGTAGCCATTCTTTCCGAACCCTAATTGGTAAAGAGCTAGACTGATTAGCTGTAACAGCGCTAGAGTACTTTTAGAGGTCCAAATTTGTTACGACCTGTGTCTTCAAGTGATGATTGCAGGAAAATGAGGATTTCAAAGAATCATAGTTAGGGACTGTGTCATAACAAAGCTAAAAACACTATGTGCTCAGGTTTCTGATGGGTTAGGTAGCTAAATGGTTTCAGACCGATTATCCGGTTAACCGTTTCAGTACTACAATATAATTTTTTTGTTTTTCATATTTTTTTTTATTTCAAATACAAACTTATGTACATAGATATTTAAATATTTGTATTTTTAGATAACAATATACAGAGCTGAACTGCTTAATCTTGAAAAAAAAAATGAATGTAGTAGATATCCTGCAGAGGAAGTAATATTTTTTGTATAACTTAAAAATTCATTTAAAAAAAAATCATTTATTTTCTGTAAAGGAGTCAGGAGATCTCATGTTTCTTTACATATTGTATGAGAGCTATTTCTTTTTGTGTCAGTACTACAATATAGGTCATGTTTACAAATATATGTATGCTTGATAAAAAAACAACATTGATAATAGTAATTTGGAAGAGCGGGCTCTTGTGTGTTTTTTTTTCCCTGAGAAGGCTGTCGATTATGATATATCTTGGTGAAGTTTGTTTTCATCGTTTCCGAATGTCTCTGAAGTAATAAAACAGTTTGTTCACGAATGTCTTAATTTTGGTGGAGAAAATCTTTTTATTTAGCTGCGAAAGTATTGCTTCATTCTAAGAATTAATTTCATTAATATTTTTTCAATTTCTATCTCGCGATTAAAAAAAATCGCAACTATGAGTTCTACTAACTCACCCTCTTCTGTTTTGCCAGATTTCAAGTGTCTTTTGTTAGCTACCATACAGTATTTTGGTCCCAATCATTCGATGACTAAATCTTTTATAGATATCTGGTTCCTCTCTTCTCTTCTCTTCCTAACTGATATAATTATTATTTGTGCCTATATGTAAAATATACCTAAACATGTCCACAATGTAGCAAGGATGTCCCTGCTGCACATGTTACCTGTAGAGTAATTTGTTAATTCTGATACTTTCCCTATATGTTTTGAGCATACGGTCTATTTGATTTGTAAAAACTATAGGAACTTCATTGCATAATTTAGCCACGGATTAGTCGAGTTCCACCATGGTGGCAACGGTATCTGGTCCTAATACTATATTGTATATCGACCCTTGTCCATCATGTGACGACTATGTATCCCATATAACAGGTGGGAAAGTTCCAATTTTTGGATATGAATCCCTGTGTTGTTAATTGAGTGTTTTTGCATGTTAAATGTTTAGTCTGAACCAATGGAATTGAAACACTTATCCTGCGTATAATTTTCTTAGCTGGAATTTATATTATATACGTTAAAACAAATTCCGAAAAAAATAATTTGCTGAAGATCAGTACTCTTAAGGAAATATGGAATTGCAGGAAAATCGATAATTATAATGTTGCCCTTTGTACACTGCTACTATTCCATATCAAAACTTGCTGCTACATCCATTGTTTGAACATGGGGTTATGATTTGAATTTCGGTTAAAGTAAATGCATTTTAACCGAATTACTGACACTCTCAGCCAGATAAAAATTCTCGTATGAATGACTGAGACTGCATATTCATTTTTTATTACACACAAAGTAGGCGCTCATGAAATAACAAACAAATATCATGTTGTGAACAGATTTTTTTCAGTTTTCACCTCCCTGAAATATGGATAAAATTTGGTATCGCATCTTAAAGCGACATTATATTTAATATGTGGCCGCATTTTCTTTTTGTAATGAATGTGATACAATTTTAAAATTAGCCGAAGATGAAAGAGAGGAATAAGCCAGGGAACGTTATTATTTATTTATATTTATTGGTGTTTAAGGTTATATACTTATGCACAATGGCTAATCATGACCGTGATAATGTGAAACGCTGAAGAATTTCTAAAAATACTACGAGGGAATTACTTCATATGATACAGGCAGGTATAGATAGGCCGACAAGAAGGAGCACAACAGTCCCGCCAATCTTGAAGCCAGGCACCTGTCTTCGTTTTTATGCTACTGGCTCATTCCAAGAGGTTGTTGGGGATATTCAAGGAATTTCCAACCTGCAATGAGTTGCCTCACGCAAGCAATATGTCGGAAGAAGGGAACTTTCTTAAAATGCCAGTAGAAAACAATGAGCTAAACACTATCAAAGAGGGCCGTTTGAAAATACCTTTCTCATTTTTGTGTTAAATTTATTGAAAATGGATCAGCAGTATAGCGTTTGATTCCCTTCGCATTTTGGTAAGTCTCATGGGTGGTCTTATCTGACGTCATCAGTCATTTGGCAGGGAGAGACGTTCTAGTGGTTGTAATGGTGGCACTCGTGAATGGTTACTTTGTGACGTCATTACCATGGCGACACGTCGTCTCACTGTGCATGCACGCCTTCTGTTTCTAGGGTTGCGCACGCGTCCGCGGATCATACTGACAATTTAACTCAAAGGATAAGCCCTGACAAATACAGAACACTTTGTAAAGATAATTGCACTCCGGATGCGACACGAAAGCAGCGAGTGGTGCGATTCTCATAAACTCATCCACTTTATGCTCAGTTTGAGTTTAATTGGATGTCTGTTAACTTATCAGGGTGAAAATGAAAGACTACATGTCAAATAACAAACTAGAATGTGTGAGCTGAAACATTAACTTCTCGATTATACTTTTGGCATAACGATTCGTTCTGTTGAAGTCATAATTAATGACTTTACGCAACACCTTGAACATTGCATTTGGTTTGTACAAGTATAATTTGTATTCTTCAATCGAGCGGGCTTACAAACACCAAACTGTGTCTGAACTGTAAACAATATCGAAAATCGATTTGGAAAAATCAACATCGCGTCGCATTCAGCGTGCATCTACCTTTAAAGTGTTAGGTACATGTATGGACAAATTGGTACACGAGAGCCTGTTCTGTGGCATTCAATCATTCGCAGACCTTTTTCAGGTTTAGTAGGATATGAAGTCGGTGGGGTATTTATTTAAGATGGATACGCTACGGACATGCTGGAAAGCATCTTCCATAGACATGTATGTCCGTGGATGTGTGGGGTTGGCGAGTGGGCGGTTGGCATGTGTGTGTCTTTATTATTTATTAGGGTTTGACGACACTTTCATTAGCCAGGGTTATCACGTCTCGGGCAGTTCTAATTATGCGAGAAGCCGAAGTACCCGTCGGCGTGAGTACTATCAACGAGCTATACGCCTTAGCAACCTTGAAACTACACCAGCAAAGGAGGTGAACTGTCTTGCTCAAGTAGACAATATACCCTTTCGAGAGTATATAAAAAATAGAAATATTCCATGTAGGAGGCTATAGATTTAATATTCGGAAGAAATATGTAACCCAATGAAGTAGGCGTATACGTAGCAACTTTTTTGGCTCCCTGTCCACCATAATGAATTATTTGTTCATCGAAACATTCCGGGTGGGGTGAAGCAGAGTTTGTTTACAGCGATAATATATTTGTGCGTTGTGTGAGTGTGGGTAATCGTATCCGTCTGCCAAAGGTATCAATCAGCATCCAGACCTATAGTCACCACTGTTAGGTTCGATTGTGTCGGTTTTATCATCTGGCTGGTCCTCTCCTTCATCATTTCATTCACTTGTTCCTCCGATTGTTTCATGGGAAGGTGCTATACCAGTCTTATCTTGACTTGGTTCTGTAACTACGATGTCGCCCTCAAATCTATTTATTATCTGAATGAACTCACCGGGCAAAAGATTAAAAAATTTCTGTCCTTCGTCCCAATCTATCGTCTTCGAAGAACCTCCACCAGCTGCTCGGAAGTCTCTCGTCCTCGCACCCAAGGTCTTTTGTTTCATGAGCCGCCATAATCGTTTGGTTTTCTTACTTCTTTTTCTGGGAACTGATCTTTCATTTTAATAACTACAGTTAAAACTAAAAGTCCTGTCATGAAATGCGGACAAATAACACGTCGATCTGCGCGTTAATCTACGCGTTCTGACCATAGTAAGGCTATCAAATTCTGTTCATATGACATGTGCACAAGCATTGTTTCAGCCAATGGACCTCCGGGTAACCCGGAGGTCCACTGGCAGAAACATTGCCTGCGTTTGCTATGAAGTCGGTGGGGTGTTTATTTATTACTATGAGTAACCAGGAGGGCCTGCCGTGCTTTGGATACCATTCGATATTGCAATTGCGCGTAATTCATACGCGCAATTAAGCCTAGATAAGCTTTGAAATTAGAACCAGAGACGGCTGATTTACTACCTTTTACAGTTAAAACTAGAAGTCCTGTCATTAAAGGCGCACAAATAGCACATCGATCTGCGCGTTAATAAACGCGTTATGACCATAGTAAGGCTACCATATTCTGAACATATGGGCTGTGCACAAGCAATGTTTCAGCCAATGGTCATCCGGGTAACCCGGAGTGTCATTGGCAGAAACATTGCCTGTGTTTCCTATGATAGGAGAAACTGCCATGCTTTTGATGCCATTCGATATGGCAATTGTGTGCAATTTCTAAGCGCAATTAAGTCTAGATAAGCGCAGAGTTCGTGACTGGACTTCTAGTTTTAATTGCACCTTCTTGCATGCATCATTTTTATAGCGATTGGGATCTTCTGTTGTTTTCTTTTTATTTTCTATCACCTCTATTCTTTCTTTTATAATATCAATCAGGGTCAGTCATTCCTCAAGCGTGAAATTACTTCCTCATGCGTTTTATTTCTCTCCATTTCTGTTGTTCAAGGTTTCAGTTTTAAAAAATTATGACAGAGATCCGTTGATCATTGAAAGAGGGAAGAACTTTTTTCAACAAAATTCCTAAATATATACGCTAAACGCCGACAAAATCACGATTAGCTCGTGTTTTGTACGCGTACAAGTAATAATGGTTTGCACACTTCCTGAATACCGTTTTATTTTCGATTTAGCAGCACGCGTGCAAAGTAAGTTTAACAAGCGATTTGGCTTCTACGTGTACATTTTTAAACGGGTTTCGTAAATCTGGCTGCTAGTTCCCACCAGTCGCTTAGAACCTGCGTACTTTTTCCGGACTTTCTACTATACCATAGCCAGAGTCTGGCGACTTAGAAGTGGTTTCTAGTGAAGTCTTGGCTGATTGTAGAGGCAGCCAATGCGTGTTTGTCTGTAAACCATTGCCAAGGCGCCATATTGACACAAAGTCATATTGCCACAAGGACAAAGTGTCTGAAATACTTAAAAAGAAAGGCACCGAATAGTTTTATCATCATAATTTAATAAAATTTATTCTGTACAATTATCCTCTCATTTACTCTACGCAGTTCTGTGTATAAAGTTTCTGTCAGTTTCTTCATTAATATTCATAAATCATTTTCTGTACAAATATTTTATTAGTTATTATAGAAAAATGTTGAACTTTTCCAGATAGTTTTGGATAAATGTTAAAGATAAAATTGCATTGTATGTTTAAATATTCGTTACTAATTCGTCAATAGAACCACACAGATATAAATGAGGTTGGTACCAATCCTCACAATTGATTCCAGTGGTAACTAATTTCTATAATTTTCTTCAAGGTTAAATTAAGGAAAGCTGAGTACCAGTAAAGTCGCTTAACCCAGTTCAGACGGACGTATTTTGGACGAATGTATAGTTAAAACTAGAAGTCCTGCCACGAACTGTGCGCTTATCTAGACTTAATTGAATGGCATCAAAAGCATGGCAGTGTCTCCTGGTTACTCATAGGAAACACAGGCAATGTTTCTGCCAATGGCCCTCCGGGTTATCCGGAGAACCATTGGCTGAAACATTGCTTGTGCACAGCCCATATGTATAGAATGTGATAGCCTTACTATGGTCATAATGCGCAGATTAACGCGCAGATTGACGTGCTAGTTGTGCGCATTTCATGACAGGACTTCTAGTTTTAACTGTAATCCAATATTATGTTCTGTTTGAATTAAAGGCGTCGACTATTCGACTGCCTGAATCAAATCAATCTGTCGGTCACATTTTAAAGTTCGCACCAATCTTCGCCTGAGAGCTATGCATTTGGTACATCTGTTAGATTCGTTGCGTCGTTTGATAGCGACGAATTTAATCTAAGGTTCCGCCGATGTTCGGTTGTGGTATTATCGTTCGGATACCCATTTATACTAGTCAGGGAATCCGTTTTGCCATTGCAGGTAACCACAATACCACTGATGTTAGAAATTTCCAAAGCAGGTCCAGCATGGACAAGGAGAAAACTGAATCAGTAATAAATATATGTATTCTTATCTATAAAAAAATTCATTTATTCCTGCAAGGTGAGAGGGTGCTCTCCAGCTTTCACAAGCTTCACTGAACAATTGAAAGTGTACAGAAATATAGAATTCATGTCCATTTGGTATATACTCATCTAAAAAGGCATTGGAGCTCAAGGGCCGGATTGTCAATTATCTTATAATAGTTGAAAGTTTGGCCCAGCAGGGTTTCAGTTCGAGTGTGACCAGCTCAAGCGCATTATACTTCTGGGAGGTGCAACGGTTTGTGCTTTACCATTCCTTCTTGAGCTTTCAAACCTGCTTCTGAAACACTCGTTTATCCAATATCTTGATAAAATTTAAGTCCTACATTGTTATACTCATACTCACAGTTTATTAACTGCAGAACCTCAATTGTATGAAGTCACACGTGTGTAACTTTATGTAGAAACAATGTCTAATTGTATTATACACATGTTTTTCAAAACTGTGTCTGAATAAAAATATCTAAAAAACAAAAAAACTAATCACTAAGAGAAATCACCCGATTAGACCTTTTACAATAAGACACACCACATCCCCATGCATTTTTCCATTGGCTATGCCAGGACACACCTCAGTTATGTTTAATTCTATCTGGCCAAGAAAAATATTTTCCGCTATTCTGCTGAAACGCGGTTAATTGATATTACTGTGACCATGATGGATACGTACCGGTTCAAGTTACTGTTGATGATTCTGTGCGGCGCTGTCAATACAGAAATACCGGTAGAACCTCCACGCTATCATTATTGTAAATAAATAGTTTATCCGAACGAGTTAGTATGAGATGTTAAGATGTTTGGGCAAAGGTCTTGGAAGAATATGATGTTGCCGTAAATGCACGAAAACCTGAACGTTTCACCAATAATGTCGCAGGGTGCCAATTGGCGGATGACTGCACGGTATGAGACAATTTTGAAACTGAGCGATGATCGCCATTGTGGGGAAGCATAGATTACCGTACTTGGTCAGCCGTAGGTACCACTGCGTCCGCATGTGTCGCTAAGTATATTTTGCTAGTTGGTTCCATAGTCGTGTTGATCTTATAGCTGTATTAACATATCCTGACATATTGTGCAGCCCATGAGATGCCACTCGAGGCGCCGACGTCCTTCCCTATTGCCACTACTGGGTTCCCGACAAAGAAAAATGCTTGCCGAGTGACACCACAAACTGAAGGAAAATTTACTACATTCTCATCCCACGCTTCTAACTGCTTTGCAATTAATAGTTCCTTTAACCCTTTACCCAACGAATCGACCACATCCGCCCGCGTAATATGAAAATTCATCAGCTAAAAAATACTATGCTTTAAAAAAATTTAACAAAATCATATCATGTGACCCCTGTTTGGAACGAGTTCCAACAGCTCGTTCCAATGAGGGGTCACAGAATATGGTTTTGTTGAAATTATCTGAAAAATTAAAAAAATAATACTTAAAATAATAATTTTTGAAATCGTTTGCGTTGGGTAAAGGTTTAAAAACATTCAAACAAAGACTCAGTTGATCTTTATACAATGCGCAGTTGGAGAGAGCAGAACAACAAAGAGACTCCGCATAAAATAGACGACATCAAGAAACGATTTCGATAAGGAGACACCCCAGTTATTGAATAAGCCGGTGTGGCAGGAATGATAGTCCGTAGGAAAATTAGTCCCTCTGGACTATTATTCCGCGGAATTATAGTCCTAGGTCTAACATTTCTAGGAATAGTAGTCCGCCGGCCTACTATTCCTAGAAATGTTAGACCTAGGACTATAATTCCGCGGAATAATAGTCCAGAGGGACTAACGTTCCTACGGACTTCCATTCCTTTTACACCGGCATGGCCTCACTTTTATGCTCTTTAGCTCTCAAGTTCTCATATCTGTTTACATTAACAACTACCGTATATACATGTACACTGCTGCAGACAACTCAACAGTGTTTCCACATTATTGTTGGCTGCCTGTGATGATGTAAAAACACTGGCAAGATAAATGCATTTATGCAGAACTATTCAGTGGAGATCGGGAACTTTGAAGTGGGCACAGTCCAGGTTAAAAATTCGCAAGAGAAAGAGTCATGGCGGATAGCAACCTGAATTGGCGAGAGGGTGGGGTCAAAGCAAAGAGGTATTTGTGTGGCCAGCGTGATAAAGAGAAGCCGTGTTTTGAAGAGTACCTTGATGGCACCTCTGGTGAATCACTGTTGTTCAAGATGATTGCGGTCGTTGGAGCTTAAGTGAAAAACTGGGATATACAACGAAAAGGAGTGCCAAGTGTGTAATTCAGGCGTAGTAGAAACCCTGAAACATTTTCTATTAGAATGCATAAAATTCCATTCCAACATAATAAGATTCACTTGAATTATTATGTGGAAGTGGGGTGGGAGAACGAAGAACATGTGATAAGTGTTTGGCACAAAGTAGAGGGTTAGTAAGCTTATCGGGGGGGGGGGGAAGGATGGGGTACGGGATGTCATCAAACAGTTTGTCTCAAACAAATAAAAATCAATATACTGTTCTTAAGAGGCGTGGTGATAAGGAGAAATGTGGGATAACACGGCTAATCAAGGCCAGTAGTATGTTATGTGGTTTTCACCCAATTCTGGGGGATCTCATCGGGGTATCTCATGTGACGTCATAGTCACGTGGCTCAGTGACGCCATGTTGTGTTGTCATGGTAACCCGCTGAGCGGCCACGTTGTGACGTCATCACCATAGTGATACGTGGTGGTAGTACGCATGCGTAGCGCGTGTTGTTAGGGTGATACGTGTTTCCGTGGTCCATTTTGTATACTGGGGGCCGCCATCTTGGTTTCTATGGTAGCACGTGATTGCTATGTTACCCAATTTTTCTGCAATGGGACGGGGTATGTTTGGAGGGTATGTTCGATTGAATCGGATAAAATCTAATTACCACAAACAACCCGACAATCCCTCCAAATCACCAAAATCCACCCAACTTTTACTATTTCGAATTCTTCAAGAATTCTCTGCTTCTATCTATATATGTAATAGTTTTCGTCTATCTGACCATGTTCCTTTGCTGTGGAGTATACTCCAGTAGAGTAGAAGAGCTTACTAGTTGGAACAGTTTACCTTATTATTACTATATTTAGCAATTTCTGGTCTTTTCGTGTTAGTTCTGACCCTATTCCAAGTACTCTTGTTGTTTCATTTATCTAGATCATTTATATAAATTATAACTAACCAATCAGATTGCTTGATTTCCCATAACCTGTATGCAGAGTTATTTCCCCTTATTACAACGAAGTTGCATCCGATTCTCATCCCCCCTCTATATCCAATGGCCATATACCATGGAATCCCTTTCTGTGAAATGTCTCTGGTTAAGGAATCCCTTTTTGTCGTATGAGGCCATGAGGGCTATGTAAAAGCCCTCAATGAGTCCTCATTTATTATGCCTCATAGCCTCATTAAATTTTGAGGTTATGAGGACCATTAAAAATCCCTCAATGAGGTATAATTTACTACGACTCTTAGCCTCATTTCAGTATTTGAGGATACCTATGGCCTGGTATTTTATTATTCGAGGATACCTATCGAGGATACCTTTTGGAGAATCCCTTTTTTGTCGTATGAGGCCATGAGGGCTATGTAAAAGCCCTCAATGAGTACTCATTTATTATGCCTCATAGCCTCATTGAATTTTGAGGTTATGAGGACCATTAAAAATCCCTCAATGAGGTATAATTTACTACGACTCTTAGCCTCATTTCAGGATTTGAGGATACCTATGGCCTGGTATTGTATTATTTGAGGATACCTATCGAGGATACCTTTTGGAGAATCCCATTTTTGTCGTATGAGGCCATGAGGGCTATGTAAAAGCCCTCAATGAGTACTCATTTATTATGACTCATAGCCTCATTGAATTTTGAGGTTATGAAGACCATTAAAAATCCCTCAATGAGGTATAATTTACCACGACTCTTAGCCTCATTTCAGTATTTGAAGATACCTATGGCCTGGTATTTTATTAATCGAGGATACCTATCGAGGATACATTATGGAGCCCCAGGCTTGACATTTTCAGGAGAGCGATTTATTCGCTCGCCTACTGCTCGCCTTAAAACAACTAAGGAGGGCGAAAAATGGCCCTCCTAGCCTCAGATAACAATGATTAACAGAACATCCTATTCATGAAACCCACAGGTTTTCAGATCTCTGCTATGTTAGTGGTCTCTGCAATATGGCCGCACTGGCCCTCCCACACCCCCGGGCCTTACCAAGACCCGGAGGTGTGAGAGGGGCGATGTGGCCGTATCACAGAAACTGCCTGGTTAGCAGCACCAAATAAAATGTACAAAGCCCACTAGGCAGAATTCATTAATAGTTTAATAGTACAACTTCATTTTGCCACTTTTAGCTTTGTAAGCCTATGGAGAGCTAGTCGCTCCCCTAGGCAATTTGAGGAGAGCGATTGTTACCCCCCCCCCCCCCCCTCCCTGCATTTTTAAGAATGTCAGGCATGGTGCCCCCATTAAGTGGCTCCTGGAGGGCCCCAAAAACCTTAGCAGCCCAACACCAGTTAGTGCTTGAAATTTCGTGAAAACGCAAAACCTGCGAAATGGGTCTGATTGCAAAGAATGCTGATATAAAGAAATGTTCTCTATATGGACTGCCATAGAGAACATTTCGATTTAACTGCAGACTAGCCTTCCACTGATCTACAAGGAAAGAACATTCGTCTATTTTTAAAAATCAAAATGTTCTCTCATTTTCTCCCAACTCCCACCCCCTGTTGTTACCATTCTTGCTGAATGATACAAAAATGCCACCTAAATGTCCTCTGTGTGAACTGCCATTGATCCGTCAGATGCGAGGATGCAGCGTTCGTTCAGTGCGAAAAATCAAAATTTTCTCAGGGTTTGGTGTCCGATAGGTTCATTTCCTGGTAACTTTTCTTGGACTGGCCGGCCCCTGATGGCAAGAAACATTTAAAATTTCACGTGCGTCTGAACTATAGTTGGAGCACGAAGCGTTGTCAATTGAGCCCACCAGGCTACGAAAAAAGATTTGTGTTCTTTTTTTCATTTTTCTATTCTGCATGTTGTTGCCAAGGGGCGTTTATTATGAGAAGAATGTTGCAAATAACACGCAAACATTTTTGTCTTTATTTACGTTATTCGCGGAGTAAATGCCTTCATTTCTTTATGTTTTTATCCCTTTGAGACTTTAATTATCCTGACGTTCAAACATCACTGGGAATTCAGTTTCTTCAACGTTTTTCAAAATGCGACGTCAAACGTCCGAAAGTACAAATAACAAGATATTTTTCACATT
Organism: Pictodentalium vernedei; assembly: GCA_031216915.1. NCBI lineage: Eukaryota > Metazoa > Mollusca > Scaphopoda > Dentaliida > Dentaliidae > Pictodentalium > Pictodentalium vernedei. Next base: position 72,814,326 of record CM062297.1, read on the forward strand.
AGTGATTATCTGGTTGAGGGCTAGATTATTTTTGGCGGTCTGAATTTTTTATTCAAAACATTCTCCAATAATTAGTAATAAAACAAAATATTATTTGTACTTGGACTGAATATGAATTATAAGCAAGAAAAGTGTTGGCTTTTGATCCGGTAGCCTCATTTTTTGAAAGCCCTGATAGTGGCTTCTAGCACTCAACCAGTTAAGAAATCTTGCAAGCAGCATTATATTAGTATTTTAAGCAGCGATAACATTTAGCTCAACGGTTTTCACTGAGCACTATTCGGAAGAAAACAGGAATTGAGATTAAAACTTTAAAAAATCGAAAAATAATAACAAAACGAATTACCACAAAGTATCAGGGCGCTGTTTGATTTCGTACGGTATAAGACGAACAAAAGTATCAAGACGCTGTTTGATTTCGTACGTCATAAGACGTACAAAGTATCAAAGGGTTAAAGTTTTTCGGATGTTCAGTTCTACTTTATTTATACATGAATCAATGCAATGCACTATTATGCCAATTTATCGTTCTTTGTCCATTTGCAGCTTTATATGACTAAAGGGAATACGCCGGATGATTCACAACACTGTCTCCGTGTCTTGTTTAAGACAAAGTCAGTTAGATGCAGTTTTTTTGTTTGATCCTGTTGCGTATTTGCGCAGGTATATGAATAATAAATTGCCCAAACTAGCGCCATTTCCCCAGCTACCTTTTGTTTGTCAGTATTATAAAGATGAAAATATTGAGTATGCCAGAGAATTTGTTTCTCAAGGGGACATCTGCATCATCAGCAAAAATCAATCCAAACGACATAAATATTCATATTTTAACCCTTTACCCAACGTAACGGCCAAAACCGGCCAGCGCTATTCTCAAAAATCGCCAATTAATTTTCAAAATATTTTCATTTTTTGTCTCAAAAACATAGGTTATGACCCCTCGTTGGAACGAGCTCGTCGAGCTCGTTCCATCGAGGGGTCATAACCTATGTTTTTGAGACAAAAAATGAAAAAAATTAGTTATTCAAGAATTTTTTTTTGCAAGTGTCCTATGTTTTTCATGTTAGGTAAAGGGTTAACCCTTTTACTGCCACGCCCACTTTATCCTTATAGGGAGGCCCTCTATGTACGTCTGTATGCGATAAAGTTTAATAAAATGTTTGACATACGTGAAACTCTGTCATCTGATTAATTGTTGGAAAGGGCTCTGGGCCCTTTCCGACAATTAATCAGATAATATGTTTGATCTGCGCATACAAGATTATGATCATTTGGTACATGTCAGTGCGTACATCATGTGTATGTGGTGTGTGTGTGTGGGGGGGGGGGGGGTATGGAACCCTAGCCTACGATTGTCAGTGTAGACATTATAGGAGGGACTGCACTTAGATCAGTGGTGGAGGGCATATATATGCTGCAATAGTGGGTTGGGACAAGACATTTACACACCCTGGAAGGATCGGGCGGGGTGGGGGGGGGGGGTATTACTACGCAAGGAGGGTATAAAAAATTATATTTTCCATCAGCGGTATTGATGTCTGGTTGACGCGGTTTGGGTACTGGGGCGGAGATATGGAGGCGCGCGGAGTGGTTGGATGTGTGAATACGGTATACGAAGTTACTTGCCTCTGCCTCTGTTACCAGGGCGAGGTTTTAGAAATAGTGTCTAATTCATATTTGCTTTTTACGTAATAACGCGGAACATATCTTTACTTGTTGCCACCCAAGGAAGATATGATACGGTTATTTTGCGCGTAATAGACTCGGATACGGGGAACAACATGAAACGGGGAACATATCTTTACCACCCAACGGAGATATGATACAGTGGTTTTATAAGCAATACACTTGAATATGGAGAACAACGCGTGTAAACAATTCGGGTCAAGGAATGGCTGAATGTGTGAATACTGCATGCGAACTCGCTTCTTCCTCTGTTACCAGGGCGAGGTTGAGATAAATGATTGAATGTTTCTAATTCTAAGGCTGAGAACAAAAAAATGCGCGAGATAACGAGGAATATATCTCCACTCGTTACCAGCTTAGGAAGATATGATACGGTCTTGTTTGTCCATAATTTACAATTAAAGAAGGTGAACAACGTGTAATGCGGAACATATCTTTACTTGTTGCCACCCAAGGAAGACATGCATCGGCGATTTTATAGACGGGTTCGTGATTAGGAGCTAGGCAGCCACTTGCCAAATAATAAATCGATCTGTAAGACGTACGCGTATCACGATCAATTTTATAATTCCCATTCAACAATTAGGATCAGCGTGACGCTAAATTTTACGTTCCCATGACGCGATACACATTGGTACGGCACTTAACGTAACGGAATAAGTATTAGTCAAAAATGAAAGCCGCTTAGAAGGAAGTAAACTTCCGAGCATGACGGCAATTTGACGAAGTTATATATATAACTTATATATATATATAAGGTATATTAGCATGAAGGTATATTAGCATGTAAAAAAGCACTAGAAAACTCTAAAAGAAAATTATTCCCAACAGAGATAGGTCTTAAACTAATAGAAACTGTTTTGGACAACAACAATTTTTCATTTAAAGGAAGACATTATCTACAAACCGACGGCGTTGCAATAGGTTCGCGATTAGGGATGAATTATGCGTGCACATATATGGGCGAATGGGAAGAGAAACTGTCAAAAGCATCGAAGTTGCAACCCCTTGAACAGGTACGGTACGTTGATGATATCTGGGGAGTATGGACGCATGGGTTGGAGTCTCTGAAACAATATCATTCTTTGGCAAATACGATACACCCAAGAATACAGGTCGATTTAAGGTGGTCTGAAAATGAGATAGAATTCTTAGACACGGTAGTCAAAATTGAAGACGGATTTCTTAAAACCGGTTTATATACAAAACCCACGGACACGCATCAATACCTACACGCAAAGTCAGATCACCCAATCAACACTAAAAGAGCGATACCATATGGAATAGCTTCAAGAGTAAAAAGAATATGTTCCGATAATGCTGAATATGAATGCCACAAAAATAATATAAAACAGCACCTGCATGCCAGAGGTTACGACGAAAAGTTTGTAAGCGAACAACTAGAGAAGGTCGATCAAATCGAGCGCAAACAGTTACTTGAAAAACGATCCAACAATTCAACCGGCGAAAGAGTCCCGTTTGTGGTCACATACTCGCGGCGCCTCCCCGACATCGGGAAAATAACGCGGGAACGGATGCCCATTTTACACCGCTCAAAACGCATGAAGTTGGCATTCGAAAAACCTCCCCTGATTTCGTACAAAAGACTGAAAAATTTGGGAGATATCATAGTCCACAGCAAGCATAATAAAATGTTCAACAATCAAGGGACGGGATCTGATAGATGCGAGAGAAAATGTGCAATCTGTGGGTTTATGCTCCAAACAAAACAATTCGCAGACAAGAACGGGACGGCCTACCACATAGGCAAAAAAATCACCTGCATGTCCAGGAATGTGATATATGGGATTTTCTGCGACAAGTGCAATGAAGTCGTGTACGTGGGAGAGACGGGGACAAAATTGTATGAGAGAATGCAAAACCACCTGAGTAGAATAAAACTTGAGGTTATGGATGAACCGATACCACATCATTTTCTGACCAAAAACCATAGTATAAACGATTTTAAGATTATTGGGATTGAACAAATTAATAAACAAAATACAGCTTACAGGAGGGGTCGTGAAGCATTTTGGATTAACAAACTTCAAACACTAGAACCCAATGGGCTCAATAGACAAGAATAATTCCAAATATTCTCATTTATAAACTTGCTGAACGGGGGGGGGGGGGGGGGGGGGGGGGGGGGGGAGGGGGGACAAAAATTAGTGTACAGAGCAATTACACCTAAACACGCACGCATTGGTGTTGGACATAGCGTGTATATGTTGCGAGATTATGATCATTTGGTACATGTCAGTGCGTACATCATGTGTGTGTGTGTGTGTGTGTGTGTGTGGGGGGGGGGGGGGGGTATGGAACCCTAGCCTACGATTGTCAGTGTAGACTTTATAGGAGGGACTGCACTTAGATCAGTGGTGGAGGGCATATATATGCTGCAATAGTGGGTTGGGACAAGACATTTACACACCCTGGAAGGATCGGGCGGGTCGGCGGGGGGGGGGGGGGGGGGTATTACTACGCAAGGAGGGTATAAAAAATTATATTTTCCATCAGCGGTGTTGGTGTCTGATTGGCGCGGTTTGGGTGCTGGGGCGGAGATATGGAGGCGCGTGGAGTGGTTGGATGTGTGAATACGGTATACGAAGTTACTTGCCTCTGCCTCTGTTACCAGGGCGAGGTTTTAGAAATAGTGTCTAATTCATATTTGCTTTTTACGTAATAACGCGGAACATATCTTTACTTGTTGCCACCCAAGGAAGATATGATACGGTTATTTTGCGCGTAATAGACTCGGATACGGGGAACAACATGAAACGGGGAACATATCTTTACCACCCAACGGAGATATGATACAGTGGTTTTATAAGCAATACACTTGAATATGGAGAACAACGCGTGTAAACAATTCGGGTCAAGGAATGGCTGAATGTGTGAATACTGCATGCGAACTCGCTTCTGCCTCTGTTACCAGGGCGAGGTTGAGATAAATGATTGAATGTTTCTAATTCTAAGGCTGAGAACAAAAAAATGCGCGAGATAACGCGGAATATATCTCCACTCGTTACCACCTTAGGAAGATATGATACGGTCTTGTTTGTCCATAATTTACAATTAAAGAAGGTGAACAACGTGTAATGCGGAACATATCTTTACTTGTTGCCACCCAAGGAAGACATGCATCGGCGATTTTATAGACGGGTTCGTGATTAGGAGCTAGGCAGCCACTTGCCAAATAATAAATCGATCTGTAAGACGTACGCGTATCACGATCAATTTTATAATTCCCATTCAACAATTAGGATCAGCGTGACGCTAAATTTTACGTTCCCATGACGCGATACACATTGGTACGGCACTTAACGTAACGGAATAAGTAATAGTCAAAAATGAAAGCCGCTTAGAAGGAAGTAAACTTCCGAGCATGACGGCAATTTGACGAAGTTATATAAAATATTTGATGAAGTGTATATATATATATATATATATATATATTTCGACAAATACCGCGATCGTATCTCTCCACTTACTGTCTTGGATTCATATATAACTGTCCGGGTAGGAAGGCATAAGAGGGCGAGATATTCAGACCAATGCAGATAGTATGCCCAGTTATAATCGTATGTGAGTTAATGCCGGTGTGACAGGAATGATAGTCCGTAGGAAAATTAGTCCCTCTGGACTATTATTCCGCGGAATTATAGTCCTTGGTCTAACATTTCTAGGAATAGTAGTCCGGCGGACTACTGTTCCTAGAAATGTTAGACCTAGGACTATAATTCCGCGGAATAATAGTCCAGAGGGACTAATTTTCCTACGGACTATCATTCCTGTCACACTAGGGCTATAGTAGACTTTATCCAAAGATGATGCAGGTGTTAAGCCAATGCCGAAACGTAACAATCGGGACAGTAGGAAATATTACTGTAATAATATTACACTCGACGTTTTCGGAATAAAAGGATAGGAATTTAGATACTAATTTTTCTTTAACCGTTTACCCAACGCAGACGATATCAACATTTATTATTTTAAATATCATTTTTTAAATTTTTTCAAAAAATTTCAACAAAACCATATCATGTGACCCCTCTTTGGAACGAGCTCGACATGATATGGTTTTGTTGAAATTTTTCGAAAAATACTATTTTTTCGGCTGCTGAATTTGTATATTACGCGGGCGGAAGGGGGCGATTCGTTTGGTAAAGGGTTAAATATTTTCCTATCATTTTAATTGCGCAATGCTTTCTCCATGTCGTTCAACATTTTAGGAAAGGGATATGAAGGAAAACTGTCCAAGGATTTCGTCCCTGTCCTGTCTACCTGGAAAAGGTTTGACTGTCTTGTATTTCTATTTGTTTGGTTATCCACTTTTCTAAAAAAAAGTCATAGAAGAATTTGGTAAATTTCCTTTTTGCCAATAAAATAAGAAAGTAGAGAACGGGGTTTATATAGGTCATTTACTTTTGAGGTTTTATTGTTTATAAACAGTGGGTCCGTATGGGAGTTGCATTTTCATTGTTTATTATGCACCGGGAGGGCTTCTGTAGCAGGTGAAGTTTACTAGTTGGTTTTGAATGACCCCCCCCCCCCCCCGATTTGGATTTCATAACCAGGTGACTGTGTATCAAAGCAAAATGGGGTGTTTTCAAAGCTTCGCGCGGAAGTATATTCTTTACTTTGTTTAGTGCATTCTTTGCCAGAGCTACTATTGAGATTTATATGTTAAGATATCATCAATGTTTATGCCTGAGAATTTGAGTGACTTTTATGTTTCGTTTTGGCTTAGAGGGTTTATATGATTCTTTGATTGTTTATAAATATTTCTTGTTTCATCAAATTTCTTATGTTAGGTTTGCCGAGCACCATTCAGAAATATTCTTTAAATCCTTATTCATATCAATGTCTAACATATCGGCATTGGGTCCAGAGCAATGTACATTGGTGTCATCAGCAAGCAAATAAGAAAGGGGGGAGGGGGGGGGGGGGTACTGCTGTGGAAGAGCAAATGACGTTTATGTGCAACTGGAATAATACAGGACCTAGTACGCAGCCGCGAGGTACAGACCACACGGTATCTCGATTAAATCAGATGTCTGTTCTCCGTATATGACATACTGCACCTATTGGATAAATAACTTTTGAACCATTCATTATGTATGCCACTAATTCCATACTAATCTAACTTCTTCTGTAGGGTATCGTGATTTATTGTGTCAAATGCTCTTGATAAGTTCAGAAATATTGTTAATGTGTTTTCTTTACTTTGCTTATTTTTTTTCTGCAATCCCTTTCAAGTAGTGGAGAATAAGATGTACACTAGAATGATTTTCCTTAATCCATATTGATGGGGGGTATAAAATTTCGAATTTGTTTAAGAAACTAATTAATCTAAAGTACATTGTTTTTTTTATTGTATGCGAGCCTATGAATTATCGCAAATTATCGAAAAGATATTTCTCGATATTTATCAACTCGATAGATATCGAGAAATATTCCTCATTAGTTTCCTGAATGATGATGTCACGCTTCGGCGCATGGCGTCGCCTTGAAGGAGTGATCTGCTGATCTTTGTTATTGTTTTAAAACGTACGCATTTTGTGATTTAATTGGGCTGGATATTATGCAATAAAATGTCCCGTAGCATATAATAAAAAAAATCTACTCTATTTTAGTCAGTGTCGGGAATTATTTCATGAGTGTGGACCTGAAAGTTTCATTCTTCGAGAGCGCTTACAGATCCACACGACTAATTTTTTCAGTAGCTTCCTAAATGACGTTACTCTTCGGCGCATGGTGTCGCCTTGAACGTCGCCTTGAAGGAACTATGGGCAGCTTTTTGTTATTGTCTTGAAACTGTTTGCAGTCGAATTGGGCTGAATATTGCGCATTAAAATGTCACGTAAGATATAATAAAAAGAAAAGCTATGTTGTTTTCGTGAATATCGAGAATTATTTCATTCGTATGAACCTGAAAGTATTATTTTTCACTTGCGCACTTGGGATAATTCCCGATATTCACTCCATTTATCATATGACTCATCCGTTTTGTTCAGTTTAAAACATTTGATATTTTGTTTTCATATTAATCAGTGATAAATAAAGCCTTCCGTCAATTTCATTGGTCATTTTCAAAACTAGACAATTTGATTGGCTGAACAAAATACAACTGGGCCACATTTTCATAATTTGCATAATTGGAGTTGGGAGCTTTCATTGGTCAATTTCAAAACTGGACAATTTGATTGGCTAAACAAAATACAAGTGGGTGACATTTGCATAATTTCAGTAGAGAGAATTTACGTTATCTGTCCTGTTTAGAGTGGGTAAAATTGTATTAATATTTTACCTACAAGAAAAACGCCATTCATTTTTTTTTATATTTTCACATTTTGCTTCCAAAACATAGGTTATGACCTTCATTGGAACGAGCTCGACGAGCTCGTTCCAATGAGGGGTCATAACCTATGTTTTGGAAGCAAAAAATGAAAATTTTTAGTTATACGAGGATGTTTTTTCCAAATGCCGTCTGCAACTCAAGTTACGTGAGGGGTTAAAAAGTCACACTAAGTGACTAATTTGTGCGTGTGTGTGTCATATGATACATAGAATATGAAATAAGTGTTTTTCGCATATAATATTTATGAAACTCGTCCGAATTTTCCGTTTAGGCTCGCCCAAACGGAAAATTCTTAGACTCGTTTCATAAATATTATATGAGAAAAACACTCATTTCATATCCTCTATCTATTACTTTTTAGAATGTAGGAAGTATTCTTATTGGTCTATAGTTTGTGAATATGTGTTCGTTTCTGGACTTGAGAATTGGAATCACTTTGACAGTTTTCATTTTGCCGGGCACGACTCCTCGAGCAAAGGAATTATTCACCGTGTGTGGAAAGGGTAGCACAATTTGATTCACGGTGAGCTTTAGAACACTACATGTAGTAGTAATATCGTTACTGTCTTCAGTTGATTTAAATCTCATTTATGCAACTACCTTTATCATTTCTTTTGGCGTTGTTGGGTTTTGGTAACAGTTGTTCGGAAAAGTAGTGGATAAAAGGCTGGTTATGACTTTGTATCTTGGAACATACATGTATAAGCATGTAAGCTTGCACATATTCGCGAAAAAGATATTGAATTCAGTAGCGATTTCGTGTGGGGTATTAAATTCAGGCTCGAGCAGGGTGAAAAAATGAAGGGAGCTTTTCTATGCATTTTGCTCTGTTTATACTCTCATTTCACACTTGCCATGTTTTCCGCATATTATGCTGGTTTGCTTTTAATATATGTTTTGTAGTAAATCACCTTAGTTTGCTTTTTGACTCTTTTGAATATTCTATAATAAGTTTTGTAATTTTGAATATTTTGATCTTTAGGAACTTTTAGTTTTTATTATTTTATGAGGTTATTTTCCCTCCAGACTCATATTTCCATATGGAACGCTATACAAGTTCGATTGCGTCAAAGTAGAAAGTCTATTACGGTCAAGTGTTCCATGTAGAAAGTCCATTGTTTGTTTTAGTTTTTCATTGGGGGTTTAAAGACACAGCAGTCAGGCCCATATAGAGACGTTCAGCTTGCGGGAAGAAAAAGCCGGAGAATCCAGAGAGAACCACCTGGCAGCGCCAAGTAACTGTCAGACTCTACAACTTACCAACCCGGTATAAGCAGAGAGAGCAATGGTTGAAGCCACCACCGACGTGCAGTACACTTTAGTGAACAGCGCGATCGCGCCTCCTCCTAACCGGTTGGAACTATGTGTCTTGCCCAAGGCCACAACGTAGTAGGCGCGGATCAGGATCGAACCCTCGACCTCTTGGTTTAAAGTCAAAATGCTCTGACCAAATGAGCTCCCGAGCTCCTCAGAAACTATATTACGTCAGGGAGCCTCGTATAGAAAGTCCATTACGGCAAGGTGTCTCCAACTTTATGTAAAACGTTTATTATGTTCAAGATGCGCACCCAACCCCGTTCATCTCTTCATTTACATGCCTCCTTCTTAAAGGTGCATTATTGCTGTGCATACAGCTCACCATGCTATTCAAACAAAGAACCCGGTGCTGCGCGTTTCGTTCTTATAGTATAACAAGCGTATCGTCGCCTGAGCGCTAGAATGTCCTATGTCCTCCAAGGGACATAGGACAATCTAGCATTCAGGCGACGATATGCATGGTCTGTACAATATTATTATCAGGCAATACAACTGCATTTAGAGCTACAAGGGTTGTTTTCAGAGTTTTCAACAAAGACATTCGTACTACCGGTGCAATATTCCTGAATCTACGTTTACCGACACATTCCTTTGGCTATTATAAAATTCCTTGATTGCCACATCAGCACTATCTCTTTCTACAGCGAAGGCTTTGCAAATTGTAGCTTAGAGTTTCGCAGAGAAGCATATACAGAAATGTTGTGGGAGATATCGCGGTGGCACTACAAGACTGGATGCCTGCTTATATTGGATATTCGAAAAACAATTCGAGTCGAAACGTATATGATCTAGTCGAAATGGATGAGCTAAATATGGAGATTTCGAATATGGTTAACGAAAGAAATGCAGAAAATATTTCGTTTTTAATGTATAATCCCGACTGAATGATATTCAAACTACAGCATCAAGGTATGACTTCGACGAGGGCATCATTGATGTTGAAGTGAGAATTTATTTTTATCCCTCGAGACATGAGCCATCACTGTCGGTACAAATCAGGTACTCCAATAGGCCGCCTTAGTCACGAACTGAAAAATGTGTGATCGCTCATAATCGATGTTCGGTATTCGTTCAATTCGAAATATTTGGTACGTATTTAATTAGATATTTGATTTCATTGAAAATGCTATATCCCTTTACCCAACGAATCGCCCGCATCCGCCCGAATCCGCCCGCGTAATATGCAAATTCAGCAGCTGAAAAAATATTATTTTTTGAAAAATGTCAGCAAAACCATATCATGTGACCCCTCTTTGGAACGAGCTCGTTGAGCTCGTTCCAAAGAGGGGTCACATGATATGGTTTTGTTGAAATTTTTTGAAAAAATTTAAAAAATTATATTTAAAACTAGACTTTATGATTCTGGAGAATCATAGCTTTTCCCGATGAGATTCCATGATTTGTCATGACCCCACAGTGTCTGATGAATTGATTTTAACTGTGTCACTGAAGTTCCTTCATTGATGTTATGAGAAAGGTGAAGATAGTAGTCTCAAATGACACAGTTTGATAAAAAATTGTTTAGGTAAAAACCATCATTAACGGTGGAATGGGTTAATGTCAATATCGTCGTCCAACAAGTCAATGACCGACAAAAGGAGTTATGTTTGTTTGACACATACTCACTGAGTGCTGTGTCATTTTAAAAATGGTCCATCTTATCTCAAATGTATCCAAAATATTGATGTCTGGCAGCTTGTAGAGGGTTAACAAGTGCCAACAGGAATATTTATTCATACAACTTGCAATGTCACACCAAGAACTGTGAATGGCCATTTTTTCTTTAAAATCTACAAGATGTTTTCAGAGAAATCCAGGGAGAACAGGATTTTTAAGCTTTTGGTGGGTATCATTGTTTTTCCAGCCCAAAACGGGTTAAGTGTTGTTTTTGGAATACTCTTATTACTTCCAAAAATAATTCTCAGTGAATTCTACTTCCACTTATTTTGATCTCTCCTCCCAACTTCGGGTGCTGTGGGTACGCACAGACTATTTTACCAACATTTTGATGTTTGAGAGCCTGCATAGGGTTAACAAATGCTTACAAGAATATTTTGTTCATGCAACTTGTAATGTCACACTAAGATATGAGAATGGCCATTTTTTCCTGAAAATCTACGGGATGTTTTTAAAGAAATCCTCAGATAACATGAATTTTTAACCTGTTGAGGGGTATCTCTCTTTAACCAGCTCTAAAGGGTTAATGCTTGGTTGTGTGAATATCTTCATTACTTACAAAAATGATCGACGGTGATTTCCACTTCCAATGAAGGAGGTTATGTTTATCTTGTAGGTACACATTTGGTGTTATGGTTGCCCAAGAACAGCCCATTTTCTCCAAATGTCAATGCTTGGCAGCCTCTGGGGGGGGGGGGGGGGGGTTAACAAATGCTTACCGAAACATTTTGTTCATGCAACTTGTAATGTCACTCGAAGACCTGCGAATGGTCAATTGCTCTTGAAATTTTTTTTTGAGAAATCCACAGAAAACTGGAATTTTAAGCTTTTAAGGGGTATATCACGGTAACCAGTCAAAAATGGGTTAAGGCCTTGATTTTTGAATACATTTACTACTTACAAAAATGTTTCCCTGTCAGATTTGCGTCCGGTAAAAGAGTTACGTTTCTCTGTTGTATTCCCATTTGAAGTTGTTGTTGTTCAAAAACAGACTATTTTTTTTCAAAATTTTGACATTTAGCAGCCCATGGAGGGTTAACAAATGCTTACCGGAATAATTTATCCAATCAACTGGTAATGTGACACCATGACCTATCAATGGCCATTTCCTCTTGAAAACCCTACCAGATGTTTGTAAAGAAATCCAGGGAAAACATAAATTTTTAAGCCTTTGATGGGTATCACTATTAACAACCACAAAATGGGTTAACGCTTGGTTTTTTGAATACCCTTATTACTTACAAAAATGGTCTTCGGTGAATTCCACTTCCAACAAAGGAGATTATGTTTATTTCTCAGGTACACGTTGGGTGATGTGCGTGCCTGAAAACAGCCCATTTCAACAAAATTACGATGCTTGGCAGCCTCTAGAGGGTTAATAAACGCTCACCGGAATATTTTGTCCATGCAGCTTGTAATATCACACAAAGACCTGCGAGTAGTCAATTTTTCTTGAACACCTACAGGATGTTTTTAGAGAAATCCACAGAAAATGGGAATTTTAAGATTTTAAGGGGTCTCTCTCTTTAGCCTGTCCAAAATGGGTTAAGACTTCGACTTTTGAATACCCTTACTACTTACAAAAATATTTGAGTACAGATTGTGCGCTCGATAAAAGAAGGCACGTTTCCTTGTGGCGTACCCATTGGGTGCTGTTGGCGTCCAAAAACAGCCCATTTTATCACAATTTTGACCTTTAGCAGCCCGTGGAGGGTTAACAAATGCTCACCGCAGTATTTTGTCCATGCAACTTCTAATGTCACACCAAGGCCTGGGAGTGACAAATTTTTCTTGAAAATCTACAAGACTCGTTTAGAGAAATCCACGGAAAACACAAATTTTTGAGCTTTATGGGGGTATTGCTGTTTAACCAGCCCAAAGTAGGTTAACGCTTGGTTTTTTGAACACCCTTATTACAGACAAAAATGACCCTCGGTGAATTCCACTCCCAATAAAGGAAGTTATGTTTATCTCCCATGTATTGGTTGGGTCCAGTGGGGGCCTGAAACCGGCCTATTTCATCAAAATTTTGATGTGTGGCAGCCTGTGGAGGGTTACCATATGCATCGCCTGATATATCGTGTGTATCAAAGGGCGTGTCACAGACAGGTCTAGCAATTACGAATGTATAAAAATAATCTACAAGACGTGTTTCGAGAAAGTGCCGATAAACCCCAATTTTGGCAGTTTTTTGCCAATTCTGACGAAATAAGGGTTAAATCGAAAATTCCGCTTCGGTACATTTTTAGATTTTGTGCCCCTCTATGCGTGTGCAAAATTTCGTGAAAATCGGTTCGAAAATGACTTCTGAATCGTACGGACAAAATGTGTGGAAAAAAAAAAAAAAAAAAAAAAAAAAAAATAATAATCCGTAGAAAAACAATAGTCTTTTCCAGAGGGAAAAGCCTAATAAAAAATTTTGAAATCGTCTGCGTTGGGTAAAGGGATATTCGCAGGATACTTTACAAGATATTATCATCTCAAGAATATACCAATTTCTAGAACAAAATGCGTTAAACTAATTTGGACTCTTTGGGGAGAAAATACATTTCAAGTTCTAATCGATTTCTTCAAGATGGCAACAGAAGATTACAAGAATAGTCTGGCACGGCTGAAGTCAACAAGAAAGAACTAGAGACGACTGTGCTTTAGAATCGTTGGCATCAAACTGGTCTTTTAAAGCCCATATTCCTTTCTTGAAACACAGCACTTATCCGACACAAAGTTACCCTTGCGTTACAGCGTTAAGAAGCACTTGTCAAAGTTTGTGGCGTACTAACACACTAATGTCATCCTAAGGAAACCCTTACACTGAACTGGAATACAATAAATCCCAGTGGGCTTTCAGTTCTAGCAATTGACTCTTTAAAAATTTCAAGTACTCTGAACGATAAGTGTTTTACAGTAAACCTAACTCTGAAATAAAAAAGTTATAACGAGCTGGAAATATGTTTTTTTATATAGCGTGTACATTTGAACGAGCTTTATGGCATTTAAAATGCCATTTAAGGATTTTGGTGTGTCAGGCGTGGACACGTATTGTGATGCATAACACTGACTGCGCGGGCACGGCCCTGCGTATCTCAAATTTCTGGTGGAGAAGAATCAAATCAGGCGGAAGATGTCGAATCGAATCACTGAGGACCACTATTTAGACATTGTCAGTTGAGCAACTGTTCTATTTGAGGTTTGTCACAAAATATAAACAGAAAAAATACATTTAACATCCACACCTTACTGTACACAGAGAACAAGATAATGCCAATTTTAGGAAAATAAGGGGCCAATCTAACCATCGCACTTTCTGTTATCCGCAATATAGAAATATGCATACCGACGTTGTCCGGGTCACACATAAACTGCATGCCATAGTAAACCAAATATTCATTTGTGGAGTGTTGGGTAAAGACATTCAGTACAACAATTATTCATTTATATTGCGCAAACCAAGGACTATCTTACTCCAGGACCTCATCCTTATTGTTCTGCAACACACCCAAGGCAGGCATTTTCTTCTTGAACACAGAAACAACGAAACAGAATTCTGGTAATGGACACTAAAAAGACGCGTTATGTTCCGCCGGGACAATGTCCTTCAATACCTGACTGCCATTTTTGAAAGTGTATAGTGCACAGGGATAGTGCATGCATAGTCTTGGAATACTCTGTTGGCAAAACTATCAAAAATAGAATGGTACCTCTCAGAAAAACAGATGAAAGGAAAGTCACCTGAGATATAATGTAAATTATTAGTCCCCTACGGGAACCGTAAGGGGACTATAGGATTGCACTCCGTCCGTCTGTCCGTCTGTCTGTCCGTCAGTCTGTCTGTCTGTCCGTCTGGCTGTCTGTTTTTATGTTACCACCTCTCCCTCCAACATGCTTTAAGCTACACCTTTCATGTTTGATACATGGATAAATGGTTCTGAGGGGATGATGCACGCTCAAAATCTTTGTTTCAAAATCTAAGATGGCGGAATGGCGGCCATTTTTGTTGTGTTTTTTTATGCTTTCTTCTCTATTTTCATGTTACCACCCTCCCCTCCAACAGGGTTCAAGCTACACTTTGCATATTTGGCACATGGATAGAGGGTTGGGAGGGGATGATGCACGTTGAACATTTTTTTTTCAAAATTTAAGATGGCGGCATAGCGGCCATTTTTGTTGTGTTTTTTAATTTTTTTTTTCTCTATTTTATGTTACCACCCCTCACTCCAGCATGGTTCAAGCCACACTTTTCAAATTTGGCACATGGATCGAGGGTTGTGATGGGATGATGCACGTTCAATATTTTTTTTAAAAAATTCAAGATGGCGCCATGGCAGCCATTTTTGTGTTTTTTAAGCTTTTTCTCTATTTTGTGTTACCACCGCTCCCTCCAACATGGTTCAAGCTACACCTTTCATATATGGTACATGGATAAAGGGTTGCGAGGGGATTATGCACGCTCAGTATTTTTTTTCAAAATCTAAGATCTGTCTGCCTGTCTGTCTGTTCGTCTGTTTGTCTGTCTGTTTTTATGTTACCACCTCTCCCTCCAACATCCTTTAAGCTACATCTTTCATATTTGGTACGTGGATAAATGGTTCTGAAGGGATGATGCACGCTTAATATTTTTTTTCAAAATCCAAGATGGCGGAATGTCGGCCATTTTTTCTGTGTTTTTTAAGCTTTTTTTCTCTATTTTTATGTTACCACCCCTCCCTCCAACATGGTTCAAGCTACACTTCTCTCAATTCTCAATTTTTAGATTCCATTCACATTTGAAATCCTGTCTGATAACCTGTATTTTACCCAAACCACCCCCCAGGTCTGACACTCCTGTTGACTGTTGTCATGAAACCCGAATTGTCCCCAAGCCGAACCGTCCCCAGGCCGAACCGTCCCCAATTATTTTACCAAAACTGTCCCCTGCCCCCCCCCCCCCCTCCAGGTCTGATACTCCTGCTGACTGTGGACATGTCTTATGTGACAAAAACACCTTATGTCACAAAAGCGCAGTAGGGGACTAATGCCACCTCGGTGGTCAAACACTTGTTTGTTATGCGTCACTGTACATTTCTATGCATGGCACTACAAATTCCACAAGTGTCTCTAAAATCCATAAAATGTGCTATAAATATTTAGCATTACCACACGTCTTTATGTTCCTCCATTTCTATATATCCATATGGAACATTATAGAAGTTCGATTGCGTCAAAATAGAAATACTATTACGCTCACGTGTTCTGTGCAGAAACTCCGTTTATTTTGTATTGGGGTTTAAAGACACTTTCAATAGCCAAGCTCATATAGAGGCAGACAAATTACGGGAGGGAGAAGCCGGAGTATCCGAAAAGAACCACCTGGCAGAGCCGAGTAACTGTCAGACTCTCCAACTTACCAGCCCCGGTATAAGCATAGATAGCAATAGTTGAAGACAGGTGTGCCATCGAACGTATCTCCTCGTGACCAGATGGAACTACTTGTCTTGCCTTAGGACACAATGTAGTAGTCGCGTATCAGGATCGAACCCTCGTCCTCTTGGTTAAAAGTTCATTGCTCTGACCAAATGAACCCACGAGCTCCTCATAAAGTGTATTGACCCATTGTGTCCCATATAGAAAATCCATTACGGAAAGTTGTCTCCAACTTTGTGAAAAACGTTCATTATGTTCAAGATGCACCTCCCCCTCGTTCGTCTCTTTATGTACCTGTTTCCTTCTAACATGTGCACTGTTGCTATACACACCACCCACCATGCTATTCAAACAAAGCAACCAGTGCTGCTCATTTCATTCTCGGAGTAAAACAAGCAACATTATTATCAGACAAAGAGCTACACATATTGTTTTCAGATTTCTCAACAATGTCAGGCGTACTACGAGTTCCAAATTCTTGATTCTACGTTCACCGACACATTCGATTGGTTATTATAAAACAGGTAACACCCAAGCTATATCATGTCTCTCTTGTATCGCCACATCAGATCTATCTCTCCCACCACGAGCATCATTCCAATTGCAGCCAATTGCTTATGTTCGATATTTGAAAAATATAATTAGATTCGAAACGCATATTCCAATCGAAAATGGCTAACAAAAGAAATGCAGAGAATACTTCGTTTTTAAACTATAGTGCCGAATGACGGATATTCCAACTACAACATCAAGAAATGCGTTCGTAGAAGTCATGCCTTGATGCTGTAATGGGAATATTTTATGAGCCGAGATATGAACCATGACGGACGGTATAAATCAAATTTACACCAATATGCCGCATTGGCCACGAACCGAAAAAGGTGAGATCTTTCGATGTTCGGTATTCGTTTGATTCGAAATATTCGGTGCATATTCGATTCGAGAAGAAATGTTATATTCGCATGTTACTTTACAGCATATTATCATCTTAAGAATATACCAATTTCTAGAATGCAAAAAGTGGATTAACCAACCTGGTCTCTTCGGTGAGAAAAGACATATCAAGAACTAATCTGGCAAACGATTTCTTCAGGATGGTAACAGAAGATTAGGTAAAATAATCTGGCACAGCTGCAGTCTGTATGAAAGAGCGAGAGACGAAAATACTTTCGAATAATTGGTACGAGCTGGTCTTTTAAAGACCAATGTCAGAACATTGGACTTTAAACCAAGAGGTCGAGGGTTCGATCCTTATCCGCACCTACTACTTTGTGGCCTTAGGCAAGACAAATAGTTCCAACTGGTCACGAGGAGACATGCCTTCAACCACTGCTATCTCTGCTTATTCCCGGGTTGGTAAGTTGGAGAGTGTGACAGTTACTCGGCGCTGCCATGTGGTTCTCTCCGGATACTTAGGCTTCTCCCTCCCGTAAGCTGTCCGCCTCTATACGAGCTTGGCTGTTGAAAGTGTCTTTAAATCCGAATAATAAAATAATGTTTTTCTTCATGGAACACTAGAGCGCAATAGACTTTCTACTTTGACGCAATCGTACTTGTCTAGCGTCCCAAATGGAAATATGAAAGTAGAGAGAAATTAACCCTTTACCCAACGAATCGCCCGCATCCGCCCGCGTAATATGCAAATTCAGCAGTTGAAAAAATATTATTTTTCAAAAAATTTCAACAAAACAATATCATGTGACCCCTCGTTGGAACGAGCTCGTCGAGCTCGTTCCAACGAGGGGTCACATGATATGGTTTTCTTGAAATACTTTGACAAATTTAAAAAAATGGTATTTAAAATAATAAATTTTGATATCGTCTGTGTTGGGTAAAGGGTTAATAGACGTGTAATAATACTAATTATTTATAGAATCTTTTATGGATTTTAGAGACATTTGTGGAAATTGTAGCAATACATAGAAATAAAAATTGACGCATAACAAATATTTTACATTATATCTCAGATGACTTCATTTATTTGCCTGGGAGGTACTATTCTATTTTCAATAGTTCTACGTCAGAGGATTCCAAAGATATGCATGTACTATCCCTGTGCACTATACGCTTCCTAAAGATTCCAGTAGAGCATTGTTGGACTTGCAGAAGAGTATCGTAGGACATACTCCGGACGGAACATAACGTGCCTTTCTAAAGACCTTTTCCAGAATTATATTTCTTCATTTCAATGTTCAAGAAAAAAATGCCTGTCGTGGGCTGGGTGCAGAACAATAAGTATTGGGTCATGGAGCAAGATATATTCTCCGTTTGCGCGAAATAAATGAATAATTGTCGTACTCCATGTCTTTACCCACACAAATGGAAATTTGGTTTACTATGACATGCGGTTTATGGGTGGTCCGGGCAATGTCCGCAGATTTCTATTTTGCTGATAACGGAGAGTGTGAAGCATACTTGTGATTGTTGAAAAATGTGGAAGCAAAAAATACGGTTGGCCATCGTCGCGCGAGCGGGCATCGGACTGGTGGGGCTTCAAGATCTAGGATAGGTGGGCCCCTTATTTTCCTAAAGTGCTCTGGAATTGGCATTATCTTGTTCTCTGTGCACAGTAAGATGAGGATGTTAAAAATATTTTTTTGGTCTATATATATTTTTCTGACATTACACGAACAGAACTGTAGCTCAATTGACTATGTCAAAATAGGGTCCTCACCTCAGGCGCGTGGACTATTCTTTTTTGATGATCCCTCCTGCCATAGTCAACTCATCGACGTACAGTGTGTATAATACAGTGCATTTTCTGGAATCTGTAGTGTCATTTATGGAATGTAGAGCGACGCAGATGGAAAATTATTTTGGTACAAACAGTAATCCTATAAGTGTTTCACCATGGGGCCACTCGTGGTTGTAGCGTTCCAATGATTCAATGAGAACAAATTGTGTAGCACTGAGTGCAGTTGCAATAGTTATGCGAGTTGTACAGCAACACATCATTTTGGAAGTTGATATGTGAATGAGGATATAAAGTGGGGTCACTATGATTTCCAGGGGTCCCTGTAGGAATTTCTGTTGTAATTGTACATCACTATGCATGCCACTTGAATGACGTTTGATTCTATATTTCTTTTGCACGGATTGACACTATGGGTAGAACGTATTCACAAACTGATCCCGGAGTCCAGGAAAAAATTTACTTTGAAAGTTCCCATGGAATCAAAAGGCGCTAAAGTGGCATCCATCGGGAAAATCAGCTATAGAAGTTCTTACAGCATCCAGAATTACTTCGTCTGGAAGAGTTTCACTTGTAAACAAACTATTAAGAATGACTCATCCAGCAAATGCAATCGATTGTCAAGCTTCCCAGCTTACCACCCATCAAACCCAAAACGTTGTCTCGCTCGGATTGCAGGTAAGCGCAGGGTACATTTCCACTATAATGCTAACAGAGTGCCGTTTCCGCCAGGACAATAACTGAGTTAACAAAGAAGGACAAGCTAATTTTAGCCACTGGACGTTTCGGATCCAAGCCAGAGATTCATGGACTGAAACTGTGCTGACAGATTGCTTCTACGGTAGAAAGCAATGTTTGCATCATGAAACAACGGTCCCACACGCAATCACATTGCAACTGACATCCAACTCTTTGGCTGCAAATATTATGATCTGGAAACCAGAAGTCCATTTTTGAGCAGATTCGTAAGTTTATCCACCAGAGTAAACATCTTCGCTAATTAAAAGTATTGACCTGTGATTACATCACTAACACATCTACCAACGCGCGCCTCTCTGTGCACAATTTACACCTGGGTCTCTCATCACACTCTGTCTCCTACGCTATTTAGTTTCTTACATCCTCTTAATTATGCATGCAAAAATGCAACCATGCAAATGTAAATAAAAGACTTCTGTACCAGCCTTTATAGTAAAAAGTTTTACAACATTCTGAAGACAGTTTTGTACGAGCTGTAAACTTACTGTTGAATATATTACAGTGTGTGTAGTTTCGTGTTTATATTCAGCTTGTTGTTGTACATTGTTATCTGTAAATAGAGGATCTTTATTGAGTTGTGACATCATATTGAATGTCTATACTGAGTTCACCAACACCGAGATTTTCGGAGGCTCAAGTCGACTTTATTGAGCGAAGTTCAGAAATTTTATGTCAAATCGTAATGAATTTGAGATAGTTTTTATCTAACAATCATACTGATTTTGGCATGAAAAACACGAAAAACGGCATGTATCACATAATGTGTTCCGATTCGTTCTGATTCCGTATCATATAGACGACTCGTTTTCGGGAACGTTACGGGCTATCATAATAGGTGCATGGCAGGGCTCAAAATAAGCGGTGTCGCGTCGCTGTTTGCTATGCAAAACTTGCAAAAAGCTACACAATGTTCATTTATGTATAGCATCTTGCGATTCAAGATAATCAACTGCAGCCTATTAGGCTGCAGTTGATTATCTTGTATCGCAAAATGTGAATGAAAATTTGCAAACAAATTTGAAAACTACTTCACTGATGATTTACGTCTGATTGTGGAACATTCCAGGCATAAACTCAGATTAACTCTCCATCAAGCACCATTTGCAACTTCATATGTAAGATGAATTCTATTGGTTTAAATTCTTCCTGTTTTTACAACATTTTGCATAAAATGCCCATTAAAAATAACTTCAAGCCCATCAAATTAAAAATTCCAACTTCCATTTTGAGAACTCTATTAAACAACCAAGACGCCATTTGAAAATATCCATGTCCAT
Source organism: Pictodentalium vernedei (assembly GCA_031216915.1). Taxonomy (NCBI): domain Eukaryota; kingdom Metazoa; phylum Mollusca; class Scaphopoda; order Dentaliida; family Dentaliidae; genus Pictodentalium; species Pictodentalium vernedei. Next base: position 72,835,495 of record CM062297.1, read on the forward strand.
GCAACCCTTAAAGGCATTTCAGTTAAAGAAAAACATAGTAAATACTTCATGTGTTGCATATCATTTGGAAATGCCCAAAAATGGATGGAAATTATTCTATCTACTTAGAAGAATTCAATACAAAACAGCATAACATAACTCTGGTACACAAAAATAGCAATGTAATTTTTACAAAATGCTATTCATTTTTTGGAAATGTGTAGCATTTTGCTTCGCAAAGAAAAAAAGTTATTTTGAGCACTGGTGCATGGATGTATTGTTGATCCACTCAACTGATCGCTTACAAAACATAACAAAATTCCTTACAATTAGCGACAGAACTATCAATAGCCAATGCCTCCCTCCCTCCACCTAATAAATAGAAACTGAACAATTAAATATTACACACTTGTAACTTCAAGCGTATCATCAAAGGATGTGACATTGAGAATGAATAATTTTCATCGCAACTTTGGCGATTTGCGGTGACCGCGTTACTCATTGTTTGTTAAAGTGCACAGCAATATAGTTCCATAAAACATTTTTTTAAAAACTTTTTTTCTCGCCCAAAGCTGTGTTAATAATTCAAGATTTAATCTGTTTATGTGACAGAATTGTTAGATAAATGAATTATCATGATAATGTGCATGTCCTGTGATTTGCATCAGATTCTCGGTGATGTCCAGAATGGAATCTCAACTCGCCGGCAAATCTGACTCGTTAAGATCCCATTCTGGACACCATTTCGAATCTGATACAAATCACAGGACATGCACATGATCATGATAATTTGTATTTAGCACACACTGTGCAATTTGACTTTTTACCAAATATAATGATTAAATTGTGCAGCCTTATTCACAAAAATCGCCATTATTTTTTAAACTTTTGCCTCAAAAACATTGCTTTTGGAAACTGATTGGAACGAGCACGTCGAGCTCGTTCCAATGAGGGGTCGTTGGCCATGTCGCCGAGGTCAAAAAACTGAAATTGGTGGTTCTTTGGGAATGTTAGCTTTTTGCAATTGTCGCCTGTTGTTTGTATTATACTTTTAAGGAAATATAAAAGAAAATTAATTCAATTCTACTTCCGAAACCGACTTACAAAGTTCCGACGTCGACATTTTATATTATTGTTACATGATCTGAGGTTTGCTGCTCGGAGCTTATGTTCAACAGAGACGCGAAGCATCTCGGTTGAACATACGCTCCCATCCGCAAACCTCAGACAATGTTACCGTCAATTTATCACAATAAAGTATATGTTTCAACCTGTATCGTGAAACACAAAAGGTTTATTTACTGAACTTTCAATCGTTAAAAGTTGCCTTGTTCAAGGCAACTTTTAACGATCACAAGTTTAGTAAATAAACCTCTCGTGTACCCCCCAAGACAGCAATGAATAAATAATCAATAAATCAGAAAAACTCATTCCGTCTTTTTTCAAAACGTAAATTTGTTTGTAATTTAAACAACATTTCATTCTGAACACTATCCGTTACACGTGTTGAAAATCTAGAAAAAATGAAGCAGTTTGCAAGTCACTCCGTTGATGACACAATTACGAAACTGGTGACGTCATTTTCAATACATCGCGTGGTGACGTCAGACGGTTACATTTGCTACTGAAGCCATGAACATAAAATAAACTACGCCAATTCTCATCCAATCAGAGGGCGAGGATTTTACACTTACTGGAACATTGCCTTCTGAAGTCATTCCCATATTAGGCGTGTTGTGAACGATGTTGTACGTAATCAGATATCTGGAGGGAAATAAGTCTTAGTAAATATTGTTTAAACTAAACACCACTCTATTAACAAATATTTGACGCACTAGGCAATGCGCTACCTCTCCGCAACAACTAAGCATGATTCGCGACTTTCTCACCCTTAGAAACAAGTAATCTAGATACCATCGTTAGTGTTTCAGTACAAGAGAAGTGTGGGCGGGTTAAATGTGAATGTCTGCGCCGTCTGAATTGATTGTTGCTGATAATTCAAATGTACTCTTGTGAAACAAATTCACAGACATTTTTAATATTTTCATTTTTATAATATTGACAAATCATTTACCAAACAATGGGTAGCTGGGGAAATGACGCTAGGTTTGGTAATTAAATATTCATATTCCTGCACAAATACGTAACGAGATCAAAGAGAAAACTGCATCTAATGGCATTCTTTTCAAACCAGACAAGGAGACTGTGTTCTGAATCATTCCATACATCTCATGCAGTCATAATTATAAAACTGTAATGAGTAAAGAGCGATAGACATGGCAAATTGTGCATTACATTGATTCAGGTATACAAACGTAAAACTAAACGTGGAAAAAATTATTAAAAACAAAAAGAAAGGAAAGAATTTACTCAGCGACAATATTTGCACAGAAATGGTTTGAACGTTTTTGGATTCTATTAACATTCCTCAACTATCGAAAACAAATCCGTGATCGAAGTCATGGACGTTCCTGAGAAATCCAATATGGCTTCCCAGATGGCCACCAAAACGAACAAAAAATACATTACTCATTTTAACTTATGTGGCATTATAGTATGGGGCTAGGTTTATTGATGTATGCATCGTGATTTACAGACGAAACTCCATCATATGGTACCAAAGTCGACTCTATAATATCCTAAGTGATGGCCAAAACGAGGCCCCGAAATGGAAAAATACGTTTTCGATCGAATTCTAAATATTCTATTAGTGGTTTCAATATCTTGGAGGATTAGCAAAATTATCCACCGTTAATACTGAATGGTACCTCGCGCGTAAATTAAGACATTTCTCAGCAGGTGGATTAGGACATTTCTCAGCAGGAGGATTAGCAAAATTACCCACCATTAATACTGAATGGTACATCGCGCGTAAATTAAGACATTTCTCAGCAGGTGGATTAAGACATTTCTCAGCAGGAGGATTAGCAAAATTAACCACCATTAATACTGAATGGTACCACGCGCGTAAATTAAGACATTTCTAAGCAGGTGGATTAGTACATTTCTCAGCAGGAGGATTAGCAAAAGTACCCATCATTCATACTGAATGTTACCTCGCGCGTAAATTAAGACATTTATCAGCAGCTGTGTTTACGTTCATATCTGGCTATCACGTGGTTTACAATGATTATCGGTATTGGGATTGACTTTCGACGGATCTAGTGATAGAGCATAAATTAATGAGAAGTCGTAAAACGGTTGGGGATTTCACCGGAGGGAGTGGGATGACGGAATATGAACGAGCTATTTATGTCCTCTCCAGATCTGCTTGTTCTAAAATTAATGACTTCATGCAAATTATACCTAGGTGTTCATGTAACACAACTGAGCAGCACAAAGATTGTGGAAAGGCAAGAAAATCCAGAGATGAGCTATAACTGTATTGATACATTTGCAGGAGACAAATCCCTTCATACGTTGTGTCCGGGCTATGGACAATACTGACGGAAGTCGTTTCCAATCGCAGTAATGTCGATAAAGTACATTATATCGGTGAAAGAGTTGTATCTAAAATGGTTGGTATGGAAGCGAACGATTACATTTTCAAGAAGAAGGTTCAAGTCGTCCAAATGAATGACAAATGTGGATTGAAAGTGGGTGCTGTAATTTTTAAAATAGATCCACAGCTTTCCTTCCGGAGGCTGGTTGTTATTGCTCTTTTCGTATGTGGTTTCTTATGAGTTGAATACATACCGACTCCTTTGTTCGAGTCTTCTGATAGTCTGAGGGGCAGACAAGCCCACGTTAGCGGAGGCTATCCGTTTAATAGTCAAGCCAGATGCCAGTTTTAACTGCAACTCTGTTCAATATGTTTTAGAGGGTGGAATTGTGTTGCATTGGCCCCCGTGGGCTAGGCGCAAAACCTTCGGAAAAATTTGCGAGGCATATGCGGTCTTTATCAAGTCCCATTATCCGGGTAACGGTGTTTTTTATGGCTACGCAAGCGGTGCATCAGCTAAGTATAATACACACTCCAGACAACTTGGATCGAGGGGCTATGAAGAGATCATCATCGACTCCAAAACCTTTCTGAGTCTTAAGAAGGAGAAAACTTTATTATTAGTTTTTAAGACACAAAACAACATGTCACCAGCCTACTTAGAAGAACTCCTTAATACCAAGAATGTGTGTCAATACAACCTGAGGTCCTGTGGTAAAATGCTGCTACATGTTTCAAAACATAGGTGTAAGACATTTGGAGATAGGTCATTCTCATTTGCTGGCCCTCACTTGTGGAATAATTTACCAGAACACCTAAAAAGACTGTCAAATGTCAACCTTTTCAAGAAAGATCTCAACACATACCTGTTTCAAAAAGCCTATAAGTGATGTTCTGGACTGTAAGATACTGTATATATTCCGTTTGTATATTTGCATGAGCTCAGTAACATGTACACCGCCTTAGAATATGGTTCTATATCTTTTGAACTATAAATTTGGCGCTATATAAATGTGTATATTATTATTATTATTATTATTATTATTATTATTATTATTATTATTATAGTAAAAACAAGCAAAACTTCGTCATATTGCTCCGTGGATATCTTGAGCACGGAGGAATAAGTACCATACATACTAATGGTGATGCAGATGTCGTCGTAGTTCGAACTGTGATTAACAACATAGAAAATTTATAATAAAAACAATTACAAATAGATGAATTCTCTCGAGGAAGCCTCTCAGAGAGACAGCGGTAGGGCATTCCGTTGGTTGGTAACGTTGGGGATGAATGAACACTGATGCGAAATCATGACACAGAATGGAACTCGACGATATTGCTAAGACCAGAGATTAACACGTTGGCTGGTCGTCGACACAAGTGACTGAACTTTATTGCCAATGTTTGGGGGAATAAAATGTTGATACATTTTTGCGGCGTCTTTCTTGGAGCGGATCCCAACGGGTCTCAGAGTAGAGAAGGCCCTTACTCGCACTAATGGTTGCACCAGTTATGATCCTTGCTGCGGCTATCTGTATTTTCTCAAGATCTGAAACCCGAGTTGGTGGGGAGTTGTCCCACATCGTATCACCATACTCAAGAAGGGACACAATAAAGGCAAGTTAGATTTTTACTAAGACCTTGCGATCGAGAGTAAAGTTGTGTTTTGTCGACAAGTTTAAACACGACCAAGCCTTAGAACAAATATGATCAATGTGACCATTTAATGTGCTCTTACCGTTCAATGCTACACCCAAGGGCTTGTGATTTTTTACCTCAGAAATTTCAGTGCTAACGAAGAGTAACGGTGGGTGTGTAGCAGGATTACATTTGTTGATATCAGCATACTCTCAGTTTTGTGAGGATTGAACGCAATAAACCATATTTAAGTGTCGACGGCAAAAAGGCGTAGAGAACTAAGTAGAATCCAAGTTATATCGTTAGTATATATAAGAACAAAACAAAAGTCCAAGTACAGAACCTCGAGGAACACCCGAGTTAATAGGACTCCAGGGAGATGCTTCAGAAGCTACGACTACTCGTTGGGACCTGTACGAGAGATAGGATTTTAAAAATAGAAGACCTCCAGAGACTGATTCGCTTTAGCTTGTGGATAAGCCCAGTATGCCGTACCTCGTCGAAGGCTTTGCTGACATCGCAAAAGACAACTGTTACTACTTTTCCTTTGTCTACGCCCTCCCATGAATGCCCAACCATTAGCAACTTGAGATTAAGTGAAGATGACGTGAGTGAGTCTCTTTAAAAATATCCAGGTCATCGCGTCCGGAACTCTTGAGCCTATGCCTTTTGAAGGAATGCACCGCATCCCCGAGGAAACCACTCATTGATGTGCGTAACACTTTACTCAGAAATTCCTACTATTGATTGCAATGGAAAAGGGCGAATGTAACCCCAGTACCTAAAACACCTCACCCCAACCTGGTGTCCATTTATCGTCCGATATCTTTATCGAGTTGTCTCGGGAAGGTATTCGAAAGTTGTGTTTTTAAGCAATTCTGTCTATTTTTAGAGAAGAACAACATGCCCTCTTCCTTCCAGGCTGGTTTCACCCCTCACGATTCTACAGTACTCCACAGTATTTACGACAAGTTTAGCTGCGCCTTGTATGAAGGCAAAGAGGGTAAGGATTGATTTCTGGGACGTTTGTAAAGCTTTCGACAAGGTGTGGCATAGAGGTTTGATTCATAAACTGAATAAAATTGGAATCACCGGTGAACTGCTGGAATTTCTTATATCTTATCTCAGTGACCGTATGCAAAGAGTAGTAGTAATTTCTGATACCTGATCGTGGAAACCATTCAGTTCAGGTGTTCTCCAGGAATCAATTCTTGGATCATTTCTGTTTTTAATGTACATAAATCATACAGCCTTAGACCAAACACGTCGTATTCGATTATTTGCAGATGACACAACCTTGTAACTAATAGTAGACAACGCCGATCGGGCCCCTTTTGTTTTGTTGGTCCCGATCGAACAATGAGCGCATGGATCGTTGAAGTTAACTCCATAAAAACTGAAATGATGATCATATCTCGAAAAAGGGACCCAGTGAGACACATCCAAAAGTAATGGGAGGTACGATCATTGAAGAAGTCACTGAACATAAACGTTTGGGTGTTATCCTAAACTCGCATTGTACCTTGAACATTACATTGACCATATCTGTGCAAAAGTTCGGTCACGTCTAGACCAATTGGGAGGTACATGTATAAATGTTTATTAGTAAAACTCTGGAAAAAATATGTTTCGCTTTCATTCGACCCTTGCTTGAATACGCAGATAGAGTTTAGGATAATTGTACTGAACTTGACTCCACAAGGCTTGAAAGCATTCAAATAGCCCCTACACGTATCGTGGCAGGTACTACCCTCAGCGCCAGTAGTGGTTTATTACATGTGAAAACTGACTGGGATACAATTAAAACACGACGGAAGAGACATACAGCTAAAACTAGAAGTCCTGTCATGAAATGCGCACAAATAGCCCGTTGATCTGCGCGTTAATCTACGCGCTATGGCCACAGTAAGGCTATAGAATTATGTACATATGGCCTGTGCACAAGCAATATTTCAGCCAATGGACCTCCGGGTAACCCGGAGGTTCATTGGCAGAAACATTGCCTGTGTTTGCTCTGAGTAAACAGGAGAACCTGCCATGCTTTGATTGCCATTCGACATGGCAGTTGCGCGCAATTCCTACGCGCAATTAAGCCTAGATCAGTTCGTGACAGGACTTCCAGTTTTAACTGTACATTAATGCCGTACTTCAAAATGTTTCACAATTTGGTCCCCACCTATATATTGAACAAAATCCCTCCCCGATTTCAATCAATCAAACCCATGATCTCTGTAGAGCAAACAATCGTCGCTTATCTTTATGCCGAACCAAAAGCTACGAAACATCGTTCATTCCCTCAACGAAGAAACTACGGAATATGAGCTACCTTCACACATAAGGGAGAAATCTTCTTTGGTAGAGTTTAACAATTATCTTAATCGGAATGACAACCGACCACCACAGTAATTCGTTCATGTTTCCGCTCGTAAAGCACAAATAGTTCACTGCAGGATGCGTTCACAATGTAGTATTTTGAAAGAGCACCTCTATGGTAACCATCTTGTCGAATCCCCGTACTTCTAGTGGTGAGAGCGTGAAACTCCTGAACACTATTTATTAAGCTGTCCCATTTACGCTCAAACACCCAGAGCGGCACTTGGCCATCTTCCGTATCCACTTGATTGTAATACGTTGCTGTATGATCCGGAATTTTATTGCGAAGTGGATAATAAAACTAGTTTTGAAACAGTCCATAAATTCATTCTTGATTCTATGAGATTCGCTTGATGTTAATCCTTTTGACATGGTGGTGTCCTTCGTGTCGATTCGGTATTGCTGGTTGGGGGTGCATGTTCATTATTTTGATGTAGACCGTTTAATGTTTTTTAACGTACAGTCTACAGTGCGCGCTGACAGTATTGGTTGGTCTATTTCCCACATTCACTCAGTATTCGAACTGCCTAACGAAATTATGGCCCATAAAAGCAAATTCTCTGGTTCAAAGAGGTAACTCAGACGAGTACATAATTAGTTCAGAGCTAGACCTGCAATCTACTGGGACGTTTCACCAAAACTCTGTACACTTCCATGTTGTGCGTGTTCACGCGGGCACCGGGGACCAAGCAAATCCAAACTAAAAAATAAAAATAAAACAAAGTAACAAACATACTGTAGGACAAATTTTCTTTTACTCTCCTCTTTTCTAAAATACTGTTATATTTTTCCCCAAAGTTGAAATCTTCCTTCGTATAGTAGCACCAGACTGTTCATAACTGTGATGTCAATGATGCCATGCCTTTTCCGAATTGTTGGCGTTATTCCAACGCAGATGTTCTATATGCTACTTTTCTAAGCTGCAACACATGTCGTAGGCACTCTATCAAATCCTACTTACCCGTCTTTCTCCTGCATAGACACTATGGCGTTTCCGTAACATCTTCAAATAAACCTTGATATATACTCTCCCAAAAAAGAAAGTGTGCATGCTAAACAATAACACTAAAAAAGATATATATCATTTTCATTCATGAAAATTTTATTCAATCACAGATGAATCAATTTGTGATCAACACGAGAAATTTCATTACGCTACGACGAATACTCTTGGTGCCATGGAGAGTCAAAGACACTAAGAGTCAAACACAAAATTCACACACTCAATATCTGGTATGACCTCCGTCTGCATCGACTACTGCTGTGCATCTACGCCTCATGGAAGCGGACAAGTTTGCATGGAAGTGTTGTGGGATGTTGTTCCATATTCTGATAAGCTGTCTTTGGAGTTCCACAAGCGTTAATGGTGCATGGGGAAGCCGGCGTAGCTGACGTTTCATTTCGTCCCATACGTGCTCAATGGGTGAGATATCGGGCGAATTTGCGGGCCAGGGAAGAACATCCACTTGTTGTTGCTGCAGATACTGTTAAACAACACGAGCTGCGTGGGGTCGGGCGTTGTCCTGCTGTAGAATGACGCCGGGGCCGTGACGTTGCAGAAATGGGACAACAACAGGTGTAAGCACTTCATCATGATATCTGGCTGCATTGAGATTGCCATCAATAATGACCAGCTCAGTTCTGTTACGGGCAGTGATGCCACCCCACACCATGAGAGACCCCCCATAACGGTTTCGCTCCACGACACATGGATCTGGGTAGCGTTCGTTTCGACATCTGTACACTCTCTGGCGGCCATCTGATGATGAAAGATGGAAAAGACATTCATCTGTGAATAAAACACGTCGCCACCAGTATAAGGGATGCCTGAGATGTTGTCTACACCACTGCAGTCGAGCACGACGATGACGTAACGTCAAAATCGGACGAATTGCAGGTCTTCGAGGACGTAAGCCGTATTCTCTCAGCCGGTTGATTACTGTTTGAGGATGTATCCGTCTCAGGTTAGGGATGTTCCTGGCTGTCGCCGTTGCCGTTTGTTGCCAGTTCCGGAGATGAACGACACGGATATATCGATCTTGTACAGGGGTGGTAACTCGGGGTCTCCCGAGCGGGGTCGGTCTCGAATGTCATCATGTTCTGCATGTCGATGGATTAGCTTGTCTACAGTGTTACGGTGGCATTTCAAATGCTGGGCAACCTCTCTTTGTGTTCTGCCAGCCCTAATCATACCCAGGGCAAGGAGACGTTGATTCATTGTTAATCTTGGCATGCTAATGTGGAGTCGTTTTAACAGCAGCGCAAGTTTGAATGTGAACGATAGGAAGACCTTACTTTAGTGTGTAAATACCCAGGGATTCACACTGCTGCATGAATTTTCAGGCTCTCCACGTGCAAAACATGCCTTTTCACAAACGTGCAGCACGTCATTTAACGTTAATGCAATTTTAACGGAGAAATCTGTTTTTGTGTTCAATATAACAGGTTAACACTCTTTACACCTACGAAATTATGTAACACTACGGATCGTGAGGTCACCTCAGGTGGGCAGCGCGTCTGGCCGTTGTGACACCAGACAACTGGATGTGCGAGGGTTACTGCGTTTGAAAACCTCCTTCGATAGGGCCGTGGCTCCCTACCAAAGTAGTAGCGGTTCTCTCCTGTTCTTTGATCGTCTAGATTACGGAGGGACTCCTCTCCCCTGTGGTCTCGCCCAGTCTGCTGTCCGCTGATCTCCTTCTCCAACGGCTGCACGTCGCTTTAGGGTTGGGAACAGGCTCTTTGTAACTTCAGTCAACTGACAACTCCAAATTGGTATGGTGATTATAATTTTAATAAGTCTAAACAAAAGAAAACTGGCCTCTCTTAGTGCTCTCTCTCTCTCACTCTCAAAGTCTAAGTGCTACTGCGGTGCTCTAGATGGAGGACACACCGGGTGCTGGATGGAAAAAGCACTGCTGGATTTGTGGCGAACATCGACTTATATCACAAACAGCCAGCCCACACCTACTGTGGAATATTGCATTCTCATTGCATTATCATAGTGACTCTGCAGAATGTTAGAATAATATTTCTAATATTCGCATTATCACAATGACTCTGCAGAATGTTGACTACATCCTATTGTGCTTTGTCACGAAGGTTCAATTACATTCTCATTTACATTCTCATAGTGACTCTGCAGTATGTTAGAATATATTTCCAACATTTGCATTATCACAGTGACTCAGCAGAATATTGACTACATCCTATTGTGCTTGTTCAATTACATTCTCATTTACATTTTCATTATTAAAATATCAATTCCATCAGAATAAATCTGAATTCTCATTACCTCTATCTCTATTATCTCTCTATATATATATTAGCACTTATTATATTAACACTTATTGAGGCTCGAAAATAAAAAACATAAATGCTTCAGCGACACACGCTTAACCCTTCCAGATGACTCAGTCCACGTTGACTCTGTTACACAACTCCCCCAACCAAAGTTTTCTTGTGGAAACAAGAAAACTCTAGAAAACGAAAGTAACAGTGTCAACGAGGGCGTCTGTCAGGTGGGTATGACAAGATATATACGGTAAAATACCACTACGACATCAAACTGGGTTCAACTGTACATAACCCATTTGAACTTAGTACTACTCTGTGACCAGGATGGCTGTGCAACAACCTCAATGTGACGTAGGAGTATCGTCACATCGCGAAGGATTCATGGACTAGAATCCTACCAATTCTACTAATACAACGTCGAATATACCGACTACCTTTCTAAAAGGTTTAAAGGGTCTGGTCACTCACACTCAACTTTCTGACTAGGATATACGATATACATAAAACACCTTTGTTGATTACAAAAAACACTGATTATATTGTCTATATGTCTATAGAATTGCTTTGTCAACCAAAGTCTATTGTGTCTATGTACATCTCGCTTCACTTTCTACGGAACTGGTGTGATGTACTCAGGGCCGGTTGCAAACAGAACACGGGGCTCTGCGTATACGAACTCGCCGGTCTCTGCATCACGTTCAGGTGATAATTCTTCCATTTCAATCTCTTCTGGTTTCGTTGGACAAGCTGCTGTCGCTGTCAAGTACTCATTTGGGTCTGTGTTCCGCATAGGGTCGGAACCTGGTCCTGTACGAACTATTTTGCGCAATTCACTCAATTGCTGAATAGCCTCAAGTTGGCGGTCTTTGTTAATTTGTGTTTCTTGCAGTAAATGTGCTTGTTCAATTACATTCTCATTTACATTTTCATTATTAAAATATCAATTCCATCAGAATAAATCTGAATTCTCATTACCTCTATCTCTATTATCTCTCTATATATATATTAGCACTTATTATATTAACACTTATTGAGGCTCGAAAATAAAAAACATAAATGCTTCAGCGACACACGCTTAACCCTTCCAGATGACTCAGTCCACGTTGACTCTGTTGCAATTATTTTTTTGGCGTTTGATCAATTTCTGCAATGCACACTTTCTTTTTTGGGCGAGTATACATTGATACTGCCACCGAAACTTAAAGATAAATACCGAGTAGCTGTGACTCTTACCCTTATCGAATTCCCTAGGAATAGGACCACCACGACCCTTGAGGACATGTCGAGTTCAAAAATTAAAAATAATGTAGTAAAATGTTTTTCCAAAATAATGAGCTGCACTCTGATATTACATTGAATAGAACAGACTGGACATAGCAGAACATCCGAATGGTAAGTGTTTGACTGATAGTAATCATATAACTAACATCTCGTGTTGTTACAGTTATAAGTATCCCTTTGGTGGAAACGCCCTTTATACGTGTTCAGCATACTGTCGAATGCACAAACATTTCATTGCTGTGTATCTTCTCTCTGATAATTGAAAATAAATATCGTTCAAACTAATACCCGACAGAATTCATTACACAGATCTGTCAGCTGGAGAACGATCGAGTCAGTAGGAGTGAAGCCTGAGTGGAACGGACTTGGAACATTGTCGTCATTTAGGAGTTGCCACAGATGTCTGAGATACATTTCTCAAATAGCTTTCAAACACATCAAGGATATTGGTATGCAATTTGTAGTTAAGTTCGAGGGGGCCTTTTTCAGAACGGGGTGACTTTCGCCTTTTTCAGACTGGTGGGAAATAGAAACTATTCGGTAAGATATTGAACAAGGTCAGGAGTGGCTCGCACAGGGAAGTTTTGTATTCTTTTAGTAGCCGCGGACTTACGAAGTCAGGACCGCACGCCTTAGAAGCTTTAATATATTTCTTCGCTTCAAATACTTCACGAAATTGAAGAGTAATATTGTCAATAGTATGTTGGTAAGTTGACGGAGGCCCTGCTGATATGGAACAGAAGTATTCATTGAACAAATCGGCTTTCTCTGCGTTGGACGTGTGGATATTGTTTAACCTTTTACAAAACATAACCCTTTACCCAACGAATCGGCCTCATACGCTCGCGTAATATGCAAATTCAGCAGTTGAAAAAGTATTATTTTTCAAATATTTCAACAAAACCATATCATGTGACCCTCGTGGAAACGTTCTCGACGAGCTCGTTCTACGAGGGGTCACATGATGTGGTTTTGTTGAAATTTTTTGAAAAATTTAAAACAATGAAATTTAAAATAATAAATTTTGATATCGCCTGCGTTGGCAAAGGGTTAACGGCCAAACCCAGACAGCGCTATTCACAAAAACATTTGCCATTTAGTTTTCATTATTTTTCAATTTTTTGCCTCTAAAACATAGCTTATGGCCCCCTCATTGGAACGAGCTCGTTCCAATCAGGGGTCTTAAGCTCTGTTTTTATGCAGACAAATTTATAAAAGTATTTATTCGATAATTTTGTTTGCAAGTGTCTTCTGCTTTTCATGTTAGATAATGGGTTAACCCTTAAGCCCCCATATAGCCCCAAGCCGCCACTTTTATATTGCATTGAAGCAGGTGTTCCCTTGTGTAATCTTTTTTATTTCTCTTGTGTGCAGACTGAATTTTCCCTGGCAGTGGTTCTACATCACTGCTGGCTGCCTGTATAGGCAGCCAGCAGTGATGTAGAACCACTGCCAAGTCATCAATAACTACGTAAGCAGAAAAAGGCCATAAATACTTTAAAATTAATCTGAGGACTTAAGGGTTAAGTGGTTTACTGGAGGAATTGGTGATACTTTATTTCCTATAAACGATTTCAGGGTTTTCCACCACTGTGAGGCCAATGTGTCATGACTGCTCAATGTGGATTGGACTTTAGAAAACTATGAGGTTTTGGCCTTCCTAGTAACCTCTACAACTTCATTTCTGTTGTGTTTATATTTTATCAATGTATGTGGGAACGCATTATGTTTGGCTATACAATTTAACCTTTACCTCTGTCTTATTAGTAGACGTATTTCGTCATGCAGCCATTCAGGTTGGTTAGACCGTGCGCTGGTGAACTTGGTAGGAATATGTTTGGATGCAGTACCAAGAATTTTGCTGGTGACATTTGGCACAATCGTATAAAGACATGAATTATTAAAAAAGTGCATCTCTTTGCCCTAAGCTGTAGATGGTATTTAGGGCTTATTTATTCCAACAACCATATCCGTCTTTTTAAAGATTTAAGCTTGTGGCTTTATGAATTCAACTTCTGTTGAAATTGGAAAGTAGTGGCTAATCATTTCTGGTATTATCGGCTCTAACACCCCACCCCATAATACGTTGACTGCATTACTTTCAGCGAATGAAGCAATCAGTAAAGTAGACGATTAAATAAAGTATGTGGGCTCACCAAGAGGCTGTCGGTTAAAAGGTTAAAATATTTCATCATATTAAGAAAATAACCGTTTGGAGAAACCATATGGTTGTCATTAAAATCACCAATGACAATTGGAGCATCAGCTGGTGCGTCTTCAGCTTTGTCAATCGATGCTGCAATTATACCCCACGTGCCCAAGGCACTGTCAAAATACCCCTGATAATAAGGATCTACGATACTCTGTGAAGACTTCTGTCCATACGCATTCAGTGCTGGGGACTTAAGATCCTGTCGGGGACGGAAGCAAATACTATCGTTGATATAAATGGCCACTCCCACCTTCTCTTGCGGTGCGGTTGAAACGTGAAACGCAAAGAATGTTCCTGGAAGCCATGGATCAGGCTGTCAGATGTTTGGTCTGCGGGTTGCAGCGAGAGCTCAGTCAAATCTAGGATATCGCTTGGGACGATTCAAATTGAATATCTAGTTTAGATCTTAGGCTCTGTATATTAACCTTAGAAGCCGGGGAATCAGAATGAATTTATTGAACATGATATACCGCCAAAACCTTACAGTAAGCAGGTGCTTCTAGTCAAGTGTCGTCTGCCTTTTCAGGCAGACGACACTTGCCTGGAAGCACCTGCTCAGTGTTTAATTCTCCTCCAGTCCAAAGATAGCCGAACCGTCACAGCCAGATTACCTGCCTTATTACATCACAGGCAAGAAAACTCGACTCACGGCTTCTAAGAGTTAAGGGGTACAATTTTTAAAACCGTTTGAATTGCTTTCAGAACTGCTGGACCCGGGGCCGTGCTTTGTTTCAATATATCCCGACAATAACAAAATGATAACCAAAAGAAGTAAGTGCAAGCAATCAGTAAGGTGTGCAGATATTACCTTCAGTAAGCTACCATTCTTCAAGTTGCTCGGAAGGCGAGGTTTTGATCTCTCTTGCTCGTATTGGAGAGAAGTATAAATTCCCTAAATGTCGTCCATTTTGTTGAATTGTGTTAATTTCGATGGTAAAAAGGAATCCCCTCACAGACGCAACACAATCCTCATCAACATACAGTGCCTGGGGAGTAGATTGTAGCTCCATTGGCTGTAACCTTTCTTGTGCTTGTTATGGTTTACAACAAATTTGCAATTATTGTTTGGGTGGAATCTCCACTCTATGGGTGATTTAGTGGCAATACGCTTTCCACCTACTGAAAACAAATGAATAGAGGAGCCCCCGATTCCCTTATACGGTAAATAAAGCTGATACGTTAGAGTTATAAAAAAGTCACTATTCATGCAATATATCTACTGCACTACTTTTTTCACAAGTTCTCTCACTTCAGTTATGTACACGGTTATATACGCAAAATATGTACGTACACAAGTTTATACCTGAAATAAAAAATATGAAAAAACTATAAACTGTAGTGTTTAAAACCTCATTGGACTTTTAGGGCCCATAGTACCATATTCATTTGATTGAACAATATGCAGGCAACCACAGCAGTGAAGTTGGTATGTAGGTCGACACCTCACAACGCAAGTACAAGAAGACTAAAACACAAATTGATGATTGTCTTGGTAGTCTGCATTTTATGCTGCGAACGTAACTTGCGGGATTGAATGTGCCAATCCTGTCGTGACTCAGTTAAGTGTTACACATCATGTAGTCAGTGACTGATATTGTGAATGGATTATGTGTCGCTTCAAGTTGGCTTAAGAAGAAAGGCTATAATTTGCAAGAGTCTGTTTGGAGTAAAAATTGTGATACTTGGTAAGAGTTAACATATACACTAGTATGAGAGAGGGACAAATTGGGTTAGTATATGGGAGTGCCAACAAAAATATAAAAAATATGAAAAATTGATATCTACAAAGGTTACAAAGTCAATAGATTCAATACAAATGTAACCTGACTGGTTAGCTGTAGGCGGATAAACAGAGGTTGGTTGTCGATTTTAAGGAGGAAGGATTCACACAAAAGGGTTAATGTAACAATGGTAAAATTAGTGTCTGATCAATAAATGAAACGAACAGGTTATGTGGGTTGTTTGGGAACTTTCGAAATTAGATGATCAACTCGCGCTTGCAATGGATTCATCAGGCATGTAGTATCCTAGAAGATATTATTAGAATGGATAATCGGTAAGTTCGTCCTATCGCGAAATACGTTTTAGACGAAAGGTTGACAGGAATGGCAATGGTCGACTAAGGTTATATGATATCTCGACAATTTGTCCCGAGAGAGTGCACAGACACAAACTCTACTCTATTAGGTTTGAGTCGATAACGTCAAATCAAAATATTTTCAAGAGCACCCCATCTTACGTACGATGCCCCAAACTCCAATAGTTTAGATCGTGATTCAATTAAATTCGATGCGACGGCCGTGTGTCCGTATATATCAAATGAAGAGTTGACGGATTGCCGACGAATCTAATCCAATTGTATTCGACGCGACGGTATTGTGTCGTGTGTAACAGGTCTTAGTTGCCAACGGTGCGCCAACTGCTACACTAAAGCAATGGAGATTGTAAAAGTACTTTAAGTTTATATTCCACGAACCAAAGGAGAGTCCTGATGAATCTCATGGTATGATAGTAATTGGGGAAACCATTTAATAATTTATTAGTCAACTAGTCAATGACTTCGAACGCAGAGTGAATCTACTTTAATTGACAACCACATTAGATAAGCAAGCTAATCTCCATCTCTTTGATCATTACAAACAATTCTATCAATGCGAGCAGCTAATTGGTTGTTTGATACCTATCATTAACGCATGTTTGATGGGTGTATGACTGTCTTGAGCATGGCGAATGGGATCTCCAAGAAATAACTGTACATTTTCACATAGTTATGATGTCACACCTTTGTTTAAAAAAGTGATATATTTCGAAGAGTTGATAAGAGCATATGCTGTTTTCAAGAAATATCACCCAAGCTCTGCAACACTTGGGCAATGAAAGATATCTTTCGAGAACAAATTGGGGCAGTTTCAGCTCCGACATAAACAAAAACATTCCTGTCATTTGTATTAAAGTATCTGAACCCATTCACGCACAGTTCTGGACTTCCTGGCCTGGTGATATTACACAACATTTCACAAATAAAATAAAACCAAAAAGAACGATAAAAATGACATTTTCCGTACAACAGTAGCAAGATTTTGCTGACACAAAAAGGAAAGTATTGAAAAGAATGAGAAAGAAATGTCAATTTGAGTTATCTTAATCGAGACTTGATATTGAGTTTTTCTTGCTGATTGTGCGTCTTTTCTTTGCCTGAGAAAAAAACTTTCAAGTCGTTTACACCATATCAGTTCGTTACATTGAACATACAATCGCTCGGGTAAGTTCACTCGGGCAAATTCCTCGTGGTGGTGTGTTCAATATCACTTGTTTTCTATGACGTGACCTCTGCTCAGTCAAACATGCGGGAGCGTGGAAGCATTAGACGATGTTCAGTTACTAATTTGACATAACATATTAGTAGACTGTTTATTCAAATTACTTGGAGCGCCGTGGCTCAGTGGTTACGGAATTGCGCACAAATATCAAGCCAATCTGCGCGTTAGTCTACGCGTTGGTCAACGCGTTATGACCACAGTAAGACTATCAAATTGTGCACATATGGCCTGTGCACAAGAAATATTTCGTCCAATGGACCTCCGGGAAACATTGCCTGTGTTTGCTATGAGTTGCTATGAGTAACCAGGAGAACCTGTCGTGCCTCGGATACTATTCGATATGGCAATTGCGCGTAATTCCTATGTGCAATTAAGCCTAGGTAAGCGCACAGTTCGTGAGCGCCGTGACTCAGTGGTTACATAATTGGAATTCAAACCGAAATGTCCACGGTTCGATACCCGCCGGAGGTAACTGCGTTGCATCCTTAGGCAACGCACTTAATCCCGAATGCCCAAGCGGGGGCACCTGGCGATGTGTGCTAAGGCGCACTGTACGTCGATGGTAGACTTGTTTTCAACCAATGCTACCACTGCCTGTGTGGAGTGAGTATGTTGGGGAGTCTGGCAGTTGCTCGCGGGTTCTCTCCGGGTACTCCGGCTTCCTCCACTCGAAAATCTGTCCGTGATACATGCTGTTGAAACTATCGTTAAATCGCAATAAATAAATTCAAATTATTAATTATTAATTATCAATTTACTAACTTATTACATCAAATTAGTAAACAAACATCATCCGACGCTTACAGCTACCGCACAAACAGGGCAAATACTGCTTAATTGTTGTCTATCTCACACGCATAGTAGTGGGAACCATCACACCGATAATCAGCAGCTTTTCTTGGTTTGTAGTAACTGTCCATTACAACACAGTTCTCTATACCATTACCATTTGGTTCTGTCCCTCCCCATGGTATCCCTGACATGGGTTTCTGATCCCAAGACATCCACTGCCCACTGCTCACATCCAATGTTCCATCGACGTACACCTCTGCCTTTCCTTCTACAAAAAGAAAAGTAATGACATATATTTGAACGTTTGTTATTCGAAACTGGTCAGCAAAGACTGGAGTGTTACCAATCTTTGTGATAATGGACAGGGGGTTAAAATTACGTAGGGTATCTTCTGGCGGCATTTGTCACAAATAGAGACTCAATGTTGTGCAACAGTTAGTTGAGATGGTGGGAGAGCATTATGCAAAATGTGTCTCTAGCAGAAGAAAAGGTAGATTTTTTTGTTTTCTTTTTAAAGTACAGGAACTATGGAAAAATATATTGTTCAATTTTATAATTTTACAAGACATTTTGACTTTAAAAATGAATGTTCCATGCTTTTGCTTTTCGAAAGATGAAAGTGCAATACCAGTGGAAATAGTTGTAGTCAAAAAGTAAGGACATTCTATCTTTAGTCTGTGATAATACCATCTTCTGGCGTTAATTCTGTAACCATGTTTAATAAAAGTAAAACACACAATGAAGCAGGATGTAGAGATTGGAATTTAACACCTTTCATGCCGATGGCAGATATTTATTCCTCACCGAAATAAATATAATTCGGGATTATTTAATGAATTTTCCCCTTGTAAACTGAACGGAGTTTGTCTCCAATTATTCCTTGAGTAAAATTTAGTTGAATGTTTAATCAAATCCAGTCATGGCTGCTTCACAGCAGCCATGACTAGATTGGATGGAAAATATCTTGAAAATACTCAGCAGGTATATAATAGTTAATTGAACACGCATTGCCTTGTGGGAAAATATATTGCCATTTCACAAGCTCTTTTTCGACGTCGCACGCCCATTACTCATTGATGTTAATATTAGGGATCTGCGAATCACAAATGTCTTTTCGAATCGCATCTCGAATCGAATCGTGTCTCTGATATCGACATCGAATCGAATCCCGAATCGAATCTTAAAAGACAAATTATTTCATATTTCATCAAACGGAAGTTACGGAACAATGTGATGACCCTTGCGCGACGGAGTGAACACCTTAAACACCAATAACTAAATATTCTCTGTAGCACCGTCGCTGAAACAGCTAGGGCTATTGTCCATAGTTTTAGTTTTTGAAGGCCTAACTTGTTACTATTCACGTTCTTCAAAAACCAAAACTATGGATAATGTTCTGGGCCAAATTCACACCTTACCAAACAATTAAACATTGTCAATTACTCAAATAAATAGGAATTGAGCCTACATGAATGAATTTTCTAATGACAGTTTTATCCTATTTTTGTTGGAAATGTAAGAAATTGAAGTTAGTACGAGAGATTCGAAAAAATCGAATCCTGAGACTGACTCGGGATCGATCTCGAAGCATACGTATGGTATCGATATCGACTCGAATCTCGAATATTCGCAGGACCCTAGTTAATATGATTGTTTCCCTCTTTGATACTTAACATCATTGTCGGTATCACTACCCATTACTGGTTGAGGTCGATAAGAAACAATCACATTAAACACATTTCCAAAAGGACTTGAAAAAACAGACAATGGGTATTTCCCCGACCATATAATATTTGAAAAAGTCTAACAGGGAATTTTGTGAAATATGGCTGTGCGTTATCGAACTTAGCACACATGAAGTGTTTTCTTTCCGGTGACACAGAAGGTTCATTTTGGAAAATTTAACGACAAATACTTGCATTAGACTGTTGGCTTGAAGATCATGTAACTCAGGATTTTATTACATGCCCATGCAGTCTCTCTTATGCAATACGGCGTGCAGTACGGCTGTGCAATACGGAATTGCGCATTGCACACCAACCTGTTCCAACCGGGACTTTTTTATGCAATGCGACTGCATAAAGTGCATGGTGTTTACCACCGTTGATAGAAAAGAAAATTAGGTCAGTAGGTGCTTGGGTCATGTAATAAATACAAAACCACATGTATGTTTCAATGAGTCGTTTTGTATTCAATTTGTCAGATGTGCGTAGAAAGAAAACGTCTCGACCTTCGGTCTCGACGTTTTCTTCCTACGCACATCTGACTCATTGAATACAAAACGACTCATTGAAACATACATGTAGTTTTGTCTATGTAATCCAACCGTTCGACGGTTAACCGGAGTCGGAAAACTTATCTTCGGTATTACAACTACTACAACTACTAGAACAACTATACTACTACTAATACAACTAGTAATTACTGTTGGTAATGAGGTGATCCCTTGGCTGGCAATAGCCCAGGATTCTGGATTTGGGGAGGAGGCGCCACATTTAAATCGCGCGCCTTGATGCAAAGGATTATTCGACCAGCGACGAGTTGGGGCCCGAGAGTGGCCGGTTTAGGCTGTTACGTTGGGTAAAGTGTTATTGAGCGAGAACAATAAACAACTCTTGGAGCTACATAGGAAACGAGGAAGGTGAGCCCCACCTAACCATTTTTAGAAATATTCCCTGGATCAAGTAGTAATGCCACCTGGTGTTTTGCTATGAACGAGCGTGACCTGAAAATTCGAAAACGTCAGCATCGATGGATCTCCCAAACCTGATTGACGGCAATTACGAATAGCCAAGCCTTTGATAGATACGCTGCGGTGACTCAGAGGTTAGAGTATTGGACTTTAAAACGAACGATTTACAGTTAAGTTCTGTACCTGTTGGAGTGGTGGGAACCAAGGCGCCCTGGCGGTCAAAGGTACACTTGCCTTCAACAGCTACTAACACTGCCTGTATGGAGTTGAACAGTTGGCGAGTCTAACAGTCTAACGGTTCATTCCGGATACGCTGGCTTCCTTCAACCATAAACTGTCCGACGTGACATGACTCTGGCTGGTGAAGGTGTCGGTAAACCCCCGATAAACAAATAAATACAGAGGTAGTCCTGGATGCTCAGCCACCATACCAACAGATCTAACGACACTCCCAAAAAGGTTGGAATTAACTTAATCAGTATTTTTCCTTCACTTTCAGAACCCACCACAAGTCCGATGTTCCAGAAGTGACAATTACTGAATGACTTTTTGTGTAATTGTCTACGATAGCTCCTTTTCTATATTCTAAAATCCACTGTAGATCGTTTGGTTCCTCATCCAATGCAACTGGAACCGATTACCGTTATGTTGATCTGTGGTACCAGATTTAACACGTGAGTCTCATTTAATGGGAGATCCGCGAGGATGCAACTGCTTGATTTTAATTTTATATCGCCTGTTCCAATCAGGAATCACCATAGGCGTTGTGGTATGGTCGAAATTGGCTCGAAAATTCGGACTTTGTTTGAAGCCAGCATCAACGGGTTCTGAACCTGGGTCTATGGCACCGATTAGACCAGTCCTTATTGTTCAGCCACAATTCCAACTCAGCTAACGATAACTCACAAAAAAAGGTTGGAATGAACTCAGTCAGTATTTTCTGGTGTATATTCTGAACCAGTACGATGTCCCATGTACGAAAATCGACAATTACGGACTGATTGTCTATTTAATTGTACAAGACAATTAAATAGACAGTCATTCAGTAATAGTCGATTTTCGAACATCGGACTTGGTGCAGGAATTAGCGCGATGGGGTACAGAGACACTTCACTCTTCTTCGATGTGACCGAAGATTGCCTCATATGATTTAAGCAAAGAAAAGTACACATTTCTGGTTTTAAATTTACCAAATTTCCTCAGTGGGCGAAAACAACGTTTGTTAGATATAGTTAATCATGTGCATTTGTCTCAATGTGCGTTAGTTCCCAACATTGGTTGTGTATTGCATTACTACCATGCCCCTAAGCCACATTGGCCACTAGTGCCATATATCAGTGTAATGGTGAACGTACCGTCCTACCTCCCCCCCCCCCCCCCGCCCCCCGAAGTGCTAACTGCTTCCTACCGCCATACGCGTCGTATCCCGAAATATGCCATCCTTTCACTTGTCAATTGTGAAAATTATAGCTGCTATATGTCACACGCAGTCGCGATGTGTGTACGTGTATGCTTTCGTTGTAGTTTAGATGTCAGGGTGCTATGAACGTCAATGATCATACAAACGGAGCACTACTAGTTTTGTGCAACTCAGAGTTCTGGAACTGTGGAATCTACAGCTAAGAAAGTCAACATACGCTCGTTCCAAGAGGCCAAGAAAGATGGTTTATATTGCTTACTTTTGATATGCGTGTCGTAACATCCTACAGTGTCGAAAAACTTCAACAAAATTTGCACATTTACGCTGCAGAAGCCTTAGTCTTTAAACCGTCCGCATGCCGCATTATCGGTGGTCGAGACGGCGTTAGCCTTCAACCGTTGAAGGACGACTCAAGATTTACTGCGCAATCTAAAAAAAGCCTGGTTGTATATGTTATTGTTGGTGTATTGTACTTACGTGCATCCATATACGTCACTACTACATCATTTACAGTCGCAGAGTTAACTAACAAATGACCCCCGTTTGCCTTACAGTCCGTTCTTGCATCATCTGCCGTCGCCTTGGTATTACTTAGTTTCCAACACATATCGATACTGCTGTTAT
The DNA here is from genome assembly GCA_031216915.1 of Pictodentalium vernedei. Classification (NCBI taxonomy): domain Eukaryota; kingdom Metazoa; phylum Mollusca; class Scaphopoda; order Dentaliida; family Dentaliidae; genus Pictodentalium; species Pictodentalium vernedei. The sequence continues at coordinate 72,858,568 of CM062297.1, forward strand.
ACATGAAACCTTTGCCAAGCAGATGCGGTGGACAGCCTAGAGAATAAAAACATGAAAGGCCTTCGTAACATTTTCAAATTCGGTTGGAATTTAAAAGTGGAAATAGATCTCGTTTACATACAGGTATTAATCGGTGTGACAGAAATTCATTCGACGAACACTGCATCCTAGTGCATTATGTAATATGATAAGTAGCATCGGTATGCAACCATGTGGTTGACGTGGTTAGAACAGTATCATCTGGCGATTTGGTGCCACCGAAACTTCAGTTTCTCCTTCGACATGGTTTTGAATTCCGGCCGGTACACCACTTGATGATTTTGATACGTACATTAAAAAGTCTGTTGAATATTTACGTTAACCCTTTACCCAACATAACGGCCAAAAAACAGCCAGCGCTATTCACAAAAATGACTATTGAATTTTCAATATTTTTAAGATTTTGTTTGTCTCAAAAACGTAGCTTATGCCCCCTGATTGGACGAGATTGTTGAGCTCGTTTAATGAGGTGTCATAATCTACGTTTTTTGATGGAAACAATGAAAAAATGAGTTATTCAAGAATTTTGTTTGGAAGTGTCTCCTGACTCTAGTCTTAGATAAAAGGTTAACGATATTAACGCCTGTACACCTTGCACTAGCTGAAGCTATCTGATGAGGTAGACTGGACGAAAAATAACCGTTGCAGACAAAAGCTGGAGCAATTTGGATGCTATCCCCAGCTTCAGCATCATCAGTTCTTTTCAGCCAAACAAGATCTATAAATACATACTGTACTTAACAGATCATACAAGACTGTTCCGAGAGGAACTTGCCCAGTTTAGCTCCAGCCAGCGAAATTGCAGACTCGGGTAAATGCGCAGCCAGGTATAATCTTCTTTAATGACCTGTGGTTGTTTAATTGGGTTCTATTTCGTCAACATGTTGAATTTCACAAACACCACACTGAAGAAGGTTAACCTTTCTTGAATGCAGGTGACACACTGTGCATCAAACAGGTCCTATTTTACGGATAAAATTAGGGCGATATATACTTTTCAATGCATATTTTTTTGTACAATGGAACTCTAAAATTTCTTACGTGGGCCCGACACTGCTATGACAAGATAGCAATCAAAGAATTATTGTCTTTTTATCCTTGTTTCTCATTAATCCGCACACAAGCAACTTACAACGATTAGTTATTACAGCAAGAGCGTGGCTCAGTGAGTACTTAGTTACCCACATCGACGACAGTGTTTTTACAACAGTTTGATGGACAATGGGTATTTGCTGTGTTTCAAATTTTCAGTGTAATGAAAGCCGGTAAAGAAAATTTAAATTATTCAATAAACCCAAATGCGTGGAGTCATTGAGAACTTTAGATAGATAGATAGATAGATAGATATTTTATTCACCAGTATACTAAGCAAATACAGAACTCACAAATGTGTACAAATCTACAATATCCAATTTACAATAATAAGGCACATACACAATAAGACATAATATTAATTTTTAAGGTGTATACTGGCAGGGAAAGGCATAGCCAGATTGGCTGTCTTCCTGCCTTTCCCTATAGGAAAAAAAAAAAAACATAGAAGAGTAAGAGAAATCAAAGATAAAAGCGGGGAGAAACAAGGCATGTACAACATTGTGCTTTCTCAGTATTGTTTAATTTAAGTTTTCACCGTGTCTAATGTACCGACGTCTATTATAACATCTGAGCGTGTGCACGTGATGGTCGTACTTCAAGGACACCCAGGCGCCGCTGAAATGGCCCCATTCAAACACAAACACAAAGGCTGATATAATCGTGTATATGTTTGACAGGGGACCAAGTCATGAGGCTGCCTTGGACGAGCTCCAGACCAAGTTGGGTTGAGGACGATAATTCACAAAGGACAGTTTAACAACAAACGTCCACTGTATATTACATCCTAGTTATCCACTAGGAAATAACAGACACTGGACAGGATCGCTGAGGCTACACCTAAAAATAAAGATAGGGCTAGACAGCACAATCGGGACAATACGGATTTGAGCAAGAGATGTTATTCTCGTAAGAAGAAATAAGTTTAGCTGTTAACTTACTTTTGAATTCTCTCCTGTTGTTAAGTTTCCGAAGATCAATGTCTAATTCGTTCCATAATTCGGGGAATGCAAAGCTTGGGAAGGTATCAAGCGTTTTGGTTCTCGTTCTATGAATACGAATCTGACCCGTTTGTCGAGTATTCATAAAGGTTTCGTTATGCACGGTTGAGAAAAAATCATCAAATGATCCTGGCAAGTTTCCATTGTGCCAGTCAAACAAGAACAGGGAGGCATGTAATTTATATAAATCTTTAATCTTCAGTATATTATCTTTGATAAATAAAGAGTCAGTATGGGCATTATATTTTTGGTTGTTTATAATTCTTATTGATCGCTTCTGTAATTTACAAAGACGATTACAGGCTTTTGAACCCCCCCCCCCCCCCCATAATGGAATTCCATAAATCAAATGGCTTTGTATAAGTGCGAAATATAGAGTTTTCATGACTTTATGTGGAAGAACTTTCTTTACCTTATTGAGGGTGTAGTTTGCGAGAGCGACTTTAGAGCAAATATGCGATACATGGGCCTTATAGGAAAGATTCTCATCAAGATTTATACCAAGGAATTTTAGATATTTTTCAGTCTCATAATAACCAACTCTATCAATAACTTGATTGTTTATCCGTATTTGATGGGATGTGACGTTCTTGTCCCTGTTACAAGGATTAAGTATAATGTATTTAGTTTTCCTAGCGTTTAGTAATAAGTGGTTAGCAGCACACCAATCAAATATTTTTTGAAGTTCTTCATTAAAGTCCAAGACTAGAGGGTCCATATCCGCACCGGATTTGTATACCGAAGTGTCATCTGCAAAAGATTGTAGGTTTAGCTTTGTTGACTTATGTATATCGTTTATATATATGAGAAAGAGTATAGGGCCGAGAATAGAACCTTGAGGTACTCCAAATGTTAGTTCAGCTGGACCAGATTTACTGTCCCCAAGAGAGACATATTGGGACCTTCTATGGAGATAGCTCTTAAACCAGTTGTTTGCATGACGTCTTATCCCATAGTAGTCCAGTTTTTTAATTAATATTTCATGACTTATGGTATCGAAAGCTTTAGAGAGATCCAGAAACAGGGCTATCGTACTATCTTTACTGTCTTTATTGTTCTCAAGAGCCATGCATGTTAGCAGTTGCATAGTCGGATGTAAAGTACTATGCCCTTTCCTGAACCCGTATTGGTGTTGGTAAAGAATATCATATTTATTTAGAAATTTTACAAGTCTTACAGACATGAGTTTTTCAAGGATTTTGGAAAATACGGGAAGAATGCTGATCGGCCTGTAGTTTGTAAACTCCTTCTCGTCTCCCGATTTAAAGACAGGTATAACTTTAGCAATTTTCATCCTATCCGGAACTTTCCCCTTACTGAAAGAAGAATTCATAATATGTGCAAGTGGTTCCGCAACCAAGTTTATTGAGTGTTTAAGGATGGTGGACGTAAGACTTTCACACTCTTGACTTAACTTTGGCCTCATGGCATTTACTATCCTTGTGATTTCAAAGGACGACGTTGGTGTGACGAATAGGGTATCGTGGTGTGGATCATTTAGGAACTCAGTAAATAACTTACGCGGCTTGGTTATTAGCTTGGAGGTTTGACTTCCTATATTGGCAAAAAAAGTATTAAACTCCTGTGCAATCGTATTTGAATCATATATCGTCCTGTCACGATGATGGAATAGTGAAGGCAAGTTGCGTTTGCTTTTGTTTATATTTAGTGCTTTATTTAAGACTTCCCATGTTTTCCGCGTGTTATTTTTATTTTCTAGAAGAGTTTTTTCATAATACATTGCTTTACTTTGTTTTTTAATCTTGTTGAATAACTTACAGTAATTTTTGTAATTTTCGATATTCAGTTCTGTAGGAGATCTTAGTTTTTTGTGGAAAATTTTGCTTTTATTATTGGCAGAGATAAGAAGTCCTTTTGTCATCCAGGGTTTTTTCTTAATAAATTGTTTGTTTGGCTTATGTTTTTGCAGCGGAAATGCTGTTTCGAAGGCATTCATGTAAGTATTAATGAAGATTTCGTAGCTTTCGTCGGGACAATCTGATTCCAATACTCCAGAAAAATCACATTGGGACAACAACAGTTTAAAATATTCAATAGTAGTAGAATTTATTTTCCTAGTCAAAGCCGGTTTTATCCTATCCTGCTTGGGGTTTGTTGGTTCGATATAAAAAATGCCAAAGTGGTCAGATACATCTGTAATGATTATTCCAGATGTAAAAGGAATTGCGATATTACTGGAAAAAATATGATCTATGAGCGTAGCGGACTGAGGTGTTACTCTAGTGGGTTTGGTAATAACAGGCACAAATCCTTCACTAAACATCTGTTCTATAAACAAACCAGTCTTGGAATGAGAAGCTGATTTTAAGAGGTCAATATTAAGGTCGCCCATGATTCTTTGGTTAGTGCATCAGTTAAGTAGTTCATTTTTGATATGAATAAGTCCATGTCTGCTTTAGGGGCAGTATTGGGTCTATAGATTACACCAACTATTCTCGCTGAATTCTTATACTTCAGTTCGACAAACAGTGACTCAAAAACATGTGGTATGAAGATGGAAAGGTCATGCCGAACACTAAATGTTATATCAGCTTTAATGAAGAGCCCAACACCTCCACGCCCATCGTCGTCACGGGGTCTTGTATTTTTTTGTATCTGGTGGTAACCTTCTAGACAATAAGATATATTGTCAGGGATTTGAAATACTTCTGTGAGGCCGATGATATCGAATGAATTCTGGGGGCTATTCGTTTCAACAAGTAGATGATGTAGGGAGTCCCAGTGGGCTTGTAGGCTTTGACAATTGATATGAAATGCCGAGAATGATCTATTAGTACCATTAAGCTCAGCACGCACATCACAGGGAGTGAAATACTTACTATTTATAGTGTTGTATACCGGCAGAGAGTTATTATCTTCAGTCAACGTACCAGTTTTATCATTTAATATGTGACTAAGTTCATATTCAGGTTTTGTCTGGATCTCGTCCAATCTTACTCTACCCGCCATGACTAACAGTCCAACCATCAATAGCATTATCACATAAGCATGTGATAGGAGTTGCCGTTCTTGTACATGTGGGTTTATCAGTTGTTGCTGAGAAGTTAGAAGCTAGTTGTATAGTGACACATGAGTTAATTCGTGGTGAATCCAAGTACAATGCTGTACAATAAAAACAGAGATTTAAAATACAAAATAATATGTGAAATATAATTTCCAATACACCGCCTTGGCGGGAGGAGAAAAGTTGTCTCTGGTTATGCAGACTACTGTCTATAGCATATCATTAGGATCATTTCAATTTCAATTATTTCCCACTTCGATTTAGGTAAATGACATTTTTTCTCTCACAAAGACAAATAGTAACTGTTCATTTACTCTTAAGATTTGAAATTTCATTCATAGTAGACAACAGAGAGGATGTTGACAGTCCCTGCACCATCGGAGCTGTGAGATAGTGACCCTATCCCAAGGTCTCGTCATCAGCAGAGTACAGTCCTTCCTCTCCGGAACTGCTTATTCATTGTTGTTGATATACTGTTTAGAGTGGAGAAAATTTCTTAAAGTCAATTTTCTAAATTCAGTAAAAAGCAAATTATTTTCAAAATCGGATAGAGTGTATTTTAATTAATTTAATTGAACACTCGATGAGTGACTTCCAAAGCAAACAAGTGGAATGTGTGTATCAAGGCAGATCATGAGTGGTCCATGCTTACTTAGACTGCACCGACCGACAATAGCCTTGGGTCAAAAGCTAGTCTACGTTCCACGGACATATTCTTGTTTGGTCGAAGTGAATTTACCGTTAGGTTACACGGATATCTTGTTGCTTGGACTAAGTGAATTTACCGTTAGGTTACGGTTGCAGTGATAACAAAAGAAGCACATTAACTGCTTGTGAAACTATTATTACTTTCTGGAGTCAAAGAAACGTGTCATAGACACGAAAGGCCCTTTCGAGTAAATTCTAGCATTATAAACTACAATATTACATGGTATTTTATTTTCTGTCACTCGATTCTTGTTTTCCTCTTGAAAAGATCATTTTAAATGACAACCTTAATTTAATTAGTTATCAATTAATTTATTATTAATCTAATTTAATTTTTATATGTTGAATTTATTTTTATTTTATTGCTTTATCAACAATTAATAAATTTATTATTATTATTATTACTATTATTATTACTAGTATTGTTAATATTATTATTATCACAATTCTATCATTATCAGCAATAGGAATAAATAATTGATACTCAGTTAATAAAAAAAACAAAAAAAAAAAACAAAAAAAAAAACAAAAAAAAACAAAACAAAAAAAACAAACAAACAAAAAAAAACCCCAAAAAAAACAATACCTCAGTAATTAATAATCAACATTACCTGTAATTAATAACAGTTAATGGTAGCTATTAATTCGTATAATCAAGTGACGGATCATAAAAGTCAAATAATTAATTATTATAATAAATTAACCATCAATTACTAATCAGGTACTTAATATAATAGAAACAGTTACAACAGTAATAATTTAGTGTAATATATATAGATAATTAATATATCGTTAATAATTACTAGTCATCTATCAGTCTATCAATAATAATTTAGTCTAATATATATAGATAATTAATATATCGTTAATAATTACTAGTCATCTATCAGTCATTGATCATTGATTACCAATCGCTTATTATTTTAATAAGTTAATTACTACTAATTAGTAAATAAATATAAGTTTATAAATTTATAGAATCAATTTATTTGAATTTTTAATTTGTTTTATCTTCAACATAAATGTTTCCTAATCCGTTATAATAATTTTTTTTTTTAAGATCAACCCTCTTTTATTCGTATAGTTCACTCGGTTCCATTTTCAGATCTTTTCAGAGCAAACGATTTGTTTTGTCGATGTCTTAAGAAGGATGGGTGAATACATCTGGCGTCCAGAGAGAACAGACGGCAGCCCACAGCGCCGATCACAAGTCACGCCCCATTTACATCGCACCCGTAAACAACCCCACTCAACGCTGCAAACCATCAACCACTCTCTCCAGACGGCAGCCGCCACCACCCATCCACAACGAATGCAGACTTCAGTGTCAATTTGGATGACCTACCGTATTCCACTCAATACAGTCGCGTGGTTAAAGCAAGCCAACCAATTTCAATTTTAGTTTTCCCTCAGTTCACTGCATGCAAAGATACCAAGGTTATGACCTTATGCGACTGACCCCTATATGCAGGGAATGTTGGGATGACACATGAGCTTTCATCAATAATTAATATTGTGATATAGTTGGGAGATTTGTTGCCTTTTGCTGTCGAGATAACTCTATTCACCAGCACACCATCACCATCACTGACTGATTACAAAAGCTATCACATGTTGTCAATTGGATGTGTTAATTTTAATGAGGCACCACAAGATATTCTTTGGATTAGAAAAGTTTGGAGTTTACTTCCACATTCGATGGATTACATACTTATGGGATTATTTAGTTATTATTTTTTGGTGTTTAAGGTCACATATTTCTGCACAATGGCTAATCATGACCGCGACAGTTTTATGGGTGGCGGAAGCCGGCGTACCCGGAGAGAACCACCGAGTAACGGCGAGCAACTGTCAACTCCCCAACATACTGACTCCGCACAAGCAGGGTTAGCACTGGTTGAAGGCAGGTGCACCATCGACCTGCAGTACGCCTTAGTATACATGTTACAACGCCACCGTGCCAACACGTGGGCATTGGGGGGGGGGGGGGTGAAGTGTCTTGCCCAAGGACACAACGCCGTTGCCGCAGGTGGGATGCGAACCGAGGACCTCTCGGCTTGTAGCCTGCACCTCTACCAACTGAGCCACCGCGCCCCTACTTACTTATGGGATTAACCCCTATTTATTCAGCATACACCTACCCACTGAAGGCTGTCAAGTGGTAGGAAAAACCGTCTTCACACGCTTGTATAATTCACATTATCTTTCTATTCTACATAGGTGTGAAAGCGGGTCAGCCCACCACAACGCTGTCAAATTGTGGCTGTCGGGGGGCGGGGGGGGGGGGGCACCAGATTCCGATTTCTGTATAATACAATTTGTCTATCTATTCTACCAGTCCATCGTCTGCTGTAAGCATGACTACTTAGAATTTTCTGAAGAGGGGGTGGGGGGGGGGGGGCTAACAAGAAAATCATAGCTGTACTTTATGTATTTTAAAATTTTGAAGATACTGCCTACCAGCGAGACAAACAGTATCTTCTGTTTTTCTCACTGATAAACAGCATCCTCAAAATTTGCTGCCTTCTACCAAGCAGCCTCCATCTGAAACGGAGGCCGCCTGGCAGAAGGCTGCACAGGTCCTTGCGATTTAAATTGTCTCTTGTACCTAACCACTTACTCTTTGCATAACAGTGTGATCTTCCTGGTGAGGAGCTTAACTTAGACTACTGTCGGGTAGACTCAAATGAAAGGGTGACTGTAACTAAAACAATTTTGGAATTATTCAGAGTACTGCTTGATGGTGATGCTAAAATTTAGAACACAGAATAAATTCAATGAAAAATGTAGCTGTCAGCAGGGTATCTTATAGTTATTTAATGTACTGTTGGTAAACAATACATTCAGTTCCTGCCATGGTTGCTTTAGGTTCATACTAAATGCCTTAATGCACAATACTGCTGGCAATACTCAAAACAAATAGCTATAACAAGTAGGTTTTATAATTGTTTGAAGTACAGTGTGTCACAAATGTTCGATATTTAGAAAATAAAACATGATGCACTCAAATCAAATGTTCTGTATATCCGCCGGCTGCTGCAGACATCGCAACAAAGGTTCTTATTAAGAGGCCTAATTCATAATAGCACTGACTAGCTCAAGGAGAAAAGTATAACTGAATATGTTCTGATTGTTGCTGATGATCAGTACTTACAATTTGGCAATGGCACACATCGCATGACATCGCAACAAAGGTTCTTATTAAGAGGCCTAATTCATAATAGTACGGACTAGCTCAAGGAGAAAAGTATAACTGAATAAGTTCTGATTGTTGCTGATGATCAGTACTTACAATTTGGCAATGGCACATGGCTAGTTTGATTGCGCCACATAGGTGTGCGAGCCCAGCGCCACCAATCTGATTGTGGCTATCACGTGGCTAGTTGGTACCAGGCCTCACTACACTTGTTTGAAATCTGCCAAAATAATATATGTCATGTGACAGGCAGCACCAGACCCACACCCCAGCAAAACGCAATCAAACCAACTGTTCTACCTATCCCTGAGGATTTATATAAGTTCAGATCATGACTGACAGTATGGTGGTAACACACAGCTAGCTCAACTGCATCACACAAGAGCTCGAGCCCGATGCTACCTGCATGTACCCCCCTGCAGCCATCATCTGGCAAGTTAGTGCAGTGCCTCACCAGACTCGCGCCCCGCACATTGCAGTTAAACTAGCCACTCAACCTATCCACCTATGAGGTGGAAGGAGGTGTGTGTGTGTGGGGGGGGGGGGGGTGAGAAGCTTAATTCATAATGATGAGGTCTAGACTTTAGATAAGCATGACCCTCAATTATAACTTTGCTGTACACTGTTTATGATTGATAGTCTGTGCTTGTAGCAAGTAACAGATTCCCAGTTCCGTATTCATGCTACATGTACTTATATTGTACAATAAGATTCTAAATAGACTCCGTGTAGACTGATTATAGTAACATAGATGTGACTGAAGAATTTTAAAGGTCATATCAAGTTCAAGTACTATTAGTATCAGCTTTACTGGTTATCGATATGTAGAAAGAAAATGTACTGCGGCAATGCCCATAAACATGTGCATACACTTTTGAAGTGTTAATATGGGGCAGCCTAGCACCAAGCAGCCAGATGGTGGTTGCAGGGTGGTACGCAGCACCACAATCACATTCAGCACTTACTTTTTTAGTGAAGAAAATCGAAGAATTTCATTGGGATGGCGGTGATCGATACACAGAAGTGACGTATAGACTTTTAAAGATAACTTTAAGTTCGAGTGCTATTGAATAGAAGTTGTAACTGGTTATCGCTATTCAGTAACAATATACGACAACGTTGCACATGTACAAAAACTACCGAAGTGTGAATAAGGGGCGGTCTAGCACCAAGCGGCCAGATTATGTCTGCAGGGTGGTAGGCAGAAACACAATCACATTCGAACTTTCTATTTCAAAGAAGAAAATCGCTGAAATTCCTGGGGGGGGGGGGGGGGGGGGGGGGAGGGCGAGGGTGATTAATACATAATACTTCATAAGACTGAGGACACAAAGTTGGACCTAGTAGCTTTTGGGGATTGTTTATAACACTATTTAGTAACACATATGTTACTGGTAGACTGTTTTAAAATTGTTCCAAGTTCAGCTCCTGTTTGTTTCTGTTGTTACCAGTTATCGGTATGTAGAATAGAAAACACCACAGACATGTATATGAACATGTATATAAACTATAGAAGTGAGAATATGAAACAGCCTAGCACCAGGCAGCCCAAAGGTGGCTGCTGGGTGGTACGTGTAGGCAGCACCACATTCACATTCCGTACTTCAATTTCAGTGGAAAGAAATCCCAGAATTCCTTGGAGGGGGTGTTGGAGGGGGAAGTTGTTTTAAAGTTGTGGTCAAGTTGAAGTACTCTTTGTTTCTGTTGTTACGGGTTATCGGTATGTGGAATAGAAAAACATTACGGAACTGTACATTTACATGGGCATAAACTATTGAAGTGTGAATACGGGGCAGCCTAGCACCAAGCACCACAATCACATTCCGTACTACTATTTCTGTGAAGAATTCGTAGAATTCCTTTGGGGTTGGGGGTGATAATACATAGAAGTTCCAGATAGACTTTTAAGGATAACTTCAAGTTCAAATGCTATTGAATAGAAGTTGTATCTGGTTAACGCTCTTTAACATAAAAGCATATTACAGCGGAGCACATATGTACAAAAACTAGCGAAGTTAGAATAAGGGGCAGCCTAGCACTGAGCAGCCAGATTGTGACTGCAGGGTGGCAGGCAGAACCACATTCACATTCCGGACTTTCTGTTTCGGAGAAATTCGCCGAATTTCTTGGGGGAGGGGTGGTGGCGATTAATATATAATACTTCCGCCAAGACTGCGGACACACAGTTGGACCTAGTAGCTTTTGAGGATTGTTCATAACACTATTTAGTAACACAGATGAGACTGATAGACTATTTTAAAATTGTTCCAAGTTTAACTGCTGTTTGTTTCCATTGTTACCGGTCATACGTATGTAGAATAGAAAACACTACAGACATGTACATGAACATGTATATAAACCACAGAAGTGTGAATATGGGGTAGCCTAGCACCAAGCAGCCAACAGATGCCTGTCGGGTGGCAGGCAGCACCACATTCACATTCCCTACATCAATCTCAGTGAAAAGAAATCGTAGAATTCCTTGGGGTGGGGTGGGGTGGGTGGAGTTATTTTAAGATTGTGGTCAAGTTTAAGTACTGTTAAATTCTATTGTTACCGTTTATCTGTATGTCGAATAGAGGACACTACAGAACTGTACATGAACATGTTCATAAACTACAGAGGTGTGAATATGGGGCAGCCCAGCACCAAGCAGCCAAAAGATGACCGCCGGATGGTAGGCAGCACCACATTCACATTCCATACTTCAGTTTCAGTGAAAGGAGATCGTAGAATTTCTTGGGGTGGGGTGGAGTTGCACCTTATTCATATTCCGTAATTCAATTTCAGTGAAAAGAAATCATAGAATTTCTTGGGGGTGGGTGGAGTGGGGTAGGGTGATTGATGCTTAGTCCTTCAGCCAGGACTCTAAGAAAGCAAAGTTGGAGCTAGTAACTTTTGGGATTGTTTACATCACTGTTTTTTAGTGATGGTCTATACTAGTTAACATCAACAGATTCTCGTTTTTGTGTAGTGCAGTTAGGGCTATATACAATCATGTTTGATGTGAGTTGTGCTGCTTATTCCACATAAATAAGTATAAATTGTATGATACAATTGGACTGACAGTTCTCCATAGATTACTGACGTGCGAATTTTAGGGTAGCCTAGCACCAGTCAGTGAGGTAATGGTTTCTGGGTGGTAGGCAGCGCCATAATCACATTTCCCCATTTTCAATTTCAGTGATGAACCATAGAATTACTTCGAAGATTCCTAATGGGGGGGGGGGGGTGGGGGTGGGGGGTGGGTGGAGGGGTGAAGGGGGTAGGGTATTTAGTACATAATCTCTTCAACCTTGACTCTGAGGAAACAAAGTTCGAGCTGGTAGCTTTTAGAGATCGTTTACAACACTGTTGAAAACTGATTGTCAATACTAGTTACTGGTTGACAGTACAGATTCACATTCCCATATGATATAATTGGGCTATTTATTCTACACGTACAAGCATAATGCTGTTAAGCTAATAATTCTCCCAGACCCTGGTAGGTCAGGATTGTACACAAGTGCATAAGTATGTACATAAATTACTGAAATGCGAATCTGGGACAGCCCAGCACCAGGCAATCAAACGATGGCCGCCTGGTGGTAGGCAGCACCAGATTCGCACTCCCCATTTACAGTTACAATAAAAAGAAAACGTAAGAGTGACTAATCGTTTTTTGAATTTGTTGTACTTATTTATGATTGTTTACAGTTTTTACAGTGTTTACCGTTTTCTTCTTGAGCAGGGATACGGGTAGTTCATGGTAATTTAATTATTAATAAATATAGTTTCTTTACCTGACCTTACTATCCGGAGAATAGTAATCCGGAGAAATATTCCAGCATATTAATGAATTATTACTGATTGACAACTGAAACACTGAATCATCACTTGCTAACATTGATTGGGTTGACTGCTAACATGTTAATTCAAACAGTTATGAACCGTTATGACCATCACATAACACGGGTTTAATGCGAGGCTATGCCCGGCATCTGTCTTTAGGATTGAGTCTGTTAGGATTTCCTCGCAACTCAGCCCGACGGGAGTGGATTTAGAAGATACCAAACCCTCACCGATCCATAGCAACAATCACACAACAGTCAGTAGGGTATTACGGAGAGAGCCAGCGCAATTCAATCGTGTTGCGCCAGAAACTTAGGTGCGCCAGAAAAGTTGAGTTATTTTTGGAAAAACTCAAATTTTTTTGGAAAAAAAACCAATTTTTTGGCAAAACCCAAATTTTTCTGGTAAAAACCCAAATTTTTCTGGTAAAAAAGTTGATTTTTTCCAAAAAATAACTCAATTTTTTCCCGAAAACCTTGTTTTTTTCCCGGAAAATGTTTAAAATCGAGTATTTCTGGCGCACTTTCGACGGAATTTGACGAAAATGTCTAAAAAATTCCCGGTTTGACGAACTCACTTTTTTGAGTTCGTCAAACCGGGAATTATCTAACACTGATTTTCCCATTGTGGTGAATTTTTTAGACATGTCCGGAATGGGATTTTGCACGATTGTGACGGGCGACAGATTAGCACTGAGATTTCCATTGGGAAAAATTCCGAAAAGACAGTGTTTTTTTCGTTTTTTTCGGTTTTTGAGTTGGAAAAATACGCGATCGAACGTCGATTCCAACGGTAAAATTCGACGGTTCGATCGAGGTGAATGCGAAAACTGCGCCAGTAAAACTCGATCCGGGACGCGGATTTCCCACAAGAAAGGACGACGGTTCGATCGAGGTGAATTCGAAGATTGAGCTGGTAAACTCGACCGTTTGAGATCGAGCGCGCGAGTCCGAGAATCATTAGATTAGATGGACGACGATCTGAGGGATTGGCGGAGAAGGATCGCGATTAAAAAAACACAAAACAAAATGTATGTAAGATATTATTATTATTATGAGACGAGTGATAAAAAAAATTGACCGTTTAAAAAAACTGTAAAAAAAACTGTAAAATATCTATATATAAAACAACTTTAAAAAAAAATAGGAATACAAAAAAATAACTGTTTTTCATTAAAGAAAAGAAAATAATAATAAATAAATAAAACAATATTTCTAGACATCGGAGATTCGAAAAGAAGGGACGAGCAGGTTCGCGAATTAATTCGGAGTAAGAAGAATATTCAGGCGCAGGATAGGGCCAGGCGATTGGGAGAGACGGTGTTGAGACCCGTCACCGAGGTTCAGGAACGATCCAGGAAAGAGATCGTCGAGGAATTGAGACCCATAAAAGAAGGTTCTCACAGTTTTGCACCGAGAACTGTCTCTGATTACATTCCGACGGGAATCAAGACCGATTTCTGTGGGAGTAGCGTCTATAACGACGCTACATACGCTACTCCGATGGGAGTCGAGACCGATCCATTTAACGTCGACAGTGGCCACGCTTCGAGCATTGTTAGCAGCGTCAGATCTGACGATGATAGTAGTAGTGAAAACCGCGAAAAAGATGTGATGTATGGATTTCGTCGCGATGACGATAACATTTTCGTGGGTGACACGGAAATATTGCACGAAGACGACTATTTGATCGTCGGTCCAAACAGGTACGAAATGACCGACGGACTGTATAATCTGCTCGCTTACAAGAAACCTAGAGATTACACTGATGAGGATAACCAAAATTACGGACACATTCTGGTTCAGACCCACGCAATGAAGAAGAACAACAATCTCAAAGAGACGAGGCCGAAGGATAGGAGAGGTTACAAGTGGAAGCACGTGGTGGAACCCATATGGAAGGATAATGAGCAATTCGTGAGATCGATGACTGGAAAGGGAATGACTGATACGATATTTCTTCCTCGCGATCCCGATGCCTTGACGGAGAGATTGAGATTGTTGATAGCTAGTAGAGAGACCGGTAACACCAGAATGGATAACAAGATAGTGAGCGTGTGTAACGAATTGTTAAGGCAGAAGGTCTTGACTAGGAAGGATTATAAAGAGTTGATGAATCGTTTGAAATAATAAAAATAGTAAGAGAAAAGAAAAAAATATTAAGTAAATAAAAAAATATATATATATTCAAAAAATAATAATAAAAAAAAACGAATTTTAGAAAAAAATGTTAGGGATAAATAACACGGGATACGCTAGATCTTGCGTCTACGGTGGATCGGGCATCGTGGATTCGATGATGCGATTTTTAACTCGTAAATTCACTGGGGATGCTGCGAAACGGATCGCATCGAGCGCTCTCAAAATTTGGAACGAAGACGGTGATCGATATGGGTAAGAAAGCCGCGACTGAAGCTTCGGAAGCTGACAAAAGAGGCACCGACGCGTTGATTAATAAATTGATGATAACTCCACCACAACCACCTGCATGAATCGAATCGAGACGTTGGGAAGACTTCTATGACATCGTACCGATACACGACTTAGCTAAAATGATGAAAGGATCGGGATTGAAAGTGATTTATAAATAAAAAACTTTTTATAAATAATATATATAAAAATAGGAATTAAAAAAAAAATAGAATAAAAAAAAAAAAAACTGGAGAAAAAAAATGGATACCAAAGACATGTCTTGGAATGAAGCGATGATCAAGAGGTCGAATGACGAGTTCTTTCCCAAGAGCATTCGAGGTCTGATAGTGGCAAAATCAAATTGCGGAATGACCAATCTCTTGATGAATCTATTGTTGCGATCTGGCTGGTTGGATTACGACAGATTATTCGTATTCGGTTAGAGTCTTTTTCAACCGGAATACAGATTGCTTCGAGAATGCATGAATAGTAAATTACCAAAAGACGTCATGTCGAGAATCTTCAACAATCGAGACGAATTCGAAGGACACGAGACTTCGAATATATTGGAAGGGGCGGAGAGAGAATTGACTAGGAGAAACGCCGAGTGTTCAAATGCGGAATGTCTGTTTTACGAGAACGCCGACGACGTTCCCGATCACAGACAGTTGAAGTCTGAGAATAAGAATCTCGTGATCTTCGACGATATGCTGTTGGATAGACAGAATCGATGCGAATCGATGCGAATCGTATTACGTTCGAGGACGTCACCACAACGTGGATTGTTTCTATCTGTCTCAGAATTATTTTCGACTGCCCAGGCAGACGATGAGGGAGAATGCTAATCTTCTGTGTCTCTTTCGTCAGGATCTCAAGAATCTCAATCACAGCTATGGAGATCACGTGGCAACGCGACATTAGCAGGGAAGAATTCAGGAGATTCTGTAAGAAGGTATGGGACAAAGAACTTCACAATTTCCTCGTGTTTGATTTGACTAGCAAATTTAACAACGGAAAATATAGAAGCGAATTCGACGATTTTTTTTTTATTTCCGATAATAATAGAGAAGAAAATAAAAAAAATATCGATAAAATATAAAAATATATAAATAATAAATAATAATAAAAAAATGTCAGAACATCTATTA
This sequence comes from Pictodentalium vernedei, assembly GCA_031216915.1. Taxonomy (NCBI): domain Eukaryota; kingdom Metazoa; phylum Mollusca; class Scaphopoda; order Dentaliida; family Dentaliidae; genus Pictodentalium; species Pictodentalium vernedei. The sequence continues at coordinate 72,875,019 of CM062297.1, forward strand.
GAAGAGATAGTCAAGAATACGGCAGCGAAACAGTCCTTTCAAATCGTAGTGAGTCACGACACGACTCGATTCACTACGAAATTCGAACCTTCTATTGAATTGAAGAAGGAAAAGAGCTACGAGATGACGTTGGTTAATCCCAAGACTTACTATTCGTTTCCCAACGTCACCAAAAAGAATAACGCATTCAGGTACTCCAACGGTGTGGATTGGTTCGAGATTCGATTTCCCAAAGGGAGTTGCATAGACGAACTGAACCATCACATCCAGACGAGACTGAAGACCGACGGTCACGGAAACAAGATGATAAGATTCGCTCCCAATACGAGCACTCTACAGACGATATTAGACTTGGGAGATAATTTTTTTCGAGTGGATATTAGTGTTAGATCTTCGCCGGGAGAGAGTGACTACACGAGTTCACATCAGAGAGATATAAAAAAAATAATATCTTAAAACAAAATATATATATGTTTTTAATTAAAGAAGATGTTTTACGTTTTTATTTATATATTATATAAGAAATAAAAAAAAAAATTTGTAATATTAATAATTTAATTGGATCGCTTGGACTAACTCAAATCAAAAAGATGGAGAAAGCGATTCGTAATCGAACGGCAATGATGGTGAGACTGAGTCCCGCTCAATTGAGATGTAATCTGAGAATGAAAGGTGGTTTCTTACCGCTATTGGCGGGACTTACCGCCAAAGCATTACACATTCCCACGAAGACGGTGTGGCCAGCTCTGGGGTTGGGAGCTCTTTCTGGACTCACTAGTTTGTGAGTCGACAAATTAATGGGTAGCGGATTGTTTTTGAAGAAAGGGAGAAACAGGCTGTTTTTGAAGAAAGGAGGAGCTGTGTGGTGCGTAGACATCGTAGGTAAATGGATTGTATCTAGGACCCATGAGAAAGGGCAGTGGCTTTCCATGGATACGGTCTCTATCTGAAGACCAGAGAGAATGTGGAACTGATCTGTGAAGATTTGTTGTTCGGTCAGAATTCGCCATTTAAGAATATACCCCTTTTGGGTATGTTATTATAAAAAAAAATAACAATTAAAAAAATAACAATAAAAAAAATGAAACAAAATTAGAGAAAACATCTTCCAACAGATGTGTTAACAAAACGTTCGTTTTACAAAAAGCTTTTAGGTTTTTCTAAAAATTTACACGTGTATGCATTAGAAAGAATTCAATTGGAACAAATCATACATGACGCATGTCTAAACGTGTACTGAACATTGTTTTCGTTAATATTGCTATTCATATTCTTAAATCGAAGCTATTTCGAAAATATCGAAACGATGAAGTGTTCGAACAAAAAAATGTGTTTACCAAGATTATCACATGATTAAAGATATCCTGGATCATTTAAAACATGAAGTGAAACTTGTAGAACGTTACAATTACGCGAAATATCATTACAGTATTTATTGCACGAAACACATAGTTTATCTATTTGATCATGATGGTGACGATGAAAATACTGAAACATCTATTCACGCGCGTTTTGAATTTATTCGCAGATTACACTCATTCGCATCAAATTGATCATGGATCGATTTTGCTAAAAGGTTAAACATCATTATGGATTATTATCCATATCATTCTAACGACGACGATGACGATAAAAAAATGACGGTTTTGTCGAAATACTAAAAGCATAAAATCTTTCTTTCGAAAAAATGCAATCTCTTTCGTATAATAGCACGATTGTAATAGACGAGAAGTATTCGTTCATTCGGTTGATGATGTGTTGAATAGAATGTGTTGTTATAAAAAAACGTAATATATAAAAAGAAAAAGAAAAAAAAAATAATATGAAAACAAATAATAGAAAAAAATAATAAGAATATTAAATTATTTTTTTTATATATAATAATTATGAGTAAAACGAACGATTCCATGGAATCGAGAGCTTGGGGTTTCTTTGAAGGGCGCTGTGCAGAGCTTACGTGATCTGCATCAATGAACAACTTCCTCGCGTCTTGCAGGAAAGATGTCTCGGCTGTTTGGAGAAGAGAGAATTTAACCACATTAATCATTCATATCTTACGATGGAATGGGAAGACATCGTCACCATTTATTTCATGCCCACATTGGAATGCGTCCGACGCGACGACGTGATCGAATGCTGGAAGCAATTCGTGTTTTTGCATTGGAGAACCTGAACCCACTAATTCAGAAGAGTTGGCGTTAGTGCATCGAAGTCTCACCACCGAAGACAGAGGATGCATTTTAGATTTCTTGTTGAAAAGGGAGTGTAACCACTAACATTTTTTTTGCATTAAATAATAAGGGATGAAAATAAAAACAAATACATAAAAAAATAGATATAAATAAATAAATAAATTAAAAGAAAATGAAAATGGAAACTCGAAGTAAAAAACTCTATCCATCATTAGACAAGTCGGACATCGAGCCCTCAGCACCTTTTCTCCAACTATCACCGCTAGAACGAAAAGAATGTGACGACGTGGGGCAGAGGTATTGAATCGAACAAATCAATAGAATTCAATCGTATCTAATGCGAGAGAGAGATTCTTGTTGTTCGCTCAATAAGAAATATTCGAGATTAGAGAAATTTGTGAGTGGTGTGGATTTGGCTCTCATCGCGACCTCTATGGGTTTGAATGTTGCTGGAATCAGTCTATTATCAGCCGCCGCCGTTGCTCTTCCGATCGTGTTGGCCGTGGAAGGATTGGCTTTGGCTGTCGGATTCGTTAGTATGGTCGAAAATGTAATGAAGGGTCTGGATCAGATCTGGTCGGCCGATCTGGTCGACATGAAATTGGTTTCGAGACAGAACGAGGATGTTAAATACATTCTGACGGTCATCGACGTGTTTTCGAAATATGGATGGATGAGACCTCTGCAAAATAAATCGGGAGCTTGCGTGGCCGAGGCTCTAAAGAGCATATTCAGTCGTCTTCTCGAAAACCAGATAAATTGTGGGTGGACAAGGGGAAGGAATTTGACAACAGTCACGTTCATCCGTTGGTCGACTTCTATTCCGTCGAAAACGAAGGGAAAGCTAACGTGATCGAAAGTTGGAATAGAACCATGAAGGAAAAAAATGTACAAGTATTTCACAGCCAATAAGACCAAGAAACACATCGATGTTTTAGACGAACTGGTCGAAGAATTCAACCAAACGCAACACAGCTCGATCAAGATGACGCCTGCAGAAGCTAGCGATACCCAAAACAAAAAACGCGTCTTCCCAAATCTCTATCCCGAAAGGATTAAGATCAAGAAGGTGTCCGACCACAGAAATTTGCAGTCGGCGATCGAGTGAGAATCACTTCTTATTAGTCACTTTTTGCGAAAGGTTACACTCCTGAATGGACCGAGGAAATCTTTAAGATCGTTAGAATAGTTTACACAGATCCAGTGACTTACAAAATAGAAGTGTTCGAGGATGACGAAGATGGCAGCAGAGAAATCATTGGAACATTATACGAACAAGAACTGCAGAAGACGGCGTTTTGAAAACCAACCCTTCACTTTATTTACACATATATAGTAAGGACAAAAAAAAATAAATAAAATAATAATTAAAAAAAAAATTATAATAAAAAAAGCAAACGAATTAACACAAAAAAAACAAAAAACATTATGAATATATTAGATATAACCGAAGGTCAATTGAGAGACGAAAGCATTCAAGAATACTAAGTTCACGAGTACGAAGCCGTGACTGGAACCAGTCTAAACAATTCCGGTGAAATAAGAATCAATGTCGAGACTCAAGATCTGTTCGTTCATCCCAGCGAAAGTTACATAGTGACACAGGGACGTCTCACCAAGGAAGACAAAAGCGATTACGCTGACGACGATGTGGTCACTCTAGCCAATAATGGTAAGATGCATCTGTTCAGAAATATAAAATACATGCTCTCGGGACAAGAGATAAAATGTGTGTTATTATTTTTTTATTCTTTTTTTAATTTACAACTCGCGAGTTTTTTTTTTTTAAACTTACAACATTTCGATGTCTTCAGTCATACTACATTCATCCTCTCGATTTTGTTGTTGAATTATCGCGGATATAATGTCTGAGTGCGAAAGTGTGTATTTTATCCTCACATATAATTCTCTTATCATTATCAGCCGTCAATGCAATCTTATTGATTTCTTTAGTGTACATCTCATGCGTTTCGCTTTGAATCACAGTCATCTTTTTATACACCGTCGAACCTTCGAAAAATCACTCTTTATACTTATCGAAAGTTTTTATTCATCACACATGCTTGAACGCCTTTACATCTCTTGATCTCTTCACCGTCAAGGAGATAAACATACAGTATTGGTCTCAAACCCACGCATTCGGTGATCTGTCTTCCACCGCTCTCGTCTTTGAATTTACCTAACACCTTTTTATTGACACACGTTCGAATCTGAGATGAGTGATCATCGGGATAATTACTCTTGTCGAACCATTCATTCACATCTGACACTATGCCCTCGTAGACGTCTCTAGTCTCTGTCTCGTAAGTCAGACTGTCCGTGTCGGTGAACAATAGTTTGGCTTTCGAATCGAATTTGGATTTAATCATAGTGAAACTCGTACATCAACTGCTTGCTGATGTCTAAGATGATCGTTCCGAGATAACAGGGTTTGTCGAACTTCAGATGCGTCTTTTGCTTGTGTACAGCCACTAGATTTTCATCGAATATGATTCTATGTCTATAACTGGGTTTCGCGATTAATTTTCTAGACCTCTCTTCAGACGTGACGAGTTGAACGTTGGTTCTATTGCTAATGCTTTCCATGGATTTCCCGTACACACAATTGTTCATGAGTTTGGAGAAATCTTTTTCAAAGTCGCTCTCAGCCTGCATTCTTAAATTCGTGTTCAGATCGATGTAGTTTTTCATCTTAGGCTCCTCATCCTTTCGAATGATTCGATGCATGTCGATTAATCTCATTCCGTGATCGATGTATCATTCCATATTTATAGACCACGTACTTGCGTTTGTGATTTAAATTGGGATCGAGTTTTTTGATACCGTTCACTTCCATTCGTTCGGGAGCCAGCGGATAATCGTTGTGTAGATCGTGTAACGTTTCCGGATAGTCCAAATTGACCTCTAGAATACAAGGATAGTGTTCCCATTTTTGTTTTTCTTCTAACGTTTCGACCCATTTGAAATTTCCGATCGATAAAGAATGACTAATGGCCCAACCGTACAAATTATTAGCATCCCAATACTGTATGTATTTACTCGATTTTTCCGAATCGAAATCTTTTCCCATGTGAGAATTATTAGCTTTAGCATATCTGGTGAAAATCATAGAGACACCACCTCTCACAACCTTTTCGAACATGAGCAATATATCGACGTCCGTTAATAATACCAATCGGACTTCGGTCATCTTCAAAAGAGCACCCCAGGCAAGTCCGGGTGCCGTTATATACCAAGTCGGATCTAGTTCGTAATGCCGACGACACACTCGTCGAAATTTTTCGAACACGTCGGCCAAGAGAAGCACGTCGGTTTTCAGATAGAGGTCGTGATAAGCTCTCATGACTTTCATGTCGAATAATCTCCTCACTTTTTGCGCGTGTTTGTAATCGTCGGCAGAAATGTGGGACTGGTAAAATTTCGAATAAAAATCTTCTTTAGGAGGTAGAGCAACGTCATCGAATTTCTGGACATCACTCATGTAATCGTAAGGGTAGACGCCTTTCCTCAACATGACGTCCACCAATTGTCGTCGATCATCAAAATGTTTACTTGTTATTTTAAATTTCTCCCTTTTCAAACTGTCGACTACGTTTTTCAGACTGGTAGACATGAATTTATAACTATCGATGAACTGTATCTCTCTACGGATGGGAATCGATCCATCGTCGACTAGATTTTATCAACAACCTTCCATGTAGGGAAGGTAATGTATTTTTCGTCGCTGTGCGCGATGCAGCTCAAATCCCCCTCACTGACACCTATATTTTTCACGAACAGGTGACTGTCGTAGCTGGAGAGATTATGAAATATCACCGGATAGAAACGATCATCTCGAAAACTTAAATTACATTTGTTGTGAGCAGCGCCACGAAACAGACCCGTGTAGTGATCGTGATCTCTATCTTTTTTATTATTTTCACAATTATTATCGAATGGTTGTCTACAGATGTGACATTCAGTGGTTTCATTGTATTCTCACTGTTGCTCTGGCGTGATGATCATGTCTTTGGATTTTTTTAATTTGTTGTGTAATTCTTAAATTTTCGATTCTAACTCCTCCATGAATGTTTTAACCATGTCGTCGACATCTGAACGTTTAGTGTAGACAAATGGACCTGACGATTCTCGATCGTCAAAAGAACATTTCACGTAATAACAATAGTCCGAAGGTATGTGCTTCTGATGTTTTTCGGCGTAACTCCTACTCTCGTCGGGTTGACAAGAATTCATTGTTGTGATGAAACATTCGAAATAGTCATAGGCGACGAATGGCGGCTCTAATCTTCTTTTGCAGTTGCAAAAGTTCATGTAAGTGTTAGGTTTAGGCATTTCGACGGTTGGCCTTTCGTCGCAATATTCCTGATGGCGCGTCAACGATTCTTGACGAGGGAACGAATTCATGCAGTTGAGACATAAACATCTCTCACCATTATGTTTAGTGATCAGCTTCGACAGCAATCGACTCATATTTTTAATCCAGCAATAATGTTGATTGTCATCCTCGGAAATTAATAACAAATTAACAATCTTTTCTGTCTCTTTGTGCGCAGTCAATCTGAGAGGATGGACTATTCGTTTTTCTAGTTGCTGAACAGTTGTCTCACACTGTATTGGCATACTCAAGAAGGAGTTAATAATTTGTTTCCAAGACTTTGCGATCATGTGTAAATTTGTGTTTTCTCAACAAGTCTAAACGCGGCCAGGCCTTGAACAGATATGATCAATATGGTCATTCCAAGTGCAATTGCTATTCAATATTACACCCAGGTGTTTATGGGTAATGATTTTTTACCTCAGAAATTTGAGTGCTAACGTAGAGTAATGGTGGGTGTGTAGGGGGATTACATTTGTTTGTTATCAGCATAATCTCCGTTTGTGGGGATTGAACTCAACCAAGCATGTTTTAGCCCAATGTTCGATTGCAGCTAAATCATGGATCATTAAGATCGCAGCTTTGTTTGGATTCCCCAATATAATATATAAATAGGTGTCAGTAGTAAAAAGGTGTATAGAAATAAGTAGATTCTCAGTTAATCGTTAATTTTCGTAAGAAACAACAGTAAAAATTCATTGAGCGAGCCATTATTGTCCTCTTCAAGATCCTATTAAACAATTGTTCTTTTCCGGTCATGTGGTAAAGGGCTAATGTTTCGCCAATCCTCAAGAAGATTCCCTCCAACGTGGTGACTAACTATCGCCCGATATTATTGATTAGATGTGTAGGTAAAGTATTGGAGGAATGTGTGTTTAAGCGCCTCTGGACATTTCTCATTGATAACAATCTTCTTAGTCAATTTCAGTCCGGATTCACACCAAACGATCGACGGTTTTCCATTTAACCGATATATATGATGAATTTTCCGATGTCCTGAATCAAGGCAAGGAGGTTAGGGTGGTCTTCTGCGATGTCAGTAAAGTATTTGACAAAGTGTGGCACGCCGGTGTGATTTACAAGCTTGAGAAAATCGGAAATGAAAGGAACCTACTGGACTTTTCGAAATCGTATCTTTCTTCTCATAGAGCACAAAGAGTTACTATAGCATCTGAGTCATCATCACGGAAAACTGTCTGCTCTGGAGCCCCACGGGGTCTATTCTTGGGCCCTTTCTGTTTCTGATATGCATTAATGACATAACTGAAACTTTTAATGGTAACATACGACTCTTTGCGGATGATACGTCCCTATACCTTATTGTGGAAGATCCGATTCAAGCTGATGATCTAATTAATGGTGATTTAGAATCAATCGAAAACTGGGCAGAAACCACCCTCATTCTGTGGTAATGCTAAGTGTTGTATTAATGTGTTGTTGTAATCTTAATTCTCATCTACATGCAAACCACCTCTCTTTGTCGCCCAACTGTCAACGTGGTGCAGTCGAATCGTCTGAACATTTCTTGCTGTCATGTCAGCTCTACTCGAATGCCCGGGCCAGCACCATTGGGCAGATACCGTTTCCTGTGAACGTCACTATTATCCTATATGGATCAAAGCACTTAACCCTTTACCTAACATGAAAAGCAGACGACACTTGCAAAAAAAATTCTTGAATAACTAATTTGTTTCATTTTTTGTCTAAAAAACATAGGTTATGACCCCTCGTTGGAACGAGCTCGACGAGCTCGTTCCAACGAGGGGTCATAAACTATGTTTTTGAGACAAAAAATGAAAATATTTTGAAAATTAATTGGCGATTTTTGAGAATAGCGCTGGCCGGTTTTGGCCGTTACGTTGGGTAAAGGGTTAAGTGAAGATGCAAATCGCCTAGTATTAGAAAAGGTGCACAACTACATTATAGAAACGAAACGCTTATATAATTTGTATTCATGTTTCTATCATGGCGATCTGAACAGTGTAATACAGTTATTGATGTTTTAAGGTCACATATTTATGCACAATGGCTGATCATGACCGTGACAGTTGTACGGGTGGAGGAAGCCGGAGTACCCGGAGAGAACCACCGAGCAACGACGAGCAGCTGCCAGCTCCCCAACATCGTAACTCCGCACTGCAACACAGACAGGGTTAGATTGGTTGAAGACATGCAGGGTTAGATTGGTTGAAGACATGCAGTACGCCTTAGTACACGGCGTCATCGTGCCCCCACGCGGGCAATGGAGATGAAGTGTCTTGCCCAAGGACACAACGCGGTTGCCGCAGGTGGGATTCGAACCGAGGACCTCTCGGCTTGCAGCCTGCACCTCTACCTACTGAGCCACCGCGCTCCCAGTGTAATACAGTGTGGCCACAGATCGCCTTGAAGGCAGCGCAGTGAGTACCGCTCCATTATGGCTCTCTAAGACTCAGCCTTAAATACAATGGCTGAACCTGTTCTCTTGTCGGGTAGGTTATCTACTGATACCTCAAGACCAGTTCTAACTTTCCTTGTTATTCCCCTTCGAGGATATGTATGCTGCGTCACATCTGTGTCCTTTTGCACGTTTTCTGAACGTCGTTCGTTTCTCGACTGCTTGTGTTTGATTCCATGTTGACTTCATCTTATACTATCTTATGTTTTATCTTATCACTGTAATTCCTTTCTTCTTTTAAAATATATATCTATATATATATACTTAAATATCTTTCATCACATAGTTTAAACAATTTGCATTTGGTTCTCCGCCAGTAGATCCGGTAATACTTATTTTGTAACTTCAAAACCTAGGAAGACGACCAACATAAGCATCAAGCGTTCTGTCGAATTCATTTTTGTGATTTAACTAGTACTGTTTCTGTATGCCGCATTCACTGCTTCTTAATTATATTTGTTTATTACTTTCCAACGTGTGATTTACTGGGATTTCCGGGTTTGATTATAAACGATAACTTCACAAGTGAATTATGCAATCAACAATTGTTCCATGTATCCGTGCGCGCAAACGAAGACGCTTTGCCGTGGGTGTAATGGGGGCTTCATTGTTTTGTTTTTTTTTAAACCCTTTACCTAACATGAAAAGCAGAAGACACTTTCAAAAAAAAAATCTTGAATAACTATTATTTTCATTTTTTTGTCTCAAAACATCGGTTATGACCCCTCAGTGGAACGAGCTTGACGTTCTCATATTCAGTGTTGTCGCATTTCATATTCGAATAATGATATTCTACTAAACCGTAGTGGAAAAATGCGGATAGAGAATTTCGACCGGATCGAAATATTCTATCGTCTTTGGGTCACAGTACCGTACATTCAATGGTTTTGACGAAGAAATCAGCGTTGAAATAACTAGGGAACTGAAATGGGTCTATATATTCTTTTAGCATTGCTCTGTTCGATTGAGATAAAATGCCGAGAAATTGTTCTTTTTTCATCAAAAGAGCCATTCTGCACCTGGAAGAAAGCTCCTTGCGCTAATGACATTTTAGTAGGTATAAAAACCATGGTGATGAGACTGCAGACGTAAAAACAGCCGTTCTCGTTAGTTTGCAAACATTTTGATCTCTGACAGCTTGTGGGTGAACCAACATGCGTCACCGAATCATCGCCTACACGGATTGACCTCTTTGTTGTCAGTAATACTGTCCACGTGCTAGGATTTGAGGTTTTAGGGCCACTTGTACCCGACATGATTCGCTATCACTATCCGGTGTCTATTGATGTTGAATTTTAACCCTTTACCCAACATGACGGCCAAAACCGGCCAGCGCTATTCTCAAAAATCGCCAATTAATTTTCAAAATATTTTCATTTTTTGTCTCAAAAACATAGGTTATGACCCCTCGTTGGAAGGAGCTTGTCGAGCTCGTTCCAACGAGGGGTCATAACCTATGTTTTTGAGACAAAAAATGAAAAAATGTAGTTATTCAAGAATTTTTTTTGCAAGTGTCGTCTGCGTTTCATGTTAGGTAAAGGGTTAAAAAAAATATTAACTAAAAATGTTAGGAGACGCATGTGGTTATATGCTGAAGGGAACTACGAAGGAGTAAACAATTTATACAGACACACAAATTGAGAAAGTTTGTTTGATCATGCATGTCTAGAGACTATAGTTTCTAATTTCACTGATCAACTACTCGACCTGGCATCTAAATTTATTCCCAACAAAGTTATAACCTCTCGGACTAATCAACATAATGCATAATCAGACACGCTTACTGATGAGGCACAGGAAACAACTATATCGGGCAGCAAAGCATTCTGGCCTACCCCATGACAGGGTGAAATATATAGAGGATATGGAATGAGTGTTTTTCTCATATAATATTTATGAAAAGAGACTAAGAATTTTTCCGTTTTGGTGAGCCTCTGGCGAGCCCAAGCGGAAAATTCGGACGAGTTTCATAAATATTGTATGAGAAAAACACTCATTTCATATTCTATTTATCATATGACACACACACGCACAAATTAGCCACTTAGTATGACTTTTTACCCCATCACCTAACTTGAGTTGCAGACGGCCCTTGGAAAAAACATCCTCGTATAACTACAAATTTTCATTTTTTGCTTCCAAAACATAGGTTATGACCCCTCATTGGAACGAGCTCGTCCAGCTCGTTCCAATGAGGTATCATAACCTATGTTTTGGAAGCAAAAAGTGAAAATATAAAAAAAAAATGAATGGCGTTTTTCTTGTAGGAAAAGATTAATACAATATAACCCACCCTAAATAGGACAGATAACGTAAATTCTACCTACTGAAATTATGCAAATGTGACCCAGTTGTATTTTGTTTAGCCAATCAAATTGTCCAGTTTTGAAATTGACCAATGAAAGCTCCCAACTCTAATTATGCAAATTATGAAAATGTGGCCCAGTTGTATTTTGTTCAGCCAATCAAATTGTAAATTGTCTAGTTTTGGAATTGACCAATGATATTGACGGCAGGCTTTATTTATCACTGATTAATATGAAAACAAAATATCAATTTTTTAAAAGTGAACAAAACGGACGAGTGATACGATAAAAAAGGAAACGCAATGAGAAGTCGTATCAACAGTTAGAGAAGCCAGAGATGCCCACCCGTCCAATGTCCAATCAAGATCAAGTTGCCCCAAGACTCCATCATCAGAATGGTTGAAAACCTTAAAATTATTCATCTGCAAAAATATATCGGAAATACCGATCATAAATCATTTGAACAACTCTATTCAACCAATCTCGAAAAGGCAGAAGTGTTGAAATAACTAGGGAACTGAAATGGGTCTATATATTCTTCTAGCATTGCTCTGTTCGATTGAGATGAAATGCCGAGAAATTGTTCTTTTTTCATCAAAAGAGCCATTCTGCACCTGGAAGAAAGCTCCTTGCACTAATGACATTTTAGTAGGTATTATAACCACGGTGATGAGACTGCAAACGTAAAAACAGCCGTTCTCGTTAGTTTGCAAATATTTTAATCTCTGACAGCTTGTGGGTGAACCAACATGCTTCACCGAATCATCAGATACACCGATTGACCTCCTTGTTGTCAGTAATACTGTCCACGTGCTAGGATTTGAGGTTTTAGGGACACTTGTACCCGACATGATTCGCTATCGCTATCCGGTGTCTATTGATGTTGAATTTTAACCCTTTACCCAACGTAACGTTCAAAACCGGCCAGCGCTATTCTCAAAAATCGCCAATTAATTTTCAAAATATTTACATTTTTTGTCTCAAAAACATAGGTTATGACCCCTCGTTGGAACGAGCTCGTCGAGCTCGTCCCAACGAGGGGTCATAACCTATGTTATTGAGACAAAAAATGAAAAAAATTAGTTATTCAAGAATTTTTTTTGCAAGTGTCGTCTGCTTTTCATGTTAGGTAAAGGGTTAAAAAAAATATTAACTAAAAATGTTAGGATACGCATGTGGTTATATGCTGAAGGGAACTACGAAGGAGTAAACAATTTATACAGACACACAAACTGAGAAAGTTTGTTTGATCATGCATGTCTAGAGACTATAGTTTCTAATTTCACTGATCAACTACTCGACCTGGCATCTAAATTTATTCCCAACAAAGTTATAACCTCTCGGACTAATCAACATAATGCATAATCAGACACGCTTACTAATGAGGCACTGGAAACAACTATATCGGGCAGCAAAGCATTCTGGCCTACCCCATGACAGGGTGAAATATATAGAGGATATGGAATGAGTGTTTTTCTCATATAATATTTATGAAAAGAGACTAAGAATTTTTCCGTTTTGGTGAGCCTCTGGCGAGCCCAAGCGGAAAATTCGGACGAGTTTCATAAATATTGTATGAGAAAAACACTCATTTCATATTCTATTTATCATTTGACACACACACGCACAAATTAGCCACTTAGTATGATTTTTTACCCCATCACCTAACTTGAGTTGCAGACGCCACTTGGAAAAAACATCCTCGTATAACTACAAATTTTCATTTTTTGCTTCCAAAACATAGGTTATGACCCCTCATTGGAACGAGCTCGTCCAGCTCGTTCCAATGAGGTATCATAACCTATGTTTTGGAAGCAAAAAGTGAAAATATAAAAAAAAAATGAATGGCGTTTTTCTTGTAGGAAAAGATTAATACAATATAACCCACCCTAAATAGGACAGATAACGTAAATTCTCCTTACTGAAATTATGCAAATGTGACCCAGTTGTATTTTGTTTAGCCAATCAAATTGTCCAGTTTTGAAATTGACCAATGAAAGCTCCCAACTCTAATTATGCAAATTATGAAAATGTGGCCCAGTTGTATTTTGTTCAGCCAATCAAATTGTAAATTGTCTAGTTTTGGAATTGACCAATGATATTGACGGAAGGCATTATTTATCACTGATTAATATGAAAACAAAATATCAAATTTTTTAAAGTGAACAAAACGGACGAGTCATACGATAAAAAATGAAACGCAATGAGAAGTCGTATCAACAGTTAGAGAAGCCAGTGATGCCCACCCGTCCAATGTCCAATCAAGATCAAGTTGCCCCGAGACTCCATCGTCAGAATGATTGAAAACCTTAAAATTATTCATCTGCAAAAATATATCGGAAATACCGATCATAAATCATTTGAACAACTCTATTCAACCAATCTCGAAAAGGCAGAAGTGTTGAAATAACTAGGGAACTGAAATGGGTCTATATATTCTTTTAGCATTGCTCTGTTGAAATAACTAGGGAACTGAAATGGGTCTATATATTCTTTTAGCATTGCTCTGTTCGATTGAGATGAAATGCCGAGAAATTGTTCTTTTTTCATCAAAAGAGCCATTCTGCACCTGGAAGAAAGCTCCTTGCACTAATGACATTTTAGTAGGTATTATAACCATGGTGATGAGACTGCAGACGTAAAAACAGCCGTTCTCGTTAGTTTGCAAATATTTTAATCTCTGACAGCTTGTGGGTGAACCAACATGTTTCACCGAATCATCAGATAAACCGATTGACCTCTTTGTTGTCAGTAATACTGTCCACGTGCTAGGATTTGAGGTTTTAGGGACACTTGTACCCGACATGATTCGCTATCACTATCCGGTGTCTATTGATGTTGAATTTTAACCCTTTACCCAACGTAACGTTCAAAACCGGCCAGCGCTATTCTCAAAAATCGCCAATTAATTTTCAAAATATTTTCATTTTTTGTCTCAAAAACATAGGTTATGACCCCCCGTTGGAACGAGCTCGTCGCGCTCGTCCAAACGAGGGGTCATAACCTATGTTTTTGAGACAAAAAATGAAAAAAATTAGTTATTCAAGAATTTGTTTTGCAAGTGTCGTCTGCTTTTCATGTTAGGTAAAGGGCTAAAAAAAATATTAACTAAAAATGTTAGGAGACGCATGTGGTTATATGCTGAAGGGAACTACGAAGGAGTAAACAATTTATACAGACACACAAACTGAGAAAGTTTGTTTGATCATGCATGTCTAGAGACTATAGTTTCTAATTTCACTGATCAACTACTCGACCTGGCATCTAAATTTATTCCCAACAAAGTTATAACCTCTCGGACTAATCAACATGATGCATAATCAGACACGCTTACTAATGAGGCACTGGAAACAACTATATCGGGCAGCAAAGCATTCTGGCCTACCCCATGACAGGGTGAAATATATAGAGGATATGGAATGAGTGTTTTTCTCATATAATATTTATGAAAAGAGACTAAGAATTTTTCCGTTTTGGTGAGCCTCTGGCGAGCCCAAGCGGAAAATTCTGACGAGTTTCATAAATAATATATGAGAAAAACACTCATTTCATATTCTATTTATCATATGACACACACACGCACAAATTAGCCACTTAGTATGATTTTTTACCCCATCACCTAACTTGAGTTGCAGACGGCACTTGGAAAAAACATCCTCGTATAACTACAAATTTTCATTTTTTGCTTCCAAAACATAGGTTATGACCCCTCATTGGAACGAGCTCGTCCAGCTCGTTCCAATGAGGTATCATAACCTATGTTTTGGAATCAAAAAGTGAAAATATAAAAAAAATGAATGGCGTTTTTCTTGTAGGAAAAAGATTAATACAATATAACCCACCCTAAATAGGACAGATAACGTAAATTCTCCCTACTAAAATTATGCATATGTGACCCAGTTGTATTTTGTTTAGCCAATCAAATTGTCCAGTTTTGAAATTGACCAATGAAAGCTCCCAACTCTAATTATGCAAATTATGAAAATGTGGCCCAGTTGTTTTTGTATTTGTTTATTACTTTCCAACGTGTGATTTACTGGGATTTCCGGGTTTGATTATAAACGATAACTTCACAAGTGAATTATGCAATCAACAATTGTGTCATGTATCCGTGCGCGCAAACGAAGACGCTTTGCCGAGGGTGTAATGGGGACTTCATTGTTTTTTTTAGCCCTTTACCTAACATGAAAAACAGAAGACACTTTCAAAAAAAAAACATTCTTGAACAACTATTATTTTCATTTTTTTTTGTCTCAAAACATCGGTTATGACCCCTCAGTGAAACGAGCTCGACGTTCTCACATTCAGTGTTGTCGCATTTCATATTCGAATGATGATATTGTACTAAATCGTAGTGGAAAAATGCGGATAGAAAATTTCGACCGGATCGAAATATTCTATCGTCTTTGGGTCACAGTACCGTACATCCAATGGTTTTGACGAAGAAATCAGCGTTGAAATAACTAGGGAACTGAAATGGGTCTATATATTCTTTTAGCATTGCTCTGTTCGATTGAGATAAAATGCCGAGAAATTGTTCTTTTTTCATCAAAAGAGCCATTCTGCACCTGGAAGAAAGCTCCTTGCACTAATGACATTTTAGTAGGTATTATAACCATGGTGATGAGACTGCAGACGTAAAAACAGCCGTTCTCGTTAGTTTGCAAATATTTTGATCTCTGACAGCTTGTGGGTGAACCAACATGCTTCACCGAATCATCGCCTACACGGATTGACCTCTTTGTTGTCAGTAATACTGTCCACGTGCTAGGATTTGAGTTTTTAGGGCCACTTGTACCCGACATGATTCGCTATCACTATCCGGTGTCTATTGATGTTGAATTTTAACCCTTTACCCAACGTAACGGCCAAAACCGGCCAGCGCTATTCTCAAAAATCGCCAATTAATTTTCAAAATATTTTCATTTTTTCTCTCAAAAACATAGGTTATGACCCCTCGTTGGAAGGAGCTCGTCGAGCTCGTTCCAACGAGGGGTCATAACCTATGTTTTTGAGACAAAAAATGAAAAACATTAGTTATTCAAGAATTTTTTTTGCAAGTGTCGTCTGCTTTTCCTGTTAGGTAAAGGGTTAAAAAAAATATTAACTAAAAATGTTAGGAGACGCATGTGGTTATATGCTGAAGGGAACTACGAAGGAGTAAACAATTTATACAGACACACAAATTGAGAAAGTTTGTTTCATCATGCATGTCTAGAGACTATAGTTTCTAATTTCACTGATCAACTACTTGACCTGGCATCTAAATTTATTCCCAACAAAGTTATAACCTCTCGGACTAATCAACATAATGCATAATCAGACACGCTTACTGATGAGGCACAGGAAACAACTATATCGGGCAGCAAAGCATTCTGGCCTACCCCATGACAGGGTGAAATATATAGAGGATATGGAATGAGTGTTTTTCTCATATAATATTTATGAAAAGAGACTAAGAATTTTTCCGTTTTGGTGAGCCTCTGGCGAGCCGAAGCGGAAAATTCTGACGAGTTTCATAAATATTATATGAGAAAAACACTCATTTCATATTCTCTTTATCATATGACACACACACGCACAAATTTGCTACTTAGTATGACTTTTTAACCCATCCCCTAACTTGAGTTGCAGACCGTCACTTGGAAAAAATATCCTCGTATAACTAAAAATTTTCATTTTTTGCTTCCAAACATGGGTTATGACCCCTCATTGGAACGAGCTCGTTGAGCTCGTTCCAATGAGGGGTCATAACCTATGTTTTGGAAGCAAAAAGTGAAAATATAAAAAATGAATGGCGTTTTTCTTGAAGGTAAAAGATTAATACAATACAACCCACCCTACATCGGACAGACAACGTAAATTCTCCCCACTGAAATTATGCAAATGTGACTCAGTTGTATTTTGTTTAGCCAATCAAATTGTCCAGTTTTGAAATTGACCAATGAAAGGTCCCAACTCTAATTATGCAAATTATGAAAATCTGGACCAGTTTTATTTTGTTCAGCCAATCAAATTGTCTAGTTTTGGAATTGACCAATGAAATTGACGGAAGGCTTTATTTATCACTGATTGATATGAAAACAAAATATCAAATGTTTTAAAGTGAACAAACGGACGAGTCATGTGATAAATAAGCTTATGGCTTATTGTCGAATCCTGTCCATTTACCATGTTTTTTAATCCTATGCGCCTTGCTATAATGCATACCATTGTGCCAAACAATTTTTGCAATTATTATATAATAATCAATTATTTGTTAGTATTGTATCATATTATTTCATGAATAAATATTGTTTAAACATAGTCGCAAGCGATCTTTAACCCAAGTCTATCCTTGTGTTTTATACTTGTAATGAAGACAAAGGTGTGGACAGTTTAGATAATAATACACGGGTTTTTAACTGTTTATTGTTTGTTTATTAATATTTAGGTCATTTTGAGCATAGGAAGCTATAACACACAGAATAGCTGTGTTGGATATTCCAGAAGAACAAGCTCCCTCAATGCAGACAAAGTTAGAGGAACGGCGTCTCCACGTGCACCCCTCCCCAGGAAAGCAGCGTTGGTGTAGTACAAGAGATTTAACCACGGCGAAGCTAAATGACAGCACAACCAGTAATACCGGTGTAAACACGAGTGTCAGCAGAAGGCCAATTGATTAGTTGCATGCACTTGACAATGTTCAATTTTTAAGTTATCAAATCCAAAAACATCAGTGTTTAAAATGGACTGGTGTTTTTACAAACTTAGAACATACAAAGTATTATAACAATATATTGGTCTGCGTCGTATTCTGTCAACCAGTAAGTCCAAACAGGACGCCGTTGGCGCCCTTTTCGATATGGCCGATCTTCTCCCGTCAACAACCCAGACTGATTGATTGTTGTATTAATTTATTCACTGTGTTTATTTAAAAATTGAATAAGATACCCGCAATGCAAATACAAGGAATGATTTTCAAGAGAGTAACATTTCATCGAAAAGATGCATATGGCAACATCATCACTGTCACAAGCCTCATTTTAGAGTTATGATTTGAATTGGGAAAGGAAAGACCTATGTTTTTCAACCCAGTCGTAAGGGAGCTAACTCCAACGGTATTCAGAAACTGTTTGTGTTTCTCTTCTTAAACTCCTTTTCTGTCATCAAGTCTCCTGTATTACAGAGGACCAGATGATAGAAAAAGAGTTCAAGGCCGTTGCGATTAGCTAACTGTTTTGATTCTGTTCTAGGATATTCCGCGTTTTTGATTGATTTGATCAAACAGACGAGCCACCCCTATATACAATGCTTGAGTAGACACCGACAACATTTACGGTTGAAAGAAGGTGCAATATATATAACTTAAATATCCTTGAGATTCGATTCAAGATTCGATTTGATTCGACATTCTCTGGCTGTTTCGATTCGTAATTCGCTTCGCCCCGAAACTCACTTTCATTTCACCAATATATTTATGCAATGAAAATATTTTCGCACTCACTTTCATTTGCATCTGTATATTTATTTACCAAAATCGAGTATTGGGCGACGGACCTAATATAGCCATCCTCCGATAAATCGACCATAATACCATGTTTCTAGTTATTTGCTATTGTGATTACAACTTGGTACTCTTCCAGGAAGCAAGTCAGTAAAGCTGACTAATCATTGCTAGTATGACACTGAGTTTAATTATGATGGACAGCCGTGTATGCCCCCACCCTACTAAAGTAGTATCTTCTTTGTATGGCGTCTAACGAGATGTCTTTCATGTCGTCTTTTTCTCCTGTCTTTTATCTTTTAGCGTTCCATCTTTATAGACTAAACGAAAAGGGACTGTTCAACTGCGTCCAACATATCGACCAATTTCTCAGTGAAATGTATCTACAGTTAAAATTAGAAGTCATGTCACGAACCGTGCGCTTATCTAGGCTTAATTGTGTGTAGGAATAGCACGCAATTGCCAAATCGAATGGCACCCAAAGCACGGCAGGTTCTCCTGGTTACTCAGAGCAAACACAGGCAATGTTTCTGTCAATGGACCTCCAGTTTACCCGGAGGTCCATTCGCAGAAACATTGCTTGTGCACAAGCCATTTGTACAGAATTGGATAGGCCTACTATGGTCATAACGCGTAGATTAACGCGTAGATCGATGCGCTATTTGTGCGCATTTCATAGTTTTAACTGTAAATAGTTTATGTTAGTAATATGGCATCATTTAACTGGTCGGTTGTACTTTACGTATTGTAATCACTTGCTTATTTTGTTGGAGATTAAATATGCACGAGACCAGGGAATATTCTGACAGTCCAACGTAACGACTTGCATGCTTCATTACGTGTGTACAGTTGGGGCGTGAACATTTACTGAATACCAGACTAATAAACAGTAGATTGATCATTCAATATTGATAAAATTGATTGCGATACTAATTCACATAGTATCACAATTTCAGTTGAAAACCGCATATTAATCGATGGAGGACACATCTGTTATAAGCTCGGGTTAAAAAAACAATAACATTTTAATAACATAAACAATATTATTGTGCCGTGTTTTCAAGCAAACTACACAAAAATGAAATGTTTTCTGCTTTTTATTTTTTATTAATGACGTTTTGTTTGTTGGTGTCGACCTTCTTATAGAGTTGTCATTCTATTCAATACATCATGTAACCAAAATGGTTAGACGGTAGATTTGTGTTGCTTGTAATATTTGTTGGTGAATTCTTGCTTGATCACCACCTTTCAAGGCAAATGCTGATCGCCGCATAAGTAAACACTTTTTATGGTGGTTGCTGGTGGTTTTTATGAAGCACCCCCGTCACCAAAATCAACTCACGCCTCCTTTAACCCTATACGTACCGCCAGCAGAAGAGGACAATGGCCAACATGTTTCTTGAATAACTAAAATGTTCCATTTTGTTCTCAAAAACACAAAAAAGAAAAAGACAATTTTAATGGCGACTTGGATGAATAGTGTCGGTCGTTTTTAACAGTAACGTTGTGTAGGTGGCTAAGTATTTTCCACGTGCAATCTTAACAAGAACGTCTGCTCAACAAAGCATAATGGAGATTTCTCGGAGCGTGGCTGTATTGGGTTCAGACAAATGTAATATTTGGACTTTGCGGATTTGCCCAACTTTATCTTTTCATCGTAATGTACATCACCAATAAGACTTACATCTGTAACCGACAGTGACTGATGCCGCTTTGGTCTATTCGTTTTGGGCTCGACATCGTGCAGAGGTCAATGTATTTTTAATTTTTTAATTTTTAACTTTTTTTCAATTCAAGATATGAAGGCATTCAAAATTATTAACTAGAAACATGTCCTGTTATTGTGATGACTGGCTGTTATAGTATTGGCATCCTTGTAGCGGCGTTGTCATAAACATACGCCTTATAAACAAACCGCCACATAAACTCCTCAGTTAAGAAATTAAATACCCATAATGAATTGAATTCAAAAAAATATTGATGGTGCTTGCCTAGAAGGCTCAGGCAATTACATTTTTTTTGTACATTCGGGGGACGGGGTGATGTTGAATATTATTGGTTGCATTAATTGACAAACAGCGACGTGATCACCCTCTAACATTCAGTACAACAAACAATATATTAAAAGAATTCAATGAAAATACGAAACTATTAGTTGTCAACATTCAAGCAACATGTTTATCTCAAAGTCTGGTCAGCTGGCTCAAAAATGTTTATGTTTGATAGGAGGACGGTACGTTCCTACAGCATCCTTTTCATACAGAAATACATCGTTCGTTGATGATCAACAGAATCGATTTATTCCGCTCTGCATATCGTTGTGTTCCACTTCACTACAGCCTCTCAGAGAAGATTACTTGGCCCAAGTATGAAACATTATTCTTCACAATGCATTGTACACTAGGGCTATACATGGACTGCGAAGGGTAGTGCTTACTCGCTGTATCTAGTAAATACATTAGGTAAGTAGGGAAGTACTGGCACAACAGGGAAGCTTAGCAATTCACTTGAACATGAATTATATTTCCTGTATTCATCAATTTAACGAGATTTAATGACACTTACTTTCATTTACATCAATATATTTACTTACTAATATTGAGTATTGGGCGAACGACATAATATAGCCACTCTTCATGAAATCGACCATAATACCATGTCTGTGGGTATGTGTGTGTATGTGAAGAAACGAAGAAGAACAAGAAGCGAGAGAGAGAGAGAGAGAGAAAGAGAGAAAGAGAGAAAGAGAGAGAGAGAGAAAAAGAGAGAGAGAGAGGGGAGAGACGGAGCGAGAGAGAGAGAGAGAGAGAGAGAGAGAGAGAGAGAGAGAGAGAGAGAGAGAGAGAGAGACCGTTAGATTAGCTCCAAGGGAAAAATGTGCTGGTGGAGTAAACATTGGGAAGATGTTTCTTACATAGCAACTTATAGTCCAAGAAGTGTTGTTTACAGGATGGTGTAATCCGCGTTCAAAGGTAAACGTTGGAACCTGGTGGTTCAGTTGTGACATTTTGCCTCAGTTTTAGTGTCAGTTTTGTCAAGAGTATAGTCACTGCTTTTATTTAACTTTTAAGTTTAGATGAACAGGAAAAACTAAGCCAATGAAGGAAACTATGGAAAAAAATCACAATCCAAGTTTCTAAGGCCACACAAAGTAGATTTTCAGTTTCCCAGGATATTATTTGTAAAATTTCATGTGGGCGACTGGTTTTTTATTTTATTTTTTATTTCTGTAATTATTTCTTTGCCATCAAAAGTTGATGTTCTTGTTTTTTGTTTTGGGCCTCATAATATATGGAATAGCATGAGTGGTGGTGTATTTCGTCCCTTGAGAGCAAGAAGGCTTTACAATGCTAAAGCATTGCAAAGCCTTCTTGCACTAAAGGGACAAATTTATCATTTTTTGTTTACTTTGGTAAAATATCAGACATGCACCATTTAATTTTTATTTTTTTAAAGTTTACATTGGTTATAAAAAGATAGCATGCGGCAGCCAAAAGGACCATGTGTGAGGGCCTGAGAAACAGATTTTGAATTTTTTTAGGACTAAACATAATAATATAAATACAGGTAATACTCTTAACATTCCCTACAGTACTCAAGTTATTTTGAAATTCATATTGTTGGATTTCCGACTGAAACGTCTGTACAAAATTGTGGGAAATGATAAATCAGTGCCGTGTTTTGGCTCTGATGGTAATGATATGGAAACGAAACGATCGTTACAGTGAAATATCCTGGCCTGTAATAACTGAATAATGTAAAAGGGAAGTTTCAGCCAGTGGACTTCTTGGTTGAACCTGAAGGTTCTCATTCCACGAGTAAAACAGAACTTGTTTACGACACTAAACAGGCACTGCTCCACCTCACAGGATTCCGACATAGGGTTCACATGTTCCTGCTTTGTTAGGCACTCACCCATAATTTGTAACACGGCAAATACATAAGGCTAAATGATTTCACTTCACAGATTTTGATGCTTTTTGCTGTTTGGCCCCTGAGGGTATATACCATGTCATTTCAGAGCCATCAACTGGTAGAGTTTATATTCGTTACTTGGGGGAATATAATCAATATTTTCAACGTACGGCCATGGAACTGCACGTTGAAACGTTTGATTGGTCTGTCACACAAATTGACTGAGCAACTATCTACATCATGCCTTCAGGTCGTATCACGATCCTGGAACGGAAAAAGCGGCCTTTCGGTTTAACCCTTTACCCAACGCAGACGATATCAAAATTTATTATTTTAAATATATTTTTTTTATTTTTTTCAAAACATTTCAACAAAACGAGCTCGTTCCAACGAGAAATTTTTTGAAAAATAATATTTTTTCAACTGCTGAATTTGCATATCACGCGGGCGGATGCGGGCGATTCGTTGGGTAAAGGGTTATTAAAGTGTTAATAGTCAAATATACTATTAAAAGAATGTAGGAGATATTTGATAAAAAGTGAGATATTTAAAGAAATATATTTATATTTTAATCAAAAAGACAGTTGAGGCATTGCACTGTGACATCTGGTGAATGGTTTCAGCGATACGGTGCCTGTCAAGCACACATTCCACGCACAGAGCTGTAGAAGACATGGGCGTCCAGTGAGAGAATTTACCACATCCAGTCCAAGACCTCAATACCTTGTAAATCCTCCTCGGTTCGCGAGACAAGCGCGGATCCGAAGTGGCATTCTCCTCACCAAACGTCAAATATCAGCTTGACTGATGTAATTCCATTCTTCCTGCAGTGCAGCGGCGAGTTCCTGGACATTGGTAGGGGGCTGTTGGCGTTGTCGTAGGTGCCTGCCAAGCATATCCCAGACGTACACGATTGGTGAAAGGTCTGGACTTAGTGTTGGCCAAGGCGGTGTAGTGATGTTCTGCTCCTGGAGGAACTCTGCAGCGACACGGGCCCTGTGTACTCTTGCATTTTCATCTTGGAAAATGAATCGACGTCCATGACGTCATGCAAATGGCACCACATGAGTTGCTAACATGTTGTCACGGTAGTACTGCCCTGTGACACACCCATGGATGACATGTGAAGCCGTTCTGCTTGTCATAGTTATGCCTCCCCACACCATAACCGATCCACAACCAAAACGATCGTGCTGCCTAACGGTTACGCCATGGTCTCGTTCGTTCCGCCGCCGCCAAACTCTGTTTCGCCTGTCGTGGAAGTCGAGAGGGAACCTCGATTCATCGGAAAACATGACGTTGCTCCACCGATTGACGTCCCAGCGCTGTTGTGCTTTACACCAATTACGCCTTGCTGCGATGTGACGTTCAGTCAAACGTGGAATTATTCGAGGTCGTCGCGCGTAAAAATTCCAGCTGTGTAAGCAATTTCAGATAGTCTGACCACTTACTCGCACATCTGTCGCTCGGTGCATTTTTGAGGCACTTTGATGGCAGTTACGTAATGCTGTGGTTCGGATGAAACGATCCTGGTTAGCAGTTGTCGCTCTTGGACGACCTGACCGACGTCTGTCATCAGCATTGCCCGTCTAATCACTGATTGAGTAACGTTGAGAATTTGAGCCACTGCAATCTGTCTGTTGCCAGCTTCCAACATGTCAACGGCACGTAAACATTCGTCACGTGACAGTCTTCGCATACCTCAAATGTTACGTTTCGACCAGAAACTATCAATGAACGAGTTTATACCAAGAAAAGAACGATGAGACCTCCGAAAAAGCCTGTCCAGTACAAATAAAAAGTTTAAAACTTACCCCACAGATATTAACACGCCACTCGTGCGAAAAACCCGCACGAAGTTTTCGTGGGCCGGTGACACTCATGATCCACACTAAACTTAGCTACATATTGATGTGTCCATTCACGCGTATTCAATACCATTTTCCGAAAAATATCAACATCAGTTTGGATATCTCCTACTTTTTTTAATAGTATACCTACAATTTTTTTCGTACTCATATTAGCTGTTTTTAGTTTGTTGTATACTTGGATTGGTGTATTTGATGTATATTTTGTCGTGGTGATGGTGGAGATGGTGAGTGAGTGATTATCAGATAGGATGCCAGATAAATCACCATCCCTAACAGTAGGGTAAACAAAAATAATTTGAGGTGCCTTTTTCTCTCCTGGGGCTCATCTCATCATGATATGGGGTTAGTATATTTGCGTTCCCGGATTTAGGGATTCTCGGGATTGTCCAGATTTCTAATTTCTACAGGTTTGTGTTTTTTGGAGAAAGATCAGATAAAAAATTATTTGAGCCGTTTTTGATGATTATTTTGTGTCATAACACAAGTTACATGTACGTACGCTGTAAAACTTACTCTTACACATATGACAGAATTAAAGGCAGCCAACCAGTTACCTATCATAATTGCTGTAGTAACACTGTAACTGCATAATGTTCATTCAACCATTTCCAAATAGGCACCTGGTCATGTGTAATGGAGCAAACGCATTTCAGAATGAAAAACATTCAACCCTTTAGGGTCGTTCATTCCTACCTTTGCAGTATGTCATTTTCTGACAATATGTGATCTGTCAAGGTTTGTCGATACTCGAGGTGGAATAATTAGCGGCTACAGGCTGAATACATCGAAAGTATATCCAGGAACTTCGCGATGGTGGGGTCGGGGTGTCTCACCCTTACCCAGCTCCAGCCAAAATTTTCCATAGTTAACATTTTAAGACTCTGACCAACAATGGTAGGGAATTCATGGCCCTTGATAATAGATTCCCAGGTATTTTATTTATAGTTGGTTACCTCTCAGGTCTTGTCAGTTTAATCCTGATAGTATGCGAGTATTAAAATACCAACCGCGTATGACAATACGTTTCAATAATACGAATAATACAAAATAATAGTTTCGGGACAAGTTGGTTAGCAGTTTACCATAATGTTGGTTTGTGAGTGATTCTCAGGTTGATTGATGTACGTCAAGAGCGGCTCCAGAAATTGTGATTAGAGAGTCAGAAAGAGGGAATCGAATTTAGGAGTCAGAAAGAGGGAATCGTACATGTATATAGACTGGCCGATTATATGAAAACAGCATTTAGTCAAAACCAAATCAGAATAGCGCTTTTCGTGGATGTTGAAAAAGCGTTCGGCTCGGTATGGCACAATGGCATGAGATATAAACTAGCGAAAATGGGATTACCCACTAAAATTCTGAGGATCAGATCATCATTTCTAACTGACCAAAAAATCAAGGTGAAGGTTAACCGCGAGGTGTCAGAGGAAGTAATTCTCGATGCGGGAACACCACAAGGGTCGGTTCTAAGCCCGCTTCTCTTCACAATATATGTGATTGACATAGAAAAAGTAGGGAAAAACTGTGTCGAACTATCGCAGTTCTCAGACGACAAAGACATGTGGACAGCCAGCAAGTCCCAAAACATAATTAAAAATTGTCTACAGGATACCATTCGCGATCTTGAGAGTTGGTGCGCCCTATGGAGCATCAAACTCAATGCCGCCAAAACTCAAAATTTACGTTCTTCAAGAAGCAAGGGAAAAAAGCAGTCCTCAGTATCGATCTCCAGTTATACGATCACAAATTGGAAGCAAACAAAGAGGCCATTTTTGGGGGATTTACACTTGATAACAACCTCAGTCTAAACAGTTACGTAAACTCCATTACGGTTAGAGCTTCTAAACGTATCAATTTTCTGAAGATGATCAGAGGTAAAAAATGGGGACCAAACAAAGATGTGCTTCTCAAGCTCTACAAATCATTTGTACGTCCGGTACTACAATACGGTGCCATAATAACAAGTGACCTGAGCAAAACCAACATTCAGAAGCTACAAAGGGTTCAAAATTATGCCCAGCGTGTGGCATTATCCAAGCCCAAATGGACACCGATAAAGGAACTTCACGAGCTATCAAAAATGGAAACTATGGATACGCGATTAAAAGGCCTACGAAACAAAACCCTCAACATACTCCAAGATAGTGAATTAATGGCTGAGCTGATCGAACACCGATCCCTTAACAGAAAAACAAAATAAGTTTTCAGAAAATAAAAATTATACAATATAATTAAAGTGCGTGGAGTCTGTGAGGATTGCCTCGCTACTCGTTGAGAACTTTAAGATTGAGACTGTGAGGATTGCCTCGCAAATCTACTGAATCGCGATTGAAACTAGTTTAATAAGACCTAAAAAACAAAACCCTCCACAAACTCCAAGATAGTGAATCAATGGTACAGCTGAACGATCATCGAACACTAAACACAAAAAACAAAATAAGCCACAGTAAATTAAAATTACTCAATAAAATTAAACTGCGTGGAGTCAGTGAGGATTGCCTCGCTACTCTGCGTGTGGGGAGTGGGCTCCGAAGAAACCCACCCTCACCTCATCCATGGCAACAACCACACAACAGTCACAATATACAATAGCGGATACCTATCTTTCCATCTACCTATAATTTTTCTAATTGAACATTCTCAAATTGTCTTGCAACACCCTTATCAAGAAGATGCATGGAAATAGTAGATGAAGCGTAGGAGGAATTGGTACAACCTACCTTTCTGTTAACATACGCAGGAAACCACCAAACACCAGGCAAGGATTGAAACAAGCTTGCCTGGCTGGGACGAGTGTACTTTTTATATAAATAAACATTTGAATAAAGTTTTAACAGCCCTTTTAAGGGCTTTCGAGTGTGTGTCTGTGAGAGGGCGTGTGTGTGTTTTTTCCCTCCAATCATCCCGTCATCTGTTCCCGCTGAAGGCAGATCAGATGGCCAAGGCTCAGCATCCACTCTCCCTTATAGGCTGATGGATGACTCCCAGCTTCAAAACACATATTGGTGGATTTTTTTTCCTTTTCGTAACCGTTAAGGATAAAATGCTTGGGCTGCTCTCAAACCAGCGACTGTTTGGATTTCTTTTTCACTTTTCTAAAATAACCACCAAATGACGGTTTCAGTATTACCATAAATATGCCCACTTCTCTAAGCAAACGCGGAGCAGAACTCTTGTAGTTATTCCTAGCCATCTTCCAGTTCGAGATTCTCGGGGATCTCAACCCACTACCCTACTGCCAGTCGCACACTCAAACTTAATAAGATTATTGGCTCTCGTTTCCGACTCTCGTGGAACCTTTCATTCATCGTGATTAGAGACCGTTTGAGATTCCAATCTAATTCGCCCGTGGACGAGAACGTCTATCGGAAGCTAGTGGGTATTGTGTTCACTTTACAGAATCATAGGAGGGTACAGGGTGTAACTGTGAGGGTGGGTTATATTTTTTCAGTCAGCATATTTTCACGAGGATTGTATTCTTAAGAGGCCGATGCGTTCTTGCTGGTAATCGTGTACCTTCTTATAGAACTGGATTTGCTTCTTGCACTCATTTCACACACGCAGTCTCGTGAAAATGGAGATCTGTGGCTGATTGGGGATGTTAGGATCCCACCATGACAGATATTGAGTACTGTACAGTACGGATGCAGTGGACAAAACACTAATTATAGGAATAATCATCAACAATGTAATTAATGAAGTACCGGGTATAACCCGGTGATTCATTAATTAAAATTTTGCTGCTGATAATTTTTATTACCTGGTAAACGCACACGTGGACATCACTGCTCACGCGTGGATTATGACCAGTCCACAGCGACTATACTGTACGCGCTAATTAAATAAGTTAGGATTTCCATGCTCCACAACCACTACATATATGTATTTGCTCGCGAACAAATTTCTGAGCTTTTTTTTAAACTATTCACAAATACTCCAGCGACACGATCAACAAAGAAGGCATACCTTGGTGATGTAGTTGGAATATTTCAACAATCGGGACAAGTTGGGTATACACATTTTCCCCCAAATGGTCGTCTTGGCGACCCCCCTGGGAGGGTAGAGTATGGTATCGTACCCAAATGGTTTGATACACCAATATGTTTTGAACGATACATCGTGAGGCGTGATCCCCTTTTATAACGGGTTCTCTGGTGCAGTGACGCTCATTTCCCTGCACAAGAGGTTACTGGCATTAGGAGGTGTCTAAAAATTTCTATGCAATAATAAATGTCACCATTGCACTTTGAAATATTACGTAGTTTATTACGCAGTTGCCTGAAGAAAACATAAGCAAAATACCCTACAGTTCAAACTAGAAGTTCTGTCATGAAATGCGCACAAATAGAATGTCGATCTGCGCGTTACTCTACGCGTGATGGCCACAGTAAGGCTATCAGATTATGTATATATGGCCTGTGCTGAAGCAATGTTTCAGCCAATGGACCCGGAGGTCCATTGGCAGAAACATTGCCTGTGTTTGCTATGAGTAACCAGGAGAACCTGCCGTGCTTTGGATGCCATTCGATATGGCAATTGCGCACAATTCCTACGCGCAATTAAGCCTAGATAAGCGCACAGTTCGTGACAGAACTTCTAGTTTTTTCTGTAGTCCGCTCACAATCCCACAGATGAATACACTTATTCTAAAATTCGATTTTTCTTAGTGTGAGGTGAGTAAGGTGGTGGTAGTGGGGTGTGTTCCACCCACCACTGCTTCAAAAGAATCACATAATCACAAATGTTTGTATTTCTACTTTTGTGTCTAAACAAGATTCGTTTTTAAGTTCTTTTATAAACCCCATTGACAAAGTCACATTTTCACTTCATATCTTTGCGGGCAACATATTTGAGTCAATCGAAGCATTACCAGCTTGTTCAATTCATTGCTATTAGGTAATAAATGCCGATTCAAGGACACGTTGTACGTGTACGTGTACGGTGCACGTACATGGTGCGTTTACCATCGTAGGATTCAGTGTTAAATCGCGAGCACGTTCACATTTTTTTATGGTGTCCCAGAATCGGCTACTATTTTGAGACTCCTAGATCGCACTTTTAACGTTCAAATACCCGTTGGCGAACATGTCGAATGTACAAGTTTTTCAAAAAAGTAAAAAATGTATGAAATTGTACATTTTTCACTTTTTTTTTTTACTTAAAAATTTTTGTCGACATTCCCATCGCGGATTAGACCTTCAATCTATCGCTGGTGAACGCGAATAAAAACGCTTTGCCGATTCTAAGACAGCATCAAAAAATGTGGTTTGCCGATTCTGGGACAGTGTCCCAGAATCGGTAAACGGCTTTTGAGGCTCTAAAGGCGGTCACGTGACCTGCTAATTAACCAATCAGATTACTTGATTCTCATAAACTTAATCATACAAAGTTATCTCCCCTCGTCGTGGGGGTGGGGGTCACGCCCATCAGAAAAATCGAAGTTTCGAGAAGGTGGTCACGTGACCTATCAAATTGAAGGTCGAGGAAATAAAAAAGTGATTGATATATATAGGAGAGAAAAAAATATAAATAAAAAAGTTATTTAAAAAAAATAAAATATATCAAATCGAATTGATAATAAAAAATACGTAAATCATGAGCGCTTCCCAGACTATTAGAGCGAGGTTTCTTTTAAACATGCTGATGAGAGCATACGCAATCTGCGTGAATGAAGAACTACGCCCCATTTTGTTAGAACGATGTGTCGGATGTCGGGATCATCTAAAGTTCGATCACGAGAATCATTCGTGTCTGACGATGGAAAGGGAAGATATGGTCGTCAGGTATTTCGAACCGGCGTTCGAACGCGTTAGATTCGACGATGTGATCACGCTTTGGAAGAGATTAGTCTTCTGTAAGGATCGAGACAAGCCCACAGTTTCGGAAGAACTGAAATTGGCGCGTAGAAGTCTGACTTTAGAAGACGAGGGATGCATCATGAAATTATTGTTCAATGAAGCATACGTCTAAGTTTCTCGTTGATATAAACATAAGGGAGAATAGAAAATAAAAATAAATACACACATAAATTTTTTTTTATCTAATATTAGAAAGAAAAAAAAACACAAAAATGAGAACCAGAAATAAATTGTATCCGACGTTAGACGACGAGGATGAGAAGCCGAACGGCGTTTTGCCGACGGCACCGTCGCTAGAAGAAAAAGAAAGAGGAGAGAGGTATCGCATCGATCAAATCAATAGAATCCAAGTGTATCGAACTCGAGAGAGAGATTCTCGCCGTCCTCTCAAGAAGAAGTATTCGCGTTTCGTGAAATTCGTCAACGCGATCGACACGACACTCATCACGATTGCCATGGGTTTACACGCGGCCGGCATCGGATTGTTGTCGACCGCGGTCGGTATTCCAATCGTGTTGACCGTAGAAGGAGTGGCTCTCGCCGCCGGATTGTTTAGCACGTTCGGAAACTTTTTGAGTAGGGAATTATATCTGAAGGCGAGGAAACACGACAAGATTCGTGTCTTGGCCGACTCCAAGATCGACACGATATCCGAAATGATCTCGATGGCGTTGAAAGACGGTAGGATATCGGATGGCGAATACTTCACGATATTTGCTGAGAAAACGAAATACTAAGCAACGAAAGAAGCTGTGAGAATCAAGACTCGTCAGATCATCAAGGAAGAGATGAAGGATTCTCTCGTGGAAAAGGGGAGGAAAGAGGCCAGGGAGGAATTCAGTAAGATGATAGAACTCAAGAGCAGCGATTGAAAAAAAAAAATATATATAATAAGAACAGAATTTAAAAAAAAAATATATATATATATAATAAGAACAGAATTTAAAAAAAAAATATTAAATTTATATATATAAAATAAAAACGAAATTAATTTAAATAACTCTTAAAAATGTATTGCGTAAAGTGTAAGAGAGTTACCGAGATGAGTAATTCTCAAGAAGTACGAACTAAAAACGATAGACAGATGCTTTGCGGAATTTGCGACGTGTGTGGTTCTGTCAAGACTCGAGTCATCAAAAAAAAGAACGCGAGCAAAGGTAAAGGCATCGTGAATAAAATGATCAATAATCTACCTTTCGAAATGCATCTGCCTGGTCACAGTTTCACGGGACCCGGAACGAAATTGAACAAGAGACTCAACGCCGACCTGACTCCTAAATCTTGGAGCAAACCTGTGAATAGAGTGGACGCGGCCGCGTATGATCACGATCTGTGCTACGCCGGACATCCCGACACCAAGACTCGCAACGACGTCTGCGATAAAAACATGTTGGGGAAATTGAGAGGCATATCGAATCCGACCAGGAGAGAAAAGATAGAACGTTCGCTGGTCGGCAATCTGATCGGTGCGAAACGTCGATTCGGATGGGGCGTTCAAAAAAAAAGCGCATCTGAAAAGAAGAAGAAACGATTATTGACGAGCGAATTGGCCGAGGAGTTACACAAACCCATCGTGCGTAAATTTCGAAAGAGAAGGGTGTTCGTGAAGGGTTTGGATGATATTTGGTCTGCCGACTTGGTCGACATGAGATCGTTTTCGAGGTGGAACGAGGGTGTCAAATATCTATTGACGGTCATCGACGTGTTTTCCAAATACGGTCGGATCAGAGCTTTGAAGAATAAATCGGGACCTTGCGTCGCCGAGGCTCTGAAGAGCGTGTTCGACTCGTCTTCTCGAAAACCGAGTAAACTGTGGGTGGATAAGGGAAAGGAATTCAACAACAAGCACGTTCATCGATTGGTCGACCTCTACTCGATCGAAAACGAAGAGAAAGCCAGCGTGGTGGAACGTTGGAATCGAACGATGAAGGAAAAGATGCATAGATACTTCACGGCGAATTCGACCAAGAAATACATATACGCTCTGAACGGTCTGATTAAAGATTACAACAACACGCGACACAGACCGATCAAGATGACTCCCGTGGAAGCTAGCGATCCTCGAAATGAAAAACGGGTCTACGCGAATCTATATCCTGAAAGATCTAAGATTAGGAAGAAGTCTAGAACGCCGAAATTTGCGGTCGGTGATCGAGTGGGAATCTACGCTTATAAGAAGAGCTTCGAAAAGGGTTATACTCTTCGATGGACCTATGAAATCTTCGTGATAATCAAAATATTTCACACCGATCCGGTGACTTACGAAATCGAAGCTTTGGATGGAGAAGAGATCATCGGAAAGCTT
Organism: Pictodentalium vernedei; assembly: GCA_031216915.1. Classification (NCBI taxonomy): domain Eukaryota; kingdom Metazoa; phylum Mollusca; class Scaphopoda; order Dentaliida; family Dentaliidae; genus Pictodentalium; species Pictodentalium vernedei. Next base: position 72,907,764 of record CM062297.1, read on the forward strand.
TACGAACAACAAATACAGAAGACAAAGTTTTGATAAAGAAATCAATTTTTTTTTATTTACTCTCTTTAACATTTCCTTGTTTACACACACACACACACACACATATATATATATATATATATATATATATATAGGAGAGAAAAATAATAATAAAAATAAGTGAAACTATTTTTAGATAAAAAAAAGCAAGCTAATTAATAAACAAAAAAAACAAAAATCCTTTAAAAATGACAAATATACTAGATATAGCACAAAGCATAGTGAAAGATGAAAGTATTCAAGAATATGAGGTTCACAAATACGAACCGGTAACCAGAACGAGTTTGAACAATGCGGGAGAAATAAGAATCAACGTCGAAACTCAAGATCTATTCATACATTTTAGCGAGAGTTACATAGTGGTGCAGGGACGTCTCACCAAGGAAGATGGGAGCGACTACGCCGACGACGACACTGTTACTCTAGCCAATAATGGCATCATGCATCTATTCAGTAATATAAAATACATGCTATCCGGACAAGAGATAGAATCTGTGTTCCATCCCGGTCAGGCCACCACGATGTTCGGACTCTTGACGTATCCTGATGATTTTTCGAAATCCAGAGGACTTAATCATTTGTGAGTGAAAGACACCGTCGGCCCTGCTGGCACCGGCGCCGCCGCGATATTCGACTACGTCGTCAAGACATCCAGACCTAAAGGAACGTTTTCGTTCAGGATACCTTTGAAAAACATCTTCGGATTTGCGGACGATTACAACAAGATCATGTACGGATTCAAACACAATCTGACGTTGATTCGTAAAAGAAACAACGACGCAGTAGTGAGACTCACTGCGACTGATGCGGGTAAGATAACTCTACACAAGATATCGTGTTTCGTTCCGCACGTGGAGCCTTCGATCGTGGAAAAAGCGCGTCTCTACAAGATCATAGAATCCAAGTAAAAATTACCCGTGGGATTTTGAATGAGACAGTGCGACACGGCTAGCATTCCTCTCTCCACGAATCACTTCGATTGGAGATTGACGGTGAAATCCGCTTCCGAGAGACCGCGTTTCATCGTGGTTGCGTTTCAGACCGATAGAGACGGGTCTCAGGAAAAGAATGCGTCGCTGTTCGATCACTGCCATTTGAGAAACATGCAAGTGTTTCTGAACGCCACGAGATATCCAGCAATCGATTACAATGCGTCGTTCGACAAGAACGATTTCTGCAGACTGTACGGCGATGCCGCTGATTTTAGAAAGAAGTATCATGGTTTAGACGAATTGATGAGCAACCCTAACATATCTCCCGGCGAATACAAGTCGATGTATCCCATGTTCGTATTCGACGTCAGTAAACAGAGTGAACGACTCAAGAGTAGCGTCTTAGACATTCAGATCAAGATGCAAATCGATAGGAACATGCCGAGAAAAACCGAAGCCTTTGCCCTGGTCCTGTCGGACAGAAAATTACAATTCGAATAGGATGGAAATAAGATGTCGATCATTCGATGAGAGACGTGTGTGGAAAAAAAAAATAAAACAAAAATAAAAAAAAGTAATGAGTAATTATTAAAAAAAACAAAAAAAAAAATAAAAGTAATGAGATCTAGAGAGATTGAACATCTTTCTAAATCTCATTACTTTTTTTTGTTTTTAATAATCACACATTATTTTTTTTTAATTAATTATTTCCATGCGTTCACTGTTTGTTCAAAGGATCTAGTTCGATCAGTAGGCTCACCACGGAAGTGGCGGCTTCGGGATTATTGGTTTTCATAACGAAATTAATCCTGTCTCCAGCGTTCACTTTGAGAGGCGTGCCGAACATGCTAATATTCGCGTGTTGATTCTCAGTCTTTTCGATTCTGTATCTCTTATCGCTCTCTACTCCATTCACCATAAGACTGACGACCGCTCTGTTATTCAAATCCGAGGAAGCCAGTCTCATTCGAATGATTTCACCTCCCAACGACATGGGATATCCCACCTGACCATGTTGCGATCCACTACCTCCATTTCCGAAAGACCACTCAGCTTTTCCCTCCTCTAACGTGCCGCTCTCCTCAGCCCACACGGTGATCAATTGTCTAGCATATTTGACTTTCTCCACACCGAAATCAGGGTGCAGGCATCCGTCATGTTCATGGGATCTGGTAGATTCGTGAGCGCGTGTCCACCCATGTCTAGTTTACCTTCCATGATGTCGCCCTTTCTCCAGACCAAGTTGTCATCCACGTACTTCCTGCTGACTGCGCTGGAATCGAATTCGGGATCGTGATTGAGACCAAATAAATTCTCACCGTTCATGTCGATACCACCCTCCATGGTTCTGCCAGATTGTTTGTTCAGGTAGAGATCATCCACTTGCGATTCTAGGTATTCTTGTGATCGTATCACGCCAAAATCTACGTAGCCCTTGTTGACTGCAGTTGAGCCCGCATCCGTGTCGTCGACCGTCGACAGATTCAATATCTTGTTGAATCCCGCATTCAGATCCGATTTAATTTCTCGTCTGTCAGACTTTCTCTGTTCCAGATCTACGTAGTGTCTGGTCCCCACATCCTTGGGATTCGTGGGAGTGGCCACGTTCATTATCTTGTTAGAATTGGCATTCAATTCCGAGTGCATCGTTTTCTGAACATATCTATTTCTCAGGTGTTCGCTGAATCTCGCATGAGTGTCGTCTGCGTATTTCTTGGTCGTGGCATCTGTGGGATCTATAGGATTTGTGACATTCACCAAACGTTTAGATTTCAGATCGAGATTGTCGGTCATGGTTTTATCCACATAATTATCTAGCATGATTCGTTCGAAATCGGCGTTTCCCCTGTCAACGTATTTTTTAGTCACAGCATCTGCGAGATCTATCAGCTCGGGAAGATTGTAGAGCTTCTTATCGTTCATGTTCAAAGGTTCCTCTCGAGGTTCGTATCTCTGAACGTAATGTTCGTCCAAGTTGGCAATGTTGTAACCATCGTAGACTTCGAGGGTCTTCCTCTTCTTTCTTAGGTTTACTTTTTCGTCGTCACTTCTACCAAATTTATTGACTGGCATGTTGTTTTGAGATTTTTTGTTTTTTAAAAAAAATATATTTCAAACGCAGTTTATTAAAAATGAATTATTTTATTTTTATTTTTCGTTTTTATTCGATTGAAATTTTTTTAATAATTTTTTTTACCTTTATATGTTATAAAAAAAAAAAAATCTCTCTCTAATGTAAATCATTGAGAATGTCTTGAAACTGATCTCCTTCAGACCATCTTTTGAGAACGTAAAGACACAGGTGACCGCAAAACACTTGATCTGGTGATTGCACTCGTTCTGTGTTGTAACGAACCATTGATTTGTGGAAATAGTTCTTTATTTCTTTCAGCGGTGAGATTCCGTAGCTGTCGAAATAATCATTTTTCTTCCCGTTCTTGAACCACGCCACCCAGTGAGTGCCTTCACCCGATAAATCATCTAAAATTCTGCATTCCGATTGTCGAGGTCTTCTCTTCGGCAAGGCATCTCTAGAAAACACGCCTAGAAAATCTTTGATTTTCAAATCCTTCACTGCATTCGACAGATCGATGTTGGATAGGGGTTCATTAGGTAAGACGACACCTACGGATATCTCTATTTTCTTATTCATAAATGCGTATATTTTTTTTGTTTATTTATTTATTTTATTATAATTCACTAAAATGAAGTTATTTTTTTTTTTTTTTTATTTTTCTTTTTAAACTAACACTCTCGATGTCTCTATCGATTTCCATAATCTTGAATTTGTCTAATTCCTCTTGATTTTCTGGAATCCTATCATCCTTAATCACATCTGGAATCCTATCATCCACAATCATATCTGAAATCCTATCATCTAAGATTAGATCCAAAGTCCAATGTCCGGGTGCCAAAGTGCTTATTTTATCATCTAACACGAATCTCTTATCGTCGGCGGCCGTCAGCGAAATCTTGTTGACTATTTCGGTATACAAGTCGTGATTTTTGCTTCGAAGAGTGTTAGGTTGGCAGGAACTCATTTTCATGGTGAAACATTCGAAATTGGCGTACACGACGAATGGTACTTTTAACCTTCTATTGCGATTTTCAAACTTCATGATGGTGTTGGGTTTGGGCATTTCGATGTTGACACCTTGATTTTCATTGCAATATTCCTGCTGTTTCGCTAACGATTTTTCGCTGTGAAATGCGTTCATGCAGTTGCAACATAAACATATCTTATGTTCATGTTTATTATTTTGTATCGACAGTAATCAGCTCGGATGTTTAACCCTACAATATTGACGATTGTCACCATTCAAAATCAATAATAAAATAATCGTCTTTTCTCCTTCGAGATACGAAGTCTGTCTGAGAGGATAGATCATTCGTTTTTCATCGTCGTATTCCAAGACGTTCACCGCTATGGTGGGATTTTGAGCCTCAAAATGTTCGATGTGTTTTAACTGCGTTGGAAAAGTCACTTTGGTTCAATCAAGATTTTTAGAAGTCTCCTCGTAATGTAAAACTCTCTCAGGATGGATTTTGACAGGGCATAAAGCAGAAGTGACTGCCCATTTAAAACACTGATCATCTTTATTTCTCACGTTGACCACGGAGTGTTTTTTTAGCTAAGAAATATGGTAATTCCACGTAGGAAGATCCTTTCAACGAATCGTTTTTAGTTATATGAATTTCGAGTTTCAAAACCTCATCGAACGTCCAATTACTACCTTCATGTTGATAATTCGCGAGAGACGTCAACATCTTGACTTTCATCTTTTTGAAAACGTCCGATAAATCTGAACCTCGAAATACGGGTTCGACGTTAGATCTGAAATATGCATTTTTCACGATGCTCTCGCTTGACTTCACGACGATTTTATTCATCACACAATGAAATATCATCTTAATGTTTAGTTCCACGTTCATGTGTTCATGAAACAAATCCAATACTTTTTTCTTCACCCATTCCATGAACAATTTCAGATTGATTTTCTTGAACGAGGGAACCACATCGAAAGTTTTAAAAACGCCTTTGGTCACACTCTCCTGTTCGACAGGCTTTGATTAGAATAGTTCCATGATGAGTCGTGCTACATATTCTTCTTCTTTCCCTTTGTCGATTGCTCGTCGAATTTTGCTCGATATATCTCATTTGTCTAGAATCTGAAGTGCATCACTCGTTTTCGTTTTAGTTTTTCTTTTCTTTTCTTTTGAAACTTGAAATTCTTCAATGGCTTTTCGTTTAGTCGTCTTCTTATATTTCACAATTGAAACGTTTTGGGTTTTTTTCGACGTCGGCATTTCGATTCCTTTTACTATCTTTTTCTTCTTCTCATTTTTCACAACTGATGCATTTTTTGACATTGTTGCTATCGACATTTCGTTTGCCTTTCTAGCGTTTCGCAAATATTCCTGTATGACTTCAATTTTTTTTGATTTAGTTCTATGATGTCTGAAATGTGGAATTTTTAATAGTTTACAAATCTCGTTTAAGTGAGGTACAGTTTTCTCATTTAAATTTTCCATTTTTTTATTTGTTTGCACCATTTGTAAGAATATTTTTTTTTTTGAATTTTGTATTTAAATAATTTGTTAAAAAAGTTTTGTTTTTTACTCATTGTATATAAAAAAGATTTTTTTGAATTTTAATTTTTTCTTTAATGTTTTTTATTCAAAACAATTTACTATCGCTTTTATTTCTTGTTCGCAAAACGAACACGTTTTTTCGTCTCTAGAATAACATTCCTTACAATAACACAAATGTGCACATGGTAGAAACAAAACATTTGCAGAGTTGTTTTTGCAAAGTAGACACGTGTTCACATCACTCGACTCCTTCTCAATAGATTATAACCCATTTGCTTCTTTCTTGAATCGAATCAAATCTTCTAAAGTCGAAAATTGAGATAATGTCTTGTTTGCGTAATTCAATGTTTTATACAATTGTTCCTTCGAGTATCCGGATTGTAAAATACCCCTTAGTAAACTCTCGTTTTTATTTCTTTCCCATTCTTCATTTTCAATTTTCATCAATCCTAATGTATGGATCTTCTTCGAATAATCGCAATGACCTTCGGTATCTTTTATGTGTTCTGCCAACGGTTTGTCATTAGGTTCCCAATTCATTAAATGTGTGTTACAACAAAAACATTTAACTCTGTTACTTTTACCCACATAAATGAAACCCACAGCAGCTAAATCTTCGGGTTTTTGAGCAAGATGCGAAGGCCAATTTTTAAACGGTTGAAGTCTTGCACGTTCTAAACTATAATTCGGATATTCGGATTTAATCATTGTTTTTTTTACCTCAAAATTGGGTTTCTAACAATATTTTTTTTGAATTTTGTATTTAAATGATAATTTGTTAAAAAGTTTTAAAATTGTTTATATATATGTTTTAATTCCTTCAACAAAAAATTAATCAATTTTTTTTTTATGTTCTTAATGTGAAAAAAAATTGAATTAATACGAGAAAAAAGGATGTTAAATTTAACTTTTTATTTATATATAAAGAGAAAAAAACTTTTACAAAAAAAAAAAAATTTCACATTAAAGAAAATTAAAATTAAAAAAACTTTTTTTTTTATATATATATAACGATTAAAAAAAAAAAAAAAACTTTTTAAACAAATTATTAAAATACAAAATTTAAAATATACATTATTTGCAAGAATTCATAAAATAAAAAAACAAATAATCGATCATGACAACAACACCTAAAAGATGCAAATTGAAACTGAAATGAGTCAAAACATATAAGAAATTCGGTTCTAAAATCTATAGATTACAAGGACACGATCCCATCGAATTGAACGAGGTCGAGACGAAGGGCTTAGAGCACAAATACAACAAATATAGCATGCCTTTGAAATTGGATGAAGCCACGCTCGATTTGTTTTACGAGTACGAAAACGATCTGCAGAATATTGTCATCGCCAAAGATAGAGAATTCGACAAGGACGATTTGTCGTTGCCCTATGGAAGTTACATATTAACAAACATCTCACTTGAACTCGTGAACAAATCGAGTGGTGAGAGCGCGTTGACCGAAGTAAAAAAACTCAAAAAAGTAAAGATAAACATTCTTCACATTTGCGAAAAAGGAGAAAACATGAGTGTCAACATGCTAATAACGGACTTGGAAATATAAACAACAGAGAGATTGATTTTTAGTGAAGAAGAAGGAAAAAAAAAGTAATGAGATCATCTTTAGATCTCATTACTTTTTTTTGTTTTCCTTCTTCACTATTACCCATATATTATATTAGCGTTTCCTTTTTTCTTAAATTTCAGTGTCGGTTCTTCTTTTCTTTTTTTTTGTGATATGTTACGTTTTTATAACATCACATTTGTTTATCCGAATCATAATTATGAACGAATGTTGTGCATCTCTCCATAACACTCGCATCATTACCATTCTCTTCAGAAGATAGTGGTAACGGTGGAAAACGTCTCATTCTTTTAAATTTCTACCGCATATCCCAATCTTTATTTAAATCTTTTGTCAGTTCTTTCCTAAGATATCCATCATTAGCATCTAATCGTTTTTCCACATCTTTTTCGCACTCTATCTCGCGATATTCATCATTATTGTCTAATTGTTTTTTCCACCTTTTTATCCATTTTATATTATTTTTTTATACTTTCTATGATTTATATTTATATAATTTTTTTACATTATAAAAACATATTCAAAATCGGTATATTCTTAAATGGCGAATTCTCACCAAACAACAAACCCTTGCTGAGTCGCTCAATGTTCAGTCCACTCTTCAGATAGAGACCATTTCCACTCAAAGAGTTGTCACCTCTAACGGGTTCTAGATACAATCCTTTACCGCTGTCGTCTACGTGGACGCGACACACGGCTCCTCCCTTCTTCAAAAACAGTCTGCTGCCACCCATTAATTTCTCAACTGCCGAACTCGCGAGTCCCGTGAGAGCTCCCACGCCAAGAGTGTTTCCGAGAATGGGTAGTGCCTTTGCGGCGAAGGGTAATGCTTTTGCGGCGATTCCTGCCAATAGCGGTAGGAAACCACCTATCATTCTCAAATTGTATCTCAGTTGAGCGGGACTCAATCTCACCGTCAACGCTCTTCCATCACGAATCACTTTCTCCATCCTTTTGATTTGACTTCTGGTCCAAGCGATCGAATCCTGACCGCCACTCATCAGGTCTTCGTGAGTGGATTTGAATCTCACCGCCTCGCCTCGAGTTGTTAACACTCTCTTATGTTTCTTCTTCTGTCCTACGAACATGTTCACGTTTTTAACCACGTATTGTGTCATAATTCTTTTTTTTTTAAATATATTTTCTTCAATTGTTTTTTTTGTTTTAATGATAATTATATATATTAAATAATTTTTGTAAAATTAATATTGCATTTATTTTATTTTTGTTATTTATATATATACACAATATTTTTTTTTTTTGCTTTTATATTTCTCTTATGTGAAATAGTATCGTCACCCTCTCTCAGCGAAGATCTAACAGTTCACCATTTTGATCCGTCAACGTGGTTTTGAGACTATACAACGTGTCTAAAATCACTGGTAGAAAAACTAAATTTCGAGGTCGCTCCACGATCTTAGAACCCGGCGACACGTTTGGAAAGAAGGCGTTACCATTCACGTACCTTCCAGCAAACACATCCACGTTCACCAGAATGCTATTGACTGCGAGAATGTCAACCGTATTTTCAGATGCCGCGTGGTCTCGATACATCTTTCGATCGAATCCCAACATATTGCCTATAGAATCATCCGTATTGAAATCCACTCGAAAATTATCTTCCAAATCCAACATCGTCTGTAAGGTATTAGGATTGGGAGCGAGTCTGATCTTGTTGCTTCCCTTTCCATCCGTCTTCACTCGCGTCTGAATGTAATTGTTCAAATCGTCTATGTCGTAACTTCCTTTGGGAATTCGAATCTCTAACCAATCCACTCCGTCGGAATTCTTGAATGAGTTATTCTTTTCAGTGACGTTGGGAAAGGAATAATAAGTCTCCAGATTCACCAACGTCATCTCGTATCTTTTCTCTCTATTCAATTCGATGGAAGGTTCGAATTTCATCGCGAATCGAGTTAAATCGCCACTCACCACGATTTGAATGGATTGTTTTGCAGCCGTATTCTCAGCTATCCGTTCTAACAATTCTCCTTGTTCGAACATTATATTTTAATTTTATTTTTATTTTTTCAAAACTAATTATTTGAAGATTTATTATTTTCTATTTTTTTTTTATTTTCACGCTCTATCTTATTATCATCAGAAACATAAAACTTGTCGAATCCGCACCAATATTTTCCGCGATTAAATTCGCTCATCAAATCGATCACGACGAAATTGTAAAATCCTCCATCCCAAACCCTCTCGCAGAATCTCCTGAATTCCGGTACGCTCATGTCGTTTGCGACGTGATCGCCATAGATGTGATTGAGATTCTTGAGATCTTGGCGAAAGAGACATAGAAAATTAGCGTTCTCCCTTATCGTCTGTCTGGGCAATCGAAAATAATTCTGCGACAGGTGGAAACAGTCCACGTTGCTGTGTCGACCCCTACGTAATACGATTCGCATCGGTTCTGTCTCTCAAAAGCAGATCGTCGAAAATCATGAGATTCTTATCTTCCGATTTCAATTCTCTAGGATCCGCAACGTCGCTAGCGTTCTCATAAAATCGACACTCGACGTTCGAAGATGCATTTCTCTTCATCAATTCCATCGCCGCACCGTCCAAAATGGTCGAAAGAGGAGCTTCACTTTTGTCGAATTCCTCCCTACTGTCAACGATTCTGTCTATGACGTCCTTGGGCAATCTACGATCCATGCACTCTCGAAGAAATCTGTATTCGGGTTGAAACAAGCTCTTGCCAAACACAAACAATCTGTCGTAATCCAACCAGTCGGGTCGGGACAACAGATTCATCAACAGATTGGTCTTTCCACAATTCGATTTTCCCACTATCAAGCCTCTTATGCTTTTGGGAAAGAACTCGTTATTCGACCTCTTGGTCGCGGCGTCGTACCAAGACATATCTTTAATGTTCATCTTTGTTTTATTTTTGTTTTGTTATTTTAGATTTTTTTTTCATACACAATTTTTATGTTTTTGTAAACTCAGTTTTTAAAATTATTATTTATTTATATTATACCGTCGTGAGTTCTCTTCAATCCAGATCCACTCGTCATTTTGGCTAAATCTTGTATGGGTACCACAGCATCCTTAAAATCTTTCCAACTTTTCGGCGTTCACTCTAACGCAGTTCGCTTTGCCGGTGGACTGATCAACTGGTCGATCAACGCGTCGGCTGCCCTCTTGCCAGCCACAGAAGCTATCCTACCACTGGCTTCAGAAGCGGCTTTCTTACCAACATCCAAAGCCGTCTTCTTACCGACCTCAAACGCGGTCGATGCGAGTTTTCTACCCGCATCACTCGTGAACGCTCGCATTATAGAATCGACGATGCCAGAACCGCCTTGAACGGAAGTTCTGACGTATCCCCTGTTCTTTATCACCAACATATTTTTTTTATTTTATAATATATATTTTGTTTTTCACTGGTAAATCGTTTGTTGTTTAAATACTTTTATTATTCTAGTGTAAAATTTACTGTTTTTTTTATTTTATATATTTTTGTTTGTTTGTTTGTTTCTCTCTATTTATTATATACATCAATCCTTCAATTCGTTCATCAGCCTTTTATAATGGTTTTTATTCAAAACCTTCTGTCTTAACAATTCGTCAGATATGCTAACTATTTGATTATCTAATCCTGTGTTACCAGCACGTCTGCTTGCCATCAACAAACTCAATCTCTGAGACAGAGCATCAGAATCGCTCGGAAGAAAAGTGGTTTTCACCCCTTTACCAGTCACCGATTCGACGAACTTCTTATTCATATCCCATATGGGTTTCACCACTTTCGTCCACTTGTAGCCTCTGTTGGCTTTGGGTCTTGTCTCTCTGGCATCGTTATTTCTCAGCACGGCGTGGGTCTGAACCAGAATGTCGACATAATTGTCGAAATCCTGTTCCGTGTAATCTCCAGGCTTGTCGAAAAGGAGCAATTTGCACAGTCCATCAGTTATTTTATACTTATTCGAACCGACAATTAAATCTTCATCACCCCTTTCCACTTCTGTATCGCTCACAAAAGTTCTACCGTCCGAATCCTTATAAATTCCATACAACAGATCTCTCTTACCACCATCCTCAGACGACGCGACGCTATGAGTGGTGATAGTTGAAGCTGTATCGTCGCTCTCGCTCACGTCGGTTTGAATCCCTGTGGGAACGTAATCCGGTGTAGATTGAAAGGAAAACTGTTTCGTAAAACTACCGGGCAACGAACCCATTCTCAAAGTACCCTCTTTTATGGGTCTCAATTCGTCAACGATCTCCTTCTTGCTTCGCTCTTGAACCTCCGTCACAGGTTTAAATATTTTTGCGGTTTCGCGTCTCAATTCCATCTCTCCGAGACGTCTGCTTCTGTCAGCCGACTGAATGCTCTTCTTGGCACGTTCATATTCGTTTAAAATATGATCTCGACGTTTAGCATCCATCTGTAAAAACATTTTTCGTTTTTAAATTATTAATATTCCTTTGAGTATGCTAATGTGATTTATTTATTATTTTCAAAATTAAATGTATAATTATTTTTATGTTTTATGTTTTAAGTAAATAAAAATCTTCTGTCTTTAATATAATAACTAAAACCAGTTGAGGAAAAACATTTTACAAAATGAAACCTCGATAAATAGTTAAAAATATTAAAATAGCGTCCGTTTCAAACGTGTTAAAAATCAGAAAGAACATGAATAGTTAAAATCTCGAATAAAATCATGTCAGTAAATGTAACGCTTTTCAAAAAAAAAAAAAATAACATCAATTAATCTTTTGAACTGTTTCCGCTTTCATCCATAGAATAGTTTTTCAGTTAAACCATTTAAATGACAATTGACTCATTTGAATAAAAACCTGTAATACATTTCGAGCGTGACAAATAGCGTTCTCGGTAAGTTTATACAGTAAATGTCACTTTGACATGCGACCTGCTTGTCAATTTTGATAAAAACAGACTGATAATTGTAGACTGACACCCGAATGGAATGGTTTAACGCGTCGAAGGCGCGCAGGGACGGTATGGGGAACAAGCCCCTTTCAACCCTCAGTGACTGGACAATAAAATCCACAGAGCTTCCTTCGTAAATAATTATATTCACGTGTCAGAACGAGCTTCATCGCAGAGTAACTCGGTGTAATGATACACATTATTTTGATAAAATGTATTATTTTACATTTGGATTCACGTAGATTTCTTCTCACCTTTTTTTCGTGTGGCCGATCCTGGAGGATCTTCGCCAATGATGATTGTAGTGCGCAGGAGCTCTATTTATACTGTACAAGTGGAGATACCCATCGTGGGATTTTCCAAAAAAACTTAGTTTTTTTCTGTTGAGTTTGGAAAAATCCCACTATGGGTATCCCCCCCTCCCCCCACACACTTACGTCAGAAATCGGAGCGTCAAATAGTGGTCTGTTAAGTTTTGGAAAAATCCACCATGGGTATTCCCCCACTATGGGTATTCCCCCCACTTACGTCAGAAAAGGGAGCGTCCAATAGTAGTCTGTTAAGTTTGGAAAAATCCACTATGGGTATTCCCCCACTTACATCAGAAATGGGAGCGCCCAATAGTAGTCTGTTAAGTTTGGAAAAACCGGGTATTCCCCCCACTTACGCCAGAAATGAGAGCGCCCAATAGTAGTCTGTTAAGTTTGGAAAAACCCCCGCCTCAAAAGCCGTTTGCCGATTCTGGGACACTGTCCCAGAATCGGCAAACCACCTTTTTTGATGCTGTCTTAGAATCGGCAAAGCGTTTTTATTCGCGTTCACCAACGATAGATTGAAGGTCTAATCCGCGATGGGAATGTCGACAAAATATTTTAAGTAAAAAAAAAAGTGAAAAATGTACAATTTCATACATTTTTCACTTTTTTGAAAAACTTGTACATTCGACACGTTCGCCAACGGGTATTTGAACGTTAAAAGTGCGATCTAGGAGTCTCAAAATAATAGCCGATTCTGGGACACCATAAAAAAATGTGAACGTGCTCGCGATTTAACACTGAATCCTACGATGGTAAACGCATCATGTACGTGTACCGTACACGTACACGTACAACGTGTCCTTGAATCGGCATTTATTACCTACTATTGCTGATTTCCATTTAGCTCCCTATAGCTCCCTATATCAACCAATGGCGAAACCACGGCACTTTGTACAATTGGGCTGTTGGGACGTCACAACTCAACATTCCCTTCAATATGGCGTTAAGTCAATCCACGCATGTAACTCCTTCCATGGGTGACTTTGATGGCGAGAAAGCTATTTCAATTTGACAAGCGTCCTAGAGTAACAGCTTTCACATCATCATTACGTCATGATGCTTGCTGAAAGCCTAATACGAAAACTAATGAAACAGTATCAAATTCCACTATCACCACTTGGAAGTTTTGTTCAGTATTATAAACGTTTTGTGTAGTATTGTCTGCTTACAATACTTAAATTTCAATTAATGGCGGAATATATTTATCTTCCTGGTACGTTTTCAATAGCGTGAAAGTATTGAAATCTCTGAGGGCCTGTTATGGCTGTACGGACTTGTCCGTTAAATTAACAGTGGTTTGTGCGGTTTCTGATATGTGGGAGGTCAGGTGGAAACCATTCTTCCTTGTTGCCGTCCTCTCTTGGAACAGATGTTTCGTATTGTAAACATTACAACCTTTGTACCAACAACAGTAGAGACAGATAATTGATGTTGTTTTATACTAATGGTTTGCAACTGTGTCACCGTAAATAATAATATTTAGGTAAAATCCGATTCCGATTTTTTCAAATCGTCGAGATGTTCTTCAAAAAATCTCTTTCTGTGGAAAATGCGGGCATCGGTAATATTTATTAATATTACCCTGTTGATAGGGTATTAGACTGAAACCTTGTGAGAGAAATTACTTCCCTCATCTTTTCAAATTTGTACATTTCTCACAGTTAAAACTAGAAGTCATGTCATGAAATGTGCACAAATTGCACGTCGATCTGCGCGTTAATCTACACGCTATGACCATAGCAAGGCTATCAAATTCTGTGCATATGACCTGTGCACAAGCAAAGTTTCAGCCAATGGACCTCTGGGTAACCCGGAGGTCCATTGGTAGAAACATTGCCTGTCTTTGCTATGAGTAAACAGGAGAACCTGCCGTACTTTGGATGCCATTCGATATGCGCACAGGTCGTGACAGGACTTCTAGTTTTAATTGTAGGGTAAAGGTTCCATGATGATCACAATGACCCGTCTAGCATCCTTGCGGTTCGCCACTAATGTTTAATGATGAGTTGGTGATTGTAAAGCATCACGAGACGTACTTGGCACTATAAAACTACAGAAAGAGATTGGCAACTACCTTCCAGTTCATCTATTGTAGCTTTCTCGGTAACGACTGCTACGTCTTAAAGTCAGCCATATGACATACTTGTGTTAAGGTTCACTAGAGTAAACTTAATCCAGGATCGCATTCAACTCTTCAGTTCCTGATTTTGCGAAAAATGTCTTGGTTTTGGAAAAATCCATCACCGATGCAGAGTGATTAATAGTTTTAACCTGCAACCACACAGCTGCATGTTAAACATATTAATTTGTTTACTATTCGAAACAACAGAAGAGCCTTCTCGTGGAACAAAGCTAAATTCCTCCTGATTGCTCTTAGACTTACAAATACATTATATTTTACTTCACCGGTGTACAATAAAAGTACTGATAGATGATTACCAGTCCCTTTAGCTCATTTTAACGGAATTCACCACCAGGGCCTAAAACTAGTAGTTAGTATGTTCCCCAAGAACCGTTTTCTCCGCCAGTGGATTCGGTGGATTTGAATTTTAATGAGGATGACGCCATTTTAATTGTTGCTTTCAATTTTTTATATTGTTTTTGATTTCTTTTTTCAATTGATGTTTTATTTGTTTTTTAAGTTTTGTATTATTTGTTTTTTAATTGATGTTTTAATTGGTTTTGAATTAGTTTTAATTCGATTATTAGGAAAATCCTAGCTGACGGTCATCTAAGGTCAGAGTTCAGTCAGGGTAATTAGCCACCTGTTCGATAGTGTTCCGACTTTCGTTTATCATTCCTGTCAATCATCTGCACCTGTGTTTATATAATGGCCGGTCTATTTTATACATCTGTCATCACCCATGCTGGGCTCGAACACGCGTTTGTTCAGTTCAATTATAGCAGAGAACTACCGTCACAAAATCAACGTGTGCCACCATACAAAAATCACCTCTCTGCTCACCCAAGCCATCATCCCACCCTAAACGAAGGCAGTCATATCTCCCAATACCTCTGGTGACAATATCGCGACCGTGTCACCCAGGTCCTATGTTCCTATAGAATACCCCCGCCCTTCGGCTGACGCTGCCCTAAACGGAGGCATCGACGCGTCATAACACCTCTTTTGACATAACCGTTCGCTCAGATCATCGTGTTCCTATCCAAGACCCCAGTCCTTCTACTGACGATGCCCTAAAAGGAGACATCCGAGCGTCATAACACCTCTTTTGACATGACCGTGTTGATCAGATCATCGTGTCCCCATTAGACATCCCGCATATCTCCGCCCTGAATGGAGATGCCAATGTGTCACAAAACCTCTAGTGACCAGCTCGTGACCCTGTCTACATACGCATATCACCATATCTCCAATTAAAGTGTACCCACCTCCCTTACTAAAACACTGCCCCACCGCACCCAAACACATATTCCCACCCAGTTTCTCCCACTTGTCTGTGATAAGCCAGCAGAAGGTTTCCGTGTCTTGTGTATGTTGCTTCTATCAGTATTTCTGTATTTCTTTCAGGTTCATATATGAATTATAATACGAACTTTGAATTGGGAATCACCACCATCGGCGACAAAGACCCACACACCCAACTTCTCAGGTGGTCGACCTAACCCACATCCGGACTTTGACCCACCTTTACCCAACCCCCTTATATCTCTGGTGGTATCACTTTCAACAGCCACAGCTATATCATGACTGCAAAACAAATTCTTGAATAACTATTTTTTTTCATTTTTTGTCTCAAAAACATAGGTTATGACCTATGTTTTTGAGACAAAAAATGAAAAATAATGAAAATTAATTGTTGATTTTTGAGAATTGCGCTGGCCGGTTTTGGCCGTTACGTTGGGTAAAGGGCTAACTTGCAAGAATGAATCGATATTTCAGACTTCAAATCAGACGAAAAATATCCCGACTAAATATGTTATTTGGTGGGGGTGGGGGGTAATTACCCCTACATCCTTCCTCTATATTTAAGCTCAAATCGAATTTAATGGACAAGGCTTATTTATAAAAAAAAAAGTGCGACTCTGAATTTTTTTTATTATGTTCTTCCGTGGACATCCTGTAAGCAGTGCACTGGGGTCACATTTCGGTGAATGATTCGATATTTTGTTGTAGCCTCCACAAATTACATAAATAGCCCGTGACGTAATTGAACGCAGATATATTACACGCTTCATATTTCCGGAATACAACGCAATGGTATTGGTAGTAGTCGTGTCGTTGAAAACAGTTTTAATTTTTTTTAGTGAAAACAATGTCTACCTGTCATTCCATGATACACATACTGTTGACAAAACATGTAAGGGATAACAGTCATACAGTGGTTCACGTCTGTCAAAACGCGGCGCGTAAAACAACGGTGTTCCTAAATAAGGTGTTCTGTTGAGGGAGGTGGAAATGTCATCGTAGATGGTCAAGGCAAGAGATTTGGGAAAGTATTGGTTATTTTCTCCATGCGAATGTATTTTATCACAAACCTCTATTAAGTAATTCTTTCGGAAATATCGATCACAACAGTCTTATGAACGCATGACGCCAAAAGTCAATGTCAACGCCATAGCGTCGTGAGTCAGTTAATTTGGAAGTAGAATTGAATTAATCTTCTCTCATATTCCATTAACTGTTTACCTCACACGAATAGCAGACGACAGTTGCAAAAGCCTACTCGAATAACTAAAAAGGTTTAGTTTTCTCTCGAAAACATAGCTTATGAATCCCCTTTTTGGAAAAAGCTATTTCCTGCAAGAGGACATTAGGTTACTCTCCACAATTTTCCAGGCATTTCCTAAAATGACATGCCATACACTCTCTTCAAATGCACACATGTATATTCTGTAACTTAATTATCTAACCCATAACATGTATTACATTTCCCAAATTCACTAAAAATATATAACACTGACTAAGTAGAAATAAACAATCTGAATGTGGGTGAAATAATTTATTGTCAAAGGCAAGACTTCAACCTGCAAAATTGCATTTTCAGCCACCCAGCAGCCACAAAAGCAGAATTTTCCGGCTATACCCACTCACCTAACACTGGAGAATATAAACCCCTGTTTCTAAAATGTGGAAAAAAAATTCCATGTTTCCGTCTCATTTTTTTGTTACATGCCTGGTAACAAACCCGTGTAAAAATGACAGTTTAAAAAATTGTCGATTTTTCGAAGCCACTGTTCCCATATAATTCATCTGGTAATAACCCCTATGCATCAGACTCCAACTTTAGAACCAAAACTTCAAATTTTCGTGTCCAACAAATAGCCCAATGTAATCATATATCTGATACTAAAAATATATCTCCAATTTACAGGGCATTAGTTTCAACGTTTGCCCTATGTTTAGAATTTCACCCTTGTTCAACAGTGCGAAACAGTACAGCGGAACCTAAGGAGACATAAATTGTCCCTGCCATCCATAAGATCTATTACGTCACATCAATGGCGACGATATCGAGTGAAGATGGACAAATTATAATAGAGGCCGTGGAGTGACTTTGAATGTGAGGAAGATGGGATGGGCTGAAGTGCAATCGGGAGTTTTGGGGACCCTCTCACAGAAAATCGTGTAAAGATTTGAAACCAGAGAAGCTTTCAGACCTTTCGTGGACTACCAGAACCGTGCCAGTGGTCCACCGCACTAATGTCTTAAAATCACCAAATCACACAATATGCCCATATTATGTAATCTTTCATGATACTAGAGTGGTCACTACTCCGGCGAAACAGCAAATCGAAAAATGGCTGACTCAGAAACTTAGTTCCTTGGAATTAAGGATGACAAGTAGAACAACAGGCAATTATATGCGTATAAATATCGGATAGGATAATCAAGTGCGCGTTGTCGAGACTCATTCGTGTATTTGCTTACAAACACGTGGGTCACTGTTTTAAAAAAAAAGCCCCACCCAGCCGAAGGGTGTCGCGAATATGAGCGATTGGAGGTATACACTAAATTCGTCCCGACTTTTATGACTTGAGTTCAGACTGACGAAGTCGAACCTCGAATGAATCGCGGGCCATGAAGATGACCGATTGGAGGGGGGGGGGGGGGGGGGGTGTGAAGTCTCGACTGGTAAAATATTCCAACTACATCATCAATGAATGCCTTGATGATGTGGTTGGATATTATCCAACAGGGATTATAACTAAAAACTCAAAAATTTGTTTGTGGTAAATACATGTTTTAGTCGTGATGCATGGGCTTCCTAACTCCTTATTTAATTAGCATGTACCTGATTCAAATTCAGCAATGCTGAGGCCCCACCAACCACAATCGGATACAGATCTTCAGTTGTATGATATCGACTGCGTGTACGACAAACAGTACGCGGAGAGTGGATTGTGATCAAATCACTTACGGAGTGGAGTTATAACCCAAAATATCACTTTCAAATTCTGTACATATGAACAGAAAACACGAGCAATGTTTAAATCCGGAGGTCCATTGGCTGAAACTTTGCTTGTGATTGTTATGCTTTGCAACTAATTTGCAATTATTGCTCAGGTAGAATCTCCACTCTGTTGGGGATTTAGTGATAATACACTCTCCACGTACTGTAAGTCCAAGAAGCAAATCTAGTCTCGAAATAAAGTATACGACTACCAGCAAGAGTGAATGGATATCTAAGACTCCAATCCAGATGAAAATGTCCCGACTGGAAAATTGCCGGGCATACCACACCCCCTATACCCCCTCCCATAATTACACCCCTACTCGCACCGCAAGCCGGCTCTATCGTCCGCATGTAACAGAAAAAAACAAACTTACCTCTTGAAAACACTGTTCCTCTGTTATCAGGTGCTCCTATTGCAACAGTGCTGATCCTGCATTGTTGTGTATTCTTGTTGAATTGGAATGATCGGCATGATTCCAATCCTTGACAAAGTGCTGCACAATGAAGAACGGATAAACCTTTTTCTTCAGTGACTGGCCCACTCTCCACCGAAATATCTTTCTTATAATACATTCGGCTCTTCGATGCAGTGGACGTTGGAGGGGAAATGAAAACCATGAAAATCCAAATAATTAACATTGCTAATTCTCATCGATAAGCCGTGGTAATAATACAAAAAATCACAACATTTAAACTACCCTCGTCACTACTCAGTAGTATCACATTGTTGGAAGATAGTTGCTATTTTTGTCCAAGTTTAATAATGCAAATATGTATCTGGAAAACAAGAATCATCACTGGTTTTCTGTGACAAAATACCTGTTTAATTGAGCCCGCCCAATGTGTCGTTTTAAATAAATAGTGTTGTCACCGATCGATATAGTGGTTGGATACATATTCAGTAATTGTAGCCTATTGTACAGTCGAAAAGGTATTGAAGAAAAATCATCAACTTTAGCACAACATATCGTTCTCTGACAGCAAGCTATTCACGAATATGTTGTTTGACCCCTTGAACCCGTGTGAAGTCCCCCCTCCGCCCCTCCGCCCCCCGCCCCCCGCCCCTCCAAAGAAACACGATGCGTCATACTATAATGGCTCTTAAGGGAAAGAGTGGGGTAGGCCAATCAATATTTTCAACGTGCAGCCTAAATATGAATTGGGATATCTCGAAATAATGAATATGAACTTTGATGTAATTGAACATGCATAGGCGATACCACCAGGGTTCAAAAGGCCAATGTCTAACCTTGTCAGTTGATGACAAATATGATTTGAATTATTTTTTTACCGATTCACATATTACTCTGATTGGTAATGCCTCGAAATCGAATCGAACAGAGGATTTCGAATGGAAAAAAAGTGTCAAATTTAATTAATTTAATCGAGACTTGATATTGAGTTTTTCTTGTTTATTGTGCGTATTTTGTTTGTCTAAGAAAACAAGTCTGTGACAAGTCGTTTACACCATATCAGCTCGTGATATTAAACATACAATCGCTCGGGCATGTTCACTCGGGCAAAGCCTTCGTGATCACCATCGCAATTGTATATTCAATATCACTTGCTCTCTCTTTTGTAACCTCTAATTAATTTCACATTTTCTTTTCATTCTTTTCAATACTTTCTTTTTTTAAGTCAGCAAACTCTTGATATCGTTATACGGAAAACGTCCTTTTAAGCGTACTTCTTGGTTTTATTATACGCCCGTTTGTCAAAAACGGCCGTATTTTGTACAGTTAAAACTAGAAGCCCTGTCACGAACTATGCGCCTATCTAGGCTTAATTGCGCATAGGAATTGCGCGCAATTGCCATATCGAATGGCATCCAAAGCACGGCAGTTTCTCCTGGTTACTCATAGCAAACACGGGCAATGTTTCTGCCAATGGATCTCCGGGTTACCCGGAGGTCCACTGGCTGAAACATTGTTTGTCCACAGGCCGTATGTACAGAATTTGATAGCCTTACTATAGTCATAGCGCGTATATTAACGCGCAGATCGACGTGCTATTTGCACGCATTTCATGACAGGACTTCTAGTATTAACTGTAAATGGTCTGCCTGTCTGTCTGTCCCTAAACAATTGGTTTCCTACCGATAACTCCAGTTTGGATTATTTGATTTGGTTTAAACAATATTTTATTTTTTTAATATGTCATATGTAACAAAAACATTTACAAAAAGTAACAACGTAGAATGAGATATATTACAATATAACATTTGTTCAACAATGTAGAGTATCAGAATATAATAGAGGGATTCAAGTGTACATAAGATTTGAGCTAACTGGTATTATCTCGGACCATCTCTGTGTTGGGACCTCCAGTGACACGCACAACACAATCAAGTTCAGGTTCTACCAGTCCTCTCGGTATCCCCACGCTCAGATAGAACTCGTACGAAACTGACTGACGGTTCAACATGGAGATGGTTCGGTTCTGACTGGTGGCTCCTTATTCTTCCCGAAAACTGTCCTACCCTTCTTCCCTTCTATCAATTAGATAAATTAAACCTACTTGTATCATCTTATGTTATTTTCTTTATTTTGACTTGGCGTAAAAATTGTGTGTATCTTGCTGTATACGCCTTTTCACTGTCTTCTCATTTGCTACATGTTAACTATACCATGAGTGGAAACGACCACGGATAAGCTAACAGCTTACTGTCGAATCCACACTTATATTTAGATTTATTTATTTATTGATGTTTAAGGTCACATATTTCTGCACAATGGCTAATCATGACCACGATAGTTTTACGGGTGGAGGAAGCCGGAGTACCCGGAGAGAACCACCGCGCAACGGCGAGCAACTGTCAGCTCCCCAACATACTAAATCCACACAAGCAGGGTTAGCATTGGTTGAAGACATGTGCACCATCGACGTGCAGTACGACTTAGTACACAGCGTCACCGTGCCCCCACGTGGGCAATGGGGGTGAAGTGTCTTGCCCAAGGACACAACGCGGTTGCCGCTGGTGGGATTTGAACCGAGGACCTCTCGGCTTGCAGCCTGCACCTCTACCAACTGAGCCACCGCGCCCCCCGAATCCACACTTAATGATATTGTATGTTATGTATCACTTTGGAAACTTTTGAAATAAATATTGTTTAAACTAATAGAGGGATTTGATAAAAAGCTGGGGATTGTTTGATTTTAACCAAGTTGGTATGTGTATTCTCCAGTTAGTAAAGCAGGCCCAGTTCGAAAAACATGGAGGCAACGTAGAATCTGTGTGATATATCAGCTCCATACTTATAAGGACATTTTCCACTTTTTCGGATGGATTTTTAGTTTCATTTTTGCTGAAGAGTGTGTTGTGGGAATCAGTTTAAATTTTTGAGGATACGTCATATGTTATCGTCTGAGTTTGTGGGATTTTGTTGATTTTGTATAGAACTTTGTGCTACTCTGTTTTGTTGTTGCTGTGAGTAGTTTTCATGGACGGACATTCCTTCTTTGTGTTTGTCAAATTATTGATCACACTCTCACATTATCGACTGGAAAGACGGACCGCTATATAGATATTCAGCAACCCGTGAACATGCAGAGACTTCTTCGACATCTGGTGTTTCCAACTTGTCTGAAAATAAGGCAAGCAGAATTCCAATAAACATTGGTGGAAGATCGAAAAGGAAGCAGCCCCTTACCTCCAATGAGGAGAGCATGGGTGATTCATTTAGCAGTTCTCCCCCACTTCCACCGGACATATTTCTGAATCTTGAAAACAAAATACATAACATCGAAAAATGTGTGTCAAATATCCCAAATAAGGAAGAACTCAGATCAATAATTGAAAATCAAATTAAAATTGTTTTTGAAAGTGCCTTCGAAAGCCTGAAACCAGAGATAGTAAATTCTGTATCTTCAACAATAGAATTTCTGATTTGGATAACAGAGTACTTGCGCTTGAGGATGAAGTCGATTCATTAACCACCGAAATAACCAGGACAAATCATACTATTTCTGAACTGGACTCAAATATTTCAGCTTTGCAGAAAGAAGTAACTTCGAACACTGCTGGGTCAAACAATAACGACCAATACAGTCGTAAATGTAACATTAAAGTCCTACTCCAGAACGATAGTAAAACGACTGACCAATTTCAGGAAAAATTCACCCGGCTCGTAAACGAGAAATCGCAAGTGAAAATTACCCCAAACGATATTTGGGCAATCCACAGACTTCCAAGCGCGCCTGGTAAAGCAAGTTAAATTAGTGTAAACACAAATGTCATGATGAGCTGTGATAAAAATAAGAAAAACATTTGTTGAAACTCATTTGCCAAATATTTTTCACATACAGTTAAAACTAGAAGTCCTGTCACGAACAGTGCACTTATCTATGCTTAATTGCGCGTAGGAATTGCGCGCAATTGCCATATCGAATGGAATCCAAAGTACGGCAGGTTCTGCTGATTACTCATAGCAAACACAGGCAATATTTCTGCCAATGAACCTCCGGGTTACCCGGAGGTCCATTGGCTGAAACACTGCTTGTGCACAGGTCATATATACAGACTTTGATAGCCTTACTATGATCATAACGCGTAGATTAAGACGCAGATCAACGTGCTATTTGTGCGCATTTCATTACAGGACTTCTAGTTTAAACTGTAGTTTCTCAAAATGTTTGGGACTGACCCTCCCCGTCGCTTGGCTGAAATGACTAACAAAAACGGAACGCCGTCGCGGACGAAACGTTCAGGGCCGACCTTTCTGGGGGGGGGGGGGGGGCGTGATGAGACTCAGCAACTGAAAAGACGAGCTTCTGGTACCAGCAAAGTTCTTTTCGAAGGAAAGTGACAATAAATCATATTTTGTTCATCGATTTTAATTTAATCTGATAAAAACATGTATGCAGTCGGGATGATAAGTCTTTTTCCGACAAAACGATGCATAGAAGTCAATGGATCAACATAAGTAGAATATATTTTGAACCGTTTGAAAAATCGAGGTAGGAATTTGTGTCGTCCCTTTTGTTATTTATTCTGTACTAGCATATGGGTGGTATCCAGTTGTGCTAATTTTATATTATTTTATTCCTGAACCATTGTTTGTAACGAGCCCCTGTGGTCAGTGGTATGTTTTTAGTGGATTTGGGAAATGTAATAATACATCTCATGGGTTAGATAACTAAGTTACAGAATATTTAAATCTGAAGAGAGTGTATGGCATGTCATTTTAGGAGATACCAAAACTGTGGAGCGGAACCTTATGTCCTCTCGTTGAAACTAGATTTTTCCAAAAAGGTGATTCTTAAGCTATGGTTTCGAGAGAAACATAACCATTTTTAGTTATTCGGGTAGGTTTTTGCAACCGTCGACTGCTATTCGTGTGAGGTAAACAGTTAATGGAGTATGAGAGAAGATTAATTCAATTCTACTTCCGAAATTAACTGACGCACGACGCTATGGCCTTGACATTGACTTTTGGCGTCATGCGTTCATAAGACTGTTGTGATCGATATTTTCGAAAAAAATACTTAATGGAGGTTTTGTGATCAATACTTTCCCAAATACCATCTACGATGACATTTCCACTTGCCCCACCATAGCACCTTATTTAGGAGCACCGTTGTTTACTCACCTTGTTTTGACAGACGTGAAACACTGTACAACTGTTATCCCTTACATTTTCTGTCAACAGTATGCGTGTCATGGTTCATGCCAAGCGTCCCCCATATCCCCATTCTGAATGGAGACACCAATGTGTCGTAAAACCTCAAGTGACCATCTCGCGACCCTGTGTCTCCAAGTGTACGCCCCTTACTCAAACATTGCTCCCACCGCTCCCAAACACATGTTCCCATCCATTTTCCCCCACTTGTCTATGATAAGCCACCAGCAGGTTTCCACGTTTTGTGTATGTTGCTTTTATTAGTATTTCTTTCAGGTTTCTACAAGAATTCTAATACGAACTTTGAATTGGGAATCACCACTATCGGTGACAAGGACCCACACACCCAACTTCACACGTGGTCGACCTAACCCCCATCCGGACTTTGACTCACCTTAACCCAACCCCTTATATCTCTGGTGGTATCACTTTCCACAGCCATAGCTACATCGTGATTATAGCTGAAGCCAAAACAATATGACATTTTCGCGCGATTTATACCTGGAAATGAGGAAATATTTAATATTTAGATCAGTTGGGTCTTGCTGTGTTGGGTACTTCATTAATCATTCTCTTTTTGCTCTTATGCGGTGATGCTGAGTCGAATCCAGTGCACTATCCGAAGCCAATACCTCTTTCATTACCATTTTGCATTACAATATACTGAGCATGCGAAACAAAGTGGAAGATATGATAGACCTATGTGACGAATACGATATACTCTGTTTTACCGAAACCCACCTGAACGCTTCATTTGAGTCGATAAATCCTCATATTCCAAATTTCCAGAGCCCGATAAGGAAGGATTGAAATCAATAAGGTGGTGGAATTGCCGTATATTTTGCATATGACTTTTACTTTGTTCCAGTTCCGGGGCTTCAATCTGAAGATGAAAAACTTCGGTTTGAAGTTGGCACTAAATCTAAATTTCTCTTATTTGAAACGTGTATGTAACCTACGCACAGTAATGCTGATTACTGGTCCAAACTTGAAGAGTCCATTGAAGCAGCAATATCCAAAATCCCGTCAGTCGTCCAAGTAGGTGATCTGAACTGTGACCTATTAAAAAGCAATAGGCCCCTTCAAAACATTATGTTTAAGTTTATTTTAAAAAATGTTATAACAGAGCCCACCAGGATAACTATTAATACGCGTGCCCTTTTGGATCCCATTATTGTCAGTGATACAGTTACGTCATTAAATGCGGGTACCCTTGGTTTTAATCTTTCAGATCACAGATCAACGTTTGCCAATACTTCCTCCATAAGACCCAACACAAGTGCAACGAAGCGAACTGTGTATAATTGTGAGAGAGCCGACTTTCATAAATTGAACACAATTATTGCAGAAACGGACCGGTAAAATCTAATCTGTGATCAGTCACTGATAGATGTTGCGGTATCGAATTACACATCTACATGCTGAATTATGTTGAAAAGTGTGTTTCCCGACAAGAGATTGTGAAACGAAAATGTGACAAACCCTGGTTTGAGAGCTCTTCGATGTGTCAAATCCGTCAACGCGACCGACTAAGTAGATCTGCCCTAGCGCACTGGAATAAATTATAACTTTAAGAAACAAGGTCAATAATATGAACAATTTTGAGAAGAAGAAATACTTTGATAACTTGGACGAATCACTAGTTCCAAACACAGAACAGAAACACTTTTGGCACATCCTTAAATCGTTTCTCAATAATTTTATGACTACGTAGTGAGATCCCTCAGCTCCAGCAATTTTCCGATTTTGTGATAACGATTATCGAAGATGATGGCGAGAACAGACGATTTGTTAAATGAAACTTTCCTGTCGAACAGCAAATTAAATTTCGCCAATCATTGTCTACCCATTTTTAGGACAGATGTGAAAATGAAATTTCTGAAATAGCCATTTGTGAAACTGACGTATATAACATCTTGGCTACCTTAAATATAAAGAAGGATAGCGAACACGATGGCATTGGCCATAGAATACTGAAAGAAACAAAGTCAACTGTACGGAGACCACAGCTTCTTCTGTATAAAAATCACTCGACTCCTGTGTTTTCTCTTTTGAATGGAAACTTGCCGACGTTTCACCAATATTCAAGAAGGGGGACACCAAAGATCCCAACAATTATCGTCCAATATCTTTGCTTAGCTGTATTTGCAAAGTAATGGAGCGATTAGTGTTCAAAACAATCTACTCCCATTTTACAACTAATACCCTGTTCTTTAAATTTCAGTCTGGTTTCCTTTCCTAGCACAGCACAGTATTTCAGTTAATAGACGTTATCATAGTTTATGCAATGCTCTTGATAAAAATCAAATCACATGTCGAGTATTCTGTGGCATTTCTAAGGTATTTGACAGGGTTTGGCAACGCGATCTTCTTTTCAAATCAGAAGAGTATGGTATATCAGGACCTCTTCTCCGTTGGTATGACAGTTATCTTTCGAGTCGCAAACGACGGTTCTGCGTGAATGGTTGTTACGCTAGGCACGAAAACATTGAATCCGGTGTTCCTAGGCTCATTGCTGGCTACCCTACTATTTCTCGTTTATATTAATTATATTTCTGAAAATATTGAACCAATTACTAGACTGTTTGTCGATGATACTTGTTTACCTAATATCAGCCACAAATAGAACCAATACAATTAACAAGGATTTGCAACAAATAAATGCATGGGCACAAAAATGGCTGGTAACGTTTAGCCCTCAGAAAAGGCAAGTAATGCTTTTCACGCTCAGTAGAAATATTCCTCCCAACATAATATTTTCTGATTCCACCTTATTTTACACAACTTATCATAAACACCTTGGACTCACCTCCCAGTCTGACCTGTCTTGGGGCAAACATATTGATAATATCTGTATGCATGCAAATTCACGACTATCCCAAATTAGGAAGCTAAAAGTTACTACGAATAGGTCTACACTTGAAAGAATGTACCCATCTTTCATATTACCCATACTTGAATATGCTATTGAATATGCTAGTCCGGTATGCGGTTATTCGCCTTTATACCTATTGGAATGTGGAGATAAGATACATTATGACGCCGCTCGAATTATTTCAGGTGCGCCACGTTCCACTCCGAAAGAACGTTTACTACAGGAATTAGGATGGCATTCACTTGAAGAGAGACGGCACATCCACAAGATGTGCTTATTCAACAAGACTGTAAAAGCCCAATCACCCGACCACCTGCAAAATCTCCTACCTCCACGATTTTGTGATATATCGACTTATAACTTATGCAATGAGCCCGATTTTGCCCCATATCATCTAAGAACCGAGCTGATGAAACGCTCGTTCTTCCCCTCAGCTGCTGGTCATTGGAATAACTTAAGCGATGACGTAAAGGAAATAAGTTTAACGCAAGTTTTTAAAGCGCGCATTTCCCCACCGTAAACGAGACCTCCATATTATTTCAATTTCGGAAAACGCAAACTGAATATCCTGCACTGTAGATTACGTAACGGTTGTAGTGATCTCATCTTTGACAAATATTCTAACCATATCAGTGACTCACCGTACTGTAGATACGGAAACTTTAATGAAGATGCTAGTCAATATTTTATGACTTGTAGTCTCCAGGAGGTCTCGAGACGACAATTAATGCAAGTTCTAGTTACATACAGCATAACTCATGTCGACCAACTACTTTTTGGAATAACATTGTTGTCAAATAAAGAAAATGAAAAGATATTCAAAGCTGTACAAAAATATATTCGAGACATCCAACGTTTCTCTTTATCCTAGATCTAAACTAAAGTATAACACATTAGATTGAATGGTCACTCAAAGAAGAATGTACAAATTTCGATTATCACTGTTGTCCACGGATGTTTTTCTTCTTCCTTGGGTCATGGAAGCCATGACCTACTGCTTGAAAAATACTTCTTACTCAACACGGTCTTAAATCACAATGAATCCTTTATGTCTGAAGACAAGTATCTCAAAACTTGGTTTTCGAAACTAATCCGTGATGAAAAAGTGTACCTCCTCGCGTCAGGCAGAGAGATTACTCACGTGTTATCGTAATCCATCTTTCCCCAATTACTCTCACCTTATCTTTCTCTTTCTTTCTCTCCCTGTTCTTCTTTCACTCTCTTTCTCTCACTTTCCATTTTTGTATTTTCTTTGTAAAACAACAATGTTACTTTGTTATTAAATGTTTTTGTTTGTCATATAATTTATGCATTTCAAATTTGTAGGGGAGGAGGGTAAACTAAGTGTTTATCACTTGCCCTCGAATCCAATTTGCACTAAGTGAGCAAATAAATATGATTAAACTAAACAGGCCAAGATCGAATATGGTTTCCGTCCATTTATTATTTATATGGGTTATGGCCCTTTTTCGACTTAGAATTTGGCCTTTCTGTTAACATTTTTGCTTTCCGACCGATAATTGCAGTTTGGAGTATTTAATCTCAACTAAAGTTGATACAAGTATTACCCAAATAGTAATACAGGCAAAGTTCGATTATGGGTTCCGTCAAACTATTTGTACATGAGTTATGGGCCTTTTCGACTTAGAAATTTCTCACCACCATCAACACTTTGGTTTCCGGATGATAACTTGAGTTTTGATCCATATATCAGGACCAAACTTGCTTTCTCCCTCAGTTATATCAAAATGAAGGTTAGGTTCGAATTGGAGCATGGTCCGATGATTTCTCCAAGAGTTATGGGGCTTTTCGACTTGGAATTTGCATATTTCCATCAACATTTTTTCAGGACTTTGTTTATGGCATAACATCAACAATGGTTAACGGATTTTAATTATTTTTATACGCCCGTTTGTAAAAACGGTCGTATTATGTAAATGGTCTGTCTGTCTGTCTGTCTGTCTATCTGTATGTATGTTTAACTGTACATCTGTCTGTCCGTAAACAATTGGTTTCCGACCGATACCTCCAGTTTGGATTATTTGATTTCAATCAAAGTTGGTATTTGTATTCTCCTACTAGTAATACAGGCCAAGTTCGAATATGGTTTCCGTATAAATATTTTTTAATGAATTACACCCCATTTTCGACTTAAAATGTTGACATTCTATTAACCTTTTTGGTTTCCGTCCGATAATTGCAGTTTGGATTATTTGCTCTCAACCAAAGGTGGTATGTGTATTATCCAGATAGTAATACAGGCCATCTTCGATTATGGGTTCCGTCAAATTATTTCTACATGAGCTATGGGCATTTTCGACTTAGAAATTTCTCATTACCATTATCATTTGGGTTTCAGGATGATAACTTGAGTTTGGATTCATAGATCTGGAACAAACTTGCTTTCTGCCTCAGTGATATCAAAATGAAGTTCGAATTGGGGCATGGTCCGATGATTTTTACAAGAGTTATGTGGCTTTTCGACTTCGAAATTGAATATTTCCATCAACTTTTTTCAGAACTTTGTTTATCACATAACTTGAACAATATTTAAGCGATTTCCATTCGTTTTGGTATATATGTCTCTATAGCAACATTGTGTACGTCAGGTTCGATAAACAGCCATATCCGTTGAAAGTTATGAGAGTTATTGCTCCTTGTTAATATATATCGTGTAAGGCTTGTTTATGGAATAATTCAAACAACTATTACCAAATATGAAACTTTTTTTGTATATATCTCTTTGAACAATGTCTACCTTAAGTTTGATAACCACCATTATCCGATAAAAATTGTCAGAGGTATTGCCCTGTCTGCTCTCCCCCGCCCTGGGAAAATGTCTACCTCAAGTTTGATAACCACCATTATCCGATGAAAATTGTCAGAGGTATTGCCCTGTCTGCTCTCCCCCACCCCCTTCACCCCGTGTCATTTAGGCAATTTTTCCCAAAATGCATTTTGAAAGATTGGGAAAACAAATTGACTTCTATAACCCAATTCCCCCCCCCCCCCCCCCCGCTCCGTGTTATTTAAACAGTTTTTTTTCTTTGCCTCAAAATGCATTTTGAAGGATGTGGAGTGATTATATGCCGAAAAAAATGACTCCTAAAACCCAACTGCACCCCCCCCCCCCCTCCCCGTATCATTTAGTTTTTTTTTTCTTTGCCCTAAAATGCATTTTTAAGGGTTTGGGGTGATTACATGCAGAACAAAAAATGGCTACCAACCCCCCTCTCTCTCTCTAACCCTCCCCTTCCTCAACTCCCCCACACCCGCCAGTTAGGGATTTTTTTTCTTTATTCCAAAATTCATTTTTGAAGGATTTGGCGCTTGCCGATGCAGGCCGTTTGTTGGATGAAAACAGTGATTATGTACAATTCGGAAAAGCTAAACGGGCGTATGATGCAAAGCCAGGTGTAGCTCTTGTATCTTGTTTTATGTGTGAAACGTTGTATAATATCACCAGACGAGCAAGTTCAGAAAAGTGTGTGAATGGGTTCAGATATTTTAATATAGATCACTGAAATGCTTTCACGCGTTTCAGTTTATGTCAGAGCTGAGTCAGCTGACACTATATCTCAATTCATTGCCTTTGTTCTTGAAAGATATCCCTCATCGCCAAAGTTTTCAAAGCTTGAAGTGATATTTCGTCACGTGAGCTAGAATGTCCTACAGTTAAAACTAGAAGTCCTGTCACGAACTCTCCGCGTATCTAGACTAAATTGCGCGTAGGAATTGCGCGCAATTGCCAAATCGAATGGCACCCAAAGCCCGGCATGCTCTCCTGGTTATTCGTAGCAAACACAGGCAATGTTTCTGCCAATGGACCTCCGGGTTACCCGGAGGTCCATTGGCTGAAACATTGCTTTCGCACAGGCCATATGTGCAGACTTTGATAGCCTTACTTTGGTCATAACGCGTAGATTAAAGCGCAGATCAACGTGCTATTTGTGCGCATTTCATGACAGAACTTCTAGTTTTAACTGTACGTCCCATACGGGACATAGGACATTCTAGCACTCAGGCGACGATTTTTTGAACACAGCATATGCTCTAATCAGCTCTTCAAAATATATTACTTCTTTTAAACAAAGGAGGAGTGATGCCATATCTATGTGACAACAGCTTTACGAATATTAGTTTATGCGATGTATGGATTTAAATTTATCGCTTCGAAATATAAAGAAACAGTGCGAAGCTAAAACAATGGCATTTGGAAAGTGATAGCGCATGTGTTGGGGGCGATTCCCGACAAATAAAAATCTCGCGCGATAATTCGCCGGTAACTTGCATCAGTCGAATTAAAACGTGTATCAGCCGAGTTGGTGGACACATCGCTCGATGCTGAGTTGTGCATCAAGGAAAACATATATAATTAGATGGTTTTGCAAGCGAATTTCCAGAAGTCATTCAACGAAGCACAACCAAAGCCATTTTGCAGTCAACGCCGCATCTGCGGCCAAGTCTGATGTCTATTTTGATTGTATTGCAAACATTTGGAAAGGAAAAGTTAAAATGAGGGAGAAGGGTCGGTGAAAACAAAAACGTAAAATTGGCATCGCTGGCGTGCGGGTCAAAAATTTAAGTTAAAAAAGGAAGTTAAAGAAAAAAAAACTGTGTGCGAAGTTTCATGGATGTGCAATTGCAAAATGCTGGCAACAGGAATTGCAAAGGTGGACTTTTATAAAAAATGAGACAAAAATAGTCTAAACCTTAAAGTGACGTAAAACGTCAAAATGGCAATAAATCGAAAAACAAAAAGCGTTCTCCTATTTTTTTGTGCTTTATAACATACCAAAATGTTTTAAAACATCGGACACATTTTAAAATTTGACCTTATGACCCCGTATGACGTCATCTCAACGTTGGTCCATAACGGTTGGAATTTCCTAGGATCTTACCAGATTTTTAGATATATGTGTTGTTAGAGATTATTATCCCCAAATTTCGAATGAATGATGCTCAAAATGAGGTTGAACCTAAAAGGTCAAGAAAATGACGTACATTTGTATCGCTTGCATCGGGTGGTGATATTTTAAGTCCCGAAATCGGTGTGTACAATTTCAAGTGACGCGAAAACAGTTGTAAAGTTTCAAAAACTGTAAAATTTATATATAGTAAGATAATGGAATCAGGAAAGTGGCGCTTTTAATGAAATATGACGGAAATAGCCTAAGATTTAAGTCGACGTGAACACGTGGAAATGGCGATGAATCGGAAAAAAAAAAAAATTTCTAGAGCTTTATAACATACTAAACTTTCAAAAACATCGGTCGCATTTGAAGTGTATACCTTACGGCCCCCTAAGACGTCATAACGGTGGAATTTCCTAGGATCTTACCGGATTTGTAGATTTGGTTTTCGTTGAAGATGAAATTCCCAAAATTACAAAAGACTGAGTCTAAAAATGAGAGTGAAACTAAAGGGTTAAGAAAATGATATAAAATTCGCATCGCTGACATCGGGACAGAATTTTAATTCCACAAATGGGTGTGCACAACTTCAAATGACTAGAAAATGGAGTGTGAAGTTGTATAGCTATGTAATATATAGGTACGGAGATAATTGAATCACATAAGTAGAGTTTTTACTGAAAATAACGTAAAATTTGAAGTGACGTAAAGACATCAAAAATGGCGATCAATAGAGAAACAAAATGTATGTCCTATTTTAGGAGGTCTACAGCATACTAAAATTTATTAAAATCGGCCGAAATTTAACTTTTTGTGACCTTGACATGAATTACATCACCCGAAAATTCGGCTATAACTTTGATAATGTGCAGGGTCGGTACCCCATTTTTAGATGTGGCGTTTGCTGGAGATGATATATTCAAAATATGAATGAGGTGGGTTAATACTGGAGCTGATATTAAAGGCTAGAAAAAGAAACGTTAAAAGTGGCGTTATTTTCGATAATGAATGAGGTGGGTTGATACTGGAGCTGATATTAAACGCTAGAAAAAGAAACGTTAAAAAAAGTTTCGATAAAGGTCGGATATCAGAAACTAATGCCTAATTGTATAAATAGACATCACCTTTACCTCATCACCCAACGCAACGGCCAAAAACGGCCAAAAGAGCATACCATAGCTCTTGTTAGTTGTATGGGAAAAGCAATTCCTCCATATCATTTCTGCAATGATGGAACCTCCTCACTCTTTCGGAACTCTTATGTACCCTTCAAACCCTCTGTTGCAAAACCTGATGGTTTAATAACACAATAGCATGGTATGCGGTACAACGAATAGATGCGTATGATCTGTTAGCTGAGCTACGTGAATGGAGCACACATTGGGGTTCCAGCAAGAGGGGAAATTATCCACATCAAGAGAGGAAATTATCCAAAGTGAAATAAATGAAGTAAGTAATTAACCCTTTATCCAACATGAAAAGCAGACGACACTTACGAACAAAATCTTGAATAACTATTTTTTTAATTTTTTGTTTCAAAAACATAGGTTATGACCCCCTCATTGGAACGACTCGACGAGCTCGTCCCAAAGAGGGGTCCCAACCTATGTTTTTGAGACAAAATAATAAAAATTAATTCGCGATTTTTGTGAATAGCGCTAGCCGGTTTTTGGACGTAACGTTGGGTAAAGGGTTAAAAAATGTCTTGAAATCTGTTCAGATCATAAATGTTGCAAGGTAATATCAGCAGTCAAATTAAATAAAGCATCATGTGACAGTTTATATGTTGGTATGTAGTAATATGTAGAGTCCAACTTTGGGGTCGCTCTGCTCAGTTTCATTTTAAGTGCTACCAGATGTTAAGCCCCTTCTTAGCTCGCCTGACTGCAAGTCAGGGTGAGATATTGTGATCACCCATCGTCCGTCGTCTGTCGATCGTCTATCGTCCTTGAACATGGTGTTCGAGACTTCTCCTACAATACCTCTGGGCCGATTTCAATTAAATGTGATCTGATTGTTTGTTCTGACATCGCATTTTGTTTTTGTTCAAATTAATTTGTCCAACCCCATAGGGAGGGTGGGGAACCCAAATTTGAAACAAATCTTCTCGTGAACCAGGGGTACAATAATGTGATATAATATTTGTCACTGAGATCCTTTTGAGATGTAGAATCAGGTTTGTTTAAACAGAGTTCGCGGAGCAATATTTGCCTGTGTAATAGGAGGGGCAAAATTTTTGGCGTGCCTGAGATATCTATTTTCTGAGCCGATGAGCTGATTTGAATCAAATTTGGTGTCTGGTATAACCGAGTCATAAGTACTTGATCCATACAAAAAAAAATCACACATTCCTGTGGGAAACCCATGAGTTAAAAATATAAATATTTTCAAACTCTCATATTTTCCAAGCCGCACGGAAAATAGATCTGTTATTTGGAAAGAAGCATCTGTCGGACCCGCAGATTGAAATGGTGAGAACATTGCCATAGGTTGTGTCCTAGTTTACTGGAGAGGGAATCGAAAACACGCTAAGTCAGCATATTTGTAAAAATTTTAAAAAATCTCCAGAACCAATGACCAGAATCTTTTTATATTTGGTATACGTCATTTACGAGGGGGAAGGTACCAGTTTGTCAAAATTAAGCCCCTCAGCCTGAAAAATGAATTTTAACTTGGTGCAATATGAGAAAAGATGTTCAAAGAATCTACTTCAGAGCACCAGTCAGAATCTTTTAACATTTAGCGTACAACATCGTTACAGGAGTCAGATTCAGGTTTGTCCAAAGCAAGTTCACTAGTTAATATTTGGGATCCCCATGGGGCCGGATTTTAACTTAGTGCAAAATGAGGGATAATTTATAAAAACTTCTTCTGGCCCACCCGTCCGAAGCTTTTGATATTTGTGATTCAGCACCCTTTGGGAGGTCAGATCTAAGTTTGTTCAAAGCAAGTCCCTGTGTTAATATTTGTGCTCCCTGTTGGAGCCTGGATATTAACTTAGTCCAATGTGACAAATAATCTTTAAAACTCCTTGTTCTCCAGAACCACAAATCAGAATCTTTTGATATATGCTATACAAATTCATTACAGGGGTCAAATTCATGTTTGTCCAAAATCATCCCCCCAGGTTAATAACTGGGTCGTATATGGGAGCCCGAATTTTAACAGTGTGCTATATGGGGAATAATCTTTAAAAATCTTCAGATCCACAAGTCAGAATCTTCTGATGTTTGGTATACGACATTCTTACGGGGGTGGGGAGGGTCAGTTTCAAGTTTGTTCAAATCAATTCCCTCGATTAAAAAATATTGAGCTCCCTACTTAACTTCGTGCAATATGGGGAATATTCTTTACAAATTTATTTTCTTCCGCAGATCCACCAGTCTGATATGGAACATATTTTTGATGCAAAAGGTTGAGTAATTCAAAGTTAACACACATTAAAATATCTGGTGTGGAGAAGAACACACATTACAATGCTTGCTTTTGGCTTCATTAACATGATACACTCTATAACTTATTAAACCTCTTAAAAACATGAGATTTTCTGCATCGTAAGATCAATTTTCAAGGAATAACTCAAAACAAAAATAAAAAGCCTACCTACGGACTCTATTTTTTCCTGGTATAAAACCGTAACCACACTTAATTTCTCTTGGTCAACTGAAGGGTATGGGAGGAGTGAACATTCTGGTGTGTATAAATGTACATAACACAACAAGTGTTTGAAGTTAGCGCGTTTTGCGCAATAAATTATGAATGGTGAATGACCATAGACCTCCGCCATTCACGAGTTGCCTAAAACTCGCTCAATTGAAAAACGATTTGTGTTCTGTTTATTCCACATGCTCGATTCCATGCATTCCCCGCAAACAAACTGTAGTCCCGTAAACGTGCTAAGTGAATGCATTAACCCTCTGCACTGTGTTGTCAAACTGGCAAAGTTTTCGCAGCAAATATTTCCAAACAATGCAGTTTGATATTCAACCAAATATACCTTGTTTGACAGAGCTCAGTGAGCTCTGTCAAACAAGATATAATTAGTTAAATTCATAGTTAAACAAGAAAAAAAAACAGAGTAATTGGAGAAAGTATTTTGCACAGCCAGCGTGCTAGGGGTTAAGCACAGAACCGTTTCAAAATTTTGGAAATTTCAGCCAGCATTATGATGATTATGTAATCGACGCTTCTGTTTCAAGTTAACGTCAACTAACGCCGGCTTGAATTCTACTAGAGCGATATCCATGTTTGTTTGTAACGGGCTGAATTCTGTGCTAGAAGTAATAAGTGTGGAATAAAATCCTTTGCTGACCCTTTTTCACAGGAAATAGAAAGGTTTTCTTAATAACTTACAAATGGGGCTGAATAAACCCTCCTCACAACTCGTTTGACAGAATATTCTAGATCCAAATGCACATTGCTTTCTGGATATTTATTCCACGTCCATCCTCCAAAAAGCATTTTGTGCAATCGAATTCCCACAATTTGATTATTTCATCCGTGCACGACGTGTGTTGTACAAAGAGCTTCAGTCATCAAAAAGGTAACATAAGTTACGCCAGGGCTAACGTCGTTCCAAAATGTGTAGGAAAATGGTGTTTTTCGAGGTTAATTTTCTGTGAATTAATACAGTATTAACTGTGAAATTCGGAAAGTGTGATACAGGTCACACGCGGGGAGGGATGTAGAATAAACTTAGAAGGCAACCCGCATCTGGATTGAAACAGACTCTTGTTATCGAACTTGTTGTGGAGGGGTAAGGTCACACATAACTCAGGCCCTCGCTGTGTATATCCCTTTGTCCCCACAACTCGTTCGATCAAGTAGTTCTGTTCCAGATGCGCGTTGCGTTCAGTCTATATATGCTCTTCTTGGCATCGAAATAAATCTATGCTCTTAATCCTTTGAATCCGAAGGGTCGCCTTACCGGCCCAGGATCGTGATACGGTCTGAATTCATAAAGTAGATAGTTGCTCAGTACAATTGTATGGTAGACCAATCAAGATTTTTAACGTGCAGCCCCAATACTGCACGTTGACCATATTGTTTGGTCTCCCTCCAAGTAAAGAATGTAGACTTTATCAGTTGATGTTCTGAACTGGCATGGAATATGCCTTGAGGGCACAAAAGGTTAACAGTGCCCTTTTAACAAATAGATAGAACATAACGCGCATCTGGATCGAGTCTCTTTTTATCAGATGACTTCCGGAGGGCCTGAAAGGCCTGAATTGTATGTGACCTCACGCCTCCACAACAAGTTCGATAAAAGTGCCTCGTCCAGATACCTGTTGTGTTCTATGTATATTCCATACCCCCCCCCCCCCCCCCCCCCCACACACACCCCTGTATGATCAGCATCGCACTTTCTGAATTTCAGCTTTCAAACTGTAGAAAAAAAAAAACATTTTCCAATATTTTTGGGCCTAACATTAGCTCTAACGTAATTTACTTTACTTCTTGGTGATTGAAGCTATGTATGCAACGCGCGTTGTATATAGATGAAATTATCCGACTGTATGGATTCGATTACATGAACTATTTTCTAGACGAATGAATGGATGTGGAATAAATAGCTAGAACGCAATGTTCTTCTGGATCTAGAATATTTTATCAAACGAGTTGTGTGGCGGAGGGATATTCAGCCCAATCCGTAAAGTTCATGAGAAGACCATCATATTTCCACTTTTAGCGAATGTGAATAAGGGTCACCAAAGGATTTTATTCCACACAAATCATTTTTTATTTTACATTGCTCTCGGTGACTGAAGTTCTATAGACAACACGCGTTGAGTATGGAGGGAATTACACAGTTGCAGAGATTCGATTGAATATAATGTTTTCTGGGAAATGGTTATGGAATAAAATATTTTATACAATCTCATTTGTTGCATGCTTTGTGGGTCCTCCCTTTCGCCTTGTGTATTATCGTATTATAAAAATATCTAAGCTCGCATTATTTCTTTTTCCCAAACAGTTTGAACGTTTGACTATAATTCTATGTTGAAACCCATTTTAAAATGAGTTTTCACCGTTTTCACCGTATGTTGATGTTCTGTAACTTTTTGTGTTTCTTTTGTTCAGCAATGTACGCATCGTGGCATATAATACATACACAGAACGACAAACTCGTGTGAATGTGTTAATCGATATGGCCCGTGTGCCAGCGCGGAAGGATAGATCGAGAGGCCGCGATGGCACAAGTGCCACATCGACTAACCCATTCACACACGGGTGTCGTTTTGTGTTTATTACACGCCTTCACATCTACAAAAAAGCAACACTCAGGACACTCGGCAATTCATTTGACAACTCGTCCCTTGAGTTTCAATGTGTTCTATGTTCCAGTAGGCACACAGAACTCATTGGAACTCAGGGGATGAAATATCAACAAATTTGATCGCCAACCAAATTTGCGAGAGGGACCCGTGTTATTATTTTTAGGTATCTCTTGCGATTCAAATTCGTGCGGTGCCCGATTTGTAGAAAATTCCAGTGAAATTTCGCTTTTATGTAAAGCGTCAGCGATTTCTGTTCCGCACAAATGTGCGGAATAGATTTTCATTTTCCGCATGATTTTGTGCTGTAGATGGGGATTACATCGAACAGGCGTGTTATAAATACACTATCCTTTCCTTTTTTGTAAAAGTCTTGTTAGTGAGATTTGCTAATAATTTTTTTCAGAGAAAAAAATCTGGCAAATTACTATAAAAATACATTCGTTAAACATAAAGCCAAACCCTTTACCCAACGTAACGGCCAAAACCGGCCAGCGCTATTCTCAAAAATCGCCAATTAATTTTCATTATTTTTTCATTTTTTGTCTCAAAAACATAGGTTATGACCCCTCGTTGGAACGAGTTCGACGAGCTCGTTCCAACGAGGGGTCATAACCTATGTTTTTGAGACAAAAAATGAAAAAAATTAGTTATTCAAGAATTTTTTTTGCAAGTGTCGTCTGCTTTTCATGTTAGGTAAAGGGTTAAGTTAATACTGATAGATTTCTTAATGGCGAGTTATCTGTGAAGTTGTTGCTTATAATTAAGTCACGTTTCCATTTGTAACTTTGAATAAGCGAAAGCAACAGACAGTTCAGAAAGTTGTCCGTGGTTTTCGTTTATTAAAAGTAACAGAAGGAAACTAGCTCCACTTGTAGGATTTCCGCTGTTGAGATGCAGAATAACTTTCTAAAACATCACCAGAACTTAAACGGTTTAATACATGTAGTCAGGAGCTCTCACATCACGCAGATTTTATGAAAACAATGGGCTTGTGGCATCGGAAGAACGATTTCATTACAGCCCAGAAGTTATTTTACTTTACAGTTAAAACTAGAAGTCCTGTCACGAACTGTGCGCTTATCTAGGCTTAATTGAGTCTAGGAATTGCACGCAATTGCCATATCGAATGGCATCCCAAGCATGGCAGGTTCTCCTGGTTACTCATAGCAAACACGGGCAATGTTTCTGCCAATGGACCTCCGGGTTACCCGGAGGTCCATTCGCTGAAACATTGTTTGTGCACAGGTCATATGTACAGAATTTGATAGCCTTACTATGGTTATAATGCGTGGATTAACGCGCAGATCGACGTGCTATCTATGCTTATTTCCTGACAGGACTTCTAGTTTTAACTGTAACTGGAAAACCTGTACGATACAACTTCGTTGAAAGCCATTTCTTGGGACCTATTAGCCGCCTTTAATTGTTGATATCCCTCTTGTTCGAGTGTCTAAATCAAAGGACGCATCAAATCTAATAGATGCCGTAAATGCGTCGCTCTCAGAGGAAG
Source organism: Pictodentalium vernedei (assembly GCA_031216915.1). Lineage (NCBI taxonomy): Eukaryota > Metazoa > Mollusca > Scaphopoda > Dentaliida > Dentaliidae > Pictodentalium > Pictodentalium vernedei. Next base: position 72,947,746 of record CM062297.1, read on the forward strand.
GTGCGCCTGAAGTTCGACTGAAATATTTATTTGATACAGACAGATGAATAATCGTCTCCGTAATTTTCAATAGAACCTAGTATTGGACAAGGTTAGTCCAAAATGCGTCCGTATGAACTCCAGGTACAGTTAAAACTAGAAGACCTGTCACGAACTGTGCTCTTATCTTGGCTTAATTGCGTGTAGGAATTGCGCGCAGTTGCCATATCGAATGGCATCCAAAAGCACGGCAGGTTCTCCTGGTTACTCATAACAAACTCTGGCAAAGTTTCTGCCAATGGACCTTCGGGTTTCCCGGAGGTCCATTGGCTGAAACATTGCTTGTGCACAAGCCATATGCACAAAATTTGATTGCTTTACTGTGGTCATAACGCGTAGATTAACGCGCAGATTGACGTGCGATTTGTGCGCATTTCATGACAGGACTTCTAGTTTTAACTGCAAGCGACTATATTGATACTCACCTTTCCTTAATTTTACCCTGAGAAAACTCTACAAATGTAGTTACCACTGGAACCAATTGTGAGCATTAGTACCAATGGCATTTATATCTGTATGGTTTTATTTAGGAATTAGTGACGAAAATTTACACATACAATGCAATTTTATCTTTAACATTTATCCAAAACTATCCGGAAAAAATTCAACATTTTTTTGTAATAACTAATAGAATATTTATACAGAAAATCATTTATGAATATTAATGAAATAAATGACAGAAATGTTATATACAGAACTTAGTAGAGTAAATAAAAGGATAATTGTACAGAATAAATTGTATTAAATAATGATGATGAAATTATTCAGTACCGTTTTTTTTTACATTTCGAACATTTCGTCCATGTGACAATATGACCTTGTGTTAATATGGTACATTGGCAGTGGTTTTCAGACACTGATTGGCTGCCTCTACAGTCAGCCAAGACTTGACTTGAAACCACTGCCAAGTCGCCAGACTCTGGGTGTGGGAAAGTAAAAAGTCCGGAAAAGGTAAACAGGTTCGTAGCGATAGATGGAGACTAGGCGTTTTCCCAGCTGTAGTTTATGTATTGTTGGAGCTCGGAATTTGGAATTTGATTGTTTATGAAGATTAGTTTTAGTTGGCATTTACCTCTTTCCTTATTGTCAAAGAAGGCGAACCATAGAAAGGTGAGATCGATCGCCCACCTCAAAACAACAGGTGCACTTCTGTATATTTAAATTATTTCACCGATAGACGTGATGTAAACCTTTCACCCCAATAGGACCCAATGCACCCGATTTTAAATTTAATATCTTAATTACCGTTTTTCTGTTCAAAATGTTTCAAGGAAACTCCAGCAAACCATAGCATATGACCCCCTCCCCCCAACACACACACCTCATTGGAACGAGCTAGACGTAATATGGTTTTGTTGAATGTTTTTTCAAAATATATTTATCTCATCTGCTTGATTTGAAAACCATGCGGGAGGATGCGTCTGATCCGTTAGTCAAGGATCAAAAGGGAGTATCTCTCATAGTCCGTGGCAATTATTATCCGGAGATAATAGAAAAATATTATATGGCTATAATTATTTTACCCTAACAACGATATGGTGAGGCATTTTGTAGATTCGTGTAATTTATTACCCTGGGGCAGAAAAAAAAACCTGGTGAAATTTCAAACATTTTTGTAGCACAGGCACATATTTTTCTCTCACATTTACATTTTTGCGGAAATTGACTGCAGAATATTATTATAAAACCTGGCAAGCGAAGTAAACATTCAACCGCATCACAACAGTAACCTAACAATAAAAACGAGTGTTGAACAATCTGCTCACCTCAAAATACCTCAAAGAAAATTGACACAGTTGAATAAAAACATCCTAAGATAAAAGTCCTAAATAGTTCAGTCATTTATTCTTAAATAAGATAAAAATAATATTATTTTCTGATGGAGAAAATATTTTATTATTATCTATGACAGAAAAAATCTGGTAATGTAATTGGATTGTTGATATACTCCAGTCTTGTTGATCTGTTCTATATTGATGGAAATCGAGTTGATATTTAACTGTTCTGCCATTGTTGTCTATAAATAACGCAGGTAGGTTGATAATAATGATTCCAAATACCTGTTTGGGATAACAATAGAATTGATATTCCCAACTCGCTCCTTCTTTTAATTTCCCTGTTCCAATGTTTAGGAACTGTTCAAGTATAACAATTAACTACAGCATGAGCAAATAAGTTAATGCAAATTGCTTCTTATATATATATGTTGAAATTAAATTTATTTTATAGCAGATAAGTAGTATGTCTTGTAAGTATGAGTCAATACGTGGGGATCTCATTGGGGGTCTCATGTGACGTCCTAGTCACGTGGCCCAGTTGCGCCACGTTGGGTTGTCATGGTTATCTGCGTTAGCAGCCATGTTGTGACGTAATTACCATAGTAACACCTGGTGTCAGTGTGCATGCGCAACCCGTGTTGTCAGGGTGATAGTGTTTCCGTCGTGAATTTTGTATATTGGAGGCCGTGATGTTGGTTTTTACGGAAGCACGTAGTTGCTATGTGACCCCATGACATACAAGGACGGGGGTTGTTCTGAGGGTGCATTCCTTAGTATAAGAGTAAAACTAATCACTCAAATGGACCCGACAATTTACCAAATTCAAAAAAAAACATCCTAAATAACTGTGTTCGGTACGGATTTCCCAGAATCCTCTTTTTTCCAATACTTGATGCGTTCCCTTGAATAAGAGTATCTTTACTGAATCGGTTTACCCTGAATTCTCGATTTCACCAACATGTATAACTGATGCTATTCTAACGACTCTTACCTAGCAGTTCATGTAGTCGTAGCACTTAGTACCTGTCCTTACACTACTGCCGCAACGAGTTCCCGTTCATGTCACTATCATAGTTGTTTTTTTATCACTAATACTTGCTCTCACGACTTTTTCGTAACCATTCCAAATGCCCCTAATAAGCTACAGAACAGTCGCCGTGGATTGGTCATAATCCACACATGGGCAGTTGTGTCCACGTATGTGTTTACCAGGTAGTAAAAATCATCAGCAGCAAAATTTTAATTAATGAAGCACCGGGTTGTACCCGGTGCTTCATTAATTAAATTTTTGATGATTATTCCTGTAATTAGTTTTTGGAATCTAATATTATTGCGTCCGTGGAAATATTGCCCAAGCGTGGAAATTGACCAGTCCACGGCGACTGTACTGTATATCGACTGAATCGTCGAGACAAACTACTCATATGAACATGCTGTTTTTCTTCAAAAAATGATTACGGTGAATATTACTTTATCGACCCAAAGAAAATCAATTATTGTATAAGATATTATTAGTTACCCCGTGTCTGATCACGTGGTACGGGTTTTTACCTACCCGAAGCCTGCCGTATTCCATGAGGTCTTCTTCGGCCTCATGGGATACGGCTGGCTTCGGGTAGGTAAAAACCCGTACCATGTGATCAGGCACGTGGTATCGAATTTATCTATTGACTTTCCGTTTTAGAAGTACACTCTATTTCATGTGTGAACACACTCAGCATGAGATCTTTTATCTTCCATTGTTCAGCCATACAGGTTTCTGTGGAATTTTTGTGCAAAAGAGTTTTTGTGAAAATGTGCCGATATGACTAGTATACAAAATTATACGGGGTATGGATAATTTGTAAATTTCGGAACGAGGCTTCCACTGGGTATGGGAAATTTGTCAGTGGCTGGGCGGACGTATCGTGCGTTTCAATGAATATGGTCTCATACCACGTATCTATCAACCAATCAAATCAAAAAATTCACTTTAGTCAATAGATAATATAGTTTACATTAAAAACATTGTGAAGGTTATATTTATCATGTTTTAAATAAACCTAAACCTCTCGTCCAAAACATAAATTTTGAGAACCAAACAAATGATAAATTTTGTCATAAAACATTTATTATTGTGAGAACAATTGATTAATAAAAACAAATCTTTCGCCGACCGCAGATTTGTCGAGGTTGTCGGTTGAGAAGGCATTGATCGATTACACGTGTGCTCCCAAATGCCTTCCTATCCCTACTCCTGTTCTCGACTCCCAGATCTCGGAGACGAACTGCTAGACGACATCCCGTACCCCATTCTTCCCACTTTCTCTGATGAGCATATTAACCCTATCCTTTGTGTCACCCACTAACCACATGCCCTTCATTCTTCCATCCCATTTCCATATTATACTCCCAGTGAATCCTATTCTGTTAGACTGGTATGTTGGACATTCTAATAGAAAGTGTGTCAGGGTCTTCACAAAACCTAAATTACACATCTGGCACTCCTTTTTCGCTGTCTTTCCCAATTCCCCCGCCCCCTCCCTAAGCTCCAACAACTGAGACCTCAGCTTGAACAAGGTACTCGTTAAAGCATGGCTTCTCTTTATCACGCAGGCCACCCAAGGACCTCTTTTATTTGAGCCCCCCCCCCCACCCCGCCAATTAGGGTTACAATCCTCCATGACTCTTTCGCTGACGATTTTTCTACCCGCAGTTGTCCCAGCATCTAAGTGCGAGATATCCATTTAGTAGTTCTTTTCTTATTCCCTCACTTGGATCATCGACGCCAGTTACTATTATGTCATTAACAACTGGCTCAAACGATGTATAATGTAAAGGATTAGCCCTGATGTTTAACCCTTTACCCAACGTAACGTCCAAAACCGGCCAGCGCTATTCTCAAAAATCGCCAATTAATTTTCATTATTTTTTTCGTTTTTTGTCTCAAAAACATAGGTTATGACCCCTCGTTGGAACGAGCTCGTCGAGCTCGTTCCAACGAGGGGTCATAACCTATGTTTTTGAGACAAAAAATTAGTTATTCAAGAATTATTTTTGCAAGTGTCGTCTGCTTTTCACGTTAGGTAAAGGGTTAACCCTTTTACTGCCACGTACACTTTATCCATATATGGAGGACCTCCATATACTCCTGTATGCGAGGATGTTTAATAAAATTTATGGCATACTTGAAACTCTACCATCTGATTAATCGTTGGAAAGGGCTCTCTGAAACCTTTCCAACAATTAATCAGATGCTAGGTTTGATCTGCGCATACCAGAACATGCAAATAATCACCGTAAAATAGGCGACAGTGGTCGCTTTCGGCAGCGTAAGTGTTAAGCCCGTAATTGATTTTGTTTCGCAAGTAGCATTAAATTAATCTTCTCTTAGGTTCCGCTTCACAGTTTTCCAGGCATTTCCAATACACGACATGTCATATATTCTTTTCAAATGTAAATATTCTTTAACTTAGTTTATCTAATCCATAACATGTATTACATTTTTCAAATCCACTAAAATCATATAACACTATCCGACTTAGTAGAAATAAACAATCTGAATTAGGGTGAAATAATTTTTTGTCAGATGCAAGGCAGCCAAGGCTTCAACCTGGAAACTGGAAAAGTGCATAAAAAATGCCTAAACCAGTTATGGTCAGCCACCAAGCAGCCTCAAAAGCAGAATTTTCCCACCACCTCGACTTTCCTATCCCTGGTGCATATCACCCGTTTCTAAAATGTGCAGATATACATATATGTGTTTCCGTCTCATTTTTTAGTTACATGCCTGGTCACAACTCCGTGTGAAAAAAAGAAACATTTTAAAAAGTAGTCAAGTTTTCGAAGCCACTGTTTCCCATAAATCCTCTAGTAATTTACCCCTATGCACCAGACTCCAACTCAGTGACCAAAACTTCAAATTCTCTTGTTCAACAAAAAATGTAGGTAGGATATCTAGTGTTTTTGAGTGGATACCCCAGAATTATCTCATGAGTGACTGAGACAAATGTTAATGCGCGTGTCTCGGTCATTTGTCTCGTTGTCAAAAACACTAGATTATTATTTATATTTTATTATACGCTTTTCATAAGAATCTGATCATTCCTGTCGATAATTCCACTCGTTTAAACCTTGAATTGATGCATGGAAGTAAACAGCTGGTGCGCATTAATACGAGGAAGTGATTTGATCGAAACTCGGAACAGGTAGCGCTTTGTGATCTAATTCAGCTAGGGGTTTCGTTGCATTATTGCTGGAAATGAGCGGTATTCACTCAAAAAGACTAGAGTCTCTTTTGATTGTACGTTTTCAGAAAAACACTGATCATTTCCAGTGATAATTGGACCCTCTAGCGATGCTTTGAAAACAGCCATTTTGATTGATACCGTCAAAGTGAAAATTTCTATATCTTCACAGTGGGGGACACTATCGATCTTTCTGCAATATTTTTTCGATAATCTATCGTTTAGCGTATAATAAAAACATATATCTGATACAAAAAAAAATCTCCAATTAACATATGCGCTATGTTTAGATTTTTACCACTGTGCAATAGTGCGAAACTGTAGAACTGAAATTTATTTTTCGTCAACTGTCCACCTAATTCAAATAGCCGACGACATCTGCAGAAAAAAATCCCGGACAAGTAACTATATTCATTGTTTGTCTCGAAAACATAGCTTGTGAAACCCAGTTGGACCGAGCTCGATGGGGTAGATACGATGGGGGCAGTGCTCAAAATAACTTTTTTTCTTTGCGTAGCAAAATGCTTCACATTTCCAAAAAATTAATATCATTTTGTAAAAATTACATAGCTATTTTTGTATACCAGAGTTATGTTGTGCTGTTTTGTATTGAATTCTTCTAAGCAGATAGAATAGTTTCCATCCATTTCTGGGCATTTCCAAATGGTCTGCAACACATGAAACATTTACTATGTTTTTTTTAACTGAACTGCCTTTAAGGGTTGCATGGACTTGGATATTTTCAAATAGCGTCTTGGTTGTTTACTAGAGTTCTTAGAGTTCTCAAAATGGAAGTTGAGATTTTTAATTTGTTGTTGGTCTTGAAGTTATTTTTAATGGACATTTTATGCAAAATGTTGCAAAAACAGGAAGAATTTAAACCAATAGAATTCATCTTAACATATGAAGTTGCTAATGATGCTTGATGGAGAGTTAATCGGAGTTATGCCTGGAATGTTCCACAATCAGAAGTAAAGCATCAGTGAACTAGTTTTCAAATTGGTTTGCAAATTTTCATTTACATTTTGCGATACAAGATAATCAACTGCAGCCTAACAGGCTGCAGTTTGATATCTTGTATCGCAAAATGCTATACATAATTGAACATTGTGTAGCTTTCTGCAAGTTTTGCATAGCAAAATGCGACGCGACACCGCTTATGTTGCGCCCTGGATGGGGGGGGGGGGGGGGGGGTCATAAGCTATGTTTGTAAGGCAAAAATTGAAAAAAAAGTTTGGCGATTATTGTCTACAGCGCTGGCCAGCATTAGTAGTTATGTTAGGTAAACGGTTAAAAGGGGGTAAATTACGCATTATGTCATAAACAGAATCTCAAATTGATCACTATTTGACATGACATTTCTGACAATCGTTACCTAAAATCGATCCGAGCCTCCGCAAACATCGGCTACGACCCAATTGAGTGAACTCAGTACGGAACTTTCATATGAAATCGAGACACATAATAGGTCATCTATGTCTTAGTTTAAACAATATTTTTATTTCAAACAAACAAGTTACGTGGCCACATCAAATGGAACAAGCACATACAAAATGAAAAACGCGATCTCTGTTAATTGTACATGGACAACGGACAAATACACATATGGTATGGATGGGATTCGGCAGTAAGCTTGGGAGCTTTTGATAATCGTCTTCCTTATATATGATGTATTTACACCAATTGGAGGATAAGTCAATTTAGAACATTGTAAGAGTCTGTTTGAATTAAAATACAGATAAAGTTGAGGCAATCTGGGATGTGGGACGCAATTAAAGCTTGTCGTGGAATTGAGCGGCTTTACTGTTTCACTGTACATTCTGCTTGGCAAATCTCTATAGGCCACATCAGGTGGGAGTAGGCATTGTGTGTGTGGCTGGGGGTGGAGGTCCTACGTCCAAGATAAGAACTGAAGGAGGACAAGTGAAACTATGTGACAAGGAATGAAGGGTTTGGAGAAGATGAAAACGGGATAATAATAAACTATCTTGAAAAACAGGTTTATAGGTCCTTTCAAAAAACTACTTATCAGAAAGCCGCGTTTACAAATATTAGACCTTTCGTTTAAAAGCTAACTAAGATCTAAGAATATTGTTGGCACTACAGGAATTAGCCAGCAAGTAGAATAGACACCGAAGGTTCGCAGCAACCGAGACGCCCACTCAACATGATAAACGTATGTACAAACTCAAAAACTTCACGATTCTCGACATTATTCAATAATTCTGAACCATCGAGTAATCTGGAGGGATCGGTAGTGATCGATAGAGCACTGGTTGTAAGATTTCCAAAGTTTGAGTAGAAGGGATAGTATGGAAGAAAATTCTCAGTTGTTTCGAGTTCCCCATACTTGACAAAATGGGAAAGTGATAAATGGTTATCATAAAAATGGGCGCTAACATTTCTTTGCAATTCTAAGGCAACCTACAATAGTATATTTGGGCTGCACGTGATTTATTGCCGCTATCGAATATGGGAGGTCTGCCATTCCCATTGATTAGAAAATTTATAAAACTACAAATCGATGAATTCTCTCGAGGAATCCGCTCAGACAGACAGCGGTAGGAGATTCCATTTGTTGGTAACGTTGGCGATGAATGAACACTGATAAGAAATGGGAGACAGAATGGAACTCGACGATTGTGCTAAGATCAGAGATTAAAACATTGGTTGGTCGTCGACACAAGTGACGGCACTTTAATGCCGTTATGGGGGAGTAATATGTTGATACATTTTTAAAAAACTATATTAATTTGTGTTTGCGGCGTCTTTCTTGGACGGGTCCCAACGGGTCTCAGAGTAGAGAACACATTTACTCTCACTAATGGTTCACCGGTTATGATCCTTGCTGCGGCTATCTGTATTTTCTCAAGATCTGCAACCCTAGTTGGTGAGGAGTTGTCTCACCCTGTATCGACCTACTCAAAAAGGGGCCTAATAAAGGCAAATTAGATTGTTCTAAGACCCTGTGATCGAGAGTAAAGTTGTGCTTTTGTCAACAAGTTTAAACACGGCCAAGCCTTCGACCAGATATGATCAATATGACCATTTCATGTGCTGTTGCCGTTCGATATTACACCCCAGTGCTTGTGATTTTTTACCTCAGAAATTTGAGTGCAAACGAAGAGTAATGGTGGGTGTGTAGCAGGATTACATTTGTTGATATCCGCATACTCTCCGTTTTGAGAGGATTGGACGCAATAAACCATGTTTAGCCTAATGTTCGGCCGCGGTTATGTCATCGTTCATTAAGATCGATGCCTGGTCTGAATTCTCCACTATAATACATTAACATGTGTCGACGACAAAAAGTCGTATAGAACTAAGTAGATTCTCAGTTATATCGTTAATATATATAAGAACAAAATAGAAGTACAAGTATAGAACCTCGTGGAACACCCGAGTTAATAGGACTCCAGGAGGATGCTTCAGAAGCTATGACTAGTCGTTGGGACCTGTACAAGAGATAAGATTTTAAAAATAGAAGAAGATCACCAGAGACTGCAATTCGCATTAGCTTGTGGATAAGACCAGCATGCCATACCTCGTCGAAGGCTTTATTGACGTCGTAAAATACTACTCTTACTTCTTTTCCTTCGTCTACGCCCTCTTATGAATGTCCAACAATTAGCAACTTAAGATTAAGTGAAGATGACGTGAGTGAGTTTCTCAAATCGTTAAAAATATCCAAGGCATCGGGTCTGGATCTATTGAGCCCACGTCTTTTGAAGGAACGCACAGCTTCCCCGAGGAAATCACTCAGTGATGTCCTTAACACTTTACTCAGTAATTCCTACTTTCCATTGCACTGGAAAAGGGATAATGTCACCCCAGTACCTATAAAAGCTCACTCCAACCTGGTGTCCATTCATCGTTCGTTATCTTTATCGAATTGTCTAGGGAAGGTATGAAGCCGTGTTTTAAACAATTATGCCAATTTTTAGAAGAGAACAACATACTCTCTTCCTTTCAGGCTGGTTTCACTCCGCACGATTTTACAATACTCCAACTAATGGATATTTACAACGAGTTTAGCTGCGCCTTAGATGAAGGCAAAGGGGGTAAGGGTTGATTTCTGAGACGTTTGTAAAGCTTTCGACAAGGTGTGGCATAGAGGTTTGATTCATAAACTGAATAAAATTGGAATCACCGGTGAACTACTGGAATTTCTTATATCTTATCTCAGTGACCCTATGCAAAGAGTAGTAGTAATTCCGGACACCTCATCGTGGAAACCATTCCATTCAGGTGTTCTCCAGTGATGAATCCTTGGACCATTGCTCTTTTTAATCTACGTAAGTGATACAGCCTTAGATCTAACAAGTAGTATTCGATTATTTGCAGATGTCACAACCTTGTAACTAATAGTAGACAATCCCAATCGGCCCCCTTTGTTCTGTTGGCCCAGATCGAACAATGGATGCCTGGCTCCTTTAATTTAACCCCATGAAAACTGAAACGATGATCAAATCTCGAAAAAGAGCCCAGTGAGACACCCCAATAGTAATGGAAGGTACGATCATTGACGAAGTCACTAAGCATGAACATTCGGGTGTTATCCTAAACTCGCGTTGCACATTGAACATGACATTGACCATATCTGTGCAAAAGTTCGGTCACGTCTAGATCAAATTAGGAGGTATACATTTTTATTGGATCGTAAAGCTCTGAAAAAATATATTTCGCTTTCGTTCGAACCTTATTTAAATACGTAGATAGAGTAATGGGATAACTGCACTGAACTTGACTCATCGAGGCTTGAAAGCATTCAAATAGCCGTTGCACGTATCGTGACAGGTGCTACCATCAGCGACAATAATGTTTTATTACATGTGAAAACTGATTTGGATACTCTTAAAACACGGCGGAAGAAACATAAATTAATGCCGTACTTCAAAATGTTTCACAATTTGGTCCCCACTTATATATCGAAAAAACCCTCCCCTATTTCAATCAATCAAACCCATGATCTCTGTAGAGCAAACAATCGTCGCTTATCTTTATGTCGAAACACAAACTGATAAGCATCGTTCATTCCCTCGACAACAAAACTCTGGAATGAGCTACCTTCACACATAAGGGACAAACTTCTTTGGTAGAGTTAAAAATTTATCTTAAACGGAATGACAACCGACCACCACAGTTTTCGTTCATTTGTCCTATGGTAAAGCACAAATAGTTCATTGCAGGATGAGTTTACAATGTAGTAATTTTAAGGAGCACCTCTATGATAACCATACTGTAGGTTTTTCTCCGTCCTGCTAGTGTGGAGAGCTCGAAACTCCTGAACACTTATTATTAAGTTGCCTCATTTTTCGCTCAGATACACAGGGCGACACTTGACCAACTTTCGTATCCACTTGATTGTAATATGTTGCTGTATGATTCGGAATTTTATTGCGAAGTGGATAATAAAACTATATTTGAAATAGCCCATAAATTCATTCCTGATTCCGTAAGATTCGCTTGATCTTTACCCTTTTGGCATGGTGTTGTCTTCCGTGTCTGTTCGGTGTCGGCGGTTGGGGAATCCATGTTCAGTATTTTGATGTAGACCTGATAATGTTTTCTAAAGTACAGTCTTGAGGTTGCACGCTGACAGTATTGATTGGTCTAGTTCCTATATTTATTCGGTAGTCGTCCTGTCTAACGAGATTATGACGTATTATGTTCCTGGCATGTAAAAGCAATTTCTAGACCTCAAAGGGATAACCTCGACGAGTATATATTATCGGTTCAGAGCTAGACTTGCAATCTACTGGGACATTTCACAAAAACTCAGTACACTTCCATGTTCGAGTGTTCACGCGGGCACCGGTTACCAAGCAAATCCAAACAAAAAATTAAAATAAAACAAAGTAACAAACATACTCTTGGACAGCTTTTCTTTTACTCTCATCTTTTCCAAAATACTGTTTATATTATACCCCAGAGTTGAAATCTTCCTCCGTATAGTAGCACCAGACTGTTCGTAAGTGTGGTGTTGATCAGGCCATACCTTCTTTTCAGAATTGTTGGCGTTATTCCAACCCTGATGGTCTCTGTATGCTACTTTTCGAAGCTGCAACATATGTTGTGGGCACTCTACCAAACCCTACTCACACGTTTCTCCTGCCTAGCCACTATGGCGCTTAACATAACATCTTCAAATATACTTTGATATACATTGATACTACCACCGACACTTCAAGATAAATACCGAGCAGCTGTGACTCTTACCCTCATCGAACTCCCTAGGAAAAGCACCACCACGACCCTTAAGGACACGTCGGGCCCAACTGCAAAACCCTAACATTGTAGGTGGCACCGTCAGTCTACCAAGGTACAATTCAACACAAATGTAATGTTTTCTCCCTCGACTATAGAGTTAATGTGCACGATAAATTGCATGCCACCATGGTCCCTGAACTTGCAATGGAGCCCTTGGTTGAGAGCCATTACTGACGTCATTATAAATACATACAAGTATCAGACCGATACCGAAAACTATTACCGACAATTGGACCATCACTACAAACTCAGCCGACTGGTCATATACATGCATAGAAACTGTCCTGAGCCTTCCTTCATCGCCTTCGACTCGGGGAACAGTGGAGGCCTCTTAAAATTGGAGCTCATCATTACCGTTTCTTTAACAAGTTCTAACACATTCTTCATTCTGTGTAACTTGAAAAATAATGTAGTAAAATTTGTTTCCAAAATAATGAGCTGCGCACTGATATTATATTGAATAGAACAGACCTGACATAGCAGAAGCTATGGAAGGTAAGTGCTTGGGTTATAGTAGTCATATAACATCTCGTGTTATTGCAGTTGTGGTGTCCCTTTGGTGGAAACGTCCTTTATAAGCTTTCAGCTACCTGTCGAATGCACACACATTTCATTGTTGTATATCTTCTCTCTGATAATTGGAAATAAATATTTTGCAAACTAATGTCCGAAAGAATTCATTATACAGATTAGCTGGAGAACGGTCGAGTCAGTAGGAGTGAAGCCTGAGTGAAACGGACTAAGGACATTGTTGTCATTTAGGAATTCCCACAGACGTTTGAGATACATTTCTCAAATAGCTTTCAAACACATCTGATGAAGGATATTGGTCGGTAATTTGTAAGTAAGTTCGATGGGTTCTTTTTCAGAATGGGGTGACTTTCACTTTTTTAGTATGATGGGAAATAGCAATTATTCGGTAAAATATTGAACAAGGTCGAGAGTGGCTCGCACATGGAAGATTTGCATTCTTTTAGAAGCCGTGGACTTCACTATATTGAAGAGCAATATTGTCAATATGAATGTTGGGAAGTTGATGGAGGCCCTGGAAGGGATACGTCAGAATCGTCAACTGTTGATTTGAAACAGAAGCATTCATTGAACAAATTAGCTTTCTCTGCGTTGGATGCGAGGATATTGTTTAACCTTTTACCCAACTTAACGGCCAAACCCCGCCAGCGCTATTCACAAAATTTGCCATTCAGTTTTCGATATTTTTCGATTTTTTTGTCTCTGAAACATAGTTTATGCCCCCCTCATTGTAACGAGCTCGTTCCAATATGGGGTCATAAGCTTTTTTTGCAGAAAAATTAAAAATAAATAGAGGATATGGAATGAGTGTTTTTCTCATATAATATTTATGAAACGAGTCTAAGAATATTCCATTTTGGCGAGCCTCTGGCGAGCGCAAACGGAAAATTCGGACGAGTTTCATAAATATTATATGAGAAAAACACTCATTTCATATTCTATTTATCATATGACACGCACACGCAAAAATTAGCCACTTAGTATGACTTTTTAACCCATCATCTAACATGAGTTGCAGACGACACTTGGAAAAAACATCCTTGTATGACTAAAAATTTTCATTTTTGCTTCCAAAACATAGGTTATGACCCCTCATTGGAACGGGCTCGTCGAGCTCGTTCCAGTGAGGGGTCATAACCTATGTTTTGGAAGCAAAAAATGAAAATATAAAAAAATGAATGGCGTTTTTCTGGTAGGTAAAAGATTAATACAATATAACCCACCCTAAATAGGACGGATAACGTAAATTCTCCCTACTGAAATTATGCAAATGTCACCCAGTTGTATTTTGTTTAGCCAATCAAATTGTCCAGTTTTGAAATTGACCAATGAAAGCTCCCAACTCTAATTATGCAAATTATGAAAATGTGGCCCAGTTTTATTTTGTTCAGCCAATCAACTTGTCTAGTTCTGAAATTGACCAATGCAATCGACGGAAGGCTTTATTTATCACTGATTAATATGAAAGCAAAATATCAAATGTTTTAAAGTGAACAAAACGGACGAGTCATATGATAAATATTAGTTATTTGATAATTTTGTTTGCAAGTGTCTTCTGCTTTTCATGCTAGATAAAGGATTAAGTGGTTTATTGGAGGAATTGGTGATACTTTATGTCCTATAAAGGATTTCAGGGTTTTCCACCACTGTGAGGCCAATGTGTCATGACTGCTCAATGTGGATTGGACTTTAGATAAGTTTGAGCTTTTGGCCTTCCTAGTAACCACTATAACCTCATGTCTATTGTGTTTATATTTTATCAATGTATGTGGGAACACATTATGCTTGGCTATACGATTTAGCCTTTATCTCTTTTTTATTAGTAGACGTGTTTTGTCATGCATCCATTCAGGTTGGTTAGGCCGTGCTCTGATGTGCTTGGTGGGAATATGTTTGGATGCAGTACCAATAATTTTACTGGTGAAATTTGACACAATCGTATAAAGACATGAATTATTAAAAAGTGCATCTCATTGCTGTATGATGTAGGCGGCATTTAGGGCTTACTTATTCCAACAACCATATACGTCTTTTTAAGATTGAAGCTAGTGGCTTTATGAATTCAACTTCTGTTGAAATTGGACAGTAGTGGCTAATCATCTCTGGTACTATCGGCTCTAACACCCCACCCCATAATACGTTGACTATATTACTTACAGCGAATAAATCAATCAGTGAAGTAGACGATTCAATAAAGTATGTGGGCTCACCTACAAGCTGCCGCAGGTTAAAATATTTCACCATATTAAGAAAATGACCGTTTGGAGAAACCATTTCGTTGTCATTAAAATCACCAATGACAATTGGAGCATCATTTGTTGCGTCTTCAGTTATGTCAATAGATGCTGCAATTATATTTCAAAGGCACCGTTAACATACCCCTAATAATAAGGATCTACGACACTCTGTGAACACTTCTGCTGATATAAATGGCCACTCCACCTACTCTTGTGGTACGGTTGAAACGGAAAAAAAGTTCATGGAAGCCATGGATCAGGCTGTCAGATGTTTGGTCTGCGGACTGCATCCAGGTCTCAGGATATCATTTGGGAGGATTCAAATTGAATAATATCTAGTTTAGATCTTAGGTACTGTATATTAACTCTAAGGGGTACATTTTTTCAAACTGTTTGGGTTGCGTTTAGGGCTGCTGGACCCGGCACCGTGCTTTGTTTCAATATATCCCGACAATAACAAAATGATAACCAAAAGAAGTAAGTGCAAGCAAGCAGTAAGGTGTGTAGATATTATCTTTAGTAAGCTATCATTCCGCGACAGACCAAGTTGCTCAGGCGGGGTTTTGATCTCTCATGCTCGTATTGGAGAGAATTTATATAAATTCCTCAAATAACGTCCATTTTGTTGAGTTGTGTTAATATCGATGGTAAAAAAGAAATCCCTTTACAGACGCAACACAATCCTCATTAACATGCAGTGCCTGGGAAGTAGGTTGTGGCTCGATTGCTTGCAACCGTGCTTGTGCTTGTTATGGTTTGCAACAAATTTGCAATTATTGCTTGCGTGGAATCTCCACTCTATGGGTGATTTAGTGGCAAAACGTTCTCCACGTACTGAAAATAAATGAATAGTAGGAGGCCCCGATTCCTTTATACGGTAAATAAAGATGATACGTTAGAGTTATAAAAAAGTCACTATTCATGCAATATATCTACTGTACTACTGTTTTCTCAAGTTCTCTCAGTTCAGTTATGTACACGGTTATATACGCAAAATATGTACGTACAGAAGTTTATATCAAAAAAAAAAAAATATGAAAAAAATAAACTGTAGTGTTTAAAACCTCATTGGACTTTTAGGGCCCATAGTACCATATTCATTTGACTGAACAATATGCAGGCAACCACAGCAGTGAAGTTGGTATGTAGGTCGACACCTTACATCCGCAAGTACAAGAAGACTAAAACACAAATTGATGATTGTCTTGGTAGTCTGCATTTTATGCTGAGAACGTAACTTGCGGCATTGAATGTGCCAATCCGGGCATGGCACAATTAAGTGTTACACATCATGTAGCCAGTGAATGGTAAGGTGAATGGATTATGTGTCGCTTCAATTTGGCTTAAGAAGAAAATTTGCAAGAGCCTGTCTGGAGTACAAATTGTGATACTTGGTAAAAGTTAACATATACACTAGTATGGGAGAGGCACAAATCGTTTAGTATATGGGAGTGCCAACAAAAATATAAAAATATGAAAAATTGATATCTACAAAGGTTACAGAGGCAATATCTCCATTACAAATGTAACCTGACTGATTAGCTGTAGGCGAATAAACAGAGGTTGGTTGTCGATTTTAGGGAGGAAGGATACACACAAAAGGGTTAATGTAACAATGGTAAAATTAGTGTCTGAACAATAAATGAAACGAACAGGTTATGAGGGTTGTTTGGGAACTTTCGAAGTTAGATGATCAACTCGCGCTTGCAGTGGATTCATCAGGCATGCAGTATCTTTGCCAGATATTATTAGAATGGGCAATCGGTAAGTTCGTCCTGTCGCGAAATAATTTTTAGACGAAAGGTTGACAAGAAGGGCTAAGGTCGACTAAGGTTATATGATACCTCGACAATTTGTCATGAGAGAGTGCACAGACACAAACTCTATTCCATTAGGTTTGAGTCGATTACGTCAAATCAAAATATTTTCAAGAGCACCCCATCTTACGTACGATGCCTCAAACTCCAATAGTTTAGGTCTTGCGTCAATTAAATCAATTAAATTCGATGCGACAGTCGTGTGTCCGTATATATCAAATGAAGAGTTCACGGATTTTCGACGAATCTAATCCAATTGTATTCGACGCGACGGTAGTGTGTCGTGTATAGCAGGTCTTAGTTGTCAACAGTGTAGGGCTGCACGATATTCAAAACTGAATACCGGTATCGGTATTCAAAAAAATACCGCGGTATACCGGTATATCGAAAACTGTTCAGATATATGAACACAAGTACCACAATTGGGACTCGAGGCATCACAGTCGGAACGAATTAGCCTGCCTTGATGATGCGATTCGAAAAATCTCTACCCAACGCAGAAGATATCAAAATTTATTATTTTCAAAATTAGTTTTTCAGATTTTCCCCAGATTTCAACAAAACTATATCATGTGACCCCTCATTGGAACGAGCTCGACGAGCTCGTTCCAATAAGGGGTCACATGATATAGTTTTGTTGAAATTTTTGAAAATTATTTTTTTCAACTGCTGAATTTGTATATTTCGAGGGCGCAAGCAGACGATTCCTTGGATAATGGGATAATATTATTCATTCGGGAGTACAATTAAAAAACTCAAAGTTGAAAATCAAAGTTGTGGGGGAATAAATAATGACGATAAACCGATATTTTTGTAATTACATCGGTATACAATCGATATTGGTTTGAATACCGGTATATATCGGTTTATCGATATACCGTGCAGCCCTACAACAGTACGCCAGCTGCAACACTAAAGCAATGAAGGTTGTAAAACGACTTTAAGTTTATATTCCACAAACCAAATTAGAGTCTTGATGAATTTCATGGTATGATAGTAATTTAGGGGAATCCATTTAAAAATTTATTAGTCAACCACTCAATTACTTCGAAAGCAGAGTGAATCTACTTTAGTTGACAACCCACATTAGATAAGCAAGCTAATTTCCATCTCTTTGATCATTACAAACAATTCAATCAAACCGAGCAGCTAATTGTTCGTTTGATACCTATCATTATTACCACTTTGCAGGGCGTTCCCTAGTGTATTAACGCTGTTATGCCGAGCGTTCAAAGTAAATAATGCATGGCAATCTCCTAAGTTCCGGGCCGCGGGCCGATAATGAAAATAATCGCCCTCTGGCATCATTGTTACATCACGTGATCACCGCTTGTTCTCGATCGGCAAGGAGCTGAATCGAAACGACGATACCAGGGAAATGATTCATAAACGACCGAACTTTTCTTACCAATGGCTAGATTGTTGTTATTAGGTAAGTAATCCAGATTATTTTTATTATGAAGCAATTGTAAGAAGCCGTCATTGCCGAAAAATTACATCACTTTCCTAATTTCGACGTTCATGCACTCAATTTGTGACACGGGAATTCCCCCAAATTGTCGCCCCTGATCTCTCCGATGCGCATTTGTAAACAAACAAATGGTAATAATAGTAATAACATTATTTTTGCGAGCATTATGGTATATTAGCGGCCCTGCAGAAATTATTAACAGCCCTCGGGCCAATTAGCGGCCCTCGACTTCGTCTCGGGCCGCTAATAAGCCCTTGGGCTGTTAATAATTTCTGCAGGGCCGCTAATATACCATAATGCCCTCAAAAATCATGTTATTGTTATATTAACGCATGGCTGAGAAATAACTGTACATTTTCACATAGTTATGACATCACTCCTTTATTTAAAAAAGTGATATATTTCAAAGAGTTAATAAGAGCATGTACTGCATTCAACAAATATCACTCAACACATTGGCGATGAAGGATATCTTTCGAGAACAGAGGAAATGAATTGGGACTCTCGACTAGTCTCTCTCTTGCACTAGACGAGACGTACTATAAACGTCACATCCCACCCCCTTTATCTTGCCATTCAAGAGCTTTCGTAGAGAAAGTCAACAGTGTCCAGCCCTACATATTCCCTGTGTCGAGACCCTATTACGTACATGGCTGCCTGTTTCAACAACTTACATTTCAATTGTAAATATGTAAATCCCTATTCATTTGTGAACCAATCTATATATCTTATAGCCGCATCTATGTATTGCTTTTATGTTGTATTTATGGAGAGGTGTTAACATAAGTTGTATAAATTGTACTTCAATCCTTTTTGCAAATTTATGGCAAATAAAACATGATTAAACTAATGAATTGGGACAGTTTCAGCTCCGGTATAAGCAAAAACATTTCTGTGATCTGTATTAAAGTATCTGAACCCATTCACTCACAATTCTGGACTTCCTCGGCTGGTGGTATTACACAACATTTCACAAATGAAATAAAACCAATAAGTACGATAAAAATGACGTTTTCCGTATAACAATAGCAAGAGTTTGCTGACTCAAAAAAGGAAATTATTGAAAAGAATGGGAAAAAAATGTCAAATTGAATTAATTTAATCGAGACTTGATATTGAGTTTTTCTTGCTGATTGTGCGTCTGTGGTGAATGGTGACAGTTTTTGAGCACTCGGGGACGATTTGAGTATACTCCAGTGGAATAGAACAGACCCGCAGTGAGTGCTCGTCCGTGTTAAATTCGAGCATAAATTTGTATACTCACCTGACGGACAGTGAAGAGAGAGAATGTCCCTAAAGATAAATTAGTGCTTCTGGAAGCTTCTACAGAGAGTATTTATGGTGAGTTTCTAATATTATAGAGTAATTCTATAATACGTCTTTTGACAAGTCGTTTGCACCATATCCGTTCGTTACACTGAACATAAATCGCCCGGATATATTCACTCGGGCAAATCCCTCGTGAACACCCTCGTGATTGTATGTTCAATATCGCTTGTTTTCTATGGTGAAACCTCTGCTCAGTCAAACATACGACAGCGTGGAAGCGTGAGGTGATGTTTAGTTACTAATTTGACATAACATATTAGTGGACAGTTTATTCAAATTACTGGGAGCGCCGTGGCTCAGTGGTTACGGAATTGGAATTCAAACCGAAATGTCCACAGTTAGATTCCCGCCAGGTGTATCTGCGATGTATCCTTGGGCAACGCACTTAATCCCGAATGACTACGTGGGGGCACGGTGGCGATGTGTGCTAAGCCGCACTGTACGTCGATGGTGCACTTGTTTTCAACCAATGCTACCACTGCTTGTGTGGAGTTAGTACGCTGGGGAGTCTGGCAGTTGCTCTCGGGTTCTCTCCGGTACTCCTGCTTCCTCCACTCGTAGATCTGCCAGACACGAGGTGATACTAGCTGTCGAAAATGTCGTTAAATCGCAATAAATAAATTCAAATTACTAATTTATTAATTATCAATTTACTAATTTTTACATCAAATTAGTAAATAAACATCACCCGACGCTTACACGCTGCAATACAAACAGGGCAAATACTGCTTAATTGTTGTCAATCTCACACGCATAGTAGTGGGAACCACCACACGGATAATCAGCAGCTTTTCTTGGTTTGTAGTAACTGTCCATTACAACACAGTTCTCCATACCATTACCATTTGGTTCTACCCCTCCCCATGGTATCCCTGACATAGGTTTCTGATCCCAAGACATCCACTGACCACTGCTCACTTCCAAAGTTCCATCGACGTACACCTTTGCCTTTCCTTCTGCAAAAAGAAAAGTAATAACATATTTTTGAACGTTTGTTATTCGGTACCTGTCAGCAAAGACTGGAGTGTTACCAATCTTTGTGATAATGGACACGGGATTAAAATTACGTAGAGTGTATCTTCTGACGGCATTTTGTTACAAATGGAGACGCAATGTTGTACAGCAATAAGCTGAGATGGTGGAGGGAGCATTGTGCAAAAATGTGTCTCTATCTGAAGGAAAGGTAGATTCTTTTGTTTCCTTTTTAAAAATACAGGAACTACAGAAACAAAAATAATGTTCAATTTTATAATATACATTTTGACTTTAAAAATGAATTTTCCATGATTCGGCTTTTCAAAAGATAAAAGTGCAATACTAGTGGAAACAGCCGTAGTCTAAAAGGAAGGACATTCTCTCTTTTATCTGTGATAATACCAGTTTCTGGTGTTATTTCTGTAACCAAGTTTAATAAAAGTAAAACACACAGTGAAGCAGGATGTAGCGACTGGAATTTAACAACTTGCATGCTGATGGCAGATATTTATCCCTGCCCAGGACGGGAGTTCTCTTATCACTGAAATGAATATAATTCGAGCATATTTAAAGAAATTTCCTCTTGTCAATTGATCGGATGTTTTCACCAATGATTCCTTGAGTAGAATTTAAATGAATGTTTAATCAAATCCAGTCATGGCTGCTTCACAGCAGCCATGACTAGATTGGATGAAAAATATCTTGAAAATACTCAGCAGGTTAACAGTTAATTGAACACGCATTGCCTTGTGGGAAAATATATTGCCATTTCACAAGCTCTTTTTCAACGTCTCACAAGCATCACACATCGATATTAAAATGATTGTTTCCCTTCTTTGATACTTAACATTCTTTTCAGTATCACCACCCATTATGGATACAGGTTGAAAATAAACAATGATATTAAACACATTTCCTAAAGAACTTGATAAAACAGACAATGGGTATTTTCCCGAGAACATAATGCTTGAAACAGTCTAACAGGGAATTTTGTTAAATACGACCGTGCATTATCGAAATTACCACACACGAAATATTTTCCTTTCCGGTGACACAGAAGGTGTAACTCTGGAAATATTAACGACAAATGCTTGCTTTGCACTGTTGACTTGAAGACCATGTAACTCAGGATTATAGATGCCACGGAACTAAATATTTTCCCATAGGCGACCATTATAACGTTCAGGCAAAACAAAATATGATCGCATTACTTTAATTTTGACATTCAAATATCTTTGTCAAGTACATCCCTTCAGACAACTTTTTCTGACCCCAAAACAGGGGTCATGCAACAAATAAGAGAAAAAAAATGACAGCAAGGGAAGTACCGGTCACGTGCACATATTTTTCAGGGAATTCCCTACAAAAACGCACAAAATATAAATTGTATTTTTAGGTCTATGTGGAATATCCATCAGTAATGCAAGATGTCAATAGAATGCTTCAAACATTTATTGAAACAATTTATTTTCCCAATGCTGTTTATTTTTAGAGATTCATCACTTCCGACATTTCAAGGCGGGTATTTCTAATTCAAATATTTAGTTCAGTGATACCTGTAATCCAACCGTTCGACGGTTAACCCGAGTTGGAAAACTTATCTTCAGTGCTACTACTATACTACAACTACTACTACTAGTTTACGGTTGGTGGCGCGGTGGTCCCTTGATTGGCATATCCCAGGATTTCCGGATTTGGAAAGTCGGTGCCACATTTAAATCATGCGTCTTGATGCAAAGGTTTATTCGACTCGCGAAGCGGCGAATTGGGGCCGAGTACGAGAATGGATATTTCACTCTCGTATAGGGGTGCGGGGAAGACCCGGAAAAAAATTTATGAGAAACTGGAAGGTCAGCGTGGCACTCCGATGGCTTATTTGCACTTGACCTCCGCATGACCTGTATTCCAGCTAAAATATGCCCACGACTTGGTTTGGACTCATTCAAATATTTAAAAAGAAATCTATAAAGGCCTATGGGAGGAACCCCGCATAGGCTACAACAGCCTGCATACGTGGGGTGTGGTATATCCGCGATAACACATGGACAACTTCGAATTTGGTACATTTAATAAGCGAGAACAATTTACAACTCTCGGAGCTACATAGAAAACGGAGCATGTGAGCCCTACCCATTTATTTTTAGAAATATTCCCTGTATCAGTAGTAATTCCACCTGGTGTTGTGCTATGAGCGAGAGTGACCTTAAAATTCGAAAACTTAATGAAGCCAGCATCGACGGATGTCCCAAACCGGGTTGACGGTAATTACGAATGGACAAGCCCTGACAGAGGGGAGGGGGAGGGTCAGTGGGAGATAATTACGAATAGCCAAGCTCTGATAGAGCGGGTGAGTGGCTGAGTGATTAGAGTCGAATAGTCAAGCCCTGATGGATGGGGTGCGGTGACTAAATTATTAGAGTAGAATAACCAAGCCCTGGTAGAGGGGGTGCGTTGACTCAGTTACTAGAGTAGAATAGTCAAGTCCTGATAGAGCGGGTTCGGTGACTAAATGATTAGAGTATAATAGTCGGGATAAGGCGACTCAGTGATTAGTTTACAATAGCCAAGCCCTGATAGATGGGGTACGGTGACTCAGTGATAGGGTACAATAACCAAGCTCTGGTAGAGGGGGTGCGGTGACTAAGCGATTAGAGTAGAATAGCCAAGCCCTGATGGTACACTTGCCTTCAACTGCTGCTGACACTGTTTGTTTAGAGTTGGAAAGATGGAGTGTAACAGTTTTAGTGGTTCTCTCCGGATACTCTGGCATCCTTCAACCGTAAAACTGTCCGACATGATGTGACTCTGGCTGTTGAAAGTGTCGTTAAACCCCGATAAACAAACAAACATACACGTAGCCGTAAATGTTCTGCTACCATACCAACAGAGGTAACGACAGCCTCAAACAAGGTTGGAATTAACTCAACAAATATTTTCCTTCACATTCAGAACCCACCACAAGTCTGATGATCGAGAAGTCACAGTTACTGAATGACTGTTTGTGTAAATGTTTACGATAGCTCCTGTTCTATATTCTGAAATACACTGTAAATCGTTTGTTTCCACATCCAATACAACTGGAACAGATTATCGTTATATTGGTCTGTGGTACCAAATTTAACACGTGAATCTCATTTAATGGGAGATCCGTGAGGACGCAACTGCTGAAGTTTAATTTTATATCGCCTGTAGCAAGCACGAATCACCACTATAGGCGATTTGGTATGGTCGACACTGGCTCGAAAATACGAAAATTGTTTGAAGCAAGCACCAACGGGTTCCAAACCTGGGTCTACGACACCGATTCAACTAACCCTTGATGATTAGCCAACATTCCAACTTAGCTAACGATAACCTACAAAAAGGGTCGGATTGAACAGTACTTTTGTTGCCATTCAGAACCAGTATAAAGTCCGATGTACGAAAATTGACTATTACTAAATAATTGTTAAATTGTCTGCGACAATTAAACGGACAGGCATTCAGTAATTGTCGATTTTTGTAATTCAAACTTTGGGCGGGAATTGGCGAGATGGGGTGCAAAGACTCTTTACTCTTCTCCGGTGTGACCGAAGATTGACTAATGTGATTTAAGAAGAGAAAAGTAAACACTTCTGGATTCACAGTTACCAAACTTCCGCAGTCGGCCAAAACAATGTTTGTTAAATATAGCGTCGATTGTGTGCATCCTTCTCAATGTAAGGTGCGTTAGTTCTCAACATTGGTTTGTGTATTGTATTACTACCATGCGTCTAAGCCAAAATGGCCACTAGTAAGATATAACAGTGTGCTGGTATCCGTACCAGTAGTGAAGGCTGTCACTCTGGGGACAAGCATTTAACACTGACTTCCTCATGCCCAAATGCTGACACTTGAAGGACAAAATTAACATAGGAATCTCCATAGAGTTTGTTTTTACCCGTGGCTGTCACTCTGGGGACAATCATTTAACACTGAATTCCCCATACCCAAATGCTGACACTTGAGGGACAAAATTAACATAGGATTCTCCATATGGGGCTTGTCCCTCAAGTGTCATTTTTGGAGCCAGGAAAAAGATTTTAAAATCTTTTTCCTGGCTCTAAAAATGACACTTGACGGACAAAAATGACACTTGAGGGTCAAGCCCCCAGAGTGACAGCCTTCACTACCCGTACCTCCCCCCACGAACAGTTCGAACAGCTTCGTACAGCCCTATGAGTATCACAAAATATGCCATCGTTTCGCCTGGTAATTGTGAAAATTACAGCTGTAAAATGTTGCACACAGTCGCGATGTGTGTTCTTGTATGCTTTCGGTGTAGTTTAGATGTCAGAACTCCATGAATGTCATGAACGGCAATGATAAAAAACGGAACATTACTAGTTTTGAACAACTTTGGGCTCCGGAACAGTGAAATTTACAGCTACGGAATTCAAAAGTCGCTCGTCCGAAAAGGACCAGAAAGATGGTGTTTATTGATTACTTTTGATATTCGTGTCGCAAAATCATATAATGTCGAAAAACGTAAACAACAAAATGTGCACGTTTACGCTGCAGAAGCTTTGGTCTTTAAATCGTCCGCACACCGCATTAATGGTTGATGGAAACGGCGTTAGCCGTCAGTCGTTGAATGACCACTCAAGATTTGCTGCACAATCTTAAAAACGCCTCTGGTCTGGTTGTATTTGTTATTGTAAGTGTATGTACTTACGTGCATCCATATACGACACTACTGCATCATTAACTGTCGCCGAGTTAACCAACAAATGACCTCCGTTTGCCTTACAGTCCATTCTTGCTGTATCTGCCGTCGCCTTGGTATCACTTAGTTTCCAGCACATTTCAATACTGGGGCTATACATGAAACCTTTGCCAAGTAGATGCTCTGGACAGCCTGGAGAATAAAAACATTTTCAAATTCGAATGGGATTTAAAAGTGGCAACGGATCACGTGGACATACAGGTATTAATCGGTGTAACATGTGATTCATTTGAAGAACACTATAAGTTATCTCCCCCATTCATGTATGGTATATGGAGATTTAATACATGGATGTCGGTTTTTAAACACCGAGCCGCAGGCGACGTGTTTAAATAAGACATCCAGGTGTTAGATTTCCATATACCATACATGTTGACGGAGACAACGTTTTTGCCCCGTTTGAAACACAATAGAAACATTGAGGAAATAAATTTGCGGACGCTTTTCTCACGATCCGCAATTGTTTTGTTTTTACAAACGCAGAAGACAGACTTATATCCCTTGGGTCGTTAAGGAAACGCGTAAACAGTAGTTTGTTGACATGTCGTCCCAAGAGTTCCAAGGTGTTTTATGTGCCAACTGGCACTTAGAACACATTGGTACTTAGGGGACGAATTATTTGCTCTTATTTTATTTTTCTCAAGTTGTTTAATTTTAATTATTCGACTATTTAATTTATAACAACAAAATATGATCGAATTGTCGGAAATCTGATGGTATTTGTGACTATTTTCAGTTTTTTTGGTTCGATTTTTATACCGAGGCGAGTGAATGCGAAAAGCTGTCATTCAAACCACATACGCCCGATGTTTCGCGTGCCTACAGTACGTGGGGAGTGTATTATCACTAAATCACCCACAGAGTGGAGATTCCACCCAAGCAATAATTGAAAATTTGTTGGAAAGCATAACCAACACAAGCAATGTTTCAGCCAATGGCCCTCCGGGTTAAACCCGGAGGTCCATTGGCTGAAACATTGCTTGTGTTTTTTGACGATATGAACAAAATTTGAAAGTTATAGCTTGGGTGATAACTCTACTCCGCGGGTGATTTGGTTACAATCCACTCTCCACGTACTGTATATACTCTGGTTGTTGCTATGCCCATATACCTTGGATGTTGGGTGCACCCTTTGCCATGGCTATTTATCCAAGACATTCCGGCCAATCAAAAGACAGAATTTATCGGGATATGGGAACTTTTATCCAAGACATTCCGGCCAATCAAAAGACAGAATTTATCGGGATATGGGAACAATGCATCATAATGTAGTGTGTATTGAGATAAGTAAACTGTTCCTGTAACCGTTCTGTCCACGTCGTTAGTGCAGTATCGCTTGACGATTTGATGTCACGGGACTTCAGTCTCTCCCATGTTATGGGTCGAATCCCGGTCGGTCCACTACTTGATTATATTGATATGTGCATTGAAATCTGATGAATATTTACGTTAACCCTTTACCCAACGTGACGGTCAGGAAAAGGAATAGAGCTACAGTTAAATCTAGAAGTCCTGTCATGAAATGCACACAAACAGCACGTCCATCTGCGCGTTAATCTACGAGTTATGACCATAGTAAGGCTATCAAATTATGTACATATGGCCTGTGCACAAGCAATGTTTCAGCCAATAGACCACCCGGTAACCCGGAGGTCCATTGGTAGAAACATTGCCTGTGTTGGCTATGAGTAACCAGGAGAACGTGCCGTGGTTTGGATGCCATCCGATATGGTAATTACGCGCAATTCCTACGCGCAATTAAGCCTAGATACGCGCACAGTTCGTGACATGACTTCTAGTTTTAACTGTATACATAAAAAGCACCATTCAGTTCTCTTTATTTTACAAATTTTTGTCTCAAAAACATAGCTTATGCCCCTTCATTGGACGAGCTCGTTGAGCTCGTTTCAGTTAGATGTGAAATCTATGTTTTTGTCCCAAAAATATGAATTATTCAATAATTTTGTTTGCAAGTGTCGTCTGACTGTCACGTTAGGTAAATGGTTAAATGGTCCGTACACTTTTCACTGGCTGACGCTACATGATGGTGCAGATTGGACGAAAATATCTGTTGCAAACAAAACAATCTTGAAGAAATGTTATTCCAGACATCGTCGAAGGGCGGTACCCAACAGACCTACGGAGCTTTTTCTTACGTTCGCTTGCGCGTGCCACAGATAGTCCGGGTACTCGAGTGCAGAGGTCACAAATTACATTTCTGGAACAGTACTTATAAAATGGAGTGTGGGATTCGCGCGCTTCATATTATAAGTTCTGTTGTAACAATATAATATGTAAGGGAGACTATCATACCGATATGTCGATTCAACCAAAAACTCAACAGGACACTATTCTGTCATTTCTGCAGCATGATTTCGATAGAAAACATTTATCTGCCATCGGGCCATCGTGAAAAAAAACATTAATTCCCCGACTTGAAAATATACGAATCAGCAAGCCGATTCGATATTGATGCCGAATCAGGTCACTGGTGTCGACGTCGAGTCACATCGCCGAAGGGCGGTACCCTACAGTCCTGCGGGGCTTTGTGAATAAACTGACAGCTCAGCGGGGCTTTGTGAATAAACTGTTACCACATCTTAGAACAAGTGATTGGTGAACTCACTCTATCGCTGTAACCAGCAAGGGATAATACTTTTAAACTTCTCCAATTTTATTTTCAAGAATATTTTTTACCTATTACTAAAATGAATCGTTAGCATTTTAAAAGACCTAACAATTTGCCAAGTGGCAAATTTCTAGACCTTTGAACATGCTAATGGTTCATTTTAACCCATTTAAAGTCATGACTAGAAAAAACAATTCTAGAAAATACAATTGTAAAAGTTTTATTGTATTGGCCCCCGTATTACAGCATGTGCTCACAAGTGTCGTCTTTTTCTCGATCAGATTGTAACCCGGTGGCGACACACTAACAACAGTGGGTCGAGCTTTCATTAATAAAACTGCGAATTCATGCACGGGGGAAGGAGAACTTATAGAAAGTCGAGTCTCGTATTCAGTGTTGTCGCATTTCCTATTCGAATGACGATATTCTACTAAACTGTGAGGGCAGAAATGCGGTTAAAGAATTTCGACCGGATCGCGACTGTAGTGCGTTCCGGTCGACATTTTCTAACGTCTTTTGCTTCACAGTACTGTACATCCGATGGTTTTGACGAAGAAGTCAGTGTTGAAATGGCTAAGGAACGGAAATGGATCTATTTTAGCATTGCACTGTTCGATTAAGTTCCAAGGCTGAGATAATGTTCGGTTTTTTATCAAAAGCGCCATTCTCTACCTGGCTCGCACCCGAATACCAAGAACGTAGGGGGCGATGTTAAGACCCCCTCCCCCGAGTGGGTTTCGGTACACCTGGAAGCAAGCTTCTTTCACTGATTATATTTTAATAGGTGTTGTGCATATAACCATGGTGATGAGACTGCAGACGTAAAAAGAGCCGCTCACGGTATTTTGACAACCCGGAAGAATGATAATCCTCTGATGATGTCATTTTCCAAATCTGACCGAGGCCCTCAAATCGGATCCTATTCGTCCACAAATGAACGTGCTGGTGATCTACCATCGATAATGGTTTTTTGGGGAGTTTTTGAGTTCTTGTGTTCTTGTGTGTCCGCTTCAGTAACTAATGGGATCATCATGAAAATCCCAGTGCCATATTCAGGCATTGATAATCGCGGCCTATTAACCATTGGATGCAATTTATTCATTTTTGCCAACTTTGAGAAAACATCCACACCTTTTGTACAAGGACGTATTATACCCGTAGCGGAGCAAAACATGGGGAGCCAGTGGGGGAAACGCGAAGTTCCATTAGATGAAACTTTTTGTTTGTTTGTTCAGTTTTTTCCCGTTTCTTCTTTTGTTTTACAGAAGTCCAGTGTAATTGTCCAGATCAAAACTACTTTCCTGTGAGTGTGAGCATTTTAGTGATAATGAACTGTCCCCACAATGCAGATCAGAAACTTAACTTTTTTCAAAATCACCTGAACTAATTACTTGAGGTTCACTATTTCGAGGTGTGGACGCAATTTTAGAGGCATTTTTTTACAACCCTGTATCGATAGAAATGAAGTATTGTAAAATAACTCTTGTCCATAATTACATTTGAAGCAGTCGTATATTTTGGATTTCTTATCAACAATACAATTCGTTTATCACACATTGGAAGCTGGATGACATATTTAGAGCTACCAGAAGGCCTCGCTTGAACTATATGTCATTCGTTTAAGGTAGCACCCGGACAGAGAGTGATTTAGTGCTTGCTGAAAATTAGTTCAGTTAATCGCATGCAGTTGAGCTGGTCATCCCCCACCCTAACCACCTCCCCAACACACACACAAGCAAAATACAAACATCTGTAACTGCGTACATTGTAACCAGTGGTGCAGGGAAGCCAAGAATCGTATAACGCTTTACCCAACGTAACGACCAAAAAACGGCCAGCGTTATTCTCAATAATCGCCAATTAGTTTTCATTATTTTTTCCTTTTCTTGTCTCAAAAACATAAGTTATGACCCCACATTGGAACGAGCTCGACGAGCTCGTTCAAATGAGGGGTCATAACCTATGTTTTTGAGACAAAAAATGAAAAAGATTAGTTATTCAAGAATTTTGTTTACAAGTGTCGTCTGCTTTTCGTGTTTGGTAAAGGGTTAAGTAATCTGTTCTTTACTATTCGAGTGTTCTGGAAGGTATCTATTGTGTGAAAATACTAGGATTCGAAATTCCGATTCGAATCGAAATCGTCCAGATGATTCGAGTTGTGTTCTGATTCGGAAATTTTCGAAACGTTAACATCTTCTCAAAATGCTTCCAAGTCTCTCTACTAAAGCTCCTTTTCTGTCATCGGGTCTCCTGTGTTACTTGAGACCTGATGATAGAAAAAGAGTTCAAGACCGTTCCCTCTTCCGAAACTATTTTGATTCCGTTCTGGAATATTCCGCATTTTTGACTGATTGATTTGTTCGAACAGACGAGCCACCCTTACAAAAGAAAACTGAGTCGACACAGACAATATTTGCAGTTGAAAGAAGGTACAATATATATAACTTACATATCTTTGAGATTCGATTCGAGATTCTCTGCCTGGTTCATTTCGTAATTCGTTTCTCCCGAAACTCTCTTTCATTCACATCAATATATTTGTGTAATGAAAATACTTTCACACTTACTTTCATTCACATCAGTATATTTATTTACCAATATCGAATATTGGGCGAAAGACATAATATAACCACCCTCCGATAAATCGACCATAATGCCATGTTTGTTTACTATTGTGATTACAAGTTGATACTCTTCAAGCAGTCAGTAAAGCTGACCAATCACTGCTGGTATGACACGGAGTTCAGTTATGATGAACGGCCGTTTATGCCCGCCCACCCTACTAAAGTAGTATCTTATTTGTGTGACGTCTAACGAGATATCTTTCATGTCGTCTATTTCTCTGGACTTTTGTCTTTTAGCTTTCGATCTTTATGGACTAATCGAAAAGTGACTGTTCAACCGTATCCAGCATGTCGAAAACCTCCTCAGCGAAATGTTTCTAAATAGTTCATTTAAAAAATATGACATCATTTTTTTGGGCGGTTATACTTTACGTCTTGTAATCACTTGCTTATACATTTTGTTACAGATTAAATATGCACGAGGCCAGGTAATATTCTAAATGTCCAACGTAACGACTTGCATGCTTCATTAAATGTATACAGTTGGGACTTGAACATTAACTGAATACCAAACTTATAAACCGTGGACTTATCATTAAATATTGATAAAATTGCGATACTCCATCCCATCGGATCACAATTGCAAAAGAAAACCGCATGTTAATCGATGCAGGACACAGTAGCAGGGCTGTGATCTGTAATAAGCTTGGGTTATAAAACAATAACATTTTAATAACATAAACAATATTATTGTGCCGATTTTTGAAGCAAACTACGTAAAAATGAATTTTTCCGCTTTTTATTTTTTACTAATGACGTTTTGTTTGTTGGTGTCGACCTTCTTATAGAGTTGTCATTCTCTTTAATACATCGTGTAACCAAAGATGGTTGGACGGTAGATTTGTGTAGTTAGTAATATTTTGTTGGTGATTTTTTGCTTGGTTACCACCTTTCATCTGCTGAACGCTGCATAAGTAAACACTTCTGTATGGTGGTTGCTGGTGGGTTTTATGGAACTCCGCCGTCACCAAAATCAATTCAAGTCTCTTTTAACCCTTTGCATAACACTAATAGAAGATGACAATGGTCAACAGTGTTCTTGAGTAACTAAAATTTTCCATTTTTGTCTCAAAAAAAACATGGTCCCTCATTGGAACGAACACAGCTTGTTTCAATAAGTCACAAGCTATGTTTTTCTAATCAAAAATGAAAAAAGAAAAAAGAAAATTTTAATGGCGACTTGGATGAATAGCATCGGTCGTTTTTAATTGTTACGTTATGCAGGTGGGAAAGTATTTTCCCCAAGCAATTTTAACAAGAACGACAACTCAACAAAGCATCATGGTGATTCTCGGAGCGTGGCTGTATTGACTCCACACAAAAGTAATATTTGGACTTTGCGGATTTACCCAACTGTATCTTTGCCTCGTAATGTACATCACCAATAAGACTTGAATCTGTAACCGGCAGTGACTGATGCCACTTTGATCTACCCATATTGGGGTCCGACATCGTACAAAGGTCCATGCAATTTTAATTTTTAACTTTTTTTAATTAAAAATATGAAGACATTCAAAGTTATCAACTGAAAACATGTCCTGTTATTGGGGCTGTTAATGGGTAAAGTATCACGGGCCGAGATTATGTTATGTTATTGTTGTAAGGCTGGTTGCCTATTGTCGCTCTTTATGTGTAATCGAGTGAGTCGTCATGTCGTGAATTAAACTCGATGCATTTCGGAATTTGTGTCTTGGACATAAACGACAGCAATCTGTCGGAACGCTTCAAGAAGTAGAAACTTGAAATGAGCGTTTATATGCTTGCTACCGGTGCTTCATCTAAATCTAAACCGGTTCAAGAGGCAATAATAAAATATTGTGCAGGCCCCCAACTGATTGATGTTTTCGAAAATTTTGAGTTTGAGGCCGAAAGTGATAATAATTATCCCGAAAAAGTGTTACCAAAAATAAAAGAATACTGTACTCCCAAACAGAATATCGTCTTACAGTCTTTCAGATTTTGGAACGTCCCGTACCAGGAGCCGTCCGATTCGTTTCTAACAGAGCTACGCCCGCGCGCGAAATATTGTAAGTTCCAGGAACAAGACAGAATGATTAGACAAAATCGTATTTACAGTGAAAGGGCGTTTGTAACGACCAGCAGTGTAATAATCAACCAGTTGTGTAGAATAAAAATAAACCAGTAGTGTAATACAAATCAACCAGTAGTGTAATAACCAGTAGTTTAATAAACTTAACCAGTAGTGTAATAAACATCCATGAAAACCAACAATTTTTCGACAAAATCTGAAAAAAATTTGGGGTGGCTCAAATCATAGTTTGGGTACATCTTTTTTTTAATCATTTTGTCGTGCACTTTAAGGCGGTTTGAAGGTCAAACATCATTTCGTGGGTTCAATACGGCGAGGAAAGGTAGTTTTATGATTGTTATGTGGTGTGTGTATTTTTTGGTGTTTAATGTCACTTTCTGCATTTGTGGCTTTATGTAAATTCAAATTTGGCCAACTATTTATAGTAATGCTGTGCTTTTGAGAGACTGCTTACCCCAGGCATAAGTTGTCAGGTTCTATCATACCAGAAAGCTTATGGGTGATAAAGTGTGGTATCCAAGGGCTAGAATTGGGTGATCTCCTGCGTTATCTACAATTATAACATTTAATGCAGCCCCGGCGAATCTATGAAGGTCTCTCTCACATCCACCCATTTCAGTCGCTGTACCATTATGCGTGGCTTTTTCAGTCTAGTTGACCGTTTTGAATTCTAAAATTCGTTTTTCTTCTGGGGGTGGTTCTCATCATATTTCTTGAACATAAACACTCTACCATATTTTACGATGATGCGGTGTGTGTGTGAATAGGGTGGGTGCTTGTGGGTGTTTAGAAGGTCCACTGCCATTTTCGTCTGCAATGTCAAGTGATTGTTCTCGATTAACAATAGTAGACAGCTATTTAGATTATGTGATGATTTACATTTAATGTAAAAAGCTTGAACCCATTCAACATGTAGAAAATATTGTTTCAGCAGAATTCCTTGATGGGTTAACACTACTGTTATACTACATAAGAAGTGTGTCGTGGATAAATGACCCTCATTTGAGGAGAGAATGGGAGAGGCGCAAGGGGCATCATAGTCACGAGACCCAGGGACGCCATGTTGTGTTGTTATGGTAGCTTGCGTGAGCGGCCATGTTGTGACGTCATTGCTATAGGGATATGTGATGTAAGTGCGCATGCGCAGCGCGCGTAATTAGGTGACACGTTTTCTGCCGTCTATTCTGTATACTGGAGGCGACATCTTGGTTTTTATGGTAGCACGTGGTTGCTATATGGACCCAATGGCCTCTAATAGAACGAGGATATGTGTTGAAGGTAAGTTCGATTGGATGGGAGTATAATGAATACCCAAATGAGACAGACAACTATTTATCTGGCTCGGTTTCGCGAAGAAAGCTCGTTTTCTATGTTCTTGGCCTTTCCCTGGCCCGAGTTCTCCCAGAATCCTCGTTTCTAACGGACACGGACCTGCCCAGAGTACCACGTAGTGTTGTATGACTTTAAAATGGCGTGTTCGATTGTACTAGAGTATTTATACTAAGAGTGGCCTTGCAGGCAAATCCTCGTTTCCACTCTGTTACAGGATTTTATTAGGTACGGATACTTCCAGAATCCTCGTCTTTATGTGGCTTGAATTCTGTATAGAAACCTCCCTTTTGACTGCTTAGACCATCTACTGCCCATACCTAATCTATTTAAGTTACTGGCTATGTCCTTATCATTAGCTGTAGGTCTAGCTAGGTATGACACCCTCCCTACTGACATTTGGGGGCCCTTTTTTCATCGCACGAGGCCACGAGGACCATGAGGAAAATCCCTATTAAGGCACAATCTGCCATTCATCATATCCTCATCTGGGTATTTGGGGATCACCAGAACCAGGCTATGGGGACTGGTAAGGAGCACTGGAGACAAGTCTTTGGGAACTAGTGGAGGCCAGTCTTCGGGAACTACTATTAATATGTATTACTAACTACTACTACTACTACTACTACTACTACTACTACTACTACTACTACTACTACTAACTACTATTACTACTAATACTACTACCACTACTACTACTACCACCACTATTAACTACTACTACTACTACTAACCACTACTTCTACTACTACTTCTACATCTCTTGCTACTACTATCTACTACTACTACTACTACTACTACTACTACTGCTTCTTCTTCTACTACTACTACTACTACTACTACTACTACTACACTACTACTACTACTACTACTACTACTACTACACTTCTACTACTACTACTACTAATCCTATCTGCTACTTCTACTACTATTACTACTACTACTACTATTTATATCTACTACTCTACTAATCATATTTACTACTACTACTCTACTACTACTAGTAGTAGTAGTACTACTACTACTACTACTAGTACTACTACTAGTACTCATAATCTACTGTTGGTTATCTGGTATCTACTACAATCTACTAATGCTACTAAAATCTACTACTATCCACCAGTACTATCCACTAGCCACCAGCAATATCCACTAGTACTATCCTCTAGTACTATCTACAAGTATTATTCACTAGTATTATACACTAGTACTATTCACGAGTACTATCCACCCAGTACTATCCCCTAGTACTACCCTATGGTACTGTCTACTACTATTATGTGCAACTACTAGTATTACTACTACTTGCAACTACCACTACTGGGACTAGTACTAGTACAACTACCACTACCAATAGTACTAGTTACACTATCAGTGCTAGTAGTAGTACTAGTACCACTACCAATACTAATGCCACAAACAGTAGCACTAGTACACCTATCACTACTAGTACTAGCACCACTAACAGTAGTACTAGTACCAGTACACCTATCACGATTAGTACTAGCACCACTAACAGTACTAGGACTAGTACTACTAACAGTAGTACTACTACTAGTACACCTATCAATACTAGTACTAGTATCACTACGACTACCAATGCTAGCCACTGTCGGTACTAGTACTAGTACAACTACCAGTACTAGTACACTTGCACTACTCACACAAGTATCATTAACAGTACTAGTACAACTACTTCCAGTACTTGTAGTA
The DNA here is from genome assembly GCA_031216915.1 of Pictodentalium vernedei. Classification (NCBI taxonomy): domain Eukaryota; kingdom Metazoa; phylum Mollusca; class Scaphopoda; order Dentaliida; family Dentaliidae; genus Pictodentalium; species Pictodentalium vernedei. Next base: position 72,983,508 of record CM062297.1, read on the forward strand.
CTACTACTGCTACAACTACCACTACTACTACTAGTCTTAGTACACCCACCACTACTAGTACTAGTTCAACTACCACTACCAATACTAGAGTACTAATGCGATAAATAACTATCAGTGGATTGAAATTTGCCACATACATGTACAAAGTTAAAAACAATGTCTTACCCAGGACTAATAGAATTAACACTTCTTTAGAGCCAATGGGATCGATGTTCCTTTACACCGGGTAAAAGTTAACTAAAATCGTTTTATGTCAACAATAAGATACCACCCCCCCCCCCCCCCCCGTAAAGGTAGACGCGCAAAGCGGGAGATGGGGGTGGGAGACCTTTAGTGATCCGTCAGGGTCGTCTTAAATACTATAATTGAAGACAACACGCAGGAGACACGTCCTTGAATATCGTACTTGAGCACCTGTAAGTTACCTTGACAATTTATTCTGTTATCGTGGAATCTGACAACTTATGCCTGGGGTAAGAAGTCTCTTAAAAGCACAGCGCTATCATAGATAATTGGCCAACTTTGAATTTACATAAAGCCACAAATGCAGAAAGTGATATTAAACACCAGAAAATACGCACATCACATAAAAATCATAAAAATACCTTTCCTCGCCGTATTGGACCCACGAAATGATGTTTGACCTGCAAAACGCCTTTAAACGTACGATAAAATTATTAAAAATCGATAAGATGTACCCAAACTATGATTTGAGACACCCCAAAAATTTTTAAAATGTTGTTAGTAAATTGTTGGTTTTCATGAATGTTTATTACACTACTGGTTAAGTTTATTACACTACTGGTTATTACACTACTGGCTGATTTGTATTACACTACTGGTTGATTATTACACTACTGGTTAATTATTATTACACAACTGGTTAATATTACACTACTGGGTGATTATTACAGTACTGGTTGTTACAGCGTTTGCAAGAAATATTATTGCGTGAAACTGATTGATTTAACACTGAAACGTGCAATACAGTTGTGCGGAGCCAACGAAGTTTCAGCCAAACAGTCAAAGGAAATGCCAAATGTTGATTCTAAAGTCAATAAAGTGTATGCAAATAAAACTCGATTCCATCAAGCGCCAACAAAATTTGAGAAACCAAAACACAGCAAACAGCATAGCATTAACCCTGAAAGTGCAATTTCCAATAATGTACCATATAATACAGTACGTGGAGAGTGGATTGTAACTAAATCAACCGCGGAGTGGAGTTATCACCCAAGCTATAACTTTCAAATTGTGTCGACAAAAAACACAAGCAACGTTTCAGCCAATGGACCTCCGGGTTTAACCCGGAGGTCCATTGGCTGAAACTTTGCTTGTGCTAGTGCTAGTTATGCTTTTCAACAAATTTTCAAATTTTCAATTATTTTTGGGGTGGAATCTCCACTCTGTGGGTGATTTAGTGATAATACACTCTCTACGTACTGTAGTTGTGACTTTTGTGGAGGAACACATAAATCTGGAAAAACCAACTTTCTGGCATGGGGTAAGACGTGTACGGCATGTAATGGCAGAAATCATTTTAAAATTAAATGTAGGCGCAAGGTTCATGCCGTGCAAGAGTATGATAATGATGATGACGGTGTCACACAATGGTTAGAAGTAGTTCGGCGCAAATGACAGTTAATGATTGTTTGGTACGATTTCAACTTGATAGTGCATCAGATATCAATACTTTGTATGTTCGAAAGGAGCAAGTCGCGCCTACGGCCGAAAAATTGCTTATGTGGAGTAAGACTAAGTGTATACCCTTGGGTAAAACCAAACTACTAGTAGCAAATCCTAAAACTGGAGAAGTGTATGATGTTGAACTTACCGTTGTGAAAAACGACTTTAACTGTTTACTAGATTTAAAAACAATTAGTAATGTAGGTTTAAAAACAATACATAATGAGAAATTCATCACAAATGTGGAATCAAATTCTGATTTAGGTGACCTAGGATCTGCACAACTTTCGGTTGATCCCAATGTTCTGCCTCGAACACTGCCTTGCCGTCGAATACCAATAGCTCTAAAGGCTAAAGTGAAAACTGAATTAGACTCTTTAGTGAAACGTGGTATTCTAGTTCCCGTAGATGAACCAACATCATGGGTGAGCCAAATGGCTGTAGTTAAAAATCTCAATGGGAACGTCCAAATCTGTATTGATCCACAACCACTAAATGTTGCTCTACAGAGAGGGCACTACAGTCTTCCTACATTGGACGATGTTTTGCCTAGACTACATAACGTTAGAGTATTTAGCAAATTATGTAAAAGAAGCATTTTGGCACGTTTAGCTAGATGGAAACTCAAGTAAACTAACTACGATGATCACACCATATGGTCGATTTCGATGGACCCGACTACCCTTTGGCTTAAAAGTAAGAAGTGAAATTTTCCAAAAACGTTTACATGATGTAGTATTCGACTTGAATGGAGTCATTGCCGTAACAGATGACATCATTGTTGTTGGATGTGTGTCCACTGATGAGATTGCAGACAAAAATCACTTGACAAATTTGGAACATCTGAAGACAAGATGCCGCGACGGAAACATAAAACTGAATGACAGAAAATCGACTGTTAAACAAAAAGAAATAACTTTCATTGGCCACAAAATCACTGACAAGGGAATATTACCTGATGACAATAAAGTACAAGCAATTCTAAATATGCCAGAACCAAAAGACATTCGCGGAGTGAAACGTTTCTGTGGCATAGTTCAATATTTATCAAAATTCCTGCCAAATCTTGCTACTGACTCAGAACCAATACGTGCTCTCATACGCAAAGATGCTGAGTGGCATTGGACTGAAGATTGTAATAACGCCTTTCAAACCGTAAAAGGTAAACTGACAAAAACACCTGTTCTCTCCTAGTACAACCCAGAAGAGGAACTTGTATTACAGGTTGATAGCAGTAAGGATGGTCTCGGTGCTGTCCTCTTATAGAATGGTCAACCTACTGAATATGCATCAAGAGCGTTAACAGACGCAGAGCGTAGGTGGACCCAGACAGAGAAAGAGACATTGGCAATTGTTTTTGACCTTGAGTGATTCGACCAGTATACATATGGCCGTGTAGTTGTGATCCCTAACGACCCCTAAACCGTTAGAAAACATTCTTAAGAAACCTCTCAGTAAAGCACCGAAACGCTTACAAGCACTTATGATGCGTCTCTACCGATATGACATTCTCTTCCAGTATACATCGGGTAGAAATTTAGTGATTTCTGATACACTCAGGAGAGCTTTTGTTGAAAACATAGACAACGATGTGTATGAATCCGACATTCGTGTAATGAACATTGACGATTCAGAGGAAATTCCAGATGATCGCTGTGAAGAAGTGCGTACAGCAAAAGCCAGTGACAATAAAATGCAAGAATTGCTGAAATTAATTTTAGACGGGTGGCATTTACATAAACGTTTGATGCCCGAAGTACTCACACATTACTACGATATCAGAGACATTTTGAGTATCCACAATGGAAGAGTATGGAAAGGAGAACGCATCGGAATACCTGAATCATTACGAAACGATATGAAGAAACGATTACATGCAGCTCATTTAGGCTACGATAGTATGATGCGTCGAGCATGCGCAGCCATTATTTTGGTTTGGACTTTCCAAAGACATCAGACAAATAGCCGATTCTTGTGAAATATGCCAAAGTTTGAAGCCAAATGTGCAGAAAGAAACATTGCAACAACATGTTGAAGGTAATTTTCCTTGGGAAAATTAGGTGTCAATTTGTGTGAATTTGATGGTCGAAATTACTTAATTACAGTGGATTATCATTCTAATTTCATTGAAGTTGATTTCTTAAAATCTTTGCATTCTAATCAAGTAATCGGCAAACTAAAGACACATTTTGCTAGGTACGGAATACCAAAGTTAATTATGTTTGACTCCGGTTCTCAGTTCACAGCTACTGCATTTCAAAATTTTGTAAAGCTTTGGAGTATTCAGCATGCCATGTCATCACCTGGACACCAACAGTCCAATGGTAAAACGGAATCAGCAGTGAACACCATTAAAACTCTTCTCAAAATGACATGTGCTAAAGACAAAAGTGACTAACATTCTGCTTAACTGGAGCTTCGAAATACTCTTCGACCAGATACTAATGTGAGTCCTGCTGAAATTGTTTTGATAGAACACTTCGATCCAATATACCTTCTGTAAAATCACATTGGAATACTGTTCGACTGAATCAGCATAAGCGAAACAAACGTCAACAAAGTGTTAAAACAACATATGATAAGAGTGCTCGCAACTTGAAACCTCTCACAGTGAATCAGCCTGTATATTTTCAGAACCCATCCAAACTTGGCGGGCACAAAGGTTATGTGAACTCAATGCTTGGTGCACGGTCATTCGTGGATACAGACTCTCATGGTTCAACCTACATACGTAATAGTGTCCATATCCGCCCAAACCATGGTGCCCATCAATCACATACTGAAGTTGATGCTGATTTTCCTATTGATCACGAGCCACCTGATCCTGTCATAAACACCAGACCCCAAAGGGAAACACGTGAACCTTCCTGGCTCAAAGATTTTGTTAGACAGTAATTTGTTTATAGTGCTAACATTTATTTTCTCCCTTCTTACGCCAAGTAGGTTAAGACGTCTTTTTCATTTTATGAACATTTTGCCTAAAGACTATGACTACATTCGTCCCAGTAAGACAACGTAATTTTTTTTCTTTCCAAATAGCATTTGTTTTTCATTAAAAAAAGAAAGGGATAGTGGGTGTATGATTGATTGAAAGTTACATTAATATTTTTCATTTAGAGGAAAGAGGATGTTAATGGGTAAAGTATCATGGGTCGAGATTATGTTATGTTATTGTTGTAAGGCTGGTTGGCTATTGTCACTCTTTACGTATAATCGAGTGAGTCGTCATGTCGTGAATTAAACTCGATGCATTTCGGAATTTGTGTCCGTCAATTCACTTATTCATATCTGAAACATCTGCCTGCAAGCAGAAGGCATTCTGTCCTGTTAGTATCAAACCACCCGTATCAACAGTGGCGACAGGCTGTTATGATGTGGACATCCTTGTAGCGGTCTTGTTACAAACATACGCTTTATAAACAACACGCCACGAATACTCCTCAGTTAAGCAAATCCATACCCATAATGAACTGAATTCCACAAATTATTGATGGTGCTTGCCTACAAGGCTCAGACAATGTTTGGGTGGTGTTACATATTATCAGTTGAATTAATTGACAAACAACGAAATGATTACCCCCTTAACTCAGTACAACTAAAAAAACTATCAAAAGAATTCAATGAAAAGTCGAAAATATTAGTTGTCAACATTCAAGCAAAATGTTTATCTCAAAGTCTGGTCAGCTGGCTCATAAAATGTTTATGTGTAATAGGAGGTTGGGGCTGTTCCATTAGCATCCCTTTCAGACCGAAACACATCCTTCTTCGATAGTCAACACAATCTATTTATTCCTGCTCTGCACATCACGATGTTCGACTTCACCACAGCCTGTCAGACAAGGTTACATGGTCCAAGTATGAAACATTATCATACTTCGCAATGCAACGTACACCAAGGTTATACATGTTCTACGAAAGGTTGGGCTTACTCGCTGTATCATTGTATACAGCACCATATGTTACACTTAAGATGGAAAGTACTGGCACTACTGGAGAAGCTTTGAAATTCAGGAACAGAAATTAATTTTTTTTTTGTATTTATCGATTTATTGAGATTTAACGACACTTACATTATTTTACATCATTATATTTACTTACCAATATCGAGCATTGAGCGAGGGACATAATATAGCCACACCCCGTGAAATCGAATCGACCATAATACCATGCTATAGGTATGCTTCTGCATGTGACGAGAGAGAGAGAGAGAGAGAGAGAGAGAGAGAGAGAGAGAGAGAGAGAGATATCCTGGAGCAGAAAAGGGGTTAATAGTCAAATACCTACAAATTCTTTCATATTCAGTTCAGCTGTTTTTATCAGGGTTGTTTACTTTGGTTGGTGCATTTGATGTTTATCTGTCTGTATGGGTGGGGATAGGGGTGGGGTGGTGGTGGCAGTGAGTGATTGAGAGATAGAATGCCAGATAGATCACCATCCCTAACAGTAGAGTAACAAAAATAATATGGGGATGCGATTTGAGGAGCATTCTTTCCCGGAGCTCATCTGACTATGCCACGGTGTTAGTGTAATTGGGTTCCTGGATTTGGGGATTCTTCGGATTGTCTTTGTTTCTAATTTGTATAGGTTTGGGTTTTTGGAGAAAGATCAGATAGAAGATCATTTGTGCCATGTTTTACGATTATTTTTTATCATAACACAAGTTACGTACATTGTAAAATTTACTCTTCAGCATATGACAGAGTCACTGACAGGCTACTGTTTACCTGTCCTATTGCTGTAGTAACACTGTAACTGCACAACGTTCAATGAACCGTTTCCAAATAAATACACAGAACGACACGCGTGTGTGAATGGGTTAATCGATATGGCACGAGTGCCAGCGCGGAAGGATAGAACGAGAGGCCACAGGCCTCGAGTTTTATCCTTCCGCGATGGCACAAGTGCCATATCGATTAACCCATTCAAACACGCGTGTCGCTCTGTGTTTATTACACTCCTTCGCGTCTATAAAAAAATTATTAGAAGGACACTCAACAATTCATTTGATAATTATCACCAAAAAGAACACATTTTGTCGCCAACCAAACTTGCGAGGGGAACCTGTGTTACTCTTTCGTCTTCTGTGTTTCAATGTGTTCTATGTACCTACTGGCACATAGAACACATTGGAACTTCAGGGGACGACTTTTAGCTATCGCTAGGGATTGAAATTGTAATTGCGGTACACGATTTGTAGAAAATTCCAGTGAAATTTCGCTTCTTTATAAAATTGTCCGTCAACGATTTCAGTGCCGCACATGTGCTGAACAAATTTTTATTTTCCGCACGATTTAGTGTTGCTGTAAGAGTTGTAGGTTAACCGAAACCGAACTGAGGTTTTTAGTTTTTTTTAAAAACCGAAACCGAAACCGTCGACATCCCGTAATCTAAGGTTTTTCGTTTTTTTTATTAAATACTCTCTTGCTGCAGAAATTTACAGAATGTTGCCATCCCAGAGTAGTGAGAGTACCCAGGCACTGCCAATGGCACTACTCTGGGAAGGCTACATTCTGTGAATTTCCGACATTTCAGTTTAGTTGTGTTTGCAGCTTTCCTCCAATTGCGTGTAGGTGTCAGACCTCGAAAAATGGCCAAGCACAATAAAAGTTCTGTATATTTAGGTAATTATTATATTGGCCTTCCTGATTCTTCATGTATTGTAGCTTATTTCGGGCATTCATTGAGTTTCACTCAATTTCACTACCATTCAATTATGACTCCGGACATAAGAATGAGTTCTACTGAATTTTATTTGGCCTCATGAACAAACCGAAAACCGAACCGAACCGAGGTTTTACTCCACCTGAAAAACCAAAACCGAAACCGAACAAGACATTTAAAAGCCTACAGCTCTAGTTGCTGTAGATGGGGATTTCATAGAACAGGCGTGTAAGAAACAACAGTTACTGGTCATGCTTGGGAAGACCAAACGCGTTTCAAAGTGAGAAACATTCAACACTTTTGATTCGTTCAATCCTACTTTTGTGATATGGCATTTTCTGCCAATATGCAATCTGTCAAGGTTTGTTGATTCTCGAAGTGGTCAAATTAGCGGCTACAGGCTGAATACATCACAAAGCGTCTTCAGGAACTTGGCGGTGATGTGGGTGGGTATGTGGGGGATGTCTCCCCCTCCCCAGTTCCTGCCAAAAGTTTTAGTAGTTACAATTTTAAGCCTCAGACCGCCAATGGTAAGGATTTTCACATCCCATGATGATAGTTTCCTCAACATTTTATTTGGAGCTGCGACCATTTAGTGATTTTTAAACCACATTAACATGGGATTTTCTAACTGGAATTCTTCCCGCGAATGCAACAAGGCTCCATCTGCAACCAGGAGAGGATTTCCACCTCCAGAAACCAAAGGTCATATATTTCGATCACAAGGTGGGAGGATGCATTCGGATTTTTTTTAGCAGTTTGAAATTCACAGGTATAGTAGTTGGAAAATTCGCACTAAAGTGGTTGGGTTCGAATGGTTTTATCAAAGTTGAATGTTCAGCAAACGGGGTGGGGGTACGGTGAAAATTTGAGAGGGCACTCCGTTCGCACCAAGACTCTCTAGCTACGTCCCCGAGTATACTATTGAACAGCCGTTACAATACTGTGATCACACATAAATGGACAGAGAATTGGGTCGCGATCCGGTTAACATTATCTTTCTACATTTCCTCCCACAGCACTGAAGAATGTCACCCGTGGAAAAAATGCTGGAACACTGAATCTAAGATGCTATTTTTTGTTTTTCTTGATTCTTTCTTGATTTTACAACTTTCTGTTTTTGAAATCTCGACCGATGGTGTGTATGTGCGTCGTGATCCGAGACTAATCTGATCGAGTGAAATACCACTTTTATGATCACCGTTCAGTTACACAAATATCAGACCTCGTGTTCCATACAGTTAAAACTAGAAGTCCTATGGCCTCTGGTTCTATCCTTCCGCGCTGGCACTCGTGCCATATCGATTAACCCATTCAGACGCGCGTGTCGTTCTATGTTTATTACACGCCTTCGCGTCTATAAAACAATTATTAGAAGGACACTCAACAATTCCTTTGATAATCATCACCAAAACAGAAGACATTTTGTCGCCAACCAAACTTGCGAGGGGAACCTGTGTTACTCTTTCGTCCTCTGAGTTCCAAAGTGTTCTATGTGCCTACGCGTGTCGTTCTGTGTATTTAAAGAATATATGGTAGAGTTCACATGGAAAATAATCAATATTCTCATGGGGCTGCACGTTGAAACTTTTGATTGATCTACCACACAAATTCACTAAGCAACTATCTACATCATGAATTCAGATCGTATCACGATCCTGGACCAGAAAAAGCGGTCTTTCGCGTTCAAAGGGTTAATAGGCAAATACCGTCAAATTCTTTCATACTCTGATTAGCTGTTTTACCAGGGTGTATACATACACAGAACGACACGCGTGTGTGAAAGAGTTAATCGATATGGCACGAGTGCCAGCGCGGAAGGATAAAACGAGAAGCCACAGGCCTCGAGTTTTATCCTTCCGGGATGGCACAAGTGACATATCGATTAGCCCATTTACACACGCGTGTCGTTCTATGTTTATTACACGCCTTCGCGTCTATAAAATAATTATTAGAAGGACACTCAACAATTCATTTGATAATTATCACCAAAAAGAACACATTTTGTCACCAATCAAACTTTAGAGGAGAACCTGTGGTACTGTTCCTGTGGTACTCTTTCGTCCTTTGAGTTTCAATGTGTTCTATGTGCCTACTGGCACATAGAACACATTGGAACTCAGGGTACAGTTTGTTACACTCTCTAAAATGCAACTTTATTACAGTACTTTATCAGATTTACCACTTATATAACCCCTACTCACATGAAATTTCATTAATATGCGGCCAGTGGTTTGGGAGAAAAAGCCCAAACACCATCTTCACGACGGACGACGGACGACGGACGAAAAGTGATCAGAATAGCTCACCCTGACTTTTAGTCAGGTGAGCTAACAATTATTAGAAGGACACTCAACAATTCATTTGATAATTATCACCAAAAAGAACACATTTTGTCACCAAACAAACTTGCCAGGGGAACCTGTGTAACTCTTTCGTCCTCTGAGTTCAAATGTGTTTTTTGTGCCTACTGGCACGTAGAACAAATTGGAACTCAGAGGACGACTTTTAGCTATCGCTAGGGATTGAAATTGTAACTGCGGTACACGATTTGCAGAACATTTCAGTGAAATTTCGCTTCTTTATAAAATATTCCGTCAACGATTTCCGTTCCACACATGTGTGGAACAGATTTTTATTTTCAGCACCGTTTAGTGTTGCTGTAGCTAGGGATTTCATAGAACAGGCGTGTAACAAATGGATTGGTGTACTTGGTGTATAGGGGTGGGCGGTGGGGTTGTGGTGGTGAGTGATTGCCATATAGGATGCCAGATTGATCACCATCCCTAACAGTAGGGTAAACAAAAATAATTTGGGGATGCGATTTAACTTGTCCTTTTTTTCTCCAGGGGATCACCTCGCCATGCTACGTGATAGTTTAATTGGGTTGCTGGATTTGGGGGTTGTATGTCCTTCTGAGGAAAATGCAGTCATCAGTGATTTTTAATAACATAACCTTGTTGATAGGGTATTAGACTGAAAATCTGCGGAGACAAATAACTATCTTCATCTTTTTAAATTTACTTTTTTTAGAATAAAGGTTCCATGATGATAACACCGATCCGTCTAGTATCCTTGTGTTTCGTCACTCATGTTTAATGATGATGAGTAGGTGATTGTAAACATCCCGAGACACACTCTGCACAAAGAGAGCCACGGTAAAGAGACTGGCAACTACTTTCCAGTTCATCTATTGTAGCTTTCATGGTAACGACTGCTATTGCTTAACCCTTTACCCAACGAATCGCCCGCATCCGCCCGCGTGATATGCAAATTCAGCACTTGAAAAAATATTAATTTTTTAAAAAATGTCAACAAAACCAAATCATGTGACCCCTCGTTGGAACGAGCTCGTCGAGCTCGTTCCAACGAGGGGCCACATGATATGGTTTTGATGAAATTTTTTGAAGAATTTGAAAAAAATGATATTTAAAATAATACATTTTGATATCGTCTGCGTTGGATAAAGAGTTAAAGTCCAGCCATGCGAGATAATGGAGTAAACTTAATCCAGGATCGTACTCAACTCTTCGATTCCTGATTTTGCGAAAGATGTCTTGCTTTGATAAAGTCCATCACTGATGCAGACTGCTTAATAGGTTTAACCTGCAGCCACGCATGGGCTTCCCAACTCCTTATTTAACCCTTTACCCAACAAATCGCCCGCATCCGCCCGCGTCTTATGCAAATTCAGCAGCAGAAAAAATATTATTTTTCGATAAATTTCAACAAAACCATATCATGTGACCCCTCTTTGGAAAGAGCTCGTCATATCACATGATATGGTTTTGCTGAAATTTTTTGAAAAAATTTAAAAAAAATGATATTTAAAATAATAAATTTTGAAATCGTCTGCGCCTGATTCAAAATTGGCATTGTTGAGGCCCACCCACCATCCCCAATCGGATATAGACCTTCAGTTGCATGAGACCGGCCGCGGGTGTGACACAAGTCCAAAAAAAATAAATCTAGTCCTGTAATATTGTGTGCGATTACCAATCAAGACGAAAATGTCCCAAATGGAAAATTGTTGTGGGTGTCACACCTCCTATCCCCTTCCCCCATAGTACACCTATACACATATCGCAATCCGGCTCCGTCATCCCCATGTAACAGAAAAACACTCACCTCTTGAAAACACTGTCCCTCTGTTATCAGGTGCTCCTATTGCAACAGTGCTGATCCTACATTGTTGTGTCTTCTTGTTGAACTGGAATGATTTGCATGATTCCAATCCTTGACAAAGTACTGCACAATAAAGTATAGATAAACCTCTTTCTTCAGTGACTGTCCCACTCTCCACCGAAATATCATTCTTATAATACATTCGGCTATTCGGTGCAATGGATTTTGTAGCGGAAATGAAAACCATGAAAATCCAAATAATTAACATTGCTAATTCTCATTGATAAACCGCGAGAATAATACACTCATTCCCAACATTTAAACTGCCCTCCACGCTACTCAGTAGTATCACATTAATGGACGATAGTTGCTTTTTAATCCAAGTTGTATAATGCAAATATGTTTCTGGAACACAATGATCGCCACAGGTCTTTCCTTGAGAAAATACCTGTTTGAGTTATCCCACACAGTGTGTCATTTTAAATGAATAGTGTTTTCACTAATCGATTCCTGGTTAGATACACATTTAGTAATCATAGCATATAGTACAGTCGAAAATATATTGGATAAAAATCATCAAATTTTCCACATAATGATGTCGTTCTCTGGCATCAAACATTTAACGAATATGTGTGCTAATCCCTTGAACCCGTGTGAAGCTTTTCAGGCCAGGAACATGTTACGTCATTATTTTATTAAGTACAATCGCTCCTAAGTGAATGTATGGGAAGACCAATCAATATTACGACGTGCAGCCTTGAGGGTGCACGTCGAAAATATGAATTGGTCTATCCCAAAATAATAAATATGGACTTTTCCAACAGCTGCCATTGAACTGATATAGGAGATAGCTCCAGGGCTCGAAGGACCAATATCGAACCTTGTCAGTGGATGACAAATATGAATTGAATGTTTTGCCGACTCACATTTTATTCTGATTTGTAATGTCTGGAATCGAAACAAACAGAGGTTTTCTAATCAAATGGAATCTTGAATCGAATTCCATGGCGTTTCATCTTGCAGTTATTGCACCTTCTTTGAACAGTGGAATAAAGCAAGTATTGTCCGTCATAACTGAAGTATTGTTTTCAACGGCGTCTCTACAATTTGGGTAAGTCAGGCAAAAAGGGGGAATATTTCAAAAGCGAAATCAAAATAGTTTCGAAACGAACTCCCCTTGAACTCATCAGGTGTCCTGTTTTGTGTACCTGACGACAGAAGAAAAATCCAAGAGGCGTCAGCTGGTGGGATTTTAAGAGCACGACGATGATTCAAATATTTCCGAATCAACCCGAGAAGAACCGAATTTTATAAACGGTTTTATTCCGAATCGAATGGAATTGCGAAGCGTCACAGGGCTACATTATATGGATGGGTTAGACCACACATAAACTTAACGTATGCCATGCAAAACGCGTGAAAAACTAAGCTACGTGTATACACCACGGTAGAAATATACCACTCGTATCACTGCACAGAGAATGTTTTCCATCCATCAAAATCTGTTATTTACCGCCTCATAACGACCGTTGATTGTCGAAGCTTCTTCTGGTGGTCTGTAATTCTAATTATAACGCAGAAACCTCAATTAATGTGAAGTCCGCTAGGACCTCCCATTAACTGAGGTATGTGTGTTGAAATGAGACCATATCTCGACATCGCAGTAATATTCTCCAGCTGCACTGAATGCTGGGAAATATATGATCAACGGAACATCCCAGAATTAAAACAGGTCCCCTCGTACATAATTACTGAAAAACAACAATCGGGGGTTACCAGTTCTCCTATTGAACTAGGGGCGGGTTCTGACCGCGAATCGAAAAAGTGGCTGCGTTAATTTTTAACTACTTTGGAGTTGAGCTTATCTCAGTTTGTGTGGTGTGTATATATTCGTCAATATTAACCCTTTGAACCCTAGTGGTATCTTCCATATCAGTTCAATGGCAGCCACGGAAAGAGTCCATATTCTTTATTTGGGGTAGACCAATTAATATTTTCAATGTGCAGCCTTGGGGCTGCACGTTGAAAATATTGATTAGTCTACACCACACCTTCACTCAAACGTCAACCTACTTAATGAAATTATGAAGTATCAAGTTACTGGGCCGGAAAAACGTCCTCTGGGGTTCAAAGGGTTAAGAATAAGCACCAGACAATACAGTTAAAACATTCACCGTCCATGTTTCTTTAGTGAAAAATTTTCGACATAGAAAAAAGAGAACCAAAATAAAATCGCATTTCTTGAATTTTTCTTACAGATTAAGTTTTAAATAGGTATTAAATTTTTAATTAGAGTTTCTTTCAAAGACGTAACGCGTTTCTTTTTTAAATTCGGACCACGTGACTAATCCACTTCTAAAAGCCATCTTGTGGGCACGATTACCCGAAATCTACCCCACGCGTATGCGCTGATAGCCATCTCGCTTTCTCAGCCGATTTGTGAGTCATTTCTGACCACGTGACTAACCCCCGTGCGGAGGCCGTCTTGTGGTCAAGACTACCCATCTTGATTCCCATGCGTCGTCATTAGCAGCCGTCTTGTTTTGAATGTGTTATATTGGACAACCATCTTGTTTCCGCTGCAATTTTGAAAGTTATTACCAATAAATACTGCAAAAAGAACCCTCGTCCAGCTGACTAAACGTGTTGAGGCATGTCCAGTTTATCAGAGCCAATAGAATGTCCGGTATTGTTTACACAACGTATACACAGAACGACACACACGTGTGAATAGGTTAATCGATATGACACGAGAAGGATAAAACGAGATGCCGCATTCACGTCAATAAAAAATCAATTATTAGAGAGACATTCAGCAATTCGTTTGACAACTATCAACACAAAGAACACATTTTATCGCCAACCAAATTTCCGGGGAGAACCCGAGTTACTATTTCGTCCCCTGATTTCCAATCTTTTCCATGTGCCTAATGGCACATAGAACACATTGGAACTCAGGGGACGATTTTCAGCTAATTGTAATATTGTTGCATGATTTGTAGATAGTTCCACTGAAATGTCGTTTCTATTTAAAAATAGTCCGTTAACGATTTCCGTTCCGCATATATGTGCGGAACAGATTTTCATTTTCCGCACGGTTTAGTGTTGCTGATGATGGGAATTTAATAGAACATGAGTATAATAAAATCTCTTATCAGAGCTTTGGCGTCGAAAGTCATCAGTATTGTTTACACAAGCTATCAGCGCTGATAATGTTGTTATGTAGAATTCTCTGGTGACTAAGACCTACCCACAAAGATAATACCAGGCAGTCATTCTGATTAGTTTTTCAAACTGCTCGGACTCAGTAGATTTGAACTGAGTGTAAGTGTGGGACAGTCCATCGTGGAAGGTTGTGAGTCCGATCTGGCTACTATAATTGTATTTGAATTGACTTACACCAATACTTTGGTAAAGGACAAATAAAGAATCAAGACTAAGACCACCCCATACCGATCGCACCAGGCAGTCATCCTGTGCTGTTTTTTCAAACTGCTCTGATGAATTTCAGATAGCAGAAGAAATTGCATCAAACTCGGAAACCACGAAACGTTCCTCGAGTTCACGACGTTTAAACGGGAATAGTCCACGTCAGACGATTTATTAATCAAGGAACCACACGCACCAAAACTGGGATTGCTTTGGATTTCCACGAATGCGAAGAACTGAAGAAACGCAACAGAAAAAAAGGAAAGCCGACTACAGCGAACTTCCAAAGGCCAAGACATGTCCTATTTTTGAATCTAGAAAGAGATAACTGTGCTATGAACTGAAGAATGCTTACGCTCAGATCGCAGAAGGATTCGTCGATACAGTTGCAAAAGAATATTGTTGTAGCTGTGCAGTTCAGCACACGATTAAAAACAGAACACGATTACTGTTTAAAAACGACACAGAAAGTTGTAATCTAAAGTTGTTCAAATGATGCCTTGGTTCGTGTTGACAGGGACAGATTGTTTGAAGTACATGACGCATTTCAACTCTGCCTAACAATAAAACGAACAACAAATGACAAAGAAAACACAATTTAAATCAATGGAATTGAAATCGTTGAAAAGCATACAAGTTCGATTGTGAAAGGCGGGAGCATGATGATTGGTGTTTCATTTTCCAAATTAGGATAAGTGTAAATAAATAAATGCACGTGTCGTCTGCTCTGTTTATAAAACTTAAGTCGAATCGACGACGCGAAAACAACAATAAACATCAAAAATAAGAAAGATAAGAAATATTGTTAATTTTATAATGAAGTATTTTTGCAAGTTTAGCTGATGTTTCAAGAGGAATAGTTTTAGACAGAAATGTATCACTTCGCCTTTTTTATTTGCTAATTTTGCTTGTTGTTCGATATTCTTAATCCTACTCGTAGAATAATTTGTTTACTTGAAATCCTATACATTGATTCTATATCTCTTCCAAGTGATATTTAAGACCATTAGATGTTATGAACACAGTTTGTTTTGGCCAGTTCTAGACACGCTTATCACAGACAAATCTTTTGACCACATACATTTAACAGCGGATAAGATAGTCAGATAAGACCACATGTAAGACACAAAGCTTGTTAAATTTGCGCCTTATGAAGGTGTATAATCCTTCAGTCTATTCAGGTTTAGAAATGACGAGTTTTTGTTTTGACGAATTCTAAAAGTGCTTTACCATATGTATCACAATAAGCATGTTGGCTAACAGTGTATATTTCGTCCCCTGAGTTCCAATGTGTTCTATGTGCCTACTGGCACATAGAACACATTGGAACTCAGGGGACGATTTAGCTAGCGCGCTCAGTTAGTTTGAAATATGCAGATGAGATAAAGCTTGATAAAATCAATCTAATCGTTTGATTTGGAAACGAATCGCAGTGTAAGCCTTTTATTAATATCATAAGACGATTTCAAAGAGGATTTTACCAAGTGACGAAAAAACACCTTCGTATATTTAAAAACAGTACCCTGCTCGATCCACTGATTCCGAAACAGAGAACATCGCTGTACCTCCAAAAATTCGAAATCGAATGACGCTTTTTTCTGCTAAACCTTCATCCACAAAATACACACAGGTTACTGCAAGCCTCCACTACAGTTAAAACTAGAAGTCCTGTCATGAAATGCGCATAAATAGCACGTCAATCTGTGCGTTAATCTACGCGTTATGACCGTAGTACGCTTATCAAAATCTGTACATATGGCCTGTGCACAAGCAGTGTGTCGGTCAATGGACCACCGGGTAACTTGGAGGTCCGTTGGCAAAAACATTGCCTGTGTTTGCTATGAGTAACCAGGAGAACCTGCAGTGCTTTGGTTGCCATTTGATATGGCAATTGCGCGCAATACCCACGCGCAATTAAGCTTAGATAAGCGCACAGTTCGTGACAGGACTTCTAGTTTTAACTGTACCTCCAAAATTCGAAATTGAATGATGCTTTTCACTGTTAAACCTTCATCCACAAAATCAACACAGGTTACTGCAAACCTCCACTACATACCTCTACGAGACCTTCTTCTCGACTCCTTAGCATGCGTAATTGTCTATCAAAATTAAAATACACGACTAAGTCGTAAATTGCGGAGGTTGGATGAATGCTACGGAAAATACGATATTTTTTTAAAAACTTTTTTCTCCCCTTACCGCTTGGCGTCTGATAGATCTGGAAATCCTCTCCATCATAAGTACAACCGCAGATGTTAAAGGTACCCAATCGATTAATAGCTTTAACGATGAACTTCGTCGTTCACGGCATTCAAAACAGGCGGAGTTCATTGGAAGAAGTACACACATCAACAAAATAAATTATCCAAGCGGTGCCGAAGATAGAGTTAAACACCCCACCGACAATTCGAGTAAAGTGCACATTTTAAGCCGCGGGCTATATACTGTGGACCTCAAACACGAGTGGTTCCTTTAATTTTAAAACGCTTTATTTGCTCACATCTGCTCATACCTGCTCAGACTCATACGATGAGAAAAGGGGTTCCTAATGCGACGGCCATGTTGGGTGGTGTGTGAGGCGACAATCCTGGACGACATTAAGCGATATTAGACAGCGCAAGGCGCAAAATCAACAATGATTGTGTCTTAGATGTCTTCTTGACCAACTACCTTATCTACTGTTAAATGTATGCGTCCATGATTTGTCTGTAATTAAGCGTTTCTACAAATGACCAAAACAACTTTTGTTTATAACATCGAGTGGTCTTAAATATCAATTGGAATAGAAAAATACACACCATTTTGATGACACTTTTGCTGGCGGTTCCCGAAAAGGTAGAAAACACTCACTGGGGGTGCCAAGTATCTGTCCGCACGAACGTTTGCCCCGAGGACTCAATGAGCTTGATTCACAAATTGTACTGATACGGGTAGAATGTTAGCTGGGAATATTCTGACTCCCCTCATCAGATTTACACACTGCCACTGTGAAGTAGGGTGGGTGGTGGGAGTGGGGGTCAGTGGTGTTCAAAGTGTTGTCGGGTAAACGGGCTCCCCTCCTTTTTACACTTTTCGGACGTAAACGACAAGCTTCTCCACCGGAAATACACAACAACTCAGTCTCATATCCATCGGGCAGTTTTGACTGAGGTCCACCAGTAGGTATCCATATGGTTGGAAAGTGTCATCAAAAACTTTCTTTAAAAAATTGGTACATTTGAGCCGCCAAGTTGCTGATTTGCGATCGATCGCGGGAGTTCTGGAACAGGACTAAATTATGCCTGCTGTGTGCCATCGTGAGGTGGTATTTATTCTCTCGAACAGGATTTTGACTTTGTATAAAATGCTTACCTTGCGGTGATGGGGCACTTTTGTGAATAACTTTGCAATTAGTTTGTCCATTTCTAATATCGTCGTCAGAGAACACGGATGAGTAGGGTTTGAACTCTTGAAGTTTTCCCTCTATTACTTCAACTTTCAACATGGTCTTGTATAAGGAGTGCCACTCCCCATATCATTAATATTTTTAATTAGCTTGCGAACAAAATATCTCTTTCAGCAACCTGTTGGTCCAGCCAGGAGGAAGGAGAATGAGTGTGCAATGCGAGGGTCCATGGTGAAATGGAGAGGGAGTTATCGGACTAAGTTTTATTTTTTGCCATGGAGAGGGGACAGTGTGTGTGGGGGGGGGGGGGGGGGGGGCTGCTTGGTTGCGGGAGAACTCTTTCGCCGGATGCCAAGACACCATTATCAGACATCTTGGATTAACCCTAAAACTTGGGATGGATGTTGTGAATGTTTTTTTTCTATTTCGTTTAATTTTCTTTTCTTTTTTCTTTGTATTAATATTTCACCACTAATTTGACGCTTTATCTAACCCAATGTCTTTAATAATGGCGCTTTGTGGTTCCCTTGTGAAAGCGCATGCGTATTCACTAAACAAGGGCAGTGGTTCCATCGTAGCTGTAAGTCCCCATCATACTTCAAACAATCTGTCTCTGTCAACACGAACCAAGGCGTCATCAACAACTTTAGATCTTCTCTTCTTGTGTCGCCATTAAACAGAAATCCTGTTCTTTTTTACTCTGGTGCTGAACTGCACAACCATAACCTTTTCGTTTGGTACCTAACTGTATCGACCTATTCTTCAGCGAGCTGAGCGTACGCATTGTTTAGGTCATAGCACTCTCGTCTTCGATCCGGAAATTGGAACTTTCTCTGCCTTTGGAAGTTCGCCGTCGTCTGTTTTCCTTTTTTCTCTTATTTGGATGTCTGCTGGTCCACTTGGCAAATTGAGTTTTTTAGTTCTTCTCGTTCGTGAAAATTGTTGTGCTTTCTTGATGTTTGATTAATTAATCGTCTGATGTCAAAATTGATAAACACAAAACGTTCCTCGAGGTCACGATGCTCTGAGCATCGTGACCTCGAGGAACGTTTTGTGTTTATTAATTTTGAATTTTGAAGCAATTTCGTCTGCTACCTAAAATGCGTAAGAGCAATTTGAAAAAAACTAACACAGAATGACTGCCCGGTGCATTCGATGTGGGTGGGACTTACTCGACGCAGAGTTTTACACAGCTGCTTTATTAGCGCCGATAGCTTGTTACTTCACTAGTATGATTAGATTAGATTATTTATTTAGCAAGGCGGATTGGAGAATTACAAAACTCATAGGATTTATAAATATATATAAAGAACAGTGAATAATGTTTATCCAAATATACATACGCACATTCGATCATGATAATCCTATTATATTATCAACTGTACAATAATTCTCGTTGTTTAAAGAACTGCCGTATCATATCACATATAACATTGCATAATGGCAGTATTTTGTTTTTCATAAGGAACACGAACCGATCTGAGCTAAACATTTCTCAATATTAAGAAAATTCACATTCAATTTTCTGAAACGCAGTAGACCCAATCGACTCGTATTCTCTGCAATTCATCACAGAATCTTCTGGAGCATCCGAATTGCATATGAGACACTCACTTGCGTTTTCAGGCACGGGTGGTTGCTTATGCCTCTCAGTTTCTATACTAAGTCGATGGCTGCTTACACGTAATCGAGTAAATAGAATTCTAGCTTCTAATGATATGGTGTGTACTAGGCAGGGTTCCAGATTAAATGTTTACTTCAACCCCCTATATGTCCTCAGTTTATTTTTATCCCATTTTCCATTGTCGTCATAAATGTCATGAAGAAACCTCTCAATGTGAGCGCGTTCAATTGAATTACTTCAGCCTTTAAAGTCCAGCGTTTTATCATCATCATGTATAGTGATTCGGTTTCTTACAATAAGTTGGTATTTGAGTAATACTGAATCGTTCTTTGTGTAATTTTCATATTCCTTTTTTCACTTAATAAGGTGTACGGGGGTACCTGATATAATCTCAGCTTTTGAAGAGAGGCTGCGATTTATAGAGGATTACGTCAAAGTTCGGCTTCTACAGCTTGGTCTGACGATTTATTCCCACTCTCCAGTGGTGCTTTACAAAACTGAAGGCGAACATTTTAACATGGGTAATTATCGGTGGGTACATTGTTTCATTTTGCGACGCATATTTCGCTTCCATAAAGTAGGATGAGTTTAATGAGTGAATCAAAAAGTTTCGAAGATATGGACTCTGGTGGAGACCATTTTTTCTTAATCCTTTACCTAAAATGAAAAGCAGGCGACGCTTGCAAACAAAATTCTTGAATAATTAATTTGTTTTATTTTTTGTCTCAAAAACATAGATTCGACCCCCATTGGAGCGAGTTCGATGAGCTCGTTCCAAAGAGAGGTCATAACCTATGTTTTGGAGACAAATAATGAAAAAATAATAAAAATTAATTGGCGATTTTTGTGAGGAGCGCTGGCCGGTGTTGACCGTTGCGTTTTGTAAAGGGTTAAACGCATTGTGTAAGCTTCGGGGAGCTTTTAGGCCGTTAAGTCTCAACTTCTTCCGTGCATTTAGCAATGTACCACTAGCAATAAACGATAAGGCCAAATA
Organism: Pictodentalium vernedei; assembly: GCA_031216915.1. Taxonomy (NCBI): domain Eukaryota; kingdom Metazoa; phylum Mollusca; class Scaphopoda; order Dentaliida; family Dentaliidae; genus Pictodentalium; species Pictodentalium vernedei. Next base: position 73,004,412 of record CM062297.1, read on the forward strand.
GGTGTACTGGGGAGTGTATGGCACCAGTTCTGCACCGAAATAAAATTTAGGCGGATTTTTTATTTTACGAGCGTGAAAAATCATAACTTTTGTTTTTTCGACATTCACGCTGAGGTCATTGTTTCTAATGTTTTGTCTAGTTATTCTAGACACCACCGCAGTCCACCAGCGGAGTCTGAAACAATACTGGTGACTCACGACACGAAAGCACTGATAATGGATTAAGTTGTGTAAACAATAGTAGATATTCTATTGGCGCTGTCAATCAAACGATGCAAGCTGCAGGTGATATGGGTGATGTATGGTCTGCTGAGAGAAGGATATTAACGTAAAGGCAGTTGTAGCAGCGCTGTAGGTGGAAATGATAAGGTTGTCTAACATCTAAAATCGGTCCGTTTTGTGTTTCCTTGGGGGCGGAGGTGAGAGATTTGAGGAACAAGATTGATGGGATTGTGGCGAGGTCAGGATCAGATCCGGTAATGGTGACAATGTGGCGTGCAACAACATGATGGAGACGAGATTAGTGAGACTGGTGGAGACATACGGGGATTTAGTTATTAAACTGCTCAGTAAAAATGCAAGGGTAGTGGCATCGGGGGTCCTCCTGTCCTAAGGGGTGGAGATGAGCGAAATTCAAAGATTATGGCACTGAATGTGGAATTGGAGGAGTAATGTGCAGATTGGGGTATAGCCTTTATCGATCACTGGGAAACGTTTTAGGGTAATGAAAGCATGTGCGAATGAGACGGGATGCACCTTGGCTGCACCTTAGCAGGATGTGGGCACAAGTGTTGAGTGAAACAATTCTACAGGCATCAGAGCCTTTTTGGAGACAAGCGGGATGGGAGGCCAGAGGCAAACAAGAGACTGGACACAGATGGGGTGAACAAAACCGAGGGGAACTAGATCATCGAGGCTGCCGTCAGGAAACAATAGAATCAATAGAGGGAAATCAAGGAATCCCGGTACACTGAAAGTTGGATTCAGCAACATCCGGGTTCTTCACAGGAAAGTAAGTGAAATAGCTACACTGGCCGAGGGAGAGGACTTTGGTGTCACAGCCTTAAGTGAGACGCGGCTAAGACATATCGGGAACGATAGACCAAGAAAGAGGGTGCGTGGAATTAGAAAACAGGGACATCGGTATCATTCTGATGGGAGACTTTAATGGACATGTAGATGACAAGGAAGAAGGCATGCGGTGCTGGTATAAGAAAGTCAACTGGAATGGACGGAAGCTGTTGGATTTCACAAGTCAGCACGGTCTGAAGATTCTGAACAGCGATTTGAGGTGTAAGGGGAAATGGACCTGGGAGAGCAACGACAGAAGAACAGTAATCTACTATTTTCTCACAGATATCGATTTGTAGATTGTTGTGATAGAGGCATAAGTGGACGATGAGGGTAAAAGAGTGTTGGATAGTGACCACAATATGATTACAGTTACGACCAGGGGCAAGACTCCACAAAGAAACAAGGAAAGATGTCCAGGAAATGGAAAATGCCGATGGTGTGAGCCTAGTAGAGTCAGGGAAGGACAGTATAGGAAAGATTAGGATGTCGACACAGGAAGAGTGAGTGACGAACTGAAAAAGACGATAAAGAGTAAAAACGTTAACCCTTTACCCAACGCAGACTATATCAAAATTTATAATTTTAAATATCATTTTTTTAAATTTTTCAAAAAAATTCAACAAAACCATATCATGTGACCCCTCGTTGGAACGAGCTCGACGAGCTCGTTCCAACGAGGGGTCACATGATATGGTTTTGTTAAATTTGTTTGAAAAATAATATTTTTTCAACTGCTGAATTTACATATTACGCGGGCGGATGCGGGCGATTCGTTGGGTAAAGGGTTAACTGTGCTGCATACAGGAGGAGTGGAATGATGATGGAAAGCAATGAGATCGGGGTAGCAAAAGAAGAATACCAACAGGCACTAAATCATACTAGGATGAAAATAATGACAGGAAGGGGGTGGGGGTCGAGTTCGGATGTATTTTGGAAATGATTGAATAAAAGAACCAAAGGAAGTAATTCACAAAGTATTAAAGTAGAGGGGAGAAATTCAGAAGACCAAGACCAAATTGCATCAGAACTAGTCAAGCACTTGGAAAATGTAAACGATATGCGATGGGGCATGGGGAACCCACCACAGTGCCGCGGTGAGATCGAGGAAAATTCATCCAGTTTTATTTAGACGAATTACTTTCGCTTCAGGATCTTGCATCTCTCAGATCCAGCACACTTGAAACAGATTTGTTTTATCAGAATATAGGCCTTTTATATATATTTATATATATATATATATTCCTCTAAATGAAGCTCAATAAAAAAATCAACTAGCTGTCAGTCTTGTGAAGACCTTCTTCTTCAGGGTAGGGGCACAACAAGAAAAAATACACACAGACGACGAAAGAAATAAACTGTGGTGATAAAAGTTCTCGTTAACCAAGTTCTGCCTGAACGGGTGTGTAATTCCACCCGAAAAGAAAAGAAACCGGTTTAAAAGTAGAAAGCAAAAGATAAAAAAATACTGTTAGACAAATTCTGAAAAGTATTCATGTTCATAAGTTTTCCATGTGTACAGATACACATAAAGGGAATAAATAGACCATGCTTGTAGAAAAAAGACTTCTTTATGTCCTAATAACAAGGCCTTTCATCGCTTTCAAATGCGAATCTTCGGGTTACAGGCAGAGGTAGTTACCAATTATTAACCCTTTACCCGACGTAACGGCCAAAACCGGCCAGCGCTATTCTAAAAAAATCGCCAATTAATTATTTTCATTATTTTTTTCATTTTTTTGTCTCAAAAACATAGGTTATGACCCCTCGTTGGAACGAGCTCGTCGAGCTCGTTCCAACGAGGGGTCATAACCAATGTTTTTGAGACAAAAAATGAAAAAAAATTAGTTATTCGAGAATTTTGTTTTTGCAAGTTTCGTCTGCTTTTCATGTTAGGTAAAGGGTTAACTATGTCTGTTACCTGAAGATTCGCATTTAAGGGCCTATATAAGTAATGAAATTTTGTTTATTTTGAAAATTCTCACCTCCGATATTCCTTCAATTCAAATTAAATATACACAAAATGTACATCAAAATGAAGGTTGGGATGTATAGAACAAGACACACATGTGTAATCAACTCATAGAATCGACTGTAGGCACCACTGGTTCCAGGAAGTCTGCTGCCGTATTCGCATCAGAACTGATAATTTAATAATATTTCACGAAAACAACCTGTGGCCAAATGTGCTTTACATATCCAAGAACAAAGCTAGGGGATAAAAATTCTTCAAAACACGGCGACAGAGCTGCATTGGGGAAAATTCCAACGCCTTTGCTTTTGTTTACGTGTGGGTATACTTTCGATTTCCGGCGACGTCATCGGACAGAAAAAGCATGTAAAAACAACGCCGTCTAAAATCAAATAATGAAAAAGATCGCCTTCATACAGTATACTGTTATTAGATAGAGATTGCACAGTTGCCATATTCAATGCAAGATGTCATGATACCTGTTGAAATTTCTTAGAATTACGATTTTGTTTTTTGATGGAAATTCGTGGTAACGAGTGATTTACGCATGTCTGTCGAACATGGAAACCATTTTCAATAAAAAATGCAGACAGTGTTGTCCTTTTCCAAAATGCAGACCTATCGCTGTATTCGAAAGTGTTTTGAATGCCTAGCTTTGTTCTTGGATATATGAAGCACATTTGGCCACAAGTTGTTCTGATGAAATATTATTTTATTATCAGTTCTGGTGCGAATACGGTAGCAGATTTCCAGGAACCAGTGGTGCATACAGTCGACTCTACGAGTTGATTACACATGTGTTTCGTGTTCGTGGGTAGAACCACTGGATCTACTGCGGACCGACCGCGTTCAAGTCAACCAAGAGTTACGACCCCTGCACAATACCGACACATTAGGAAGTCTCACTTGCGGAATCGCTTCCTTCCGGCGATGAGGACAGCAGCAATTACTCCTGGTGGAACTAACAATAGAATCAGTGCACAAACTGTCCACAACATGCTCGCCGAACACGGCATCCGAAATAGGCGTCCATACCACGGACCTATCCTGACCAAACGTCATCGTACCGCCAGAATGCAATGGGTACGTCAGCGTGTCAGCGTTGGAGCACCGTTCTTTTTAGTGACGAATCCCGATTTTGTCTACGGCGCGCTGATGGTAGGGCAAGAGTGTATCGCCGATGAGGAAAACGGTTTTCTGATGCTTGCGTGTGGGAATGCGACCGTTTCGGCGGGACTAGTGTAATGGTTTGGGCAGAAATTTCCTTGCACCATCGAACGTAGTTGATCTTCGTCGATGGTAATCTGAATGGACAGCGATATAGTGACGGAATTCTTAACGCTGTTGTTGTCCCGTTGTTCAACGCTAACGTTGGATGCAGTTATTCCAGCGAGACAATGCCCGATGCCACATGGTGCGTATCTGTCATGACTTTCTTGGGGAGCAGAGCATCGAACGTCTTCTCTGGACCCCACTTTCGCCAAATATGTCGCCAATCGAGCATCTTTGGGATCAAATGGACCGTCGGGTACGACTTCATAATCTTCAGACGTAAGGCGACTTACGAATGTTCTGAGGCAGGAGTGGAACGCAGTACCACAGGGTGACATCCAGAGGCTTATCAGCTCCATGCGCAGTCGATGTCTTGCCACCCAAGAGGCAAACGGTGGACATACACGCTATTAACGGCATGTGTGAACTTTTCATTTCACCCTATGTCTGAATTGCAACGTCCTGACGTGACGTTGGCAACAGTAAAAACATGAAATTATGCAAATTGATACAGCTGGACTCGATATAAGAATTTACAATAATTTGTTTGGGATTAAAGTCGATAATACTAAAAAAAATGCTCCTCAAAGTTTATTATGCTTTGTTTTTTGACTCAGTATATATAGTATTGTTTGGGTGTATTTTTTTCTAAGTATAATAACAGCAATATTTTAAAAACAACACAAAAAAACTGTGTTAGGTAAAGGTTACTTATTTAGTGCTATTTGTAAAGATCTTTGTTATATTTACTGTAATATTAAAAACTTATAATAATAAAAGCATTCCGGAATTGTCTCCATAAAACTATACACATATGCATACCATTAGAACCGGTGTGACAGGAATGGAAGTCCGTAGGAAAATTAGTCCCTCTGGACTATTATTCCGCGGAATTATAGTCCTAGGTCTAACATTTCTAGGAATAGTAGTCCGTCGGACTACTATTCCTAGAAATGTTAGACCTAGAACTATAATTCCGCGGAATAATAGTCCAGAGGGACTAACGTTCCTACGGACTACCATTCCTGTTACACCGGCTCATCGAGGCGGTTCTGATGACATCCATATGTGTATGCTTATTTCGAAAAATTGTGATATTTTTTTCAAATTTGATGTATTGTTTTGAAATTGCTGTGAAAGCTGCTGTGTAAAGTAAAAGGGTTATTTCTAAAGATGTTCATTATATTTACTATATATTAATTTTCGTTTTCATTGCATTTTACAAACATATTGAATAGTTATGATTCTGCAGTTACTTGTTCAGTGCTATTTTGTTTTCATTACATTTTACAAGAATGTTAATAGTGAGTGGTGGCCGAGTGGATAAGTGCGCGGGTCTCTCGTGCCAGAGGTCAGGGGATCGATCCCCGGTCGAGGAAAGTTATCGAGGTGTCCGAACACTTTCTGTCACCATCAATTGTGGGGTTGATGCTGTCACAGCGTACCGTCCTATCAAGTGGGGGCGTAAAATGGCTGTCATCTGTGCGGAGAGAGACACACTCCGTGCAGGCTAAAGATCCCTTCGAAGTATTCGAGAAGAGCGATGCCGCGAAGTTGCCGCTACGAAGGTCATCCCACACACATGCGCCAGAGAGGCGCTAATATAAGTTGCACAACTTGTTAGCTAATCCTTGTAAATCAAATAGGAGTAAATAATTATAATAATAAAACCATACCAATATGGATGTCATTGGAATTCGTTGATAATATCCACATTCGTATTGTTTTCGTTATATACAGCTATTCAGTTTTTGACCTTGGGGTTTTGTCACAAGAGTTTTTTTCCTAGGGTTTTTTTTCATTGTTCTTTTTCTGTACAGTGGAGCCGTCTCAATTGGATATCTCTTAACTGAATAACCCTGTTAACTGAATATAATTTCCTAACACAAAACCATTTGCCATACTTCTAGTACAAATTTGACATGTTAGTTGAATATAGGTTATAGAGTAAACTCCTGTTAATTGAATAAAAAACCTTATAACCTGTCGAGAAATTACCCTGATTCGCCCCAGTTTTCCTTTGTTTATTAACCTATTCGGCCTCAGTACATACAATACAAGCATTTAATCTGTTATATCGTGTTTGACAGAGCTCACGGAGCTCTGTCAAACAAGATATAATAGAATAAATGCTAAGATTATCTCTAGAATACAGGAAAGTGACACAATCCCTGCTAATTGAATACTCATGTTAAGTGAATAATTTTCAGTGGCAAAGTGGCTATTCAATTAACAGGGTTCCTCTGTATCGGCAAATTTCAGTCATGTCAGATAGATACTGAACACATACTGTGGTATACTTCCCGAAAGATACCAAACCGAACTCAAAAATTCTTATACTCCTCATCCACAGGTCCTGCAAATCACACACTTTTTATTTGAATCCAACCTTGAATTGAATTGGATCGATTATTCCAAATCAAATCAACCCTCGAATGGAATCGGAGGAAGGGGGCGTTCTGAGATATTTTAAGGGTTTTTCCTAGATGTGTTTTTTTTCATATATCATGATTTAGGAAAGCATTAGCGAAACTCTGATCCATTGGTTCAAAGATGTAGACTGACATTCCGCAGTTCTTATCTTTGACATGAAGAGAACCTTTAAGACGAATCTTCTACATAAATGTAAAGTCTGCGATTCTGTTATTCAGTCCAGCTACAAATTCAAACTTTGCCTATCTCCTTTGATATGTAATGCAATGCAATATCCGGTCGCTCGAGTAGGTCTTCCGTTTCCTGCTAGTTTGGTATAAAATATTTTTCGTTCTAAAACGAAGTGTTGCGTTCACGCTGTCGGATGTCAGTTGCACTTAAGATTGGTTTTAGCACTGAAAATCCTCCATTGTTTAAAATATGGGCGCCCAAAATAAACACTGTTAGTTTATTATTAATCATTCCCTTCAAAGACAATAGTCTGTTTTTGTTAAAGGAAATTACGGAGGTAATGCTCCACATACCTGGTTAATGTCTAGTTTTAACAATATTTTATTTCCAGGAAACAGTGAAGATAACGTAACATAGAGGTAATTATGCAATATATAAATACATGTTTCAGGAAAATGGGCTCAGCAGAATGTCAATGGATAATAATGGGCCGTCTACAATACCAGCTTAAAATATTCAAAATACATGGCAGGTAAACGAAGCAGAAGCATATACAGAAGAGATAGTACAGGTTAACATTTTCTGGTCATCTGGTGGAGTGAAAGTATTATGCGCTGAGTGTTTTTCAATTACAAAAAGGGAATCAAACAGAAGAAAATGCTAGATGTTTATGTTGGAAGAAATAGGAATATTTATTAAATCACGGTCACCAGGTGATCGCATATGCATCCAAGTGTCTGTTCGTTTCAGCGGATTTGAAGGGAGTATGCTAAGGTAGTGATCACAGTTAAGTAAAGGAGAGCGAGAGAGAGTGAGAGTGTGTGGGTGGGTGAGTGGGAAAGACAGAGCGGGTGTGTGTGTGTACAGGTTAAAGTAGAAGTCCTGTCACAATTACCACAGAAGGTGCTCATTAGTTAGCGCGCTTTTTACTGCAGAAAAATTAATTATTCTGAAATATACAAGAGCTTTTTCACTGTGAAACGAAAGATATAATGCGCTATTATAACGAGGTCGGTAGTGAAATCACGACGTGAACCGATCAAACAGAATTGAAATATCAAGACTGCAGTATGTGGAGAATGGATTATTGCTAAATCGCCGTGGATAGATTTTTTCACTTAGTAATTACTTACAGTCTCTGAGGCAAAAATACAAGAAGCACTTGCACACGTCCATGACATGGACCACCGGGTTGCACCCGGGGGTCCATGTGATGAAAATATGAAAGTATTTCTTGTGCTATTGTGACCAATTGTAAATACTTTTTGAATAGAGAACATATGGCGCTGCGATTAAGTAGTAAAATCCAATTTGTTCGTGCAGCTACTTGTATATTGCCACCCACTTATGCGTCTGGTCTAAATTAATAACCATTCCGTACCCATCCACCCCAACATCCATAGTATTGCTCTGATGCCTGCCCACCCACTCTTTATCTAATTGTTTAGCGTATTCAAGCAAATAATTCATTCCACATCTCTGACATTTCCTTTTACGTACCCTTTTATCCATGCACTCCAGCCACCACCACTCGTGAGTTTATTCTCATCCACAAACTCACACAAACTGAAACCTATTGCTTTCCTTTTAGTTATATTCTCCCTTCTTTTATTACTAGTTTCATCACCCTCCTTACATAAAGTAAATACTTGGAATCGGGCTGTCGAATACAATCTTAATAGCTCATTGCAATTCTTTAATGCACACGTTCAAGCTGGTGGAATAAGAGCAACAAATCGATATGGCGGGTAACATAACCTTAGACGAGGTCCAGACCAACTCAGAATATGACTTTGTAGCCCAATATGATAATACTTCCGAAGAAGTTGAGGATTCTCCTTTCCACGGTCATAACCTTAAATGTGAATACTATTTGCCTGGAAATTTTCAATCGTCCATCGAAAACGAATCACAATCCTTCTCGCTCTTCCATATTAATTGTCAGAGCATCAATGCCCACTGGGAGTCCCTACACGATCTCTTATTTACCTTACAAGGACCCCAAAATACCTTTGATATCATTGGCCTAACATAAATTTTCAATATCCCTGCAAATATATCATATTGCCTTGATGGTTACCATAATCTAATAAGAAACAACCGCCCAGACGGCGATGACGGCAGAGGTGGGGTGGGACTTTTCATCAAAGAGAGCATTGATTTCAAAATTCGTCATGATTTGTCAGTTTTTGTCCCGCACATTGTTGAATCTCTTTTTATTGAAATCACTGTCAATAAATCAAGAAGAGTCAATGGGGTGATCTACAGACCAAATACGCCACCGAAAGCGGACATTGATATCTTTCTAAACAAACTTAATGAAATAACCGACAAGCTAAACCAGGAAAATGTATCTTCCTATATAGCTGGTGACATTAATATTGATCTGCTTAAATATGATTCCCATGTCAAAACAGATAACTACATAAACCTCATGTTCAGCCAAGGCTTTTTACCTGTGATCACCAAACCCACCCGACTAACTTCACACTCGGCTACACTTATTGGTCACATTTTTTCTAACAATATTCAATCTACCTCATTGTCTGGGATAATAATAACTGACGTTTCAGACCACTTCGGTACTTTTCATATTGAAACCGTGCCCCACAAAACATACAGAGAATCATATACATGGGTACGTAAAGTAAATGACGAAACCATTGCACACTTCATCCAACTTCTATCAGAATGTGATTTTTCTCCAGTTATGGGTTCCGATAACCCCAACACGGCTTATAATAATTTCCTACACATATATCTAGGATTATTTGACCTGGCTTTCCCCCGGATCCGTGTCAGCACCAACGGTAAATTCATCAAAAGGCAACCCAGGATGACAAGAGGACTAATAGTTTCATCAAATAATAAAAGTAAATTTTACAACAAGAAGATAAAAAACCCGTGTGAATCTAACATAAGAAACTACAAAAACTACTGTAGAATATTCAATAAAGTCAAAAAGCAATGCAAAGCAAATTATTTTAAAAGTATCTTGAGCGTACACAAGCATAACCTTCGTAAAACATGGCAAATACTAAATGCCGCCATGAAAACACCAAACATAGCAACAAACTTACCTCAATATTTTATCCATAATGATAAAGAACTCAATGATCCAACAGAAATAGCTAAAAAACTCAATATGTACTTTGCAAATATAGGAAAACGCACGAGTGACAAAATACCTAAGACCAACAAGTCGCCCTATGACCTCATGGAACAAAACTTCACAAATAGCTTTTACGTGAGTCCTACATGTGAGTGTGAAGTGAAGAGTATCGCAAAGTCCCTAAAATCTAAAAGGAGCAAGGACTATAACGAAATAAGCTCGAATTTTCTCAAACGAACTATCGATCCCATAGTTAACCCTCTAACACACATTTTCAATTGCTCCTTTGCATGTGGCATTGTTCCCGATAAAATGAAAATTGCAAAAGTTATTCCTATTTTTAAAACAGGCGCCCAACATAACTTCACAAATTATAGACCTATTAGCATACTTCCCACATTCTCTAAACTCTTCGAAAAACTTATGTCAGCAAGACTTCAAATCGTTTTGGCATCCTACATCAGAATCAGTACGGTTTTAGGGAAAATCATAGTACGGTGCATCTAGTTATGCAACTACTGAAAACCATAGCCGAAGAAAACAACAAGAAAAGTAAAAACAGCACATTGGAGTTATTTTTGGACCTGTCAAAGGCGTTCGATACAATTAACCACGACATTTTGATTAATAAATTAGACAAAAATGGTATTAGGGGACTTGGCAATGAATGGTTTAGAAGTTATCTTTCTGATAGGTCGCAATACTTTGCATACGGAAACTATATATCTGACAGGGTTACATTATCGCACGGAGTTCCTCAAGGTTCGATACTTGGTCCTACCCTATTTCTGATATATGTCAATGATATCTATCACGCTACCTCCCTCAATTTATTGTCTTTTGCTGACGATACCACGGGGCATTCTTCAGGACCAGACCCAAACCAGCTAGCCCTACTCATAAATGATGCGTTAGGTAAAATCTTTGAATGGTGCTGCACGAATCAACTTGTCGTACACGCCACCAAGTCCAAATTTACTCTAATAAACCCATCGGCCAAAAAACAACAGAAATTCGTCATAATATTCTAATCAACGGCCAAAACATAAGTAGAATAGGTTCAAATAATACTGAGAAATCCTTAAAATTCTTAGGTATACATATTGACGATAGTCTATCCTACAAGCACCATATATCTCAACTCTCCTCCAAGATCGCCCGTGCTAATTTCGCACTGAATAAAGTGAAGACAACACTCCCTCGTGAAGCCCTGAGAACACTCTATTATGCCCTGATACACACACACTTAGTGTATGGGATAAACGTATGGGGAAATTCTAGAACGATTAAAAAGATACTTCTTCTCCAGAAACGTTCAATCCGCATAATAAACAATAAAAAATACAGTGCTCACACCGATCCCCTCTTTCGAGAAAACAAGATTGTCAAAGTGAACGACCTCTTTAAACTGCACGCATGTTTGTTCGTATTCGATTGGTATCACGATAACCTGCCGTCATCTTTTCGAAATCATTTTCAGTCGGTTGTCAACACTACGGGTCGAGCTAGCAGAAGAAGAGATTCGCTTGAATATACTAGAATAAGGACAAGGTCTCTGGAGAACTTTCCTATACACAATTACCCCAAACTTTGGAATGATCTAGATCTTGACTTACGTAATATAAACAACAGAAGCATTTTTAAAAAACAACTAACTTCAAAATTACTGTCTCAATATCCCGATTACATCGACTGTGACAATCCTTACTGTAATGAGTGTGCTTCTAGTAGGTGATTTCACAGAATAACTTACGTAATATAAACAACAGAAACATTTAAAAAAAAAAAATCAAAAAAAAAAAAATCAACAACTAACTTCAAAATTGCTGTCTCGGTATCCCGATTACATTGAATGCTATAATCCTTACTGTGATGGGTGTGCCTCTAGTAGATAAGATTTTGCAGAATAAACTCCAGTGCATGCATTTTGTAGATACACTTAGTCTAGCCTTGCGTCCCTCAAGAACTGTGCCAATTAACGCGGGTCCTTGAGCTCTAAATTTCATTAAGTTTCATTGGGTAGACTGAGTATTTACCCTTCCCTTCTTGAGAGCCCAACATCTGGCACCAGTCAGCCGAAAGCTGCCTTCGGGAGCTCTCAGCGGACTACGCCAGGATTTGGAGTTGTCAACGGAAGTGAAGTTTTTGGTCATCTAGCGAGACGCTTCCACCTGTACTGTAGGCAAATGGGTCTGGATATTTCAGTTCTCGTCTATTACCATAGTTCTGCTTACCCCACCAGACACCAGCTTCAAGTGTAAATATTAAACAGCTCGATTCCAACGTCCGCGCTATATTTTCTGGGAGATGACAGGCAGACAGCCAATCTGCCTATGTCATCTCCCTGTGGTATACATGCTTAACTTTCTCCTCTTGATATTTATGTATATTGTATATTGTTTGTATACTGCGAAGTAAAGATTCATTCATTCATTCATTCATTCATTCATTCATTCATTCCACTGTCGTCATTCTGTATATGGTGTCGAATTACTTTAAAATAATGCAGATTACAATCACAGGATTTTTAGTTTCAACTGAATGTGCTGGCGTGTGTAAGGGCGTAGGTGTGTGCGGAGTCATGATGCGAGTTTGTAGGTGTGTGTTTGAGCTACAGCATGCGACTTAGGTCATGGCTTAAAGAAAATATCAGTGGCGTTTTGACTAAGCTGGCCATGTACTTATATGTCAGAGCTTTACATTATGCATTAATGAACTGAGAAAGGTGTCACGTACATAGATAAACTCTCCTACTACTTATTAATTGTAGTGATGTCAAATCATCACCTGTCAATAAGTTGGAGACAATGGGCGATTTTCACAAAACTCATTCTCCCCGGAAACTGTGTCATTAAGGATCGACGGGTTGTTCAACATGATTGACAAATATAAACTGTGGTGTCGGAAACAATGGCGACAAGGCTTTGTTGTTCTTTTTGTCAATAAAACTTACCATGCCACTGAAAGTGCTCCTAAACAAAATACAACTTCATTTGGACATTATTGGATGAAGTATGTACACCATCGGTCCTCTAAGCCTGTTAGATTGATGACAATTAGTTAATTAATCTGTCCTTATCAACGTGCACCAATCGTTGTATTCACACCATTCAACTTGATCACCAACAGAGTCAGTGGCATTGAAAAAACGAACGCTGGACATATCTCCAGAGACACTTTCCCTGCGAACATTACGAATCCAGGACGAAATGCCCACTGGAAATACACCCTTCAGACAAAATACTTATGGACAAAATACCCGTGGTCAAATTACCCATCAGACAAAATCCTCACCGATTCTCATACGAAAATACAAATTAACAGTAACATAAAGTGACATAAAATTTTATTTTCCAAATGTAATAGCATTTATTTTTGCACAACATCTTTTCAACCTTTTCACAACATTTCACCAACGTTTTCAACATTTAAAATAACATCACACAACATTTATACAATGATTACCTATTCTACTGTATATAAAAAGCCTGTGACATAAATTTTAGCTTTATACACCAACCGTGGTGAACACATTTCAATAGTTAATATTTAGACCTACAGTGGAACTTCATCAAAGTTGACCTTTGGTGACCTCGCCTTGAATGCAAACTTGTCTACATTTATCACTCGTCGCCTCGTGAAGAGTGAAATGAAACCGGCAATTATTTATTACGTTTTTAAATAAGTTTACCTCATAAGATACGAAACATTAACAAACATGCATTGTCTCATGTTAATAAAGCATCCATAACTCGATATAGTATGCTATTATGTTATTAAAATGAAAAAAAGACCCGTAATTTGCGCGTTTCATTTTCAATTTCGTTTCGTCGATAAAAATTTCCAGCTGAAGTACCGCCCTCCGGTGCTCGTGTAACCAAAAACAGATTCGCACTTGTGAATATTGATTTATTTAGCATTTTAAACTCTTATTAATCTGAAGATCATGGCATAAATAAAATATACCCAAAGTAGCTTGGTGTACCAAATGTTCACCACTCGTGGTGAAGTGGTATTAACCGCGCGCCAAATGCTCGCGGTTAACACCACTTCACCACGAGTGGTGAACATTTGGTACACCAAACTACTATGGATATATTCTATATTTTTACACCCTTCACTCTGTTAATTTTGCATATAATGTTTTTCCCTCAGTTTTCTTACAATTTACTGGAGGGTACTGGCTCATCCCTTCGCCTTCCAATCATCTGCAAGAAAACAATCTCTAGTGAGTTTACAAATAATTGCTTTCTTACAAATTACTGGACGGTACTTCATTGTACCTTCCAATAAATTTCAAGACAATAATTTTATTCAAAGAATATCTTCACAAACGATTTGTGTCTAAGTTTTCATGTAAAAAGCTACAAAGTAAAAGTACCAAGAAAATACGTTGTAAATGTGCTCAAAAAAAGTAATAATTTAATTTTGGCACATCTAGTATTGACAGATTGACGACCATAAATCCGTTTCAAAACATTTTTCATCTCCGCTAATTATTTTCTCAACGATTTCTCAAAACCACCATATAATTATAAATGTGATTAGACAATCATGTTATGAAATCAATAAGCCTTTTTCGAAATTGCCATCTTGGCTTTTTATCTGTGCAAGATCAAAGAAAAGAACTATGCACCATTCGGTTTGAAGTCCAATGTCGCAACCACTGAGCCAACACAATCTATAGCTCCCTTCTAAGCATATGGCGGGATTATCACGTTATGATTAACCTTTTACCTAACATGATAGAGGGACGACACTTGGAAACAAAATTCTGGAATAACTATTTTTTCATTTTTTGTCACAAAAACATACCTTATGACCCCTCATTGCAACGAGCTCGATGATCTCCTTCCAATGAGGATCATAAGCTATGTTTTTGAGAAAAAAAAATACTGAAAACTGAATAGTGATTTTTGTGAATAATGCTGGCCTCCACGTTGGGTAAAGGGTTAATTCGGGAGAACGATGGCTCAGTAGGTAGAGATGCAGGCTATAAGTCGAGAGGTCCTCGGTTTGAATCCCACCTGCGGTAAGAGACATAATCCCAAATGCCTACGTGGGGGTACGGTGGAGTCGTGAACTAAGGTGTATTGCATGTCTATGCTGCACTTTTCTTCAACCAATGCTAACCCTGCTTGTGAGGAGTTAGTACGTTGGGAGTCTGACTGTTGCTCGGCGTTGCTCGCTGCTTCTCGCCGGGTACTCCGGCTTCCTCCATCCGTAAAACTCTCCAACACGAGGTGACCCTGGCTGTCGAATGTGTCGTTAAGCTCAATAAATAAACAAATAAATAAATAAATAAATAAATAAATAAATAAATAAATAAATAAATAAATAAATTAATAAATAATTCTTCTTGTAAGTGCAAGATGGATTTCCCATTCGTCAAGGATAACACCAGTACAGAATCTGTTCACAGACCGGGGCGCAGCTTTGGTTGTCGGGGTAAAAGAGGTGGTGGAGGGATAGTGGTAATCATAGGAGTTGGGGAGGGTGACAGCCCTCTCCACCAAAAATACTTACACCCAACTGATATAATTTATATATTATATGTAGGGATGTGAATTCATATATTGGGAATCTTGTTGAATATAACAATGAATTTGATAAAAAAAAAACACACCTGAAACTTAATTAAGCACCCCCATGTTTCTTTGGCAGTGGTGTTAATAGAAACTGTCATTGTTTTCATGCTATCTTTTAGATGGTCGGATGTGATTGTTTGCGGAAAGAATGGTCTATTGACAAATGGAAGATAACACAATGATGAACATGTGCAGTATTTTAATGGCGCTAATTACACATATTTGTCACTAATGTGTTTGATGCAAAATTTTTCTCAAGACAAGTATGGTGATGGAGCGGTCCATGATGAAAAATTACTGACACAAAATGTAACCTGTGATCTCCTGAACACAATAGCAGTGTCTGACGTCAGTAGCGAGTGTATCCACCAAGCTGAACCCTCCTCCTAATGCTACCAGTGAGCCTTCCGATACGGTCCAGAGGCAACTGCTGCCATTCCTCATACAGTGCAGTTTCTAAATCGGTCAAATTCTACACAGGCGGATCACTTGCTTGCACACGACGTCCAGGAAAGTAACAGATGTGCTCTAAGGGATTTAAATCGTGGCCCATTTCAGGCCAAGGTAGTATTGTAATAGCGGTGTTCTGAAGGAAGGCTCTCACAGCATGAGAACGATGTGGCATTGTCGTCCATGAATACAGGGCGAGCAGCCAATGGGTGGTTGTCAAAATGAGGCACGATGCACATTGAGATTCCCACGTACAGTACAGTCAGTCACCATATCGAGTTTACAATCATGAGGGGGTCACCCACAGATCATTACTGATCCTGCTCCACGAGGAACAGTCGGGCTGATGTTCCTGGACGCGTAGGCAATATGTTTATGCCTCTACACTCTCATATGAACATCTGTGACGTGAAGTAGGAGCTTTCTCTCGTCTGACCAATGGACTCTCCTCCACGTCCTGAGATTCCAATGTTGTCGTGCCATACACCACCCCAAACGTCGGCTTTGAAGCAGATCGGATAGAGCTTGACGCTTTATGAATCTTCTGGACCTCATACCAAGTGCTTTGATACGGTTTCGGGCAGTTTTGTTGCACAAACGCCTGTTGGGGAGCCAATAATGGTTCAAAACCCCACTTGAAGTAAAGGGTTCACTTCTAACGAGGCGTGTCAGACTTCGATCTTCCCGAAGAGAGGTCTTTTGGGGTTGTCCAGTACTTGGTCGGTCCTTAACATCGTTAGTTTGGTGGTGTTTTCGGACAAGTCTGCTGATGACAGAATGACTATAGCCAAGTTGCTTACCTTTTGCTTTGAATGACATGCCGGTTGCATGCATGCCAACGATTTGTCATCTTCGTGCCTCTGACATTCTTCTCCTTGCCTTGCCAACATTTCGCCGTGTGAGAACCATAAGGTTCTATCTTCCACGGGAAGATAGAACCTTATGGTTCTCATGCGACGATTTATTGATAAACGAAGTGACAATATATATTTTTTTTGTTTATACCCAGATATTGCATATGGGTGATAGTGTTTTTTTTGTGATATTCGTGAGAAGCATGCTTCACGTGGACAAGGGGATGGTTTGGGGTATTCTATCAACCAGAAACATCATGTTTCACTAGACGAAGGAAATGTACTGCAAGACATATCAATCATTAAAACACAATAATCAGTAACAGCAACGTCACTGTCATGAAACATTTTAGGGGGTGCTTAATTAAGTTCCAGATGTATATGAGAAAACAAGCTCCATTTGTAGTCTTGAGGGAGCGTTGACACTCAGTGGTTCTGGCCGTGGACTTCAAATCGATCCACACCAGGTATAACTGCGTTGTGTCCTTGGCCAAGGTACTTAATACCGATTGCACACATGGGGGCAATGGTACCGTGGTGCTTGGTGTTGTGTACCAAAGCGGAATTCACGTTGATTGTGTATTTGTCTTGTCCAATTTTAGCCCCACCTGTGAGAAGTTACTACGTTGTGTAGTCTGACATTTGCTCGCCGCTGTTCGGCGATTCTCTCCGGGTACACCGTCTTCCTCCATCCGTGAAAGTGCCGAACACGAGGTTACCCAGGCTGGCGAATGTGCCGTCAACCCTTTACCTGACATGAAAAGAGACGACACTTGCAAAAGAAATTCTTGAATAACTATTTTTTTTCATTTTTTGTCTCATAAACATAGGTTATGACCCCTCATTGGAACGAGCTCAACGAGCTCGTTCCAATGAAGGGTCATAACCTATGTTTTTGAGACAAAAAATGAAAAAAATAATGAAAATTAATTGGCGATTTTTGAGAATAGCACTGGCCGGTTTTGGTCGTTACGTTGGGTAAAGGGTTAAACCCCAATAATAATGAAAAAAATAATCGTTATTTCTATATTGGAATCCATACAAGAGTGATTAATAACAATGTACAGACGGCGAGTCTGAAACCCTTTTAATTTGAACACTCTCTGCAGTGCCCAGCATTTCGCTGATTTCAGCCGTAAACATTATTTATTCATTTATTTATTGGTATTTAATGTCACATATTTCTGCACAAATGGCTAATCATGACCACAACAGTTTTACGGGTGGAGGAAACCGGAGTACCCGAAGAGCAACTGTCAGCTCCTCAAAATACTGACTCCACACAAGCAGGGTTACTATTGGTTGAAGACAAGTGCGCCATCTACGTGCAGTACACCTTAGTACACAACGACACCGTGCCCCCATGTGGCAATGGGGGTGAAGTATCTTGCCCAAGGACACAACGCGGTTGCCGCAGGTGGGATTCGAACCGATAAGTACTACTTTTTAACATTTTTGTTTTCAATTCTGTGTTATATGCTTGAATCGAGAAAAATAAATCATCTGAATCTGAATAATATATATAAGGGTTAATTATCTATTTTTATTGCCGACGCACAAATGGTTAATCATGACCACAACAGTTTTACGGGTGGAGGAAACCGGAGTACCCGGAGAGCAACTGTCAGTTCCTCAAAATACTGACTCCACACAAGCAGGGTTACCATTGGTTGATGACAGGTACGCCATCGACGTGCAGAACGCCGCCTTGGTACACAGCGCCACCGTGCCCCCGCGTGGGCAATGGGGATTAAATGTCTTGCCCAAGGACACAACGCGGCTACGCAGGTGAGATTCGAACCGAGGACCTCTAGGATTGCAGCCTGCACCTCTACCTCCCGAGCCACCGGGCCCCCGTGTTATGACTTTCTCCAGATTTTGTTTTTGTTGCCCTTTTGTTGAATTTTAAAAATTCTGTGCCTTTCTCATCAATTTCCAAACTTAAGTCACACCATCTAAGGTACTGGTGTTCCTTTATCCCGCGCATTCCGAAATGCTTCGAGTTATTCGGCGAAGATTAAGTAATTATTTTGGGCCATTCACCGATAGAACACGTTTCTCACATGATAAAATTCCCCCCTTCTTCTCAGGCAGTGGGTCGGCTTTATTCGGTTTATTGCCCCTTTCATCCTCCTTTAATTGTATTTGTTTTGCTGGCAAGAACACTACGAGAATTTCAAATTCATGATCTGCAAGTTTTCGATGTGGGTATTTCTTCCCCTTCAGATAGAGGTCAATGGGACTATGGTAAGACGTCGGGGTGTTAGGCTCATACTTGGAATTGTCTGCTTTTCTTATTGAAAAGATGAATGAATCGAAATGCTTATCAGGTTCACTCGGTTTCCGTGTTTCAACTGGGCTGTGCTGATTTTTTGGTATAAGAAATTTTATTGCTTCCAATGTGTGATTTACTGGGATTTCCCGGTTTGATTATAAACGATAACTTCGCAAGTGAATTATGCAAAGAACAATTGAGTCATGTAACCGTGCGAGCAAACGAAGACACTTTGTCGTGGATGTAATAGGGACTTCAGTGTTTTGTTTTTTTTTTTTTTGCTTTTTTTAACCCTTTACCAAACATGAAAAGCAGACGAAACTTGCAAAAAGAATTCTTGAATAACTATTATTTTCATTTTATGTCTCAAAAACATAGGTTATGACTCCTCATTGGAACGAGCGCGACGAGTTCGTTTCAATGAGGGGTCAGAACCTATGTTTTTGAGACAAAAAATGAAGAAATAATGAAAATTAATTGGCGATTTTTGAGAATAGCGCTGGTCAGTTTTGGCCGTTACGTTAGGTAAAGGGTTAAATAATGTAATTATCGTTAATAATGAAAAGTAATAAACAGAGTAATCGCTTGAGTGGACTGGTTACCTGAAATAATTCATTCGAGGCAAGGGACTATATTGTAAAACACTCGTGCGCATTCGCGCACTCGTGTTTATACAGCGTCCCTCACCTCTCATGAATTATTTCACGTAACCAGTCCAGTCAAGCGATTACTCTCTATATAAATGCTATGATAACACATCATGCAAATCCGAAATTCAGTAAATTTTCTAAACATTTTCATTCTGTAATGGCAACGTTTATATTTAGAGTAATTTGATTTAAATCATCATTCTCACTCTCAAATAGGGGCGCAGTGGCGTTGTGGTAACCGGTTCTCGTAAGCTCACCGAAGTTCAGCAACGTCGAGCCCGGTTAGTCCTCGGATGGATGACCGTCTGGCCGATCGATTCGGACTCCCGCGTTGTGTCCTTGGGCAAAGCACTTAACCCCGATTGCCGACATGGGGGCACGATGACGCCGTGTACTGAGGCGTACTGTACGTCGATGGTACGCATGTCTTCAACCAATGTCATGAAGAAACCTCTCAATGTGAGCGCGTTCAATTGAATTACTTCAGCCTTTAAAGTCCAGCGTTTTATCATCATCATGTTTAGTGACTCGGTTTCTTACAATAAGTTGGTATTTGAGTAATACTGAATCGTTCTTTGTGTAATTTTCATATTCCTTTTTTCACTTAATAAGGTGTACGGGGGTACCTGATATAACCTCAGCTTTTGAAGAGAGGCTGCGATTTATAGCGGATTACGTCAAAGTTCGGCTCCTACAGCTTGGTCTGACGATTTATTCCCACTCTCCAGTGGTGTTTTACAAAACTGAAGGCGAACATTTTAACATGGGTAATTATCGGTGGGTACATTGTTTCATTCTGCGACGCATATTTCGCTTCCATAAAGTAGGATAAGTTTAATGAGTGAATCAAAAAGTTTCGAAGATATGGACTCTGGTGGAGACCATTTTTTCTTAATCCTTTACCTAAAATGAAAAGCAGGCGACGCTTGCAAACAAAATTCTTGAATAATTAATTTGTTTTATTTTTTGTCTCAAAAACATAGATTCGACCCCCATTGGAGCGAGTTCGATGAGCTCGTTCCAAAGAGGGGTCATAACCTATGTTTTGGAGACAAATAATGAAAAAATAATAAAAATTAATTGGCGATTTTTGTGAGGAGCGCTGGCCGGTGTTGACCGTTGCGTTTTGTAAAGGGTTAAACGCATTGTGTAAGCTTCGGGGAGCTTTTAGGCCTTTAAGTCTCAAGTTCTTCCGTGCATTTAGCAATGTACCACTAGCAATAAACGATAAGGCCAAATAGGTGTACTGGGGAGTGTATGGCACCAGTTCTGCTCCGAAATAAAATTTAGGCGGATTTTTTATTTTACGAGCGTGAAAAATCATAACTTTTGTTTTTTCGATATTCACGCTGAGGTCATTGTTTCTAATGTTTTGTCTAGTTATTCTAGACACCACCGGAGTCCACCAGCGGAGTCTGAAACAATACTGGTGACTCACGACACGAAAACACTGATAATGGATTAAGTTGTGTAAACAATAGTAGACATTCTATTGGCGCTGTCAATCAAACGATGCAAGCTGCAGGTGATATGGGTGATGTATGGTCTGCTGAGAGAAGGATATTAACGTAAAGTCAGTTGTAGCAGCGCTGTAGGTGGAAATGATAAGGTTGTCTAACATCTAAAATCGGACCGTTTTGTGTTTCCTTGGGGGCGGAGGTGAGAGATTTGAGGAACAGGATTGATGGGATTGTGGCGAGGTCAGGATCAGATCCGGTAATGGTGACAATGTGGCGTGCAACAACATGATGGAGACGAGATTAGTGAGACTGGTGGAGACATACGGGGATTTAGTTATTAAACTGCTCAGTTAAAATGCAAGGGTAGTGGCATCGGGGGTCCTCCCGTCCTAAGGGGTGGAGATGAGCGAAATTCAAAGATTATGGCACTGAACGTGGAATTGGAGGAGTAATGTGCAGATTGGGGTATAGCCTTTATCGATCACTGGGAAACGTTTTAGGGTAATGAAAGCATGTGCGAATGAGACGGGATGCACCTTGGCTGCACCTTAGCAGGATGTGGGCACAAGTGTTGAGTGAAACAATTCTACAGGCATCAGAGCCTTTTTGGAGACAAGCGGGATGGGAGGCCAGAGGCAAACAAGAGACTGGACACAGATGGGGTGAACAAAACCGGGGGGAACTAGATCATCGAGGCTGCCGTCAGGAAACAATAGAATCAATAGAGGGAAATCAAGGAATCCCGGTGCACTGAAAGTTGGATTCAGCAACATCCGGGTTCTTCACAGGAAAGTAAGTGAAATAGCTACACTGGCCGAGGGAGAGGACTTTGGTGTCACAGCCTTAAGTGAGACGCGGCTAAGACATATCGGGAACGATAGACCAAGAAAGAGGGTGCGTGGAATTAGAAAACAGGGACATCTTTATCATTCTGATGGGAGACTTTAATGGACATGTAGATGACAAGGAAGAAGGCATGAGGTGCTGGTGTAAGAAAGTCAACTGGAATGGACGGAAGCTGTTGGATTTCACAAGTCAGCACGGTCTGAAGATTCTGAACAGCGATTTGAGGTGTAAGGGGAAATGGACCTGGGAGAGCAACGACAGAAGAACAGTAATCTACTATTTTCTCACAGATATCGATTTGTAGATTGTTGTGATAGAGGCATAAGTGGACGATGAGGGTAAAAGAGTGTTGGATAGTGACCACAATATGATTACAGTTACGACCAGGGGCAAGACTCCAATAAGAAACAAGAAAAGATGTCCAGGAAATGGAAAATGCCGATGTTGTGAGCCTAGTAGAGGCAGGGAAGGACAGTATAGGAAAGATTAGGATGTCGACACAGGAAGAGTGAGTGACGAACTGAAAAAGACGATAAAGAGTAAAAACGTTAACCCTTTACCCAACGCAGACTATATCAAAATTTATAATTTTAAATATCATTTTTTTAAATTTTTCAAAAAAATTCAACAAAACCATATCATGTGACCCCTCGTTGGAACGAGCTCGACGAGCTCGTTCCAACGAGGGGTCACATGATATGGTTTTGTTAAATTTGTTTGAAAAATAATATTTTTTCAACTGCTGAATTTACATATTACGCGGGCGGATGCGGGCGATTCGTTGGGTAAAGGGTTAAATGTGCTGCATACAGGAGGAGTGGAATGGTGATGGAAAGCAATGAGGCCGAGGTAGCAAAAGAAGAATACCAACAGGCACAAAATCATACTGGGATGAAAATAATGACAGGAAGGGGGTTGGGGTCAGGTCGAATGCATTTTGGAAATGATTGAATAAAAGAACCAAAGGAAGTAATTCACAAAGTATTAAAGTAGAGGGCAGAAATACAGACGACCAAGACCAAATTGCATCAGAACTAGTCAAGCACTGGGAAAATGTAAACGATATGCGATGGGGCATGGGGAACCCACCGCAGTGCCGCGGTGAGATCGAGGAAAATTCATCAAACTTTATTTAGACGAATTACTTTCGCTTCAGGATCTTGCATCTCTCAGATCCAGAACACTTGAAACAGATTTGTTTTATCAGAATATAGGCCTTTTATATATATTTATATATATATATATATTCGTCTAAATAAAGCTCAATAAAAAAATCAACTAGCTGTCAGGCTTCTGAAGACCTTCTTCTTCAGGGTAGAGTCACAGCAAGGAAAAATACACACAGACGACGAAAGAAATAGAATGTGGTGATAAAAGTTCTCGTTAACCAAGTTCTGCCTGAACGGGTGTGTAATACCACCCGAAAAGAAAAGAAACCGGGTTAAAAGTAGAAAGCAAAAGATAAAAAAATACTGTTAGACAAATTGTGAGAAGTATTCATGTTCATAAGTTTTCCATGTGTACAGATACACTTAAAAGGAATAAATAGACCATGCTTGTAGAAAAAAGACTTCTTTATGTCCTAATCACAAGGCTTTCATCGCTTTCAAATGCGAATCTTCGGGTTACAGGCAGAGTTAGTTACCAATTATTAACCCTTTACCCAACGTAACGCCAAAACCGGCCAGCGCTATTCTAAAAAAAATCGCCAATTAATTTTCATTACTTTTTCATTTTCTGTCTCAAAAACATAGGTTATGACCCCTCGTTGCGGAATCGCTTCCTTCCGGCGATGAGGACAGCAGCAATTACTCCTGTTGGAACTAGCAATAGAATCAGTGCACAAACTGTCCGCAACAGGCTCGCCGAACACGGCATCCGAAATAGGCGTCCATACCACGGACCTATCCTTACCAAACGTCATCGTACCGCCAGAATGGAATGAGTACGTCAGCGTGTCAGCGTGTCAGCCTGTCAGCGTTGGAGCACAGTCCTTTTTAGTGACGAATCCCGATTTTGTCTAGGGCGCGCTGATGGTAGGGCAAGAGTGTATCGCCGATGAGGAGAACGGTTTTCTGATGCTTGCGTGTGGAAATGCGACCGTTTCGGCGGGGCTATTGTAATGGTTTGGGCAGAAATTTCCTTGCACCATCGAACGTAGTTGATCTTCGTCGATGGTAATCTGAATGGACAGCGATATAGTGACGGAATTCTTAACGCTGTTGTTGTCCCGTTGTCCAACGCTAACGTTGGGTGCAGTTATTCCAGCGAGACAATGCCCGATGTCACGTGGTGCGTAACTGTCGTGACTTTCTTGAGGAGCAGAGCATCGAACGTCTCCTCTGGACCCCACTTTCGCCAGATATGTCGCCAATCGAGCATCTTTGGGATCAATTGGGCCGTCGGGTACGACTTCATGATCTTCAGACGTAAGGCGATTTACGTAATGTTCTAAGGCAGGAGTGGAACGCAGTACCACAGGTTGACATCCAGAGACTTATCAGCTCCAAGCGCAATCGACTTCTTGCCACCCAAGAGGCAAACGGTGGACATACACGCTGTTAACGGCATGTGTGAACTTTTCATTTCATCCTATGTCTGAATTGCAACGTCCTGACGTGACGTTGGCAACAGTAAGAACATGAAATTATGCAAATTGATACAGCTGGACTCGAAATAAGAATTTACAATAATTTATTTGGGATTAAAGTCGATAATACTAAACAAAATGCTCCTCAAAGTTTATTATACTTTGTTTTTTGACTCAGTATATATAGTATTGTTTGGGTGTAATTTTTTCTAAGTATAATAACAGCAATATTTTAAAAACAACAAAAAAAACTGTGTGAGGTAAAGGTTACTTATTTAGTGCTATTTGTAAAGATCTTTGTTATATTTACTGTAATATTAAAAACTTATAATAATGAAAGCATTCCGGAATTGTCTCCATAAACTATACAGATATGGATACTATTAGAACCGCTCATGGATCCGGTTCTGATGACATCCATATGTGTATGCTTATTTTAAAAAAAATGTGATATTTTTTTCAAATTTGATGTATTGTTTTGAAATTGCTGTGAAAGCTGCTGTGTAAAGTAAAAGGGTTATTTCTAAAGATGTTCATTATATTTACTATAGCATTAATTTTCGTTTTCATTGCATTTTACAAACATATTGAATAGTTATGATTCTGCAGTTACTTGTTCAGTGCTATTTTGTTTTCATTACATTTTACAAGAATGTTAATAGTGAGTGGTGGCCGAGTGGATAAGTGCGCGGGTCTCTCATGCCAGAGGTCAGGGGATCGATCCCCGATCGAGGAAAGTTATCGAGGTGTCCGAACTCTTTCTGTCACCATCAATTGTGGGGTTGATGCTGTCAAAGCGTACCGTCCTATCGAGTGGGGACGTAAAATGGCTGTCATCTGTGCGGAGAGAGAAACACTCCGTGCAGGCTAAAGATCCCTTCGAAGTATTCGAGAAGAGCGATGCCGCGAACTTGCCGCTACGAAGGTCATCCCACACACATGCGCCAGAGAGGCGCTAATATAAGTTGCACAATTTGTTTGCTAATCCTTGTAAATCAAATAGGAGTAAATAATTATAATAATAAAACCATACCAATATGGATGTCATTGGAATTCGTTGATAATATCCACATTCGTATTGTTTTCGTTATATACAGCTATTCAGTTTTTGACCTTGGGGTTTTGTCACAAGGGTTTTTTTCCTAGGGTTTTTTTTCATTGTTCTTTTTCTGTACAGTGGAGCCGTCTCAATTGGATATCTCTTAACTGAATAACCCTGTTAACTGAATATAATTTCCTAACACAAAAGCATTTGCCATACTTCTAGTACAAATTTGACATGTTAGTTGAATATAGGTTATAGAGTAAACTCCTGTTAATTGAATAAAAAACCTTAAAACCTGTCGAGAAATTACCCTGAATCGCCCCAGTTTTCCTTTGTTTATTAACCTATTCGGCCTCAGTACATACAATACAAGCATTTAATCTGTTATATCTTGTTTGACAGAGCTCATGGAGCTCTATCAAACAAGATATAATAGAATAAATGCTAAGATTATCTCTAGAATACAGGAAAGTGACACAATCCCTTCTAATTGAATACTCATGTTAAGTGAATAATTTTCAGTGGCAAAGTGGCTATTCAATTAACAGGGTTCCTCTGTATCGGCAAATTTCAGTCATGTCAGATAGGTACTGAACACATACTGTGGTATACTTCCCGAAAGGTACCAAACCGAACTCAAAAATTCTAATACTCCTCATCCACAGGTCCTGCAAATCACACATTTTTTATTTGAATCCAACCTTGAATTGAATTGGATCGATTATTCCAAATCAAATCAACCCACGAATGGAATTGGAGGAGGAGGGTGGGGGGGGGGGGGGGAGGCGTTCTGAGGTATTTTAAGGGTTTTTTCCTAGATGTGTTTTTTTTTCATATATCATGATTTAGGAAAGCATTAGCGAAAATCTGATCCATTGGTTCAAAGATGTAGACTGACATTCCGCAGTTCTTATCTTTGACATGAAGAGAACCTTTAAGACGAATCTTCTATATAAATGTAAAGTCTGCGATTCTGTTATTCAGTCCAGCTACAAATTCAAACTTTGCCTATCTCCTTTGATGTGTAATTCAATACAATATTCAGTCGCTCGAGTAGGTATTCCCGTTCCTGCTAGTTTGGTATAAAATATTTTTCATACTAAAACGAAGCGTTGCGTTCACGCTGTCGGATGTCAGTTGCACTTAAGATTGGTTTTATCACTGAAAATCCACCATTGTTTAAAATTTTGGCGTCCAAAATAAACACTGTTAGTTTATTATTAATCATTCCCTTCAAAGACAACAGTCTGTTTTTGTTAAAGGAAATTACGGAGGTAATGCTCCACATACCTGGTTAATGTCTAGTTTTAAAAATATTTTATTTCCGGGAAACAGTGAAGATAAAGTAACATAGAGGTAATTATGCAATATATAAATACATGTTTCAGGAAAATGGGCTCAGCAGAATGTCAATGGATAATACGGAGCCGTCTACAATACCAGCTTAAAATATTCAAAATACATGGCAGGTAAACGAAGCAGAAACATATACAGAAGAGATAGAACAGGTTAACATTTGCTGGTCATCTGGTGGAGTGAAAGTATTATGTGCTGAGTGTTTTTCAATTACAAAAAGGGAATCAATCAAAAGAAAATGCTAGATGTTGATGATGGAAGAAAAAGGAATATTTATCAAATCACGGTCACTAGATGGTCGCAGGTGCATCCAAGTGTCTGTTCGTTTCAATGGAGGTGAAGGGAGTAGGTGAAGGTAGTGATCACAGTTAAGTAAAGGAGAGACAGAGAGAGAGTGTGAGTGTGTGTGTGTGTGGGAGAGAGAGAGAGAGAGAGAGAGAGAGAGAGAGAGAGAGAGAGAGAGAGAGGGGGGGGGGGGGGGGGGGGTGCGCGCGCGTGTGTGTGTACAGGTTAAACTAGAAGTCCAGTTACAATTACCGCAGATGGTGCTCATTAGTTAACGCGCTTTTTTACTGCAGAAAAATTAATTATTCTGAAATATGCAACAACTTTTTCGCTGTGATACGAAACATATAATGAGCTATTATAACGAGGTCGGTAGGGAAATCACGACGTGAAGCGATCAAATAGAATT
Organism: Pictodentalium vernedei; assembly: GCA_031216915.1. Taxonomy (NCBI): domain Eukaryota; kingdom Metazoa; phylum Mollusca; class Scaphopoda; order Dentaliida; family Dentaliidae; genus Pictodentalium; species Pictodentalium vernedei. The sequence continues at coordinate 73,032,251 of CM062297.1, forward strand.
AAAATATCATGACTACAGTATGTGGACAAAGGATTATTGCTTAATCGCCGCGGATAGATTTTTTCACTTAATAATTACTTACAGTCTCTGAGGAAAAAATGCAAGAAGCACTTGCACACGTCCATGACATGGACCACCGGGTTGCACCCGGGGGTCCATGTGATGGAAATTTGAAAGTATTTCTTGTGCTGTTGTGACCAATTGTAAATACTTTCCGAATAGAGAACATATGGCGCTGCGATTAAGTAGTAATCCAATCTCTTAATTCTGTATATGGTGTCGAATTACTTCAAAATAATTCAGAATACAATCACAGGATTTCTAGTTTCAACTGAATGTGCTGGCGTATGTAAGTGCGTAGGTGTGTGGGGAGTGATGATGCGAGTTTGTAGGTGTGTGTTTGAGCTACAGCATGCGACTTAGGCCATCGCTTAAAAGAAATATCAGTGGCGTTTTGACTAAGCTGGTCATGTACTTATATGTCAGAGCTTTACATTATGCATTAATGAACTGAGAAAGGTGTCACGTACATAGATAAACTCTCCTACTACTTATTAATTGTAGTGATGTCAAATCATCACCTGTCAATAAGTTGGAGACAATGGGCGATTTTCACAAAACTCATTCTCCCCGGAAACTGTGTCATTAAGGATCGACGGGTTGTTCAACATGATTGACAAATATAAAATGTGGTGTCGGAAACAATGGCGACAAGGCTTTGTTGTTCTTTTTGCCAATAAAACTTACCATGCCACTGAAAGTGCTCCTAAACAAAATACAACTTCATTTGGACATTATTGGATGAAGTATGTACACCATCGGTCCTCTAAGCCTGTTAGATTGATGACAATTAGTTAATTAATCTGTCCTTATCAACGTGCACCAATCGTTGTATTCACACCATTCAACTTGATCACCAACAGAGTCAGTGGCATTGAAAAAACGAACGCCGGACATATCTCCAGAGACACTTCCCCTGCGAACATTACGAATCCAGGACGAAATGCCCACTGAAAATACACCCTTCAGACAAAATACTTATGGACAAAATACCCGTGGTCAAATTACCCATCAGACAAAATCCTCACCGATTCTCATACGAAAATACAAATTAACAGTAACATAAAGACATAAAATTTTATTTTCCAAATGTAATAGCATTTATTTTTGCACAACATTTTTTCAACCTTTTCACAACATTTCACCAACGTTTTCAACATTTAAAATAACATCACACAACATTTATACAATGATTACCTATTCTACTGTATATAAAAAGTCTGTGACATAACTTTTAACCTTACACACCAACCGTGATGAACACGCCAGCAATGGGATTTCAATAGTTAATATTTAGACCTACAGTGGAACTTCATCAAAGCTGACCTTTGGTGACCTCGCCTTAAATGCAAACTTGTCTAAATTTATCGCTCGTTGCCTCGTGAAGAGTGAAATGAACCCGACAATTATTTATTACGTTTTTAAATAAGTTTACATCATAAGATACCAAACATTAACAAACATACGTTGTCTCATGTTAATAAAACATCCATAACTCGATATAGTATGCTATTATGTTATTAAAATGAAAAAAAGACCCGTAATTTGCGCGTTTCATTTTCAATTTCGTTTCGTCGATAAAATTTTCAGCTGAAGTACCGCCCTCCGGTGCTCGTGTAACCAAAAACAGATTCGCACTTGTGAATATTGATTTATTTAGCATTTTAAACTCTTATTAATCTGAAGATCATGGTATATATAAAATATACCCAAAGTGGCTTGGTGTACCAAATGTTCACCACTCGTGGTGAAGTTGTGTTAACCGCGCGCCAAATGCTCGCGGTTAACACCACTTCACCACGAGTGGTGAACATTTGGTTCACCAAGCTACTATGGATATATTCTATATTTTTACACCCTTCACTCTGTTAATTTTGCATATAATGTTTTTCCCTTAGTTTTCTTACAATTTACTGGAGGGTACTGGCTCATCCCTTCGCCTTCCAATCATCTGCAAGAAAACAATCTCTAGTGAATTTACAAATAATTGCTTTCTTACAAATTACTGGACGGTACTTCATTGTACCTTCCAATAAATTTCAAGACAATAATTTTATTCAAAGAATATTTTCACAAACAATTTGTGTCTAAGTTTTCATGTAAAAAGCCACAAAGTAAAAGTACCAAGAAAATACGTTGTAAATGTGCTCAAAAAAAGTAATAATTTAATTTTGGCACATCTAGTATTGACAGATTGACTACCATAAATCCGTTTCAAAACATTTTTCATCTCCGCTAATTATTTTCTCAACGATTTCTCAAAACCACCATATAATTTTAAATGTGATTAGACAATCATGTTATGAAATCAATAAGCCTTTTTCGAAATTGCCATCTTGGCTTTTTATCTACTTTATACGTAAAAACAGTGACGTTTTATCTTTTATCGTTATCGAAAACTCGCCGTCAATAAAAAATCTTTTATCGTTACTGCAGTAAGAATAAAAGTCACGTGATATCGCAAGAGTACAACGTTCACGCCCATCTCATTTGCATGACGTACTATTTCATTCAACACTTTGAATAACTAATTATCGCTGCCGCGGATCGAAACAAATAAAACGGGGCGTATTTATCGAAATGTATTGAATAAAAAAGAAGGCCATTAATTAAACTTACTGAATTGTAAAAATAAAATTTGACGGAAAAGAGTAAAAATTAGTAACTTATTTTTCAAATGAGATTATTTCACCCTTCGAGACTTTAATTATCCTGACGTTCAAACGTCACTGGGAATTCAGTTTCTTCAACATTTTTCAAAATGTGACGTCAAACGTCGGAAAGTACAACTAACCAGATATTTTTCACATTAGTGATTATCTGGTTGAAGGCTAGATTATTTTTAGTGGTCTGCATTTGTTAATCAATACTTGTTTTATTACGGGAGTGGGGGAGGTGGGGGTGTAGATAAAAGGGTTATATACACATGCTGTTTGTAAAAAATCTTTTATCGCGACTCGAGCGTTTTCGGGGGCTACATAGCTACTCGTCGCTGCGCGACTCGTAGCTATATATGCCCCCGAAAACGCTCTCGTCGCGATAAAAGATTTTTTACAAACACCATGTGTATATAGAGGATATTCACGAAAATTTGATGAATACCGAAAATATCTCGTGAGTGGCTACAAAGAAATATGAGGATCTTCACGAGCGACGCTCTTGTAGCCACGATATTTTCGGTATTCATCAAATTTTCGTGAATTTTCTTTTTATTTAATGCTCTACGACTACAAACTCTCCAATTTGTGGCCTTTATTTGCCATTAAGGCGCAAAATTTATGTGCCGAACCGGCGTCCATACAAAAATTACAACAACCAAACTCCAACCATTGGAATGTGTGAATATCCGCACAAAAAGTAGTCCCGTCTTATTTCTCCCCTAACTTTACGATTTACCAAGGCTGGCGAATTGAAATAATCGCAATGTGTTTCGAAGAAATAGAACAATAACAAAAAACACCACTTTCTTATTTTCAATAACAAGACACGTCATTTTATTTTTTTTGAACTCAATGCACTGAAGACGTGTGAAGTTGAACTGAAGAAATATGAAAGTGATTTCGGCTTTTCGCTGGAAGGTGAATGAGAAAGTCAAACTTTGAAACCGCTGATTTAATGAATTGATTTAGTCACTGTCACTATCAATTATTCGAATTCGTTTGTATTTGGGACTCTGGAATTCATTACTGATGTGCTGACTCGTTTAAAGTACATGTGATTCGTCATCCGAACCTACGATGAAATATCGATTTCTAAATATCATTTTGATATTTCGTTTTGCCGACCGACAGGGGAATATGACTTAATTTTTCAGCGTGAATTGATGCCTGAGCATTAAATAAATAACCCATATTTATCTGTGCAAGATAAAAGAAAAGAACTATGCACCATTCGGTTTGAAGTCCAATGTCGCAACCACTGAGCCAACACAATCTATAGCTCCCTTCTAAGCATATGGCGGGATTATCACGTTATGATTAACCTTTTACCTAACATGATAGAGGGACGACACTTGGAAACAAAATTCTGGAATAACTATTTTTTCATTTTTTGTCACAAAAACATACCTTATGACCACTCATTGCAACGAGCTCGATGATCTCCTTCCAATGAGGATCATAAGCTATGTTTTTGAGAAAAAAAAATACTGAAAACTGAATAGTGATTTTTGTGAATAATGCTGGCCTCCACGTTGGGTAAAGGGTTAATTCGGGAGCACGATGGCTCAGTAGGTAGAGATGCAGGCTATAAGCTGAGAGGTCCTCGGTTTGAATCCCACCTGCGGCAACCGCATTGTGTCCTTGGGTAAGAGACTTAATCCCAAATGCCTACGTGGGGGTACGGTGGAGTCGTGAACTAAGGTGTATTGCATGTCTATGCTGCACTTTTCTTCAACCAATGCTAACCCTGCTTGTGAGGAGTTAGTACGTTGGGAGTCTGACTGTTGCTCGGCGTTGCTCGCTGCTTCTCGCCGGGTACTCCGGCTTCCTCCACCCGTAAAACTCTCCAACACGAGGTGACCCTGGCTGTCGAATGTGTCGTTAAGCTCAATAAATAAATAAATAAATAAATAAATAAATAAATAAATAAATAAATAAATAAATAAATAAATAAATAAATAAATAATTCTTCTTGTAAGTGCAAGATGGATTTCCCATTCGTCAAGGATAACACCGGTACAGAATCTGTTCACAGACCGGGGCGCAGCTTTGGTTGTCGGGGTAATTGTTCAGTTTAGGAACAATTAACGCTCAGTCCGTGAGAGAAAAGACAGATGCTATTGTCGATTTTGTTCTCGATCAGGATCTAGACTGTCTCGCAATAACAGAGACCTGGTTACACCAGCACGATGATGATGTAATTAGCTGTTTAACACCAACAGGGTATCTTTTCAAGCATGTACCCCGGATGTCTAGAGGTGGTGGGGTGGGCTTTCTGTTCAAAGAAAACCTCACGGTGACCTCTAAAACTTCAAAAACTGTATTTTCAACATTCGAACACATGGATATTCTCATATCCGCTGATGGAAAGTCATTTTTCAGGCTTTTAATAGTCTACAGACTGCTTCCCAGTAAGAAAAGACATATAACTAGTGCCATGTTTTTCGAAGAATTTGATCCCTTTCTCCACAACATCTGTTCCGAGACTGACCGGATAGTGTTAGTTGGGGACTTAAACTTTCACTTCGATAAGGCGACCAACACAGACACCCAACGATTTATGGATCTTCTTGGTTCTTTGGACCTCAAACAGCATGTAAATGAACCGACCCATAATTTAGGTCACACGCTGGATCCCATTATTTCCAGGAATACTGACAACATCATATCTTCAACTAGAATTCATGACTTATCCTTGTCAGATCACTTTCTTGTTGAATGTATTTTGTCTATCAAGAAGGCATCTCTGCAGAAAAGAACTGTCTCATTCAGAAAACTTAGGGATCTTGACATCAATAATTTTATGCAGTGTATTACCGATTGTATGCGAAAAACTTCAGGCAACGATTTAAACTCAAAAGTAGAATCATACAATGTCAAGTTGAGGAATGTACTTGATGAAATGGCCCCCATTTTATCAAGACCCTTTACTCTAAAAGCCATTCGTCCCTGGATCAATTCTGCAGTACGGTCGGCTAAGCGTTTGCGCCATCAACTCGAACGGAAATGGCGTAAAACTAAGTTGACTGTGCATCATGAGTTGTTTAAACAACAATGTAAAAAAGTTAAAAACTTGATAAACCACCTAAAAAAGCAATATTTGAGTGAGAAAATTTCCGCTTGTGAATCTGACCAAAAACAGGTCTTCAAGATCCTAAAGTCACTGGAAGCCAAAGAAACCCATAATTTCTCCGATCATCTTTCCAAAACAGAGGTCGCAAATGCGTTCTCAGAGTTTTTTATCACAAAGATTAAAAACATCAGGGAGTCTTTGGATAAGGCAGATACGGAGAATAGGCAACCTGACCAGCCCTTTCAAACTGTCAACCCATCCTCAAAACTAACTCATTTTCACACGGTTTCTGAGAAGACTGTTCAAAAAATCATAATGTCTTCACCATCAAAAACTTGTGATCTGGATCCGATACCAACTACACTCCTTAAAACATCTCTTCCCGTACTCATTGGCAGCATTACAGAAATTGTTAACAACTCAGTGAGTTCTGGCTATCTACCGCCTAGTCTGAAAACAGCTCTTGTTACCCCACTTCTTAAAAAAACATCTCTTGATCCCGCAATGCTGAAAAATTATCGCCCGGTCTCGAATCTTCCTTTTATCTCCAAGATTATAGAAAAAGTCATTGCACAACAACTGCGTGCGCATTTGGACGATAATTGTTTACTTGACCCTAAGCAGTCTGCATATAGACCTGGTTATTCAACAGAGACTGCCCTTCTCTCAGTCCAAAATGCGGTTTTGGAATCTATTGACAACAAAAAAGGTGTTGCGTTGGTGCTACTTGACCTTTCAGCCGCATTCGACACGATTGACCATGAAATTCTTTTTGAACGACTTTCTCAGCTAGGAATAGAAGGATCAGCACTAGATTGGTTTCGATCTTATTTGAGTAACCGAACCCAGTGTGTTACCGTTGATGGCAACAAATCTGAAATAGCCTCACTTGAATTTGGGGTACCCCAGGGTTCCGTTCTCGGCCCAATTTTATTCACCCTTTATATGCAGCCTCTGGGCGCCATTATTCGCTCACACGGTATTGAGTGCATCTTTTACGCTGACGACTCCCAGTTATATGTAGAATTTAACCCCATTGAGTATGAAGATACAGCCACACAGTTTATGCGTCTCGAAAACTGTATTAAGGAAGTGAGAGCATTTATGCTACAAAACAAACTTAAATTAAATGACGAAAAAACTGAGCTGATAGTATTTTCCTCAAGATTCAGACCCGCACCAGACACTCTGCCACGGCTCATGGTTGGTGATGTAGTGATTAATCCGTCAACTAAGGTTCGGAATTTAGGTGTCTATTTCGACAGACACCTAACTATGGCTGATCATATTACCAAAATATGTCAGTCTGCCAACTGGTACCTCCGTAAACTGGGTCGCTCTCGAAAAATTTTGACGAAGAAGGCTGCAGTGTGCCTGGTGCATGCATTTATCACATCACGCTTAGATTATTGCAACTCATTGTTGTATGGGCTTCCAGGCAAGCAGATACAAAGGTTGCAACAAATACAGAACACAGCTGCCCGTATTGTCTCACTGACGAAGCGGCGCCAACACATAACTCCAGTCCTGAAAGATCTTCATTGGCTTCCTATTTCATCACGGATTCAGTTCAAGGTCTTACTTTTTGAACACAGGGCTCGCTGCTGTGATCTGACCCCGGCTTATATAAGCGACCTAGTGGTTCCGTATGAGCCTAAACGCACGTTAAGGTCTTCTATGCATGACTTGCTTGAAGAGACTACCTGCAACTTGGTATCATATGGTGGCCGCTCCTTCTCTCATAGTGCACCTAGGCTTTTCAATGAGCTACCCATTTCAGTGCGACAGACTGCGCCAAGTGCTTTCAAATCGGTACTGAAAACCTATCTTTTTGGTAAACCATACTCGGAGTGATTTCCGCGTAGCACTATGCAAATCTACAGTACAGAAGTACTGTCACATGTAACCATGATTTTTCTTGTAAAGCGCCATGGAACTTTTTATTATTGTGAAATGAGCGCTATATAAATATCTATTATTATTATTATTATTATTAAAAGAGGTGGTGGAGGGATAGTGGTAATCATAGGAGTTGGGGAGGGTGACAGCCCTCTCCACCAAAAATACTTACACCCAACTGATATAATTTATATATTATATAAAGGGATGTGAATTCTTATTTTGGGAATCTTGTTGAAAATAACAATGAATTTGATAAAAAAACACCTGAAACTTAATTAAGCATCCCCATGTTTCTTTGGCAGTGGTGTTAATAGAAACTGTCATTATTTCCATGCTATCTTTTAGATGGTCGGATGTGATTGTTTGCGGAAAGAATGGTCTAATAACAAATGGAAGATGACACAATGATGAACATGTGCAGTATTTTAATGGCGCTAATTACACATATTTGTCACTAATGTTTTTGATGCAAAATTTTTCTCTAGACAAGTATGGTGATGGAGCGGTCCATGATGAAAAATTACTGACACAAAATGTAACCTGTGATCTCCTGAACACAATAGCAGTGTCTGACGTCAGTAGCGAGTGTATCCACCAACCTGAACCCTCCTCCTAATGCTACCAGTGAGCCTTCCGATACGGTCCAGAGGCAACTGCTGCCATTCCTCATACAGTGCAGTTTCTAAATCGGTCAAATTCTACACAGGCGGATCACTTGCTTGCACACGACGTCCAAGAAAGTAACAGATGTGCTCTAAGGGATTTAAATCGGGGCCCATTTCAGGCCAAGGTAGTATTGTAATAGCGGTGTTCTGAAGGAATGCTCTCACAGCATGAGAACGATGTGGCATTGTCGTCCATGAATACAGGGCGAGCAGCCAACGGGTGGTTGTCAAAATGAGGCACGATGCACATTGAGATTCCCACGTACAGTACAGTCACCATATCGAGTTTACAATCATGAGAGGGGCACCCACAGATCATTACTGATCCTGCTCCATAAGGAACAGTCGGTCTGATGTTCCTGGGCGCGTAGGCAATATTTTTATGCCTCTACATTCTCATACAAACATCTGTGACGTGAAGTAGGAGCTTTCTCTCGTCTGATCAATGGACTCTCCTCCACGTCCTGAGATTCCAATGTTGTCGTGCCATACACCACCCCAAACGTCGGCTTTGAAGCAGATCGGACAGAGCTTGACGCTTTATGAATCTTCTGGACCTCATACCAAGTGCTTTGATACGGTTTCGGGCAGTTTTGTTGCACAAACGCCTGTTGGGGAGCCAAAGGTGGTTCAAAACCCCACTTAAAGTAAAGGGTTCACTTCTAACGAGGCGTGCCAGACTTCGATCTTCCCGAAGAGAGGTCTTTTGGGGTTGTCCAGTACTTGGTCGGTCCTTAACATCGTTAGTTTGGTGGTGTTTTCGGACAAGTCTGCTGATGACAGAATGACTATAGCCAAGTTGCTTACCTTTTGCATTGAATGGCATGCCGGTTGCTTGCCTGCCAACGATTTGTCATCTTCGTGCCTCTGACAGTCTTCTCCTTGCCTTGCCAACATTTATTGATAAACGAAGTGACAATATATATTTTTTGGTTTATACCCAGATATCGTATATGGGTGATAGTGGGTTTTTTGTGACATTCGTGGGAAGCATGCTTCACGTGGTCAAGGGGATGGTTTGGAGTATTCTATCAACCAGAAACATCATGTTTCACTAGACGAAGGAAATGTACTGCAAGACATATCAATCATTAAAACACAATAATCAGTAACAGCAACGTCACTGTCATGAAACATTTTAGGGGGTGCTTAATTAAGTTCCAGATGTATATGAGAAAACAAGTTCCATTTGTAGTCGTGAGGGAGAGTTGACACTCAGTGGTTCTGGCCGTGGACTTCAAATCGATCCGCACCAGGTATAACTGCGTTGTGTCCTTGGCCAAGGTACTTAATACCGATTGCACACATGGGGGCAATGGTACCGTGGTGCTTGGTGTTGTGTGCCAAAGTGGAATTCACGTTGATTGTGTACTTGTCTTGTCCAATTTTAGCCCCACCTGTGAGAAGTTACTACGTTGGGCAGTCTGACATTTGCTCGCCGCTGTTCGGCGATTCTCTCCGGGTACAGCGTCTTCCTCCATCCGTAAAAGTGCCCAACACGAGGTTACCCAGGCTGGCGAAAGTGCCGTCAACCCTTTACCTGACATGAAAAGAGACGACACTTGCAAAAGAAATTCTTGAATAACTATTTTTTTTCATTTTTTGTCTCATAAACATAGGTTTTGACCCCTCATTGGAACGAGCTCGACGAGCTCGTTCCAATGAGGGGCCATAACCTATGTTTTTGAGACAAAAAATGAAAAAAATAATGAAAATTAATTGGCGATTTTTGAGAATAGCACTGGCCGGTTTTGGCCGTTACGTTGGGTAAAGGGTTAAACCCCAATAATAATGAATAAAATAATCGTTATTTCTATATTGGGATCCATATAAGAGTGATTAATAACAATGTACAGACGGCGAGCCTGAAACCTTTTTAATTTGAACACTCTCTGCAATGCACAGCATTTCGCTGATTTCAGCCGTAAACATTATTTATTTATTTATTTATTGGTATTTAATGTCACATATTTCTGCACAAATGGCTAATCATGACCACAACAGTTTTACGAGTGGAGGAAACCGGAGTACCCGAAGAGCAACTGTCAGCTCCTCAAAATACTGACTCCACACAAGCAGGGTTACTATTGGTTGAAGACAAGTGCGTCATCTACGTGCAGTACACCTTAGTACACAACGCCACCGTGCCCCCCACGTGGCAATGGAAGGGGGGGGGGGGGAAGTGTCTTGCCCAAGGACACAACGTGGTTGCCGCAGGTGGGATTCGAACCGAGGACCTCTCGGTTTGCAGCCTGCATCTCTACCAAATGAGGCACCGTGCCCCCTGCAGTAGTTTTAACATTTTTGTATACAATTCTGTGTAGGGCTGCACGATATTCAAAACTGAATACCGGTATCGGTATTCAAAAAAATACCGCGGTATAACGGTATATCGAAAACTGTTCAGATATATGAACACAAGTACCACAATCGAGACTCGAGGCATCACAGTCGGAACCAATTAGCATGCCTTGATGGTGCGGTTCGAAAAACTTTTACCCAACGCAGACGATATCAAAATTTATTATTTTCAAAATTAGTTTATCAGACTTTCCCCAAAGATTTCAACAAAATTATATCATGTGACCCCTCATTGGAACGAGCTCAACGAGCTCGTTCCAATGAGGGGTCACGTGATATAGTTTTGTTGAAATCTTTGAAAATTATTTTTTCAACTGCTGAATTTGTACATTACGAGCAGACGATTCCTTGGATATCGGAATAATATTATTCATTCGGGGCTACGGTTAAAAAAAATCAAGACATCGGGAAAATTAAACTGTGGGTAAATAAATAATGACGATAAACCGATATTTTTGTAATTACACCGGTATTCAATCGATATTGGTTTGAATACTGGTATATATCGGTTTATCGATATACCGTGCAGCCCTAATTCTGTGTTATATGCTTGTATCGAGAAAAATAAATGATCTGAATCTGAAAAAATATACGAGGGTTAATTATCTATTTTTATTGTCGACGCAGGTTGGATTCGAACCGAGGACCTCTCGGATTGCAGCCTGCACCTCTACCTGCCGAGCCACCGGGCCCCCGTGTTATGACTTTCTCCACATTTTATTTTTGTTGCCCTTTTGTTGAATTTTAAAAGTTCTGCGCCTTTCTCATCAATTTCCAAACTTCAAACCATCTAAGGTACTGCTGTTCCTTTTCCCCGCGCATTCCGAAATGCTTCGAGTTATTCGGCGAAGATTAAGTAATTATTTAGGTCCATTCACCGATAGAACACATTTCTCGCGTAATAAAATTTCCTCCTTCTTCTCAGTCAGTGGGTCGGCTTTATTCGGTTTTTTGCCCCTTTCATCCTCCTTTAATTGTTTTTGTTTTGCTGGCAAGAACAGTACGAGAATTTCAAATTCATGATCTGCAAGTATACGATGTGGGTATTTCTTCCCCTCCAGATAGAGGCCAATGGGACTATGGTAAGACGTCGGGGTGTTAGGCTTATACTTGGAATTGTCTGCTTTTCTTATTAAAAGGTGGAATGAATCGAAATGCTTATTAAGTTCACTCGGTTACCGTGTTTCAATAAAAGATAACTTTACAAGTTTTATGCAATCAACAATTGTGTCATGTATCCGTGCGCGCAAACGAAGACGCTTTGCCGTGGATGTAATGAGGACTTCAGTGTTTTTTTTTTTTTTTTTTTGCTTTTTTTAACACTTTACCAAACATGAAAATCAGACGATACTTGCAAAAAGAATTCTTGAATAACTATTATTTTCATTTTTTGTCCCAAAAACATAGGTTATGACTCCTCATTGGAACGAGCCCGACGAGTTCGTTTCAGTGAGGGGTCAGAACCTATGTTTTTGAGACAAAAAATGAAGAAATAATGAAAATTAATTGGCGATTTTTGAGAATAGCGCTGGTCAGTTTTGGCCGTTACGTTAGGTAAAGGGTTAAATAATGTAATTATCGTTAATAATGAAAAGTAATAAACAGAGTAATCGCTTGAGTGGACTGGTTACGTGAAATAATTCATTCGAGGCGAGAGACTATATTGTAAAATACTCGTGCGCATTCGCGCACTCGTGTTTATACAACGTCCCTCACCTCTCATGAATTATTTCACGTAACCAGTCCAGTCAAGCGATTACTTTCTATATAAATGCTACCATAACACTGTGTTTGTATTTTGCATGTTTATTTCAAACACACAAGATACAAACACGGTGAAAAACTTTCCCATTGTATTCAACATTTATAAAAATCAGTGCTTTTGAATTGGAAGTACAGTTACGGACACTTACTGGTCCAGGATCAACACGGTTTACTGAACTTGAAACATTCTCATTTATAGTTTTGCCACCTACCTTTCACCCACATTATGCAAATCCGAAATTCAGTAAATTTTCTAAACATTTTCATTCTGTAATGGCAACGTTCATATTTAGAGTAATTTCATTTAAATCATCATCATCACTCTTAAATGGGGGCACGGTGGCGTTGTGGTAACCGGTTCTCGTAAGATCACCGAAGTTCAGCAACGTCGAGCCCGGTTAGTCCTCGGATGGGTGACCGTCTGGCCGATCGATTCGGACTCCCGCGTTGTGTCCTTGGGCAAGGCACTTAACCCCGATTGTCGACATGGGGGCACGATGACGCCGTGTACTAAGGCGTACTGTACGTCGATGGTACGCATGTCCTCAACCAATCTAACTCTGCCTGTGCTGCAGTTGGAGAACTGGCAGCTGCTCGTCGGTGCTCGATGGTTCTCTCCGGGTACTCCGGTTTCCTCCACCCGTAAAACTGTCACGGTCATGATTAGCCATTGTGCATAAGTATGTGACCTTAAACACCAATAAATAAATGAATAAATAAATAATTACCCTCAAATAAAACGAACAGAACACCAAAAGATGCTCAATTCTTGTCCAAATCACAGTTTTGCGGATCAAACTGAACAAAGCAACAAATAAACAAATCTCGTTTACGTTTGTGTGCACTGATGTGTAAAAGTAGAAATCAGACGTTATTTACATTGATTCAATTTTATGATTTTAATAAAAACTTTTGTACGCCTTTTTGTTCATTTCGGTCAAATTCAGGTTTTTTTGTAAAACAGTGTTGTCATTACTCGCATCTAATAAATATGTTATTAATAAAATTCTAATCAGTTCGACTTCATTTGTCGGTGTCAATATTTCGAGATTTGTTTGATCTAGTAGTTTGCTGGGAGATTCCGCATTCTATTTTTGAAAATGGATCAACGTGCAATGTGACGTTTTTGATAGATCGAATCGAGTTAATGTATCTTTGCGCGCTGGATTAAAAACATTGTCATTGTCAATAGAGTTTCAGTTGTGCGTAAATCAACGTCATCTGCTGTACAGATATGATTTTTAGTGTTCTACATATTAAAATGTCCAGAATCGTAAACTTAAACTGTATTAACAAATATTCTGACGTCAACATGATTGTGTACAAACTGGAGTATTTCTAATTTGATTACTTTTTAAATCGAGTGCTGCTTCGAAACATTAACCGCGCTTTCGGCTCCAATACCATTATTCGCACGTACGTGCAGTGTTGTTGCTACCATCAATACATATTTGTATTTTGTCTGGGCCTTTTCACTTGTACAGTTAAATCTAGAAGTCTTGTCATGAAATGCGCACAAATAGTACGTCGATCTGCGCGTTAATCTACGTGTTATGACCATAGTAAGGCTATTAAATTCTGAACATGTGGCCTGTGCACAATCAATGTTTCAGCCAATGGGCCTCCGGGCAACCAGGAGGTCCATTGGCAGAAACATTTCCTATGTCTGCTATAAGTAACCAGGAGAACCTGCCGTGCTTTGGATGCCATTCGATATGGCAAATGCGCGCAATTCCTACGCGCAGTTAATCCTAGATAACCGCACAGTTCGTGACAGGACTTCTAGTTTTAACTGTATTGTGGGAAATGCTTACCTTTTGTAAGATAAATGATTGGCTTTCAAATCTGATTTGATTATAATTTTGGGGGATTCTTCCAGTTTGAAATGTTTCATTGGAGGCCACACACCAGACAATACTGTCTTTTTGTTTTGAAAATATATACGATTGACACAGTCAACAAAACGGCTAAAAAATTGTCAAAAATAAGACTTTTTGAGCAAGTTCTCATCTCGGCAAACTGTAGCTTCCAAATACACACAAAAATCTCTCTAACATGTCAATCACAGCATATTCCTCACCGTTTACAAATGTATGTAAACCTTGGTTTACTGCCACAGTCCAAGGCGTGGACGGAGGATTTCAAATCACAATGAAAGCATACGACTGGAAAACCTATATTACACTTCCATTCATTGGTACTTGAAGAGTTCAGTAAATTGTGCTGTTAAAAGCGGCTAGAGATCAATTTTATTTTTCCTTTTCAAGAGCATTTGTGGAACACATTGGGGGGGGGGGGGGGCGCAAATTAAAATGACAAATGACAAATGTGAATGCTTGGCACACGTAGCTACCAATATAGTAAACACACTTCTCAAGTTACAGTATAAGTATCTGCAGTAACAATTGCGACATGTTTCTCTCCCTACCCCCCCCCCCCCCCCCCACCATTCGGAACTATTCAGATCAGAATTATCATTTGGCAAGAATGTACAACATGTTTTCTGGAGACTGATGTTAATTGGATAAACTCAGATGTTTCAGATGATTTGCTTTGGGACTGCAGCACTCATGGTCCATTGAAATTTTATGTTTACCTGCATTGTTCTGGCTCATGCCACTACATTTTAATGTTTATTGTATGATAGCCAATATTCTTGTTTTCATTCAAAAATGTCCGTCCTACGGGTAACCCTTTGAACCCAGATGGGATATTCCATGTCAGTTCTATTGCATCATTTGGAAGAGTCCACATTCGTTATTTGGGGATAAAGCAATTAATGTTTTCAACGTGAAGACTCGAGGCTTCATGTTGAAAATATTGATTGGTCTGCCACACAAATTAAATAATTTTCCATTTACGTTCTGAAATTCGACCCGCACGGGGGAACTAATATGCAAAAAGAACGGGTTTCGTGCAATAATTTTAACCAGAGTTATGGGCCTTTTCACTCTTTCGATTTAGAAAATTTTCTTCGACCCCTCTATTGCATTCACTGCGTGTTGGATTTACAAAACGCCTATTTGATAATAAATAACAGTTGATTCACGCCACCCACACCCACACCCACCCCCACCCCGCCTCACCAAACAATCGAGTAAACGTCAATTAGCATCACATTTTGTTTCATACTTGATTCCCCTTGAGCAAACTTCCGGTTCATCTCCGTGGCAGCATATTATTCTAAACTTTCACCTTTTTGGTTAGAAAAGACGTCTGTTAAGATTAAAACCAAAGTTGTGAAAGTGCACTCGCAGCTGAAAGACAGAAGTGCAGAATTTCTGTTTGGAGTTACCGCAGGTATAGTAGTGGTCACACTCTCGGAAAAAAATCTGTGTTTTTATGTTTTGTTAGTGTCATAAGAATGAATTGAGGTACAACCCGGTGCTTAATTAATTAAATGTTTGACGATTATTCTCGAAATTCGTGTTTGGAATCTAATATACCCGGAGTTTCTTTAATTTAAATATTGCTTCTGATGTTTTTTATTACCTGATAAACACAAACGTGGACATCACTGCCCACGCGTGGATTACGACCAGTCCACGGCAACTGCACTGTATTGTACCCTCCATCAGCAAGGTCATCAAACACCTTTATGTTGAAACATGTGTTTTATCAAACAATCATATAGATTTTGGCCCGAAAACTACGAGAAACGGTGCATATCACATAATGTGTTCCGATTCCGTATCATATAGATGACTTATTCTGATTTCGTATCATATAGACGACTCGTTTCCGGTAACGCGATGGGCTATCATAACAGGCGCATGAATATATTTTCTGTACGTTTCAGTGATCGACGCGACTGATCGCTTACAAAACAAAACAAAATTCCTTACAGTTAGAGACAAAACTATTAATAGCCAATGTCCATACACACAATAAATAGTGCCTGCACAATTCAATATTACACCTACCCTGTTCGTGAAGATGTGCCGACGTCGCACACTCGTAAATTCGAGCGGATCATCATAGAAATTGACACTGGGAGTGAATAATTTGACAACACATTTTTGAAAATTGCGGTGATGACGTTACTCATTGTTTGTTAGAGTGCACAACAATATAGTTCCATAAAATATGGCTTTTTTTTACTTTTTCTCGCCCAACATTATGTCCCAAAACTGTATTAATAATTTTAGATTTAATCTGTTAATGTGACAGAATTGTTAGATAAATGAATTATCATGATAATATGCATGTCCTGTGATTTGCATCAGATTCTTGGTGGTGTCCAAAAATGGGATCTCAAAGCCGGCTCGTTGAGATCCCATTCTGGACACCATCTGATACAAATAACAGGGCATGCATATAATCATGATAATCTGTATTTATCACGCATCTATTATTTAAAAACACGGGATTTCCAATGTTCTGCCTGTACGATAAAAATAAAGTTGTATCGCACATGTGGTGATACAAAACACGTTCGATTTCATTTCTAATGTAAACAGAGAAGGACCCGTCTAAATAAATCATGTCAATCATTGGTCGAATGCACCAAAGTCGAGATCATTTGGAAATTCCTTGTTTCTCATTTAGATTTGTTTACCCGAGATATTTAAACAATCAGATTCGAGTCAGAAATTTTCAAAATAAAATAACGTTCTGACTGCTTGTTCCTTGACAGATACTTTCCACAACTGTTCAAAATGATGGAGTGTGCTAAACTTACCAGCTATTTAAAAACTGTTTGTTGTGTTATTCCCCACAATTTAGTAATATTTGAAGTTCGGTCATAGTGATCGCTGTCAATTGATTTCGACCAATTGGGTGCCGTACAAATTAAAAAGAAAATTATGGTTGGTACCCCGCCAACTAACAGTGATGCCTTGTTGGCAACGAAGGAAACGCGGCAATTATCCAGTTAAAAGGCGCCTTTAGTTCAATTTTCGAGTAGACTGGTTGTTACATAGGAGGTGTGTGATAAAGCAATCTCGTGCGATAATTCTTAACCCATTCAAACGTATGTGCGATTCTGTATCTTTACGTGTACATGAAAGACAAAAACTCATGTAAAATGCAATTATATGGAATATGTACTGGTTGCCTTCACAAGGGTTACAAGTATTTTCAAAATTTAAATTATTTAAGAACTGAAAATCAATTCTCGTAGCAGAAGTTTGCGAGAATCAAAACTGATTCTCGCTACTCAAGTCAAATATTTTAAGGCTTGACAAAGTGCTTTTGTGTTTTAAGCATGAATTAAACGAGATATTTTCTCACAGTTTTCGATGAAATAGTACATACCGGGTACATTATTGAAATCTACGTGTATATTTCTTACCATATCAGTATATGGAAGAAAAGTTGACATTAATTATTATGATAAAATGGGCATGACTGTTGAAATTGCTGAATTGTATAACCGCAACCCCAATTTTTCAACAACAACAAAAAAGAAGAGATTCGCGTTGTTGTGGAGAGTTTGGAACACTATTTCTGTGGAGGTCACAGATGCAGATTAGTCAAGGCCCTCGACTTTCACATCAAGGTGCCATGAGCTCATGTTAGAATATGGTAGTAAACATTTTTTTTCTCAAAGCTAAAATATTATGTATTTATTCCTTTTAAGAACTTGAATCGGTGTTACAGTCACTCAACAGGGCGTCTGATGACTGGATTTGTTTGCATAATGCAATTAAAAACGTCAAATTGCCAACCATTTTCTGTCGATAAGTACATAACAGTAGTTCAGAACCGATTTGATTTTACACTGTACAGTTAAAACTAGAATTACAGTCACGAACTGTTCGCTTATCTGGGCTTAATTGCGCGTAGGAATTGCGCTGCAATTGCCATATCGAATGGCACCCAAAGCACGGCAGGTTCTCCTGGTTACTCACAGCAAACACAGGCAATGTTTCTGTCAATGGACCTCCGGGTAACCCGAAGGTCCATTGGCTGAAACATTGCTTGAGCACAGCCAATTGTACAGAATTTGATAGCCTTACTATGGTCATAACGCGTAGATTATCGTGCAGATCGACGTGCTATTTGTGCGCATTTCACGACAGGACTTCTAGTTTTAACTGTATACACACCTGTCAAACTGGAGTTTCTAAGTTAGTTAAATAATATACCATCAACATTGGTGCACGAGTTTCAAAAGTATTTTGAATTTGAACATCTCCGCTCAGTGAATGGTATTGTAATCACTCTGATTTTCTGCGATTATCCTGGAAATGGATGATTGGGACTGTCTAAGAACGAATTTAATTTGAATTTAGTTCTGTTTATAAGATCAAACTGTCTATTTGCATAAAATCATGTCACAATTTATCATACAGTTTGTGACTTGTATATCAACTGCATATTAGAACATACGGTTCGCCCAGAAGATCCAGACCAGCACCACTCTCCCACATCCACCACCACCACTACCTCGATCCTTTAATGCTATACTCTCTCTCGCGCGCGCGTTCTCCCCAGTACAGTCCAGCCACTCTATCAGATTGAGAGTAATTTCTCTCAACATCCATCAAATTGCAGGCTAAGCTATCCAATGACCCGCACAGACTATACTTGCTCTCAACCTTTTCTCAAACTGATGTCTCCTCCACAACGGGTTACTAAAACTGTTTTAATCAACGTTTTCTTCATCTCCATTGCCCGCGTGGGGGCACGGTGGCGTTGTGTCCTAAGGCGTACTGCACGTCGATGGTGTACTTGTCTTCAACCAATGCTAACCCTGCTTGTGTGGAGTTGGTATGTTGGGGATCTGACAGTTGCTCGCCGTTGCTCGGTGGTTCTCTCCGGGTACTCCGGCTTCCTCCACCCGTAAAAGTGTCACGGTCATGATTAGCCATTGTGCATAAATATGTGACCTTAAACACTAATAAATAAATACATAAATAAATAATCAATGTTTTATTCATCAACACCTGCCACAAATGTACCCTTTTGCTTGTGGTAGGCCAGCTCTATACCCGTTGTTTGTGTCGTTGTCATTTAATCAAAATTTCATTATTATTTATGCTTAGTTAGAGTTTTATCAGGCTCATTTCCTGTGTCCTGCAAAAGGTTAAACGTGTAACGGTATGTACTCGATTGGCATTCTGTTATGTGTACTGCTTCGTCTTAAAGCCCACATCGGAAAGGGTGGGTTTGTACCAGAATGGAAAAAAAAACAAAAATCTAGTCCTACGGCCAGCTACGGCCACCAAATTCTGCCCAACTTGCACTATTTTACGACAGAAAGGCCAAAACAAGTGGGGTTAAAATCATAGATATTTCGAGAAAGTGTTCAGTTATGAGTGAGGGAGTGAGTGCGGAGGGAGGGAGGGATGGGCGTTCATTCCAATAAAAACACGAATTGATCGTCCCACTGTCTCAAAATGCGGACAGTTCTTGAGCAATAATACACCCGTCGTTCAGTTGTGATTCTGCCTATTGTAACGGTTCATCTAATAAACATCTTCTCTGAAAACGCCTGGAATATTTTCGTCTTAAGATACATTTTACCCAAGAATGAATTTAACACCGTGCCGAATTAAATAGTCATACGCTTAAGGGTATATAAAAGTGAAATTGGAGCACGGATGGGGACAGGGTGTCAAACAAAGACTAATTTCTTATCTGAAAACGCCGGGAATTTTAATATCTTAAGAAATATTTTCTAAACTCTGAATATAGAAAAACTATCGTGCCGAGTTACATGATCGTACACAGAAGTGCAATTAAAGTACAAACCAGACACGGGGAAGGGAGTCCACGGATGTCCCCTTCTTATTTGAAAACGACAGGAAAATTCGTTTCTTAAGCTACGTTTTTGTGATCAGTGTACATTAGAGAATTTTCGTGCCGAAAATCACGAACCAACGCGAAAGTGTAAATAGCCCTTTGAACCCTGGTGGTATCTTTCATCTCAGTTCACTGGTGGCAATGGGAAGAGTCCATATTCATTATTTGGGGGTGGACGAACGAATGCTGCACGTTGAACTTATTGAATGTCTACCCCGCACATTCACTTAGCAGCCGTCCTACTTAATGCTATTATGACGTATCATGTTCCTGTGCCGAAAAAGTGGCCTCTAGGGTTCAAAGGGTTAAAAGAGGTTGTTGTGAGCTGTTGGGCGGAACTTGCCCCTGAACGCCAAGACTGGGAAATAGGTTTTCTTCAATAGGTCAATGGTACTTACAATTCAAGAGCACCAAAACTTCCTTAACCCTTTACCTAACATGAAAAGCAGACGACACTTACAAAAAAAATTCTTGAATGACTATTTTTTTTCATTTTTTGTCTCAAAAACATAGGTTTCCAACGAGTGGTCATAACCTATGTTTTTGAGACAAAAAATGAAAAAATAATGAAAATTAATTGGCGATTTTTGTGAATAGCGCTGGCCGGTTTTGGCCGTTACGTTAGGTAAAGGGTTAAAGTGTAATTAAAACCCTCTGGGCTCTCCAACCACAGTACGTGGAGAGTGGATTATGACACAGTCACCCGCGGAGTGGAGTTATTACCCGAATTATCACTTTCGAATTCTGTACATATGGACAACCAACACAAGCAATGTTTCAACCAATGGACCTCCGGGTTTAACCCGGAGGTCCATTGGCTGGAACTTTGCTTGTACTTGTTACGCTTTGCATCAAATTTGCAATTATTGCTTGGGTGCAATCTCCACTCCGCGGGTGATTTAGTGATAATACACTCTGCACGTACTATATGTAATCATATCCAATGTGTTTGGCTTATGATTACAAAGCAATAGTTTCAAGTGAGGTTCACTTGTTATTGGCAGGAGAAAGGATGGAATATGGGGAGCGGGAATAAAAAAAAAAAATACATCCAAAAGGCTCATTTTTCTTTATCTCCACAGTGAAAATAGTAATACAACTGCAGATCATCAATTATCTTAGCAATGTCTTGAATGAATTCGAAAACTGGTAGCACGATATCTTCACCATATGTCAATGAAGTTGGTTAATATTTGGTATGTGGGACTTTGTTAACAATGTCTTGAAAGAGTTTGAAAACTGATACGTTTCAGCCGTACTGGACGGAAAGTATGGCCACTAATTCTAAATCTTGATATTCCTAACTGCGTCAAATAAATCTCTCTTCAAGCACGTGTATTGTCCATGTGTATTGTCCAATTGTAGGCCACTTCTCACTGATCTCACTTTGTGACAATTTATCTGTCCGTTCTAAAAGTAATATTTGACTCCTCTTTCAAATTGGTTGCTTGATTTTAGAGGAGTCACTCGAGCAATTACACGATGGCTTATTCGCTCGATTAGATTAGTCATTCAGCCAATACCCGTTCAAATCACAACTCGACAGCTTGTTTGCTCGATAAGATTCGCGTCGGTAGAGCAAGCAGACTACAGTTAAAACAAGAAGTCCTGTCACGAATGCACACAAATAGCACCTCGATCTGCGCGTTAATCTCCGCGTTATGACCATGGTAAGACTACCAAATTTAGTACATGTGGCCTGTGCACAAGCAATGTTTCAGCCAATGGACCTCCGGGTAACCCGGAGGTCCATTGGCAGAAACATTGCCTGCGCTTGTTATGAGTAACCAGGAGAACCTGTCGTGCTTTGGATGCCATTCGATATGGCAATTGCGCGCAATTCCAAAGCGCAATTAAGCCTAGAGAAGCGCACAGTTCGTGACAGGACTTCTAGTTTTAACTGCACTTTTTACTGTTAGTAGTTGTGATAGACAAAAGTAGTCGTAGAGACCAGTAGTAGTGTCAGAAAGAGTTGAAGCTAATCATAGAACAGACGGTGAAGATATTGGACACGTCGGCAGTAGTGGTCTTGGAGAAATGAAGGCCATGGGTGGTCTAGATGCACGGAACTGAATGGACGCTAGTAGCCATAGCTATCCTCTAAAACCTACCCCCAATAGTACATCACCATGTTATAGATATCTTCCTGAGCCCAGATGAACATAAGAGTCGTAGGTGGAGTCGCACGTTCGAGCAATTGCTCGACAGCTCATTTGCTCGATAAGATCGAGTCGTTCGAGCAATCCTTGTCCCTGCTTGATTGATGCTTGACCGTATGAATCATAAAGGCCTTCGTAATAGTACACAA
Source organism: Pictodentalium vernedei (assembly GCA_031216915.1). Lineage (NCBI taxonomy): Eukaryota > Metazoa > Mollusca > Scaphopoda > Dentaliida > Dentaliidae > Pictodentalium > Pictodentalium vernedei. The sequence continues at coordinate 73,054,793 of CM062297.1, forward strand.
GGAAGATAACTCTGTATATGTAGACACAGATTACGGGAAATAGAGCAGTATGACTGTTGATTATAAGACTCGGACGAAGGCAGATGTCGGAACCAGAGATAGTTGAAACCAGATCGACGGCTAGGATAGCCAGAATAGGGTTTGTAATAAGTACAAAACGAGGATTCTGAATGGATCTGAACCACTAAAAAGTACTCTAAAACGAAGGAACGCGCCTTACAGCACTACGTGCTACTGTTATAATCCATTGATGGTCGCTTCGCTAGGCCCGTTTCAGTAGTTTGGTGCGGAAATATTTACTCTCATACAAAGGATTTTGGTTATTTTGGGTCGTTGTCAGGTTGTTTGTGGTAATAAGGTTTGCAGACCTTTGGGTCACATATCAACCGCGTATTCTATGGAAACCAAGATGGTGGCCCCCACAATACAAAATGAACGAAGGAAACGTGTGTCACCCTTATAACACGCGCTGTGCATGCGCACCAGGGACCACGTATCACTATGGGGATGACGTCACAAAATGGCTGTGGGGGAACTGTGATAACCAAACATGGTGTAAAAGGGCCACGTGGCATGGCATCATTTGCGGGTTCCGTGCCGGTTCAGGCCAATGGAGCCCGTTTCATCCCTCTCCTACTGCTTACATCGAAAGATTTCGCCGTTTTCGCCAAAAGCAATAAAAAAATGGTTTCACCAGGTACAATGGAGTGAATTGAAGCTGAGTTTTTGTATGATTAGGAATGAAAAATGGCAATAAGTAATTATTAACGGACGAAGAGAAGAAAGGAGAGAGTTGTATAGAAAATTCAATGCACCTAAGAGTTTGAGTCGTTAATGGAGACTGGACGAACGTCGAAGCTTCCCAGTGAGACGTTCGGATAACTGAACTAGGAGAAGAGGAAACTTCCCACTTTGCGAAATGAATGAAAAAGAATAACACTGTTATTAAAACTGTAACAGATCTGAGACCAGTTTGTGATTATTTGTTTTGGTTTATTAAATAAAAAGGTTGTTACTTCGTTAGTTTCATGTCAGTAATAAGCTTTAAATATTATCGAGAAAGAAGCTACATGTGTACGCACACTGCAGTTATTAGGCGGGCTTCCACCAAAAATGCTAGTCGCATTATTTGAGCGACGTTCATGTAAATTGACCGCGGAGTAGGGTATATAGCTTCGGTCGGTAATGTTTCCCATCACTGTGTGTCTTTTTGTCAATATAACTGACCATGGCCACTAAGTTAACAAGCCGGTAGGGCTTATATTTCATCTAAATTTGGGAGAATCCATTTGGATTCTCGCGAAAATGGTTGTGAGAATCCATACTTGCTATGAGTATCCCAGGATTCCATGAGGCCACCATGGTTGAACCCCTACTGATAACTCATGTAACCCTTTACCCAATACAGCGTTTTAATTTTTAAAACTTAAAACTGAATTTGATAATTATTAAAAAAAAATAAACGATATTTACCAATGAAACCTTACAAATATGGATGTCACTGGAATCGACTCAGTGACCCGGTCCCAATGGCATTCATATTTGTACAATCTTATTGACAAAGTGTCCGGACATTTCAGGTCATGTTAGCCTTGTACTGGTTCATTTACTGCCCGTCTGTTAAGAGAATCTTCATGGATTCTCGCTGGTTTTGTGCGAAGCTTTGCATGAATCGATTCTGGGATTCTCCTCGAAATATAAACCCTGCATATACTTAGCATTCAGGACAGTTTTTCCATTTTTTTCTGCAATATAAAAAAGTACAAGTGGCTCATACAGCAATGTTTTGCTCTGTGTGTCTTCGGTGATTAGTGAGAAAACAAAAGACCAATAATTTACAGTTGTTAACCTGGGAGACATTCAACCACTGTTGGCAACTTCGAATTTGATTAGAGAGCAGAAAGTGTATTGTTTTTGGAGTTGAAGACATGACATAACTCGACCGATATACAGTTAAAACTGGAAGTCCTGTCACGAACTGTGCGCTTATCTAGGCTTAATTGCGCGTAGGAATTGCGCGCAATTGCCATACCGAATGACATCCAAAGCACGGCAGGTTCTCCTGGTTACTCATAGTAAACACAGGTAATGTTTCTGCCAATGGACCTCCGGGTTACCTGGAGGTCCATTGGTTGAAACATTGCTTGTGCACAGGCCATATGTGCAGAATTTGGTAGCCTTACTATGGTCATAACGCGTAGATTAGGGCGCAGATCAACGTGCTATATGTGCGCATTTCATGACAGGACTTCTAATTTTAACTGAAGAGTGAACAGTTACAGACAATTCTAGGTCTTCCGACTGTAGAGATACAGTAAATCTGATCTCAACTGTCTATAGTTTTGTCTATCAGAAATAAGACTTTTGCAACTACGCAGTGGAGTATTGGTAAAAACTGACCTACTATGTGTCGCACAGATGTGCATCTTTGGACAGATCGGACAGGGAAGCAATTTTAAAATTAATTAAAAAAGTACTTGAAAAATTCAATTATGTACAGATAATCAATAACATAATCCGTCTTTGATGTCAGATGTCATCATTATCTGATTTTGCTTTTCATTTCTGATCCCTCAATTCAAATCTGTGATTTAAAATCCGTATACTTTAAAGAGATGATACGATTAGAGGAATTAGCTTAACTTTCAGCAGTTTTTTATCATACTAAAATCTATCAGTTTTATGAGAGTGACAGCTGGCATAAACCAGGAAGATAAGAGAATGAAAATTATGAACGAAAAGTCAATTTTGGCAAATAATAATAATAACACTTTGGCCAGCCGCTGATTTGTCGCGTTTCTCGGACGAGAAGGCCTTGGTTACCCCTGTACTCCCAACTGCCTCCCTATTCCCACGCTTCTTCTCTCCTCCCAACACTCGGAGACGAACTGCTTGATGACATCCCTTGCCCCATACTTCCCAATCTCTCCGATTAGCATATTAACCCTCTCCTTTGAGTCTCCCCCGACCACATGTCCTTCATTCTCCCATCCCACTTCCCCAGTATACTCCCAGTGAATCTTATTCTGTTTGACTGGTACTTTGGGCATTCTAGAAGAAAGTGTTCCAAGGTCTCCACCATGCCCAAATTACACATCTGGCACTCCTTTTCACGTGTTTTCCCAATTTTTCCCCTTAGCTCCAGGGACCGCGACCTCAGCTTGAATAACAGTGACCCCCCCCCCCCCCCGAAGGTGCCATCAAGGTACTCTTCAAAACCTGGCTTCTCTTTATCACGCAGGCCACCCAAAGACCTCTTTGATTTGACCCCCTCTCGCCAATTACGGTTACAATCCTCCATGACCCCTTCTCTGACGATTTGTTTTACCCTGGTTTGCCCCAACGTCCAGGTCCGAGATATTCAATGAGTAGTTCTCTACTAGCTCCCTCACTTGGACCATCCACCCCTTCTTGATATTTGAGTTGAACATTCTCAGGAACATTACTTTACACCATCGGCTGTCGGGGAGATTTACCAAATAATTAAGATAACCGAGTTCCAGCAGGCCTATCCTGTCCTTGATCCTCATCCACCCAAGCTCGCCCCTGGTTGCTTCTAGCGCTGCGGCATTACTCGACCCCGTAAAAAAATCAGCAGCAAATATCGACCACTGCATTGATGGCGAATTGTGGACTGCTGTTTGATTTCAGCATTCAACCAGTGAATTTTTAATTCTGAAAATGTTATCTGCATTATGGCCGACACCTTTCTACGTCCCTCGTGGCATTTCAGAAAGATTGCAATTGAGCATCCGTTACATTTACTATAGCTTTGGCGTAGTAGGGAAGTAGGAATTAGTTAACTGGTAGAATGCTGGAAGCCCATATTTGGGTTTTTGTTCTGAAGTGCAGACACTGCAAGGTAAAAGCTTCCAATTCAGTGACACATTATCTTGGAAGTGATATTATTTATTCTGTTAGGAGTTGCTTTCTTACAATTTATAGGAGAGTGGCCACAGGCACGCTCCTATAAATTGTAACAAGGCAGAGACAAGTGAACAAATATGGGTGACCAAATATAATTTAACACTCTCCCAGTTAACCAATTACCCAACGCAGACGATATCAAAATTTATTATTTTAGATATCATTTTTTTAAATTTTTCAAAAAATTCAACAAAACCATATCATGTGACCCCTCGTTGGAACGAGCTCGACGATCTCGTTCGAACGAGTGGGCACATGATATGGTTTTGTTGAAATTTAAAAAAAAAATAATATTTTTTTGAACTGCTGAATTTGCATATTACGCGGGCTGATGCGGGCGATTCGTTGGGTAATGGGTTAATGTAAAATGTAAAGTTCAGTTTACCGAAAGTGCCATAACTATTAAAAACCTGGGCGTAGGAGAAAAATGCTCATGTTCCCAAGTATGGAAATGTCACTGTTCATATTATATTCCTAAATATGTTAAGATGATGTTCGGGTTAGCTTCAGTGTGTGTTCAGTTCATTGTTTAGCTTGTGTATGCTTGGCTAAACATATCACCATTACGTTTATGACGAAAATGTGGTATCAGAGGCGAGCGCTTGTTTCTAATGCCGTATCTCGACGAGTCCAGATATAGCATGAGAAACAAGAGCGAGATCCTCATACAACATTTTGTGCATAGATGTATCTTACAACTCACACCCGTAATAACGTCATTAACATTTTACCTAACGAATCGGAGACATCCCCCGACGTCATTTACAAATTGAGCAGTTCAAAACATTCAACCAAAACCACTCCATGTGACCCATCAATGGAACGAGCTCGACGTGGTTTTGTTGATTTTTTTTAAAATTTTTAACACAAAACTAATTAAACAAAGAATAAAAAGGTACTAGGACTGGTAATCAGATTTAAACCACTCGTAGAATAAAAGTTTTAACCTCTTGGATTCGAGAAGAGCGAGGCCACGAAGTTGCCGCCACGAAGGTCATCCCACACACCTGCGCCATCGGGCCAAGGAGAGGCGTTAATATAAGTTGCATAACTTGTTCTCCAGCCCTTATAAAACAAATAAGATTAAATTAAAATCAACTCCAAACTGAAGAAGTCTCTGATCTTGGGACTTCGTCAGAAGTTGAAAATCTAACCAATATGATATCGTGTTTGGGGCCTCGGTGGCTCAGTTGGTAGAGGTGCAGGCTGCAAGCCGAGAGGTCCTCGGTTCGAATCCCACCTGCGGCAACCGCGTTGTGTTCTTGGGTAAGACACTTCACCCCGATTGCCTACATGGGGGCACGATGACGCTGTGTATTGAGGCGTACTGCACGTCGATAGTGCGCATGTCTTCAACCAATCTAACCCTGCCTGTGCTGCGGTGCAGAGTTCAGAGTTACGATGTTGGGGAGCTGACAGCTGCTCGTCGTTGCTCGGTGGTTCTCTCCGGGTACTCCGGCTTCCTCCACCCGTAAAACTGTCACGGTCATGATTAGCCATTGTGCATAAGTATGTGACCTTAAACACCAATAAATAAATAAATAAATAAATAAATAATATGATATCGTGTTTTGCTGGTTGCCTGGACATATTGGAATGTCTGGTAACAACAGGGTACACAGTGCAGAAAAACGGGCTCAAATAAGCCTACCGCTGATTTAAAATTCCTTTATTGATTACAGACCATATATTGGTAAATACATCAAATCAGTCGGAGTGGGATGTGCGATAAATAACAAGGTCCATCACTCTGGAACAAATATTATTGATCAATATCCCTCCAGTTACCTTTGCAAAAAAGAGTCGTGCAATTGTGACACGATGTCGTGTTGGTTATACCCAACATACCCGAGTTATACGACCAGAATGTGTTCTTTGTCAATGTCCTTTTAGCATCTAGCACATTCTATCAGATTGTACTGATTTTAATGACATTGGACCGTGATATTATGATATACCGTCTCCGAGAGATCTATTTTTCCACATATATTCTCTCCAAATTCTCTCGTTGGTGAAAGAAATCAACCATTTTTATAAGTTTTAGTTGTTTTTATTCTTTCAAATGCATTCCATAATCAAAATGTATTCCTGTCATTGATTTACACAGTATTCGTCCAGTTTCTGGTATCATTATTCATTCACTACTGTCATCGCTTTTTATTGCACAGTCATGATACTGCATATTTTCCAGGTTTTTAATCAAACCCTTCACTTTAAGAAGACATTTTACTCTACATCACCCCTTATCGCCATGAAATAGACTTAGTTACTAATGTGGCGTAAAGCATCTATAAAAAATTGATATATTTTTCACTATAGTGAATGCTCATAAAAAGTAATTATGTTGTTTCAAAATGGACAACAACGAAACACCCCCCCCCCCCCCCGCCAAAAAAAGGAAACAATCCCCTACCTATGATTGTAGGAAGAGACTTCTTAGTGATATCTTGATTCTGGACTCTGTTGATTTCTTACAAAATGATGTACTGATTGCTTTTCAGCGGCAATGATCCGATTTTAGGAGAAATTGAAGAAACTTCCCAGTAGGCTAATAGTTAAAATAAAGCTCGAATATCGGGGACGATGTGTGTTAATTTGTGTATATTTAGCAGTTTTTAGAGTTGGTCTGCGATAATACTATAAATATAATGACCTGGAATGAGGGTAACATTGCAGATTGTTTTCCCGAGGAACCAATGTCGAGGAAGACTTTGGTATCAAGGGGAGACAATCTGCAATGTTACCCTCAAGCAAGGTCATTATTATTTTTATTATACCGAATGGTTTTATCCCATCTCCCAAAGTCAGATGAATTTGAAAAAAACTGGTATCCAACAACTTGGGCATTTGATTTCATGTTCAACTCATCAGTTTCAACTTGCCAGGAAACAATATACAGTTAAGGGTCCTTGAATAATTTAATTCGAATGACTAAAATTCGGCCAGCGCTAATCCCCAATTAATTTTCATTATTTCTTTCATTTTTTTGTCTCAAAAACATAGGTTATGACCCCTCATTGGAACGAGCTCGTCGATTTCTTTCCAATAAAGGGTCATGACCTATGTTTTTGAGACACAAAATAAAGAAAATCAGTTATCCAAGAATTCTTTTCGCAAGTGTCCTCTGCGTTTCGGGTTAGGTAAAGGGTTAACCCTTTACCCAACGTAACGGCCAAAACCGGCCAGCGCTATTCTCAAAAATCGCCAATTAATTTTCAAAATATTTTCATTTTTTGTCTCAAAAACATAGGTTATGACCCCTCGTTGGAACGAGCTCGTCGAGCTCGTTCCAACGAGGGGTCATAACCTATGTTTTTGAGACAAAAAATGAAAAAACTTAGTTATTCAAGAATTTTTTTTTCAAGTGTCGTCTGCTTTTCATGTTGGGTAAAGGGTTAATATGGTTAATTTGAATGGTTAAAATCAATGATGATCAGTCTGCGAGAATGCAGTATGAAAACTTCTTCTTTGGTCGTTTCCGACATCATTTTTTCGAGGAACCTCGGCCCTAGCAAGGGACATTGCAGAAATGTGTCACACGGGAATATTACCCGCGAAGGAAGGGCGAGCGGTGTCTCAGTAATTAGAGCACTAGACTTCAAACTGAAGGTTCACGGTTCGAGCCTGACTAGTGCTAACTCCGTTGTGTCCTTGGGCAAGGCACTTAATCCAGATTGTAAATGTGGGGGAACGTTGGCGCTGTGCAATGAGGCGTACTCTACGTCAATGGCGCACTTGGCGCCAATCAATGTTAACACAGCCTGTGTGAGTTAGCAGGTTCAGGAGTCTGGGAGTTGCTAGTCGCTGCTCGGTGGTTCCTTCTGGTTACGCCGGCTTTCTTCGACCCTAAAACGACTGACACTGGCTGTCTGTGGTGCCTTTAAACCCCAATAAATAAATAAGTTTAATTTCCATAGCGTTCCAGGCAATTCCAAAAATGACATGCCATACGATCTTTTCACATGCGAATGTTCTTTAACTCACTTTCCCAACCCACAACATGTATTACATTTTCCAAATACACTAACAACCAACATACTGTTCTCTAACAAAGTCCAAATAAACAATGTGAATGTATGTGTATGAAAGCCGAAACCAGTCACTCTCAGCCACCCAGCATCATCAAAAGCAGAATTTTTACTCAACTCCAACTTACCTACCCCTGATGCATATCATTTCCTGTTTCAAAAATGTGAAAAAAGCATTTATGTTTCTGCCTTATTTTTAGTTACACGCCTGGTAACAACTCTGTGCAATAAATACATTTTAAAATATAGTCAATGTTTCGAAGTCACTGTTTCCCATAGTCCCCTTGGTAATTTAACCCTCTGTAAAGGACTACAACTCTGTGACCACAACTTCAGATTCTATTATCCAACAAAGAGTCCAGTGTTATGATATATCTGATTCTAAAAATGCCTCTCCATTTTACATGGAATTAGTTTTATAAATAAATAAATAAATAAATAAATAAATAAATAAATAAATAAATAAATAAATAAATAAATAAATAAATAAGATGTGAATGATGGGTAGCGCTACAGATTGTAACCGTAGAACGCAGGTAACGCGCAGAGTGGACTACTATTTGAGGACAAAACATAGCAGGACGTTCAGCTTAAACTGCATTGGAATACGTCTTTTGCAACTTGCTCGATGCAGCACAGTATTTCGACTGAGAAGAAAATTGTTTTAGAAACACATGCTTATCAGTGTTCACGCTGGTGCGTTTCAAGTTCTTCGCCATTCTGGATATTTTAGTACCCAACGTAGTGGTTTGCGCCAACTCGCAAGTAGGAGGAGAATGGGGACGGGACGGGAGGGGGGTAGGGATGAGGGTACTAAGCTGTCTGATCTAAATTAATTGATCGAGTTTTAAAAAATGAACTGGCAATTATTCCAAAAGTGAGCCGACAATTGGTCACGGAAAAATCCGACAGAACTAGAAAATCCCGCCGAAATTGTTTTGTTTGTAAGTGATAAAGGCTGCCACCTGAGCTATATCTACATGCCACTGATCAATTTACTGTCAGACGGATTAGCCGTAGGTTGTTGGACTAATAAATCTAATTAAATGCTGCTTTATTGAGCGAAAAAACAATGCCCCATTACCACTCACTGACAGTAATATTAACATTAAATGTTTGTCCAAATACTATTTCTACTACCTTGTTGACAAAAGAGGTAATAATATTTATTTTTTTTATTTCGCCATTAATCGCGCCCTTCGCTGCCACAATGCCAAGTAAATTATTAAGTCCACAATGCCTTTGCTTCACAAGTGGAACATTTTTTTTCTGGTGCCAGAATTTTTGCCAACGAAGATTTTTGGTGCCAAATCACAATTATTAGTGCAGTTGGGAAAACTGGCACCTGCCAGCATGAACAATGATGTTCATGTGTTGACAGCTTTAACCCTTTCGACCCTGCTGGTATCGTCAATGCCAGTTCAGTGTCATCAGTTGGAAGAGTCTATATTATTACTTGGGGGAATAAGTAGTAGGGATGTGTTGATTTGCCCTTTTCTCTCACCGGAGCAGCGTGAGCAGCGGATGACGTCATTTTAATTGTTTGACTTTTATTTGTTTTTTTTAATTTTTTTTATTGGTTTAATTTGTTTTTTTATCGTTTTTTAATTGATGTTTTAACTTGTTTTAAATTAGTTTTAATCGCTTTTCGGGGAAATCCCAGCTCATGGTCATCTTAGGTCAGTTTCCTGATCAGGGTAATTAGCCACATGGTCGATAGATTTCCGACTTTTATCTATGAAACTGTCAATTACCTGCACCTGTGTTTACTTATTGGCCGGTTTGTTGTATTTATCTGCCATCACAAACACTCGAACACCCGTTTGCTCAGTTACATTATATCAATAGAACTACCGTTACCAAGATCATTGTGTGTGTCCCCATCCAAGAGTGCCTCTCTGTTCACCCAAGGCGCCATCCCACCCTAAACGAAGGCAGTCATGTCTACCAATACCTCTGGTGACAATATAGCGACCGTGTCAACTAGGCCTTATGTCCCTATCTAAGACCTCCGCACTTCTGCTGACGCTGCCCTAAAAAAATGGAGACATCCACGCGTCATAACATCTCCGGTGACATAACCATGTCGCCTAGATCATCGTGTTTCCATCCAAGCGTCCCCAATAGCTGCGCTCTGAATGAAGACACCAATGTGTCGTAAAACCTCTAGTGACCATATCTCGACCCTGTCTACATACGCATATCACCGTATCCCCATCCAAGTGTGCCCCCTTTTGCCCAAACACTCCCCCACCCACACTGTCACAAAGACATGTTCCCATCCACCTGTCTGTGATAAGCCAGCATCAGGTCTCCCCGTCTTATGTATGTTGCTTCTATCATCAGTTCTTTCAGGTTTCTACATGAATTCTAATACGAACTTTGAATTGAGAATCACCGCTATCCGCAACAAAGACCCACACACCCAATTTCACACGTGGTCGACCTAACCCCCATCCGGATTTTGACCCACCTTTACCCAGCACCTTATATCTCTAGAGGTATCGATAGTGTTCCGACTTTTGTTTATCAAACTTGTCAATAACCTGCACCTGTGCTTATATCATCATCGGTCTATTTTACATATCTTCCAATCCTCCCCCCCCCCCCAGGGGTAACTGTGTTGTGTCCTTCGGCAAGGCACTTCATCCCGACTGCCTACGTGGGGGCATGGTGGCGCTGTCTACTAAGGCGTACTGCCCGTCGATGGTCTACTTGTCTATAACCAATGCTAACCCTGCTTACATGGAGTTAATACTTTGGGGAGTCTGACAGTTACTCGCCATTGATCGATGGTTCTCTTCGGGTACTCCGGCTTTCCTCATCCGTACAGCTGTCCGAAAATGTCGTTAAACCGTAATAAATAAATTTATACATCTGAAATCTGTTCTTCTATGCTCGAACACGCGTTTCGTCCATCGAGTGGTGATGTCGTCGATACGCTGTCCTACAGAGAAACGTCGCGGACTGGTTGAACGCAGCAGAGAATAGACCCCCCCCCCCCCCTTCTGTTAACTGAGGAGATTCCCAGTGACATCTGGACAAAAAGGAAAATAACGTAAAGGTATGGGTGCTGGATTGTTTGTCTTTTCATGACAACAGACTTGTAATACACAGTGTGTTTTAGAGATTCTGTATTTAACCCTTTACCTAACGTAACGGCCAAAACCGGCCAGCGCTATTCTCAAAAATCGCCAATTACTTTTCATTATTTTTTTCATTTTTTGTCTCAAAAACATAGGTTATGACCCCTTGTTGGAACGAGCTCGTCGAGCTCGTTCCAACAAGGGGTCATAACCTATGTTTTTGAGACAAAAAATGAAAAAAATTAGTTATTCAAGAATTATTTTTGCAAGTGTCGTCTGCTTTTCAGGTTAGGTAAAGGGTTAAGAATGTTTGGGCTCTGAAAAGGGTCGACACGAAGCCCTTATGATGGTTAAAAGCAGGCTTCTCCAATCTCCGTCTCTGCATTTTTCTCCCTGTTTTTTTTCCCTACTATCACTTCAGCTTGAATCCATACGAGGAGTTCAAACCAGTGTTTCGGCCTGTTTTACTCCTATGTTTACAAATAAGCCCAGTTGGAACTCATTATAAACATTACCGGGGGGGTCAGAACATTCCACCAACTTCTATGATTATATTTTAATACTAATTAACCTCTGATCGTCTCCACGTCTTGTGTATGTTGCTTCTATATTTAATGGAATTTAACACAACAATAATTTATTGACATATATTTTTTATTTCACACATTTTACATTACAATTTCCGTAAGTGGGATTCCAGTAAACGGTGGTGATCGATGGAATCCCCGTTTTCGTCGTATGGGGTATGAGAGGTCGTTTTTGTGTGTGTAATGAGAGTTCTTTCAAACTCCGCATACCCTCATTCGACGAAAAAGGGATATCCTAAAATGGGATTCCACAAGTGGGATTTCAGTAAACGTGGTGATCGATGGAATCCCTTTTTCGTCGTATGAGGGTATGAGGGATTTGAAAAAAAAAAACACTCATTACACACTCAACGAAGACCACTCATACCCTCATACAGTACGCGGAGAGTGGATTGTAACTAAATCACCTACGGACTGGAGTTATCACCCAAGCTATAACTTTCAAATTTTGTATATATCGACAACAAACACAAGCATTGTTTCAGCCAATGGACCTCCGGGTTTAACACGGAGGTCCATTGGCTGAAACTTTGCTGGTGCTGGTTAAGTTTTGCAACAAATTTGCCATTATTGCTCGGGTGTAATCTCCACTCTGTGGGTGATTTAGTGATAATACACTCTACACGGACAGTATGACGAAAAGGGGATTCTGTTACCACAGACATATCCTAAAAGGGATTCCATAAGTGGGGTTCCAGGAAACGTGGTGAACGATGGAATCCCTTTTTCCTCGTATGAGGATATGAGAGGTCGTTTTTGAGTGTGTAATGAATGTTTTTTTTTCAAACTCTTCATACCCTCATACGGCGAAAAGGGGATTCCATCGAGTACCGCGTTTACTCGAATCCCACTTATAGAATCCCATTTTAGGATATGTCTGTGGTTACAGAATGCCTTTTACCCTCAAACCCCCATTCCGGCGTAACAACATAAACTTATAAAACTTCACGAAATGTTCTATAAGCTAACGATCTTCCAATCGATATCCGACAGCACAACAACCTCAAGCGTTCAAAAATCACCAAAATAGACATCAAAGGACATCCCCATCCCACTTCAAGTCTCACTTCTACCGGAAGTTCAAATGATGCACGGTAAACTGGAAGCAATCCCCAACAACATTAAATTTTGTTTGACAATCACATCTCAGTAACTTTGTTTTGTACCTGTGATGAAATAGAAACAATAAAGTACTACCTCCTCTCCTCTCGGCTATACACAGGCATTCGTCGCGAAGCATTCGGCGATTTACGTATGTTCAAAACAATTGGTACGTCGTTATCTTGGTTCTGATTCTTTATTAATTGAAGTTTTGATGATTATTCCTATAATTAGTGTTTAGAATCTCATATTATTGCGTAGGTGGAAATATAACCCACCTGTGGAAAGTATCCAGTTCACGGCGGCCGTATTGCACCAAGAATATTGTCGAACAAGTCGGAGGATGCCCCACTTCTGTACTGGCTTCCCAATTTAAGAGCCATTGCCAAGAAAATATGATTCGGGTAGTCTGTTTGACATCCCGGTGGCTATGCGACTGAATAAGTATTCTGTCATTGTTGCCATTTTGCTCAAGATCACACCACATTGGAATGGATACACCAAACGGTACTGATGTGCGACAAATCTGCTCTATCAGCCGTTGACTTAATTGGACACCCCCCCCCCCCACACACACACATCTACTTTGTTACGACATGCCAATCACCTACCCATACCGATAATGGCCTCATGTAACAGTAAATAGTTTTTTATTATTACTAATTTCCCCCACTACTATTATTTATTTATTTATTGGTGTTGTAAGGTCATATACTTATGTACAATGGCTAATCATGACCGTGACAGTTTTACGGGTGGAGGAAGTCGGAGCACCCGGGGAGAACCACCGAGCAACGACGAGCAGCTGCCAGCTCCCCAACATCGTAACTCCGCACTGTAGCACAGGCATGGTTGGATTGGTTGAAGACATGCGCACCATCAACGTGCAGTACGCCTTAGTACACGGCGTCATCGTGCCCCCATGCGGACAATCGGGGATTAAGTGCCTTGCTCAAGGATCCCCCACTACTATTTCAGGTTGTCCTTCATCACCTGCTTTCAACGAAAAAGTGTATGGAAATCACGCCTGAGACTTGTAATGAGTCTGTGTGTATACTAATTCCACACAGGAGATTATAAAAGTTCTAAGATTGCTGTGAAATCTTCTCATTTACTGTGTTTACCAAAAATATTTCACTCTGTACATGCCTTGTTTCTCCCCGCCTTTATCTTCCTTGTTCTGTCTTACTCTTCTGTGCTTTTTTCTATAGGGTAAGGCAGGAAGACAGCCAATCTGGCTATGCCTTTCCCTGCCAGTATACATTTTAAAAATTAATATTATCTCCGATTGTGTATGTACAGTACGTGGAGAGTGTATTATCACTAAATCACATGCAGAGTGGAGAATCCACCCAGGCAATAATTGCAAATTTGTTGCAAAGCATAACCAGCACAAGCAAAGTTTCAGCAATGGACTTCCGGGTTAAACCCGGAGGTCCATTGGCTGAAACATTGCTTGTGTTTTTTGTCGATATGTACAAAATTTGAAAGTTATAGCTTGGGTGATAACTCCACTCCGCGGGTGATTTAGTTACAATCCACTCTCCACGTACTGTACTTTATTATTGTAAATTGGATATTGTAGATTAAAACACATTTGCCAGTTTTGTATTTGCGAAGTATATTGGTGAATAAAATATCTACCTATCTATCTATCTCTGTACAATGTCATTCGAAAGATTATCATGTTGTGTGAGGACTGATATTTTATTCTCTCAAATAAAAATAATGTTTTGCCTAAATATAATAATATTAATACTAATTTGGAAATTCTCTTGATTAACCCTTTACCCAACGAATCGGCCGCATACGCACGCGTAGTTTACAAATTAAGCAGTCGAAAAAAATATATTTTTCAAAAACATTTCAACAACACCATATCATGTGACCCTCATTGGAACGAGCTCATCGAGCTCGTTCCAATGAGGAGTCACATGATATGATTTTATTGGAATTTTAAGAAAAAAATTAATAAACAATAATTAAAATATTAAATTTTGATATCGTGTGCGTTGAGTAAAGGTTTACTGCCCACCTGGTGCCGTTACAGGATAACTTTCAAATATTAAGAAAAACCTTCATCGATCAATGAAGAAACTCATGTTGACCAATCACATGCAAACCCATCCATTATCATTGAAACTGAATTGATTGATTTTTAAAACACAGTCAGTGTACACCACAGCGTGATATTTGCAGATACATATTGTTATTCCTTTATGAACGATATCACACACTTTACATGATACAAACTATTTTCGCGGAGCTAAAATCTTGCACGTAGTACCTTTCAACATGATTCAACAGAGGAGCCTCTTATATACATCATTGTTACTATTGCCAACTATATTCCTATTAATATGGAACTTGGAGTTGGTATCTAAATTCAGGAATTGCAACTCAGGACAAATGTCTGTTGACAGGATTGGCATGTCAAAATATGAAAGAACTGAATCCATATCAAGCGATGATGCCGTAGATGAACAGCCCACCCCATTAGGCGACAGGCGCGTTAATGATGCATTACAAAACACATTTGACACGATTATGAAAGGACCAGGTAGACTGAGATCTGCGAATGGAACTCTATCGGGACATGGATCAACTTTAATGTCGACCAGATCCATCAGAGAATGTTTAGGAGTGTGGTTTACGAAGTACAATATACGCAGCATTGGAGACGTGCCTTGTGGAGATGCTCACTGGCAGCCTTTAATTCCCGGAATAGACAAAATTAATTACCATGGGTACGATATTTCACCAACTGCTCTCCAACGAGCACAGAAAAATAACCCGTCTTGGAAATTTGATATTTTGGATATCACCACGACCGTGCCACCTAAAAGTGACTTGATAATAATGCGAGACGTTATAATGCACCTGCCGCTAGAATTTGGCGTCAATGCTCTCAGGAATGCGAAACGTTCAGGAAGCAGATTTTTAGCTGTAACAACATTTTACGACGTCACAGAGAATGTTAATATTCGGCCAGCTCAGTGGTATAAAAATAACGTACTTATTGCACCATTCTACTTACCAGAGCCAATTGAGACATGTAACAATTTATATAAAGGTAATCCCAACAACAAACTAATTTTAATAAAATTGTGAACCCATATAGCCCGGATATATATACAGTTAAAACTAGAAGTCCTGTCATGAAATGCGCACAAATAGCACGTCGACCTGCGCGTTAACGTACGTGTTATGACTATAGTAAAGCTATCAAATTCTGTACATATGGCCTGTGCACAAGCAAAGTTTCAGCCAATGGACCTCCGGGTAACCCGGAGGTCCATTGGCAGAAACATTGCCCGTGTTTGCTATGAGTAACCAGGAGAACCTGCCGTGCTTTGGATGCCATTCGATATGGCAATTGCACGCAATTCCTACGCGCAATTAAGCCTAGATAAGCGCACAGTTCATGGCAGGACTTCTAGTTTTAACTGTATCATCACCATTACGTCTATGTACAAGATCTCGTATCAAAGACGACCTCTTGTTTCTAAGACCATATCTCGACGAGTTGTAGGGTATATCAGACAAGACTGAACTGTGTGTAGAGGAATATAGTTAGCATAAGTTTCCATTGTTCATTGTATACGATGCTTACAATGAACAATAAGCATAGTATACAGAGGCTGGCAATGAGTGTTTTTGAAAATAGATACAATTATAATGTGGAGCACTATGAAAAGAAATTAGTAATAAATAAAAGATGGTATACATAAATATTGAAGATAAACTGAGTAATCAGTTGTTTTTTATGAGATAATGGAATTTGGTTTCATAATGTGGGTATACAAAGCAGAGAGAGAGAGAGAGAGAGAGAGAGAGAGAGAGAAAGAGAGAGAGAGAGAGAGAGAGAGAGAGAGAGAGCGATTTGCTTCTGGAGTCCGACAAGAATAGCAAAAGACTGCCTAGGAATGAAATGTTAGTTGGAAGGTTAGAGCCAGGCGTGGTTAATCAGCCACTGTATTACCAAACAGTGAGAACCATACTAATCATGTGCCTGCCCATAAAGACACCGGTATACAAGGATGGTCTGCGGTATACATGGACGTTTTGGGGAAGAGAAATAATTCAGCAAGCCGCCTCAAATATTTTCTAGCAGAAATCGTTCCATTATATTGATAAACATCACTTGTGGTTTAGTCAAGAAGTCAACTTATTTTTTTTCAAATTCGTGGCTTATTGTACCTTTAAAATGCAAATTCAAAATTTTAGAAAAAAAAATAAAATACGTGTGACTCTAAAACAAGGCAATATAACTTTCCTGGAGGAGGGGGAGGTCACATTCCAAGCATTATCGGGCACGTGACACTCTTTACTTATTTCCAGGTCCTTATTCAACATTCGTTTTCAACCGATAAAATCGTTACTTATTCCCAGTTCCTTAATGGACATTCGTTATCAACCGATAAAATCGTTACTTATTCCCAGTTCCTTATTGGACATTCGTTATCAACCGATAAAATCGGTTGATAACGAATGTCGAATGATGAACTGGGAATAAGTAACGGTTGTCACGTACGTAGCATTATCACCGCCAGTGGAACGTCCAACACAGACATGACCGGTTAGATATTAACTGAAATGGAAGAATGTGGGGTTTTTTTTACAACTGTGGGGTTGTCCAGACTACAGCCCTGCGAAGTTTCGAAATTCGATTCGAGTTGCTAGCGTACAAATGTTTCTATTCAATTCGTTTCGTGCTGATTCAAAAATTTACGAATCATCAAAATGTTCTTAAATTCCAACCAAGTGTCTCCCCTTGAATTCTTCTTCTAGCGTTAGATCTTAGAACTGTGATACATCTTTTGTACACACAAGAAGTTAACCCGTGGAAGTAGTTGTACCTGTTTTGGTAATTTCCGTGTATCCATGCAGACGGCAGATGGCAACAAACCACCTCGTTATCCCCTTTACACAACGAATCGCCCGCATCCGCCCGCGTAATATACAAATTCAGCAGCTGAAAAAATATTATTATTAGAAAAATTTCAACAAAACCATATCATGTGACCCCTCTTTGGAACGAGCTCGTCGAGCTCGTTCCAAAGAGGGGTCACATGATATGGTTTTGTTGAAATGCTTTGAAATAATTTAAAAAATGATATTTAAAATAATAAATTTTGATATCGTCTGCATTGTACAAGAGACCAGTTGGTCTCGCTTCCGAATTAATTTACCTATTGGTGTTTAAGTTCACATTCCGCATCTTTGGTTTTCTCATGACCTCCAGCTTCAGACACTACTTTGATTCCGGTTCTGAAATATTCCGTTTTTTTTTTGACTGATTTTCCCACACAAACGATTCGTCGTTGAATACAATACTTGAGTGGGATTCTTGGGGATACTGACAATAGTTGTAATACTCTATAGTTGTAAGAAGTTGCAACAGCAACTTAAAGGAGCACAGTGGCTCACTAGGTAGAGAGATGCAGGCTGCAAGCGGTGAGGTCCTCGGTTCGAATCTCACCTGTGGCAACCGTGTCCTTTGTCAAGACACTTAATCCCAATTGCCAACGTGGTGGCACGGTGGCGTTGTGTACTAAGGCACACTGCACGTCGATGGTGCACTTGCCGTCAACCAATGCTAACTCTACTTGTGTGGAGTTAGTGCGTATGGGAGTCTGGCAGTTGCTCGCCGTTGCCCAGTGGTTCTCTCCGGGTACTCCGACTTTCTCCTTCCGTAAAACTGTCCAGCACGAGGTGATCCTGGCTATTTAAAGGTTCGGTAAATCCCCCAAAATAAATAAATAAATAAATAAATAAATAAATAAATAAATAAATAAATAAATAAATAAATAGCAACTTGAAAAGCAAGAGGTTCGATTCGAAACTCGATTCCACATCCTCTGTCTGATTCGATTCGACATTAAATCAGACCAGAAATTTGAGACTCGTAGCGCCCTGGTAGACCTGGAAAAACACACGAACAATCGTTTAGGTTACATGGAGGTTACGCCAATTGTAAAATTCACTAACGATAAACAGGTTTGTCAAAGCAGTGCAACAAAACTTGATTAAATTGCTAATCTTGCATGTTTTGCGTGCGCGCGTGAAAAAAAAGTAATATTTTCAGATCCACACGAAAATATGTGGTCTTTCACTAAAATAGCGTAGATTTTCTTTTCATTATATACAACGTGACATTTTGCTGCACAATATTCAGCCCAATTCTAATGCCAAAATGTACGTTAAAAACAATAGCAAAGACCAAGTGACAGTTCCTTCAAGGCGACGTGATGCGTCGAAGTGTGATGTCATTTAGGAAGCTATCGTGGGATATTACTCCTTATCCATCAAATCGACGAATATCGAGAAATATCTTTTAGATAATTTGCTATAATTCACAGGCAAGCATATAATAAAGATTCAATGTACAAGAGTTTGGCAGTCTTGCTGATATGAAGGTTACAGTAAATCGACAGTGATTTCTCGGGACGTCTTGGCTGTCTGTATAGGCAGGCAAGACATCAATATATATTACTACTCAGTCAAAGTGTCACTAACCCAATACCTAACATGAAAAACAGACGACACTTGCAAACAAAATTCTTGAATAACTATTTTTTTCATTTTTTGTCTCAAAAACATAGGTTATGACCCCTCATTGGAACGAGCTCGACGAGCACGTTCCAATGAGGGGTCATAACCTATGTTTTTGAGACAAAAATGAAGAAAATAATGAAACTTAATTGGCAATTTTTGAGAACAGCGCTGGCCGGTTTTGGCCGTTACGTTGGGTAAAGAGTTAAGGGGCTAAGGGGCTAAAGGGAATTATCGGGCCTTTAAGTATTCATTCAGAACATATGTCAATCATAGAATAATTGATTTGCGAGAATCAAAGTTGACCCTCATTTTCTTTTGCAAGACTCTGTTCTGATTCTGGCGAGGACTTTAACCATAACACAAATCCATATATAAAATACGATTCATTTGACTTCGCAATGCAGTAAGTTTTAAACACAAAACTGAAACACATTTCCACTTCTCGAACAAATCGGCATCCACGGTTAAAATTGCACAGTTCGAATTAACTAAGTTGATCAACTTCACGGAATGTACTTATAACGGGGCTAGAGAGGTTCCGGTTCCGGGTAATAATCAGGGGCGGCGGAAACTCGATAAAAGTGGAGGGGCACAAATTTACAATGCCACCATGGTTCGACCCAGTGTGAGAAAGGTTACAATGGTATATCGGTAAATGTACCATGACTCGCTAAAGTCTACCGTTTAGATGAATATGCCGCGTTGTATTCACTGTCCTGTCCGTTTCTTTTACTTCAACCATCTTCCAACCCGAAGGCTCGCCTTCGGGTTGGAAGATAGTTGAAGTAGAAGAAAAGGACCGAATCGACCAAAAGTGGGATTCTTTGGGGAAATATTGTTTGGGTTTGCAAATAATGTTACAAGAATGCCTGTATATTGACACGTTTGCATGCGCCCAGTTTAACTCATTGTGCAAATGCGAAACATATCTGCGAAAAAAAGAGGAGGGGCGCGTGACCTCTGTGTCCATGGCTCCGCCGCCTCTGGTAATAATATGTTGGCAAACAGCAGCTGCATGTCTATGAAGTAATACATTTTCAGCCCACATTGTGCGATCACAGGAAAACATCCATTCGGCCAGAAAATCATTCATCGATTTTTGACAATAGTCATCAACACCAATCACAAGCAAGCCAATCTCATATGTGGCATATCGGATTGATCTTTGAAACAAAATTAGTGATACAGCGCAGCGATTTTTGAAGACATTTTCGTTCCTTTATGAACTTTATCACACACGTTGTATGATAAAAACTGTTTGCGTGGAACATAAATCTCATACTGGTTTCAATTCAACATGATCCAAAAAAGGTACTTCTTCTCGAGTGTATTGCTTCTAGTGCCAAGTATGTGCCTGTTAACATGGAACTTGGATTTGTTACTTAAATCCTGGAATTGTTCCTCAGGAAAAACTCCCGTTGATAGGATTGGCTTGTCAAAATATAAAAGAACTCAACAAGTGTCAAGTGATGGTTCTGTTAATCAACAACCTCGCTCTTCAAACGACAGCGCTGTTAACGCTGTTTTACAAAATGCCTTTGAGTCGATTATGAAGCGGCCAGGTAGACTCAGATCTTCAAATGGAACTCTGTCAGGACATGGATCTTCGATAGGGTCGACCAAACTCATCAGAGAATGCTTGGGAAAATGGTTTGAAAAATATAATATACGCAGCATTGTAGACCTGCCATGTGGAGACGCTCACTGGCAGCCTCTAATTCCTGGAATAGGCAGAATCGATTACCATGGGTACGATATTTCACCGACTGCCATCCAACGAGCACGGGAAACTAACCCATCTTGGAAATTTGATATTTTGGATATCACCACGACCGTGCCACCTAAAAGTGACTTGATAATAATGCGAGACATCATAATGCACCTGCCACTAGAATTGGGCGAACGTGCTCTTAGGAATGCTAAACTTTCAGCAAGTAGATTTTTAGCTGTAACAACATTTTACGACGTCACAGAGAATATTAATATTCGGCCGGGTCAATGGTACAGAAATAATGTACTTATTGCACCATTCAATTTACCAGAGCCAGTTGAAACATGTAAAAATTTGGAGAGAGGCAATCCAAACAACAAACTAATTTTAATAAAATGGTGAGCCAATATAGGCCAGATGTAATTCTTTTTGAGCTTAACACTTGTATTTTTGACGTCTTTGCTATATCATCATTTTGTTCAAGAGAGGCACATTAACACATTCGCTGCTATAATCGCTTTAAATTGCTGCCTGCAGAAAACCCATTCGTTCACCTATAAGGAAAATACTATTGCAACAGTTACACACGAGCAAAATTAATTTTTCTAGGTTTTCCACCACGACATGTATTGGCAATAGGAAAAAGACAAAATAAAAAATAAATCTGCCGAGAAGATCAGTAATGCCTTATCCCTACAACCTTATAGGGCTATGGGATTAAATCATTACTGAGCCTCCCATACGAGCCGAAATAAATTAGTCTCTTTACTGATGGAAGTATGGTATTCGAGGATTCCATTTAGGTAATACATGGCTGACAATTTTAGTCATTGGAAGAGATTTACAGAAAAGTCCAGCCCCTTAATTTTCTAAAGTTGTCAGTAAATTTAACACTAAGATTATGGGCATTTCATATCAAAATTGAAATTTCCAGACGTTAGCGATGAGAATCATTGCTGTGAGCATCTTTTCACAAACCTCAGACATTTAGCTGCACTGTGGAGTTGTTTCAAAATATAGAAGCTGGCGTTTTACAATTTTTCCTCAATCAGTTTGATCATTTCGTCCCCTGAGTTCCAATGTGTTCTATGTGCCAGTAGACCGCCAGTAGACACATAGAACACACTGGAACTCAGGGGACGATTTGACTATTATTCTCTGTTTGAATTTAAAATACGAAAAGGGTGCTTTCTCCACTTTGTAATGTTCTCTGACATTTTTTCTCCATTATATGCTGTCCAAAAAAGGTTAAGCTCTCCCCCTCCCCGCCACCTCCCTATAATACCAGTGGGTATACAGTAAATGGGTAAATTCTCCTGCGAAAACCTGCTATTTGCAGTAGGGGGAATATGCCTTATTAGTGAAGCAAGGGTTTCTTGAGCTTTCTTTTTTATTGAATGAATATTAGGCACCGCGGACGTCATCACAACGTTAAAAAACATCACGTCGTTCCGTACCTGGTGGAACAGCCTCGAGAATATCTAACACGTCTTAACCCTTTGCCTAACATGAAAAGCAGATGACACTTGCAAACAAAATTCTTGAACAACTAATTTTTTCATATTTTGTCTCAAAAACATAGGTTATGACCCCTCGTTGGAACGAGCTCGACGAGCGCGTTCCAACGAGGGGTCATAACCTATGTTTTTGAGACAAAAAATGAAAATATAATGAAAATTAATTGAGAGATTTTTGAGAATAGCGCTGGTCGGTTTTGGTCGTTACGTTGGGTAAAGGGTTAATCGGCGTGGCCTGCTGTCCATGACCTTCCGCATTTCTCTCACTGTGATGTTGTCTCATTTCTCTATAAGCACACGGCAGTGAGGTGGTCAATAGCCAGCAAATATTCATCTATTTTTAGGATCTATTCCCGATCCGATAGAGGAATGCAGAACGACATAATTGAGCTATTCGTATACCCACCCACAGTTATTATGGGAGGGGGGGGGGGGTAACTTGTTTTGGACAGTATATAAACGGTAAGCGTATCGTGAGGTGTAATACAGACACTATCGTTTCCGTTAATATGAAAGTCCAGGAGATAAGATTTGATAATTTGTTTCCTTGTTATTTTCTGTGAAAACACATTCGCTGAACACAGAGCCAAAGTGGACAGTTACTTAGTTGCTTCCAATTAGCTTGCCATGAAAAGCCAAGTTTCCTTTTGTAACTTTTAATAAACGAAAACAACAGACAGCTCCGAGAGCTGTCTGTTGTTTTTGTTTATTAAAAGTAAGAAAAATAAACTTCGCTTTATTTCATACCGATGTTATAGGTATTTTCTCAGCAGTTATATTCTTCTGAATTGGACCTGCCTAATAATTTCAGGGGAGATAACTTTATCGAAAGTCAATTTCCATGAGGAGATAAGTCGGGGTTGCCGTATTGAGAGGGTTTAAACGTGATAAGATAAGATAACAGCTGACATGAAGTACATCACTTGCCACCGTGGACTGGAAGTGTTTACCATATGCCGATTACCGTTAGAATCATAAAACAAAGATGCGACTTGATGTCGAACTAACGTGCCAACTCTATAAATTTGTGTAAGGCAGCAGTGGCATACATCAATGGCGTCGGCCATTTTAAAACGCACCTTATAAGAAGCTCGCACTCTTGTTTCTCGCTTGTCGCACAAACTACATGCAAGTTCTTGGAATAACATTTGACGGCGACGGGATCACTCCGACGTAGGAAAACTTAGAATGAAGCTTTATTTTTTTATTCGCTTTCCTTCACCCAAAACAAATCGTATTCCCCCTCAGACTTGCTTTTCTTCCCCCAAAACAAATCGTATTCCCACTCCGACTAACCGAAAATGGTATTCCACTCCCAGCATCGTATTCCACGTCATCGATGACGGACTATTTTTTGACATGTTTTGAATGTAAGCGCGGAATCAATTATAAAGGGTTGTTTTGGAAAAAAAATAAGAAAATAAATACAAAAAGTTCACTGTTCGGATTCCCTCTCGTGGGCCGCGAGGATTATTATAATAACCCCCTGCGCGCCATACTCGAAGATAAAAATCGAACTCGAGTCGGAGCAGGGAACTAATATATCGTCTCTTGAGTTCCAATGTGTTCTATGTGCCTACTGGCACATAGAAACATTTGACCTCAGGGGACGTATTGTCTATATCTTCATCCAATATTTTTGTTAGGGCTGTCACGATTAATCGATTAATCGATTGTTGATCGGTCATGGCGAAATTTATCAATATTCTTCGTTGTCGAATAATCGGTAAATTGTATCCCGTTTTAGACGTTTAATAATTAAAAGAAAAATGATGATAAAAATATTGTTTCTATAGGTAAAGAGTTAAGAACATCGATGTTAAACCTCAATAAACTGTGGGAAGCATTTGTCTTTCAGGTACATTCATCAAAGCTTTGATGTTCTGAACTTTTGAACCGTCAGTGTAATAATCAAGACCGGTCGGCAGTTGCGAAGTTCGCAACTGCCGACCGGTCTTGATTATTACACTGACGGTTCAAAAGTTCAGAACATCAAAGCTTTGAATGTAACTAAAAGAGGGTCGTCTTCGTTGTTTACTTGAGGTAGGTCAACTGACTTGAACTTCATTTTTTATCGACTCCAAAGAGAGGGAGAAGGGGGTCATCTAGGTACGATCAATCGATTATCATCGATTATTTGCGACGATTAATCGATTCCTAAATTAAAAAAATCGTGACAGCCCTAATTTTTGTATCATATTAAATGCTACAAATAGGCGGCCTTTGTAAAATAGAGTTGCACTTTGTTGTCGCTAAGAAATAACCTGTGTGAAATGTGTCTGCAATAAAAATAATTTTTGGGGTTGAAAATACGAAGTGCGTTACTCTTCTATTTATCTTCCAAACAGCTCGTGCTGAAGAAAATTGCGCCTGCCACGGCGATGAAGACATCATAAGTTTATCGAAACACCCAAACATCTCGGGCCACCTCCATGATACATGGAGATGTAGTATATCGTTTTTAAACACACCGAAAAGATTCTGCGCTTGGGGATGCGACGTGCATCCCATAAGTGGATAGGTATCTGTGTTGTTTTGCTCGTACTCCTACCGCTCGTAATGGATTGGTGGCTGCTCTTGCTTTCTATTTCCTTTGTTTCCTCTGTTTCTTCTTTGGAGTTGGAGGTGGCGAATTCTTTACTAGAGGCGAAGGAGGTGATGGAGGCTGTGGTGTTGTTGTCCTGCTTTGAGCTAGAGCAGTTGCAAAGGCGACGTTGGAACGCAGTGTCGCCGCTGCCTTCCTGAGTTCTGCTAGCTGTTTTCCCAAGGCGTTCAGGTCGTTTCTGCGCTCTTTTTGAAATTCGTCCAGGAGAGTGGCTTGTTCGCGATCTAGCTCCTGATCGGGAGGGAGGGAGAGATTGGTGTAGGACATATGGTATTATGTCTTTAGGCTGTTGCCATAGACACCATCGGCATCGTCTCTTGTTTTCACAACTTCACTTCCGGTATTAAAATCTCAAGCATCGTGCGGCTTGTCCAAGGTATCTTCAGTTTTGTCTCAGGGTTTAAAACGGATACCTAGTGATTAAATCTCTGTGTTCAGTTTTCATGCTGGACGAAAACTGATTTTTGTCATTCTGGATATTTTAATGCCAAACAAAACATTAATGAGAAGGAAGGAGGTACACTTCACTGTCTGATCCAAGTAAACTGATCGAGTTTTGAAAAATGAACTGGCGATTATTTCAAAAGTGAATGGTCAACTGATCACGTAAAAAAATCAGACAGAACTCGAAAGTTCCGCTGAAATCCTCGAGAGGCGAAGTTGGCGGTCACATAAGTTATATCTAAGCTACTGATTCATGTAATGGTCAGACCGAATGATGTCGGTACATATACAGTACAAGTCAAAATAATTTGTAGCATAACCGCAATAAAGTATACTGCTGCGCCTGCACTGATGAGATCTGAATCTGACATCATTTTCTGGAAAGCTCTCATTGAGAGCTTTCCAGAAAATGATGTCAGTTTCTGGTCTTATCAGTGTAGGAAGAGAATGATACATAGTTTAAAGTGGGTATTGTACAACTTATTTTGACTTGTACTGTATATACCTTTTGGATGCACATTGATAATAACAAATTAACCGGGTGGGTGCGCGGTGTCTCAGTGGTTACGGTAATGGATTTCAAACCGAAAGTTCCACATGTTCGATCCCCGCCAGGGGTAATTGCGTTGTGACCTTGGGAAAGGCAATTAATCACGTGGGGGTTCGGTGGTGTTGTGTACAAAGGCGTACTTTGTGTCGACGGAACGCTTGTCTTCAGCCAATGCTAACCTGCTTATGCGGAGCCTGTGAGTACTAGGGGAGGCTAACAGTTGTTCGCCGCTGCTCGATGGTTCTTTTCGGGTACTCCGGTTTCCTCCACCCGCAAAACTGTCCGACCGTGGCGCCTATGATGTTTAAAGATTCATTGAACCCCAATTAAAATATTAATAGACTAATTACTGGTAATCCACTGGGCTTAGTATTTAATAAGATAACAACTTCACTTATAACGCGTTGTCCAGGGCGAAAAATTGCAGATATGCAAATTTGCTCACATGTGCAAAAGTATATTTGCTATATGTTCTTACGAAGTTATGGTGCCAGAAGTAAATTTGTAGTAAATTCTCAAAAGCATCCATTTCCGTCATAGCCATGGAAAGTTCAGAGATATCAGAAGGAAACCCAGGTCAAAGGAATGGTACGACAAGGTTGTTCTGGAGCACCGTGAAGAGACAGACTGGCAAGAAAACTTCAGAATGAGGAGAGAAACATTCAATTTCATCTGTGAAAGACTCAAAGATGAACTGTCTCCTGTCAATGGTACTGTTGAGCACCCACTGGATGTCCCAAAGAAGATAGCAGTTGTCGTTTATAGGCTAGCATCATCGGCAGAATACAGGACAGTCGGTAATCTGTTTGGTGCTGGGAACTCAACTGTGTGTGTTTGTGTCCATCAGGTGTGTGAGGCAAACATGAAAATTCTACTGGAAGTGTATGTCAAATACCTGGGGGGGGGGGGGGGGGGGGAGCCTTGGAGAGTGTGATTAAAGTATATGAGCACAGATGGGATTTTCCTGACTGCTCAGGATCAATTGATGCCAGTCACATCCCCATCATCGCACCCAAACATTCACATAGAGATTACTTGAACTTTAATACCCTGATTCTGCAGTTTGTGACCATCGATACATGTTTCCGGACATTAACAGTGGGTAGCCAGGTCTCGTGTTTGGAAATTCTGATATTTACATCCAAGGCGATAGTGGTACCATTTTCCCCACATAGAGCAAGAAAATTGCTGATTCCAATATGCCAGTGGTACTAATTGGTGATGCGGCCTACTCATTGAATACCACAGAGTGAAGTGTTGCTAAATGACAAGCACTTAAAAAAGATATGATGCAATCATTTGGGATATATACTTACTGTATGAAAATTTGCGATGTGTCCAGTCGACCAAATTTGCACACTGTCATAAAAAATACGCACCTAAAATGCATTTTCTCACAGACTGTAGCAAATCCGCACCTTGTCCCAACTTGGTGTAAATTTGCATTTACGAGGAAAATCGGCACATGAGTAAATGCGTCCATACGGTCAAATGTACTCACATCAGCAAATTCTACACATATGCAAAAAGTACATACATTTGCAAATGTCGCCGTATAAACATGGCTTACATTTAGATAATAACAGTGAAGTAGCTGCGACTGTATGAAATATTTATCCAATTAAATGTAACCTTCTGCAAAGTTAATAACCAAAAACGTTTTATTGAAGATAAAAACAATGTATCATCACCACCAGAGTTTAATCCCGGGAACGGAACTTCCCGGGTTCCAGTTCCAAAAGCCGGTGTAAAAGGAATTTAAGTCCGTGGGAACGTTAGTCCCTCTGGACTATTATTCCACGGAATTATAGTCCTAGGTCTAACATTTCTAGGAATAGTAGTCCGGCGGACTACTATTCCTAGAAATGTTAGACCTAGGACTATAATTCCGCGGAATAATAGTCCAGAGGGACTAATTTTCCTACGGACTTCCATTCCTGTTACACCGGCCCCGATACTCTGGAAATCTACAGCGTGGGACCGGGAATGAAGCGTGGCACTGTTTGTGTATTGGACTGAAGTTTTCTGAATTGAAACTTTGTAGGATTTCGTCAGCTCTTCCACACCTGAAATTTTTACAGTCCTGATTCCTGACGAACCATTTTCGACAAATCACTGTAGCTCTCATTCCCTCAATCAGTTTTGGAGTACACCCCCTCCCTCACAACAGCAAAATTTTATTCATCCACTTCAACATTCAAACTCATCTTCATTTTCCGAATTACTTTATGACTGGTCACTACCTCCTCCAACATCAACACCCTCTTCACTGCCGTCACCAGTCTCCTATGCCTAAAGCAATGAGACATACAGGTATTAAATCTCCATATACCATACATGTTGAGGGAGATAACGTTTTTGTCCCGTTTGAAACACAATAGAAACATAGTAGAGAAAAATTTTGTGGACGCGTTTCTCACAGTCCGTAATCAGTGGGACCAAATTCGTGAATAACTTTTTTTGTTTTTTCCAAACGCAGAAGACAAATGATACAGTTGCATCCCTTGGGTCGTAAAGAAAACGAGTAAACAGTATTTCGTTTACGTAACGTTCCTCGAGTTCCAATGTGTTGTATGTGCTGGCACACAAAACACATTGGAACTGAGGGTACGATATTTGCTCTTATTTTATTTTTCTCAAGTTGTTTCATTTAATTACTCGGCTATTTAATTAAAAAGAAAAATATGATCGAGTTGTAGAAATCTCGCATTTGTGACTATTTCCATAAAGTGGAAAGCTTTCATTTATACCATATACCCCCTGATGTATCGCGTGCGCTTATACCCTGGATGTTGCACGCTCTCATATACCTTGGATGTGGGTGCACCCTTTGCCATAAATATTTGTCCAAGGCATTCTGACCAACCAAAAGACTGAATTTATCGGGATATAGGAATAAATGTTTTTTGTCAGCCACAAAGATATAAGGTTATTAAGCCCCTAACACTGATGTCAAAATTCCCAAAGTTCATACAGCAAAGTCTTCCAATAATTTCACTTGGGCTCGTATAAATGCAATTCTGTTTAAACCTTTACCCAACGTAATGGCAAAACCGACCAGCGCTATTCTCAAAAATCGCCAATTAATTTTCATTATGTTTTACATTTTTTGTCTCATAATCGTAGGTTATGACCCTTCGTTGGAATGAGCTCGTTGAGCTCGTTCCAATGGGGGTAATAACCTATGTTTTTGAGACAAAAAATGAAAAAGAAATAGTTATTCAAGAATTTTGTTTGCAAGTGTCGTCTGCTTTTTATGTTACGTAAAGGGTTAACAGAGCTCAATATGCTCTGCAAAATAAGTTTGAATTTGTGAAATATGCTAGTAGTATTATGGAAAAATATGTACTCTGAAACCTCAATCAGTGAGATAATTTGGCGGGCCGAAGGCGCGTAGGGACAGTGTTGGGTTGCTCAACCACTTTCATCCCAAGTGATGGTGTCATTTTGAAGATGAAAAATGTCTGACCGCTGCTTTGAGTTAACGTCGGTTTAGGTGTTTTTTCTTTTTCTTTGGTACTGGTTTTGATGGGGAATTGCTAAGCTCTCAGGCCACCAGTCTAACTCTGTAAGAAATTCGATCGTCGTTTTGGCCTGGGACCAGTCTATCCCTCAAATAGACAATAAAAAGTACCTGTATATCCTTGTATATAAAATAACATCGCACTGCGTCATCGGTCGTCTGTGCGCAAATTTAAAAAAGTGGATAAGCAAACAGCCCATAACATTGTCGAATTTCTTTCAGAATTAGAGTGGTGGCCATCTACATTCCAGCTCATTGGTCACCGAGGGAGCCATCTCCACGACAGAGCTCTGGTTCAGACAGAGCTCTTGTTTATTTTAGAGGGAGTGCCGTCCGGAGATATGAACGTATTTTTGAATTTTGACATCAAGTGAAACTCTTCTAAAATAACGATCCATATCACGTTCTCCTTGGGAGTTGGAACAGTGTAACACATGCTGATAAATAATAATTTGTCTCAATTATCTTTTCTTGGACTCCATGCAGCCTAGTTAACGATAGATATACAGTACATGGATAGTGTTTTACCACTAAATCACCCGCAGAGTGGAGATTCCACCCAAATAGTAATTGCGAATTTGTTGCAAAGCATAACAATCACAAGCAAGTTAAACCCGGAGGTCCATTGGCTGAAACATTGCTCGTGTTTTTTGCCCATATGTACAGAATTTGAATGTGATACTTTGGGTGATAACCCCACTCCGCGGGTGATTTTGTTACAATCCACTCTTCATGTACTGTAGAGTCCTTCTCTTATACTTGCGCCATCATTTTTCTGCCTTACATTTGTATACTTGTTTTGCAAAAATCGAAACGTTTTTATCCGCGATAGGCACCTGTTCAATCCCCAAAATCAATCAATTTTTTATTGCAATAGTCATAAGGGGGAAGCCACTGCTTCCTAAATCTGTTTCGTCCCCTCCTCTCGCACAGCAAGTGCTTGGTTTGAATCCATATCTGTTCCCCCTACATCATCTATGGAATTAGGAGTGCAATTAACCCTTTACCCAACGCAGACGATATCAAAATTTATTATTTTAAATATAATTTTTTTTTAAGTTTTCAAAAAATTTCAACAAAACCATATCACGTGATCCCTCATTGGAACGAGCTTAATGAGCTCGTTCCAATGAGGGGTCACATGATATGGTTTTGTTAAAATATTTTGAAAAATTTAATTTTTTCAACTGCTCAATTTGCATATTACGCGGGCGGATGCGGGCGATTCGTTAGGTAAAGGGTTAATCTTGAACAAGTTAAGCATTCATCCACACGAATAGCAGCCGTAGCTTATGATCTCTCATTGGAACGGAAGTATAACTCTCGTTCCACATTTAGGTTATGAGTTATGTTTCAGTTTGGATGCCAATATTTTTTTATATTTGTATATTTGTTCGTTACAGCGTTAGAGCATATGGATCTCTTAAAACATCACCCGTTTTGAGGCAGGCATTATTTTAGAGGGTCCTATGATCGCTACCCATCCAGACGCCCTCTGTCCCCTGAAATAGAAAAAAAAAGATTGTGTCAGCACCCCAGGTGCTGTCCCTCCTCAGACACCCGACATGGTGCTCTAGAGACTCTCGGCAAGTGTTAACCAAACACCATAGTTGCAGTTGGCCTCATAAAAATCTATATTGCAATATATTCCAGGACAATCTAAATGCCATAGCTAACGACCAATATTTGGAGTAACATGACTTTCATTAATATGGTGATAATTGATTACGCCCCGGTGTTCCTCGTGTGTTTAGCGGACACATTTGTGGGAGGATCTGGTGTACTTCGTGAGGTGCGTGAGGAGAGGCTGTACCCGTGATGCTGATAGCACATGTTTTTTAAGTGTGTACCTGCCATACAATTAGTTCAATACCTTTCATTGGCTAAAGACCAGGACAAAAAGTGACGATGGCTGTTTGATTCACTGGTTCTATCGATTTTTAAATTGGCGATGAACACGTTTAGTGTTCATCACACCTCAACCCCGCCTTCTCCCCCACATTGTGTCCAATGTGTTCTCATAATTATTAGGCAGCTACCCTTTTTTCTCTCCAGATCCATTTGGTGGTACCACACTCAGCCTACAATAATTGCCTAACGCGGTACTCTTCGAAGTATTCAAGTTTATTTCGCTCCAAGAGTTGCTGCAGCAGTCTCTCTCCTGTGTCGGAGGACCCACACATTATCACGAGAACATCTTAGTATGTCTCTGTCATACCTCGGCATACTATATTATTCAAACAAGTAGGGGGATATTTGATAAAAGTGAGATATATGAAGACATACATTTATATTTTCATCAAAAAGACAGTTTAGGCATTGCACTCTGACATCTGGTGAATGATGTCAGCGATAGTTGGGTGTCTAACAAGCACACATTCCACGCACTGTGCTGTGGAAGACATGGACGGTCAGTCAGAGAATTTACCACATTCAGTCCAAGATCTCAATACCTTGTAAATCCTCCTCGGCTAGCGAGACTAGCTCCGATCCGACGTGGCATACTTCTCGACAAACGTCCAATATCAGGTTGACTGATGTTATTTCAGTTGGCGTTGTCGTAGGTGCC
This sequence comes from Pictodentalium vernedei, assembly GCA_031216915.1. Lineage (NCBI taxonomy): Eukaryota > Metazoa > Mollusca > Scaphopoda > Dentaliida > Dentaliidae > Pictodentalium > Pictodentalium vernedei. The sequence goes on from CM062297.1 coordinate 73,086,999, forward strand.
TGCAAAGCATATCCCAGACGTGCTCGATTGGTGAAATGTCGGGATTTAGTGCTGACTGAGGCAGTGTAGGGATGTTCTGCTCCTGGAGGAACTCTGTAGCGACACGGGCTCTGTTTGCTTGAAAAATTAATCGACGACCGTGACGTCCGCAAATGACACCACATAAGCTGCTAACAGGTTGTCACGTTAGTACTGCCCTGTGACACACCCTCGGATGAATGTAATGCTGTTCTGCTTGTCATGGTTATGGCCTCCCCACACCATAACCGATCCACCCCCAAAACGTCATGGCATTGTTCGCTCCGCCGCCGCCGCCGCCACACTCTGTTTCGCCTGTGGTGAAGTCGAGAGTGAACCTCGATTCATCGGAAAAATGATGTTGATCCACCGACGATTGTCCCAGCGCTGTCATGCTCCACGGCAATTACGCCTTGCTGCGCTGTGACGTTCAGTCAAACGTGGAATTATTCGAGGTCGTCGAGCGCACAAGTTCCAGCTGTGTAGGTGATTTGGAATAGTCTGACCACTGACTCACACATCTGTCGCTCGGTGCAGCGCTGTCCAATTTCTGAGGCACTTTGATGACGGTTACGTAATGCTGTGGTTCGGATGAAACGATCCTGGTTTGCAGTTGTCGCCCGTGGACGACCTGACCGACGTCAGTCATCAGCATTGCCTGTCTGACGGTAGCGTGACCACAACCTGCTAATCGCCGATTGAGTAATGTTGAGAATTTGGGCCACTGAAGTCTGGCTGTTGCCAGTTTCCAACATGCCAAGGGCACGGACGTGTTCGTCTGGTGTCAGTCTTCGCATACCTCAAGAGTTACGTTTCAACAAGAAACTATTGATGAACGAGTTTATACCAAGAAAAAAGCGACGAAACTACCGGATAAGCCCGTCCAGTATAAATGGAAATTTCAAAACGTATCTGACCGACGTCTGTCATCAACATTGCCTGTTTGGCAGTAGCGTGCCCCCAACCTCCTAATCACCGATTGAGTGGCGTTGAGAATTTGAGCAGTCTGTCTGTTGCCAGTTTCCAACATGCCAACGGCAAGTAAACGTTCGTCACGTGTCAGTCTTCGCATACTTTAAAAGTTACGTTTGGACCAGAAACTATTGATAAACGAGTTTATACCAAGAAAAGAACGATGGGACCTCCGAAAAAGCCCGTTCAGTACAAATGAAAAATTCAAAACATACTCCACAAACATTAACGTGGCGCTCGTGCGAAAAACCTGCACGAAGGTTTCGTTGGCCGGTGACATTCATGATTCACACAAAACCTGGTTACATATTTATGTGTCCAATCACGCGTATCTAATACCATTTTCCGAACATACAGTACGTAGAGAGTGGATTGTAACTAAATCACCCGCGGAGTGGAGTTATCTCCCGAACTATAACTTTAAAATTTTGTACATATCAACAAAAACAAAAGCAATGTTTCAGCCAACGGACCTCGGGGTTTAACCCGGAGGTCCATTGGCTAAAACTTTGCTTGTGCTGGTTAAGCTTTGCAACAAATTTGCAATTATTGGTTAGGTGGAATCTCAACTCTGCGGGTGTTTTAGTGATAATACACTCTCCACGTACTGTATCAACGTCAGTTTGGATATCCCCTACTTTTTTTAATAGTTTATGTTGTTGGATACAGATCCAGGATCCAAGTTGAATCGTATAACACAGGAATGTTAGCGAAAGCTAAGACTAAGAATGATTCAATTTCGAAAGCTATAGTACTGTCGCTGTGGGCTGGTCGTAATTCACGCGTGGGCAGTGGTGTCCACACGTGCGTTTACCGAGTAATAAATCACCATCAACAAAATTTCATTTAATGAAGCTCCAGGGTGTACCTGGTGCTTCATTAATTATATTTTGGGTGATTATTCCTATAATTAGTGTTTAAAATCTAATAATTGTTGGTACGTAGAAATGTTGCCCACCCGTGGAAAGTGACCAATCCACGGCAGCCGAACTGTAACTCATGTTTGTTTGGACGCCTTTTAGTTTTTTTCTTTGGCAGGTCGCCCAATATCAAGTTACGTTTCATGTTTTCAAATTTCCCAAACACCAATGATTAAAAACAAAACGCGAAGATCTTAGCTAAGGATATGCAACCCTTTCATTACTATGGCAATGGTCGGGATTACTCTTCGAAAACTGTTCAGGCACTATTTTCAAAGGCCGTCATCAACTTGCCTGAACATTTGTCAGATTATCCAGTCAATAAGTTTGAACAATTGTAATAAAGATATCTGATGTAAAAGTTTGTTCTTTCTGAAAGACATGTTTTTCATCATCCGAGTGGATTTTCCACTGATCTTTTCTTCGGCAAGACACCCGATAACGAATGAAGTTTCAATATTAATGTTTTCTTTCCTAACATTTCTCAGTATCTAACGATTTGACGCAAAAGGGAACGACTGTAACAGGAAACCCTTTAATTACTATGATATTCCTCGGGAGCTGTCTTCGGACAGACAATATTTTCAATAATAGTCATGAACTGTTGTTGAACAAATTGCCTGAACATATTTTTTCAGATTGTTCAGTCAATAGCGTTGAACAACTGTAATAAAATGGTGGAGGTAGATATTTGCTCTTCCTCAAAGATAGTTTACAAAATGTACTCTAGAAAATTCAAGGAACATAAAAAAAAAATTAAAAGGAAATTACTCGATATGTTAAATCGAAGTTTTTGTAAAAATGCTATGTATCAGTCGAAACGCTGACGTATGTGACGCTGGGTTCATTGTTGTTCCTTCCCTCAGCTGAAGACAGTCAACGATCAGATTACCATGGATTTGTTGCAGTTCCTGTGTTAAGGTGCTTTGACCCTATATCCCGATAAATTCGATCTTTTGATTGGTCGGAATGCCTTGGACAAATAGCCATGGCAAAGGGTGCGCCCAACATCCAAGGTATATGAGAGCGTGCAACATCCAGGGTATAAGCGCACGTGCAACATCGGGGGTATATGGTTTCAAAGAAAGCTTTTCTCTTCCGCTCGCCTCATTCTTAAACTCGAACCAAAAAACACGAAAATAGTCACAAATATCATCAGATTTCCGACAATTCAATCATAAAATAAAATAAGAGCAAATAATTCGTTTCCTGAGTACCAATGTGTTCTATGTGCCAGGAGGCACATAGAACACATTGGAACTCAGGGGACGATGTGTCAACAAAATACTGTTTACTCGTTTCCTTAACGACACAAGGGATGTAACTCTGTCTGTTGTCTTCTGCGATTATAAAAACTAAATAATTATCACGAATTTGATTGTGGAGATGAGAAATGTGTCCACAAATTCGTTTCCACTACGTTTGTATTGTGTTTCAAACGGGACAAAAACGTTATCTCCGCCAACATGTATGGTATATGGAGATTTAATACCTGGATGTCTCATTTAACCTCGCCTGCGGCACGGTGTTTAAAAACCAACATCCAGGTATTAAATCTCCATATACCATACATGTTGGCGGATAAAACTTATAATATAATTAAGGGAAACTACTCTGCTTTGAAATTCCCAAGTCTGATATTCCCTAAACATAAATTAAATATACACAAATTACGCATCAAAGCGGTGGTTAAAGTGTACAGAACATGAAAAATATATGTAATCAACTCAGAGTTGACAGCAGGCACCAATGGTCCCTGGATGTCTGCTACCCTATTTGTACCAGAACTGATAATAAAATAATATTTCAGATCAACTCGTGGCCCAAAGTACTTCAGATAAACACAAACAAAGCTAGGAAATGAAAAGTCTTCAAACTGCATCGAGAAAGTTTCGTGCGGCGGGGGTGGGGGTGGAGGGGTGTAAATTCCAAAACTCTTGGCCTTGTTTTCATTTCCCTTTGTTAACATTTCGGTCAAGGTCATGGGGACCGAAAATCATTGATATACAATGACGTTTAATATCATATAATGGGAAAGGTCGCCTTGTTGCAGCGCACTTTGTAATAAAACTTGCAAAATGTAATAATTATTACAAAACGCAACTACATGGACGAGAAAACGTTGCAAAATGCAATAAACTTCTTTTTTCAAACGGGAAATCAGAAACTAATTCATGTTATTAAACAAATAAAATAAATTTGTATTTCTATTATTCTACGACTGTCTTAATGTGCTTTTCGACGCGTATATGAGTGATTTTCGTAGATGTTTCAAGCTTTATTACAAAATACAACTACATGGGCTGGGAAAACGTTGCAAAAAGTAATAATTATTACAAAATGCCACTGCATGGACTTGAAAAACGTTGCAAAATGTAATAAAATATTTCCAAGTAGAAGCTGCAGAGCATTCAAACTAATTCATTGTATTATACAATTATTAATAAAAAATTGTATCTGTATTTCTTAACCAAATGCTGTCAATGTGTGTTTTTTGTCGAGAAGCGCACAAGCTAGTTTCTGATGGAAAACGTCAATCCAATCAGCTGCGAGCGATTTCTTTGTGAGGCACGTGTTGCCGCGATATGAAGTAAATTGCAGTCGTTCCATAGCTCCCAGTTTGAAACGAGCGAACCCCCACAACAGAAGCTCAACCAATCACCTTAACGGTTGAACTCTTTGTGAAGGAGATCAGTCATTGCCAGTAAGCCTGTTTTCTGGGCATCATCACTAACAAGAACCTGACCCTCAAAACGTCTTGTGACAACATAACTAGCAGAGCAATGGCCCACACGCGCCTGCTCGAAACCCTCAATCGTTCTAGCTGGGAAGGTGGGGGATGATTGAAGGTCTATTCTGATGCTCTTCACGACCTTTGTCAGGCCCCTTTTTGACTATGCTGCGGTAGTCACACACAGATACTGTGTTAGCGGTCTTAAAGCACAGCAAGTCAATCGTGTACGAGCCCTCAGCCTGGCGCTAGTGGCGCCAGGGACACCCGCATCACTCAACTCAAAAGAATCGAGCTTTGAAACACTCCGCGAGCGCCTCACCAACCTTGCAGAAAAGACCCATGATCTCATGAAACGATACCAACACCTTGATAAAACACAGGGGGAGGGGGATGGAGTGGGCGTGCCATGTGAAGCTAGGACTCCGGGCCCGGGCTGTAAACTAAAAATCACCTTACTAGCTGTTGCCAGAAGGAGCGTTAAACTGTCTGATCTACGGCCAAAAGATATTCTCCTGGTGCCTTGCATGCCGGGCAAGCTGGTGGTATGTTATGTACCCAACCTATCCTCACCCACTCCGAAACCCACGCTCCTCCCGGATACCTCTCCCCCAATGTCTTGTTGCTGAGAAATTTGTGGTATTGCATGCTATACGCCATGGACCCCTTTTCAGTACAAAATGCAGACAGCGTTGGTCTTTCCTCAGAAACAGTCGTGTCACTGCATCGTAAAGTGACTTGAAAGCCTAGCTTTTTTCTTGGATATCTGAAGCACATTTAGTCAAGAGTTGTTCTACTGAAATGTTCTACTTTATTATCAGTTCTGGAGCGAATACGGAAGCAGACTTTCAGGAATAATTGGTGCCTCAACTACGCGAGGTGCCTGTATATATTTTTCTTGTTCTATAAATCACAACCTTTATTTTGATGTATAATTTGTGAATATTTAATATGAATTTATGGAATATTAACAGTGGAAATTTCAAAGTAAACAGATTTTCCTTACTTATATAGCACCTTAATATGTTTATTTTGGTGTGTTTTGAAACATTGTAAGAATAAAATGTCAGATGTTATTCTGGTTCTATAATGATTCGCATCCCGAAAATGTTAGGTCGAAGACCAGTTTTTTTAAAGACAATGTTCTATCTCGACAGCTTAACTCGTATTTTGCAACCATTTGTTGAGGTGCTTCGTGACTGTTGTCTCATTTCACCATATTAAACCAATATCAATCCAAAAGCTAGCGTATACGGGTCGATTGTGCCAATATAACCCCACCCCCTCCACCCCCACAAGTTGTGCAAATTGTAAAAAAAAATATAATCGGCGACAACTAATTTTAGGACTTGGGACAATATAATTTTCATATTTTTCCCCACTCGTTGTTCAATGATATTAACAGTTACTACGTTTATTGGTATCATTCAATTTTATTGTTTTTTGGGGTAAGTTGGAGATTTCTTTTATTGTAAACAATTGAAGAAATATGCCGAGAATGGGCCAAAAACCAAACTTTAAAAAATGTATATTTTTTATCTCCAGTATCTCTGGTGTGGACCTTAATTATTTTGGGTCAATGGACAAATATATACAGCATTGGAGAGTGTATTATCACTAAATCACCCATAAGGTTAAACCCGAAGGTCCAGTGCCTGAAACATTGCTTGTGTTTATTGTCCATATATACAGAATCGAAAGTGATATTTTGGGTGATAACTCCACTCCATTGGCGATTTAGTTATTATCCACTCTTCATATACTGTCAAAAAGCTGTGTTGACCTTTGACAATGCGCTTCTACTGATGTGATCGAATGGAACCTTCGCTAAAGGTAAAATATATACAAAGGCGGCGGAAGTTGAGGGAAGGGAAGGAGGGCGGAGGTGAGTACGTACCCAAACACTTTTGTTCAACAGACACGCTACATCATTAAACAATGAGGCGAGCGCACATGAATGTGCCAGAATACAGGCATTCGTGTGCAAATGCAGTTTATTACGCATGTTCTGTGAAATCCCCATCTACAGCAATACTAAACCATGCGGAAAATGAAAATCCGTTCCGCACACATGTGAAGAACGGAAATCATTGACAGACTATTTTTAAAGAAAAGCGAAATTTCATTGGAATTTTCTACGAATCGTGCACTGCCATTACAAATGGCAGTGCACGATTTGTAGAAAATTCCAATGAAATTTCGCAAATTTGGTTGACTATAAAATGTGTTCTGTTTGTTGATAGTTCGTCCCCCGAGTTCCAATGTGTTCTATATGCCTACTGGCACATAAAACACATTGCAACTGAGGAGACGAGTTGTCAAATGAATTGCGGAGTCTCATTCTTATAATTGCTTTTATAGACGAGAGGGCGTGTAATAAACACAGAACGACACACGCGTGTGAATGGGCAAATCGACATGGCACTTATGTCATTGCGGAAGGATAAAACTCGAAACCTGTCGGCTCTCGTTTTATCTTTCCGCGCTCGCACTTGTGCCATATCGATTAACCCATCCACACGCTTGTATCGTTCTGCGTATTTTTAGACCGGTCAGTCAACCCATAATGAGTATAATGCGGAGCGAAGGCCAATATACACATTAAGGGTTGACTGCCCGGTCCATAAACTGACACATCTCTCGCAATCTCGTGCCATATTTACTATATTATATCGAAATTCCTTCTGCCAAGAACATTGCTTCAGGAGCAGGAGAGCACGTGCCCCCACACTTTTGTTCACCAGGCACGCTACATAATAACCATCGTTACACAATGAGAAAAAAGTTGAGCGCACGCGAATGTATCACTATACTATGTGCTAATGTGAACAATTCCCTCACCTCCTCGGTGCATCAAGGTACCAGGTGTAATGGTAAGGTATTGCAGATAACATTTTTATGCACACATGAGACTAATTGCATTTGATCACCGAGTTCGTCTTTCTGCTGGTTTGGTAGAATTCTTCTGCAATAATCACTATCTTCCAACCCTGTGGACATAATGATGGTTAATGTGGATGATACTGTTTACAGACTCTGACACATACGCGGAACAAGAGTAACTGGCTGGTATTTGTACTTTTGATGGTATAATTACATTGCGTGGACCTTCCGTTGATTTGCTGCGTTCCTCTAACGAGAAGGCCAAAATCAATTCCATTTCCTCGGGTACTTACTCGCCCTCCTAATCTCACAGCATTCAGACACAAACTATTTTATAATTTCCACTAAATGAGCTTTTACAATCTCCCCAGCTATAATAATGAACCATTCTCTCATGTCATTCCGCATCCACTTATCTCTCAAAGTTTCTGTGTCATCGCCCCATTAGTTTCGCAGAGAGTCCTATTCTACTACAGTTGAAACTACAAGTCCTGTCACTAACTTTGCGCTTATCTAGGCTTAATTGCGCGTAGGAATTGCGCGCATTTGTCTTATCGAATGACATCCAAAGCACGGCAGGTTCTCCTGGTTACTCATAGCAAACACAGGCAATGTTTCTGCCAATGGACCTCCGGGTTACCCGGAGGTCCATTGGCTGAAACATTGCTTGTTCACAGGCCATATGTACAACATTTGATACCCTTACTCTGGTCATATCGCGTAGATTAACGCACGGTTCGACGTGCTATTTGTGCGCATTTCATGACAGGACTTCTAGTTTTAACTGTAGACAAGTATTTTGGGCATTGTAAAATGAAATGTTCCAAAGACGTCGTTACTCCTATGCTGCACATTTGGCACCCTGTTTCCTCACGCTTCTCGACGCCCCCAACCCTCCAACTACAGTGACGACATTGGTCTCACTTTGAACAAACATGACCCTTGAAAAGACTCATTTAGGTACTCATCAAAGGTTGGCGCATCTTGTTTGCATATCCCGACCAACGAGCCTTTGGCCATAACTCCTGCTCGCCAGTTTCTATTGCAAACATCATGCATCCTTCCGTTGATGAAGCTGCTGCCTTGCCTCAGCCCATTTTCTAGAATATGGAATAATTCACCATCGGCTCCCTAACCTGCCTTGTTCATCATGTCGGGATGTAGGGGTTGGAGCCCCAACCATAATTAAACGCCACTTAAAACCATCTGCTGTTTGGAGGGTTAAATCAGACAATCTGTGTATGTGTAGCATAATTTCTCCATGTCTGTTTTATCTTAAACAGGTATTCAACCAGGATCCCCTCTGACTTCATCCGGTCAAAACACCCTCTCTGTAAGCATCTCCATTTTATTACGTTCCAAAGTGTGATTTACTGGGATTTCAGGGTTTGATTATAAACGATAACTTCAAAAGTGAATTATGCAATCAACAATTGTGTCATGTATCCGTGCGCACAAACGAAGACGCTTTGTCTTGGGTGTAATGGGGACTTCATTGTTTTTTTTGTTTTTGCTTTTTTTTAACCCTTTACCTAACATGAAAAGCAGACGACACTTGCAAAAAAATTCTTGAATAATTATTGTTTTCTTTTTTTGTCTCCGAAACATAGGTTATGACCCATCATTGGAACGAGCTCGACGAGCTCGTTCCAATTAAGGGTCATAACCTATGTTTAGAGACAAAAAATGAAAAAAATAATGAAAATTAATTGGCGAGTTTTGAGAATAGCGCTGGCCGTTTTTGGCCGTTACGTTAGGTAACGGGTTAAATAATATAGTTATCGTTGATACTGAAAAGTAATAAACAGAGTAATCGCTTGACTGGACTGGCTACGTGAAATAATTCATTCGAGGCGGGGGACTATATTGTGAAACACTCCTGCGCATTCGCGCACTCGTGTTTGTACAACGTCCCTCACCTCTCATGAATTATTTCACGTAACCAGTCCAGTCAAGCGATTACTCTCTATGTATTCAACCTATCTTCCCTTTGAACATTCTTAGGGGTTTTATGGTATAATTTGCCTAAAAACACAAAATAACGTTCATCTATTCTATGTTGTGATTTCATTGTTACTTTTTCTCCCTCACTGACACGTCAGGTGGACGAGTCAACAAGGGAGAAAGTCTGACAATGAGAACACTACGTATTTCCCTTTTGCCGGATAGACTAAACGATAGGTCCCTAATCCAGTTCGGTCCCAGTAAGATAGTTCGATCAGTTTATTCACAAACACAGTGAAACCTTTCGGCCGTTTTTTTTGCCGAATCTTGCGCCTCGATTTTCCAGTCCCCGTAAAAAGCAGAATCCAATTCAAGTTTCCATTTTTTATCCCACGGGGCGGAACCTTGATATGTCCATAGAGTCTTAGACACATACAAGCATCAGTTGAGTTTACCCCTTCTGAAGATTGTAGAGTGGGTCGACCAATGTCCTCATCCTGCGGTCTTATGACTCCAGATCGAGTGTGTTGATTGAACTGCTTTGAAATCTTGATGAGTGTAGTTTAATATTATAAAATTTATATAGTTTTAGAGTAGAGAGTATAAGCCAAAAGTTCTGACAAAATGAATTGACTCGAGATCGAGATATCAATGTGAAGCGGCGAATCTTTAACAGTGTGAAATCATTCCATGGTGTTTATTAACTATAACCAGAGGCCAGTCGGCCGATATTCATATCGAGGCCCTAGTCCATATACTGTATTTTGAAATGTATGACCATGGCATTTGACTTTCGACACCACCAAAAGATGAATGGCCCTGAGATCCATTAAACCACATTACAATTGAATGACTACCTTTTAATCGTGTAAGCGGCTTGGATCAAAAGTGTATTTATGAATTTTCATAAACCTGACCATATGATTTGTTGGTGAGAAGTAATCAAATGAGAATAATATCGCAGCTCCCATCGCCATTTTCGTATATATCTCAGTTTGGATAGAACAGGTCGTCCCTTGAGTTCCAATGTGTTCTATGTGCCAGTAGGCACATAGAACACATTGGGACTCAGGGGACGAGATGTCGGATTTTTTTTTTAACTCTCATTGTCATTAACCTTAAAATAATCCTAATGTTACAATAATAACAATTGCATATGCATGTACATAACTGCAGATGACCTAGCAATGTTTCTACATTATTATTAGCTGTCTGTACAGCCAGCCAATAATGATGTAAAAGGCATTGCCTTGATAACTGCAGCCTTCCTGTGGAGTTCGCAAGGGAAAATGCACTTGGGGCAACATTTACAAAGCAATATAAAAATGTCAGTTTGTGATTTTCTGGGAACTTTCGCTGTTAGAATCTTTCACAATGAAACGAATAGATAAAATGAACAAACATTCAAACAATATGTACAGTATGTGGAGAATGGATTGTAGTTATGTCACCCGTGGAGTGGAGTTACCATCCAAAGTATCACTTTCAAATTCTGAATCTATGGACAAAAACACGAGCAATGTTTCTGCCGATGGGCCTCAGGTTTTATGCGTTGCAACAAATTTGCATCTATTGCTTGGGGAGAATTTCCACTCCCCTCGTACAGTAGCATTGAGAGATTCTCAGTTACCGGATCACTTTGTAATACACGTAACGATAAGGGCATCTTTTTTATCTCACAGCAAGAACGTTTTTCCACAATACAAGTGAAAACTTCTTGACAAAATACAAATCTATATTGAGAGTAGCATCCGCAAGCGCGACCATTCGATTCGGAACGAGAACGTTTTTAGTCTGCACTCAAAAACTGATTACACATGTCTTGGCCACCGATTTTATAATAGTTATTAAATGGTAAATAAACCACCACCTTGGCGAAATAAATTACACTAGACCCTTTTTTGTCATGATGATATTTTTATATAATCCTACTATGCGTTAAACCTGAAAAATAAAACAACGAAAAAACACTCCGGAAATACTACACAACTATAAATTTGGCAGTTATAGTACAAGGGAAACAATGAATGAGGATTACGTCATTCACCGCTCGAGAACGTAAAACCATGACGTCATCATCTTTATTCATAAAAAAGTCAATTCATAGACGTAGAATGATTGTCAGAATATATGCGAATAAGTCAGGAAAGGTGGGGAATATTGTAAGATAAATTGGTTATTACAACCAAGTGGGTTTCCGAGATGGTATACTGAAGCCTCGATCTCGCCTTTGGGTCATAACAGACTCATCAATAAATGCCCAAAGACGAGGTCTCGACTTCAATATACCACCTCGGAAACCCAATTGGTGGCTATAACCTAAATTTATTCCCGTTTTTCATTAATTCTAAGCAGGTATGCTCAGCCTGTGTAAAACCTCATTAAAGGAAGTAAGGCTCAAGTTTTTCAAAGTGAGACAAAAATTGAAGCACAAGGGTCTTTCCCATAAAATAAGATCAAACTTCCCTAATTAACGAAGAATAAAGGAGGAGAAATAATATATATATCTACAGGCGATAGATAGTCACATGTCATATGCCTGGTCAAATGGATACATAGAGATTATTACCATTATGTGGATGTACAAAATATGTATCCAAGTTGGGCTCCGGGTTCTAAGGGCAGATCACGACGAGTCAAAGACGAGTCGTGATCTACCCTTAGAACCCGGAGCGAGACTCGGATACATATTTTGTACATCCACATAATGGTAATAATCATTTTATCTTACAATATATATTGGGGATAAGTCAAGAATGTAGACGAATATATAACGAACTATTTATTAGTACGGATGAACAAAAAAGAAAAAAAAAATGGTACTCATGCGAAAGGAACGTGTTTGTATCCGACTCCTGATACAAACATCTGTACAAGGGGGTCGGATACACGACAGTTGCGGAGTTAATACAGACAAAAATACATGTTGATTGTAAGATAAAACATTTTATTAAGTCATTTTACGAAGTTGAAATGATAGCGATCGTAAGCTTTTCTTTTTTGTTATTCCATCCGACTTTTAGGGTATTTACCCTTCACCCACTCTCATGAAATGTGACACACTTGTCGACGGATGCAGATCTTAAACGTTCTTAGTCTTACCTTTTTGAATTTTGACCTTTATTCAAAAAAATACTCAATTTAGTTTAATTCTCATGTTTTCCTTTAGATTTTAATATCAACACCTGTTTCTGGCCTCTCTTTTTCAACCTTTGCGTACATCTGATCTCACCCCCAAAACATTTCTCAAAATTGCCCATCGAGCACTGCTATCTTTTGAGCTCTGGCCGAGCTCTGCGGAAAAAGGGAGGGAGTCAGTGTCTAAAGATATAAAATACCGTGGTCTTTAATGAATTTTTAGTGCGTTGTAGAGATAAAAAAAAGACACGTGTTTTGAGACTTTTTCCATTTACCGTCATTTGCAGCGTTTTAACGTCATTTCAACATTTGCTTTACCCTACCCATCTGTTGACAACTCTACATACCAAAGAACATAACACAACATTATTTATCTGATAACCATAGAGTATAACAACCGTTGTATATACTTGAAGTATATACAACGGGTGTTGTATATAATTATAATTTATGCGAACGACCTCTGACCTCTTTCAATTCCATTTTCATTCATTCATTCATGAAACATCGTTATATCACAGGGCAGGTTTTAATTGTACGCTTATTGCACTTTGTCAAAATCCTCTGATGGTGTCATTTCTTATTTATTTTGCTTCAATAAAGGCAACCTAAAATTTTGCTTCAATACATTGTAGAAATTACTTGAATGTTAATAGTAATTAGTATGCGGCGACTGCGAACTATTTATAGTCACGGCCTCGATCAAAAGTACTCGCGGAACTGCGCTAATTAAAAGTTCGTCTGCTCTACCTGAAAAAAAACACTTCGTAAAAATTGTAAACAAACGCAAAATTATTTGTTATATTGGGACTACAGCATAAAACACGGAAGAAAACTGGAACTATGTCAAAAAAAGAATAACTCTACTGAAACACCGTTTTGTTACTGTTAATAAAATAGTTGAAATTTATTTTGTTCCAGTGCAGTTACATGATGCAAGAAGTGCAATCGCACTTTACAATCGCCGTCATCGATTTTGTAATGTAAGGGACACAACTCTATGCGTCTTGTCCTATTTCTTTTGTCTCGTAGACTGGTTTTATTTGGAGGCCCGTGGGAAGCATATATAAGTCGGGTAGACGCACGAGACAGGTGTCTGTTTGTTATCAGATAAAAACAATAAACATATAGTGTGTTTTTATATCTGTGTTATACAACTCGTTGAAATATGGTTTATTTTTTCTCGGCGAAGCCTCGAAAAAATAAACCATATTTCAACTCGTTGTATAACACAGATATAAAAACACACTATATGTTTATTGTCTATATATAGAACAAATAGATACCAGCGCGCCGGTAATCAGATTTAAACCACGAGTAGGATATGGGTTTTAACCACTCGGCTTGCCGAGTGGTTAAAACCCTTATCCTACTCGAGGTTTAAATCTGATTACCGGCCCTAGTACCTATTTGTTTTATTTATACCAGGATTCTAATAAATAATCGACTTAGACACTTAACATGGAGAAAAACGACACATTCTTTCGCAAACACACAGGTTTGTTTTGTTTACATCTGCGCGTGTGGGCAGTACTACTGGCTGCGCTTGAATGCTTGATTGACAGGTAGACATATCGTCAAAGTTGATCGAATTTACCTTGCGTTTTCAGTCAAATTACTATTAACAATTCTTAAATTTTATTTTAAGTATTTAGTTGTAGGTATTTAAACTTAATAAGTCATTGCACGCAGTAGATAGTACCGCAACATGTCGTATGTTTGAATGACACATCGTAAAGGGTGGATATATCGAAGTTGGAAAATTGCGTCATGCCAAAGGTCCAGTTGCATGAACTTGCAACTGTAGGTGTAGTTTTTTTTAACCGCAGTAGAAGCTTTACGCCGGTGGGGGTTAAAAGCTAAAATTTAAGATAGGGCTTTTCACAGGTAGTAACATCGGAGAGCATGGTGTAAAATAATATTACACCCGGGTTGGAGAAATACTTGAAGTCATGCTGTGTGCAGTTTCATCCAAATTGTCGGAAAGCTGTTAACGCTGTGACATTATCGACGATGAATTTGGAAAACGTTAGAATTAAATTTCACTGCATGAAGTTGAAATCAACGGAACCATTAGTACCTTTAGTACCCATAATCCCGAATAACAAGTTGAAACAATTCTTGAAAATCCGATTTCAACCTCCGGTACAGTACGTGGAGAGTGGATTGTAACTAAATCACCCGCGGAGTGGATTTATCACCCAATACATAACTTTCAAAGTTTGTACATATCGACAAAAAACACAAGCAATGTTTCAACCAATGGACTTCCGGGTTTAACCCGGAGGTCATTTGGCTGAAACTTGGCTTGTGCTGGTTATGCTTTGCAATAAATTTACAATTATTGCTTGGGTGGAATCTCCACTTTGCGAGTGATTTAGTGATAATACACTCTCCACGTACTGTACATATCCCTTCATATTTATCTTTCGGATTTGAAAATCATAAAGGACTTTGTTATGTACAAGGAAGATAACTATGTATGGGTAGGTACAGATTACTGGAAATCAAGCAGCCTGAATGGTGACTATGAGATTTGTACAAGGCATATGTCGTAACAAGGGGTAGTCAAGATGATAATTCTAACCCAGAATATGGGGGGAAATCCGAACCAGAGAACCACTTTAGTTTAATAGAACGCACCTTATAGCACTACGTTCTACTGATATAAGCACAAAATGGGGCTTAGCCACGAAACTGTTCCAACTGATAGCCTATTGTACTCTACTAGAGTAAAAGCTAAAACAAACGAATAGATTGATAATAGTGTAGATACATGGATAGAACTAGAGCAGAGAATTCTGAAATAATCCGAACTAGTAAAACTTTTCGGGGCTATTTGGGTAATTCTGCGAATTAACCAAGGTTTGGGGGAAAATCCAAACCAGTAAACTACTCTTTTACAAAATAAAAGAAAGCGCTTATTTTTGGAAAAAGGAGGATTCTGGTGGGAATTCGAACCAAGTAAAGTGGAGAGTTATTTGGTGATTTAGCATGATTGTCAGGTCGATTTGGGTAATTAGATACACTTCCATTTAATCGAACACACCCTCTGAACATACACTCGTCCAATTGTAAGCATTTGGGTCACATAGTAGCCGCGTGCTGCCATAGAAACCAAGATGGCAGGCTGCAGTATACAAAATGGACACCGGAAAAACGCTTCAAAAAGCTCCGGTTCCTGTGCAAATTAAGCACTGTTGCACGGCAAACCTCCGGTAATTTGGGTCGAATCATCGCTCCTGTACTACTTATGTGTTTTGGGATTTTGCAATTAACGTCATTTCGAACGTTCTAACGTCATTTCAAGTATTGTCCTATCCGTACCATCTGGTGACAATCATACCCCCAAATTATTTAACATAGCACAATAATAATATAACACTACACAGGAGGAATACTTGAGAGCATGGCTTGTGTAGATTTATCCGAATTGTCGGCATATTCGTAGCGCCATGATGTTATTGGAGATCGAGGGCATGTTGTGTGTAGTTTCATCCGAATTATCGGTATATTATTAACGCTATGACGTTTTTAGAGATCGAAGTCGCGAAACGTCAAAATTAAATTCCACTGCATAAAGATGAAATCAGTCGACCCTTTAGAACTCATAGTCTCAATTAAAAAGTTGAAAAACATCAGAAAATCCATCTTCAACTTTGGGAGATATCAGAAATTAACTTGTTATTTCACAATAATCTAGTTCTAACATGCAATTTCAATTTCCTTAAATTTCTTAAAATTAAAGTTCGTCCGATTTTCATGAAATTTTGATATGTTGCAGAGCAAAGAAAAATGAGCAGATAGCTGTTTTTTGGTTCTCGATTTACAGTCACTTTTAGGTTTGTTCGTCACTTGAAATTTTGGCAATGTTTTCCACTTTGTACTCTAAAAATGTCAAATGTTTGACATGAATAACTTCCTACTTACTCAAGCTACATCCTTGATAATTCAGACTATCTTTGCTACGTGGAGGTTCTAGGTTATACTTTTTTATCAATCGCATCACAATTCTGGCGTTCAACGAAAAAACAATTACGATTTCTCATGTATACAACAGATCGTTGCTACTTATCGTTTGGAAATATAATCTCCGATAAAACATATCTATCTAAAAATGCTATCAGTTATCAGCCGCATACAATTGCATTAGTCCGATTTCAATGAGATTCTAAAATGTTGTACAGCTCAAGTAAATAAAAAAACACTATATTTGATTAGTTGTTGTGATGTCATTCTGACGTTTTTACGTCATTTCAGATTTTGATGTTTCCGATTTTGTGACTCTCAGAACGCAGAATGCATAGCAGGCACCATCATAATATTCCACAGGCACAGACCAATCGGTATTTTGTTCACATCTGTTTAACGAAAAATATTTAACGATATGATCTTAATGGCGACCGGATTTCGCGAAACGTCAAAATTAAATTTCACGGGATAAAGTTGAAATCAAGTGACATTTTAGTTCTTTATTATTCACGAAATATTTTAAATTATAACCATTTCAGATACAAAGCTGAACAAATTTTGTAGATCTGACTTCAGTTACCGAAAAAATGACGTAAATACCCTCGGGAGTATTACTTCATTTGTTCGGCCATTTTCATTAAAAAGGGCTAATTTTGTAACAGGCACTGCTCTACAGTTAACCCATTGAGCCCGAAAGACCACATTTTCGGGCCAAGATCGTGATGCAACATGACTTCATTAAGTAGATAGTTGCTCAGTGTATTTGTGTGGTAGACCAAACAAGATTTTCAACGAGCAGCCCTAAGGCTGCACGTTGAAAATATTGATTGGTCTTTCCCCATGTAACGAATGTAGACTCTTCTAATTGAAGATACTGAACTGGCATAGAAGATATCACCAGGATTCGAAGGGTTCATAGAGACACACACACTAAAAACTAAAGTGTTAAAACTGACACTTTCAAGGTGTTAAGCCCATTCTAACTCTCAGGGTTTGATTTTAACACTCAAAGTGCAATGCTTTAAGCACTTAGACATTACAATCGTCAGACATCTGAAACTTGAATGGATGTCACTTCCCATGTGTCTAGCATTGGTGGTTCCGCCAGAATCGTCCATAATTTGATTTGCGCTTTGTGGGTACATAATTAAAAGGACACAACGCAGATGACGCGGATCAGGCTCGAGAGTTCGAGCCTGATCCGCGTTATCTGCGTGGTTTCCTTTTAAGTGTCGCGACATTACACTTGTCAAGTGGTATTATTGTAACACCAGTCAAGTTCTGGGATATCTGCACTTGAACAAAGTGCTAGTTCAGCACTTAGGAAGTGTTAAATACAGCACTTCAAGTGTTGTTTTTAACACTTTAGTTTTTAGCGTGCAGCCATGAAACTTCACATATCGTTTTCTGGTTATTTGAAATTGGCTGCAAAATGTTTGCGTTCAATTTTGATGCGCAATATGAGCGATGCGAGTTTTAAATTTGTTCTTAATCTTCTATCTTCAGACCCATTTGAAAACTCATTTTTCTGAATTTTCGGGAATATATTCTTCAATAAAAACATATATAAAAAGTTGTTGTCGTCCTGGAAAAGTTCCAGTGGTTAAGGTCGAACTGACCCGTGATGACAAAGGAGGTTAATGTTAGAAAAATTAAACAGGTTCGATTTTCACGAAGTTTAAGTATTTTGTTTAGTTCAACAAATAAAATAATACGTGTCATGGATTTTTCATTTAACGCCATTTTTGATATTCCGTCATTTCGTGTCTTCTCATACTACACCGCATGCCTCCCAATTTGTAACAGTTCCAACTCAGAAACTGCAAGAGATACATACCGCTTTCATATTTTCTACAGACCTGCAAGAATACTTGAGTTTATTCAACACCAGATTCGTATTCAGATAGACATAATATACCCAACACCATGATGTTAGGCCCTACCGAGTGCCGGAAACTTTAAAATAAAATGTCATTGTATAAAAATGAAATTAAGTGACTTTTTTGCGCGAATGATCTCGAGGCTTCCCTGTGAAGGGACGGAAATCGCCGTTGGCGCTTCTTCGTCAAATGGTATTTGGAGATTCGCTTTGTTGTGTGTTTCTTTTCTGAAGTTCTTGTGATTACTTTGTTCACTTCCTTTACGTCAGCTGCGCGAAAATTAGAAACACGCTCTACAGTACAAAGAATGTGCTGTGGTTGGTCTCAGACAGAGACGTGCATGGGTTTGCGTGTGTATTTTGAAGAGCATAATCATGCTTGGAAGGCATTTGGAATGCTGGTGTTGCGCTCTCCTGGGTAATCGTACCCGCGACATGAACAAAATTTGAAAGTGATAATTTGGGAGACAACTCCACTCCACGGGTGATTTAGTTAGAAAATCAGTAGCCCAACATCTAAACCACTAAACTATTGCACATCGTCAAAAAGGACGACTGGAATGTATTTTTTAGCTGTAAAGGTGTGTCGTGATTGCTTGATCTACTTTCTTTACGTCCGCAACATTAAGATGTGAAAGGAATTGGCTACAGTGCGGCGGAAGCATTTTGGTTGGCTTCGGAAGAAGACTGTCACGATCCAGTGAGTGTATTTTGGAGGACACAATCATGGTTTGGAGAAGTTTAGAAAATTTGTTTCTCATCCCTCGCCGAAAATGGCACCCTCGTGAATTCTCTGTCATGTTTTGGGGTAATTTATAAAGTTTTCCTTTCTGGTCTACTGCCGGGAATGGAACCCTCTGCAGACTTGCCTAGTAATGAGTAGTCAACACCTAAACCACAATGCCTAACTACAGCACCCAAATCACAATACCCATGAACAAAATCTAAACTGCAAAGCCAAACTACAACAACTAACCCGCTAGGTCAAACGACAACACCTAAACCTCTAGGCCAAATTACAATCAGCACCTAAACCACTAGGCCAAACTACAATATTTAAATCACTAAGCCAAACTACCTCACCTAAACCACTAGGATCACTATCACAACGAGTTTTATGTTGGGAGGAGTTCATGTATTTCTTCATTGTCGGCCTTCTGTAAATCTCAGCTCATCCAGCTGCTTTTCGAAAAACAAGATTAATCCATTGAACCCTACAGTTAAAACTAGAAGTCCTGTCATGAAATGCGCACAGATAGTACGTCGATCTGTGCGTTAATCTGCGCATTATGACCATAGTAAGGCTATCAAATTATGTACATATGGCCTGTGCACAAGCATTGTTTCCTGCCAATGGATCTCCAGGTAACCCGGAGGCCCATTGGCAGAAACATTGCCTGTGTTTGCTATGAGTAACCAGGAGAACCTGCCGTGTTTTGGGTGCCATTCGATATGGCAATTGCGCAATTCCTACGCGCAATTAAGCCAAGATAAGCGTACAGTTGTTCGTGACAGGACTTCTAGTTTTAACTATAAAGGCAGTTTTACGGTCCGGGAACATGACACGTCATGTAGGATGACTGGTCAGTGAATGTGTGGGATAACCACTCAATATTTTCAATGTGCAGCGTTCGGGCTCGTTGTTGAAAACTTTCGATTGGTCTACTCGGAGATAATAACTTTGAACTCTTCCAGTTGCTGGCAATGAACTCAACTGGACGCACCATCAGGGTTCAAAGGGTTAACCCTTTACCCAACGCAGACGATATTAAAATTTATTATTTTAAATATCGTTTTTTCATTTTT
This sequence comes from Pictodentalium vernedei, assembly GCA_031216915.1. NCBI lineage: Eukaryota > Metazoa > Mollusca > Scaphopoda > Dentaliida > Dentaliidae > Pictodentalium > Pictodentalium vernedei. Next base: position 73,107,262 of record CM062297.1, read on the forward strand.
TTTCAAAAAGTTTCAACAAAACCATATTATGTGACCCCTCTTTGGAACGAGCTCGTCGAGCTCGTTCCAAAGAGGAGGGGTCACATGATATGGTTTTGTTGAAACTTTTTGAAAAATAACATTTTTTCAGCTGCTGAATTTGCATAGTACGCGGGCGGATGCGGGCGATTCGTTCGGTAAAGGGTTAATCGTATCCAGTCAAACTAGATAACACAAATTTCTTCCAAAAGCTCCTACAAAAGTCATTTGAAGCGATAGCTGAGATCGCCTTACGTATCGCACGCGGAAGGGTTTATTTGTCGCACACGATGGTTATAATCTGGTCAATTTGCGATTGATTATAAACCCTTTCTAAGTTAATTGTGGGGTTAATTTTCACCACCAGAAAATTAAAAATAGAAAATCTCCGAATCCATTGTGGTTGACATCCATTCAAATCGATAGCGTAGAAATCGCCACGGGCAGTTTGGGTGTAAATGGTGTTAGAAACCTGCACCCTAAGGTCGTCGTATTAAAGAATGTATACTGAACATCAGGTCCATGCATTGGTCCATCCAAAATTTCTACATGCCAGAGGTTGCCATGCAAATAAATTCCCCAATCCTTCAGAAAAAAAGATTATACAGCACCCAATACGTGGAGAGTGTATTATCGCTAACTCACCCGTAGAGTGGATATTCCACCCAAGTAATAATTGCAAGATTGTTGAAAAGCATAAGCACAAGCAAAGTTCCATCCAATGGACCTCCGGGTTAAATCCTCAGGTCCGTTGGTTGAAACATTGCTTGTGGTTTTTTGTCCATATGTACAGAATTGAAAGTGATAATGTTGGTGATAACTCCACTCCACGGGTGATTTAGTTACAATCCACTTTCCACATGCTATACATCTGCCTGCATGTGTGGTTCGAGGTACAAAATAATCTGCTGCGCATATTGATAATGGGTTTACATGACAACACTTACAAGACGGCGACTATAGTATCGTAACAAGATGTGGATTCAGTTCGAGGTTCAATTTGTCTTAGAACCTTTTTCCTGATGCTATTCGAGCCAGTTTGTGATTCGTCGGATCCAACAAGCAAGGCGTACCTATCCGTTCTTCTTTTTGATGTGAATTAAGGTGTCGCGAGTAGAACCGATCTATAGTTGGTCCTAGTTTGTAAATATCCTGTCAGCTCGGTGTTTCATATGTGACTGCTAAACTTTAACGTCAGCTACATGAATGTGTGAAACGCATTGGTTACAGGACGACGGAAGCATTTTGGTTGGCTTCAGAAGAAGACAGTCACGGACCAACATTCACGGAGTTTAGATAGTTTGTTTCTTATCCCCCGTCGGAAATGGAACCCTCGTGAATTCTCAGTCATGTTTTGGGGTAATTTATAGCGTTTTTGTTTCTGATCCACAGCCGGGAATTATGCTTCTTCTCAGATGATGACAGAGATTGAAAAAAGAGCTATCAAATGGTATTACCTCCGAGGAATTACTTCGTGTCAATTGTTGGCCCGAGTTCTGATTTAAATGTGATGCAGAATGTTAACCCTCTACCTAATATGAAAAGCAGGCGACACTTGCAAACAAAATTCTTGAATAACTAATTTTTTTCCATTTTTGCCTCACAAACATAGGTTATGACCCCTCTTTGGAACGAGCTCGACGAGCTCGTTCCAAAGAGGGCTCATAACCTATGTTTTGAGACAAAAAATGAAAAAAAAATAATGAAATATTAATTGGCGAGTTTTGTGAATAGCGCTGGCCTGTTTCGGCCGTTACGTTAGGTAAAGGGTTAAATACCTACCCAAGGCTGTCCTGACGAATAAATGTGTATCATACAGTTGGAATATTTGGCAACTTTGATGATAATTTGAAACCCATGCAGCAAATTTGATGTGTACCACCGACTCATAATCGGAACATATTCTTTGTCAGTCGGGTCATGACAAATGTCGTGACTCGTATATGTTTCGTAGGACGGACAGGTTGTCCGAGCACAAGCTTTCTGTGGTAACAGCCCTGAAGTAAATGTCAAAACCTGCCATAAGCGATTCAATTTGCTAATTTTTGTAAGGCAATTTCACACATTTTCGTGCCGCCCGACGAGGTCATACATCGGATGACTTCGCCTGTACGTGTATTGTTCCGCCCAGAACACTTTAATGCACGCAGTAAGTAACTTGAACGGTTGTTTTAGTATTCTGGTGAAACACATTTCTGTCAATGTTTTATATTGACGATATTGTAGACAGTTTTAACCTTTTCGCTACTGTGCAGTTTGATAATATCCTGTGCAAAAAGGCATATTTGGTGAAATATGGTTAAAGTGAAAAAAATGAAAACACAAGGAACGTAGATTTATTTGTAATTTTAAAATTGTTAATACATATTTGAACATAATAAGATTATCTCATTCAAGTCCCCTCCCCTCACACCCACCAACCCACACTCCAAAGTTCTGTTTAGAAAAAAAGACCTCCTGTCCAGGTGTCTTGTCACTTGAATTTACCTCCAATTTGACTATTTTTTTTTTTGAGTCAATGTAACCTTTGAAGAACATCAAGAAATGTAACTTTAAGTTTTTCGAGTCATAACTGGGTTTACAGAACACAAAAAAGGTGTTTTCTACTAATAGATGAGCAGGTGGTCCAAACAGGGCTCCAGTTTGGACTCCCTTCTCAGTCATTAGTCGGAATTACCTTTCTGATGTTTGAGAATAATAGTTTGGTGTGGTATCCATTCCCTGTATGTGATAATTCCGTACTCAGTATGGACTTATAGCACTGGACATCGATCCCCGCCCGGGAGGACCAGCGTTGTGTCCTTGGGCAAGGCACTTTATCCCATTTGCCTACACGGGGGCACGATGACGCCGTGTACTGAGGCGTACTGCACGTCGATGATGCACATGTCTTCAACCGCTGTAACCCTGCTTGAGCGAAGCCGGAACGGCGTTAGAATGTTGAGGAGCTGACAGTTGCTCGTCGATGCTCGGTGGTTCTCTCCGGGTATTCCGGTTTCCTCCACCCGTAAAAGTGTCACGATTAGCCATTGAGAGTAAGTACGTGACCTTCAACACCAATAAATAAACAATAAATAGCACAGGACATCAAAATTAGATGTCCGCACTCAGTACGAACCTATAGCAGTGAAAGGGTTAATAGAAGTTGTGAATCCTTAACAATCAGAGAGAAAGTGCAATGAAGTTAAACTGGTGCATTATAATTTTATGCCTACGTTTATTTTTTTATCTCTAGATCCGACTTTTAGGTTGTCTTACAGTCATGGAGTTTGGCACCCATCTCGGGACATTGCTGCCACACTACGATTCTTTATTTTGATTCCCAATATTGCGCCTTTATGTAAAACAAGAAAGCTTTATCGTTATTTATAAATCTTTAATTTACAGTTCCAATTTGATGCTCATATTGCAGACATATTGGGTATATATTCTTCAATGGCGAACTATATCTAAAAACCTTTTACCCTCGGGAGGAATTCTCAAGGGATGGGAGCCGATTTAATCCGTTACATCATTGGGGGGAGGGTGCATAGTCCAAAAATTGAAAAACATCCGATTTTCACAACATTTTAGTTCGTTGTAGAGTTAAAAATCATTACCAAATACACCGCTATTTCTGATGTTGTTGCATTAACTAAAGTTTGGCATTTTTGGGGGCATTTTCAACCTCAAAGAGTCAAATAGTAAGACGGATTGTTCGGTTCTCACTGAACTAACAGTTATGAAATTTTACATACTGCTTCTTAAAAAGTAGTTCTAGTGAACAATTTTCTGGTAATTCATATTTCCACCTTTATCTAAAATAGCGTCAAGCGAACGTCTCATCCAAGAACTCGTTTATTGATATTAGATACTCGAAGTTATGTAAGTATATTCTCCAGTACAAATCTTACACAAAAATGTGTTGTAATCTAGCAAATTCTCAATGTTGAAGATCGACATGACCTGTCACATCATGGGGGTAAATGGCAAAAAATTAATATTCCTCCAATTTTCATGAAACTTTATTATACTGCAGAGCTAACATAAACAGTAGGGCAGTACGACTGCCGTGGACTGGCCACTTTCCACTGGTGGGCAATATTTCCACGGACGCAATATTATTATGTCTCAAAGTTAGTTTGTCCAATCAAAATGCTGGAATACCTTCTAAAGATTCCACCGTATCGGGTTACTCACCTGATATTAATTATTATTATGTCTCAAAGTTAGTTTGTCCAATCAAAATGCTGGAATACCTTCTAAAGATTCCACCGTATCGAGTTACTCACCTGATATTAATTAATATCAGGTGAGTAGCCGCCATTACTATTTTGATGCAATTCCCCTCACTTCGAATTTTCAAAATCTGAATTAAAACAAAATAAGAGAATTTAGGTTCCGAAAATGTTTTCAAGATACCGTATTTTGTGATTTAAAACATTAAATATGTAAAAAGATGGGCAGAAGATAATATTTGTAGTCTGAAAAAGTTCAAGTTGCGTTATTGTTATTGTTTGCTCTACAGTAAAAAAGTGATTTTTAATGTTCAAAACTGCTTTATTAGTCCTTTTTAGGTAGTAACAACAGTAAATGTTCGCAAGGGGCCTCCAGATTATGCCGAGTTGGCAAGCAGCACTGATCTCAGTGGCAAGCAGCGATTCGTTTCATTTGTAAACAAGCACGGCAATCGCCCTTCGCAAAGTGATGATTTGTTTACAATTACCATGGTTACACGTACCGGTGCCTGTTACTGTTCATGATTCTGCGCGGTGCTATCAATAGTGGTTCCTGAAAAATAAATTCCGGGCCGTTGTTTGTTTATGGAGAAAATTATTAATCGCTTGATTTACATGGACTTTCGACATAATAAATATGTTACATGGCGTGTAGCTGGCTGATACATTTCCATACAAGGCGATGAGTGTTCATATCAGGTGAGGCGAAGCCTCACCTGATATGAACACTCATCGCCTTGTATGGAAATGTATCAGCCAGCTACACGCCATGTAACTTATAATATTAGCTTCCAAACACCACTTATAGGAATAACCATCAAAAGTGTGATTAAGGAAGAAAGTACCAGGTACAACCCGGTGCTTCATTAATTATAATTTTGCTGATAATATTTTTTGTTACCTGGTAAATAGAGGTTATTACCATTATGTGGATGTACAAAATATGTATCCGAGTCGAGCTCCGGGTTCTAAGGGCAGATCACGACGAGTCGAAGACAAGTCGTGATCTTCCCTTGGAACCCGGGGCGAGTCTCGGATACATATTTTGTTCATCCACATAATGGTAATAATCATTTTATCTTACAATATATATTGGGGATAATTCAAGAATGTAGACGAATATATAACTATTTATTCGTACGGATGAACAAAAAGAAAAACAACGGAACACACGTGAAAGGAATGTGCTTGTATCCGACCCCCTGATACAAACATCTGTATCAGGGGGTCGGATACACGACAGTTTTTATGTCAATTTCGGTTTTTGGACAGGTATGAGTCCGAATCACGCCTGCAGCCATAACCATAAACCACAGAGGTACCAAATATTCCATACAGATGCACCGATAGCCGGCGGAAACGGCTTGCGGACGAAATGGCCAGCGAACGATTTGGTCTCGCTGGCGTACGAAATGGGTGAAATTGCTAGCGGACGAAATGTGCAGCGGACGAAACAGGCATTTCCCCTATAAAAACGTCAAAAACACTGAAAAATGACTCAAAATTAATTTTACTGTATAAAATTGAAATCAAGAACATTTTAGAACATTTTAGTTCAAGTGACATTTTGGTGCGTATAATTTCAAATACATGTACAATGGTGAAAATACAATTTAAACCCGACATCAAATACTGGCGACTTGGAATTAATACCGCCTGACATATTACCCCGCTGGTCCTCTAATGGTATCTCCTTTCCACCAGCGCCCGGCGGCCCGACACGTCACGTGATCGAATTACGTCCCGTTCTGAACCGTCTGTTTCCGCTGAGTATGTTTTGATTCCGCGCGAGAAAAACAAACCTCACAGCAATGAGTTATCTTGGTGATCAGGCCAATTAAAATGGTTTAAACCTGTCTACTGGAACACGAGGAGCCAAATACTGATATAAGGTCAGTTTTAATATGTAACCTTCTCTCCGCAATGCGAGCGATGCGCTTTTGACATTTTTTCTTAATCTTTCCTTTTTAGTCCCATTTTGAGGCTCATCCTTCAGAACGTTTAGGAATAACATGTACAATCTTCAATAAAAAAACTGTTCCGTCCTCAGAAACTATCAACTGTTAAGGCCGTTCTAGCTCCTTTATTTATTTATTTATTTATTTATTTATTTATTTATTTATTTATTGACGTTTAAAGACATTTTCGACAGCCAGGGCCACCTTTGGCAGATTTTACGGGTGGAGGAAGTCGGAGTACCCGGAGAAAACCACCGAGAAACGGTAAACAACTGTCAGACTCCCCAACGTACTAACTCCGCACAAGCAGGCTTGGTCAGCATTGGCTAAAGACAAGTCGTCGCCTGAGTGCTAGAATGTTCTATGTCCCATAGTTCCTTGCCCAAGGACACAACGCAGTTACCTCTGATCGGTATCGAACCGTGGACCTACCGGTTTGAAGTTCTATACCGTAACCACTGAGCCACTGCCCTCCCGGACAAGCTCGTGACGTCATAGGAGATCAATATCCGAAAAAAATAAAATATGTTCGATTTCCACGAAATCTTAGTATTTTGCACAGCTAAAAAACCCAATATATGTATTTTGTATTTTAATATTTAACGTCATTGTTAACGTGTTTATTTCATTTCATGATTTCACACCATGTTCTGGCAGTCCAATCTCAGAAAACGGGGGCGCGGTGGTTCAGTTGGTAGAGGTGCAGGCTGCAAGCCGAGAGGTCCTCGGTTCGAATCCCACCTGTGGCAACCGCGTCGTGTCCTTGGGCAAGACACTTCACCCCCATTGCCCACGTTGGGGCACGGTGACGCTGTGTACTAAGGCGTACTGCACGTCGATGGTGCACCCGTCTTCAACCAATGCTAACCCTGCTTGTATGGAGTTAGTATGCTGGGGAGCTGACAGTTGCTCGCCGTTGTTTGGTGGTTCTCTCCAGGTACTTCGGCTTCCTCCACCCGTAAAACTGTCGTGGTCATGATTAGCCATTGTGCCGAAATATGTGACCTTAAACACCAATAAATAAATAAATAAATAAATAATATCTCAGAAAATGCAAGAGATTCGGCTTTCATATCTTACACACACTGCAGGAATACTTAAATTTATTCACAACCATGATTTTCGTATTCACAGTAAGATAATATATTTTCTGCTTTCATATTAAACCCGACAGAGTGTCGGAAAACATAAAATGTAATTTCATTGCACAAAGCTGAAATTAATTTACATTTTTGTCCAGATGATCTCGACATCAACAGTACAGTCACCGTGGATTGTTCGTAACCCACGCTTGGGCAGTGTTGTCCACGCATGCGTATACCTGATAATAAAAATCATCAGCAGCAAAATTTTAATTAATGAAGTACCAAGTTGTACCCGGTGTTTCACTGATTAAAGTTTTGATGATTATTCCTATAATTAATGTTTGGAATCTGATATAATTGCGTCCGGGGAAATATTGCCCACCCGTGGACAGTGGTCAGTCCACGACGGTCATAATGTAAAGAGATAAAAAGAATTCAGGTTTTGAAGCGTACCTTACTGGCACCTTTAAGGTGTGTGTGTGTGGGGGGGGGGTGGTCACTGTTGTTCGAGATGAGGTCGCGATCGCTGGAGCACAGGGGATAATTTGGGAAATACAGTGAAATAGAATAGCAAATGTGTAATTTTGGCGTAGTGGAGACTCTGGAACATTTTCTATTACAATGTACAAAATACCAGCCTAACAGAATAAGATTCACTGGGAGCATAATGGAGAACTGGTATGGGAGGATGAATGACATGTGGATAGTGGGTGACACAAATGAGAGGGTTAGGATGCTTATCGAAGAGACTGGGAAGAATGGGACACGGGATGTCATCAAACAGTTCATCTCCGAGTGTTGGGAGGAGTGAAAAGGCGTGGGATAGGGAGACAGTTGGGAGCGCATGGGTAATCAAGGCCTTTTCACCTGAGAACAGCGGAAAATCAGAGGCTGGCCAAAGTTTTATTATTACTTTCCCCTTTTAAGTTACAAAAATCAGCGTTGGCCCTGTTTCGTTGAATGCGATTTAACCCTTTACCCAACGAATCGGCCGCATCCGCCCGCGTAATAGGCAAATTCAGTTGGTGAAAAAATATTATTTTTCAAAACATTTCAACAAAACCATATCATGTGACCACTTGTTGGAACGAGCTCGTCGAGCTCGCTCCAACGAGGGGTTACATGATATGTTTTTGTTGAAATTCTTTGCAAAATTTGAAAAAATGATATTTAAAAAAATAAATTTTGATATCGTGTGCGTTGGGTAAAGGGTTAATGATTCGCTGGCGATCTTAAGTGGACTTCTAATTTTACTTGAAACTATATAAAAATTTACCCTTTGAACCCGAGAGGCCGTTTTACGGCCCATGTTCATGATATGTCATAATTTCATTCAGTAAGATGGTTGCTAAGTAAATGTGTGAGGGAGACCAATCAATATTTTCAACGTACATACCCCAGGCTGCACGTTAAAAATATTAATTGATATAACCCCAAATAATGAATATGGACTCTTTCAATTGATGCCATTAAACTGATTTGGAAGATATCACTAGGATTCAGAGAGTTAAATGCAAGAGCTTCAACACTAATTATCGGATTTCAAGTCAGTGTATAAAGCTACTTTTTCTTAACAAAAGAAAAATCGAAAACCGCTATGGCTGTTTGAAAACTGAGAGAGTTGTCGCCCAAACTGATATTTATTTTTACAAATTCTTAGTTCCAATTACTCCCAATACCAGAAAGTTTCATGTGCATCTAAATAGCCGTGAAGGAAAGAATACCACGATCACCGAATGTTCTAGTGTACCAGGGTAATGGTATGGCGTCCCAGGGTCTATTGGGAAAAGACTGCGGTCTGTTCCATGCCCCTTTTCTTCATTTGCACTAGGCCCACTAAGAGTCGTGTACACAATTCCTGGATTCGACCCAATGCAGTACGAGGAAAGTGTATTGTCACTAAATCACCCAAGTAGAGTGGAGATTCCAACCAACCAATAATTGAAAATTTGTTGCAAAGCAAAATAAGCACAAGCAAAGTTCCAGCCAATGGACCTCCGGGTTGACCCCGGAGGTCCATTGGCTGAAACATTGCTTGTGTTTTTTCCTTATATACAGTATATCCTTCAACATCTGTGATTTCGTCATGCACCCGATGAAGTTGCCATTGATAACATGTAGAAAATAATGATGACGGTTTATTCAACTTGTTAATTATACACGAAATAAATTTCTCTTATCCAAGGTTTCCACACACAATCTTTCCCTTTACTGTCCAGATTGCACCACAGCTACCTACCGGTCTGCAATAAATAAATAAATTAATAAATGATAATTTATAAATTAATTGATTATTTAAGTAAATGGGCCAAAATTTAAATACATGTGCACTGCAAAAATAGGCCATACATTTCAAACATAACAACTCTTCACCTTATCCTCATACCGGACTACACGTTTAAACAATTTAATAAGAAACATTTTAATTTTTCGCCTCAAAAAACATAGCCTAAAATTTAATAACAAACATTTTAATTTTCGCCTCAAAAACATAGCCTATTATTCTTTATTCGAACAAGCTCAGAGAGCTCAATCCGATGAGGGCGTCATAGACTATGTTTCTTTGAGACACAAAAATTTTAAAAAGTGATAAAAATTGTGAACGGCGATTTCTTTGTAAATGACGCTGACCAGTGTTGTTGGTCTTTATACTTGTAAAATGGAAAGTGACTGTATGAGATAAAAAATTAAAAAAGTCCTAATCAGCGGAATCAACCGACACTATTTGTCTACTGCATCAAACCTAAACCAAACCATATATTTTTTTACAAATAGTCACAGATATTAGGGAAAACTGACATTAACTCTCTGAAAACGAGCGACCGCTTTTTCGTCTAGGAATATGATACGTCATAATGTCATTAAATAGGATGGTGGCTGAGTACATGTGTGTTGGAGACCTATCAATATTTTCAACGTGCAGCCCCAAGGCTGCACGTTGAAAATATTAATTGGTCTACCCTTTAGTAATGAATATGGACTCTTCCAGTTTCTGTCATTGAACTGATATGGAAGATACCACCAGGTTTCAAAGAGTTAATGCATAACGACTCAAGAGCGATTTGACTTCGGGGAGAATTGACTCAGATTCTGCACAAGTTTTATGTTATCAGGTTTTGCGCATATGATCTCGACACCTTCTCCTTGAAGTGACGTAAATCGCCGTTGAAAATTGTCCTTTGCGTTTTCCAGTACTTGATGCCAAATTATGTTCCTGAACAATGACATGTATGTTAGCCTAGTTAAGCCTTTTCGGAGTGTAACGCTACTGCGTGAACTTTCCATTGATACCCATTATTTGTAGACCACATGAAAGATTTTAGAAATAGTGGAGTTGTCTGGATTTCATCTGCCCGCACATACAATCGTACACGTGTGTCGGGAAAAGATCACAACTTAAATAATTTTATTGATCTTTAAGACAGTTTGAACAGAAGTTGAGCATGACCTGCCCATTCGACACGTATCGATTAATGACGTACGCCCTTGCGCCTAAGAGTTACATCTCTTTGTTTTTCTTTTGAGGAAAAAAAAAACAAATTTGTTCTGTTTTATAAGTTTATGACTCAGCTCAGTTACTCGTGTCACCTTTTGAAGACATTCATTACTTCTAATTCACACGACTATGCATATTCCGTATTCAAATTACCCCCACCCCATTCACAATGCTCATAATGTATACATTTTTGAAAGCTCTCAGTGTAGCTTTTTCATGGAAAAAACCCAACACAAAACCGAATTCTTACTATATCATTTAAATTCACTCAGATGAATGACGTAGTGATTGTTCGGAAAATGGATCAAAATAGAGACAGTTTTCTCATTTTGGGGATAAATTTCGTACATCGGTTGCGATGAAACTAAGTTTTAGGAATTTGTCATTCACCCCCTGAGAATTTTACAACATAATATGGACTTTCTGATAAAGGAAAAACAAGTGGTTTTCTTATTCGTTTTTTCAAATGCTCTCAAAGAAGATTCACACACAAAATGTCCTATTTGTCACCTCCGAAATATCAGCTCCCAAACAGATCTTGGTTAGTTATTGGACACTCATGTTTGACCGTGACCTCCAACTTAAATGCAGTTGACTGTACGCACTTGGAATCACGACCAGCAACAGATTATTTTTGCCCTATCTCCATCAGTGAGCACTATTTACTAAACTCTCACCAGCACAAAATAAAAGTGTGACCCAAAATAGCCATTTACACTGTGGATATCCAAAAAAACCCGATATGCTCCTTTAATATAATACGAGGTCTTAAACAAACCTCCCACCCCAGAAAAAAAAAAAAAACACTCGCAGAAACATATCTGTACATCTGCATTTAATTCTGAGAAAAATCATGTGTGACACGTGCAACAAATTTTAACTTAGTACCATTAAGCTCTATGGATAGTTGTAGGCGAAACGCAGTGATCGCTATATTTTTACTTTCCTTGGCAAAGTAATGACCAGTGAGAGAAGGCCTGTTTTTGAATATATTTTGTCTGTAGTAAAAAAAATTATACCTGTAGATCAACATTCGGCATTGGATGACATATAGAATAAAAATGTATTAGGGCCGGTAATCAGATTTAAACCCCGATTATGGTAAGAGTTTTAACCACGAGACGTATTTTAAACTTAATAAGTCATTGCACGTGGCAGATAGTACCTCAAAACGTCGTTTGTTTGAAGGAAACTTCGCGATGTGCTTTTCACGTGTAGTAATATAGGCGAGCATGGTATAAAGATTGTAACATCAATGCTATCCAGCCAATCCCTATTCTGTGAACACCATATGATTTAACCAACACGAAATAGAAGGAAGCTAAATTTCATTTAAGATAGATGTATGCTAGCATCACCAAGGACAATAACTTTCATGGCAGCTGTGTTGGAAATTAAATCAGGCGAAACCAGTGTTTAATAATTAATTATTTTTGCTTTTAACCCTTTACCTAATGAATCGCCTGCATCCGCCCGCGTAATATGCAAATTGAGCAGTTGAAAAAATTATATTTTTCAAAATATTTCACCAAAACCATATCATGTGACCCCTCATTGGAACGAGCTCATTGGGCTCGTTCCAATGAGGGGTCACATGATATGGTTTTGTTGAAATGTTTTGAAAAATTTAAAAACATTATATTTAAAGTAATAAATTTTGATATCGTCTGCGTTGGGTAAAGGGTTAAATAGTTCATTAAATTCCAACAGTGAGTGGTTTCGATAGGTGGTTGCACTGCAGCGCTGGGTGATATCTTTTAACCATTTACCCAACGAATCGCCCGCATCCGCCCACGTAATATGCAAATACAGCTGCTGAAGAAATATTATTTTTCGAAAAATTTCAACAAAACCATATCATGTGACCCCTCTTTGAAACGAGCTCGTTCCAATGAGGGGTCACATGATATGGTTTTGTTGACATTTTTTGAAAAATTTTAAAAAATTATATTTAAAATAATAAATTTTGATATCGTCTGCGCTGGGTAAAAGGTTAAAGTCACTTTCAGCACACAGAGCAAGATCAGTACCACTAGCTAACAGATCAAAATGAGCAAAAACACCCAGAAATTACATGCTTTTGTAAACTGCACCCAACCCACAAAAACACATATTTCAGCCCCCTCCCCTCACCTCTCCCACGAACACAACTAACTAAACTCACTTGCCTTAGTTGGCTAATCATTAGTGGATGATTCTATCATTGATAATATAATGTAATCATAAAGGAAAAAATTCTATAAATCTTTTGCAATCGCATTTTCCTGAATAGTATTATTATTTATTGGAGTTTAAGGTCACATACTTATGCACAATGGCTAATCATGACCGTGACAGTTTTACGGTTTTACGGGTCGAGGAAGCCGGAGTACCCAGAGAGAACCACCGAGCTACGACGAACAGCTGCCAGCTCCCCAACATCGTAACTCCGCACTGCAGCACAGGCAGGGTTAGATTGGTTGAAGACGTGCGAACCATCGACGTGGGTCATCGTGTCCCCATGTGGACAATCGGAGTTAAGTGCCTTGCCCAAGGACACAACGCGGGAGTCCGAATCGATCGTTCAGATGTCACCTTCTGAATAGTATAAAATTGTGTTTCTAAAGAGTTAAAGAATAGACCCACGTTAATTCCTGAAAAAAATCGAAGAGTTTGACACATGAAGTGTATGCCATTTGAAAAGAGCTAGACAAGTTTTACCACTAGAATATCCAGTCCAAAATTATCTTAACTAACTAGACCAGGACCTGACACAATTTCCTGAAAGCTGTTGGAAAGAGTTCTCCAAATAACTATATCATTTCACAGCATTTAACCCTTTACCTAACGTGAAAAGCAGACGACACTTGAAAACAAAATTCTTGAATAACTAATTTTTTTCATTTTTTGTCTCAAAAACATAGGTTATGACCCCTCGTTGGAACGAGCTCGACGAGCTCGTTCCAACGAGGGGTCATAACCTATGTTTTTGAGACAAAAAATGAAAAAAATAGTGAAAATTAATTGGCGATTTTTGAGAATAGCGCTGGCCGGTTTTGGCCGTTACGTTGGGTAAAGGGTTAAAAGAAAATTATGTAAAACAAAAAATACCCTACTTTATTTTATTACACACCTATTAACTTTATCCCCGTTCCATATTTAGAAATCCGTACGGACTACGTACTCACAGACTATTTTTCAACCTAACGTCATAGATCCATCAAAGAACTAAACTCCGCCCATTTTCGTTATCAGTCAATAGAAACGTCGCATTCTGGACTTTGGAAGCTGCGGTGACAGTCGATAAATCGAATGTTAATTAGAAAAATAACTAAGTGTTTTAAATTTTCTCTTTGTGGTGTTGACATTTTTAAATTAATTCTGTGTCATAGAGGAGGGTAATAAACACAGAACGTCACGATGCGTCAATGCGTTCGTCAATACAGCACTAGTGTTATGCAGAAGGACACCCGTACTCGTGCCGTATTGATGAACGCATTCAGACATAGTGACGTTCCGTGTAGCTCTTGATAATACCTTAACTGGACATATCCAGCATGACATGAGAAAAATTACAGTTTTTGTCGGTAGGAGTTTGTAACTCAACTGACAGTGATGAATTTAGTGAAATCATACATGGTTGCCCAGCATGACGTGGCCGTTGAAACACATCAAGTTTTGCTGTCCCGTCTCTCAAATTTGCACCGATGGGAGTATATCAGCACCTCTTATGCAATCTCTTGTTATTTCTATCTTCACAGTTTTCAGCTATTTATTCATATATTGGGGTTTAACGACACTTCAGACAGCCAGAGTCACCTCATGTCGGGACGTTTTACGGGTGAAGGAAGCATGAGTGTCCGGAGGGAACCACCGAGCAACGGCGAGCAACGGCAAGCAACTACCAGACTCCACAACGTACTAACCCCGTACAAGCAGGGTAAGCATTGGCTGAAGACAAGTGCACCATCGACGTGCAGTACTCCTTGGTACGCAGCGCCACCGTGCCACCCTTGCTGAAGAGGTTCCAAGATTTTCTATTTATAATTCAGTGATCGATAATTAATGGTATAGAATTCAACGAAATGTTTTGTCTTCTATGTTTTCTATGTTTGTTTGTTTTATTGTGATTCAACACTTCTGTCAGACTCACCGACGTACTGACTCTGCAAAAGCAGGATTAGCAGAATTTAAAGGTAAGTGCACCATTGACATGCAATACGCCTTAGTACTCTGAGCCGCTGAGCTTCCACGTGCAGTTATAACAAGAAGTCCAGTCACAATTAACGCGGTCTTTACTGCAAAAGAATGAAGTAGCCTGAAATACACAATGGCAGTTGCGCTGTGCAATTCAGAATATAATGCGCTATTAGCGAGGTCGGTTGTGAAATCACGGCCTGAACCAATCAAACAGAAAGACAATATTGAGACTAAAGTATGTGGAGGGAGGATTACTATTAAATCGACGTGGGATAGATTTTGCGCTTAGTAATTATTTACAATTTCTTTACCCGAAACACAAGAAGCACTTGCAGACTTTCATCACATGGACCACCGGGATGAACCCGGTGGTCCATGTAATGAAAGATTGCAAGTGTGTTTGTGCTGTTAGGAGCATTTATAAATACTTTTTGAGTGGAGAATATATGGCGCTGCAATTAAGTAGTAATCCATTCTCTTCATTCTGAATGTGGAGTCGAATTATAAATATCTATTTACGTCATTACATGTACATGTATCCCAGTAGAGGTTAGGAATGATATTGATAATATCTGTCTACTAGTATAGAATTATACAGAGTTTATCACGCTGTTGTTCTACGGGAATTGAGTTACGCTAAATGTGCAGAATGACACGGGTAAAAGTTCACAATACAGTCACCGGACTTCTAGTTTCCACTGTAGGAAATCAGGAAAAGGTGTCTTGTTCCAGAACACAATGCAGTTACTACTGGTCAGAATCGAAAGTCAACGTTTTGGTTTGAAGTCCAATGCTTTAACCACTGAGCTACAGAACTCTCTCTCAAATTTTCTAATTATACTTCTCCTACCCACTTGCATTTTGGTTCATAAACGTCAAATGTGTACAGTTTTGTGCTTGCTTGTTTGTTCGTTGTGGTTTAACGGAACTTCGAACTGTTTGGATCATTTTGTGTCGGACAGTTGTACGGGTTGAGAGAGCTGTGGAGAGAACCACTGAGTAATGGTAACATTCTGACTCTCCAATTATATACTATTCAAAGTTTGCTAAGCACCAAGTACATCCAACTACCTGTTTTACGTTTTAGTTGAAATATTGTAATGAAAAGTCTATATATTTTTTATTTAATTATATCTTTAATGATTTAAGTACAGAAATTAAGATTTTATTTGTGTTTGACATTATTTTTTAGCTTTTGAATACGATAACCATGGAAAATGGATATTATTGGTAAAAGAGGAATTTTTTCAATATGCCAAAAAGTTGACGTGCGAACTGGTATGGCTTCCATATCGAGTACGAGACCCATTAGTGTTAATTACAGCTTGACAACGCCTTCTCATGGTCCCAATCAGGTTTCCGGTGGTCCTTTGTGGGATGTTGTTCCATTCCTGGACCAGCATGGCACCAAGCCCCTGGACACTTCTTGGCTGGACTGGACGGGCTGAAATTGCAAGCTGCAGGTCATTCCAGACCTGTTCGATTGAATTGAGGTCAGGTGATCTTGCCGACCAGTCCATACGCTCAACCCCCCCCCCCCCCCTCTATCGGTACGCCCCGACATCATGAGCAATATGATGATGGGCATTATCATCCATCAGAATGAATCTATCACCCACTGCACCTGCATACAATCTGACGTGGATATCCAGGATCTCATCAATATACCGTCGTGCAGTCAATGTACAACATTCAAGGACACAGTGCTCTGTACGACCATCCCAGCTGATGCCGCCCCAGACCATTATTTACCCTTCACCATAGCGGTCATGCTCAGCAATGTTGTCTGCATGAAATCGCTCTCCTGATCTTCTCCATACAGTAGAACGCCTATATGTGTGGTCTAGGCAGTACCTTGACTCATCTGTAAAAAGGACAGGTCCCCAATCTCTCTGGTCCACCCAACGTGATCCATGGCCCATTCATATCGTGCCTGGCGGTGGTTCTGCTGAAATCTTGCCCTGGCTCAGGTGATCACAGTATGGTGCACGCCAAGGGGTTCACCAACCTGACGATGGATAGCCCCTAGCTCCACCATCTACAACCCGCCACACTTCTGCTTCAGACAAATGTCTTCTTTCATTTGCATTCGCCATATTCAATCATTAAATCACACGGGTTTGTGTTCAAATGAGGATTGAATATCCTACACATATCAGGTGCATGTAGACAGTACACGAAAACATCATGAAAATCAAGGGGTACATGCTTTCCATGACTGTCACGAAAAGTCTGCCTGTCAAGAGAGCTAATGTAAACACCGAGGACCATCTCAATACATTCCTCTATCATATCCACCAAAAATATCACAAATATATCACAAGCAAATTTCACAATGTTGTGTCAAATATTTGGTGCTTAGCAATCTTTGAGTAGCATATATTCTAAACTGATTAAGGGGTCGTCCAACGTAACTTTGGGCATTTTTTTGAAATTTCCACAATGCCCTAAATACGAATTAAAGCGGTGAATAACGACATATTATATAGCAAAATAATGACAAACGTATACAAACCCGAATTTATCCACTTTTTCAAAAACATTTTTTATTTTTTTTTTGCTTTTGATGACAAAGAAATCGCCAGCCGCATAAGTTACCGTCAGGATTAACAAGGAATAGATCGGTAATTCGAATGTCTGAATTGTAAATAAAAGCCTCCACACTTCAAACATTTCACTGCGGTTTTTGAATCTGGGAGGCGATGTAATGTACAACTCACGACACATTCATGGGAAAATATTCAACTGACAATGTATATTCAACTGACAATGTGATAATTGCGAGATACAGTCCATAGTAGCGCTGTTTAGATTAGGAAATGTACAATGTGACGCAAGGGTCAGCAAAGGATCAATACGCCACCGATTCGAACCCCTATTATTTGGCTCGTGACGATGATCAAAACATAAAAGTGGAAAATTATATTTGAAAACAAAATTATATTAACATCAACATACATTACAGTCCTCAAGTTGTATATATACGAAAAAATAGTTTTACTGTCGCCGAACTATATTAGTAACGTAAAGAAGGCTTGATGAAGTCTGCAACGAAAAAAGAAGACCAATGTCAAGGAGAATTATCAGAAAGGTTTCTTCCTGTTCACCAAATATAGCGAAATGTCGTACCATCGTAACTTTAAATATCTCCCTCACACAACCGCATAACCGCATTGTGTATAAAACGGATCAACGTCGATTTGGTGCGCTGCTAGCACCAAAATGTTGCAAAACTCTCTGTATGTCGACACTCTGTGGACAGAAACAGAAAAAATCCGCTAGGCGGACAAAATTCCACACGAATTACCGAAATGTACCACAACGTGTCATAAGTGTTTAGATAAATTAATTTAATAACCAACACAATTCCGATATTGTTCAGGTCGGTAACCCTCCGCCTATAAAATTAGCATTGGTAGGTAGATCAGTTATTAATGTTTTTAAATCTCACGTGAAAACAATAGGTAAGCCTCCCCAAACAGCAACTGCGGAAGGGCTGATTGTTCCAAAACAAACGAAGCATGCCAAACTAACTATGTGTAGCCTATTGGTGAAAGTATTCTACACGCAGGGCAGGTCATATTTGATTGTTTTGGCCACACTTGAACATTCAAATGACACTTTTGGCAGCTGTCATCGAGCATGCAACCCCAGAAATGGACACATATAATATTAAATGAGGAAGTTTGGCAGTTCACCCTTTTTTGGTGTATCAGTCTCATTGTATTTGACCAATTTGATACAGATCTCATGCAAAATGGCACAGGATTGTGGGGGGTATGGTCACAGCAGACTCACAAAAGCCACATTGGACATTCTTCATTTTTCATTGATGCACTCTCTCATGACTTCATACTTGTTCTTCTGAACTGTGTGGAATTCGACCCTCGGTGAACTTCATAAAAGGTAAACAAACACAAGAAAATTGGCAGCCCTTTTGAAAATGGCATCCTAAATTACAAATGATCTCGTGGTCCGTTCCTTGCAAGAATAATAAAAAAATTTCTCCGAGTCTGTACTAGAAGGATTGCAGAATTTAACTATTCAATAAATTTAAGTCATTTTATTGTATAAAATCTAATCTCTTACTTACGCCATAGCAGACTTTCGGGCAGTGCTTTCTGCCACATGGTAATCATTCCATGGCAAATATTAGTCTCCACAAAATCTATGTTTCATTCCAAACAAATTGCTATATAATTTATTGGGGTTATTCCCCTCTGACCTTCTCTGGAAGATCAGAAAGGAATAACCCCAATAAATTATATATCAATTTGGAGAAAATTACCTGAAATGTGACCAAATTTACATTGGACGTCCCCTTAAGTGTACACAATTTGTCATTGAATAAAACTCTCAAGCCACAGGAAATCTGTATATAATTTGACACTGTTATGAGTCATTTGTTCACCCATTTTGTACCGAATTGTGCGCGAACTGTCGGTGATGTTCTATAATGTCTCTTCACGTATAAAGATACACGAATATTGTTACTTGCTTCATTTATATTTTTTCCAATCAATAAGTATTTAATTTACCTTGAAAACAACAAGATATTAACGCCAGGGGCGTACTGGGCTATGAAAAATTACCGGGGAACGCGCCAAGGGAGCCCCAAATCCGGAGAAAATTTAGATTTTTCGAACTGAACGAACGCGGCGTCCTTGCATCGGAACGACCAATGGCAGTCCAATGTTTCTATTTGTGGGAAGGAGTGGCATGAGGGAGACCATAGTCCGGCCTAATGGGAGAAAAACTTTGTTTTGGAAACTAAAGGAAACTTTCATCTGAGCGATTAATGGCAAACTAGACTGCTGTTATATCGAAAGGTCCTCTATATGGACTGCCAATGGCAATTCACACAGAGAACATTTCGATATAGCGGCAGTTTATGCAATCAGATCCATTTCGCATTTTGGTCATTTTCACTAAATTTCACGCACCAACAGGTGTTAGGCTGCATCAATATTTGAGGTCTCCAGGGGGAACCCAGTGTGTGTGTGTGTGGGGTGGGGGGGGGGCGGCAGCGGGAATTTTCCCAGTGGACCAGCCCGTCTCTGATTAACGCAATTGATGGGACTACGTGGTGTAATCATAAAAACTACAGGTGTGATGCGTCTTCTGTCATAATATTTAGAATACAAACATGTCTGTTAGAAATGGCATCGAAGATTCGGGCAGACCAAGTCTTGAATTAATGCATGAATTCAAAGAACATGAATTTTTATGATGTTTTAAAATTCATTCCGATGGAATATTTTAGACTGGTAGAAAAATGAACCGTTGAGGTTCGCTTTTCAGACCAACTGAAATATTCTATTCTAATGAATCTAAAAATAGACAATGGACTATTTAGAGGTTAAAGTAGTTCCGTTGGCATAACACCGTCATATTTGTTTATAAGTTTACTGGTGGTTTGAGGTCTTAACACTGGGCAACATTTCACTATGGAATAATAATATATAATACACTTGCCTCTAAAGCAAACAAAACATTCACAGGTTGGCTTCAAATGTTCTTCGATGAACCTAACATAACATTCGAAAGATCTCCATACATATTATGCTTGGAATGTTAGGCAACTGCCGGAAACCGTTCCTTCTTCCATGGAACCTGACATCGAAACTATTGCGGGGAAGGTTTTTCCCGTGTGTGGAGAATGCGTGGTTTCTTTCATCACGATTTTGCACAGTAGCACACCGTGACCTATTTGACAACATTAGGACTGTACTCTGAATGTGCTCACTTGGATAGAAGACGGGGTATATGGCAGGCAATGGCAGTGTAGTGTTGATGTCCGCGCATTCGAAATCAGCAATGACACCTAAATGGTGCGACTGTGTTGTCATTCTTATGAGGGTCGTAGTATCGGAACAATTGGCAAGCGAACTCGATTCGAGGTTCGAATTGATTTCGGACATTTCATCTGATTCCATTCGGGGTTCGATTTGAGCGATCAATTTATGATTTGCCGAGCTCTAAAACACGGACTCTCCACTTGGTAATGGGCAGCAAGAAACGGTTCTCATCGGAAGAGTGGACTTTCGGCCATAGGGCCAGCTTCAAGTGAAGACGACTACGTTACCATGCCAAACCAGTAGCTTTGGTTTCTCGTGTCAAAAGAAGTTGCCTGATTGGTCTGCTAGTTAGAAATGCGGATGTGGTAAGTCTATTTGTGTCGGTTCTAAAAAAATGTTTGATTACATGTATTTTGTGCAATCGGAAATCGTCGTATAAATATATGTAGTGGCCCGTCTTCTTTCAGTTGTACTTCGAGTTCTTCCTGTCTATTTCGATCCTTCACATTATTGGTTATTTATTAATGACTAAACAATGACAAATGATGCCTAATTGTCAGACACCGAGAGGGGGATTGAAAAACTGTCCATGTGAGTCCTTTACAAAACAGCTAGGACTGTGGCTTCCCGCTTGATTTCATGCGACTAAATGCCGATGCTAGTGATATGATTGGAAAGAGACTTCCTCTACTGCCTTCAGAAAGACACTACCACTCCTGCTTTCGAACAACCTTCTGGTAATTTGAATAATAATGATTCCATATTGTACCTGGATTAACTGGCCACCATATCGAAGCAAATGAGGCAGACACCGTTCCTGCCCAGCTTCTGAGTGAATTCCCGGCAGAAAATGCTTTGAACATTGATATGCAGTCAACGCTAAGCAGATTCCAACGAAAAAGTTAATAACTTCATTACAGAACAGGAGAGTAGACATACACTCAAGAAATCGTTGCACGACTGAAAGCTGTTTGAATCTTTTCTATCGACGCAGTCCTAAAACCGTGAAATCCACGCGATATCAGTGAATGATTGATATCGTCTGGTCACTAACACTGGACGACACCGATTTCGAGCCAAGCTCACTGCGAGACCAAATTGCCAGTATTGATCGCAACGTAAAACGGCATAAATATGAAACATCCATCATGAACAAGTCTGACGATTCATTCGACACTACTCGTAGAGCACCGATAGCTAAGCAAACGCAGTTGAAGCGGGCTGGAAAAGGGAAGAGACCCCGAAAAACTGAACCGAAAAATGATCACAAAATCAATCTGCTTACGCGGTATTAGTGAGCACTATAACATGCAATTGTGCGACGTAACTATTGAAACGACCAGCGATGGCAAGGAGTATCTTGTTTTAAATAAGTATCAAACTAAAACGCGCACTGGCGCCGACCTTCGGAATGTTCGCGAAACTGTGCCACCCATGTACAGCCCAGCGAAATCCAGTGTACATTTATAAGTTATATGCAGCGAAAAGGCCTGCTGGGTTCAGCGCAGAGGACGGCCCATTCAACGTAGCGACAAGAACGACCCAGGTCACAAACATTAGTGATAGGTGGTTTAAAAAACAAAATGTGGGTGTCAATAAACTGTCAAGCATCATGTCATATTTGGCAAAAGAAGCAAATTTGGACATTAATAGGACACTGACTAACACCAGTGCAAGGAAGCACCTTGTCCAAAAGTTGATATTGCTACCATTACAAGGCATAAGAATTTATGTAGCATAAACAATCATTCCTCCTCAGGTAATAATGAGACAAAAATGTCCAAGGTTGCTAAGTTCGACATGTACTACACTAACTTCTGAATCCTCGGTGAGTAATCCTCAATCGAATGCGTCTATCAGTAGTATCACAGACATGCTTCCTCATTGCAACGAAACTATGCAAGAAGTTCATAAACACAAACTTTGTAATGTCCCAACAGACTCCTAGAACTGTTAATGTCACCATGCCGGATCTCAACGTGCCACTCACACCAAACGGCGTGCTAAGCACATTGTTTCGTGGAAACCAAATTACCCAAATTAAAAATTTAAATGTCCACAATTATCTTCATAAATCATTCAAATTTGAGAAAATTCAGTGACTTTGGAGATTGGCGACCGTTGTTTGTGAGTGCAGGCAACAAAATGTAGTTCCCGCTAATAATCAATACAAAGTGTGATATTTCGTTGACATTAAAAATATTATGTTTTGTGAAATGTAGTTATAGTTGTCTAACGAACATATATTAAGAGAGATAAGTTCTGACCAGCTGGTCGATCATATAAGAGTATGTATACATTTGCCTGACGGAATTCTTCGTTATGGTGGGGTACACGTTGGGGACATTGTTTAGAATTGAATATTGTATTATTTAACATTTAAACTCTTAATAATCTGACGATCCTGGTATAAACAAAATATACCTAAAGTAGCTTGGTGTACCAAATGTTCACCACTTGTGATGAAGAGGTGTTAACCGCGCGCCAAAGGCTCGCGGTTAACACCACTTCACCACTGGTGGTGAATATTTGGCACACCAAGCTACTATGGGTATATTCTATATAACTACACATCGCCTGACTCTTCCATGCTACCAAAAGAAAGAGACCGCTTTTGCGATCACAGTGCAATATGGCGTGAGGATAGAGAAAAGACAAAGTGACGTGTCGTTACTTACCCGTTCTGAGTTCTATACTTTACTTTTGAGACGGGAGTGGATTGGTACCGTATGTGCCCCATAAGCGCTCCTACCTCAAGTAGCCCCCTAACTACTAAGGATATAATTTTCATATTCCGACGAAAGGTGTGAACATCTCGTCAACTAGCTTACGTGCAGATTGCATCTGGGACATCACAAACTCCGCTTTCACATCCGGAAACAATGCATGTTAGGCCAGTTCCACTAAATCCACCATCCATCGGCAGGAACATTGACTCTGGAAAGGTTCATGCAAATAAATACAATGGACGAACCGTCACCATATGGGGGAAAAGACTCAAATATTTGGGAATAAAATAAACACTATTCAATGAACAAGTGATGTTTCGGTTAAAACGTTTCATATTACATTGTGTGTACGTTTTGTGAAAATAACAAAAGAACAGAAAATACGATGAAGACCTCAGTGCCGCCGAGAGCGAACATTATCCGGGGCCGAGTGTAGAACGAACGGGTGTTACAGACTCTGCGAGTACCCCCCCCCCCCCCACACACACACCAGAATGGTCTTTAAATTGGTGCTAGGAGAAGCATTCTCCTGTATTTTCTTCACAATATGTACTCTATTATTTTCTTACAGTTTGGGTATTCGTGTATTTCTGTGTGTATGGTGCTTTTTTCTCCAAAGATAATCGTGACCACCACGATGCAGGAAAGACCAGTGGAAAACCAACAAACTGGGACGAGTGTTTTTATAGGAATGGAACCTGGTCAATAATGTAACTATAGATTCTTGCCATCTCCCTCCACCAGCTTCGGAGGCCAGTAAAAAAAAGCGTCCTCACGACTTACAGCTTTTTAAAACACACAAAATCGAGGCCGTTTTCACCCTTACACCCCCTCCCCCCCCCCCACACACACGCGCACCCCTCGGCGCTAGTTCCTCACTTACTCCAGAATGAGTAGCTATGATCCAGCAAACAATTGCATTCGATTTTCATTCTCCTTCGGGCTTCCGATTTTCTCCTCTTTCAATGCATCCACGTTTGAATGTTCGGCGCCCATGCCTTATTTAATGATACCCGGTTAGTGTAGAAGCACGTAGTGCTACAAAGAATTAAAAGGTGTGTTTGGTTGTGTAGGAGTGCTTTTGTTGCCGTCGATTGTTCAGGAATCCTCGGTTTCTGCCAATATCAGGTACTTTTGGCCAAGTCTGAACCTCAGCTTTCTATCTCCTCCTATCTACTCTTGAATGTTTCTGATACTGCCCCAACCACCGCCCTCGACCGAGTCTTAGTAGCCCCAGTCAGATCGCTCGCTTCTCCTAAGCACCACCCATGCTCGCTTCATACAGCGTCATCCATCTTGCGTGATACATACAGTTTCTTACTGGTCGAATCAGTACAAGTGCTATAAGAAATTGTTGAAACGAGTAACTTCTAGTACGAATTTTCGACTCATTTGGATATTGGATTATTATTGACCATTCAATAGTCTTCGCGGCTCCTACGAATGAGCTAAAGAACTGGGTCGCGACCTGGTCGAAATTCTCTGCCCGCTTTACTTCCCACAATACTGCACAGTACTGCCATTACGAACATGGACAGAGAATTTCGACCGGATGGCGTCTAGGTCGCAAAATTACCTTTCCTAATTTCGTCCGACAGCAGTGTGAACTCCCATTTGTTGGAGAATACTGCCTGTCAAATGCCATTTTCGTGTGTTTGTTTGTTCTCTTTTTTTTAATCGTTCTTGCGTTCAAGTTATTTTATTTATAACATCTCGACCTTCTTGCGAAAGTGTGTCGCGACGAGACCCCGATCTGATTGAGTGGCCACAGTACCGTAGGATGTAAAATGTCTGCCTGACGAAAATTACTTTATTACATAACCACCATCAAATAGCTCATTCCGGACAATGCCGTTCACAACACGTCTTACACGGGCATGACGTTGGAAGTCAGCGTCGTCACGTTGCGAGTGAGTTGGTTGCGGGAGTAGAATTAATTTAATCTTCTCCTATTTTTCCTCAACTATATACCTAATACAAACAGCAGACGACATTTGAAGAACATTTTCCGAATAACTAAAGAGTTTTCAATTTTGTCCACTGAAGGATCACGTGAGATATTTATGAAGCAAAAATTAAGAAAAAAATAACAACAAAATTTGGATGGCTTTAATCGTTTCGTTAGCCAAAAGTTTAATCCTTTACCTAACATGAAAACCAGACGACACTTGCAAATAAAATTCTTAAATAACTATTTTTTTCCTTTTTTGAGTCAAAAACATAGCCTATTGTACCTCATTGGAACAAGCTCAACGAGCTCGTTCCAATGAGGGGGCATAAGCTACGTTTTCGAGGCACAAAATGAAAAAATAATGAAAATGGTGAATTTTGCGAACAGCGCTGGCCGGTTTTGGCCGTTACGTTGGGTAAAGGGTTAAATTACACATCATGTGATAAAATAACTCAAATTCGTCGTCGTCTCTCTCTCTCTCTCTCTCTCTCTCTCGCTCTCTCGCTCTCTCTCTCGCTCTCTCTTTCACTTTGTGCTCCCAGTTTCACGTCCCTGCAAATGGCAGTGACGGCCGCAATTATGACATGGCAGGAATAGTAGGTATGACGTTCAATACGGTTATCAATCGGGGGAGGGAGGGGAGGGGGTCGCAAATGGGGGTTCGGGTTTACAAACTCCCTCCGCCAGCATTCCTTTCCAGTTGGGACATTTTCGTCTATATTCGAGTCTTAGATATCGATTTGGTCTTGCTAATATTCATGCACTTCTTGCAAAAATAGATTTGATTCCTTTACTGATATGACACACATAAAATCTGTCATTCAAATGGAGGCATTCAATACCAGAATCAAGCTGCTGGGAGCTCAGGGTGCCCAACTTGAAAATGGAGTACCAGCATGATAACTGTTAATTAAATAGATAGTAATCGCTTGACTGGACTTTTTACGTGAAATAATTCATGAGTACAAACACGAGTGCGCAGGAGTGTTTTACAATATAGTCCCTCGTCTCGAATGAATTATTTCACGTAACCAGTCCAGTCAAGCGATTACTCTGTTTTTTACTTTTCATTATTAACGATAATTATATTATTTAACGCTTTACCAAACGTAACGGCCAAAAGCGGCCAGCGCTATTCTCAAAACTCGCCAATTAATTTTCATTATTTTTTCATTTTTGTTTCTAAAACATAGGCTATGACCCTTCATTGGAACGAGCTCGTTCCAATGAGGGGTCATAACCTATGTTTCTGAGACAAAAAAAAAATAAAATAATAGTTATTCAAGATTTTTTTTTGCAAGTGTCGTCTGCTTTTTCATGTTTGGTAAAGGGTTAAAAAAAAAGCAAAAAAAAAAAAAAAACAAATAATGGGGTCCCCATTACACCCACGCACCCACGGCAAAGCGGGCGCACGGATACATGACACAATTGTTGATTGCATAATTCACTTGTGAAGTTATCGTTTATAATCAAACCCGGAAAACCCAGTAAATCACACTTAGGAAAGCAATAAAAAACAGTATTCTAACAACATCGACGAAGGCATGCCTTGATGATGTAGCTGGAATACTTTAGCACGCGGGACTTGAATCAGTCGGGACGAATCCAATTTACATCCTAACCAGTCATCTTTGTGACGCCCGTGTTAGCATTAACTGAATCTAAAAATAACGTTCAAACCAACGCTGTATATACTGTCGACAACGATATCAGAGAACTGAACGTTCATTATAACAAAGTCTGTGCTTTTGCATGTTGGTGGGCGTTGGCGGAGTCTAACAGGGACTAGAAAAAGCAACGGGTACTCCGAAACACAATTCCAAGTGGGGGTATCGTCCCCACTCCCGCGACATGTCGTTAACTCACAGTAAACTAGCAAACAAATACATGTATACAAAACAAACATACAAACAAACATACTAATTTGATCGGCTCGTGCGTTGGTTTTCAGATATTTGCCTCCATCAATTTTACAAAAAAAGTGTGGATTGATTAGCCTACTGGAACTGTGATAAAATGTATGATAAATATTTACATAGCAATTTCACCCCAGTGGGGCGAATTCGTCATGGACGCCTGGTTAGTGATACGGAATTTTTGTTTAGTTTAAACATATTTTATTTGCTACACTTTGTGCAGATTGGATTGGAGGACAAGTGCTAAACAGTTCTAGAACTGAAATAGTTAACCGGATAACCGGTATGAAACCGGTTACCTACCTAACCGATTTGGATAAAACGTCAACCGGTTAAGCGAAATATCGATAGTGATCGCCATTCCACGGTAAAATCTGCCTCTTCTCCTTTAGGATAGATTACACCTCGAAGCAGCGCTGTATATATTGAGAAATAATCGACTTTGGCGTTCAGGACTTCGTTAATGATAGGCTGTTTTCGTGAGTACTGAGTAACTGCAGAAACTATTCCGTAGTATGTATACAAACGAACGTTGTCGAGTACTCGACAACGTTCGTTTGTATACACACTACGGAATAGTTTCTGGGAATACTGCTTTCCAATTTCTATGGTTTTGATCCCAGATTCGGTGAATTAATGGATACGGATAACCGGATATTATCCGGTCATAGCTCGCGGTTACTCGGTTGTGAAAATGAGCCAATCGTTTTAGCCCTACTAAACACTTAGTTCACCCTCCCCTCCTACAAATTTGAAATTCATAAACTACATTGCGAACAAAAACATTTAATAAAAGGTAAAATTGGTGTTTTACAAAAATAACAAAAATGGAAAGTGAGAGAAAGAGAGTGAAAGTAGAAAAGAAGGAGAAAGAAAGAGAAGGAGAGAGGAAGCGGTTAAAGATAGATTGCGATAACACACGAGTAATCTCCCTGTCTGACGCCAGGAGATACACTTTTTCATCACGGATTAGTTTCTAAAACCAAGTTTTGAGATACTTGTCTTCAGACATAAAGGATTCATAAGCCCGTGTTGAGTTAGAAGTCTTTTTCAAGCAGTAGGTCATGGGTTCCGTGACCCAAGAAAGAAGAAAAACATCCGTGATGTGTACATTCTTCTTTGAGATACCATTCTGTCTAATGTGTTTATGCTTTAGTTTTAACGTCGAGCCCGGTTAGTCCTCGGATGGGTGACCGTCTGAGCGATCGATTCGGACTCCCGCGTTGTGTCCTTGGGCAAGGTACTTAACCTCGATTGTCCACGTGGGGGCACGATGACGCCGTGTACTAAGGCGTACTGCACGTCGATGGTGCGCGTGTCTTCAACCAATCTAACCCTGCCTGTGCTGCAGTGCGGAGTTACGATGTTGGGGAGCTGGCAGCTTGTTGTCGTTGCTCGGTGGTTCTCTCAGAGTACTCTGGCTTCCTCCACCAGTAAAACTGTCACGGTCATGATTAGCCATTGTGCATAAGTATGTGACCTTAAACACCAATAAATAAATAAATAAATAAATATGTTTTAGTTTAGATCTAGGATAAAGAGAAATATATTTGTGCACAGCTTTGAATATCTTTTTATTTTCTTTATTTGACAACAATGCTATTCCAAAAAGTAGTTAGTCGACATGAGTTATGTCGTATTTAACTTGAAATGGCATTAATTATAGCCTCAAGACCTCGTGGAGACAACAAGTCAGAAAAAACGATTAGCATCTTCTTCAAAGTTTCCACATCTACAGTACGGTGAGTCACGGATATGGTTAGAATATTTGTCAAAGTTAAGATCACTACAATCGTTATGTAATCTACAGTACAGGATATTCAGTTTGCGTTTTCCGAAATTGAAATAAGATGGAGGTCTCGTTTTCGGTGGGGAAATGCGTTCTTTAAAGGCTGGCCTTAAACTTATGGCCTTGCCGTCATCGCTTAAGTTATTCCAATGACCAGCAGCCGAGGGAAAGAACGAGCGTTTCATCAGCTCAGTTCTTAGATGATATGGGGCAAAATCGGACGCATTGCGTAAGTTATAAGTCGATATATCACAAATTCGTGGAGGTAGGAGATCCTGCAGGTAGTCGGGTGCTTGGGCTTTTACAGTCTTGTGGAATAAGCACATCTTGTGGATGTGTCGTCTCTCTTCAAATGAATGCCATCCTAATTCCAGTAGTAAACGTTCTTTCGGAGTAGAACGTGTTGCACCTGAAATGGGAGCGCGGTGGCTCACTGGTAGATTGTTGGACTTCTATGCTAGAGGTCCCGAGTTCGATCCCCGTCCGGGACAACCCGCGTTGTGTCCTTGGGCAAGGCACTTTATCCGGGTTGCCTACATGGGGGCACGATGACGCCGTGTACTAAGGCGAACTGTACGTCGATGGTGCACATGTCTTCAACCGCTGTAACCCTGCTTGAGAGGAGTTTGAACTGAGTTAGAATGTTGAGGAGCTGGCAGTTGCTCGGCGTTGCCCGGTGGTTCTCTCCGGGTACTCCGGCTTCCTCCACCCGTAAAGCTCTCACGGTCACGATTAGCCATTGTGCATAAGTATGTGACCTTAAACCCCAATAAAATAAATAAATAAATGAATAAATAATTGCACCTGAAATAATACGAGCGGCGTCATAAGGTATCTTATCTACACGTTCATATTCATAGTGATTTTTAGCTTTCTAAATTGGGATAGTCGTGAGTTTGCACGTTTACAGATATTATCAATATGTTTGTCCCAAGACAGGGCGGACCGGAAGGCCAAGGTGTTTATGATCAGTTGTGTATAATAAAGTGGAATCAGAGAATATTATGTTGGGAGAAGTAATATTTCTACTGAGCGTAAAAAGCATTACTTGCGTTTTCTGGGGTTTAAAAGTGACTAACCATTTTTGTGCCCAAGCATTTATTTGTTGCAATTTATGTTTCAGCAGCATTCCGGCGTACCTGTCGAAGTCGATATACTGTGAAGTTCCATGTTACGGAAATCGACAGAGTATCGTGGCTGAGGAACTCAACATGTCTCTCCCTCTCTCATATTTGCAGCTGTGGAGGGAAACAGAAACATCGGAGTGTTTAGGATAGGCAGTGGTTAGGACATTGTGCACTGACGTCTTATGGTGATAACCTTACAGTTTCAACAGAAGGACGGTTTTGCGGAACGTGATCAAACTTCCGATCGCATCGATGGATAGCTGCGGAAATCACTTGAGTAAATTTGAACTGAAATTCTCATGATCATATAAAAATAAAATCACACGATTAACAGCTCAATATGTGGAAAAACATCCTTAGCCCAAGAACATTAGGTGTCACTAGGGAAAAAAATCGGAGAAAGCTAATTTTTTCAGGGAATGTCGAGTACATGTCACTGAACGATTAGACAAAAGTCCCCTAAAGTCCCAGTTGAGCTTTTTTTTCTACAGCCTTTTTTCGAAAACGCGTTTGAAAAAAATCAAAAAAAATCGCACGAACTTTGTAACCTCGAATTGATCCAACTGTATTTTTTGTTTACGCGTATTTCGAGCTACATAATGTCTAATATACATTTACCTAGAGGAAAATGTGCATTCTGTGACAATTTCTGCGAAAAATTATTGAAAATTCACAAAAAAGTATCTTATTTACGCAAAAAATGACGATTTTCCTAACGGATTTGCCCAAAGGGTCGTAGTACAGAACGGGATGTTAGTTGGACAGACGATAAAAAAACCACCACCATTTGAAGACTTTTATCATTGCTTACAAAATAGACATTATGGAAGACCCCCTCTGCTTCTGGCAGAGTTCCCCTTTTGGCATAAAATTCGTCAGCATGAGAACTCAACTATTTTCGGGCTTGGGACCGAACAGACACGTCTGTGTCTGGCAGCATTAGATCAATAAATAATATTTACAGAATGTACAAAAATCAATAAAAAATATTTACAGAATGTACAAATCAATCAACATGGATTAAGTTACATTGACTATTATCAACGCTATATACAGAAATGACATGACCTATATACATATTATTCATCGAATTTCCGACAGGACAGTGTTTCTGTGGTTGTTACAAGAATCCGAACTGCAATTACACAAACCTGAGCAAGAGAGTCCTGCCTTCTTACACCCACACCTTTTTGTACAAGCACTCTTGCAACCACAACTGATCAGATTCAGTAGGCTATCGGGGGCACATGGCTTTGTGGCTGCAGTCGGTACAAGAAGTCCATTGTCTAGCGACCACCCCCAATCCGTCGGAGGAAGCGAAGTGCCCAGACATTGTTGGACCTGGAGATAACATCTGTAGACATGTTGTTGAGCAGCATCGCTGCTTGGTGGGAGTGAGGCTAGGTCGATGGGTTTATTCAGTTTAGATTTTGCTACATAACGCTTGTAAGTGACATATCTATATTGGTCGAGAGAGGAAACAGTTTTACTCCCGTATAAGATCAGGAGAAGTTGTTCCCCGGCAGCGGCTACTGCACTTGGTGTACTGTCATCCGCCAAAATTGTGTTGACATACTGTTGTGAGTTGCTAGTAACATCGGAGACAATTGTACTGAATACTTTCTTCTTACCAACTCGAAAGAGTGCAGAAGTAGTGTCACAACCACTTATAGAATGTGCTACAAGGAGGTTGCTTCTATGGTCACCCATTTTGGTTGCTATTTCACTAACTGAAACTAGTAAGTTTGGGGTAATGGAATACATCATGTGAATATTACATCCCGGTTGAACTCGAGAGGTAAGAATGGCTGACAAGTCTGTATCTGTTCCCACAACGACAACATTGTTGTCATCTTGAGAGATGTCAAGTGCAGTTTCGGCTATCAGTACATCAGCATCAGCCTCGGCCTGCTTGGACTGAATATTGATAGCAGATAGCTCCTGCATTAGAAGATCGATCAGTTGGGTTTTGTTCTTGGCATTTGCAAGGAAATCGGATTGGGGTGTGGTGGCTGGTAACTCGGGTGAGATATTGATATCAATGGAATACCTGTTTTTAGATCTACGGGCTTGTTCCATGCCCTTTGTCGACATTGTACAAGCATAACCATCAAAAACAACCACGACGTTCGCCCCAAAATGTCTCACTAGATAATTGGAATATGATGTACATATGTCCTTATATGACGACTGTTTAGGCCATACAACTGCCCTAAAAAAAATCCACCATCTACAACAAACAGAGAATGTTCTGGGATTTTAGTTTGCTCGGAACCGTATGTTTTGAGGATCTTACCGAGCGTGCTTTTCTGTCTCTTCCTCATTCCAGCAGAATCAAACAATGCTGGTGGTTTCGGGGCGAGTTCATATTTGAGATACTCTTCCATCTCTGCTTGTGACTGAATAACACATGTGATGCGGTTGAACAGAATTGTGGGGTCAATCACTACCTTACTTCCACGGACTTTGATGCTATTTGCCATCGATGCGAAAGACTTCACAGTGTCAACACGTCGTAGTTTGATGCTGTTGAACGTTTTGCTTACAACATTCGATACGCAACATTCACCAATTTTGCGAACTTGGTCACAGTTCACAGTTTCGTCGGCCACAAGCCCGGTCGCTATAGAGACTAATTGTAGTGGATCTCTATTCTGAAAGGGGGAATGCACTCTGAGCCAGTTCAATAATTTGGTGATATCATTGGCATCAGTCAATTGTGAACTTTGACGGAGATCCCGATGTTGTTCGCCATGACCAGTGTGAACATGAACAAAATTTTCGAGAGCATTACATATCGGAAGGCAAAGAGGTAGTCCATGTACCCATTTCGCAACAGTGCTTTCGGTTATTCCCCTGCCATGTGTGAGACCACCAGGGAGCTTGAACATTCTCATTAAACACTGCTCTATGGTCTGATCAGAATATATCCCGTCCCAGAATTTATCTGAGCGCCTTATGGTAAAGTAACCTTTCTCAGTGAACAACTTCAAATCATCCTGTTGCATTATTTCTGTTAGCTCATTCATCTGCTGCAAATAGAGATGAGAACTTTTTGCGTATGCAAAATGACCACCTGCGTGAAATACTGGAATCATATTGCGAACA
This sequence comes from Pictodentalium vernedei, assembly GCA_031216915.1. Taxonomy (NCBI): domain Eukaryota; kingdom Metazoa; phylum Mollusca; class Scaphopoda; order Dentaliida; family Dentaliidae; genus Pictodentalium; species Pictodentalium vernedei. The sequence goes on from CM062297.1 coordinate 73,140,633, forward strand.
CAATATGTGTGGAGTTCCCAGTCGCATGTGCGCTCTGCTCTCAAGAACAACTGGAGAAGACCTATTTGCTCGTAGTATTGTACCCAAAGCTTTCCTGTGCGTCCTACGGACGCATTCTGGATAGTTCGTGTAATTTTGACAGTAGATGGTTGACACTTTCTTGATTGACAGCGTCAGCTGTTGTACAGTCACCTCTGGCAAGTCCACAGAATATTTCATTGACTTCTGTGCAGTCTATGTTATCTAGTGTTCGGCTTTCTTCAAACACAAGTTTTGTAATGGCAATTTGTGTTAGCAAATGGGCATGAACTGCTCTTGAATATGCATGACCACTGATCAAATGATGGATTGACCCACCAGCATAAACAGTCCCCCAAAGTTCATCCAAGCCGCTACCAGCCATGATCGAACCAATTGCCCCTAAATGTGACATAATCATATGGAAGTTTATGAGTACACATCAAGGGCGTGCACACATTACATGCCAATGCATCTTGAGTGTAGGCGAACACCACATTATGTGATTTAATCGAACATGGAAATTGAAACAATGATGCTATAATACGGTATTTGAATGAGAAATGTCGATGCCGTTTGAATTTGAGTTTAGGGGGTATGGTTAATATTTCACACGTTTCACCAGTTCATTATGGAATAAATGACTATTGTTATATATCATTATAAAGCCACTGCTTTTCTGCAATTTTTGATATATAATTTAACTCCCAAAGTAGTCGTAGATTTGATTTAATGGACGTTGTGTACCGTTGTGTGTATGAAAACAATAAATTTTTTTTCGTAATTTTGTACATTTTCGTGAATATTTCACCATTGAGTTTGAGGATTGGTACAAAGTTGGCATTTTCTGTTGGGGATATGTATTCTCAATATAATTCAGCACGATATTTATGATTCTCACCCTACTAAGGCGAATAAGAATGAGAAATATGGAGCTGGGTCGAATTTTTAAAAAAAAATTTTTTTTCATCAAAAAAACGCTATAACTAAAAAAGCTCAACTCGGATTCGCGGGGACTTTTCACACTTTATCCGCAATGTGTGTCCCGGAAACATATAAAAAAATCAGCTTTCTCCGATTTTTTTCCTTACTTTCTCATTTTTATGTCTAATGTGCCTGGACTACCTGTGGCTGTCATAACAAGACGGCGAGAGAATGTCGATCACCCTTTCCTCTCGACCAAAGGATTTTCCCACATCCCGATATCAGTAATCAATGTTGTCTAGCATAACACAGTCATCTTGTGAAATCATTATGACATTGCTCATAGGTATGCTACAGCGGGTAGACCATAATCAATTTGACGGCATCTGCATTTCGTCGCCTGAGTGCTAGAATGTTCTATGTCCCCAATGGGTCACGCTAGTAGGAGGCGCTGAAACAACGGAGTTTTCTTCTCAATAAACAGGAATTTATATTAACAATTCACAATTTTAATTCAGTGTTAAGTACTGGAAAAATGAAACAACTGGAGCAAATGGATTAACAATTCTTTCAAGAAGGTAAGTGGGAACAGTTTCATTCATTATTTGTTGTTAATGGTGATATTAATGTTTCCGACTCGGCAGTTCTGTACATGTCGTTTCAGTGGTTTATTTATTGTGTTTATTTACATTTGTTTATTAAAATATTTCAAAGACTGGAAGAAACGTATTATAGTTGTACGTTGCTCAACAGACACACATGCGAAATTATTTGTTGTTCGTCGAACACGCAAAATTAGGAAAAACATCGAAGCGAGCTTTGGATGTCAAAAACACAATGTCGGAACTGACCGTATATAAGGTCTATATATGGTCAGCTCGATGATACACAGTCTCATATACGGTACTAGATAATGAAGCTGGTTGGTCAATAACAATTACTGGCATAATAAAAGCTGTTGTACTTACAGTACAGTCGCCGTGGGTTGGCCGTAACCCACACGTGGTCAGTTATGTCCACGCATCTGTTTACCAGGTAGTAAAATCATCATTAAGAAAATTTTAATTAATGAAGCACCGGGTTGTACCCGGTGCTTCATTAATTAATTTTTTGCTGATTATTCCTGTAATTAGTGTTTGGAATCTAATATTATTGCGTCCGTGGAAATATTGCCCACACGTGGAAAGTGACAAGTCCACTGCGACTGTACTGTAGATAATAACAGATTATTCGCCTAATTAGTGTTAGTCCGCCGGGCTTTAGCGGGTCGCGAGTCTTTACAAAATGCAGCTTTTAATTAGATAAATATTTCATGCAGTCGCGAGTGACTCGCGACGGTATGAAGTGTTTACCTAATTGAATATTGCCTTTTGTAAAGCTGATAGACTACTATGTTTTATTAAAGAAAAAACAATGCCTCCCTACCACTCACAGACACCTAACTGTCGACAAAATCACTGCGTTTGGGATGTGTTTCGGTCAATGTGTCTGTTCTTATTTGCAGGTGACGATTTCCTTGTTTTAGAAGTTTAACAAAAATTTGTTCTGTTTCTTTCGTCATCGACCGCGCTCTTCATTGCTGCAATGATTTTCCTTGGTACCAAAACTTTAGCCTTATTGTCATCACGTAGAGTAATTCTGGAAGCTAGGGGTTATAAGAATCTTTTTCAAAGTTTGTCCCACAGTAATTTGTATATTGAGGATCTTACTTACGGGAGTCTTTTTATGGGAACATTTCGTTTCTTTCATCATTTGTTTATATTTTTGCCTTGTTGCTGGATGTGCTGTACCCTGAAGAAGGTCTTCCGTAGACCGAACCTTTGAATTAATGGCAGATATGTGAAGATGCACACACGACTTAAATTTATTTTTTATCGCCTATGTCAAGTAAAAAAATCCCCCCAGCTACAGTCCTGGATCCGAGCCGCTGAAAACTGTAAAGTGTTCGGTAGATGGCTCTAACAGGAGTGGACCCCGGGTCTAAGGCACGCACTCGCTTAGCCATAAACGCTCTGCCACCATATCAACTGGGCCATCGGCGCCCTGCCCCCAACTCCTTTTGCACCCAATAGACGATTCCAACACTGGTACCTAAATGCCATGTAGTTCAAGATCAAGGGAACAGGGTACATTCGGATTTCTTCAGCAGTTAAAAATTGGCAGGGGCAGTTGGAAAAATCGGTGGGTGGGGCAAATGGTTTTATCAAAGAGTATATGTTCGCCTGGGGGTAGGGGTACCGTTGTAATTTTACAGAGGTTACACACACTCCGTACCAAAAACCTGTACCCCCGTCCCTGTACTTTGTCTAGTCGGGCAGTAGTCAGCCAGCGCACTATTGCCCAATAGTTGGCATGCTGAAAATCCTCCACATAACCATAAAATTATCACAGATGGTTTCTAGATATTAACAATGACACTCGGTAATGCAGCTAATTATACAATAATGGTTTTCGGGGGCGTTGGGCTCCGTTACTGGACCCATAGCTGATGGCCGTTAATGGGTGTGGGGCTGCTAATCACAAATGGAGGTCCACTAATGGAGCCAAACGACGCCTGAGAAAATCAAGTTATTATTATTGTTATTATCAATACCTAGAAATTAAAAGACCGATTCTCGACCCTTTTGGATTTATATTATTTCGTGAAAGGAATCAATGTGAGACACCATTTATTAAGCAATTTAAGTCAGAACACTTTTTATTTCAGGAAATGGGAGAAACATGTGGACAACATTATTAGCAGGGTAGGCCCGGTGGTAAATTGTTTCCGGAGTTTAAAGTACCGACTATCAAGATCAACATTAGAAACAATGTCTAATTATATTATCTTGCCCCCTTTTGATTACGCGGATGTCATTTGGGATAATTGTACAAATGAGAAAACAAAACAGCTAGAAGACCTCCAACTTGATGCTTTAAGAACTATGTGTGGTGCCCCCCCCCTCTCCCGCCCCGGGAGGGACAAGCCATGAATTATTATATAAATATAAGGAAACTGGTTATGTAACACTGGAAGAACGGAGGCGAAGACAAAAATTAACAATACTATATAAAATGAATAGTGGAATAAGTCCCGCATATTTATCAAATTTGGTGCCCAGGCCCGTGATACGGCTGTCTTCGTATGACCTTAGAAATTCCGATCAACTGAGGGTTCCTTTTTGTCGGACTCCAGACTTTTTTGAATCTTTCCTGCCGTCGTCGGTGAGGCGGTGGAACGATCTCGACGCTGAAATACGTAATAGTGAAAGCGCTGAAAGTTTCAAAAATAAACTAAGGCGTGGAGACCTGACTGTTCCACAGTTTTACCGCACAGGCTGTAGGAAGGGGGGGGGGGGGGGGATATACCATTCCAACCCACACCTACGTTGTAGTGACTTAAATGCTCACAAATTCGTAAGATTTATATCTGAAGACCCGAGATGTTCGTGTGGGCATTTTGGGGTTTAACATCACTTTAGATAGTATTCTTTTTGTGATTTATCTTTGTCAAATTCGGATAATCTTCAGATTTTTCAAGCCTCCCAAGACTATATTCAACGGAATGGGTAAACTATGATAAATCCCAAATTCTCTCTCTTCTCTCTCTTCTCTCTCTCTCTCTCTCAAGAGAGAGAGAGAGAGAGAGAGAGAGAGAGAGAGAGAGCGAAAGAGAGAGAGAGAGAGAGAGAGAGAGAGAGAGAGAGATGAGGGGGGCTGGGGAGAGGGAGTATCAGCCTATTTCAGTGGCCACAACTTTAATGTAACTGTCATAAATCTTATAGACCAGTACGTATTTCAATGTTCGAACATGTCTGTTTGTCATGCGAAAAATCACCCAAGATTTGCTGGACAATGGATTTCCCTTTTTTAGAGGCAACACGCATAGAACGTAATTAAGGGCTTCGTAAACATGCGAAAAATCGCCCAAGATTTGCTGGACAATGGATTTCCCTTTTTTAGAGGCAACACTCATAGAACGTAATTAAGTGCTTCGTAAAATGTGATTAATGAGATCAGAATTATGTGTTGCCCTCCATTGCACACGCACTTGCACCTATTTATTATTTTTTGTAATTTGTTAAATGTATTGGGAGAGACGTTGATATAGGCTATGCCTGTTCATAAAGCCATAAAGCCCTATTTCTATTTTGAGAAATAAAATTATGTTTAAAAAAAAAATGTAAACAGTTTCCATGGAGACGAAATGACGTCATGCGCTAGCCGGTCCGCTGGCGCTAATAACTAAAAATAGTCACTCGGGACCGACCGACTTTGCTCTATCATCTTTGTTTCATGTTTATTAAGCTCACTTACAGACTGTGTAAATTAGTATTGACATGGAGGTAGCGCACAATGAATTGATAGTAATCTGTAATGTTGTTGTAAAAGAGACGTGGCAAACGGCTGTGGCTGTAGGCCACTTGTCTGAATAGGTTGTCGAGAATTTTTGGCTTGGCAAACATGTGACACTTCCCCCACCCTCACAACCTACTCACTGAGATGGTTACGGTCGGTAGACGGTAATATCTCGTTTAATAAATATACGTGAATGCAAAAGATGCTCGTAACCCAAACAGTCTGAGAATAAGCAATTTTGCTCTATTATTTCCAGCACTAAAACACATTTGTGTAACTTCTTCGCCAGTACATTACTGGCGTCGTGAACTGGTCACTTTCCAAGGGTCGGTAATATTTCCACGGTCGCAATAATAATATTAGATACCAAAAACTAATTATAAGAATAATCATCGAAAATTTAATTAATGAAGAACCGGGTACAACCGGTGCTTTCTTAATTAAACTGTTGCTGCTGGTGTTTTTTAATCACTGTTAAACGCGTGGGTGGACATCACTGCACTGTAAAAAATTGCCGTAATTTTTTACGGTCATATGACCGGCAGCTAGTTTCCAGGCATATGACCGTAAGCGTTACGGCTAACCGTAAAACAGTTTTCACTGTCATTTGCCGTATATTCCCGTAGTTTTTTTTCATAACCATTATTTGCCTTATTTTCCCGTAAAAATTACCATCAAAATAATTACGGTCAATATGACCGGTGGTAGTGTTCCTGGAACACTGCCACCGGTCATTTTGACCGTAATTTAATTCCAGCCATCATTAACCGCATTTTACTTTGAACCAATAAAAACATAGGTTTGTCGGCCTTAGCGGAGATCCGTGGCCACAAGCCGTAAGATCCATCGAATATCGGTGACGCAGTACAAACAGTCAGCTAGTCTGCATGTTTACCGAAACAATTATACGCATAAAAAACTGACGTTGTTTGATTTTCATGTCCAAGACTGCAATGAACATGATTCACTTGGCCACAAACTTACAAATTGATAGTAATACGTCGCTGTTCGTCTTCAAAAGCATCGGGCATCCTTCTTGGAAATGGCGACTTCCAGAGTGGCATATGGCAATACCGATCCCATAATTCACAATTTTTACCGCCGTGCGACGTAATTGGAGAGCGTGACAGGAGAAATACGTTCATTGGATCAAATTCGCGGGTTTTTCTACGGCAACACCGTTAAAATTAATTGACGGCCTCGAGACCGTTGTATTTGACAGTCGTCTGACAGTAGTTACCCGTAGAATTACGGTAATGTTTTACAGTGTGCCCAAGCGTGTCTTTCGGCCAAACCATGGCAACTGCACTGCATGGGTGTTTAGAGATAAAATGTTTCCAGCTGACAAAAGGCTATGGGCAACCAGAGTTCGCCATCTTGGATGTAGCACAACTGTGGGTATACTCTAAAGACCAAGTTCTTTTGGAGAAAGTTGTCTATAGCCGTCGTACTGAAACGAAAATATTATTCGCAGTACTGTACACAGCTTTTGAATGAAATTCTCACAGCTTTCTCTGGCACAAAGACTTTAGATAATGAGGGTGATACGAAGTTTCGAAATTCAATTCAATCCGTAATCTTCTCGATGAATCGGCTCGATTCGAGTCACGCCGATTCGGAAATTTTCGAATAACCACGATGCTTCCAAATTCCTACACGTTTTGAACTCCTTCGAAAGTAATTTCGGAAGCGGAATCTCCTTCAGCTCATCTTCTATAATCAGGTCTCCTATTCAGGAGACCTGATGATAAAAGAAAAGAAAAGTTAAAGTCGGTTCTGCTTCCGAAACAACTTTGATTCCCTTTATCGAATATTTCCCTTTTTGTGGAGACTGATCATATTTTTGCTGAAAGCAGGTGCTATAACCACAACTCGAAGAGAGGTGAGATTCGTTTCGAGATTCAATTCGAGATTCGATTCGAGATTTGATTCGAGATTCGATTCGAAATTAGATTCGAGATTCGATTCGAGATTCGATTCGAAATTCGATTCAAGATTCGATTCGAGATTCTATTCGGTATTCGATTCGGGAATCGATTCGAGATTCGATTCGAGATTCGATTCGAGATTCGATTCGAGATTCCTCGATTTGACATTTGTGACTCGCACGTCCCAATGGAAACAGTATAGGCGTTACGAAGCAATATGATTCCCTCACCCCAAAATATCTTACAGAAACATAAAACATTGTGTTATCTGGTGGCCGTATTAGATAAAAAGTTAAACGAACACTCACGTGAGCCAGCTACAAACGCCAAAAACAAGATGACTGACACGGCGTTTTTCATGGTGACGTGAGGAATAAAATGAACACCACTCGATATTATGCTTCCTATCTACGATACATATTAACCCAAAATTCGACAACTGTTGTTATGATTTTGGAATTAATGATTCACTTTTTCAGATTCAATACAACTGGAGTCGTCGTTCACATTCATTTCCAAAACGCACTCAGTTGTGAAAAAAACAAAACTGTATGTGGAAAGAAAAAAGACAGTTTGCTTGCTATGGTTAACTAAAATAAGGGAAAAGCGTCGTGTCGTGAGTAGCTTATCAGAGAGGAAATCAAGATATAGATATACTTTCCACTATACAAACTGACAAGATCGACTTATTCTCACACGTCTGTATTCTGTTTCCAAAGTAGACGGTTATATCTCGCTGAATAAATACAGACGTGGAGAGTGTATTATCACTAAATCACCAGCAGAGTGGAGATTCCACCCGAGCAATAATTGCAAATTTTTTGCAAAGCATAACCAACACAAGCAAAGTTTAAGCCAATGGACCTCCGGGTTTAACCCGGAGGTCCATTGGCTGAAACATTGCTTGTGTTTTTTGTCGATGTATACAAAATTTGAAAGTTATAACTTGGGTGATAACTCCACTCTGCGGGGGATTTAGTTACAATCAACTCTCCACGTACTATACACGTGAAGGCAAAAGATGGTCGTCACCCACACATTCTGAGAATATTTGACCTACAGTTTTCCGAAAGGTGTTTTGGGGAAAAGAAAACACAATTTTTGCTCTATTATTTTGTGTACCTTCATCGTCAGTACAGTACGATCGCCGTGGATTGGTTATTTTCCCACAGGTGGGCAATATTTCTCCGGACGCAATAATATTTGATTCCAAACACTAATTATAGGAATAATCATCAAAAAATTAATTATTGAAGCACCGGGTACAACCCGGTGCGTCATTGATTTAACTTTTGCTGCTGATGATGTTTGTAACCTGGTAAACACATGTTTGGACGTCACTTCCCACGCGTGGATTACGACCAGTCCACGGTGGTTGTACTTTAATCAGGGTAGTAATCAGGAGTGTAAATTATGGGCGTTTGTGTGGTGATCTTTGGTAGGGCGAGAATGACCATGCTGTAGGAACATCATTGACAAAGATCGCTCCAGACCATTTCAGGTCGGTGCGACCAAGGACCTGAGTGCATTACATTAGATTTCTGCCAGCGTCACAGACAGCAAGAGTGGTGGAAGAAAGCGAATGGCCAGTGTCTAAAGGACTTTATTACCCGCCTATTCGATGAAATTCCTATCAACAGCAACACTAAACCGCGCGGAAAATAAAAATCTGTTCCGCACATGTGTGGAACGGAAATCGTTGACGGACTATTTTATAAAGAAGCGATTTCACTGGAATTTTCTACAAATCGTGTACCGCAATTACAATTTCAATCCCTAGCGATAGCTAAAAGTCGTCCCCTGAGTTCCAATGTGTTCTATGTGCCAGTAGGCACATAAAACACATTTGTACTAAGAGGACGAAAGAGTTACACAGGTTCCTCTCGCAAGTTTGTTTGGTGACAAAATGTGTTCTTTTTGGTGATAATTATCATATGAATTGTTGAGTGTCCTTCTAATAATTGTTTTATAGACGCGAAGGCGTGTGATAAACACAGAACGACACGCGTGTGTGAATGGGTTAATCGACATGGCACTTGTGCCATCGAGGAAGGATAAAACTCGAAGTCTGTGGCCTCTCGTTCTATCCTTTCGCGCTGGCTCTCGTGCCATATCGATTAACACATTCACACTCGCGTGTCGTGTATGCACGTCATTGACGGCAAGCTGTTTGAATCGGCATAAAACATATTTTTTTATTGGTGTTTGTATAGTGTGTACACGCTGGGCACATGGTCGTGTTATAACAAGGATATCAAATTCGTCACAAAGTCATTGTATACGTAACGTAGAGTCGCCGTGGACTGGTCACGCATGCGTACCAGTTAATACAAGTCATCAGCAAAATTAATAAAGCACCGGGTTATACCAGCGGAAAGTGACCAGTGCACGACGGCCGTACTGTAATGCATAAACCACGCCCACTTAGGAGCGTAACTAATGGGAGAGGAGGGGGCGCGGTGGCTCAGTTGGTAGAGGTGCAGGCTGCAAGCCGAGAGGTCCCCGGTTCGAATCCCACCTGCGGCGACCGCGTTGTGTCCTTGGGCAAGACACTTCACCCCGATTGCCTACATGGGGGCACGATGACGCTGTGTACTGAGGCGTACTGCACGTCGATGGTGCGCATGTCTTCAACCAATCTAACCCTGCCTGTGCTGCGGTGCAGAGTTCAGAGTTACGATGTTGGGGAGCTGACAGCTGCTCGTCGTTGCTCGGTGGTTCTCTCCGGGTACTCCGGCTTCCTCCACCCGTAAAACTGTCACGGTCACGATTAGCCATTGTGCATAAATATGTGACCTTAAACACCAATAAATAAATAATAAATAATATATGGGAGAGGAGGGGAGTATGGTAGGGTATGTGATACCCACAACTATTTTCCAGTCAGGATATTATCTTCTGGATTGGAGTCTTAGATAGCGGCGCGATCTTGCTAGCATCCACGTGATTCTTACGAGAGAAGATTTGATACCCAGTTGGTTGTACAAATGGATAACTTGGAATACCCGGTGCCAGCAGGTGGAGGCCAAGCAGGATTAATTTGGAGCACGATTTATGCCAATTAAGAAAATGGACTGCGCATGCGTCACGACTACTGCATGTTTCCATGCACAAATTAATTTCCTGGATATTTTAATTATAATCCCGACCAACTGGTATTCAAAAAAAAAAATGATCAAGACATGCCTGCGAAGATGGTAAGGCTTGATGTGTGATTTGAATATTTCATTTTGTGTCACAACCGTCAGGTTTGCACCCCTCTAAATGCTCATCGGTGGGGATGGATGCGGATGGTGTTTCTTTGTTTATTTAAGTTGGGAAGATCCATCGAGATTTGTAGTATTAACAGGCAAGTGCAGTAAAGTCGCTGTTGACTAGACGTAATCCACACGCGGGCAGTGATGTCCACGCATGCGTTTAACAGGTAAAAAAACATCAGCAGCACAAATTTAATAAATGAAGCACCGGATTGAACCCGGTGCTTCATTAATTAAATTTTTGATGATTATTCCTATAATTTGTGGTTGGAATCTAATATTATTGCGTCCGTGGAAATATTGCCCACCTGTGGAAAGTGACCAGTCCACGGTGGCCTGGCTGTAGTAAACCACTTTCGTTACAACAACCACTTTTGTTACAGCTCACCACTTTTGTTACAACACTTGCCCACTTTTTCACATCTCACGACTTTTGTTTCAAAATCAACCGCGTGAATTACGACCAGTCCACGTCTGCTGTACTTTAATCAGGGTAGTACCCAGGAGTATAAATCATGGGTGGTTAGTGTGGTGTTGTTTGATAGGGTGAGAAATGGCCATGCTGTAAGAACATCATTGACAAAATGCTGTAGGAACATCATTGACAAAGAAAGATCTCTCAAGACCATTGTTATAAAATGAGCTCACTACTTTTGTTACAACCGTAGCCCATTTTTGTAACAAAAAACCTCGCTCACCACTTTTGTTACAACAATCGCCCGTTATTGTTACAATTTTTGTCAGTGTGAAAAATGAAGTAATCTGAAAGTAATGCGAGACTTGACGTTCAGTCATGATTATTAGGAGTGCGATTACTCAGTGGTTAGAGCGTTGGTCTTGGGATGGGAATGTTGTGAGTATGATGCCTGGCCGGGGAAACTTGCGTTGTGTTCTTGGGCAAGGCACTTAATCCCAAATGCCCGCTTGGGAGCACGGTTGCGCCATGTGCTGAGGCGTATCGCACGTTGATAGCACACATGCCTACAACTAATGATAACCCTGCTCCGGTGGGATTAGTACGTTGGAGAGTTGGCAGTTACTCGCCGCTGCTCGGTGGTACTCTCCTGGTACTTCGGCTTCCTCCACAAATAAAACTATTTTCGACACAATATCCCCTTAGATATTAAAGTGTCATGAAACACCAACAATCCAATAACGATTATCAAACCTAACCATTGCCGCCAACGTCCGGTAGTGAAGCCACACCCTTGCTTATTATTGGGCGATATAGTAACCTGCCGCCTTGTGGCGTTATTGTCGTGGTGATTTGTAGTGTAACGTGGGCATGCATAAATGTATATTTGAAATTGCACGTGCCTATCGATGCCTCTTGTAGGGGATTCCAACTCCTTGAGCGTTGGACCTTAGTAATAAATGTGGATGTTGAGGTCTTGCCCTTTTAGCAGGTTCTCGTGCAGGTTCTCATCTGACGTCACCAGTCACGTGACCGGAAGGGTAGGATGAGGTTTCCATGGTAGCCCGCGTGAGCGGCCACCTTGTGACGTCATCCCCATGGTGACACATGGTCCCACTGCGCATGCGCAGTGCGTGTTTCTGACGTCACGCACTGTCCGACAGCTATTTTGACTAGGGTTGTTAGGGGTAGCACGTGGTTGCTATGGAGCCCAATGGCCTCCTTGTTGGAAAGGGCGTGTTCTGAGGGTGTGCTCGATTCAGCGGGAATACATTGAATCAAAATAAACAACCCAACAACGACCCAAGCCTACCCCAACGAACCTTTTTTGGACCAAATCCCCACCAAAACTTACCCAAACGGGCCTTTGTAAGCTTCGTCCCATACAGGTACAATATGCTTATGGGGAGAGGCCTCAACGAGGCCCTAACTCATAGCTTTCACGGCCTCCCCTGCCCTCTTAACCTTCATCTCATGGCCTTCTCTGACTCATAGCCCTCACCTCATGACCTGATCGTGTCCTCATAGTCTCTAGTGAACATCTTCCGTATAAAGATAAGGGACCTATGAGGCCTCACCTCACGCCCCTCCTATCCTCATTTCGGATCGAGTGAAAATTACTGATCACCAATAGTGATCTTTAGTGATTGCCTGTGGTGATCACTGTGATCGTCTGTGGTGATCACTAGTCATTCTGCCCGTATGAGGATGAAATAAGTGAGAGGTGAGGCCTCTTTTATGAGATAGTGGCAGTAGTAGCAGCGCATGGCCCCCAAGGGATGCATCGTTCCAGGGGACTCGTAGGGAGGCACACGTAAGCATGCCGCGGGCCAGGAGGGCAGAAAGACCTGCTCTGTGACCCTATTCCCGCATCCCGACCACGAGCGACCCAGCGGAGAAATTTCGTCATGGAGACCTCTCCAAGTGACCGACCATCCCATCCATGTGTGGCCCGGTGACCCTTCCCCATGACCCTATCCCTAGCTTCCACCGTCATCCATGGGGACATGTCCTGGGAACCCTTCCGAATGACCCTGCACCAGACACTCTAGCCAAAAGCGACACAGTCGCGCTCCCTCTCCTTCCAGAAGCCCCATCTTCCTCACATCTCACAGGCGGTCACTGATGATTTTCAAACTTTTACTTCATTTCTAAAATACTGTTATTTATTTATTTATTTATTTATTTATTTATTTATTTATTTATTGGTTTAACGACACTTTAGATAGCCAAGGTCATCTCGTGTCCGACACTTTTACTGGTGGAGGAAGTCGGAGTCCCCGGAGAGAACCACCGATCAGTGGCGATTAACTGTCCGACTTTCTAACTTACTAAACCGGCAGAAGCAGGGTTAACAGTGGTTGAAGGCGTGTGCACCATCGACGTGCTATACGCCTTAGCACACTGTGCCACCGTGATCCCGCACAAGAGCAAGTGAGGTTAAGTGTCTTGCTCAAGGAAACAACGCGAGTAACTCCAGCGAGATTCGAAATCATTACCTCCCGATCACATGGCCGACACGCTATCCAATGGGACTGCGTCCTACTAAGATACTGTGGTGACGGGTTAAAGAGTATTGACAAAAGGCCCTACTCAACTAAGTCAATTCTATCTATAAAAAAAGAAGAGAAGTGACGAGACATTCAGAAGATTACATTATAAAATAAAAATACGCCTCATCCAAGAAGACTGTGTCCAAAAGCTCGCAAAAGAAAGAGCAGTGTGGGTATATGATGTTGGTACCGGACAAAATGCAACAGGTTTAGGTTCTGATAATCGTGACTGAACGTCAAGTCCAGGTACTTGCAGATTGCTTCATACTGACAAAAATTGTAACAAAAATGGTCGACTGTTGTAACAAAAGTGGTGAGCGTAGGGATCTGCGAATCACAAATTTCTTTTCGAATCGAATCTCGAATCGAATCGTGTCTCTGATATCGACATCGAATCGAATCCCGAATCGAATCTTAAAAGACAAGTTATTTCATATTGCATCAAACGGAAGTTACGGAACACTGTGATGACCCTTACGCGACGGAGTGAACACCTTAAACACCAACAACTAAATATTCTCTGTAGCAACGTCGCTGAAACAGCTAGGCCTATTGTCCATAGTTTTAGTTTTGGAAGGCCTAACTTGTTACTGTTCACGTTCTTAAGAACGTGAATAGTAACAAGTTAAGCCTTCAAAAACCAAAACTATGGATAATGTTCTGGGCCAAATTCACACCTTACCTAACAATTAAACATTGTCAATTACTCAAATAAATAGAAATTGAGCCTACATGAATGAAATTTCTAATGACAGTTTTATCCTATTTTTGTTGGAAATGTAACAAATTGAAGTTAGTACGAGAGATTCGAAAAAATCGAATCATGACACTGATTCGGGATCGATCTCGAAGCATACGTATGGTATCGATATCGAATCGAATCTCGAATATTCGCAGGATTCTAGGTGAGCGAGTTTTTTTTGTTACAAAAATGGACGATTCTTGTAACAAAAGTCGTGAGCGAGTTTTGTAACAAAAGTGGTTGATTTTGTAACAAAAGTGGTGAGCTGTAACAAAAATGGGCAAGTGCTGTAACAAAAGTGGTGAGCTGTAACAAAAGTGGTTTGTTGTAACAAAAGTGGTTGCCGCATTCTATCCTCAAATACCGCAAGATCCGATTTGAACATCAACTGGTACACAACAAAGGCAGTTTGTTTCAGTTTGTTGGATTTGAAATCCTGTAAGAGTTATCAGAACGAGATGTTCATTTTAAAACCGCAAAATGATTCTTGCTATATTTAGAAAAAAGAAGTGTATCCATGGGGTATCGGTAAAATGAACAGAAAAAACATTTACGCATGCATATTTAGACGACTATGAAAACGGAAATGGTGAAATCACAATAGGGCAAGTGAGAGTGTACATATACAAATCAGTTAATTGAAGATGTTCCGATAAAATTTAGTTTTACAACCAAAGCTGTTAAGAATTGTTCAAGATAGATACCGACTTACCCGAAGGATACTGTACATAATTTTGATAGTCATTTTAACACTTTGCCCTGATTTCAACACTTTGCCCTGAACGAATAACAGAAGACAATTGCAAATCATTTCCTGTGAAATGAAAAGCAAACTGATATTTTTTATTGATGAGGATTGTCTGGTTCCGAAATTGTAATGCAGAATAAAATGCCACTTTTAATTGCACTGCGATAAAACTCAATGTGACCGCGTGCTGAGTGATACAAATATTACTTGTTAAAATGCCAATAGTATTGTAATTGGAGATGTGTGGCCGTTTAAGAAAAAACAAAAATCCTTAAACATGTGATGAGGCAGATCAGGCTGAAGATAGGATAATAACATAACACTTCTTAAAATATACATTTGTTTCGTTTACAAACCACAAGTCAAGACCAAAAAAATAGTTTTATTACTTTCCAAAGTGTGATTTACTAGGATTTATGGGTTTGATTATAAACGATAACTTCACAGGTGAATTATGCAATCAACAATTGGGTCATCAAGCCGTGCGCGCATACGAAGACGCTTTGCCGTGGGTGTAATGGGGACTTCTTCGTTTTTTGTTTTTTTTTAACCCTTTACCTAACATGAAAAGCAGACGACACCTGCAAAAAAAAAAAATCTTGAATAACTATTTTCAGTTTTTGTCTCAAAAACGTTGGTAACGACCCCTCATTGGAACGCGCTCGACCAGTCCAAGACCTCAGTACGTTGTAGATCCTCCTCGGTTCGCGAGACTAGCGCGGATCCGACGTGGCAAACTCCTCACCAAACGTCCAATATCAGCTTGACTGATGTTATTCCATTCTTCCTGCAGTGCAGCGGCGAGTATCTGGATATTGGTAGGTGGCTGTTGGTGTAGTCGTAGGCTCCTGCCAAGCATATACCAGACGTGCTCGATTGGTGAAAGGGCCGGACGTGGTGTTGGCCAAAGCAGTGTAGTGATGTTCTGCTTCTGGAGGAACGTTGTAGCGACACGGACACTGTGCGCTCTTGCATTGTCATCTTGGAAAATGAATCGACGGCTGTGACGTAGCGCAAATAGCACCACATGAGATGCTAACATGTTGTCACGGTTGATGCCCTGTGACACCCCCTTAGATGATATGCAATGCTGTTCTGCTTGTCATTGTTATGCCAATCCACACCATAACCGATACACCACCAAAACGATCGTGCTGCCTAACGGTTACGTCATTGTATCGTTCGTTCCGCCGCCGACACACTCTGTTTCGCCTGTCGTGGAAGTCGAGAGTGAACCTCGATTCATTGGAAAACATGACGTTGCCCCACCGAAGATTGTCCCCGGGCTGTCGTGCTCCACGTCATTTACGCCGTGTTGCGATGTGGCGTTCAGTCAAACATGGAATTATTCGAGGTCGCTGAGCGTACAAATTCCAGCTGTGTAGGCGATTTTAGATAGTCTGGCCACTGACTCGCACATCTGTCGCTCGGTGCAGCTGCAGTCCAATATTTGAGGCACTTTGATGGCGGTTACGTAATGCAGTGGTTCAGATGAAACGATCCTGGTTAGCAGTTGTTGCCCTTGGACGACCTGACCGGCGTGTGGGATCGACATTGCCTGTCTGACGGTAGCGTGACCACAACTTGATAATCGGCGATTGAGTAACTTTGAGAATTTGAGCCACTGCATTCTTCTTTTGCCAGCTTCCAACAAGCCAACGTCACGTAAAAGTCCGTCACGTTTCAGTCTTCGCATAGCTAAAAAATTACGTTTCGACCAGAAACTATTGATGAACGAGTTTATACCAAGAAACGAACGACGATCCCGCCGAAAAAGGCCGTTCCGTACAAATGAAAATTTCAAAAGTACCCCACAGACATTAACGCGGCGCTCGTGCGAAAAAAACGTGTACGAAGTTTTTGTGTGCCCGTAACATTCATGATCCACATTAAACTTGGTAACATACTGATGTGTCTAATCACGCGTATCCAAAACCCTTTTCCGAAAATATCAACATCAGTTATGGTACCCCCTACTTTTTTTGAATAGTATACAATATTATAAAAACATAAAGGAAAGAAGTTAAGCACTCCCAAATATAATAAATGATTACATGCCACTGTTCATTAAAAGTCTGTTGCTAGTTTTTGTATAATTATATTGACGGTCAAAAAATGATTGTGACCTTGTATCAGGGCTCAAAATAAGCGGTGTCCCGTCTCTTTCTGCTATGCAAAACTTGCAAAAAGCTACACAATGTTAAAGTATGAAAAGCATTTTGCGATACAAGATAATCAACTGCAGCCTATTAGGCTGCAGTTGATTATCTTGTATCGCAAAATGTAAATGAAAATTTGCAAACAAATTTGAAAACTAGTTCACTGATGCTTTACTTCTGATTGTGGAACATTCCAGGCATAACTCAGATTAACTCTCCATCAAGCATCATTAGCAACTTCATATGTAAGATGAGTTCTGTTGGTTTAAATACTTCCTGTTTTACAACATTTTGCATAAAATGTCCATTAAAAATAACTACAAGCCCATCAAATTAAAAATCCCAACTTCCATTTTGAGAACTCTATTAAACAACCAAGACGCCATTTATAACAGTATACAAGTCCATGCAACCCTTAAAGGCAGTTCAGTTAAAAAAAAACATAGTAAAAGTTTCATGTGTTGCAGATCATTTGGAAATGCCCAGAAATGGATGGAAACTATTCTATCTACTTAGAAGAATTCAATATAAAACAGCATAACATAACTCTGGTATACAAAAATAGCTATGTAATTTTTACAAAATGTTATTCATTTTTTTGGAAATGCGTAGAATTTTGCTACGCAAAGTAAAAAGGTTATTTTGAGCACTGCTTGTATGACTGAATGTCTCCCACAAAGAGGTATCGGGAATCATCTGAGCAATGCAACCCGCGAATTTTCAAAAATACAGTTTGATCTTGACTCCGAATTGGGTATTAATAGTGCCTGTATTTCAATATTCAATCATTGTCTGTCACCATGACATGAAGATTTATGCCATATGCACAAATGGGGCAAATTATTGGTATGCATTCCACCGGTATGTCCTCTAAAGCAACCGGTCGTCAACTCGACCTCCATTACACAGTCACCAAGGCATTTGGTGAGAAAACACGTGCAAACTAATGAGGTGTTGGACGTCCACGGTCAGAACGACTCCCCCTCCCTCCCACCCCTCCAACGTGAAGACATCGTACTTTTGAGGCTGGTGCGACGGCAGCCATTCACCTCAAGTACTGTTCTGAAGAGCGCGTGCGCTACCCTGAGAAAAGCCATATTGAGGTTCAAAAGGGCCATCAAACGTCCTCTACTAAGAGACCATCACCAAGTTATACGCTTGGCTTGGTGTTTAGCATTTTTTATTCAGAGCATTGCATTGACTACCATTCCTTGCTCTACCATGAGTCCTGAACTGGAGCACATTTGGAACATTCTTAGACGTCGAACACAAGCACACGAACGTCCAGTACAAACTCTGCAAAAATTGGAAGCAGCTTTGCATCAGGAATGGCGACAGTTGCCTCTGCAACGGATACGATGATTCACTTGAGGATTTGACGCAGGGTAGAAGCTGTTATCCGTGAACTGTAACAGTGGCCCATGCTCTCCAGAGGTTACAAATTACATTTTTATCCATTTATAACCAAATAATGTTGACTTGTTAACTCTCCATCTCCATACTAAAACGGGTATTGTATTGGGCTCTAGCAGTTACTTTTTTAGTTCATGAATGCTGTCATTGAAGTTATGATGAAGACTATGATTTGTGTGTGTTCGTTTAGCCTGAGTATGTTCTTTCAAGATAGCATTCAATTTTTGAAGCTTACTTTGCGAGCACATTGCTGATACCAGGCAATACATTTACCATCGTAAAATATCCAGGGGATGCTTAATGTTTTTCTTTGTGTATATTTTGTGTTTGAAAAGACAGCGGGAACGCTATCAATCCATGCTAAATATATGCATAGAAAACATAAAAATTAAAACAACCTCCCCACCCCCCCCCCCCCTTCTTTCCCCACACACACACTACACCGATTCAAAAAATGCCTGAGAATCAATTAATATATTTTGTATGGCTGATATTACTTATAACTTATAAAATTTGCAAAGGCATGGCTGTAATATGTACAATACGTGGAGAGTGTATTATCACTAAATCACCTGCACAGTGGAGAATCCACCCAGGCAATAATTGCAAATTTGTTGTAAAGCATAACCACCACAAGCAAAGTTTCAGCCAATGGACCTCCGGGTTAAACCCGGAGGTCCATTGGCTGAAACATTGCTTGTGTTTTTGGCGATATGTACAAAATTTGAAGGTTATAGCTTGGGTGATAACTCCACTCCGCGGGTGATTTAGTTACAATCCACTATCCACGTACTGTATTTATAAATCTTTACTAAGGAAATCCACAACTTCCGACTTTATACAAATGAATATATTATATTATATATTATGATAATATTGTAAACAACACCGAGTAATTCGATACCTCAGAATTTGTTTATTTTTTGTCTAAGTGTTGCCCTGCACGATATATCGATAAACCGATATATACAGTACGTGGAGAGTGGATTGTAACTAAATCACCCACAGATTGGAGTTGTCACCCAAGCTATAACTTTCAAATTGTGTACATATCGACAAAAAACACAAGCAATGTTTCAGCCAATGGACCTCCGGGTTTAATCCGAAAGGTCCATTGGCTGAAACTTTGCTTGTGCTGGTTATACTTTGCAACAAATTTGCAATTATTGCCTTGATGGAACCTCCACTCCGCGGGTGATTTAGTGATAATACACTCTCCACGTACTGTACCAGAATTCAAACCAATATCGATTGAATATGGTGTAATTACAAAAATATCGGTTTATGGTCATTATTTATTTACCCACAATTTAATTTTCAAGATGTCTTGAGTATTAAACTGTAATTCCGAATGAATAATATTATCGCTTTACCCAAGGAATCGTCCGCATGTGCTCACGTAATATACAATTTCAGCAGTTGAAAAATTAATTTTCAAAGATTTCAACAAATCTCTATCATGTGACCACTCATTGGAACGAGCACGTTGAGCTCGTTCCAATGAGGGGTTACATGATATTGTTTTGTAGAAATTTTTGGAATATTTGATAAACTAATATTTAAAATAATAAATGTTGATATCGTCTGCATTGGGTAAAGGTTTTTCGAACCATATCATCAAGGCATGCTAATTCGTTCCGACTGTGATGCCTCAAGTCTCGATTGTGGTACTTGTATTCAGCTATCTGAATAGTTTTCGATATACCGGTATACCGCGGTATTTTTTTGAATACCGATACCGGTATTCTATTTTGAATATTGTGCAGTACAATACTAGCGTATAATTAAGGTTAGAAGATTAGTCAGATATCAATATTAATTTATTATGTCGATTTAATGAATCAGAAGGAATTACTGTACTATATGTTGTTTTTTTTTTTTTGTCTTATTGGAAAGTATGATAGATTTTATGACTGAAAACTGGAATTTAGTTCATATTTCAGACAAAAGAAGAGTTTCTTGGGGCGAATAATTCAAGATGGCCATATGTCGCCCACTTTATTTGTATTTTTGATGCACTTTTTCGTCAGCACTTGCCCCTTCCCTGATGAAAGAAGAAATTTTGAAATTTGGTACACTGCGCAGGGGGAGGCCAGCAAACATTTGCAAGACGTGACGTGGGGGTGGGTGGGTCTCTTGAGTGCGCCAAAAATGTGCATTTCCAACTTGTGCAATTTTTTTAATTTTTTAAAAATATATCAATAAATCGGCTAATATATACCATCATTTGTGTTTCAAACCTTAAAGGTGATGCTGTACATCACACTCTCAACATAAATACAACATCAAGAGGCTTTATATGTGAGAATATTGGGCTTAAACTGGGGAAATGTCACACGTTAGTAGGGGGTGGGTGTCTTGTTCGAAATGTAGAAATTGTGCAGACAATATTTTGGGAACAATTCAAATGAAAATTTGTTCCCGTATATGTACTCCTACTCTGGCCAAGACTGATAATGAACAGCTTGTCATTTGTAGATTGGGGCTCACAGCAGCCCACAGAGGTTTAAATTGGTGGTACTAGTTTAACCCTTCACCTAACATGAAAAGCAGACGACACTTGCCAAAAAATGATTGAATAACTAATTTTTTTCATTTTTTGTCTCAAAAACATAGGTTATGACCCCTCATTGGAACGAGTTCGACGAGCTCGTTCCCATGAGGGGGTCATAAGCTATGTTTTTGAGACAAAAAATGAAAAAATAATAAAAATAATTGGCGATTTTTGAGAATAGCGCTGGCCGGTTTTGGCCGTTACGTTGGGTAAATGGTTAAGAACATTATGAAAACCCCCTGAAGACAGCTGTGCCTACTAAGGTTATTTTGGAGTTTAATGGGAGAGTGGGGGTGGGTGTCTGAGAACGGTAGTAGAAAATTTACACGTAGTGGGTGGGTGGGTGTAAAAAGGAGCCGAATAAAAAATAGGACGTCAGTCTTGCAAATTTTTAGTGCCCCCCCCCCCCCCTTGCACTGCGCAAATATTTCAAAAGGATGATTCCATTCGTTCAAACAATAGCATGGCAGCCATTCAAATTGTACTTCCACCACGGTGGAAAAGGGCAGATGTTTCTCCAATATTCAAACTCTGGTAGCCTCGTTCCAATTTCTCTTCTAAACTGTTTTGATTAGGTGTTTGAAAGTTGTATAGCCGAGAAAGTTAGAGAATTCCTCGATGCAAATGGCCTTTTGACAAAATTCTATTCAGGATTTGTTTCTGTGACATCAGAAAGGCTTTTGATAAAGTATGTCATCGAGGCTATTTGTGTAAACTTGAAAAGGTCGGTATAATCGGCCCACTTCTGACCTGGTTTAATGGTTCTTACCTGTCAATGATTGATTTCTATCCTGCAAAACTGCGTCACAAATAATATCACGTAAATTCACAAAACCACATCACCGCACTCTGAAGATGGCCGGTTCTGACATCAGTGAGGTTACCAAGCACAAACATCTAGGTTTAATCCTAAATGACCGTCGATCCTGGGGCAATCATGTCTCGTAAATTACCATTAAGGCATGGAAAAGGATATCCCTCCTAAGGAAGGATAACTTTTCCCTTGATGACCGAAGGCTGGATTTGTTTTTTATTCGACCATTATTGGAATATGCTGACACCATTTGGGATAACTGTAACGGCTATGAATGCTCCGAATTAGACAACATATAGCTCGAGGCGACCCACATAATCACTTGTGCTATAAAAAAAAGAACGTAGAGCATCATTATATGCGGAGACAGGCTGGGAAAACCCCCAGTAATCGCAGCTATAAGCACTAACTTACACAGTACTATAAAATGGTTCATCATCTTGTCACAGGTTATATATCGACTCTCGTCCCCAATAGCGTTCACTACCCAAGAACACGCTCCCCGTAAAAATGCGAACTTACATATCCTACAGTACACCATGGAGAGTGGATTGTAACTAAATCACCCGCGGAGTGGATTTATCACCCAAACTATAACTTTCAAATTTTATACATATGGACAAAAACACAAGCAATGTTTCAGCCAATGGACCTCCGGGTTTAACCCGGAGGTCCATTGGTTGAAACTTTGCCTGTGCTTGTTATGCTTGCAACAAATTTGCAATTATTGCTTGGGTGGAATACACTCTCCATGTAATGTACATTGCTGCACGAACTCACACCTATATACCTTCTCGACAACCAGACTCTAGAATAGTCTACTCCCCCTCCCAATCCCGAAGAAAACTACATTTCTCAGAAATTCCTCAGAACTTTCAATCCATACCTGAACTCATACCTGAAAAATGTAGACTTCCAACTCAAAAATGGTTGCACGCTCACAAATCACACCTGACTCAAAGATATCAATATTTGTTATACGCTAAACGATAGAATATCGGAAGAAATTGCAGAAAGATAGCAATCGTATCCCCCACTGTGAAAATATAGACATTTTCAATTTCACGGTATCAATCAAAATGACGGCTTTCAAAGCATCACTTCAAGGTGAATAGGAGTCAGATTATCACTGGAAATGATCAATTTGTTCTAGAAAAGTATAATGAAAAGAGTATCTAGTGTTTTCGAGTGGATACATGACGTACAGTTGAGCAGTCACTCAACTACAATGTATTCTTCGCCTGAATCCCAAGCTGATTCCCCGTTTCTCCTGCCCGACTCAAGCGGTGGGTGCTAATCTATTTCAGTGATGACTGACTTGTTGTGTGGGTATCCGTTACAAGATGCCGTATATCGAGCATTGCGAGCCATGGCTTATCACAACTCTGCTTAGAAACAGCTGTCCTATTGGGATTTATGGGAAAATGCATTCTGGCACTCCCCGTTGGATCGTGACAGGGCAATGCACTCACACTTTATTTTAGAATATGATCCAAGTTAAATCTGACTTATAGAAAGTGAAGCCATTAAAATGGATTACGTCTCGTCACCCATGATAGCCTCGATAGTGGCTGCATGAAAAAATCCAACCTTTACCTCTTACTACAGCATTCACCATCCAACATTTTTTAAAATTTCGTCATGTACAGTTAAAACTAGAAGTCATGTCACGAACCTTTACCTCTTACTACAGCTTTCACCATCCAACATTTTTTTAAAAGTTCGTCATGTACAGTTAAAACTAGAAGTCATGTCACGAACTGTGCGCATATCAAGGCTTAATTGCGCGTAGGAATTGCGCGAAATAGTCATATCGAATGGCATCCAAAGCATGGCAGGTTCTCCTGGTTACTCACAGCAAACACATGCAATGTTTCTGGTTACCCGGAGGTCCATTGGCTGAAACATTGCTTGTGCACGGGTCATATGTGCAAAATGTGATAGCCTTGCTATGGGCATGACGCGTAGATTAACGCGCAGATCAAGGTGCTATATGTGCGCATTTCATGACAGGACTTATAGTTTTAACTGTATTACTAAATGTGACGTTACTTCCCATATTGCCAGCTTATAGTTATAACAACGTGAACTTCGGCCGTACCAACTCCAACGTTTCATTCAAGACGTGGAGAGAGCGCATATAATCACCAGCTTACTGCTGGGTCCATTTTCCAATTCACAGTTTGAACTACAAGACCTGCTATCGACTGCTTAAAACGGCAAAAATGGGAACTTTCAATCTTCTTTTGCAGCAAAAACATGAATGACATCGACCGCAAATTTCAGCCCATGTTTAAATAGAAATAAAAATCGGCTACAGGAAACGGTTTCAGTTCCCCTAGACTAATTAAATTATGTTCTTTTCTGTAAGTTCCGGAAATTCCACCTTGATCCTGAGTTAAAAGTAGTTGTGCATAATAGAGTTGTAGGTTAACCGAAACCGAACCGAGGTTTTTAGTTTTTTTTTAAAAACCGAAACCGAAACCGTCGACATCCCGTAAACTAAGGTTTTTCGTTTTTTATTAAATACTCTCTTGCAGCAGAAATTCAGAGAATGTAGCCATCCCAGAGTAGTGAGAGTACCCAGACACTGCCAATGGCAGTGTCTGGGTACTCTCACCACTCTGGGAAGGCAACATTCTGTGAATTGCCGACATTTCAGTTTAGTTGTGTTTGCAGCTTTCCTCAAGTTGCGTGTAGGTGTCAGACCTCGAAAAATGGCCAAGCACAATAAAAGTTCTGTATATTTAGGTAATTATTATATTGGTCTTCCTGATTCTTCATGTATTATAGCTTATTTCGGGCATTCATTGAGTTTCACTCAATTTCACTACCATTGAATTTTACTTGGCCTCATGAACAAACCGAAAACCGAACCGAACCGAGGTTTTACTCCACCTGAAAAACCAAATCCGAAACCGAACAAGAAATTTAAAAACCTACAGCTCTAGTGCATAAGGCTGAAAAAGTGGTTTGATTCCAAGGCAACCCCACATTTAATCTGAATCGCTCCATTGGACATTTTTATTGCTTTTCAGTGTCTTCCAATATCAGCACAAAGTCAGGAAATCCCGAAGCCTTTTAGATTTTTTGTTTGATGCATATTTATTTAGTTGCGACTCCAATATGGTTGCCTTGTTACAATTTTGGGAGTGTGCCTATAGACCCTCTCCCATAAATTGTAACAAGACAAATTCCCATAGATGAAATACTTTTACTTCAAAGATAATATGAAGAGCATCGAAAGGATATGAAATCCTTGAACTGAAGCACCTACAGTTTGTTTTTAGAGGAATGTTTTATCTTTTAAATTAAAAATGAATTTATTTCTATAAAAATACACTTTCAATATTTCTGTGTGTAAAACGACAGCCTAAATCCTTTCCATGTTTGCCCACTTTTTGCAAAAAAAAAATTAAAATTAAAAATAAACTCTCCCTCCCTCACTGCTTTGAAAAAAATTGCCTGAGAATCAATTAATTTACTTTTTTATGGCCTGATATAAATGTTGTTTAAGAATTGACATTTTGGATTTATTGTTTGACAATAAACTAAATATCACAAAGGATTAGATGAACACGAGCTCTTAACCTTCTACGGGTAGTAGGTGCCACTTTTGATATCGAAAGTGCAGTATGATTTTGCGGTTTACGGTTCCATGAGAAAAATAATACCTTAAACCAATGTTTGCAGTCCATAATAGTAGTATTAAAATTAGCCTGGGCGCAATTAGAACTTCGCCGATATATTCAATTCTCGTTGAATATAGTATGCCAACACATCCAAACCTCCCCCACTCCTTACAATTTATGTTGAATCCTCAAAACTTTGATCTTTTCGATAGAAACCAGAAATAAAACTTTCAACAGTCGCATCGTGTCGGACATAGGACCCGACTCGATGTTTCGTTCGAATCCAACCAATTAAAAGCTTCGAAACCAAATGGAATCTCAACTCGAATCTCCTTTCCAATTGATACGATACCACGGTTGTTTAAATGGTGTTGTTTTCCTCCGTGGGAATTCAGTATCAATATTCCTACATGTATATGGACCGTCACATGTTTTTTGAGGGTGGTTGAGCAATTTATTTCTGGGATAACGAAAGGCATTCCATGTAGAACTTTGTGTACCAATGCATGAATCCGGTGTGCAAGATGCTTTCGTTGATATTAAAACCGAATAACAAAGGGGTTCTGACGCATTGGCTCTCAAATTACTCGAAGCTATCACTCTGAATGTAACACTACAAAATGGGTTTTGACATTTTCTGCTCTTCATATTCTACTGGAGACAACTCGCCCGCAGTCATCTTATCAGCGGGACCAGATTCAAACGATAATTGGCAGGTAACGTCAAGGGAGACGACGAAAACATATGACGCTCCTACACTCTAAAATCAGTTGGGTTAAAAATCAACCCAAATCAACGGGTTTGAGTGGATATGAACCTAATTGGGTTCATATTCACTCAACCCAGTTGAGTTTGATTAATGTTTAGTTTAACCCAACTGATATAGCACGTGGAAAGCGCTAAATAAATAACACGTTAAGAACCTTACGTAAAATGTTTAGACTCCCCAGCACTTGCACTTTCAGCAAAGTCCACTCTTTGAAATATACTGTCCTCTTTGAGGTGGAGCCGGACACGCTTGTACTTGAGATGCAACGGAAAAAAATTAATGTCTTTGTGGGCTTATCGTGTCCAAAACATTTGAATCCAAAAAACCCAATCAAACCGAGAACACAAATAGTATGCATTGTTTTACCAAACATAAGACAACACTTATCGCCTGAAAGACGACTTATGCCGTAAATTGGTATCTTCCACAACTGTTTGAAATCCTCATTTTTCACGACTTCCTTCATAAGCTTAGGCTCATACAGTACTGTCGTCGTGGAAAGGTCCATATTCCCACGCGGACAATATATCCACGCATGCGTTAACAATATACCTCCAACATAAAACAAGTGAATCATAATGAAATTTTCAATAAATGAAGCAACGGGACCGACCCAGTTCTTCTATCATTCAATATTGGCTGAAAATTACTGATTATTGGGCAGCACTGCTCACATTCGGATTTTACCACCCCACGGTGGCAGTACTATGCATACACAGATCGACACGTGTGTGTGAATGGGTTAATCGATATGGCATGAGTGCCAGTGCGGAAGGATAGAACGAGATGACACAGGCCTCGAGATTTATCCGTCCGCGATGGCACAAGTGCAATATGGATTAACCCATTCACACACGCGTGTCGTTCTGTGTTTATTACACGCTTTCGCGTCTATAAAACAATTATTAGAAGGACACTCAACAATTCATTTGATAATTTTCACCAAAAAGAACACATTCTGTCGCCAACCAAACTTGTGAGGGGAACCTGTGTTACACTTTCGTCCTCTGAGTTCCAATGTGTTCTATGTGCCTACTGGCACATAGACCACATTGGAACTCAGGGGACGACTTTTAGCTATCGCTAGGAATTGAAACTGTAATTGCGGTGCACGATTTGTGGAAAATTTCAGTGAAATTTCGCTTCTTTATAAAAATAGTCCGTCAACGATTTCCGTTCCACACACGTGCGGAACAGATTTTTATTTTCCGCACGGTTTAGTGTTGTTATAGATGGGGATTTCAAGGAACAGGAGTGTAATAAAATGAAAGGAGATGAAATTACACGCATGGCGTATGTGATGATCAAAACACCGCGCCACACAGTAATAATAATAAACACCTTTGCTGGCCGCTGATTTGACGCGGCTCTCATACCTTGAATAACCCTGTTCTCCCAGACGCCTCCCTCTACCCACGCCTTTCCTCTCTTCCCATGACCCGTAAATGAACTATTTGATGACATCCCGTACCCATTCTTCCCAATCTCTGTTAAACAAACTAACCCTCTCGTCTGTGTCACTCAATAACCACATATCCGTCGTTCTCCACTTCCACTTCCCCATTATACTCCCAGTGAATCTTATTCTGTTGAACTCATATTTTGAACACTCTAATAGAAAGCGTTCCAGGGTCTCCACTACTCCTAAATTACACACTTGGCACTCCTTGTCAGCGTCTCTCCCAATCCCCCCTGAGCTTCAATGGCCGCGACCTCAGCTTAAATAGCAGCCCCCACCCCCTCAGCACCAAAGGTGCCACGAAGGTACTTTTCAAAACCTGTCTATTCTTTATCGCGCAGGCCACCCAAAGACCTATTTGCTTTGCCCCTCTGGCTCCCTCTGGTTACAATCCTCCATGAATCTTTCTCGGACGTTCTTTTTGTTTACCTTGGAGTGTCCCCACTTCTAATTTAGATATCTCCAGTAATTAGTTTTTAAACTACCTCACTTGCGTAGCGCACCCCGTCTTTTTATTTGAATTACAAATATTCTGCGGCTTTAGTTTACCCCATCGACTTTCGTGGAGATTTACCAAATGGTTGAGATGACAGAGTTTCATTGAGTCAGTCCTGCCTTCAATCCCCATCCACCCAAATTCACACCTGGTTGCTTCTGGGGCTGCAGCATTACTCGACCATGTTATCCATCGACCTACATCATTTTGCACCATTTTCAAGCTATTTACAGCCGTTCCTAAGTGACTCTTGTACCCTGTAACTTGCGACAAATAGCCCCGGGATCTTAAGTTCCCCAACAGTTACTGCTACCTGTTGGTCGTTCTGCAGAAGTTCATCTCCTAAATTTTAGATGTACAATGCAAAAGAGAATTGGCGAAAGGATACACTTCTGCGTTAAGCCAATCTCTATAGGCCCCCGTTTTGTAGTTATGTTACATCTTTATGTAATGCTTTCTGAATTGCAACAAACCCACCTCCCAGGCCCAATACCCATCTTGCGTCACATACTCTTCCTCCATACTCTATCATATATCTTTGTAACACCCAGAACCACCGTAAACATATTTCGGTTTTGGCTGCTGCAGATTCTTTTATTTGGGATATTGGAAAAATGTGGTCAGTGACTCTTTTAACTTTCCTGAAGACTGACATAGACCCCCAGTAATTACCCAATACTTCCTTATCTGACAAGTTATCTCCATTTTAGTGTATAAATATGACCTTGCTTTCTCTCCACTCTTTTGGAACCTCTTGTTTTTTGTCTAGGTTGAATAGTGCTGTAAGTTTTTTACATAGTTTCTTCTCTCCACCACTTTTAGGAACTCGTTAGGAATTTCATCCGCCCCTCCGCTTTTCTGTTCCTTATTTTTTCTGAACTCCTCTGTATTTATTTCACAGCACACGAAGGTCGATAATTGTCCCCGATCTCATACGAGGGAGGGTGAGGGTGGGGGGGGGGGGGGGTCCCTATGCCACATCGCATATCATTTATCTTTACTCAGTGCTTTACTAGTTCTGGTGCGATTTTGTCTTGATCGTCTGTATGCACCCCCGCCCCACACACACACACACACTTTAATTTTCTGTCAATTACTTCCTTTCCTATATTTCCAAAATACTTTCGTACTCAGTCACCTGTGGTTCTTATCGTCCTAATAAGTTTGCAGATCCGCACTCGCTGATTATCGACTAATCTTATTTACTTTATGTCGTGCTTGTGGGTATTCTTCCTCCGCTATCCTGGTCAGGCTACCCCTCCACCTTGAGTTTTCTATTCTTTGTTATTTAAACAGAAACGCACATTTCTATTCTGTTATTCTGGCCTGGCTACTCCTCCCCTTGAGCTTTCTATGCTTCGTTATTTAACCCTTTACCCACCGTAACGACCAAAAAACGACCAGCGCTATTCTAAAAAATCGAAAATTAATTTTCATTATTTTTTCATGTTTGTCTCAAAAACATAGGTTATGAACCCTCGTTGAAACGAGGGGTCATAACCTATGTTTTTGAGACAAAAAAATGAAAAAAAATGCTTTTCGTGTTAGGTAAAGGGTTAAATAGAAACTTACATTGTATTCTTTTATTCACTTTTGATAATGTATCAATGATAAAGCCGTGTTCTCAAGTCACGCATAAATATAATATATAATTTTAGTTTAGTTTAACCTTTTACCGAAAAGTAGACGACACTTGCAAAAAAAAAAAAAATCTCATAGGTTATGATCCCTCAATAGGACGAGCTCGACGAGCTCGTTCCAATGAGGCGTCAAAACCTATGTTTTTGAGATAAAAAATGAAAGCAATAATGAAAATTAATTGGCGATTTTTAAGAATAGCGCTGGCCGGTTTTGACTGTTACGTTGGGTAAAGGGTTATGTTGCGAAGTGAGCCCAATTAATTAAACTCGCAAGCTCGGGTAAGAGCTCGAGCTCTTGGGGTTTTATTTGGTAACTCAGTGGACTCGAGTTTATTTAATTTATTGAACAGTTTATTAACAGATTTAAACATGACAAGAGAATTGCATGGAATCGTATTAACTGGCGACCAGAGTACAGGCGTACTTTGTGAGTACACGCCAGATGTTCTGTTGACAATATTAGGCATACCTCCACAGGTCAATATTGTCAACAAACAGTAATATTGTAGGATTTGTTGATAGATGGAACAATAATATTCGGCAGTATTTCCTGGGATGTTCGAACTGTCTAACAAATCATAACATGTACCTGGTGAGACGCCCCGGAGTACTGGGGATGCCGAGTTGCCTAATTGCACCAGCCACCAGAACATTCCGCCGGTTAACTGACGCCCGGCGGAATACTATTTGATAGCCGAGATTCCATGGGCTGCTTGCAGACTGATCGACAGTCCGCATGGCAGTAAAAGAGTCTACAAAATGGCGACTGTCACGTCAAGGGACTTTCCCTAAATTCCCATGCGTTCAGTAAGAATATGCTGACTTTCGTCACGTACGCCAAGTATTGCATCAGAAATCTGTTGTATACAAGCACGAATTTCTGACTGCTTAAACAAGTTATCTCTGGACTCCTGATAACTACGGAACGGTCTGCAAGGAGACATCTGGATGCCGCCACTACTATCTGAGGTATGAACTTTGTTATTTAAAATACTATATTTTATGCCAGCCAGAGACAACGACGGTTAGTCGTATTGTGAATAATTTTGAGTTATTAAAATAGTAGATAGTTTGAAACTGTTCTTCGTTCTGATGTAAACGACAAGTTCGTGAAGTTACTGAACCCAGAATCTGGAGCCTGTGTTTGATATCGTCTGATAAGGAATCACAAACTGTCACGGGCTGGTGGAAACTCACAGAATTGTCAGTAATCACAACGTGGGGAATCAAAATTTACGATCACATATCAATAAACATTTTCCTTATATTCCGCAAAAGACGTATATTTATATTGGTGCCGTGTCTGCAGATTTTGCAAAAATCAGTGACCATAACCAGTACCCGCATGCAACGACGTACCAGTAGCCAGCGTCTCAACTGAGCTTTCCCCAAGAGCTAAAGTACCAACGACCGTACATGTAGCAGACTGTGCGCAGTGGTGGAGACAAATACAGTGTTGAAACAAAACACGCAGTGGTGGAACGAAACGAAAACGCGCCACAACGTAGTGCGCGATAGTACGAATTGTGCAGTACTCATTCAAAGTGCAAATTCCAGGAAGGAGGAACGTGGTGGAACAACTTTCTACAAACACCCAGTAGAGCCAGCAAAAACTGTAAGTGTAACATTTTTGATATTTTTCATATATTATCAGCAGATAAATGGATGAAGTTTCAACTAGGCAAAGTGCGGAGGCTATTGCTAGCCAGCAACTTCAGGAAATGCAGCTGCAACTGGACAACGTTACCTCACGTCACCAGCGGCTGTTGGATGCTGAACGAGCTGACCTGCAAGAACAAATGCAAAAACATGAACGTGCTTTGCACGAACAAAACGCGAACCAGGAAAAAGTTGTTTAGGAACAAACTCAAGCTCTGAATCACCAGATAGTTGAATTACAAATTCAGCCTGCGAACATGAGAACGAGGGAGGACAGTGAACGCGAGATTACCTAGCTCGATTTAAGCGCTGCTAACAGCGACACAGCCGCTCAGGCTACCACTAAAATGCACAAAACTATTTTGGCCAGCTGCAGAAATGCAGCTACAACAGCTCACGCGAAACAAACTCAGGCCCTCCACGCCCATATCCGCAGATTTGACGGTAACCCAAAGAACTATCGTGCGTGGATTAAAAGGTTGAACCTATATTGGACAACTAATAACATTCCTCCGTCACAAAGAAAAATCATTGCTGCTCAAACAAGCGATTATGTAGTGAGCGATATATTTTTGAGGCAAATTGAACGCAACCCCGAGATACGGTGGGAAGAGCTCCAGAAGGAACTCAAGGGTAGATATTCAGAAATAATTGACAAGAGTATGTGAGAAGTTATTTGCGCCATATGAAACAGGAAAAAATGAGACCATTTTGTCTTATGGCGAACGATTGCTCAATCTCGCCAAAGACGTGTATGGTAAACAAATTGACGGGGAATCCAAACAGAAAATGTTAGCGGATTATTTCACTGACGGACTGTGTCAGCCCGACATGCAGTTAAAATTAATCAGAAAGGAGCGTGAGACGGTCGACAAGGACATGTCGATGGCAATATTTGAGGTAGGAGTGAAACATAAGCAGAAAGCCCTGGGAGAAGCAGAAGGTATAAAAAACTACGAATATCCGAAAAGGGATGACATCCTGGGGTATGTAGGTGTCCCCATGGAGGTTGCCGCGACGCGACGGAAAACTCGTGTACATTTAGCGACAATGGGACGGCAAAATTATCAAATTCGAAAGCCGTTTCGACAGGGTCAACAAAATAGACAAGGTCAGCCGAGATATCAAAATCAACAGTATCAAAACAAAAAGTTTGTTCAGCAGAGGGTTAATCACTACCCCAGTCCCATTTGCTATCTCTGTGTGAGACCAGTGCACTACAAACGCGATTGTAGGGTGAAAATCGCGAGACAGGTAAGAACAGTAGAGGTGCAGGCCCCCACCCCAACAACAGCAAACTCATACCGAAAGTTCGGGACAGACTAGATTCAGTCCAGGAGCTTGTTTTCGGGTGACCAGTTAGGGTACTACGCAGCCTCATGCAGGGTTAATTTAAACGAGTAAAACTCGATCCTTGTAGGGTAAAGGGTCGAGTCTCAATCGACACAGTCACCCTAAGAAAATGTCAAAAAGTGTAAGGAGATACTAAGACCAGATTCTATTTATTCTGTTCACAATTGCAAAAGGCAGTATTCAAATAATTACCCCATTGTTATTTATGATCCATATTCTGTTAAATCCAGTCCTGTGAAACAATCAGAAAATAATGCTCATAGAAATCAGAATTGGAATAGCACACAGTTATCACAAAATAATTACATTGTTAATGTAGTTTTTCGTTTTGGGTCCAAATACTCAATTCCCATTGGTCAGCTGGATGAAAACATCATGACCAAATGTAATTCATTTTCCAATGAATACATTTGGTCGAATTTTGACCCGCATTTACGGAAGAGGGCAGTTGACTGAATGTAATTCGGGTGCTGTTTGGGCGGGTTTTCAACTTTTAGCGCCTCTCGCAGTGATCAACTCCGCTGCTGTTTCTTTGGTGACATTTCCCAACTGTGGATTAAAGCCCGTTAAAATTGTTTTGAACATTCCAAGTTTCGTTGCGAAAGACGGCAATTTGACAAATTTGGGTCAATGCCGAAAAAACAGCGCTCAACTCAGAGTTGTGCGCTTTGTCTTTGTGGCTTTTCGCCTCGTTCGTTCGTACATGTTTTGTTTCGTCTTTCTGCTTTGTTGTTTGGTAAAAAGTAGTTTAAACAGTTACGGAATGTAATTATAAGGATTGAATGCAATTTTTATAATCTTTATTGGAATATGGACGTGTGGGAATGGGTACAAATTATGTATGAATCCCGGATTCATACATAATTTGTACCCATTCCCACACGTTCATACTCCAATAAAAATTATAAAAATTGCATTCAATTCTTAAATAATACATGTAATGAGTTGCATAACAGAGTGTATAGTAGAAATAGTAGAAAAATGGGACAGATACATAACTCAGTGCATGTGCAAAGTTCAAAACCGCATGCTAAAAGTTCACAAAATCTGAAAAATTATTGAACATTAAAAAGCAAAATAGGGAAAGTATTGGAAATAGGCAAACTAGAAAATCAGAACCTAGGAACACGCAACCTATAAAAGAGGCACTCAAAGTCCAACAAATAGTAACCCCTTCCGTAAAACAAGGAAAATTGGTCAGTTACTGGAAAAGGTGCAATACTGAGGACATAATATTAAAAATTGTAAGGTGAAATAAAGGACTATTACTTTTACCAATAGACAACAAGCTAAGAAAGTAAGGAAGGAAACAAAGCCTAGCAGTAAAACAAAGATAATTTCAAGCCTTGGTTCAAATGTTAACCCAAAACCTAGTAATAAATAATAGCTAAACCTGTTCTAGAGCCAATTGCTGAGCCAATTGCTAGAACACGGAGGGACCCCACCCCAATTGTAAAGATAGATCCAATTTAAATGAACCCACAAAGGACAGATCATGAGTATGAAAATGAGGAAGTAAGAAACACTACACTCGGTGTTGTAAAGGGATGAAAATGTGTGGCAGTTGCCCACAATGGGGGCAGGGCACACATGTTACAAAAGATTGTACCCGAATTTTACCGGAAAAACATTTTAGTCCTATAGAACTTGAGAATATGAGGAAAAACAATTATTATTATGAAAGGTATCCCAAGAATCATCTATTGAATAGGGAACATCAAAAGCAGAAACTTTTAGAGAATCTGAAACTAGTAACAGAGGTAAAACCACAGGGGAATACCCCTGGAAAAAGTGGAAATCAGAAAAAAAACAGGAAGTAAACATTCAAACGAAACTGAAACCAAAACAGGAACGATTTCAGCAGAAATCAAAACCGAAATTAGATGGGAAAATTAATGGTAAACAGGAAGTGAAACCGAAACTTCAACAAATGTCAGAAATCACTAAAAATGGAACAGGAAGTCAATCAAAACAACTTCCTACTGTAGCAGGAAGTCGAAATAAACACCCAAAACAGTCCTCACAAACAGTCAATGTTAATTATGGACCAGCATCTTTGGATAGTGTCATGATAGACCTAGGGAAGCAACGAGTGAGAGCTTTATAAGATTCAAGAGCTCAAACTTCTTGCATTAGCACAAAATTTTGGAAAAATTTGAGGCATGGGCCAAAGTTATTGGGAGACAGAAATACTATACCTCGAATTGAGAGACTGACTGGAAATGATGTTAGACCTCAGGGTCTGGTGAAACTTTATTTTTCGATAAATGGAATTTCTCAGATGCATGAATTCTTAGTCTTAGTTTAACTTAATCGAAGTGTATTACTTGGTTTAGATTGGATCAGTTATAATGGAGTGCACATTTACTTTGAACTTAGAAAGTTAAAATTTCAGGGACAGCTTATACCGATAGAGAAAGACTTACATGTTAGTTGTCTGACTAGATTGGTGAATCAAATTGAACTTAAACCACAGACCACTTGTGTCTGTACAGCCAAGGCCATAGGGGCCCGCTCGACTTTTGACTCTGATTATTTAGAGCATCATGGTTTAAAGCAAGGTTACATAGCTGAACAACCAGGTTTACTTGTTAGTAATAGTGCAGTGAGTAACAGGGAAGGACATATTCCTGTGATGTTAGTGAATAGCACTAACAATCATTATACTTTAAAGAGGGTCTGTATTGTAGGAAAAGTAGAACCTTAAGTACAGGATAAAAACTTAGTAGAAATGGAAGCAGTTTTGTGAAAATTAAATTCTGATGGACCAAACCAAGAGAATGAACTTGATGAAAAATATATTAACGAACCGGCTGATAAAAGGGACATAACTATGAACTTAATTAATAAGAATAAATTATAAACCCTGGAGCACCCACGAGTTATTAATTATGAAGAAACATTTAAAATGCTGTGTGACTACGATGGAGGACAGGATGGGCGTCGTGAGAGACTAAAGTATATTGACTCATAATTTGACAAGAAATGTAACATGGCGAAGTCGTCTGCTGGCCTGCGCAACCAGTTTGGCGATTTCTCTGTGTTGGAAAAAAATCTTGAGTTTTACCCACCGACCGTAAAATGAGAGAGTGTTTTGGAACTCAGCTTTGAGAATCACTCATGATGCTAATCCATGTCTTCCTTCTGGTTGTAGAAGCAAGATGTTGTTAAATTGGTTAAAATATTACCAAGATCTTGATACATGTTTTATGAGAATATTTGAACAAAACAAGAAGTACACTGGAAACAATACTTTTAATCTTGCGTTACATTCGAAATTAGTGGATATGTTCCAACAGGTCAGGTTTAAAAATAATCGTTTCGAACGAGTAAAAGGGTCCTAGACGACTATCGAAAGTTAAAAGGGCACACACCCTCATCTCGAAATAAGCGAGGTTTAGCAAATTTCATTGCTGAAGGAATGAGTTTCCTATTTGACACAGCCACTGAATATGATTTAAAAGGGATGAAAGATAATTTAAGACGTTTGTCTGTAATCAGGCAATGATACAACATGTACAAAAACTAAGTCTAAGCTTAATCAGATTAAAGTATCAAGCCGTACAAGAGAACAGAGAATTTATGGTAAATTTATCGTGAGTAGTATCGCTTTTACGTGAACAAGTGGAATTTGTATTACAGGTACTTGAATATCGATTAACTCTTTTAGAGCATTTCGTACAGTCCTTTCACCAACTGGAAACAGTGTTAACTCAAATTGAATTAATGTTAATAACAGCAGTAAATTATATGGATGATCTGCATGAGCAAATGGATGTGCTTGCAGACGAAAAAGTGTCACCCAGGGTCGTCAATCCTTCCTTATTGACTTCGATGTTAACGAACCAGGATAGACTTGACGAACATACCCAACTTCCTTTGAAACTTCAGAAGGAGCTATGGCAATATTATCATTTGTTACCAACTGCGACAGTCTTTCTCGATGATAAACTAGTAATTCTGGTGAAAGTTCCATTGATTGACACAAATTTTCAGTTTGAAATTTTCAAAGTACAAGCCTTGCTCATTCCATTCATGAATGCGAGTCAAAAAGTATCCCATACTGCAAATAAAATAGTAGCTATTTATCGACTTGAAGCCGATACATTACTTGTTGACAAACAGAGAATTGATAAAAGGGGCAAGTTAAGTCACGACGCGTGTTTCGACAATAAGAAATTGTTCTGCCCATTGAGAGGAACAGTAAGAACAATACACACAGTACGTGGGGAGTGTATTATCACTAAATAATCCGCAGAGTGGAGATTCCACCCGAGCGATAATTGCATATTTAATGCAAAGCATAACCAGCAGCAGCAAAGTTTCAGCCAAATGACCTCCGGGTTAAACCCGAAGGTCCATTGGCTGAATCATTGCTTGTGTTTGTTGTCGATATATACACAATTTGAAAGTTAAAGCTTGGGTGATTACTCCACTCTGCGAGTGATTTAGTTACAATCCACTCTCCACGTACTGTACAACGTCGAGCTGCTTATTAGCATTATTTCTAAATATGAAATCCAAGATAAAGAAACAATGTACTACCGATGTTAAATTAAATATGGATTTGCCTTTTGCGACACGTATTGAGGAGGGTCTTTGATACATCACTACTGACTTGCCACTGCGATTCTCAATTACGTGTCCAAGACGTAAAGATCCAAAACCACGTCGAATCATGCCGCCAATACGTATCTTAGAATTGAATCCTTTATGTATCGCCACGAACGGAAAACTATTGTTGAATAGTTATTTATTTTCATCACCGAGATAACATTACGTATCGTTTAGTATCGAAGACAGTCTTTCCCAATTTCTCGTTGACTCAACGACAAGTTTGGCAACCTGTGTTCAACAAAGTGACCATAACAAATTTTGCGATCCCGAAATCTATTAAACACTTAGAAGAATTAAAAATGGATGACCTTTCAAGTGAATTAGATAAAATGCAGTTAAACCTGATAGAACCTTTCGAAGTACCATTTGGGCATATTTTGTGGGATGCATGTTTCTGATCTTGGGAATATATTTATTGATAAGATATATAAGAGCACAAGGCCATATTAAGTTACGTAAGATAATCTTACGTTATAAGAATAAACGGAACTGAAATCCTAATTTTTCTGCTGATGTATGTGGAATGTCTAATGTTGCATTTAATGACGATGATGATCCTTTATATACGACTATGAGACAGCCAACAACCACTACACGACGGATGACACCACCTTTAGATGAAATAGTGTCAATCATGAAACAGTTAGTGAAAGATCGAGAGTCAAAGACAAAACTGAGACAGGACCAACCTCAAAAGTCCTCGTCTCCTTCTCAGTTATATCCAACAGCGAACTATGACGTAAATACTGGAGAAGCACGTGCGAACTTAAGAACTAGAGACAATACTCTGACAACTATTAATTTACCTTAAATAACAACTTAACGTTGAACAATCTTATTTGTGTTTTCAGTGATTACAATGAGTGATTCAAGCAGTAATGAAACAGTAGATACTGACGAAAGTGAAGCAATTGGTAAGGGGCGTCATTGTAGGGGTCAAACGGATGAGGAGGCAGATAGCAAATTGAGTGATCGGGAAGAAATTTCTATCACTCCTTTTGTAGACACTATGTACCTATTACCCTAGGAATTTGCTGCTTATGAATATATGCACAATGGTGAACCTCCCCACTGCCGTTTGCCCTCGAACTGGCCGAAGACCCGCTGTTATAAATGATGTTGTTCAACCAAATACTTATGAACTAAGATATTTTCAAACTCATCGTGCTTTCACATTCGGTGATACCTTCGGATGTGTTTACTATGAGTTTCAAAATGTTGCGGTCACAATTGAAATTGAAAGAGATATAGTATAATGGTATGATTCTGCTTGTCCATACCACATTATGTTTAAAAAATTGTCCGGATTTAGTAGATGCTGGAAGAGACTTTCCGAGACATTATCATAGTCACAGAATAACGATGAACCGTTTGGTTCATGACATGTGGTCTGTAAGACGACACACAGAACGATTTAACCCATGGAGGAGGTTTCTCCATTGGAGAACTCCACGACGAGCTCAATTTAGGTCCAAAGGACTCCCGAGACATAACCAGTATTATGTTTTGTATAAAGTTACCCATCCTGATTTTGATGGTGGTATATTTAATTTTAGGACGGGACCTAATACCATTTACTGATCCTACATAGTGCCATCTCAAGTGCGAGAGATATAAATTGTACAGTACAGAGCTGTGACGATGTTATTCCTGAAATCCTTTCACTAACTGACGTTTCAGTGATGGTTCTGGATTTTGATTGATTAGTTAATATTGTTCTTGTTTTTGATTAATTGATTAGATATTCTCATTTGAATTTTTTTGTGTTTTATTATGCTTAGTATATCTTTTTTTATCTCACAATCGGGGCGTTTTTGCACTGTTACGCAACTAAAGTTTAATGTATCTGGGCCCTTTTTCCGAATCCGTATCAAGGGCCCATGATACAAGCGCGTAATTTTGCTGTTGCCAAAAACAACGGCATTAATATCATTTTTCGATTCGCGTTTTTCCCTTCAGAGAAAACAATATTAGGTGAGGAAAAGCCGAACCTAATATTGTTTCTCTGAGCTGTATATGACACTGTATCTGCCAACTAAACGCCCTTTAACGTATTTATTATGCACGTCATGCTAAAATGTCACTGGGGAAGTTAACTCAACGAATAGTTAAATTATGCGCACTTTTCGGCATCTTTGGCTGGCTTGTAGCCTATTATTGGGATTTTCCTGAAGTTGAACGCTCCAGTCGAGGCTTCTCTCTTGAAGTTAAAGGATTAGTTTTCGCTATGAAATGTGGAAAACTGCACCTCAATAAACGATGAACGGCATATTTTAAAATATAATAAACCTTTACACCAAAAGGGATATTTAATTTACTAGTAATTATTGCAAAAGTAACAACCAAATTCACGTTGACGAAACACACAGTTGCCCCACGTCGCAAGACAGTATTCAGTAAAGTGAATCCCAGTGACGTAATTTTCTCTGAAGTGTAACGTCATCACTGACTTCAATATGGAGATCAATGCACGCTATTCTATTTTTCAATTTGCGTCTTTCCATCGATAAGGAAAATGAAAAAGTTCCTCTTAAAATCATTTTGTGGTCAATATTGTGAGATAAATTTATCATCACCACAGTGTGTGTCTCCAGAAATTCTGATCAAGTCTCGTCGTAGGCACAGAATCGCATTTCGACTCGCCCTAACGGGCTCGTCGAAATACTGTTCTATGCCTACAACTCGACTTGATCTGAATTCCCGGAGACACACACTGTGGTGATAATCTGTATATATCATGGCAGGAGGAGAAAATAATGACGATGAAGGATAGGCACTAGCAAGGAGAACTCGTAACTTATATGCTAGAACAATGGCAACCGATCTCTCAGGTAGTTTAACCAAAACAAAGGTCGAAGGAATGTTAGGACATAAGCTCCGTGACGCCAATGACTATTCCGGGCAATTAGTCTTTGGGTGTCGACGCCTACTGTATGGCGAACCAGTTCTAGATAGGGTCAAATGGCCTATGGAACACCGGGTGTACCAGCTGCATAATCCACTTGTGAATAATTGTAGGATGAAAAATAATATCCATTGAGAACATTTCACTTGGAGTTCTTCCAAAGTCTATATAGCAGTGGAGAAAATCTTATATGTACTGAACTACTTTCAGTATAAAGTTCTTAATTGATAAAATTTGCAGAATACAAAAAGTGGGGAATCGGGAAGGGTTTAGATAAGTACTCGCCGGTACCCCACAGAAGACAATCACAAAACTAGTACGTGTGTGACCTGACTGTTAGGGAAGGCACTAGAAGCACACATATCCAAGGGAGCGAATGCACAGTAAAAGGAACGAGAAAAAAGAAAAGGTTGTAGATTTATTTTGTTTTAATATCTTTATATATCATATATCAGTATATATCTACTACGGTTATTAGTCGTGTTAAAATCATTTGGTAGTTTCGTTTTTATTAGTATCTTATTAGTATTAGTATTAGTTCACTTAGAATTTCGAGTTCAGCGATAAGATAAAATGGCATCGGTACCCTCTGTAACTGTAAACGGATTTCGATAATTTTGATGAGAAACAGGAGTTTTATTTTGACCAACAACTGCATGTTCCTAAGGGCCCACATGAGACTACCTCATTATTGAGGATGGGACAGCGTTTGCTCCGGTTTTGGGATGAGATATACTTCGAGGAAGCACTAAATCGTGTTAACGTTCGACGCCATCTCCGATATTTGATAACAGAATACAATTATGTCTTCCCCCATTTGCACGTAAGCCAAACCCGTGTCCGCGGTGCAGAAGATGCCGAGAGTCTGTGGATGTTCGGGGGAAAATGTCAAGTAAGGGCAACCGGCTTCCCAGAAATGGTGATCAGATACTAGATACTGGAATAACCAGTCCAGGACTGGCCGCTACTATATGAATGGAGATGTCAGTATACGGCCATTCCGAAGCATTGAACTAAACGAAGTCACTAAGGTCACTGCTAATCATCCGAAGTATGTGGAGTTGAGCTCTGGACATTGGAATGTTTATGGAACATTGGAGTGTGAGAGAGCTCAACCCCAATACAAACTGTTAAAAAAGCTCTAGGGGACCATAAAATTCGTTTGAACACAGTACACTACGAAAAGTGTACTAGTGGTAATACCGGACATTGTTCTGTTTGTTTGGAGGACATTCACGGAGAGGCGTATGCATATGAGTATCCTCGGTGTAAAGTAAAACTCCACCTCGTCTGCTGACAGACGTGGGTTGACATGGCCTCGCCGTCAAAAACATGTCCAACATGTCGCATGTCACAACATGTCAGAACGTGGGAAATCAAAATTTACAATCACATATCGATAAACATTTTCCTTATATTCCGCAACAGTTATACCACATTTTATTTCTAAAATTATACATGGCGATTGCACAGTTTCGCAGTGAAAGCGGTTGAAACCCCACGAATTTGACCTTGTGCCATTGTGGTAATTCTACCCTTGGGTCATGTGTGAGTAGTCTGTCTTCCTCGGTACCGATGCACGAGTAAATAGTGCTTATATATTTATTGGGGGCGAAGAATACAAGAAAATAGAATGTATATTGGATAATAAGTGATTTGTGAGCGGCGTCCTTTCCCTGTCCTTGGAACGAATACATTCCATTCACCCTGTTTTGTCCGTTCGCAAATTTTTTTCCTTTCTGAGTGATCAAGTCCCTCTGGGTTTTGATCCTCGGCTGGGGGTGGGGAGGGGGATGCTGGGAAGTGAACCCACAGGGGTTAATTAAACTCGCAAGCCCGGGTAAGAGCTCGAGATCTTGAAGTTTTATTTGGTAACTCAGTGGACTCGAGTTTATTTAATTTATTGAACAGTTTATTAACAGATTTAAACATAACAAGAGAATTACATGGAATCATATTAACTGGCGACCAGAGTACAGGCGTACTTTGTGGGTATACGCCAGATGTTCTGTTGACAATATTAAGCATACCTTCACAGGCCAATATTGTCAACAAACAGTAATATTGTAGGATTTGTTGATAGATGGAACAATAACATTCAGCAGTATTTCCTGGGATGTTGGTGTTCGAACTGTCTAACAAATCATAACATGTACCTGGTGAGACTCCTCGGAGTACTGGGGATGCTGAGTTGCATAATTGCACAAGTCACCAGAACATTCCGCCGGTTAACTGACGACCGGCGGAATACTATTTGATAGCCGAGATTCCATGAGCTGCAAGCAGACTGATCGACAGTCTGCATGACACTAAAAGAGTCTACAAAATGGCGACTGTCGCGTCAAGGGACTTTCCCTAAATTCCCCTGAGTTCAGGGAGAATATGCTGACGGTCGTCACGTACCCCAAGTATTGCATCAGAAATTTGGTGTATATAAACACCAATTTCTGACTGCTTAAACAAGTTATCTCTGGGCTCCTGATAACTACGAAACGGTCTGCAAGAAGAAACCTGGATGCCGCCACTACTATTTGAGGTATGAACTTTGTTATTTAAAATACTATATTTTATGCCAGCCAGAGACAACGACGGTTAGTCGTAAAGTGAATAATTTTGAGTTATTAAAATAGTAGATAATTTGAAACTGGTCTTCGTTCTGACGTTCACGACAAGTTTGTGAAGTTGCTGAACCCAGAATCTGGAGCATGTGCCTGATATGGTCTTCGTTCTGACGTTCACGACAAGTTTGTGAAGTTGCTGAACCCAGAATCTGGAGCATGTGCCTGATATCGTTTGATAAGGAATCACAGACTGTCACGGGCTGGTGGGACCTCACAGAACGGCCAATAATCACAACGTGGGAAATCAAAATTTACAATCACATATCGATAAACATTTTCCTCATATTCCGCAACAGTTATACCACATTTTATTTCTAAAATTATACATGGCGATTGCACAGTTTTGCAGGGTAATTAACTGAGTAATTAACGGTAATTAAAGAAAAAGGATACAGCAGGAAGCAATCGCTTCTTTGAGCTGTTTTCAAGCCTTCAGTATGCACACATTATAATGGTGATGATAATGAAGGAGAAAATACAGCGACCAG
This sequence comes from Pictodentalium vernedei, assembly GCA_031216915.1. Taxonomy (NCBI): domain Eukaryota; kingdom Metazoa; phylum Mollusca; class Scaphopoda; order Dentaliida; family Dentaliidae; genus Pictodentalium; species Pictodentalium vernedei. The sequence continues at coordinate 73,184,134 of CM062297.1, forward strand.
GGAACAGCGAGACCATTCATAAGAGGAGAGAATAAACGACAACGAGGATTTGCTAATTTTGGAATGACCATTTTAACAGACTGGCACCGAATTAGTGGATTGCCCTGTCCTATTATATACCAAAATGGTGTAAAATGCAATGTATAATTCGGGTCAAGTTAAGTGGGAAGCATATCTGATATCAAGGTTCCGCATACTCGACGCAGGTAAATCATGTTTTAAACCTTGAAATATACTTGCTCCTTACGGACATCTTTGATGTCCGTAAGGAGCAAATATATTTCAAGGTTTGTAGATATAATTGTGTACGATAGACGGATAAGAAAGTCGTATGCGATGGTGTAAACACCGCCTAAACAGTTTAAAGCCTCCGTACGCATATGCCGATCAACCAAGAATACTCGAGAATGATAACGAAGCAGTGTGGACCTCAGTACGGATATCCACGATTGTCCAATATTTTTATGTCGCAGTAGATCGTGTCAAAAAATCACAAAGATGTGACAGGGGCTTTACAGACATTATCAGTCAGTACTTTCAGAGCGAACGAACAAGTGATTTACCCAGACAACCGTGGTCAACGCTGACACTCATTTTTTCTTTCATATGCAGACAAGGGGGTTAAGGTGAGGTGGGTGGTACTGGTTTCCATCAGTGTCAAGTGTTTTGAATGGGGACAGGTCTTTTGCTGCTGAGAGGATATTCATACTTCGCCTCGGGATGGAAGGGGGAGGAGGCATTAATTCACTCCACGTTACAGCTCACAAAGGAGAGAGCGTCGAGGTAATCGGGTTTGATACACACTCAAAATAGACCATTCTCGTTCAGTGCGTCATTATTTGTATGTATGCCAAAGAGTCTAATGTTTCCATTTCAAATTCATTTTATCGCCAAAGTGAACATTTGCATAAATCTTTGTTAGCTGTTCGTTTGGGCGTCTAGAGAGAGATAAAGAGCGGATCAATGCAATTTTAAACCTGCGAGTTCATCTGAATTCAAAATGATTTCGGGCATCGTTATTTTCTTTTCTCTTGCTTTGCAATTCAATTTAATTTTTTAAAACTTTATTTCGAAAGGGGTTTAATGGCACTTTGGACAGCCATGATCACCTCGTGTCGGACAATTTAACCAGTGGGGGAAGCCGGAGTACCCGGAGAAAACCACCGAGCAACCCCCGCCCCCCCCCCCCCCCAACATACTAACTCCGCACAAGCAGGGTTAGCATTGGATGAAGACAAATGCACCAACTATGTACATTACACCTTAGTTTATAGTGTCACCGTCCCCCCACTTGAAATCGGAATTAAGGTTACTGTCCAGGGACACAATTTGCTCCTGGCGGGGATTGAACCGAGGACATTTCGGGTTGAAGTTCAATGCCGTAACCACTGAGCAACCACGCTACGTAATTCAATTTAATTAAATCTGAAGCTTGGGTAATCACGATGTTTCTCCTGCCTTTCTATTCATACGTCCAATGAGGATTGGCGCGCTTCAACTGTGCATGCGCCGAGAAGTCTCGATCGATTTTAAATCAACCACAGGATGAAACAGCGCGTTTTCTGAGTGCTCGTTTATGCCTGTGTAGATGAGCATACTGTGACATGATTTTTAATTGTAACTGTACTTTGTTTCTATTCACACATTTCCAGAATACGTTCGAACTCGACTCCACTCTCCTGCCCTGTCATTCTTATCGTCTTAATAAGATAGCAGTTCCATACCACCTGATTATCGATTTCATACATGTATAGAATACCAAATGTTCACCACGGGTGGTGAAGTGGCGTTTACCGCGAGCCTTTGGCGCGCGGTTAACACCACTTCACCGCGAGAGGTGAACATTTGGTACACCAAGTTACTGTGGGTATATTCTATTTATACCATGATCGTTAGATTACTAAGAGTTTAAGTGTTAAATAATACAATATTCACACGTGCGAATCTGTTTTTGTTCACATGAGCACTGGTGGGTGGTACTTCCGCTGTCAATTTTATCGCCGAAACGAAATGGAAAAAGAAACACGCAAATCACGGGGCCTTTTCCATTTTAATAACATAACAACATACTATTTTGAGCTATGAGTGCTTTATTAACACGAGGCAACGCATGTTTGCTAATCTTATGAGGTAAAATCATTAAAATAATAAAATTTAGATACATTTACACAAGTTCGCATTCAAATCGAGATCACCAAAGGTCAGCTGGGATGTTGTTTCACTGTGGGTGTGTTGAAATCCCTTTGCTGGCGTATTTTCCACAGTTGGCGTGTAAAGCTAACATTTATGCCATAGGCTTTTTAAATACAGTAGAAAAGGTAATCATGGTATAAAATCTTATTTACTTTATTCTGCGCGTGTTGGTACTCTTCTTACGCTATCCTGGCCTCGTTACTTTCCACACCATGAGTTTTCTATGAGGCTTTTTCGAAACTGCCGTCTTGGCCTTTAATCTATGCACGGCCATAGGTCGCGAAATGTAAACAAATCGACTCCAATGTTAGTCGCGTTGAGTTTTGTGTCAGCCGAGACAACTAGTTTTGTGAACGGTCAAGTTTAAATTCGTAGAACCGATGTCATCATTCAAATTAACTGAAGTGGCGATCCTAGACGACTTTAAACGATGAGATATCGCAGGTTTAAAGACTTGTTTTACGATGGCGAGGACTTGTTTTGAGTGGCAACAAGGAAACACTCATTGCATGCAGTTTCGCGGTTTGGGGAATTCCAGAAAGTTGTCGCAATGGTGACGACGGCCACAGAGTCATGACACAACGTACATTCAAACTAGGGCTGTCACGATTTTTTAATTTAGGAATCGATTAATCGTCGCAAATAATCGACGATTAATCGTACCTAAAGGACCCTCCCCCCCACTCCTCTTCCTCTCTTTGAAGTCGATAAAAATGAAGTTCAAGTCAGTTGACCTACCTCAAGGAAACAACGAAGACGATCCTTTTTAGGTGCATTCAAAGCTTTGATGTTCTGATCTTTTGAACTGTCAGTGTAATAATCAAGACCGGTCGGCAGTTGCGAAGTTCGCATCTGCCGACCGGTCTTGATTATTACACTGACGGTTCAAAAGTTCAGAAAATCAAAGCTTTGATGAATGTACCTGGAAGACTATTGCTTCCAACAGCGTCTTGGGGTTTATCATCGATGTTCTTAACTCTTTACCTTCAGAAACAATAGTTTTTTCATCAAATTTTCTTTTAATTATTAAACGTCTAAAACGAGATACAATTTACCGATTATTCGGCAACGAAAAATACTAATCGATTTCGCCGTGACCCTTCAACAGTCGATTAATCGATTAATCGTGACAGCCCTAATTCAAACACCATTTAAGTCGATAGGAACTCAATTCGAATAAACGAAAGTTCTCGTACAATATTGCTGCAGTCTTAAACAAACGGTAACTTTGGCTAAATGTTGTTTTTTTTTAATTCGCACAAATGAACATAATGGGGTTCGAAGCACATCACCTGCTCTTTTCTCCCATTGGTAACAACGTGTTTTCTTGAAATGTTTACATCTTACGACCCGTGACCTTGCATAGATTAAAAGTCAAAATGGCAGTTTCGAAAAATGCTTTCTCAACCTGTACGAAACACATTTCACCTTTCTGCCCATTTCAATTCGTCATTCCACTGCCAAGTACACAATCAGAATAGCAACTTTTAGATTAACTTTTACCCGTCCAATTTCTTTACATACCTCAGCCGAGGTTGTGAAACCTGCCAGATGACGTTTTGAAATCCTCATTAATGTACATTCTTAACCCGTCTCCTCTTTTTGGACGGGCAATTCTTCGAATACCTACCCACAAGCAGCCCATTGCTGTGGTATATCCGTTCATCAAGACGATTGCACTTCGCAAACTTCGTAAACTTGGAAATTGTCAAAGTCATGCTCTGCGTCTTCATCTGGAATCCTCGTCTTGGTCAACCTGTTGCGCTTCCTCATTACAGTTGCACCATGTAAAATACTTTTTGTACACAATTAAAAACTTGCAAACAATAATCTAAACAAATAAATCATAACATTCGTCATCCTACGATGATGATGCAGCTAACGCAGGCAACCTCCAAACATCATGACCTACCTCTTTGCCGCAGTCTAAACGATAAGAAGTTCACGATGGGCTTGTCACTGCCCTCAGGGGTTATGATGAGTAGTGGAGGGAGTCCTACAGGCAGGTTGCTTTTTGCCAACCTTGAAGCACCATCTTTCCGCTGGCGTACATGAAGCACCAAACCTCCAGTCCCAGAAAAGAAATGATTCGATCGTCATTCTCCATCATGTGTCACATAATTGGTTCTAAGTTCACTCATTTAGTCACAGTCTTATTGCAATCACTCCATCTTCCAGGGGGTGGCAGGTAGACAGCCAATCTGGCTATGCCACTTCCCACGGTATACTACTCATTACACTTGTACAATATGTTTATTTGTAACCATTTTACATGTATGTGTACCGTGAATAAATAGAGAGTAATCGCTTGACTGGACTGGTTAGGTGAAATAGGTGAGGGACGTTGTACAAACACGAGTGCGCGAATGCGCCCGAGTGTTTTACAATATAGTCCCTCGCCTCGAATGAATTATTTCACGTAACCAGGCCAGTCAAGCGATTACTCTGTTTATTACTTTTCATTATTAACGATAATTATATTATTTACCCTTTACCTAAAGTAACGGCCAAAAACAGCAAGCGGTATTCTCAAAACTCGCCAATTAATTTTCATTATTTTTTCATTGTTTTGTCTCTAAAACATAGGTTATGACCCCCTCAGTGGAACGAGCTCGTCGAGCTCGTTCCAATGAGGGGTCATAACCTATGTTTTTGAGACAAAAAAAGAAAATAATAGTTATTCAAGAATTTTTTTTTTTGCAAGTGTCGTCTGCTTTTCATGTTAGGAAAAGGGTTAAAAAAAGCAAGAAAAAAGCAATGAAGTCCCCATTACATCCACGGCAAAGCGTCTTCGTTTGCGCTCACGGATACATGGCACAATTGTTGATTGCATAATTCACTTGTGAAGTTATCGTTTATAATCAAACCCGGAAATCCCAGTAAACCACACTTTGGAAAGTAACAAAAAATCTAAATGTGCCTTAACCTGCTATCACTTAAGCCCATGACATCAGAGTCCTACCCTTTCTCTAGGACGTACCCAGTGGTAAATAAATGATATTCCCAAATCAACACAACAGTCCTGTAACTTCTCATTAAACGCCATAATCCGCGAATGCCGTTCTCTCCCCCCCCCCCCCCCCCATAGCCTAGAACTGGAAGAACCTGCAATACTACTACCCATGCATTCCTACCGAACAGTTTACTAATTAATCGCCGTACGTCTCCACGAGCCTTCTTCTCCCCAATGCTGTTGGAACCCACATGAACCACCACTACCGTATCCGATCCTGATCCTCCCACAATACCATCCACTCTCCCCCCCCCCATGTTCTTCGCCCCCCCCCCCCTCACACCCCCCAGGAAAACACAAGACAGCGCGATTCGATCTGACAAGACCACCTTGTCAATTTCGCGTACAATGCTGCTCCCAACAACGACTAATTTTCCTTTCTTCTTCTCCTCTCGGGTCTTATATCACCAGCAGCTTCCTTCCTTTGACTGGAGGCCGAACTAACCTTTCTTTCTCTTGACCGTTCTCTTCGCCTTATCTGTCCTATCAAATTCTGGATTATTGGCTGTAAATGGACTTAGACTGTAAATGGGCCTATTCCACAACGGTTTGAAATCTGCCTTTTCGCATATTATAATTGTCCTTCAGATATAGCTTCTGTGCCAAAGCAGTGCATCCACGAACAATATGTTGGTCAGTTTCGTCGAACACTACACAGAGTCGGCATTTAGTGTTTTTATTTAATATCACTTGCTGACTGTCTCAGATTCTTCATAATCTTACAGTGCATAAGGTTATGAAGCCAAATGTCAATGTCTCATCGTCGGGTCAGGGCCCTCCCTCCTCTCTACGCACGAGAATGAGGCTACGCACAGGAAAACGCTGCCTATGTAAACCCACCACGAACTTTAAATAAATAAATATATGTAACCATCTGGTATAGCTGCCTTCGACCTTGTCGATCGTGTACTGTTAAAACTAGAAGTCATGTCATAAAATGCGCACAAATAGCACGCTGATCTGCGCGTTAATCTACGCGTTATGGCCATAGTAAGGCTATCAAATTCTGTACATATGGCCTATGCGCAAGCAATGTTTCAGCCAATGGACCTCCGGGTAACCCGGAGGTCCATTGGCAGAAACATTACCTGTGTTTGCTATGAGTAACCGGGGACACCTGCCGTGCTTTGGATTCCATTCGATATGGCAATTGCGCGCAATTCCTACGCGCAATTAAGCCTAAATAAGCGCACAGTTCGTGACAGGACTTCTAGTTTCAACTGTATGAAGATCTGTCCTCTGTGGGCCGAAGAAGGGAATTCTTCATTGTACATGTTATAATCTACGACTGTATCATGACCGTAAAACAGGTATATGGTGAAAGGTAGTCAATCGTTTGAGTGGACTCTGCACATTGTAGAAAACTTCGATACCAGGTATTGATAAGTGGACCCCATTTTATTTATCAATAAAGTACAACATGTTTATCACAGTAAACGAGCACTATTTCCCTCCCGGGAAACAATAGTTATTTTCCTTTCTAGTGTATCCACGTACATAACTTATGTATATTTTTTTCAACTCCAACCTTGACCTTTATCCTATTCTCAACGAGAAGCTACTCGTGTGTTTTGTATCAATAAGCGCACACTTACACTCTAAAATTAGTTGGGTTACCAATCAACCTAATAAACAGGGTTGAGTGAATATGAACGCAATTGGGTTCATATTCACTCAACACAGGTGATTTGGGTTGATTTTTAACACAACCTATTTTAGAGAACAGATGCAAATGCTTGTCTTGTGGTCTCCTGTATCCTGTGAACTAATTTGAGGGGTCAAACTCTACTGTTTTCGACCTACAAATTGAAAAACAATAACCCTTGTGTGGCGTGTTCTGTGAATATCGATGGCCCGTTATGTTGGGTAAAGAATTAAAGATTTTCGAGTTTCCGTTCTTTCTGACATGTAAAAATAATTTTCTTTTATTAAACGTTTGACATCCGTTTCAGCTATAGAACGGAATTTAAAACAAAAAATATATATGTATATGTGCAGAGGTGTGAATGAATTGAGGTGCGAGGATGTGTATCTGTGTGATTTTTTGCTCTGTGTGCGTGTACTAGCGAGACGGTACATTTTCTGCTGTATGTATTTTTGAGCGCACAGACGCGCGTGTGTGGGTCTATTTGCATTCATGTGAGGGTAGGTATGAATGTGTGAGCTGGTGATATTATTTGGTGTGTTCAAAATCACATTCCAATTTTTCAATAAATCTGCAGTTGTCAAGAAATTCTCAATTGTCAATTCGTTCTCTATCGATTGTCAGAGTAGGTAAGTTTTTTTATGGAATGATTAACCCTTTACCCAATGAATCGAACGCATCCGCCCGCGTAATATGTAAATTCAGCAGCTGAAAAAATATTATTTTTCGAAAAATTTCAACAAAACCATATCATGTGACCCCTCTTTGGGACGAGCTTGTCGAGCTCGTTCCAAAGAGGGGTCACATGATATGGGTTTGTTGAAATTTTTGGAAAAAATTTAAAAAATGATATTTAAAATAATAAATTTTGAAATCGTCTACGTTGGGTAAAGGGTTAAACATAATTTCTCTGAGGTTAATCGTCATATTCACTTTCCCTCGTAAGGTTAAAAAAAACAAGCGTTAAATACAACGGTATCGCAGCTTCGATCTCGGTTTCACTCTGTATTTTCCACTAAAAAAATTTTGAAACGGATTGCCTTCAATGTGATAAAGAAACCAATATTCCTCAGACATGTCCCATCCTTGCACGCTCCATAGCGAGTCTGCCATGGCAATCTCACTGAAGAGGTACTTTGCGGAGATAGGAATGTCTTCTTCATCAAAATGTCTCCCGGGATACATTTTTATCATATGGGACAAAATCGATGATACAGCTTCGTGTACGTCTTCGTGGAACAATGGGTCATCCGCGTAGCATTTGATTAGCTTCGTCAACATGTCTTGATAATCCTTGTTCTGTTCAATCAGGTCCCAATCTAAATAGACAAACTGTTGATTGGATAGTTGTTGGATAATACGGTCTGCAAGGGCTTTCATGTGTACATTATCCTTGTGAGATCTCCTTCTTGGGTGTCTAGAGTGTGTAGCTTGATGATTATATACCGATATTTTCTCTGGGAGACACAAGTAAATCTGAAAGACGAAAAAATACTTGACCCTTTATTACAAGCTCTCAGGTCACCCGTTTTTTTTTTTCTTAGAATCTCTCACTGTTAAGGATTGTTTGTTTACCCACTTTTGGGGAATTTCTGCCGTTGATGAAATGTGATGCCCCTTTACTCACAAAGATACACAGATAATCTTTCGTACCATAGCTACAGATAGCACAATCAATTTGTCTTGAAAACATCAAGATATTAACACAATAGCAGGAACTACGCCGCGTAATCATAAAACCACGTTTGTGGCGAGTCTTCATTGTTTTGGCCTGAGACCTTGATTCAGATTGATGTTCACAGAGGGTAAATTTAGTAATGCTACCATGCTGTGCAGGGTAGCATCACCAAATTCTTCCCATGGGGACCTCATTCTGCAGATGGCAGTCTGTTTATTTACAGGCTTGCTTGTAAATTTATTTGTAGCTAAATAAAATGATAAATATGGTAGTTATGACACAACTTCTAATTTATTTAACCCTTTACCCAACGTAACGGCCAAAACCGGCCAGCGCGATTCTCAAAAATCGCCAATTAATTTTCATTATTATTTCATTTTTTGTCTCAAAAACATAGGTTATGACCTCTCATTGGAACGAGCTCGTCGAGCTCGTTCCAATGAGGGGTCATAACCTATGTTTTTGAGACAAAAAATGAAAAAAATAGTTATTCAAGAATTTTGTTTGCAAGTGTCGTCTGCTTTTCATGTTAGGTAAAGGATTAACTGGTTTAGTGCTAGAAGCCACTATCAGGGCTCTGCCGAAAAGTTCTGAAAGCCACTTTAGTGGCTTTTACACTGTATGTATAACCTTGTTATCTGTGTCGTAAATAATCCACGCATGGGCAGTGATGTCCATGTTTGCGTTTACCAGGCAATAAAAATCATCATCAGCATCATTTGTACCCGGTGCTTCATTAATTACATTGTTGATAATTATTCCTATAATTAGTGTGTTCATTCTAACATTATTGCGTACGTCGGAATACTGCCCACCACGTGGAATGGCCATTCCCCGACGGCCGTTCTGTAATGCCATCAATACTTCTCCCAAATCGAGTCTCGATTGAGCAGATTTATTGCGTTGACTGAAAAAACATGAATGGTTATTGTACTTTTTTCAGATTCGGTCTTCTGAAATGTATCAGTTGAATTGAAAATTAAATCGTAGTTTCGCTTTCCGATCAACTGAAATGTTCCAGATGAGTGAATCCAAACATGGGCGATGGTCTATTTACGGGATAGACTGGTTCTAGGGTATAACAGTGTCAAAGTCCTCAGACAAGTGACTGTTGGTTTGTGAGCTTGTCTTCGTCATTGTTTGATAGGCCTCTATCCAAAAGCTACTTTGGGACTCAACTGCGGAAAAATACGATTGGTTTTATCCATGTTATTGTTTGTTTATGTCATTGGATTCTCTGGTCCTGGCATTCGAAACAATATTGATGGCTTCACTTCCCAATTGTTGTTGTAGAATTCAATTTTAAATACATCGCCTAGTCTTTTTACATTAATAGTCAGTAATTTTTGCAGCAAGGCTCGGTGTCATGAGGACGGTCTATTGCTTTGGATTCAGGCACACATGGAGTTATTCATAATCGAGAGAAATTGAACTTATTCAGTCAATTATAAAACAGAAGTACTACAATAAGCGAATATGTGCCGCCATATCAAGCAGATACTATTCAATTATGAGAAGTCAGATCCTCCCTGAGTACCAATGTTTCACACCCAAATGGACATTTAAGAAGTAACCCATGTTATTGGAACCAAAACATTAATTAATAATTGCGTCGATCGTTATTTATTGGCTTCGGACTCTTCACCTTTGGGTTTAAACATCGGAATTAAAATTCGTTTATTTAAATGAATTTCAATGCATGGGCTGTGGAAAAAACACTGAATGCGATGTGTGTTTGAATCGGTGGGTGTTTTACATAACTCGTTGGAATGGCGTAATCATATTTCGCTCGAGCCTTTGTAGGCTCGAGCGAAATATGATTACGCCACTCCAACTCGTTATGTAAAACACCCACCGATTCAAACAAACATCGCGTTCTGTCCATTTCCAGAGTAGTCAGTAATTTCTGCAGTTAGGCTGGGTCTGACGAGGTCGGTCTATTACTTTTGGTTCAGGTACACATGGGGTTGTTCATAATCGATACTAATTGAACTTATTTAGTCATTTATAAAACTGAAGTACGACAACAAGCGAAATGTGCAGCCATATCAACCAGCTACGATTCAATTATGAAAAGTCAGGTCCGCTAAGACTATCAATGTTTCGCACCGAAATGGATAATTGAGAGGTAACTTCTAGCTAAACCATTTTATAGGAACCACCACTTTCATTTACAATTGCGTTGATCGTTATTTATTGGTTGTTAAAGTCACATGTCTCTGTACAAAGATTAATTGAGGCCGTAACACGAAGATAAAGTCAAGCCCAGCCAATCGTTTATATCCATGTTACGCATTTTAGAGAACTGCCACCCCAGGCATTGATGACCAAATTATATTTTATGGTACAATCGTCTTGTTCCGGCGGTAATCCACGCTTGGGCAGTGATATCCACGTGTGCGTTCACCAGGTAATATAAATCATCAGCAAAAATTTAATTTGTGAAGAACCGGGTTGTACCGGGTGCTTTATTAACTAATTTGTTTGTGTTTATTCCTATAATTAGTGTTTGCAATTTAGTATTATTGCGTTCGTGGAAATATAACCTACCCCATGGGAAGTGACCAGTCCGCGGTGGCCGTACTTTACCAGTAAAATATAGTTTGTTTCTTACCGTGAACGAACAATGTTTCCCACGGGGAGTGTTGAACTCGCGGTTTGAGTGCATTTTCCACCGGTGTCCGTCATTAATGTCTCTGTTCGCAGTATCATTGCTAACTACCTGTGGTGTGCCTGCTTTGTAACTAATGGCCCGGCTCCAATATATTCTGACATTTCTCTCACTGAAGAATGACAAGGGTGTTTGTTTAAGCCAATTATTGTGAAAAGTTTAAATACCCCAATCAAAAGGAAACACGTCGTCACAAAATTACAATACAATTAAATCGGATCTTTTGAATTTCTTTGCCACCACACCCAGGCGTACCAAAATTTTGAGTTGGTTTTCTTGGTGATGTCTTCAAAATATGTAATTTCTGAGAGGTTATTCATTTTAGATAGATATGATGAAAGCAGAAACCCTGAAAGAAGTAAATCAAAACACGAATTAAAATAGGTTCTTTTAATACGTTTTTGCCTAAAAGATTTCTTCCGGTGGAATCTTTGGCTAATGGACCTTTTAGCCAAATTGTCGATGTTGGGTGAGACGAGAAATGAGGAATTAACATTCTGCTTCATTAATCTTCTACGAGATGGAGTTTTGACACATGCAGTTGAAAATGAGTTTAATGAATGCAGTTAATTGACAGAAAGGTGTATTAAAAAGCACTACAAAGAAAACTTGGGTTTTAAAGAATATAGTTTTGGTCACCATCAGCATTATAAACAAAATATAAAGACAATTTCATAACTTTGGAAACCTTTACAGGAATGTGGTGCAAAAATATTATATTTACCATTAAAACAAAATAGTTTGTATCTCAAATACTGTTTATATGTTCATCCAGCTGGTCTTCCATATTCAGAAATGCTGCCTTACTTTTATGTACATTAAGGCCATGCGAATCACATATTTTCGATTCGAATCGAATCCAGTCTATTGTTTGAAATCGAATCGAATCTCAAATCGAATACAGGTGTCTTGATGTCCCGACTGATAAAATATTCCAACTACATCATCAAGGCATGCCTTCGGCGAAGGCATGCCTTGACGATGGGGATGGAATATTACCCAGCAAAATTTTTTGTTCAAAAACAGAAACATGTGCGAGAATTCTGTACTGGGCACTTCACGTGGCTAGCCACTAGTAACCATGAGCTCATCGTCGATATTGCTTGTGAACTTTAAATTTGCTTCAGCAGTGGCAGTGTCTAGTGAAACTAGAATTGGCATGGGTGGGAGCATGGGTACAGATGCTTGTTATGTTAATATAGCGGAAATTACACTCAGTCTTTATTTTCAGCATTTGTTTATGTATAATTTCTATCTCAGCTATATGTTTTGTGAGACGATAAAGATGACTGACACCAAGCGAAATTCCAGTGAAAAGATTCGAAGTAAAACGAATCGAGCGGCCGATTACGAATCGAAACGAATACAAATTGAAGTTTCGAAATCGAATCGAATCTCGAAGCTTCGCGGTGCCCTACATTACATCTATCCTTATCATCACAGAACTGTTTTGCAGCAAGATTTTGGAGAGTCTCGGTGAATACTATCAAATTGATTGCGACAAAACAGTCATCGATGAATACACATTCTATCACATTTGGAATATTTGAATGTCAGTTTAAAATTCGAATATTTCCGTCCATGAAATTATATTAGAAATTATCAATATATTTGTTATTGGGGTTTTAACGACACTTTCTACAGCCAGAGTCATCTCGTGTCGGTCCGTTTCACGGCGGGGGAAGCCGCAGTACCCGGAAAGAACCACCTGGCAGAGGCGAGCATCAGTCAGGCTCCCCAAAGTAAAACGTCGCACATACATGGTTAGCTTGGTGGAAGATAAGCGCACCATCGGCGTGCAGAAGGCCTTAGTACACAGCCCCACCCTGCAATCAAACTTGGCAATCTGGATTAAGTGGCTTGCCCATGGACAGTTACTTTCTGGTATGGGTCTTACCGTGGGCCTTTCGGTTGGAAGTCCCGCCCTGCTAACAATGAAGCACATCGATCTTTTTCGAATATTCGTTTCAGCAGTGTTAATCCTTCTCAACACTCATGCGGTGGATAGTGTCGTCTTAGAAACCACAAGATAAAGCTAAATGGGCGAGTATATCTTGTATTCGTGGTAAGGTTCAATAATAATTTATAAATTTAATCATAGTCCTAAAGGCGCGTTGGGTTAAATTATCACTGGGCCTTCTGTCATGTTACATGTGTATTACTTTGTACTAATAGGCAACCAAACTGTACTAATATTAAACATTTAGGGATAGGTCTACCTGGTAGAAAGAATTAAAGCCAAGCACTCAAGCAAGCAGACAAATGTTCTGCGGAATTCGACACTGTTATGGCCTAGAACTAGTCAAGGCTTTAAATATTTCATTGCTTATGTTTTAGAATTGGACGTCTGGACTATTTCAGATGGTCGGAAACAAAAAGTACCATAAATATCCATTTTATTTGAATTGAATGTTTCTCAATCGATAATTGATTTGCCCAGATCTGTAATGACATTATAATACTCTTCGACATGTTTGTAAACTAAACATTATGAATAAAGACACACTACAAATGTAGTTTTAGGATTACGTCGCGTACTAGTGTTAATATTTTGATTTTTCAGGGCTAAATAAGTATTTATTGATTGTGTAATAAAAAAGTAGCCCTCCAACACCACGCCAGCTAGAACAATATTATATACAGTACGTGGAGAGTGAATTGTAACACAATCACCTGGGGACTGGAGTTATCACCCATAGTATCACTTTCAAATTGTGTACATGTGGACAAAGAACACACGCAATGTTTCAACCAATGGACCTCCGGGTATTACCAGGAGGTCCATTGGTTGGAACTTGGCTTGTACTTGTTATGCTTTGCAACAAATATGCAATTATTGAATTTCCACTCTGCGTGTGATTTAGTGATAATACACTCTCCACGTACTGTACATGTATGTTTACATGTAGGACAGATTATAGAGGTCCTTTGTGAAAGATTCAGTAGCAGAGGTAGGGATTTATCGAATTCGATGCGGTAGACTCAGATAGATAAAGTAGATATAACGCTGTTCAAAAATATATCTAAATCGTGTAGCTTAAATTAAAATCAATGTATTCACGGTCGAATCTACATTAAGATATAGAGAAAATGGATTTTTGGAAAGTTAACTGTCAGAGATCATTTCATCAAATTCTCAAATCAGACTATTCCAATTATCTCGGCCATAGGTAGAGTTGCCGAGTTCAGTTTTTAAACAAAGGAGTAATTTTATCCGTGAGTAAAAATAAACCCTAAGTATATTTTTATGTATCAGTGGAATCGGTACACAGAATGGTTTAGGTATACCTCCCTTTCTGGGTGTTAACTGAGTTTTTTTTTCGGACAGCCCAACTCTCCTTTAGCGGATAATGTTATTCGGGAGATTAGAAGAACACGGCATACAGTGTATTGAAGAACAGCATTTTTTCACAATTTTACGAATAAAATTAACTCTGCGTTGTGGTAGCTGCCCAGCTGCACAAAGCTGGTCGAATTATGCTGCTGGTAGTCGAGACCTATTATTTGTAATATTTTCAGTAAGATCCGACAGCAACCACCACCACCCAGTGATGTCTAGATGACCAGCGGTCAGTGGTAACCAGGAGACGAATTACGGCCAAACGAAGCTAACTGTGGTACAGATGAAATATATCTAACTGGAGGACGAACGGAAGTCTCCGTGAAAATGGCAGTCTGCGCACAAACTTTGCGAAACGTGAATACACAAAGAGCCCATAACAGCATCAGATTCCTTAGTGAATTGTACTGGTGGTCTGGGAGCTTGAATTCAAGCTTTATGCTCCGATCTACTATTTCGCACTAGAGCACAGGGTTAAAATTATAAACTAAGGGCATTCACTCTAAAAACTAAAGTGTTAAAACTGACACTTCCAAGGTGTTAAACCCATTCTAACTCTTAGGGTTTGATTTTAACACTCAGAGTGCAATGCTTTAAGCACTTAGACATTACAATCGTCAGACATCTGAAACTTGAATGGATGGCACTTCCCATGTGTCTGTCATTGGTGGTTCTTCCAGAATCGTCCATAATTTGATTTGCGCTTGGTGGGTACATAATTAAAAGGACACAGCGCAGATGACGCGGATCAGGTTCGAGAGTTCGAACCTGATCCGCGTCATCTGCGTTGTTTCCTTTTAAGTGTCGCGACATTACACTTGTCAGGTGGTATAATTGTAACACCTGTCAAGTTCTGGGATATCTACACTTGAACAAAGTGCTAGTTCAGCACATAGTAAGTGTTAAATACAGCACTTCAAGTGTAGTTTTTAACACGTTAGTTTTAAGCGTGTATGTTGAAACTAATCCCATGTAATTTGGAGATGTATTTTTGTATCAGATATATGATTACATTAGGCTATTTGTTAGACAAGAGAATTTGAAATTTTGGAGACAGAGTTGGAATTTGATGCATAGGGGTAAATTACCAGAGGAATTATGAGAAACAATGGCTTTGAAAAACTGACTACCTTTTAAAAATTCATTTTCACATGGAATTGTTACCAGGCATGTAACGAAAAAAGAGACGGACACATACGATTTTTTTACATATATAAACAGGGGATGATATGCCCCAGGGGTAGTAGGTAAGTGGGAGTAGTGGGAACAAGTCTGCTTTTGAGGTTGTAGGGTAGGTGAAAATGACTGGTTTCGGCATTTTTTCATGCAATTTTATAGGTTGAAGACTTTCGTCTGACAGTAAACTATTTCACACACATTCTGATTGTTCATTTCTACTTCATCAGAGAGTGTTATATGTTTTAGTGGATTTGGAAAATGTAATGCATGTTATAGGTTAGAAATCTAAGTTAAAAAATATTTGCATTTGAAGAGAGTGTATGGCATGTCATGTTCTGGAATGCATGAGAACTTGTAGAGCGAAACCTTAACAATTAGGACGCAGTACGCATAATGCATGATTGTCATCACAGGGCTAATTAATAACTGTTCTAGGTATTGTTCTTTGGCGACACATTCCTCGAGTTTGAACCTTACAAAGAGAAATATCAACACCGAGAACACCAGACGAAATGAACACAAAATCACTTCTTACAATAAGATCGTTGCGTCAAAAATATATTCAACGATTATATGTTTAATCTTTTGGACCCTGGTGGTATTTTCCATGCCCGTTCAATGGCAGAAAATGGAAGTGTCCATATCATTATTTGGGGTAGATCAATTAACTGGGGCTGTACATTGAAAATATTGATTGGTCACCCTACACATTCACTTAGCAGCCACCCTATTTACTGAAGTGATGATTCTCCCGGCCCGGAAAAAGCGTCATCTTCAAATGATTAATATTCGAAACTGTATGGTTAATTACTTGTTTACTTTGCTCGACAGAAAGAATCACTTAACAGACCTCGCCTTGTGTCAAAACTTAAAATGGAGGAAACATCGTCTGCATTACTTTATCTCGACGAGCGCAACGGTCGCATTGTGACAATGGACAACGGCTCACAGTCGCAAAAGGACACGGCCGATGCATCTTGAGGGGCTGACAGCTAATGAGAAACGTAAAAAACCTTTGATATGTTTATGGGACTGCTCAGATAAGGGCAGTCGCGTTCTAGATACATTAGTTTGACACTTAGATATTATGTTGGCTGTTGTCAGGTATGTAT
Organism: Pictodentalium vernedei; assembly: GCA_031216915.1. Lineage (NCBI taxonomy): Eukaryota > Metazoa > Mollusca > Scaphopoda > Dentaliida > Dentaliidae > Pictodentalium > Pictodentalium vernedei. The sequence goes on from CM062297.1 coordinate 73,200,965, forward strand.
ACTGGTGGAAGTACGTGTGAAAATACGACTGACCGTTGTGTCACTGATGTGAATTATAAACAAAATTACAGAAAATGCGTCCCTTCGTATGTATTCTTATGACAGCTGACGGCGTGAAAACTATGTAAAAACGGTGGGACGATCGGTTTTTATATCAGGAATTTGGTAACATAAACCTGACCTCAACGCACCGCATTATTTGTCCATTTACGATTTGAACGCGGATTATCCGATATGCATTGCAAATGACTGAAAGTTGTTGATAAGGTCAGCTGTGGTATAGGACAAAGGAGAAAGGCAAAATGTGTTCCAAGAAATACAAATAACCGTCTTTTTAGTAGAAATGATATGGTTGAAACAGTTGCATATATTGGTAACCCACGCGCATTTTCGTGGCAATACCATAAGTTATGGGGTGCTTAGTGGCAGACAGGGTCTCATGTGAGGCGAAGGAAGAATGATATTGGAAGAGGCAGCACGCCCAGCCTACTTTTGGTTTTGCTGAGTCTTATTTGACACCGTGTCTGCCAGCTAAGCACACCATAACGCATTCGTTTTACCAGCCATCCGATTCACTTTTAGAAGAACGTATTTGCAGCGCGATCTTTTGATTTTGTCGTGTTTTCAGAGTACATGTTCCTCTTTTTCTCCGCTGTATCTTGTTCCGACGAATTTCCGAAAATGTCTCATGATGCAACTGACCGATTTTTACACGCGTGTTTTTGTTAAATAATGTGCCTGCAATGGGTGATGACAATTTCCATTGAGTTATACATTATTGACTGCATGAAGCGGTGAGATATTTCGGCGTTGCACTAGTTTTTGGCGGGTTTTTAGTGATCACGTGAAAGGAAAGGTTGAACTATTGTTATGCTGGACATCTTTGAATGTTGATTGCAATATTTACAATAACTCCACATTATTTCAGAGTTTGGAGTATTTTTATGGTTTCTTTTGGTTGGCACAGTACGTGGAGAGTGGATTGTAACTAAATCACCCGCGGAGTGGAGTTATCACCCAAATTATAACTTTCAAATTGTGTATATATCGGCTAAAAACACAAGCAATGTTTCAGCCAATGGACCTCCGGGTTTAACCCGGAGGTCCATTGGCTGAAACTTTGCTTGTGCTTGTTATGCTTTGCAACAAATTTGAAATTATTGCTTGGGTGGAATCTCCACTCTGTGGGTGATTTAGTGATAATACACTCTCCATGTACTGTATATATTCTGCCTCGTATATTTATCTCGAATTCAGTTCCGATTTGTGGAGTTGTTGTTTTCAACATTGCTTCATTTATATCCCGTATTTTTGTCGTTTACTAAAACAAATTACACACTTGGCAAAATACTCCAGCTAAGCCGCCGAGGAAGGATTTTGTCGAAGGCACGCCTTGGTGATATGGCTGTAATATTAATCTTGCGGGATTGCGGTTCAAAAACTCAAGCTTTTCTTTATTGCTTTGGTTAACCATATTCGAAAATTCCATGTAAGGAATTCCGGTTTAGACTCTAATTTTCACTCGATTATGCATCTCTATTTTAATTATTGTTAGAATAACGCATCTTTTCAGGGCCCTGCCAGCAGGATTCGTTTGTTGAAAACATTCCCAACAACATTTAATTTAGTAGTTTATCAGATATCGAGTTCAAACTCACTTTTCCCTAATCTAAGATTAAGAAATGAAACAATTAGTTCTGTGGCTCTAATAACTTAACGAAATCATGAAATTATGTATTGACTGGTAGTTTCTGTAGGACACATCCAATTCCCGAGATCTATGTTGGCTAAATTCTGGGCTCGGTATTGGTTGAGTATTACAGAAACTAGGGTGGCTGCTAGTCCCAATTTTACATCGTACGACATTTCAATTCGCAGAAGGTCCAAACAAGGACGACCGGACTCTTTTTCATGATACACAACTGAATCCATGCGTCCGTAGTAAACATTTCATTGGCTGTCCCAATCGTACTGCTCCAAATCCACCCACAAAACCCAGACAGGTGCCTTGAAAAAGGACCCATTTGGAGGAGGGAGGTGTGAGTAAACCTGATTTGAGTCGATTGTGATGGCTAAAGTCCCGACTGACTTATATTCCATCTACATTACCAAGGCATGCCTTAGTCGAAGGCATGCCTTGGTGATGTAGTTGGAACATCAGTCGGTCGTGTTTGTTGCTAAAAATGTCAAGACTTCTTGGTAATTTGGTTGTAAATAAACAAAAAAAATAACGTAGAAGTCGTGACGCAACTTCTTATATAATTTAACGCGTACCGTATCGGTACTTCCGATTGGTCATGCTGCACCTTCCACCCCCCGCCAGCAGACGGAATCAGGTACTACGGACAGACAGAGGTATGTCCAACGGTCTGTGCGGTACAAGTCCAAGTATCAAATAAAGTCTTTTTAGAAAAGCACGTCAGTACAAGAAAGAGAAAATCGATATTTCAGTATTGACAAAAAATGTCCTGACTTAAAAAATTATTGGAGGAGGGGATATCACACACTTAAACTTCCATCAGCGACGCTACTGACTTTAGGGAGCCCTTTGCTACCCCCCTACCCCCCCCCCCCCCCCCCCCCCCTTCGCTCCTTCTGCCAACATGAATTCCTTTGGTAAACTTGCATTCATTAACCATCCCCTGATACACTGATAGTTTCGAATATTAGTTGTCAACTTACCGTCCTAGAAATCCTTGCAGCTTCTCGAAGAAACGTTTCCAAGTTGTTATCACTTGTGAAGAATTTGTTTCCTGGACACAATCCTACCAGGGAATTTTTCGCCATTATTACTTACTGATCACCGACGCCTAAGGAAATTGGCGACCAAGTTTTTGCTCCAATATAACAGAACTACCTTCGTTTTTATTTTTGTGATTAGATCGTGTGTTCAAGACTGATTTTAATGACCGTTTCAAAGCACTTGTGGGTATTGTCACACGTGTTTGCGTTATTTTATAATTTGTCCGAATAACGCTCCTGTAATTGGAAAAGATAGCTTATCGCGAATGGGTTCATTTTCCGAGCGTTTACAGGTATGATAAGATGACCAATACACCGATAATAAGTACATGAACAGTTTACTGGGTTGTGTGAGGGACCTGGAAAATATGACTTGATAACATACGAGCCTAAGCAACGTTCCAGCCTCGATATAGCTAGAGGTGGTTTTGTGAGAGCTGATTATGAGAGAATGGAGCGGTATATAATATACGTAGGTCTTTCTATCCCCCCTCCCTTGTCCAGGATCGGTTACTAAAAGTCACCGCATATTTAAGCATTTGAGCGTGGAAACACTTCTCGCGGGGCAGATTGCTTGCGCGTTCTTATACCCGCGGACCGCAGCAATTTAGCCCAACGCGATCATGTTTCTAAATCTATGCTCAGAACTGAACGTACTCAAATCAAAATATACCTCCTATTTTTTTAAACAGTATATTGCAGACATGCGGAAGATTTATAGACATATTGTCCCATAGCCTCAATAAGCGGAGGTACAGTTCCCGGCCCCAGGGGAGGTTGACACCAGGTGGCATAGAGGAGGTCGTTGGGCGGGCCTCTACGTTGGGTAATTCTTTTGATTCAAGGGCCCAGGGCTGGGGGCAGTTAACGTTTCAAACGTTAACGTGTTAAATTATTTTAACAACGTTAAAAAATTTTAACCAAGTTAATAACGTTTAACTTTGAAGATTATAATTGTATAATATGTAGCATTGCGTAGTTATCTAGTGTTTACCCGCGTGCCGATGACGTCGAATTTTACGCCATTTAACGAAATTGAAGAACACGAATAATGTAGATATCCACAGTCCTCCCACCAACGTTGGCGATGTTGGCCCGTCGATATTTAACGATACAGCAATATCAGCATCATCCGACCGCATATTTTCCATGTAAGGACTGGTATCTGAGCAACAGCGGATGTCTCTTTCTTTGAATACGGCAGCAGGGATTGTATTCTTAAATGAAAACATCGCTGAATGTTAGAATTTACGATAACCTGAGAGAACTATCTAAACTACAGTTACTGTGCGTAAGTTCAATTATATTCATATTCAAATCAATAAAAATGGCCGAAAGTTATTAAAAAAAAATTCATTTTAACATTTACCCTCATTTAACTCGTTAACGCAGAATTATTTAACATATTAACGTATTAAGGAAAATTTTAACTCCTCCCAGCCCTGCAAGGACCGAATTCCTTTTTAGTTGTCTAGTGGTTAATTTTGATTATCAGGGTTGTGTTGTTTAGACTTGGCCAGAAGTGGTTAAAGAATACCTCTTGTGAAATAACAAAGCCTAAACAAATATAAAGTTTACCAATAGATTTAATTTGATATGTGAAAATAAATGATTTCCGTTAAAATTTCATTTAGCCTGGTATTAATGGGATATTGCCTATCAGCTATCAATGGACCTGATGCTTTCATTTTTAGTTGAAGCTCTTATCCTACACGCTAAAAACTAAAGTGTTAAAAACTACACTTGAAGTGCTGTATTTAACACTTACTAAGTGCTGAACTAGCACTTTGTTCAAGTGTAGATATCCCAGAACTTGACAGGTGTTACAATAATACTACTTGACAAGTGTAATGTCGCGACACTTGAAAGGAAACAACGCAGATGACGCGGATCAGGCTCGAAGTCTCGAGCCTGATCCGCGTCATCTGCGTTGTGTCCTTTTAATTATGTACCCACCAAGCGCAAATTAAATTATGGACGATTCTGGGAGAACCACCAATGCTAGACGCATGGGAAGTGCCATCCATTCAAGTTTCAGATGTCTGACGATTGTAATGGCTAAGTGCTTAAAGCATTGCACTTTGAGTGTTAAAATCAAACCCTAAGAGTTAGAATGGGTTTAACACCTTGAAAGTGTCAGTTTTAACACTTTAGTTTTTAGTGTGTAGAATACTTAAACACTTCAATAAGGCTCCTAAGTTATAATTTGTAACAACATTTACCAAGAGCTTCAGCTTTCTGCACAGAGCCGAAATGATAACGAAAACAGAATAGCATAAATAAATACAACAGTCAGAATCGGTTATCTCCGCCTAACTATGTGATATAGACATTTACTAAAACTAAGAACTACCTAACATTTTGCAATAGAAGACCTAAACGTTTATTATTGGAACAACCGTTAGATCCACCAATCTATCAGCAATTAACTTTACTGAACTATGATGAGAACATGAATTCTACAGTTTACAGTGAAAGTAGGCTACTTAAATACAAATTAGAGGAAACAAACCACAAATGAAACAGAGTCTTTGATTGATGGTTTTGCTTCCCAAACCAGTATTGCGTCAGTCACCTCCCTAAGCTGGTAGAGTTGTGGAAGCCCATATTTTGGCTGCACTCTAAACTGCGGTACCACCACTCAAAACCTTTGCTATCTTTGAAATGAAATTATTCAGCCTGTATGGATTTGCCTTGTTATAATTGATGGGAGAGTGCCTATTTGCACTCTCCCAAAAGTGTAACAAGGCGAAGACATGTGAACAAACTCTGGAGACCAAAATTAATTTGGCACTCCAACAGTTGAACGTGGAGACCAAAGGTAATTTAAAATGTAATATTACCTTGCTTAAACCCCAGAAACGTGCACGGCAGGGCTGCACGGTATATCGATAAACCGATATATACCGGTATTCAAACCAATATCGATTGAATTCCGGTGTATTTACAAAAATACCGGTTTATCGTCATTATTTATTTACACTACAATTTAATTTTCAAGATGTCTTGAGTTTTTTAACTGTAGACCCGAATGAATAATATTATCCTTTTACCCAAGGAATCGTCTGCATGTGCTCACGTAATGTACAATTTCAGCAGTTGAAAAAATAATGTTAAAAATTTCAACAAAACTATATCATGTGACCCCTCATTGGAACGAGCTCGTTGAGCTCGTTCCAATGAGGGGTCACATGATATTGTTTTGTAGATTATTTTTGTTTTTTGGGAAAGTCTGATTAACTTTTATTTTAAAATAATAATTTTTTATATTGTCTACCTTTGGTAAAAAATTTTCGAACCGCGTCATCAAGGCATGCTAATTCGTTACAACTGTGACGCCTCAAGCTTTGATTGTGGTACTTATGTTCATTTTTCTGAACAGTTTTCGATATACCGGTTTCCGCGGTATTTTTTGGAATACCGATACCGGTATTCAGTTTTGAATATCGTGCAGCCCTAGAACACTGTAAAAGAGAATTTGTAGCTCTGTTAACACAATCTCTAATAACGCACTGGAGTGAATGGCGCATGATTGACAAGTTAAACTGGTGTTGATAAACAATTTCAGAGGTGCAAAGAGTACTCTATGTTCCAATAAGAGTAAAATCACCGCCCTCTGATTTGAAGAGAGCTGGCGTAATTTCGTTTTTGTTTACGGCTCCAGTAGCAAATGTTACCGTCTGACATCTCGACGCGAAACATTTTAAATGACGTCGCCCCCTATAAGTAATTGCTTCATCAACGGAGTGACTGGCAATCCGGTTCATTTTCTGGATGATTCACCCGTGCAGCAGACGGTGTTCCTTGTGAAGTCTTGTTTAAGTTACAAACCGATTTACGCTTTGAACTAAGATGTAATGAGTTTATCTTGTTTATTGATTATTCACCCAGTGGCGTCGTGGGAACACGAGAGGTTTATTTACTAAACGTGGGGTCGTTAAAAGTTGCCTGGAACAAGGCAACTTTTAACGATCACAAGTTAAGTAAAAATAAGCCTCTTGAGTTTCATGACGTAGGTTTTGGGCTATAGGTAGACAGGTAGTATTGGAACATTCGTTATTGTGATGAGCTGAACATAAGCTCCGAGCCGTAAACCTCAGACCATGTTACCGTCAATTCATCACAATAATTTATAATGTTTGACGTTTAACTCCGTTATAAACCAATTGAATTGGTTACAAAGAATGGATCACCGGGTTCGACTCGGTGCTTATTTCAATGAATATTTCGTCGGCTGAGTGGTAGAATGTCCTATGTCCCATAGGGGACATAGGACATTCCAGCACTCAGGCGACGATTTGCCGACAACTACTAATTATTGACTGAGAAAAGCACCTGTGGGCAGCACTGCCCACTCGTGGAGTTTACCGTTCATCTGCGACAGTAATGTACAATGAAAATCACACGCTTGGACGTGTCAGGTAATCATAATATAATAGTACTTTGGCTTGCAGCTGATCTGTCGTGTTTCTCAGGTTAGAGGTCCTTGATTCCCCATGTTCTCCCAAATGCCTCCCTCTGCCCACGACTTTCCTTTCTTCCCAAGATTCGTAAACGTACTGTTTGCTAACATCTAGTGCTCAAACGACTAGTGAATTCCAAAGTCAACTAGTCAATACCCAAAAGTCAAGTCTACTTCGACAAGTCATTGGTGATAACCTGTCTCCTTATAACAGTGTTGGTGTTCCGGTAGAGTGCTGAAGGTCCAAATTTGGCTTCACTTGGGCATTCATATACAGCAGCTTACTGGAACATTATTCTGTTAATGTGCTTCTAATTATGCTAAGAGTGAAATTATATAGTCTTATTTAATTTGCCTTGTTGCGATTTATGGGAGAGTGCCTATAGGCACGAATGAATAATATTATCCCTTTACCCAAGGAATCGTCTGCATGTGCTCACGTAATGTACAATTTCAGCAGTTGAAAAAATAATGTTAAAAATTTCAACAAAATTATATCATGTGACCCCTCATTGGAACGAGCTCGTTGAGCTCGTTCCAATGAGGGATCATATGATATTGTTTTGTAGATTTTTTGGGGTTTTTTTTTGAAAATCTGATTAACTTTTATTTTAAAATAATAAATTTTGATATTGTCAACCTTTGGTAAAAGTTTTTCGAACCGCGTCATCAATACATGCTAATTCGTTACAACGGTGACGCCTCTAGCCTTGATTGTGGTACTTATGTTCATTTTTCTGAACAGTTTTCGATATACCGGTATACCACGGTATTTTTTGGAATACCGATACCGGTATTCAGTTTTGAATATCGTGCAGCCCTAGTACACTGTAAAAGAGAATTTGTAGCTCTGTTAACACAATCTCTAATATCGCACTGGAGTGAATGGTGCATGATTGACAAGTTAAGCTGGTGTTGATAAACAATTTCAGAGGTGCAAATAGTACTCAATGTTCCAATAAGAGTAAAATCAACGCCCTCTGATTTGAAGAGAGCTGGCGTAATTTCGTTTTTGTTTACGGCTCCAGTAGCAAATGTTACCGTCTGACATCGCGACGCGAAACATTTTAAATGACGTCGCCCCCTATAAGTAATTGCTTCATCAACGGAGTGACTGGCAATCCGGTTCATTTTCTGGATGATTCACCCGTGCAGCAGAAGGTGTTCCGTGTAAATCTTGTTTAAGTTACAAACCGATTTACGCTTTGAACTAAGATGTAATGAGTTTAACTGGTTTATTGATTATTTACCCAGTGGCGTCGTGGGTACACGAGAGGTTTATTTACTAAATCTGGGGTCGTTAAAAGTTGCCTGGAACAAGGCAACTTTTTAACGATCACAAGTTAAGTAAAACTAAGCCTCTTGTGTTTGATGACGTAGGTTTTGGGCTATAGGCAGACAGGTAGTATTGGAACATTCCTTATTGTGATGAGCTGAACATAAGCTCCCAGCCGTAAACCTCAGACCATGTTACCGTCAATTCATCACAATAATTTATAATGTTTAACGTTTAACTCCGTTATAAACCAATTGAATTGGTTTCAAAGAATGGAGCACCGGGTTCGACTCGGTGCTTATTTCAATGAATATTTGCCGCCAACCAGGGGGGGGGGGGGGGGCACTAAAAATTTGCAAGACGTGATGTCCTATTTTTTATTCAGCTCCTTTTTATAGCCACCCACCCCTACGTGCAAATTTTCTACTACCATTCTTAGACACCCACCCCCACTCTCCCATTAAAATCCAAAATAAACTTATAAACTTAGTAGCCGCAGCTGTCTTTGGTGGGGGGGGGGGGGGTTCATAATGTTCTTAAACTGGTACCACCAATTTAAACCTCTGTGGGCTACTGTGGGCCCCAATCTACAAATAACAAGCTGTTCATTATCAGGCTTGGCCAGAGCAGGTGTACATATACGGGAACAAATTATCATTTGAATTGTTCTGTCAATATTCTCAAGTGTTTGCTACTTTCCTCTTCTATCCATACAAATTCTGTTAATAAATAAATAACCTGGGTTGAATTTAGTGCATCAGAGAGAATTTTCCCAAAATATTGTCTGCACATTTTCTACATTTTGAACAAGACACCCACCCCCTACTAACGTGTGACATTTTCCCAGATTAAGCCCACATACTCAACTTAATTCGTCGTAGGGATGTATTATTCGAAAAGTTATCTCCCCCTGTGAATACTGGAGTCTGACTGTAATGTAATTAGCATTGATCCACTGAAAGGTGTGAATAAAATCTTGTTTGTCGGGAAATCGTTTTCTCAAGCGGCGAGAGAAGTAAGTTGAAAGTAATTCAAATTTTATTATATTGTAATTTTTTGTCTCATAAACATAGCTTAAAACCCTCTATGAAATGAGCTTATTGGGCTCGTTCCAATGAGGCTCAAAAGCTATGTTTGAGACAAAATGTAATATTTATAGTTATTCAAGAATTTTTTTCCTAGGTGCTATCCACGTTGGATAAAGGGGTGATATTTTTTATTGTCTTTTTACGACCAACGTTTAAAAATCAAAATATATTATGTGCTATATAATTTAAATGCAATTAAGTGTTACTGTCAGTTATTCATTGCATGTTACTTGAAATTTTATTTAAAAAAATAATAAACTGACCATGCCTACTATAAAAATGGATATAATACACATAGATTTATAAATATATATCACTATATACATACAGTACCTATAACAGTATATATATTTAAAAACACGTAACACGTGATGACAATAGCCTGAATTTTTAAAATTAAATTTCAAAACTTGCCCTAAAAATTTTGAAAACGTCTCGATAAGCTTGATTTTCTCCGACCCGGTGTAATTATCTATTACAAATAAATTATTTAATATTCGTACTAAATTATTGGAAATTAAATAGCGAAATAACTAAATTCCTTCTAAAATGCAATATATAAATAATTATTTGTTGCTATAATGAAAGTTGTAAACGTAGCGGCGGAAAATATTAACTGGGTTTTTGTCCGCATTTTTGTGGCTTTTTTTCTTGTCCGATCTTAAAAAAGGGAATTTTAATCGGGTGGCTGTTTGGACGGCGGTTCTTTGACCGGTGGCTTATTGTCCCGTTGACCCGTTTGTACATGCACTATAATTGAGTTATTATTGAAATAAATCTTACCTTTCCATCTTTTTCTATTAGTCTCTCAACTTCATATTTGGTGGGCAGAATATTTCTTGGCACCGAGGTACTTGTTCGTACAGGGCGTGGCAGCTTTTCTCCCTGTGCAATTTTTTTCCAGTCAATATGCGAATGTGAACGTAGCTGTCTTTCAGTGGCCATGCTTGTGAAAGTGTGAGCCATCTCTTTTAAAGCAGGTATTAAAGGAACCTCCAGACAGAGTCAACAGTATCTGTGTGACATTACAAATTGCAACGCAAACTATCTTCTTATTGTAGAAAAAACACACACATACATATATTTATGGACTTCAATGGACAATGAGGCATACTAGTTAAATAAGCGACAAGCTTCACATTTCTGGCTGAACTGAAAGTAATTAATAGGGCTATCGCACCTTTCCTTTTATTCACACCGAAACCTTCTGCATATTGTGGACTGTGGGTTCAACTGTTTTTACAACAATCAAATTTGTCTTGGTTTTAACATCAAAAGGAAAAAAATGGGCAAATGTCAGATTATATATTTTTATATGATTAGAGAGGACAATATCTATATTATATGCACATATGCGCAGAGCATTGCTAATATGAAGACTAAAAAATATTTTAATCTCTAAAAGTTGACGAAAACGCAATTTTCCATTATTTTACATGGCACTCTACACGAAATAACCGTACCTTTTTAAATGAAGAGGGGAAAAAAATTGGTCGAATGAAATGGTTCGATTATATCACCAAGTGAGAGCATATATATTGTTCTTAAATGTCTGATGCACAGAGCAAATATAACTTTCACGGGTTTTATATAATTTTGAGAAATATAAAAACTCCCCATTCAATTAGTGCTAATTTTTGCAAGCCAATTCCTAGCAATCAGGGGAGATAACTATTTGGTAAATAGATGCGAATAACGAGAATAGTTGAACATGATATTCTCACATATAAAGCCTCCTGATGTTGTATTTATGGTACGAGTGTGATGCACATCATCTTTAAGGTTTGAAACACAACTGATGGTATATATTAGCTGATATATTGATATATTTCTAAAAAATTCAAAAACTTGCACAAGTTGGAAATGCACATTTTTGGCGCAATCAAGAGACCCACCCACCCCCACGTGACGTCTTGCAAATTTTTGGTGGTCCCCCCCCCCCCTGCGCCAACTACTAATTATTGACTGAGAAAAGCACCCGTGGGCAGCACTGCCCACTCGTGGAGTTTACCGTTCATCTGCGACAGTAATGTACAATGAAAATCACACGCTTAGCCATGTCAGGTAATCATAATATAATAATACTTTGGCTTGCAGCTGATCTGTCGCGGTTCTCAGGTTAGAGGTCCTTGATTCCCCATGTTCTCCGAAATGCCTCCCTCTGCCCACGACTTTCCTCTCTTCCCACGATTCGTAAACGTACTGTTTGCTAACATCCCTTGCGCCATTCTTCCCAATCTCTCCGGTATACATACTAACCCTCTCGTTGGTCTCACCCCAATACCCACATATCTTTCGGTTTCTCATCCCCCCCCCCCCCCCATTATACTCCAGTGAATCTTATTCTGTTGGACGTATATTTTGTACACTCTTCCAGAAAGTGTCCCAGGGTCTCCACTACTTCTAAATTACATATTTGACGCTCCTTGTCACTGTCTTTGCCAATTTACCCCACTGCACTAATGAATTCGTGTCCAGGAGTTTCCAAGCTCTTTTAGCCGATTGGTTTAGTGGTATCACTTTCTTACCTTATTCTGTAGTTGGTACACTCACCAATCCCCAAATGGTTTTCCCCACGAAAACCTTATTGAAGATATTTCTCCCTAAAAGTTTAATTTGATTAATAATTCAATTCCTATTCACTGTGGTTTCGGTAGATGCCTCTCCCCGTGATGTTTATATTTACCTATAAATACTCGTAGTCACCTGTCTCTCCCACCCCCAAAAATGATTGCTGCTACCTTCCGGAATACAGACCCCCGTACTCCCCACCCTCGAATAGGTTCCACTTTACGACCCACGGGTATAACCTTCTCACATCTCCCAACATCTTGTCTAACCCCTCTTCACTTTCTGACTCTTGTACTCTATCACCCGAGACAAATAGTTCTGCGATCCTAAGGCCCCCGACTGCTACCCTCTGGTCGCTATCCAGCAGTTCATCTCCTAAAATTTTAATGTAGAATGTAAAAAGAATTGGTGAAAGGACCCCCCACCCTCCTCATGCTTTAAGCTAATCTCCGTGGATGGGCAACCGTTTGGTTGTTATACTGCATCTTTATGTAATGCTTTCAGAATTCCAACAAACGTACCTACAAGGACCAATGTCTCAGGTTTTCGCCACATAAACTCCATCCATACGCTATAGTATGCCTTTTTAACACCCATAACCGCTATAAACATATTTTGGTTTTAGCTTTTTTGCAGCTTTTATCGTTTTGGATATTAGGAAAAAGTGCTCAGTGACTCTCTTTCCCTCCCTGAAGCCATTATGGATATCTCTCAAATCCCCTTCTCTTCGATCATACCCTGTACTCTCTCAGACAGGACCTTACCTAAAACTTTCCGTGGACTAACAGAGACAATAATTATTCAGTGCTTCCTAATTTCCCTTTTTGTGTCTCTAAACTCTTTTAGAACCATTTGTTTTTTCTATGGCTAGGTTGAATAGGGCCGTTAGAGTTTTACATAGTTCCTCTTCGCCATTTTTAGCAACTCGTTAGGAATTTCCCTCTTTTCCGTTCCTTAATTTTGAAACCACTTTTCTGACCTCTTCTACATATATATCGCTGCACACTAAGTTCGATAATTTTTCCCGACCTCATCCTGGCACTCCATGGTGCTCCCCCTCATCGCTTATCATTTACCGTTTCCGAGTGCTTAACTTATTCTTGTGCGATTTTGTCTTGCCTGGTTGTATGCCCGCTCTCTACTTTGATATTTTATGAATTACTTCCTTTGTTTTTTTATTCGTCCGTTTCCAAAATATGTTCGTGCTCGATCACCTGTGATTCTTTTCGTCCTAATAATATTACAGTTTCGCTCACTCCGATTATCGTGTTTAATCTTATTCACTTTTTTTCATGTTTGTGGGTACTCTTCTTTTGTTACCCAGGCCTTGCTACTTTCTACTGTCTTGAGTTTTCATCTATTTGTTATTTAAAGAGACACTAAACCCCGTTTACATGGCCGTGTTTGCTTACATAAGTATTTATTTGCATATGTGCAAATTTACTTACATGAGTAAATTTCGCCATGTAAACGCATTTGCTCACGTAAGCAAAATTTACACATGAGTAGATCAAAAAATATTTGCACCTCCCAGGGACTAGGTGCAAAAGTATTTTTACTCATAAGCAAATTTTACACATGAGTATTTTATGTAATGTAAACGCGCAGTAAATTTACTCACGTGAGCACAGATTCCCGCCAATTGTGATCTTTTTCAAGTATGACTGTGCAAACCCTGTGGATGCAAACGCATACCGATGACTTTGATACACCAAACAGGTGGCCAACGGTTCTATACTCTGCCGAAGATGCTAGCCAATACATCGTAATAGCTATTTGTTTCCGCACATCGATACCTTTTCGTACAGCCTTTTCACTCTCTGGAGGGATAGTTCCTTCAAGCTCTTTGCAGATAAAGTTGAATGTTTCTCTTGTGACTCTGAAGTTTCCAACCCACTGGTCATTATCGAATGTTCTCATAACAATACGGTCATACCACTCGGATGACCTGTCCCTCATCCATAACCGTTTTTCACGCACCATTCCAAAGGAAAGTCCGACACCTAGATAATATGGAAATATCCTTCTTCTTCTCTTCAAAAATCGATCCATCCTGGATGACAAATCTATGCCAAATGGCCCTAATCGCAGTTTTTCACTGAGTTTTAAAAATATCATCTAAACGCATAGCAAATTTGCTTTTACTTACGTAAGCAATGTTTACTCATGAGTAAATTTACTTACGTGTGTAAATTTTGGTCATGTAAACGGGGTTTTACATTTTATTATTTACTTATGTATGATAATGTATTGATGACACAGCCATAGATGCAGCCATCGACGTTTGGCCTCCAATGGCAATTTTAGTTTAGCTTAAACCACATTTTATTTCTAAAATTATGCACGTCGAAGTATAAGTATCATGGTAATTAACAGTAATTAACTCCCACTTCCACATCTATCACCGTCTTCCATATATCTGGATATGTGGGAATATATAGAGAGTATCGCTTGACTGGACTGGTTTCGTGAAATAATTCACGAGAGGTGAGGGACGTTGTACAAACACGAGTGCGCGAATGCGCACGAGTGTTTTACAATATAGTTCCTCGCCTCGAATGAATTATTTCACATAACCAGTCCAGTCAAGCGATTACTCTTTTTATTACTTTTCATTATTAACGATAATTATATTATTTAACCCTTTACCTAACGTAACGCCAAAAACGACCAGCGCTATTCTCAAAAATCGCCAATTAATTTTCATTATTTCTTCATTTTTTGTCTCTAAAACATAGGTTATGACTCCTCATTGGAACGAGCTCATCGAGCTCGTTCCAATGAGGGGTCATAACCTATGTTTTTGAGACAAAAAATAGAAAAAAAATTAGTTATTCAAGAATTGTTTTTGCTTGTGTCGTCTGCTTTTCTTGTTAGGTAAAGTGTTAAAAAAACAAAAACAGTGAAGTACCCATTACACCCACGGCAAAGCGTCTTCGTTTGCGTGCACGGACACATGACACAATTGTTGATTGCATAATTCACTTGGGAAGTTATCGTTTATAATCAAACCCGGAAATCCCAGTAAATCACACTTTGGAAAGTAATAAAGTCGATTATCTTTCTTCTGTCGTTCCTCTCCCAGGTCCACTTACACCTCGCATCTCTGTTCAGAATCTTCTAACCTAACTCATTTGTTGTGTCCAAAAGCTTCCTTCCATTCCAGTTGATTTTTATATCCCCGTCATGTTTTACCTTCTCCCTTATTTCCTTTGTATCCATTAAAGTCTCCAATCAGAATAATACCGAGTCCCCTGTTTTCTAATTCCGTGATATTGGACCTAAGTGATGAGTATGTTGAGTCATTCCACTCAGGTTTGATTCCCTCCAAAAGCGAAACATTTGCTTTTACCCACCCAATTTCTTGAGACACATCCGCTGGGGTACTGACATCAGTCAGTTGACGGTTTTGAATCCTTAGTAATGTGCATGCCTATCCTTCCTTTCCTTTTCTGTCCTGCAGTTTGTCCTACACCTATCCATACGCACCCCCTTTCGTGATTTACGCGTTCATTATGCGTTAACCTCGTTTCGCTTAAGCCCATGGAATCAGTGTCGTCCGCCAATATCAATGCAGCTATCTCACTTACTTAATTGTGGAGACCGTGGATATATAGAATATACCCATAGTATCTTGGTGTACCAAATGTTCACCACGAGTGGCGAAGTGGTGTTGAAACAACTTCCCCACGAGTGGTGAACATTTGGTACACCAAGCCACTTTGGGTATATTTTATTTATACCATGATCGTCAGATTAATAAGAGTTTAAATGTTGTATAAATCAGTATTCACACGTGTGAATCTGTGTTTTTTTACATGAGCGCCAATGGGCGGTACTTCCTGTTGCATTTTTATCGCCGAAACGAAATAGAAAACGAAACGCGCAAATTACGGGCCTTTTTCATTTTAATAACATAATAACATACTATTTCGTGTCATGGATGCTTTATTAACATGAGACAACGTATGTTTGTTAATTGTTGGTGTCTTATGAGGTAAACTTATTTAAAAACGCAATAAATAATTGCCGGTTTCATTTCACTCTTCATGGGGCGACAGGGGATAAATTTAGACAAGTTTGCATTCAAGGCGAGGTCTCCAAATGTCAATGGCTTAAGCTGTTTATATAGAGCAGAAAAATGGTAATCATGGTATAAAATGTTGTACCTCACTTTCAGTCCCAGACTTCCCCCATTGATCTTGTTTTCTGATGTGCCCCCCCCCCCCCTTCCTGCTAAGGTGCAACATGTCTCGCTTCTCCCCTTACTCCAGAACGTATCCCAGTGGTCAACAAAGAACAATCCCATGTCAAAACAATAGTTCTGCAACTTCTCTTTCAACGCCATGATCCGCCAATGCCGCTCACCCCCATCCCCTAGAACAGGAAAGACTCCCAATACAATTACTCCTGCTTTCCTGAGCAGTTTACTAATTAATACCTGTGCGTCTCCACCAGCATTCCTATCCCCGATGTTGTTTGAACCAACATGAAGCACCACTACCAGATCCGATTCTGACCCTAACACAATTCTATCCATTATATCCTCCAAGTCTTCTACCTTCGCCCAAAGATTACAAATACAGCGCGATTCGTTCTGTAAACAACATTGCTAATTTTACGCCAATGCTACTCCCTGGAATGGGTTAATCGATATGGCCCGAGTGATAGCGAGGAAGGATAAAACGAGAGGCCGCAGGCCTCGAGTTTTATCCTTCTGCGATGGCACAGATGCCATATCGATTAACCCATTCACAGACGCGTATCCTTCTGTGTCTATTACACTCCTTCACGTCTATAAATAAATTAATAGAATGACACTCATTCATTCGACACCTATCAACAAAAAGAACGCATGTTATCGCCAACCAAATTGCGAGGGGAACCCGTGTTACTATTCCCAGCCCTGAGTTCCAATGTGTTCTATGTGCCTACTGGCAAGTAGAACACATTGGATCTCAGGGGACAATTTTCAGCTATCGCTAGCGATTCAAACTGTGATTGCGTTGCACGATTAGTAGAAAATTCCATTGAAATTTCGCTTCTGTTTAAAAGTAGTCCGTCCATGATTTCCGTTCCGCACATATGTGCGGAACAGTGTTTACCATCTTCGCAAATTGCGTAAAAAATGAAAAGTGGCGAAAAAAGTCGATGGTTGACGAAAAAAAAGGCAAAAAAAAATATTTTTGTCTCTTGGTTAGAAATTACCTTGCTCAGCGAAGTTAACGGACCTTACGTAATTCCCGCATTGAGTTTTACATGGCGTGTGGGGTTAATTAGTTGCATGGCTGTATTCACACCTCCATTTTGGCCTTTTCAGTGTCTTCACATTTATGTCATCAAATGGGCAACAGGCAATTAAAGAAAAATTTACTCGTACAAACACATGTTGTTATTTGATGCACGGCTAAACAAATGGACAAGAACGCGAAGGGGTTATTCGGGTTCTATCAGAAATTCCAAGAGGAGGAAATAACGTTTGACGTCTGTTCATCCGCGATAAAACATTCCGCGCAATGGATAAAGGAAAAAAGGATTTAAATGATATCGATGACTATGTACAGTTAGCTTATTAACCATTTACCTAACATGAAAAGCAGACGACACTTGAAAAAAATTCTTGAATAACTAATATTTTTCATTTTTTGTCTCAAAAACATAGGTTATGACACCTCATTGGAACGAGCTCGACGAGCTCGTTCCAACGAGGTGTCATAACCTATGTTTTGGAGGCAAAAAATGAAAACAAATAGTTATCAATTGGCGATTTCTGAGAATAGCGCTGGTCGGTTTTGGCCGCTACGTTGGGTAAAGGGTTAAAGTTGTACAATAGAATTATATTTCGTGGAATCAGTGAGAATTGCCTCGCTACTGATTGAAAACTTTAGGGTTGAATCGGTGAGGACTGCCTCGCAACTCTGCGTGTGGGGAGTTGGGTTCGAAGAAACCAACCCCTCGCCCCGTCAATAGCAACAAGTACACAATATACAAAAGAGGATTTCAATCTTTCTTTACTATTTCAATAAAACTAATTTCTGATTGGAAAAATCTCTCATATTATCTCCCACTGATGGTGGCTAAAAATATTCGAGGTGGCCAATAAAGTGTACATGCGGCTAAACAAATTTTGGTTCAGTGTACTTTCGCCTACAGTGCACACTCGCCTACAAAAATTATCAGGTAAAAGTATCGGCGAAAGTGCACTAACTAAGATATAGGGATTAGTAGGATTAGTAGCTAATTACCTGCTCTACCCACAATGAAATCGACTGACCGTTTGGTGATTGAGAGAGAGAGGGAGAGAGAGAGCGAGAGAAAGAGAGAGAGAGAGAGAGAGGGGGAGAGGGAGAGAGAGAGAAAGAGATCATATTCATGGGTCTTATTGTCAAATATCGATGCAGTTTATCTCTCTCTCTCTCTCTCTCTCTCTCTCTCTCTCTCTCTCTCTCTCTCTCGTCTCAATAAAAACATACAAATATGAGAATTATTGAAACCGGCTCACTGAGCCGGTTCCTATAATATTCATATTTGCAAGGTTTTATTGACAAATAACAAAAATCCACATTGTATATGATGTTCTAAACTTGTTCTTACAAGAATCCAAGTTAACATCCCAATTTGACCAGGTGGTCAGCTGGATCAAGAAACTGCACAGGTGACGTTTGCCATGAAGATAACTGATCTGAGGCCATGAAGTCAAATCAGCTGCATATAAGTTGATTTGTGCTTTTAAAAACAAATCGGGAGCGCGGTGGCGCAGTAGGTAGAGGTGCAGGCTGCAAACCGAGATGTCCTCGGTTCGAATCCCACCTGCGGCAACTGCGTTGTGTCCTTGGGCAAGACACTTCATCTCTATTGCCCGCGTGGGGGCACGATGACGCCGTGTACTAAGGCGTACTGCACGTCGATGGTGCGCATGTCTCCAACCAATCTAACGCAAGTTACGATGTTGGGGAGCTGGCAGCTGCTCGTCGTTGCTCGGTGGTTCTCTCCGGGTACTCTGGCTTCCTCCACCCGTAAAACTGTCACGGTCATGATTAGCCATTGTGCATAAATAGGTGACCTTAAACATCAATAAATAAATAAATAAATAAATAAAAAACAAATCAGTATTTGTCTTCATGGTCTCAGCTAAAACAACTACCTTGCACTCACGATCTGTTTGTGACATGAGCAAACACATAATATAAGGAAAAAACAAACAAACACATAACATAAGGAAAAAACAAACAAATACATAACATAAGAAAAAAAAAGAAAAATGCTGGGAATGAATGGTCGGTCAGTCCATTTATTGTGGGTAGAGCAGGTAATTAGCTACTAATCCCTATACCTTAATTAGTGCACTTTCGCCTACACTTTTACCTGATAATTTTGTAGGCGAAAGTGCACTGTAGGCGAAAGTAGACGACACCCAAATTTTCGGCCCAGCGTGAACACTGGTGCGGAACATATTTTTATTTTCCGCGCGGCTTTGTGTTGATTTAGCTGGGGATTACATAAAACAGGCGTGTAATAAAGGTATATTATGCACATGTTAGAAAACTTCAATACCAGGTATTAACCCTTTACGTAACATGAATAGCAGACGACACATGCAAACAAAATTCTTGAATAACTATTTTTTTTTATTTTTGTCTCCAAACATAAGTTATAAAGCCTCACTGCAACGAGCACAACGAGCTCGTTCCAAAGAGGGGTCCTAACCTATGTTTTTGAGACAAAACCTGAAAAAATAATAAAAATTAATTTGCGATTTTTGTGAATAGAGCTGGCCGGTTTTGACGTTACATTGGGTAAAGGGTTAATAAGTGGAACTCATGTTACTTACCAATAGAACATGTTTATCACAGTAAACGAGCACTATTTCCCTCCCGGGGAACAAGAATTATTCCCTTTCTGGTGTATCCTCGGAGGTCACTTATGAACTTATGAATATTGTCTTCAACTCAAACAGTGACCTTTATTTATGCTCAATGAGACGCTACTTGTGATTTTGTATCAATAAGGGCTTCTTTACGTTCAAAGGTCAGTTGGGTTAAAAATCAACCCAAATCAACGCAACAAATGAATGCAATGTATCCGTTGCATCCCAATTATAAGACAATCAGACTCCCCACTGTCATCAGTGCATTGGACTGGGAAGTATCAGAAGCATGCCCGACTCAACTGCAAAGAGGCTAGTACATATCATACAGCAGACTATGCAGAAAAAAGCTGCGCTTATGAGTTTACACATTTTACGAAGGGTCGTTAACAGTTTCAGTTACTCGGCGCTTTCTACACTCTAAATCAAATGGGTTCATATTCATTCAACCCTGTTGATTTGGGTTGATTTTTAACATAAATAGATGAGTTTAGAGTGGAGATGCTAATGCTTGTCCTGTGATCTTCCGTATGCAGCAAACTATTTTGAGAGGTCATAAGCTCCTTTTTCGATCTGCAAATTGAAAAACAGTAACATTTGAACTAGGGCTGTCGCGATTATTCGATTAGTCGACTAACCGTCGACTATTGAAGTAGTCAATGTTTTTTTATTTTTAGTCGATCGTCGTTCATTTTCAAGGTGGTACACGTCTACTACACGTCGGGGCTAAATTGCATTGTTTTGTGAGGTGAATGATCGATGAAGGTGAATAACTTTAAATATCTAACCATAGTTAACATTCATATCCGGAAGACTGTACGACTGTCACTGACTGTATAAGAAAGAACACTCACAGTTACTCAAGAAGAATAGATTCTTCTGAATTTCTCCAGTCTTGTACACACGAATGCACCCATTGGAAAACCCAAAGCGCGGAAGTGACAAAATTATGACGAAAGTCAGAACGTCAGATCACTTCTCAAAGTTCGGAACTTCAGACTAAGATCCAATTTTAACAACTGACGAGGGAATGCATAGATCTCAATGTTCAAAATTTGGAGAAACTTATTGCAGAAAGGAAACATATGCAGGAACGTTCTTTGGTAAATTCATCTTAATTCATCGGCTTCAATCTAGTTCAAACTTGGACCCGCAGTCAGTAATATTATTTTTGGGGTTGGTACGTCCTACAGGACGTACCAATCCCAAAAATTATATTACGGACTGTGGGTCCAAGATTGGACTACATGTAGCTTCAGTCGGGACCGATTTGTTGTTCCCACAACCCCACTTCGTCTGAACACACTGGTGCCATTGTCATTTTCAGAGTTTTACGAACAGAAGAATGATTTGCTAAAAAATCATGGGAAGCGACTATTAATCGACTAACCGTCGATTACTGGTCACGATTAGTCGATTACAAAAAATGATAGTCGCGACAGCCCTAATTTGAACATGGAAGGTTCGTTACGTTGAATAGAGCATTAAGGATTTTAACCCTTTACCCAACGCAGACGATATCAAAATTTATTATTTTAAATATCATTTTTTTAAATTTTTAAAAAAATTTCAACAAAACCATATCATGTGACCCCTCGTTGGAACGAGCTCGTTCCAGCGAGGGGTCACATGATATGGTTTTGTTGAAATTTTTTGAAAAAATTTTTTTTTTTCAACTGCTGAATTTGCATATTACGCGGGCGGATGCGGGCGCTTCGTTGGGTAAAGGGTTAAAGTTTCTGTTCTTTTTATTTTTTACTAACCTTTTGAACTCTAGTGGCATCTTCCCTGTCAGTGCAATGCCATTGGAAGAGTCCATATTAATTATTTGGGGTTGGCCTATCAATATTTTCAACGTGCAGCCGAGATGCTGCACGCTGAAAATATTGATTGATCTTACCCACACATTTACTGAACAACCATCATATTCAATGACGTAATGACGTAGTAGGGGAAACGGCCACTCGGGTGCAGGGAGTTAAATGTTTAACTTCCGCTTCCGTTAATAACAGAATTTAAAACAAAAAAATATATATGTGTATGTGCATATGTTTGCATTGAGGTGTGAGGGTGTGTATCTGTGTGTGAAGATTTTTTTGCTCTGTGTGCATGTGCCCACGTGAGTGTACATATTTTGTTACATGTATTTATGAGCACACAGACCCGCGCCTGTCTGTCTATTCGCATTCACGTGAGGGTAGGTATGAATGCGTGAGCTGGTGCTATTATTTGGTGTGTTCAAAATCACATTCCAATTTGTCAATAAATCTGCAGTTGTCAATAAATTCTCAATTGTCAGTTCGTTCTCTATCGGTTGTCAGAAGTAGGTTAGTTTTTTGTGGAATGATTTAAATCATTTCACTGAGGTTAATCGTCATATTCACTTTCGATCATAAGATTGAAAAAAAACAAGTAAGGTTAAAAAAAACAAGCGTTAAATACAACGGTATCGCAGCTTCGATCTCGGTTTCACTCTGTATTTTCCACTGAAAAAATTTTGAAGCGGATTGCCTTCCATGTGATAAAGAAACCAATATTCCTCAGATATGTTCCATCCTTGCACGCTCCATAGCGAGTCTGCCATAGCAATCTCACAGAAGAGGTACATTGCCGAGATAGGAATGTCTTCTTCATCAAAATGTCTCCCAGGATAGACTTGTATCATATGGGTTAAAATCGATGATACAGCTTCGTGTACGTCTTCGTGGAACAATGGGTCATCCGCGTAGCATTTTATTAGCTTCGTTAACATATTTTGATAATCGCTGTTCTGTTCACTCAGGTCCCAATCTAAATAGACAAACTGTTGATTGGGCAGTTGTTGGATAATACGGTCTGCAAGGACTTTCACGTGTACACAATCCTTGTGAGATTTCCTTCTTGGGTGTCTAGAGTGTGAAGCTTGATGATTATATACCGTTATTTTCTCTGGGACACACACGTAAATCTGAAAGAAAGACGAAAAAATACTTGACCCTTTATAACAAGCTTGAGAAAGCAACAGTCGAATTCTGTTAGAATCCCACACTGTTAAGGATTGTTTGTTCATTCACTTTTGGGGAATTTCACATAGACATTCTTCCGTTGATGAAATGTGATGCCCCGTTACTCACAAAGACATACAGATAATCTTTCGTACCATAGCTACAGATATTCCAGGTAATTACTCTTGAAAACATCAAGATATTAATAAAATAGCAGGAACTAAGATAGCGTAATCTAAGACCGCGTATGTGGCGAGTCGTCTTTGTTTGGGCTTGAGACCTTGATTCAGATTGAGGTTCACAGATGGTAAATTTAGTAATTCTACCCTGTTGTGCGGGGTAGCATAACCAAATCCCCCCCCCCCCCCACCTTCTGGGAACCTCATTCTGCAGATGTCAGTTTGCTTATTTCCAGGCTTGCTTGTAAGTTTTGTTGTGGCTAAATAATATATACATATGGTAGTTATGACACAACTTCTCATTTATTTGACTGGTTGAGTGCTAGAAGCCAATCTCAGGGCTCTGTTGAAAAGAGCTGAATAAAGTATCTTTACACTGCATACATAACCTTGTTATATGTGCAGACCAGTACAGCCGCAGATGACTGGTTATAAATCACGCGTAGGCAGTGATGTCCACGCGTGCGCTTACCAGGCAATAAAAATCATCATCAAATTTTAATTAATGAAGCACCGGGCTGTATCCGGTGCTTCATTAATTATCGTTTTGATAATTATTCCTATAATTAGCAGTGCTCAAAATTTCTTGCGTTGATTAAAAAAATCTGAACGGTTATGGTACTTTTTTAGATTCAGTCTTCTGAAATGTATCAGTTGAAATGAAAATCAAAGCGTACTTTCGTCTTCCGATCAACTGAAATGCTACAGATGTGTGAATCCAAACATGGGCAATGGCCTATTTACGGGCTAGACTGGTTCTAGGGTATAACAGTGTCGAATTCCTCAGAGAATGTAACTGGTGGTTTGTGAGCTTGTCTTCGTCATTGTTTCGTTAGCCTGTCTTCTTCATTTTTGATTTGCCTATTTCCAATAGCTAATTTGGGACTCAACTGTGGGAAATACGGCTGGTTTTATCCATGTTATCGTTTTTCATGTCTCTTGTGCTGGCATTCGAAACAATATTGACGTATTCACTTCCCATTTGTTGCTGTACAGTTAAAACTAGAAGTCCTGTCATGAAATGCGCACACATAGGACGTTGTTAATCTACGGGTTATGACCATAGTAAGGCTATCAAATTCTGTACATATGGCCTATGCACAAGCAATGTTTCATCCAATGGACCTCCGGGTAACCTCATTGCCTGTGTTTGCTATGAGTAACCAGGAGAACCTGTCGTGCTTTGGATGTCATTCGATATGGCAATTGAATGCAATTTCTACGCGCAATTAAGCCTAGATAAGCCCACAGTTCGTGATAGGACTTCAAGTTTTAACTGTAGTTTTCAATTCCAAATACATCGCCTAGTTTTTCTCCATTAATAGTCAGTAATTTCTACAGTCAGGCTCGGTCTCATGAGGTCGGTCTATTGCTTTGGGTTCAGGCAAACATGGAGTTGTTCATAATCGATACAAATTGAACTCATTCAGTCATTTTTTTGAAATGTGTAGAATTTTGCTACGCATAGAAGAAAAGTTATTTTGAGCACTGATCAATAGACCTCTACTGGCGCTATAGTACACCGAGTCTTAATCTTCTGCAGCTCTGAGTGCCGGGAGATCCCGACTAGCAATGTTAATTACCTTGTGGTAACATAGTTTTGATCTGGATTCGGTTCATCCATTCTGTCGGCTAGTTTAGCGAGTCTACGTCACATAGCTTATACATGTGCCCTTTGATAAAACACTCTTTTGAATTTAATTTTTGATGTTTATTCCTATAATTAGTGTTTGCAATCTATTATTATTGCGTTCGTGGAAATATTACCTACCCCATGGGAAGTGACCAGTCCGCGTTGGCCGTGCTGTAGTAGTAAAAGAGAGCTTACCGTGAACAAGCATTTTTTTCTTTTTTCTCGCGGGGAGAGTTGAACTGCATTTTCCACCCATGTCAATCATTAAGGTTTTTGTTCGCAGCGTCATTGCTAACTACCTGTCAGGGCTCAAAATAAGCGGTGTCGCGTCGCTTTTTGCTATGCAAAACTTGCAAAAAGCTACACAATGTTCAATTATGTATAGCATTTTGCGATACAAGATAATCAACTGCAGCCTATTAGGCTGCAGTTGATTATCTTGTATCGCAAAATGTAAATGAAAATTTGCAAACAAATTTGAAAACTAGGTCACTGATGCTTTAGTTCTGATTGTGGAACATCCCAGGCATAACTCAGATTAACTCTTCATCAAGCATCATTAGCAACTTCATATGTAAGATGAGTTCTGTTGGTTTAAATACTTCCTGTTTTTACAACATTTTGCATAAAATGTCCGTTAAAAATAACTACAAGCCCATCAAATTAAAAATCCCAACTTCCATTTTGAGAACTCTATTAAACAACCGAGACGCCATTTATAACAGTATAGAAGTTCATGCAACCCTTAAAGGCAGTTCAGTTAAAAAAACATAGTAAATGTTTCATGTGTTGCAGATCATTTGGAAATGCCCAGAAATGGATGGAAACTATTCTATCTACTTAGAAGAATTCAATATAAAACAGCATAACATAACTCTGGTATACAAAAGAGCTATGTAATTTTTACAAAATGCTATTCATTTTTTGGAAATGCGCAGCATTTTGCTACGCAAAAAAAAGAAGTTATTTTGAGCACTGCTACCGTTGGTGTGTCTGCTTTGAAACCAATAGTCCGACTTCAATATTTTCTGACAATTATCCCACGGAAGAATGACAGGGGTGTTTGTTTAAGCTAATAATTGTGAAAAGTTTAAATACCCCATTCAAAGGGAAACATGTTGTCACAAATTACAGCTAAACTTTTGACTTTCTTTGCCACCACCCCCGCGCGTACCAAAATTTTGATTTGGTTTTCCTGAGTGGTTATTCATTTTAGATAGATATGAAGCAAGCAGAAACCTTCTAAGAAGTAAATCAATACACGAATGCAAATAGGTTCTTTTAGTACGTTTTTGCCTAGAAGATTCTTTTGGTGGAATCTTTGGCTAACAGACCTTTTAGCCAATTGTCGATGTTGGGCGAGAAGAGAACTGGGGAAGTAAAAATTTACTTTATTAATCTTCTACGAGATGGTGTCTTAAACACATGCAGTCGGAAATGAGTTTCATGAGTGCAGTTAATTGACAGAAAGGTTCATTAAAAAGCACTACCAAGAAAAGCTGCGTTTTACAGAATATAGTTTTGTTCAACATCAGCAATATAAACAAATTACGACAATTTCATAAGTTTAAAAAACCTTTATAGGAATGGTGTGAAAAAAAATATTATATTTACCATCAAAACAAAAGATTTTGTATCTCAATTTCTGTTTCAATGTTGATCCAGCTGGTCTTTTATATTCGGAAATGCTGCCATATCCCTCTCAGGGCTCAAAATAAGCGGTGTCGCGTCGCTTTTTGCTATGCAAAACTTGCAAAAAGCTACACAATGTTCAATTATGTATAGCATTTTGCGATACAAGATAATCAACTGCAGCCTATTAGGCTGCAGTTGATTATCTTGCATCGCAAAATGTAAATGAAAATTTGCAAACAAATTTGAAAACTAGTTCACTGATGCTTTACTTCTGATTGTGGAACATTCCAGGCATAACTCAGATTAACTCTCCATATGTAAGATGAATTCTACTGGTTTACATTCTTCCTGTTTTTACAACATTTTGCATAAAATGTCCATTAAAAATAACTTCAAGCCCATCTAATTAAAAATCCCAACTTCCATTTTGAGAACTCTGTTAAACAACCACGACGTCATTTGAAAATATCCAAGTCCATGCAACCCTTAAAGGCAGTTCAGTTAAAAAAAACATAGTAAATGTTTCATGTGTTGCAGAGCATTTGGAAATGCCCAGAAATGGATGGAAACTATTCTATCTACTTAGAAGAATTCAATACAAAACAGCATAACATAACTCCGGTATACAAAAATAGCTATGCAATTTTTACAAAATGCTATTCATTTTTTTGAAATGTGTAGCATTTTGCTACGCATTGAAAAAAAAGTTATTTTGAGCACTGATCCCTCTTCACATTAGTACCCTGTGAATCACATATTCTCAATTCGAATCGTATCGAGTCTATTATTCAAAATTTATTACTTTCCAAAGTGTGATTTACTGGAATTTTCGGGTTTGATTATAAACGGTAACTTCACAAGTGAATTATGCAATCAACAATTGGGCCATGTATCCGTGCGTGCAAACGAAGACGCTTTGCTGTGGATGTAATGGGACTTCATTGGGTTTTTTTTGGTTTTTTTAACCCTTTGCCTAATTCCAAAAGCAGACGACACTTGCAAAAAAAATTCTTGAATAGCTATTATTTTCAATTTGTGTCTCTAAAACATAGGTTTTGACCCCTCGTTGGAACGAGCTCGTCCTCGTTCCAATGAGGGGTCATAACCTATGTTTTAAAGACAAAAAATGAAAAAGTAATGAAAATTAATTGGCGATTTTTGAGAATAGCGCTGACGTTACGTTAGGTAAAGGGTTGAGCAATATAATTATCGTTAATAATGAAAAGTAATAAACAGAGTAATCGCTTGACTGGACTGGTTACGTGAAATAATTCATTCGGGGCGAGGTACTATATTGTAAAACACTAGTGCGCATTCGCGCGCTCGTGTTTGTACGACGTCCCTCACCTCTCTTTAATTATTTCACGTAATCATTCCAGTGAAACGATTTCGAATGGAATAAGGCGTCTTGAAATCCCGACTCATAGAATATTTCAACCACATCAGCAAGGCATGTCTTCGTCGAAGGCATGTCTTGACGATGTAGTTGGAATATTAGCCAGTAAGGATTTTTCTTCAAAAGCAAAAACGTGTGCGAGATTTCTATACTGCTCACTACTAACCAATATATTGCGACAAGACAGTCATTGATGAATACACACTCCATCACATTTTGAATATTGGAATGTCAGTTTAAAATTCGAATATTTCCGTCCATGAAATTATATTAGAATATATGAATATATTTTGTACATATTATATCTCACGTGACTTCCTTGCATTCTGATTGGCTGAAAGATGATACTCTATTTCGTGTAGTTTGCATCCACAGAATTGACCAGGCACTACACCCAGGCACTACACGTTTTCTATTTTTAGCACACTACTATATCAGTTTTCTTTTCATACTGGGCGAATAAAACTAATCAGGCTAAATTTAAAAATCGATTCACAGAGGCACAACATCCACAAAACGGCCCGGAAAGAATTCTTTGTGGAAAAAAATGTATCGATTTTCCATTGTTGAAGTCAAATTTTTCGAGGCGTTCATTTTATTCCTTGAGAAGATGATCCATATCTCGTTTCGAAGAGAATGATCCATACCTGGGTCCAACGTTCATGAGAACGCGTCCGGACATGAAAAATCGTTTGTTTCGCTGCTCATATTATTTCGCTATTTAATTGTATGTTTTGGGCAGTAAACGAATAAATAATGGAATTCAAATTGAATCTTCGGAGTTTGTATCCCGTGCTCACCCATTCGGTAATGTATATGTGTGACAAATGTGAGGAAATTATCAAACTGCGTTGTCAAATTTCGAAAATTTTAGTTTTCATTCGCGAGTTGCGCGATTCTAGAATACACAGTTCCGTTTGGGGAAAATGTTGTGTTTACCCTTGCCGACCGATTCAAAATCTGTCTTCTGCTCATATCAATAATCCAAGTTAGCCGTGTTTTGGAAGAAGAAAATATTTTTTAAAAACTACATGGTATTTTTTCTATATAACGCTGGTTGGTAGGGCTGCTACCTTCGTAACAGATTAACAAATCGGACAGATGTTATTCTTGATGGGTGTTCGATATAATATAAGGATTAGTGCATGTCTTGTCGTTGACTACGCCCATATAGTACCCAGTGAGGTGGTGTAGTTCCCTCCGCTACGCGACGGGAACTACACTACCTCACTGGACACTATATGGGCGTAGTCAACTCCAAGCCATACACTATTCCTTAAATATATATTTTTATTGGAGTTTTAAAGACACTTTCGGCAGCCAGAGTCACTTCGTGTTGGGCATTTTACGGGTGGTAGAAGCCGCAGTAACCGAAAAGAACCACCGAGAAGAGATGAGCATCAGGCAGGCTCCCCAATGTAAAGCTCCGCACATGCAGGGTTAGCTTGATTGACGATAAGTGCACCATCGACGTGCAGCACGCCTTAGTACTCAGCGCCACCCAGCAACCCAAGTGGGAAGTCGGGATTAAGTGTCTTGCCCATGGACACAACTCCGCTACATCTGATAGGGGTCGTACCCTGGACCGTTCGGTTGGAAGTCTAATGCATGTCGTTAACAATGAGCCACCGCGCGCTTTATTTGAGTTGTCGCTTGGGCAGTGTTTATCCTTTTTAGCACTGGTGCGACGATTAGTAGTGTTTTAGAAACCACCTGATACAGCTAAATGGGCGAGTCTTCGTGGTAAGGTTCAATAACAATTTATAAATTTAATCATACAATCCTAATGGAGCGTGGGTCATATTATCACTGGGCCGTCTGTCCTGTTACATGTACATTACGTTGATCTAAAGCGCAACCAAATTTTACTTGTGTTACACATTTAGGGATAGGCCTACCGGGTAGAAAGAGTTAAAGCCAGACTCTCAGGCAATCAGTCAACGTTTCTACGAAATTAGATACTGTTATGGCCTACAAGCAGTCTTTGCTTTAAATATTTCATCACCCATGTTTTAGAATTAGACGTCTGGAGTATTTCAGATGTTCAGAATCTACACGTACCATAAATGTCCATTTATTTGAATTAAAACATGAAAAGCTTCTTTAACACTTACGCTGCCGAAAACGACTATTGTCACCTATTCTATGATGACTATCTGTACGTTCTGGTATGCGCAGACTAGAACTACCGTCTGATTAATTGTTGGAAAGGGCTCAGAGAGCCCTTTCCAACCTTCCAACAATTAATCAGATGATAGAGTTTCAAGTATGGCATAAATCTTATTACACTTCTCGTATGCAGACATACTCGGGGGTCCTTCATATATGGCTAAAGTGGGCGTGGCAGTAAAAGGGTTAATCTCTAAATATTTACGAACTAAATATACAACAAAAATCAGCTGAAATATAAACTCATAGACATTTTTGCAAACTAGATATACTTCTGAATAAAGACACACATCAACTGTACATTTAGGATTACGTCGCGTAGTTCATCCAATAATTTTAATATTTTGATGGGGACGCGGTGGCGTTGCGGTAACCGGTTCTCATCAGATCATCGAAGTTAAGCAACGTCGAGCCCGGTTAATCATTGTATGGGTGACCGTCTGAGCGATCAATTCGGTCTCTCGCGTTGTGTCCTTGGGCAGGGCACTTAACCCCGATTGTCCAGATGGGGGCACGATGACGCCGTGTATCAAGGCGTACTGCACGTCGATGGTACGCATGTCTTCAACCAATCTAACCCTGCCTGTGCTGCAGTGTGGAGTTATGATGTTGGGGAACTGGCAGCTGCTCGTCGTTGCTCGGTGGTTCTCTCCGGGTACTCCGGCTTTCTCCACCCGTAAAACTGTCACGGTCATGATTAGCCATTGTGCATAAGTATATGACCTTAAACACCAATAAATAAATAAATAATATTTTGATTTTTCAGGACGAAATAAATATTTATTGGCTGTGTAACAAAACTAGCATCCCTCCAAAACCACGCCCCACTAGAACAATCCTATATATGTTTAGAACAGATTATTGTCAGAGATCATTTCATCAAATTCTCGAATCAGACAATTCCAATTATCTCGGTCATATGTGGAATTGCCGAGTTCAACTTTTAAGCAAAGGGGTAATTTTATCAGTGAGCAACAGTAAACCCTAGGTGTTTTTATCATGTATCTGTGGAATCGGTACACATAATGGTTATGGTATTCCTCGATTTCTGTGTGTTAATTGAGATATGCGAAATCGTTGGTATTTTCCGAACAACCTAACTCTCCTTTAACGGATTATGTCATTACGGAGAATAGAAGAAAACGGCTTACACTGTCTTGAAGAACATAATTTTGCCACGATTTTACGAATTCAATTAACTCTGCTTTATGGTGGCTGCCCTGCTGCACAAGGATGGTCGAATTATGCCGTTGGTAGTCGAAACCTATTGTTGTAATTTTTAGTAATAAAAGAAATCAGAATTTAATTCGTGTCACCGAGGGATAAAGCTGGCCTCAAACAAAGATCTGACAGCAATCACCACCACCCAGTGATGTTTAGGTGACCAGCGGTCAGTGGTCACCAGGAGATGAATTACGGACAAACGAAGCAAACTGTGGTACAAATGATATATATATATAACTGGAGGACGAACGGAAATCTCTGTGAAAAATGGCAATCTGCACAGAAACTTTTTTTGCGAAACGTGAATAAACGAACAGCCCATAACAGCACCAGATTCCTTATGGAATTGGACTGGTGGCCCGATAGCATGGATTCAAGTCTTATTCTCCACTCTACTATTTCGCACTACTACACAGGGTTACTATTTTAAACCAAGGAAATATGTTGAAACTAATGAAATGTAAACTGGAGATGTATTTTTAGTATCAGATATATGATTACATTACTCCTTTTTGTTGTACAAGAGAATGTAAAATTTTGGTCGTAAAGTTGGATTTTGATTCATAGGGGTACAGGGGTCAATTACCAGAGGAATTATGGGAAGCAATGACTTTGAAAAATTGACTACTTTTTAAAATGTCATAATTACATGGAGTTGTCACCAGGCATGTAACGAAAAAAGAGACGGAAACATGGTTTTCTTTACATTTAAAAACAGGGGGTGATATGCTCCAGGGATAGATAGGTGGGGAGGGGGGGGGGGGGGAAATTCTGCTTTTGAGGTTGCAGGGTGAGTGAAAATGACTGGTTTCGGTATTTTGTATGCAATTTTACAGGTTGAAGACTTGCATTTGACAGTAAAGTATTTCACACACATTCTCATTGTTTAGTTTTACTTCATCAAAATTAATAGTGTTATGTGTTTTAGTGGATTTGAAAAATGTAATGCATGTTATGGGTTAGATATCTAAGTTAAAAATATTTGCACTTAAAGAGAGTGAATGGCATATCATTTTCTGAAATGCATGAGAAACTGTAGAGCGAAACCTTAACAATTAGGACACAGTGCGCACACTGCATGTTTGGCACCACAGGGCTAAAATAACTGATCTTGTTATTGTTCTTTGGCGACACATACCTCGAATTTGAACCTTACAAAGAGAAAAATCAACACAGAGAACACCAGATGAAATGAAACACCAAATCATTTATTTCAATAAGATCGTTGCGTCAAAAAATATTCAACGATTATATGTTTAACCTTTTGGACCCTGGGATATCGTCCATGTCTGTTCAATGGTAGAAAGTGGAAGCGCCCATATTATTTGGAGTAGATCAATTAATTTTCGACAGAGTGTATTGGGGCTGTACGATGAAAATATTGATTGGTCACTGTTGAAATTGGCCCACAGGGGTTAATCGAGATAAGAAGAAGAGCTACAGCTCTTCCACCAAGTAAAGAGGTACGCACCTTTTTGGATAGCTTAAATGGGACTTAATTTATTATCAATTTCTCTTAAGGTTGTAATCATATGAAAATTACAACAAACTAACGGTCAGAGTACAGAAGTACGCTGATTTGCACTCGGTGAAGGCACTGATGAACGATTGGTTGATAGGGACATCATGTCCCAGGCAGAAATTTCACAAATTGGTAATATTTGAGCTGTCATATCTGTCAACAACCCCTAGATCATACTCCCGGAGCACTCATGGGCATCACATGATGCTGAAAGTGCAGAATTATACAATCTACCACGCAATTCCCCCAGTTAAAAGCACCCCAGCGGAATTGGTTGGTGGAACTCCATAAGACTGCACACTGCAAAAAATAAAGGTTCTCTTTAGAACCAAAACTTGTTCTAATCTTGTCCCTGAGATGGAACCAGTTCTGTTTAAACAGTATTTATTTCAAATCAAATAAATATATAAAGATTAAGATTAAATATTAACAGAATTAAACATAAATTGAGCGGGGTTCAGCCGTAAGTTTAGAGCTTATACGAGGATGTCTCAAATCATTATTAAGCAAAGGAGATATGAACAGTTGGCATATCGAACCAGTTTTGGTTCTGTACAGATACAAAACTGGTTCGATATGCCAACTGTTCATATCTCCTTTGTTTCAAAATGTTTGGCGACTGCGTTGAATAAGCTCCAAGTTTAGTGCTGAATCTACTTCAATTCATGTAATTTCTGTTAAACTTGAATGCTAATCTTGGTAAATTTATTTAATTTGAAATAAATACTGTTTAAACAGAACTGGTTCCATCTCAGGGACAAGATTAGAACCAGTTTTGGTTCTAAAGAGAACCTATATTTTTTGCAGTGCATGCAGACTAACAAACAGCCTGCACGGCAGTACAAGAGTCTAGCAATGGCGACTGCCGCGTCAGGGGAGTCAAGGGACTTTCCATAAATATTCCGCTGACTGGTAGTCACGTTATCAGGTCTTGCATCAGAAATCTCGTGTATGTGAACACCGATTTCTGGGTGTTTAGACAAGTTGCCTCTAGGCTCCCGATGAATAGAAAACCACATACAAGAAGAAAGATGGATGTCGCCACTAGTACTGAAAGGTATGAACATTGGTTGAACATTTGTTACATTGTACATTTATGCCAGAGATGACGACGGTTAGTTGCGTTTATTGTGAATAATTTTGATTAATAAATAACAGATAACTTGAAACTGGTCTTCGTTCTGCTGTACACGACAAGTCCGTGAGATTACCAAAACTCAACCCAAATCTGTAGCCTGTGTTAGAATAACGTCTGGAAGGAGCAACAAATTGCCACGGACTGGTGGAACTTCACTGATCTGCTAGTAATAACAACAACCGGAGTCAGAACTCACGATCGTAGATAGATGGACTTTCACTTCATTCCGCAACAGTCACCTTACACATTCACTTAGCAGCAATCCTATACTGAGTCAAAAAAAGAAAGTATAATAAACTTTGAGGAGCAATTTTTTTTAGTTTTATCAACTTTAGTCTCAAAACAAATAATTGTAAATTCATATGTCGAGTCTAGCTGTATGAATTTGCATAATTTCATGTTCTGACTGTTGCCAGCTTCACGCCAGGACGTCTCAATTCAGACATTGGGTGAAATGAAAAGTTCACAAATGCAGTCAATAGCGTGTATGTCTACCGTTTGCCTTATGGATGGCAAGACATCGACGGCGCATGGACCTGATAAGTCTCTAGATGTCACCCTACGGAACTGCGTTCCACTCCTGCCTTAGAACATTACGTAAATCGCCTAACGTCTGAAGATCATGAAGTCGTACCCAACGGCCAAACTGATCCCAAAGATGCTCGATTGGCGACAAATCTGGCGAAAGTGGGGCCAGGGAAGAGGTTCGATTCTCTGCTCCTCAAGAAAGTCACGACATTGTCGGGTATTGTCTTGCTGGAATAACTGCAATCCGACATTAGCGTTGAACAACGGGACAAAAACAGCGTTAAGAATTTCGTCCCTATATCGCTGACCATTCAGATTACCATCGACGAAATCAACTGCGTTAGATGGTGCAAGGACATTCTTGTCCAAACCATTACACTACCCCCGCCGAAACGGTCGCATTCCGCACGCAAGCATCACCGTTCGCCTCGTCAGCGATACACTCTTAACCTACCATCAGCGCGCCGTAGACAAAATCGTGATTCATCACTCAAAAGAAATGTGCTCCGACGCTGATGAGTCCAGCGAACACGCTGACGTACCCATTCCATTCTGACGGCACGATGACGTCGGGTAAGGATTGGTTCGTGGTATGGACGCCTAGTGAGGATGCCGTGTTCAGCGAGTCTGTTGCGGACAGTTTGTGCACTGATTCTATTGTTAGTTCTACCATTGGTAACTGCTGCTGTCCTCGTCGCCGGAAGGAAGCGATCCTGCAAGTGAGACGTCCTGATGTGTCGGTCTTGTGTAGGGGTCGTAACGCTTGATCGACCTGAACGCGGTCGACCGGCCGGCAGTACATCAAGTGGTTCTATACCTTCCAAAGAAACGGTAAATAGTGGCCACAATGACTCCGCCGTAAGCTCATCTGGAGGTACCTCAGCCTCATGCATACCAATCGCACGCAACCTCTGATTTTCAGTTAACCTTGGCATTTTTTAAAATGTCGGAAGACAAAAACTAGCGCGTTTTCTCAATCACCGAGGCTCTCTTGCACAACGTAACACACAAAAAGAAATCGTCGGTAACCCATTCAATTTGACATTCGCGGGTAACACGTGCTATTTTGAAAATCGTAGCAAAATTGTATACGGTTGGGTGGAGAACAACAACATGTCATTAAACTCTTTGCACGACAAGTTGTCCACAAACATGCAACATTAGAACTATTATATTTCATCCTTTATGCTATTTTTTTCACATTTGTTTCTATTATACTTTCTTTTTTGACTCAGTATATTTACTGAAGTTATGACGTCATGTTCCCGGCCCGGAAAAAAAACATCATCGCTGGTTCAAATGGTTAATATTCGAAACTGAAAATGAATAGCATTTTGTAAAAATTGTATAGCTATTTTTGTATACCAGAGTTATGTTATGCTGTTTTATATTGAATTCTTCTACATGTAAGTAGATAGAATAGTTTCCATCTATTTCTGGGCATTTCCAAATGATCAGCAACACATGAAACATTTACTATGTTTTTTTTAACTGAACTGCCTTTAAGGGGTGTATGGACTTGGATATTTTCAGATGACGTCGTGGTTGTTTAACAGAGTTCTCAAAATGGAAGTTGGGATTTTTAATTAGATGGGCTTGAAGTTATTTTTAATGGACATTTATGCAAAATGTTGTAAAAACAGGAAGAATTTAAACCAATAGAATTCATCTCACATATGAAGTTGCTAATGATACTTGATGGAGAGTTAATCTGAGTTATGCCTGGAATGTTTCACAATCAGAAGTAAAGCATCAGTGAACTAGTTTTCAAATTTGTTTGCAAATTTTCATTTACATTTTGCGATGCAAGATAATCAACTGCAGCCTAATAGGCTGCAGTTGATTATCTTGTATCGCAAAATGCTATACATAATTGAACATTGTGTAGCTTTTTGCATGTTTTGCATAGCAAAAAAGAGGCGCGACACCGCTTATTTTGAGCCCTGGTCATTTTCTGAAATGCATGAGGACTTGTAGAGCGAAACCTTAGCAATTAGGACACCGTATGCACACTGCACGTTTGGCACCACTGGGCTAATTAATAACTGATGCTGTTTGGCGACACATACCTCGAACTTGAACCTTACAAAGAGAAACATCAACACCGAGACCACCAGACGAAATGAAACGTCAAATCTCTTATTACAATAAGAACGTTGCGTCAAAAATATATTCAACGATTAAATGTTTAACCCTTTGGGCACTGGTGATATCGTCCATGTCCGTTCAATGGCAGAAAAGGGAAGCGCCCATACCATTATTTGGGGTAGATCAATTAATTTTCGACGTACTGCATTGGAGCTGTAAATATTGATTGGTCACCTTACACATTTACTAAGCAGCCATCCTATTTACTGAAGTTATGACGTCATATTCGAAAGTGTATTATGGTTAATTACTTGTTTACTTTGCTCGACAGAAAGGATCAATTAACAGACCACGCCTTGTGTCAAAACCTGAACGGGGGGAAGCATCGTCTGCATTACTTTCTCTCGACGAGAGTAACGGTCACATCGTGACAATGGATAACGGCTCATAGTCGCGAAAGGACACGGCCGATGCATCTTGAGGGATTGACAGCTAATGAGAAACGGAAACAAACTTTGCTCCAAAAATTATTATTCAGATGAGGGCAGTCGCGTTCTAGATACATCAGTTTAACACTTAGATATTATGTTGGCTATTGTCGGGTATGTATACTGGTAAAAGTATGTGTGAAAATACGACTGATGTGAATTATAAAGAAAATTACAAAGATGAGTCCTTTCCTGTATATTCTTATGACAGCTGACGGTGTGAAAACAATGTAAAACCGTGGGTCGATCAGTTTTTATTTCAAGAATTTGCTGACCGTATCATGTGTCCATTTACGTTTTGAACTTGGATTATCCGATATCCATTGCACATGACTGAAAGTTGTAGATAAGGTCAGCTGTGGTATAGGACAAAGGAGAAAGGCAAAATGTGTTTTGAGAAATAAAAATAACCGTCTTTTTAGTAGAAATGATATGTTTGATACATAGAGGATATGAAACGAGTGTTTTCCTCATATTGTATTTTAGAAACGAGTCTAAGAATTTCTGTATGACTTTTTAACCCATCACCTAACTTGAGTTACAGACGGCACTTGGAAAAAACATCCTCGTATTACTAAAAATTTTCATTTTTTGCTTCCAAAACATAGGCTATGACCCCTCATTGGAACAAGCTCATCGAGCTCGTTCCAATGAGGGGTCATAACCTATGCTTTGGAAGCAAAAAGTGAAAATATAAAAAAATGAATGGCGTTTTTCTTGTAGGTAAAAAGATTAAAACAATATAACCCACCCTAAATAGGACAGATAAAGTAAGTTCTCCCTACTGAAATTATGCAAATGTGACCCAGTTGTATTTTGTTTAGCCAATCAAATTGTCCGTTTTTGAAATTGACCAAAGAAAGCTCAAAACTCTAATTATACAAATTATGAAAATGTGGCCCAGTTGTATTTTGTTCAGCCAATCAAATTGTCTAGTTTTGAAATTGACCAACGAAATTGACGGAAAGCTTTATTTATCACTGGTTAATATGAAAACAAAATATCAAATGTTTTAAAGTGAACAAAACGGACGAGTCATATTGATGCAATGCACACACATTTTCGTGGCAATACAATAAGTTATGGTGTGCTTTAGTTGGCGGACAGGGTCTAATGTGAGGCGAAGGAAGAACGATATTGGGAGACGCGACACGTCGAGCCTAATATTGTTTTTACTAAGCCTTATTTGACACCGTGTCTGCCAACTAAGCACACCATAACGCATTCATTTCATCAGCCATCCGATTCACTTTTAGAAGAACGTATTTGCAGCGCGATCTTTCGATTTGGTTGTGTTTTCAGAGTACACTTTCCTCTTTTTCTCCGCTGTATCTTGTTCCGACGAATTTCCAAAATGTTTCATGATGCAACTGACCGACTTTTGCACGCGTGTTTTTGTTAAATAAAGTGTCTGCAATGGGTGATGATCAATTTCCATTGCGTTATACATCACTGACTGCATGAAGCGGTGAGATATTTCGGAATCGCATTCTCGGCGACATGTATTTATTGTCGAGGATAATTTCCGGAATCCAAAACTCACCCCATAAGGATCCATATTATTGACAAAAAGCAAGTGCCAGTTTATATAGAGAGTAATCGCTTGACTGGACTGGTTACGTGAAATAATTCATGAGAGATGAGGGACGTTGTAGAAACACAAGTGCGCGAATGCGCACGAGTGTTTCACAGTATAGTCCCTCGCCTCGAATGAATTATTTCACGTAACCAGTATAGTCAAACGATTACTCTGTTTATTACTTTTCATTATTAACGATACTTATATTATTTAACCCTTTACCTAACGTAACGGTCAAAAAGGCCAGCGCTATTCTCAAAACTCTCCAATTAATTTTCAGTATTTTTTTAATTTTTTGTCTCAAAAACATAGGTTATGACCCCTCACTGGAACGAGCTCGTCGAGCTCGTTCCAATGAGCGGTCATAGCCTATGTTTTTGAGACAAAAAAATGAAAATAATAGTTATTCAAGAATTTGTTTTTGCAAGTGTCGTCTGTTTTTCATATTAGGTGAAGGGTTAAAAAAAACAACAACAATGAAGTCCCCATTACACACCCGGCAATGCGTCTTCGTTTGCGCGCACGGATACATGACACAATTGTTGATTGCATAATTCACTCGTGAAGTTATCGTTTATAATCAAACCCGGATCCCAGTAAATCACACTTTGGAAAGTAATAAAAAAAATTTAATGGTTTTCGTGCTAAGCTTCGTTTGATGTTTGATGGTGTGAAAGCTGTTACCTTGTAATGTGCATTTCCAGCGAAACAACCGCCATCATATCAAATGTCATAGATGGAAAGATATGAATGTTGGGACAGACGTAACACCAATGTGATGAGACAGACCGAGATGCGACGTTTTTCACTGACGTTTCACCAATTCAGTTGTGTAGCGACCACCAGGAACGCAGCAGACTTGCCTCATTTAATACACTAATCACATTACAGGAGACATTTCAGACAGATGATAATATCTTTGAAACACCGAATTGACGAGGCTCGAGAAATTGGTTAAAAGTGCATGAACTTATATCACATTCAGGTCGAATGTAACAGCCTCGACTGTCCTAATTGTGTCCCGTATTTGTAGTGTTTGGTTAATACATAGATATTTAAATAACGTGAAACATCATCAACGCCACAAAGAGGTCATATCCATCCCCACTCGTGATAAAAATATCTTTCTATTATACGTTTTTGGACAGTGGCTTAGTGGTGCCACAAAAAGCAATAATGACTGTGAATTTATTTGCCGTTGGTTATTTTTGTGTTCTAATGCCATTTTGTCTAACCTTTGATGTCTAAGCATGAATTTGATTCCTTCCTTAGTCATAGTACACACAATGGAAATATGGCACTAGTGAACTGTGGGATGTTTTGTGCGGGAAAGGAACTCTAAAAGAGCAATAACTACACTAGTTTGCTATATTCACCATAATTAGACCCTTTTGTAACCCGATCTGCTGTCTCGAAAATTCATGTTGTTTGTTTTATGGGGAGGAGGGTGTGGGGTGTGGGTGGGAGGCAGGAAGGCAACTAGACAATGTCACTTCCCGTAGTATGGCTGTCTTTTTCACAGTTATTTAATTGCCCAAGCCTATGGATACTACATTAATTAATTAATTCATTCATTCATTCATTCATTCATTCATTCATTCATTCATTCATTCATTCATTCATTCATTCATTCATTCATCCATTAATTCATTCATCCATTCATTCATTCATCCATTCATTCATTCATTCATTCATTCATTCATTCATTCATTCATTCATTCATTCATTCATTCATTCATTCATTGAAGTCTATCTGATTGAAGGAGGGCAAGTGACACTGCCGTGCACAAGGCCCCTATCTGTATCTGCCTCTGTGTTTCGAGGAATGGGAGGTTTTCCACACTTAGTCTGAAGAACATCATATGTTCCTCGTGTATATTCAGACTGTTCAGTTTTCAGATACATTGCTCAGCCCGGCGGCAGAAAAAATCCGAATTTCGTCATTCAATCAGGAGAGCAGCTACCCATGCTACATTTCTTTAGCGATAACTATCGAAGCTGGTGCACTTTGTATGATATGTATATATCGTCATATTCATTGTAGTAGATGTGACCCGAGTAGTAGTAATTTACATTGCTTTTCTTCTAGTCTGTTTGCTTTAAAAATAAATTTACCTTTAAATTTATAACATATTGTGTTTTCAGCAACCCTTTTTTGAAACAATTTGAAAATAACAGTTCGAATCGATGGTTTTGTCAAGCAATATTTCTTCCGATTCAAAACTTAGCCGACGACCCCTTTCTTGACAGTCTAGTGATGCGTGCAGAAATCATTCTAGCAATCTACAAGACGAGACTTGCGAATGTCAAGTTTCCGATCGAATAAAATTCCGAATCGAATGAGGCAGATGATTTCGAATCTCGAAACGAATCTCACAACTGTTTAAGTTGTAGATACGACACATTCTTACAATCGTAAATGTTAACAGTCTCCACTCAAGGGTTTTATGTAACTTGGGTCCTTCGAGTGTATCATTTCCATTAGAATAGCACATCCAATCGAATATGCACTCAGAAATCTCAGAACGGTCGATTATCGAACATCGAGAATAGACGAGCATACATAAATTTTTCCTCTGCCCGTGAGTCACGTGACATATTGAGGTAACGGAGTGGCTCAATCACCGTCTGGTAAAAACTCCAACTGGGCCATCGAGGTAAGATTTTCTCGAAGGCACTCCCCGGTGATATAGTTGTAATACTAGTCTTGCGAGATTACGGATAAAAAACTCAAGACTTTATTGCTTGATTAACCATATTCGAAAAGTCCATATTAGGAATTCCGGTTTCGACCCTACATTGAACTCGATTATGCATTTCTATTTCAATTATTGTTTGAATAACGCATATTTCAGGACACTGCCCGCATGATTCGTTTGTTGGCAACATTCCCAACTACATTTAATTGGGTAGTTTTTCAGTTACCGAGTTCAAACTCACTTTTCCCTAATCAAAGATGAAGAAAGGAAACAAATAGTTCTGTGGTTCTAATAACTTAAGCAAATCATGAAATTGTGTATCGATTAGTAGTTTCTGTAAGACACATCATTTCTCGAGACCTCTGTTGGCTAAATTACAGGCTGGGTATTGGTTGAGTATTACAGAGACTTGGGTGGCTGCAAGTCCCAATTTTACATCGTACGACATTACAATTCGCCGAAGGTCCAAACGAGAATAGGCGGACCCTTTTCCGTGATACACAACTGGATCCATGCGTACGAGGTACACATTTCATTGGCTGTCCAAATCTTACTGCACCAAATCCACCCCAAAACCCAGACAGGTGCCTCGAAAAAGCTCCCATTTGGGAGAGGGAGGTGTAAGTTGACCTGATTTGAGTCGGTTATGATGACTCAAGTCCCGACTAACTCATATTCCATCTACATCACCAAGGCATGCCTTCGTCGAAGGCATGCCTTGGTGATATAGTTGGAACATTAGTCAGTCGTGTTTCTTGCGAAAAATGTCAAGATTTCTTGGTAATTTGGTTGTGAATAAACAAAAAATAACGTAGAAGTCGTGTCGCAACATCTTATATAATTTAACGCATACCGTACTTGTACTACAGGTTGGTCATGCTGCACACCCCCACCCCCCCCCCCCCACCCCGCCATCAGACGGAATCGGGTACCACAGACAGCCATTAGTATGTCCAACGATGTGTGTATCACAAGTCCAAGTGTCAAACCTGGTCCTTTTAGTACAAGCATAGAGAAAATCAATTTTTCAGTAGAGACAAAAATGTCCCGACATGACAAATTATTGGAGGAGGAGATGTCACAACTTAAGCACCCTTCATCGACGCTACTGACTTTAGGTACCCCGTTGCTACCCCCATCCCCTTCGCTCCTTCTGCCAACAGGAATTCCATTTGTAAACATGCGTTCATTAATCAACCCCCGATACACTGATATTTTCGAATATTAGTTGTCAACTTACCGTCTTAGAAATCCTTGATGCTTCTCGAAGAAACGTTTCCAATGTGTTATTGTTCGTGAAGAATTTGTTCCCTGGACACAATCCTATGAGAGAATTTTTTGCCATTATTTTTCGTATCAAATCCTGTGTTCAAGAATGTTTTGAATTGCCTTTTCAAAGCACCTCTGGGTATTTCACATATGAAATCCCACACGTGTGGTTTATACGGTTAATCAAAATCACGTGATTGCGTTCATTTCTAATCTGTCCGAATAAAACTCCTGTAAGTTCAAAGTGTGTAAACCAACTCTAATGTTTAGAACCCGCTACCTCGTAAAAGATAGCATATCGTGAATGGGTTCATTTTCCGAGCGTTTGGACATAAGATTACCAATAGAGCGATTATAAGTGCATGAACAGTTTACTGGCTTGTGTGAGGGACCTGGAAAATCTAATTTGATATCACCACGAGCCTAAGCAACATTCCAACCTCAATACAGCAAGAGGTGTTTTCGTGGGAGCTGATAACGAGGGAATAGCGTGGTATATATATGTATAATACACCTAGTTCCGTCTATTCCATTCTCCATCTTTGTCCATTATCGCTTAATAAAAGCCACCGCACACTTCAGCATTCCAGCTTAGCTATATTTCTCGTGTGGCAGATTGCTCGTGCGTGTTTATACCCGCTGATCTCAGCAATTTAGCCCACTAGAGAACTCGATGTCGTTTCTCAATCTACGTTCATGACAGAACGTACTCAAACCCAAAAGTATCCTCAATTTTTGCTTTTAATTTTTTGAACAGTATTTTAGCGACATGGCGGAAAATATATGCACATGTTGTCCCATAGCCTCAATAAGCGGTAGTATAGTTCCCAGTCAAAAGGGAAGGTTGACATCATGTGCCATGGTTGAGGTCACTGGGCGGGGCCCAACGTTGTGTACTTCTTTTGATACAAGGACCAACTCCCTTTGTACTTGTTTAATGATTAATTTTGACTATTAGGGTTCTGGTGTTCTGGTTTGGCCAGGATGAGTTATAGATACCTCTTGTGAAATAACTCCTAAACAAATCTAAAGTTTATCGAAAGATTTAATTTCAAATGGAAAAATAAATGACTTGTCTTATTTTTTTTATTTTGCCCGGTATTAATGAGGTACTGCCTATCAGATGTCAATGGAGCTGATGTTTTCATTTTACATTAAAGCTCTTATCCTAGAATACTTAAAAACATTTAGTTCAATAAAGTTCCTAAGTCATGAGTTTTAACAGCAATTACCAAAAGCTTAAGCTTTCTGCAAAGAGCCGAAATGAAAAAGAAAACTGAATAGAATAAATAAATACAACAGTCAGAACCGGATAGCTCTACCGAACTACGTGATTTAGACCATTACTAAAACTAAGACCAACCTAACAACATTTTGAAATATAAGCTCTAAGCGTTTATTATTGGAACAGCAGTTAGATCCATCAAGCTATGAGGAATTAGCCCTACCGAACTATGGTGAGAACATGAGTTCTACAGTTGCAGTGAAAGCAGACTGATTAAATAAAAATTAGAGGCAACAAACCAAAAATGAAAGAGAACCTTTGATTGGTGGTTTTGCTGCCGAAACAAGTATTGCATCAGGTCTCGCATTTAATGATTAACTGGTAGAATGTTGCAAACCCATATCTAAAATATTCTAACAGATGTGTGGTGCTTTTCTTTTGGACGAATCTTCCCTGGGCCGAGTTTTCCCCAGGCCGAATCTTCTTCCAGTTGCCGAATAAAGACGACATGCCATTTTCAATGGTGGTAAATATCCAAAAAAGTTATTATTTTCCATTTTTTTTGTGTTCGAAACTGCAAAGTGCTGTTCAGAAAGACAGATGACACTAAAAAGTAACACATTATTACTTTGTTTTGCTTTCTGACGGGAACGAAAGCAAACTGTCAGTATCACTTTTTTTAATTACACCCATTTCGTCCGCTACCCAAATCGTCCGTGTAAATTTACCCAAGTCGTCCGCTGTAATTTTACTCAACTTGTCCGAAACTCGTCCACTGGGGGAAAGTATCGAAGTATTGTATTTTGAATCATTTTTTATTTATTTATTTATATAATAATTTTATTGTATACTTTATTTTATATTATCTATTGTATTATATCTTAATGTACCTCCTTGCATCAAAA
The DNA here is from genome assembly GCA_031216915.1 of Pictodentalium vernedei. Lineage (NCBI taxonomy): Eukaryota > Metazoa > Mollusca > Scaphopoda > Dentaliida > Dentaliidae > Pictodentalium > Pictodentalium vernedei. The sequence continues at coordinate 73,245,632 of CM062297.1, forward strand.
TTTCATATACAGTTAAGGCTAGAAGTCCTGTCACGAACTGTGCGCTTATCTAGGCTTAATTGCGCGCAATTGCCATATCGAATAGCACCCAAAGCATGGCAGGTTCTCCTTATTACCCATAGCAAACACAAGCAATGTTCCTGCCAATGGACCTTTGGTTTACCCGGAGGTCCATTGGCTGAAACTGTGCTTGTGCACAGGTCGTATGTGCAGAATTTGATAGCCTTACCATCGTCATAACGCGTAGATTAACGCGCAAATCGACGTGCTATTTGAGCGTTTTTCAGGACAGGACTTCTGGTTTTAACTGTACCTATGCGAAATTCTGAAAACAGAAATGTCAGAATAAATAAACTACTCAGCCATCTAATTAATTTCGACACTGTTTAATGCAGCTGTAATTACCGTTAAAGTTCTTAAAATATAACTACGTTATATTAAGTTCCGCAACCTTATCTTATAATTTTGCAATTATTCATTGAAGAGCGCCAACGGTGCTTTACAGTGAATAATCGCAAAATTTTTATCAAATATTTTATAAGAATTAATTATATTAAGAAATGCACCAAAATTCACGTTATATTAACTTCCGCAACATAGTCTTATAATTTTGCAATTATTCATGGAAGGGTGTCACCGGCACTTTACAATGAATAATTGCAAAATTATTAGCAAATGTATTACAGGAATTAATTATATTAAGAATGCATCAAAACGTGTTATAATTATATGAAGAAATGCATCCAAACTTGTTATATAAAGTTCCGTAACATAATCTTATAATTTTTGCATGTATTCATTGAAAAATATTTGCTATGCTATGCTGTTGATTCTATTATCTTATGTACTGAATAAATATCATTATTTCGCTTGATACTGAATAAATATCATTAATTTTATTTTCCATGTTTTTTATGATATTCAAACTCTTGGCGAACGAAGTGGGTAAAATAATTGTGCAAAATTCCTAGCGGGATATTCGGTGCGCTGGCGGGCGAAATGGGTAAAATTGTAAGCGTACGACTCGGCTTGCGGACGAAACGTCCATGTACCTTTTTTACAAGCAAACTTTTCCAACACCTTAACATTCGGAATAATTCAAAAACTGCGTTTCTATTCGTTCTGATACTTTACAAAATACGTGTCAATGCATATCTGTATACAATCGCCCCAATATGACAACAATTATCAGTTATATTATCGGTTATATCATATATGTGCGTTTTTTTCAAATAAGGTTATCACTGCATGGCAGACAAGTTGCAACGAAATCAGGAGAGATCGATCTGAAATCGCGAGATCATCAGCTGAGAATATTGGCAAACCTCCAGAAGGACAGAGTTCGAGTAATAAAAATAATAACACTTTGGCTGGCCGCTGATTTGTCGCGGTTCTCGGATGAGAAGGCCTTGGTTACCCCTAAGTGTAGATGTGTATACATGTTTTTCACGCAAAGCTTTGAGGCGAATTTGGTTGCCAAAGCCAGGGGGTAGATTCTATTCTCCGTGCCAAAGCGAAGGAATCTGGCATTTTGTTTGAGAGGGGGACAGGCCAATTGCAATTGCATGGGCAATTCGACACCGGAAGTTACGTGATTTTTTCACTGAAATTTACTGTCCACTTCAAAAATCACATTGACGGCTTTTGAGAATTCTGTTCTGGAACACATTTATCTGACTGGGTATGTGGGACCGTTTGCGGGCCTACGGCCCATTTGGGGGTCTTATAAAGCTGGTCCCAAACAAAGATCCGACAGCAATCACCACCACCCAGTGATGTCTAGATGACCAGCGGTCAGAGGTCACCAGGAGACGAATTACGACCAAACGAAGCTAACTATGGTACAGATGAAATATATATAACTGGAGGACGAACGGAAATCTCTGTGAAAATTGGCAGTCTGCACAGAAACTTTGCGAAACGTGAATACACAAACAGCCCATAACAGTATCAGGTTCCTTAATGAATTGTACTGGTGGTCTGAGAGCTTGGATTCAAGCCTTATACGCCGTTCTACTATTTCGCACTACTACACAGGGTTAAAATTTTAAACTTAGGAAATATGTTGAAACTAATGCAATGTAAATTGGAGATGTATTTTTAGTATCAGATATATGATTACATTATTCCGTTTTGTTGTACAAAAGAATTTTTAAATTTTGGTCACAGAGTTGGGGTTTGTTCATGGAGTAAAGGGGTCAATTATGGGAAGCAATGATTTTGAAAAACTGATTACTTTTTAAAATGTCATTTTTACATAGAGTTGTAACCAGGTATGTAACGAAAAAAGTGATATGCTCCAGGGGTAGATAGGTGTGGGCGTGGGAACAATTCTGCTTTTGAGGTTGCAGGGTGAGAGAAAATGACTGGTTTCAGTATTTTTTATGCAATTTTACAGGTTGAAGACTTGCATTTGACAGTGAGTATTTCACACACATTCTGATCGTTCATTTCTACTTAATCAGATAGTGTTATATGTTTTAGTGTATTTGGAAAATGTAATGCATGTTATGGGTTAGATATATAAGTTAAGAATATCTGCATTGGAAGAGAGTGAATAGCATGTCATTTTCAGTGCTCAAAATAACTTTTTTCTATGCGTAGCAAAATGCTACACATTTCCAAAAAATGAATAGCATTTTGTAAAAATTGTATAGCTATTTTTGTATACCAGAGTTATGTTATGCTGTTTTGTATTGAATTCTTCTACATGTAAGTAGGTAGAATAGTTTCCATCCATTTCTGGGCATTTCCAAATGATCTGCAGCACATGAAACATTTACTATGTTTTTTTTAACTGAACTGCCTTTAAGGGGTGTATGGACTTGGATATTTTCAGATGACGTCGTGGTTGTTTAACAGAGTTCTCAAAATGGAAGTTGGGATTTTTAATTAGATGGGCTTGAATTAGATTTTATGCAAAATGTTGTAAAAACAGGAAGAATTTAAACCAATAGAATTCATCTCACATATGAAGTTGCTAATGATACTTGATGGAGAGTTAATCTGAGTTATGCCTGGAATGTTTCACAATCAGAAGTAAAGCATCAGTGAACTAGTTTTCAAATTTGTTTGCAACTTTTCATTTACATTTTGCGATGCAAGATAATCAACTGCAGCCTAATAGGCTGCAGCTGATTATCTTGTATCGCAAAATGCTATACATAATTGAACATTATGTAGCTTTTTGCAAGTTTTGCATAGCAAAAAACGACGCGACACCGCTTATTTTGAGCCCTGGTCATTTTCTGAAATGCATGAGGACCTGTAGAGCGAAACCTTAGCAATTAAGACACTGTACGCACACTGCACGTTTGGCACCACAGGGCTAATTAATAACTGATCTTGTTATTGCTGTTTGGCGACACATACCTCGAATTTGAACCTTACAAAGAGAAATATCAACACCGAGAACACCAGCCGAATGAAACACCAAATCACTTATTTCAATAAGAACGTTGCGTCAAAAATATATTCAACGATTATATGTTCAACCTTTTGGGCACTGGTGATATCGTCCATGTCCGCTCAATGGCAGAACGTGGAAGCGCCCATATCATTATTTGAGGTAGATCAATTAATTTACGACGTACTGCACTGGGACCAGTGGCGTAGCGGAAAATCTTGTGCCCCCCCCCCACCCCCAGCGAGATAGAGACGAGGGCTCTTTCATAATGGTGGTTGCCTTTAAAACGGGAGCAAATTTAGTGTTGTTACCGTGCACAGTATACAGGATTTCACGTAGTACATACGCCATCAATTAAATGAAGGTATAGACTATAGGATCGATTCTAAAAGTACGACTCTGTAGATTTTTTCATTACATGTTTTAAGTTTCACCCCCTCCATCCAACGATACACACATGCACGCCCAACATGTGTGACTTGAGAGGCACCATGTATGTATATTGTTCATTTCTCACCCATATCAGTAACAATGATGGAGGATTCACTTAAAAGAAAAATACGTAGACTACAAAGAGTACGTCGTGTGAAAGTGAGAGTATGAAATCATGTGTATTTGGTACACTGTGGGCTGTGCAACAGTCACACAGGTAATCATATCAATACATACACAACCTGGCACGTATAACAGATAACCATAAGTGATACGCAGCAGTTTGCATTCACTTTGACATGAGACAACAATACACTTTGCTCCTTCTGTTTTTTTTTTCTTTCTGTCAACCCCATTCCTCCTATCTATTTGTTTATTTCATTCTATCTGTCATCATTTCTTGCTATCGTTTATTTATCTCTCTTCCTCTACTCTTTTTTACTCTCTCTCTCTCTCTCTCTCTCTCTCTCTCTCTCTCTCTCTCTCTCTCGCGCGCGCTCTCTCTCTCTGCCTTTCTCTCTTTGTTCCAGCTTTGGAACGTCCTTCAAGACGGGGGCCCCCCTTCTAGCCGCCCACCCCACAATGCGGGCAGTGCAGGCCCATCCCCTTAGCCACTGATTGGAACTGCACGTTGAAAATGTTGATTGGTCACCTACACATTCACCTAGCAGCCATCCTATTTACTGAAGTTATGACGTCATATTCCGCCCGGAAAAAAGCATCATCTCTGGTTTAAATGGTTAATATTCGAAACTGTAAAAACATGGAAGCTTGGATTTTTAGTTAGATGGGCTTGAAGTTATTTTTAATGGACATTTTATGCAAAATGTTGTAAAAACGGGAAGAATTTAAACCAATAGAATTCACCTTACATATGAAGTTGCTAATGATACTTGATGGCGAGTTAATCTGAGTTATGCCTGGAATGTTTCACAATCAGAAGTAAAGCATCAGTGAACTAGTTTTCAAATTTCTTTGCAAATTTTTATTTACATTTTGCGATGCAAGATAATCAACTGCAGCCTAATAGGCTGCAGTTGATTATCTTGTATCGCAAAATGCTATACATAATTGAACATTGTGTAGCTTTTTGCATGTTTTGCATAGCAAAAAAGAGGCGCGACACCGCTTATTTTGAGCCCTGGTCATTTTCTGAAATGCATGAGGACTTGTAGAGCGAAACCTTAGCAATTAGGACACTGTATGCACACTGCACGTTTGGCACCACAGGGCTAATTAATAACTGATCTTGTTCTTGCTGTTTGGCGACACATACCTCGAACTTGAACCTTACAAAGAGAAACATCAACACCGACAACACCAGACGAAATGAAACGCCAAATCTCTTATTACAATAAGAACGTTGCGTCAAAAATATATTCAACGATTAAATGTTTAACCCTTTGGGCACTGGTGATATCGTCCATGTCCGTTCAATGGCAGAAATGGGAATCGCCCATACCATTATTTGGGGTAGATCAATTAATTTTCGACGTACTGCATTGGAACTGTAAATATTGATTGGTCACCTTACACATTCACTAAGCAGCCATCCTATTTACTGAAGTTATGACGTCATATTCGAAACTGTATTATGGTTAATTACTTGTTTACTTTGCTCGACAGAAAGGATCAATTAACAGACCACGCCTTGTGTCAAAACCTAAAAGGGAGGAAGCATCGTCTGCATTGCTTTATCTCGACGAGCGCAATGGTCGCATCGTGACAATGGATAACGGCTCATAGTCGCGAAAGGACACGGCCGATGGATCTTGAGGGATTGACAGTTAATGAGAAATGGAAACAAACTTTGCACCAAAAATTATTATTCAGATAAGGGCAGTCGCGTTCTACATGCAGATACATCAGTTTAACACTTAGATATTATGTTGGTTGTTGTCAGTTAAGTATACTGGCAAAAGTATGTGTGAAAATACGACTGATGTGAATTATAAATAAAATTACAAAGATGAGTCCTTTCATGTGTATTCTTATGACAGCTGACGGTGTGAAAACGATGTAAAACCGTGGGTCGATCAGTTTTTATTTCAAGAATTTGCTGACATAAACCTGACCTCTACGAACCGTATCATGTGTCCATTTACGTTTTGAACTTGGATTATCCGATATCCATTGCACATGACTGAAAGTTGTAGATAAGGTCAGCTGTGGTATAGGACAAAAGGAGAAAGGCAAAATGTGTTCTGAGAAATAAAAATAACCGTAATTTTTAGTAGAAATGATATGTTTGATGCATAGAGGATATGAAATGAGTGTTTTTCTCATATTATATTTTAGAAACGAGTCTAAGAATTTTCCGTTTTAGCGAGCCTCTGACGAGCCCAAACGGAATGTTTGGACGAGTTTCATAAATATTATATGAGAAAAACACTCATTTCATATTCTGTTTATCATATGACACACACACGCACAAATTAGCAACTTCGTATGACTTTTTAACCAATCACCTAACTTGAGTTACAGACGGCACTTGGAAAAAACATCCTCGTATAACTAAAAATTTTCATTTTTTGCTTCCAAAACATGGGTTATGACCCCTCATTGGAACGAGCTCATCGAGCTCGTTCCAACGAGGGGTCATAACCTATGCTTTGGAAGCAAAAAGTGAAAATATAAAAAAAATGAATGGCGTTTTTCTTGTAGGTAAAAGATTAAAACAATATAACCCACCCTAAATTGGACAGATAAAGTAAATTCTCCCTACTGAAATTATGCAAATGTGACCCAGTTGTGTTTTGTTTAGCCAATCACATTGTCCAGTTTTGAAATTGACCAATGAAAGCTCCAAACTCTAATTATACAAATTATGAAAATGTGGCCCAGTTGTATTTTGTTCAGCCAATCAAATTGTCTAGTTTTGAAATTGACCAATGAAATTGACGGAAGGCTTTATTTATCACTGATTAATATGAAAACAAAATATCAAATGTTTTAAAGTGAACAAAACGGACGAGTCATATTGATAAAGTTGAATATACTGGCAATGCACACACATTTTCGTGGCAATACAATAAGTAATGGTGTGCTTAGTTGGCGGACAGGGTCTCATGTGAGGCGAAGGAAGAACGATATTGGGAGACGCGGCACGTCGAGTCTAATATTGTTTTTACTAAGCTTTATACGACACCGTGTCTGTCAACTAAGCCCACCATAACGCATTCATTTCATCAGCCATCCGACTCACTTTTAGAAGAACGTATTTACAGCGCGATCTTTCGATTTTGTTGTGTTTTCAGAGTACACTTTCCTCTTTTTCTCCGCTGTATCTTGTCCCGACGAATTTCCAAAATGTTTCATGATGCAGCTGACCGACTTTTGCATGCGTGTTTTTGTTAAATAAAGTGTCTGCAATGGGTGATGGCCAATTTCCATTGAGTTATACACCAATGACTGCATGAAGCGGGTTCGTTCGTTCGTTCGTTCGCTCGCTCGCTCGCTCGCTCGCTCGTTCGTTCGTTCGTTCGTGTTCGTTCGTGTTCGTTCGTATCCGTCCGTCCGTCCGTCCGTCCGTCCGTCCGTCCGTCCGTTCATTCATTCAGGAGAGCAGCTACCCATGCTACATTTCTTTAGCGATAACTATCGAAGCTGGTGCACTTTGTATGATATGTATGTATCGTCATATTCATTGTAGTAGATGCGACCCGAGTAGTAGTAGTTTACATAGTTTTTCTTCTAGTCTGTTTGCTTTAAAAATAAATTTACCTTCAAATTTATAACATATTGTGTTTTCAGCAACCCTTTTTTGAAACAATTTGTAAATAACAGTTCGAATCTATGGTTTTGTCAAGCAATATTTCTTCCGATTCAAAACTTAGCCGAAGACCTCTTTCTTGACAGTCTAGTGATGCGTGCAGAAATCATTCTAGCAATCTACAAGACGAGACTTGCAAATGTCAAGTTTCCGATCGAATAAAATTCCGACTCGAATGAGGCAGATGATTTCGAATCTCGAAACGAATCTCACAACTGTTTAAGTTGTAGATACGACACATTCTTACAATCGTAAATGTTGTCAGTCTCCACTCAAGGGTTTTATGTAACTTGGGTCCTTCGAGTGTATAATTTCCATTCGAATAGCACATCCAATCGAATATGCACTCAGAAATTTCAGAACGGTCGAATATCGAACATCGAGAATAGACGAGCATACATACATTTTTTTCTCACTCCATTGTGAGGCAATGGAGTGGCTCAATCACAGTCTGGTAAAATACTCCAACTACGCCATCGAGGTAAGATTTTGTCGAAGGCACGCCCCGGTGATATAGTTGTAATATTAATCTTGCGGATTACGGTTCAAAACTCAAGACTTTCTTTATTGCTTGGTTAACCATATTCGAAAAGTCCATATTAGGATTTCCGGTTTCGACCCTACATTGCACTCGATTCTTCTGGTCTGTTTGCTTTAAAAATAAATTTACCTTTAAATTTATAACATATTGTGTTTTCAGCAACCCTGTGTTGAAACAATTTGTAAATAACAGTTCGAATCGATGGTTTTGTCAAGCAATATTTCTTCAGATTCGAAACTTAGCCGAAGACCTCTTTCTTGACAGTCTAGTGATGCGTGCAGAAACCATTCTAGCAATCTACAAGACGAGACCTGCGAATGTCAAGTTTCCGATCGAATAAAATTCCGAATCGAATGAGGCAGATGATTTCGAATCTCGAAACGAATCTCACAACTGTTTAAGTTGTAGATACGACACATTCTTACAATCGTAAATGTTGTCAGTCTCCACTCAAGGGTTTTTTATGTAACTTGGGTCCTTCGAGTGTATCATTTCCATTCGAATAGCACATCCAATCGAATATGCACTCAGAAATTTCAGAACGGTCGAATATCGAACATCAAGAATAGACGAGCATACATACATTTTTCTTTCTGCCCGTAACTCACGTGACATATTGAGGCAATGGAGTGGCTCAATCACCGTCTGGTAAAATACTCCAACTACGCCATCGAGGTAAGATTTTGTCGAAGGCACGCCCCGGTGATATAGTTGTAATATTAATCTTGTGGATTACGGTTCAAAACTCAAGACTTTCTTTATTGCTTGGTTAACCATATTCGAAAAGTCCATATTAGGATTTCCGGTTTCGACCCTACATTGCACTCCATTATGCATTTCTATTTCAATTATTGTTTGAATAACACATATTTCAGGACACAGGATTTGTTTGTTGGCAACATTCCCAACCGCATTTAATTTGGTAGTTTTTCAGTTACCGAGTTCAAACTCACTTTTCCCTAATCAAAGATGAAGAAAGGAAACAAATAGTTCTGTGGTTCTAATAACTTAAGCAAATCATGAAATTGTGTATTGACTAGTAGTTTCTGTAAGACGCATCCATTTCTCGAAACCTATGTTGGCTAAATTCCAGGCTCGGTATTGGTTGAGTATTACAGAGACTAGGGTGGCTGCAGGTCCCAATTTTACATCGTACGACATTACAATTCGCCGAAGGTCCAAACGAGAACGGGCAGACCCTTTTCCGTAATACACAACTGAATCCATGCGTACGAGGTACACATTTCATTGGCTGTCCAAATCGTACTGCTCCAAATCCACCCCAAAACCCAGACAGGTGCCTCGAAAAAGTTCCCATTTAGGAGAGGGAGGTGTAAGTTAACCTGATTTGAGTCGGTTATGATGGCTCAAGTCCCGACTAACTCATATTCCATCTACATCACCAAGGCATGCCTTCGTCGAAGGCATGCCTTGGTGATGTAGTTGGAACATTAGTCCGTCGTGTTTGTTGCTAAAAATGTCAAGACGTCTTGGTAATTTGGTTGTGAATAAACAAAAAATAACGTAGAAGTCGTGTCGCAACATCTTATATAATTTAACGCATACCGTACTTGTACTACAGGTTGGTCATGCTGCACACCCCCACCCCCCACCCCCCCCCCCCGCCATCAGACGGAATCGGGTTCTACGGACAGCCATTAGTATGTCCAACGATGTGTGTATCACAAGTCCAAGTGTCAAACCTAGTCCTCTTAGTACAAGCAAGAGAAAATCAATATTTCAGTAGAGACAAAAATGTCCCGACTTGACAAATTATTGGAGGAGGAGATGTCACAACTTAAGCATCCTTCATCGACGCTACTGACTTTAGGTACCCCGTTGCTACCCCACCCCCTTCGCTCCTTCTGCCAACAGGAAGTCCATTTGTAAACATGCGTTCATTAATTAACCCCTGATACACTGATATTTTCGAATATTAGTTGTCAACTTACCGTCTTAGAAATCCTTGATGCTTCTCGAAGAAACGTTTCCAATGTGTTATTGTTCGTGAAGAATGTGTTGCCTGGACACAATCCTATGAGAGAATTTTTTGCCATTATTATTCAGTCCTCTCCTACGCCTAAGAAAACTGACGGCCAAATGGTTGCTCTAATATAACAGAAGTACCTTTGTTTCTATTTTTCTTATCAAATCGTGTTTCAAGAATGTTTTGAATTGCCTTTTCAAAGCACCTCTGGGTATTTCCACATGTGAAATCCCACACATGTGGTTTATACAGTTACGTTAGTTAAACAAAATTACGCGATTGCGTTCATTTCTAATCTATCCTAATAAAACTCCTGTGAGTTCAAAGTGTGCAAACCAACTCTAATGTTTAGTTCCCGCCACCTCGTGAAAGATAGCATATCAAAATACCCGGATGATGGCGGTTTGGTGAAGTCGAGTTTGAAATTGTTGAGGATAAATATGCATTTTATTTCTTCATAACGATCCAGTTTGCAGCGTATGTGTGTGTATTTCCAATTACTTATTGAGGGATTGTGTATATTTTTGGATGATCTGGATGAACTGTTCTTCGCATTTATTTGGATTTTAAGTAGATTTTCGGTCACACAGAGCGTGTGTCATAGAATCACCCAAACCAGAAGAAACGTCACTTCACTTCTCTGATCGGAGCATATTTTGTTTATGTTTGTGTTTCTGCCTTCTTATTCCTGAAAACAATGCCTCTCCCATCACATAACAAGAAATCATTGCCTCCCACAGATAAGGATGTTTCCAATAGTGAACTAAAGCAGGTGATGACTAATTTAATTCAGGACTTAGATAGGAAATTCACACAAAACTTTGAGACCCTCAGAAATGATATTGTTGAAATGTGGAAAGAAGTAACTAACATTACAAAATCCGTTGACGAATTGAAAAATGAACAGGTTGACATTACACGTGCGGTAGAATACAGTGCTGAACGGATCGAGGAGATGGAACAGGGGCTCCCAGATTTGAAAAGACAAATTGACGCCGGTTTGCAGGAGATTAATGAAAAACTTTTAGCACAAGAAATTCACGATAGGAAATACAACCTTCTTCTATATGGTATCACAGAAGAGAGCAGCCATGATACTTATTCCATTGTGAAAAGATTTCTCCAGCAGGACTTGTCTTTGGGTGAGGCTGCAGCCAACGGCGTAATCTCTGTGGCTGTGAACATTCATCGTATACCGTCATCAAACCCCAGAGGATCTCAGCCGCCTCCTCCTAAACCCATAATTGTGAGACTTGGGAATGACAATGACAAACAGTTACTATTGTGAGCTTCTACCAAACTTTCACGCACAGGCAAGAGCATCAGAACTGATCTCCCCCCTCCTCTGAAACGGGAGCGTGGTAGGTTAGCATCCATAGCATATAAGTTAAGATCGGAAAATGGGAAACGAACCAGAATTAGAGTTGTGGCAACAAAAGTTATCCTGGAGATTTGGAATTCTAATTCTTCGAATTGAGAACTCATCAGTGACAACTGAGAACTGAGATGACAAATTTGGTCAAAGACATATCGCCTCAATATAATTCAGATTCAACTGTATATGATGGGTATGATAAATCTTACTCTGTGTAATTGTTATCCTAGATATAACGCAACATCCAGTAACATATCCTGCAATCTTAATAAATAAATAAATAAATAAATAAATAAATAAATAAATAAATAAATAAATAAATAAATAAATAAATAAACTTATTTGTTTATTCATTATTTTGAGCTCAAAACTGTATTGACATTTTAAACTCAACGTGCTTGAGTTCTCTGATACATTATATATTATGTAGGAAAGCTGTAACTTTATCCTTACCATAACCCCACATATTATTCAATGACAGTTATATCTCTATATGCATAGCTGTCATTGTATAATATTTGTTCACTTATTTTACCCACAGACGTATTCAGATACAGTTATTTCGACATGACATCATCCTTAAAATAAATAAGTAAATTAAATAAATAATTAATTAAACTAAAAATATTTCGCATTTGGTTTGAGCTCAACTTTACCAATTTCGATGACATTTAGTAAAGTTGATCTACAATGATATGTGGCAAATTGTTACATGGATTGATAACTTGGCAGTTCCTGCTACAACCGTACTATTTGACACGCTGTGACAACTTACGCGATAATGCTCTCCTTTTCACATAAACTTAACATACTTCAGTTTTCTGAAACATTGTATACTATGTAGAAAAGCTGGAACTTAATTCGTACCCTAACCCCACATATTATTCAATGACAGTTATATCTTTCTGTTGATAGCTGTCATTGTATAATATGTGGACGCTGACTTTACTTGCAAACGCACTCAGATGAAGTTATTTCGGTCTGACATCGACCTCAAAATAAATAAATAAATAAATAAATAAATAAATAAATAAATAAATAAATAAATAAACCAAAAATATTCCGCACTTTGTTTGAGCTCTGCTGTACCAATTTCGATAACGCTCAGTAAAGTTGATGAACAATAATATATGACAAGTGGTTTTCTTGAATTGATAACCTGATAGTTCTTGCTACAACTGTACTAGTTGACACGCTGTAATAACCGACGTGATCATACTCTCTTTTTTACATTATTGCAACCCCCATCCTAATGTGAGTGTCGTCGCTGTCCAACACCAGGATGTGGGTAGTCGGTTGGTGTATTCAGTTGGCTTGTCAAACGGTATTTATAGGAAATTAAGGGCCTATATAAGTAATGGAATTTTGTTTATTTTGAAATCCTCACCTCTCATATTCCTTCAATTCAGATTAAATTTTCACAAATTATACATCAGAATGAAGGTTGGGATGCATAGAAGACGAAACACATATGTAATCAACTCATAGAGTCGACTGTAGACACCACTGGTTCCTGGAAGTCTGCTACCGTATTCGCACCAGAACTGATAATAAAATAATATTTCATCAGAACAAGCTAGGCATTCAAAACACTTTCGAATACAGTGATGGGTCTGCATTTTGGAAAAGGACAACACTGTCTGCATTTTTATTGAAGATGGTTTCCATGCTCGACAGACATGCGCAAACCACTCGTTACCGCGAATTTCCATCAAGAAACAAAATCGTAATTCTAAGAAATTTCAACAGGTATCATGATACCTTGTATTGAATATGGCAACTGTGCAATCTTTATCTAATAACAATATACTGTATGAAGACGATCTTTTTCATTATTTGATTTTAGACGGCGTTGTTTTTACATGCTTTTTCTGTCCGATGACGTCGACCGGAAATCGAAAGTATACTCATACGTAAACAAAAGCAAAGGCTTTGGAATTTTCCCCCATGCAGCTCTGTCGCCGTATTTAGAAGAATTTTTATCCCCTAGCTTTGTTCTTGGATATGTAAAGCACATTTGGACACAAGTTGTTTTTGTGAAATTGTATTAAATTATCAGTTCTGGTGCGAATGCGGCAGCAGACTTCCAGGAACCAGTGGTGCCTACAGTCGACTCTGTGAGTTGATTACACATGTGTTTCGTGTTCTATACATCCCAACCTTCATTTTGGTGTACACTTTGTGTATATTTAATTTGAATTGAAGGAATATCAGAGGTGAGAATTTTCAAAATAAACACAATTTCATTACTTATATAGGCCCTTAAAAATATGTTTCAAGGAATTCCCCCACTCACCTTTCCGCCATGGCATCATTTCCAGTCTATAATTGTTTTTGTACAATATAAAGGTGTGGTCTTGTTAAAATTGTGGAATGTGCCCGTGAGAAGTATGGGAAGTGAATCAATGTTTACTCACAGAAGTAAACAAGTCCCGCCCAAAACTATGATGTGTGGATTCGGTCGGCCTTTCAAACGGTATTTATGGGAAATGATAAATGTGTTACAACGATAGCCACTCACCATTTTATTATAACGATAACTTAACTACAGTTGCGTGGCCTGATGTCACGCTTACAAATAAGTAAATAAAATCCGTTCTCTGTCATAGCTTAACTGTACCAATTTTTATAATGCTCAGTAAGTTTATTCTTCCAAAATGTGTGGCGAGTGGTCCTTGGGTGGGTTAAGGGGTCGTCCAACCTAACTTTGGTCAATTTGTTGACATTTTTCCCAGTGCATCAAAAACAGATAAGAGAAGTAAGAAAAGGCAAATAAAATATCAAAATAATGAGTAAAGTGCATAGAAAAGGTACATATAATTTTTTTCATGAAAAAAGTGAATTTTATGATTTTGAAGAAGATTAATTTGCCAATGGCGTAAGTAACGAACCGGTAAAACCACAAAATAATCGGTAATTCGAAAACCTTGTCCTCAATATAATGATAACATACTACAGACTCGGAGAAAGCAATTTTTTGACACACACTCTGGTGGGTTTTGATGTTTGAATGTAATAACACCAACACAAATTTTGGATGTTCCAGATGTGGCCATGTTTCAATGATGTTTTTCCGGTCATGTGATTACGATGTGGTTCTTGCAGAAATACTCAATTTGGGCAATCGTAAGAATGCAAGGACGTGATCACGCCCTTTATTTGTTCGAGACAATGTATGAGCGGATTTGCAAACTGGTGACAGCAAATACTTGAGCTGTTAATGTCATAACTGCAAAATATGGTTCGAAATTCCCTCTCGTGTTTACAGGCCGTCTGAACTTTTTTGTTGACAAAAAATCTGAATTATTGCGCGCTAGAAAGACAACATGAACCACTTGTAAAAAAATAACCGAGTGTATAAAATCGGGACAATACACATAAAATAAGGCAATATTCATAACAAAGAAAGCAGAATGCTTCGGAAATCACTTTTTCACGAAGTATATTCCAAGTGACCTAGAACTATATTGAGCGTGTTGATTTCCCCCCGATGTTGTGAAGTTATTTACTTCCTAGTAACCATGGAATTTGTCGCGGCTGTCTTTGATGTCTGCAAAGGACCGATTGAAGATGGGTTGAAAATGATGCATTCGCGCTTTTAAATAAGGTGCGCTTGGGCGATGTTGAGAATTCAGTTTTTTCTTGCAACCAACCATACTAACACAATTGTCGAGCAGTGTCTTTTGTCGCCGTTTTACACTGACAAATGTGACAAATCTCCTTCACCGGAAACCATCCCCCAATTTGCATATCACAACAAACATAACCGCTGTCACTGAGTGTCAGCGTGGCCGTGTGGTCAAAACCGAAACGAATTATCGAATGCACGGTCAATATTAGCTGCAATTGGCTTTTAAACAAATGAAATACACGAAATATTCGCAATTTCTTCATTATCCATGCCGAGTTACTTTTTAACCAGACCACATGCGTTCAGTTTCGTTTGTCGGCATCAAACTGATATTGTTTGTGGTAATTAAATAGTACGAGAAGGCAAAGGAAGCCAAATATTTCCCGTTATCTATTAATTAATTAAAATTGATAATTTCTTTTATTTTACTGAAATTATGAATTGATAAGGTGGATGAGTTGCGATTATTATGCCCCAGACCTGGAAGTTGGAAAATCAAAGGTGCAGTGGTGACCTCTGTCCTCTTAATCTTAGTCTTACCCATTCATCATTACATGTACGAACATTCCCCCTTGTATCTCAACCATTGCTACTCCAATTTGAAGGATATTTGGTGTTGTGATCGAGCATCATGGGGAAACAATGCCTGTGTAGCTGCTGTAGCATGTGTTTCTTCCCACATTTTTTCAGAGTTGTGGTACTTTTTCACTCTTTTGAGTTAGAAAATTTTGTTTATAACTAGTTGATTTGTTACAATTTGTTGCAAAGTACCTGCTAATACCCTCAATTGTATTGCTACAGAATTTTCTTGTGAAGATTTTGTTCCTATTACTTATCAAGCAACAACCTAATAATATTCTGTATAAAGCCACCAATCTGATGTTTGACACTTTTATCGGAGTTGTTTTGAAGGCTTATAGAACTTAAAATGCTGACTATGGCAGGACTATTCTATTCACCCATTAATCGATAAATTAAGTGTTATAGTTGGAAGTAAGAAGCATGAAAGGCCCAGAACTAAAAGTCTAAAAAGAATGTTTTGCAATGTAACATGATTTTTGCAGATACACTTATTTGGAGGGTTACCTGTCTGATAGTGTTTGGAACATGTGTGGCCAGGATCTTCAAAAAGAAAAAAAGAGTTAAACTTTGAGAAGAAAAGGCATACAGGGAAGAGAGCCCCCCACCCCCGGAGAATGTTTTGTGTCAAATGTAGCTCACTTGTCACCTTTTGGGGATTGCTTTGTGTGCTGCGTTCTTGAAAAAAATAAATGAGACCCTCTGGATGTGCCCTTCTGATCTCAATATGCCAATAAGCCTCCTTGGGGAAAGTACATGCAATAATGGTTATGTAAGGTTGATTTGATGTGTTTTGAATAGCAATGTACTTTTAAGTTCATTAAATGCTTTATTGCAGTGACAGGTTACAGTTACCATTATTTCTTCTCCAACAGATATCATGAGTATTTTGGTGTCCAAGAGTAAACAAAGCTATTATACTTATTGATAAACCAGACAAATTTAACAATTTAATCAATTTTAATATTTATTCAACTACAATATATGACTTTGCAGTGCATTCTACATAGGAGAATATCATAGTTTCTTTCCAAACCACCACATTGACACATACATCTTTATATTGGGAGACACTCTTTTGTCCTTCCATACATCTTCTGGTGGACTCCTTCAAGTTGACCTTTGTTGAACTCCCCAAATCAAAACATAAACCAAAGAAAATGTCTGCCTTCAATCAGTGAGCAATCCACTTATAACATTTGGTCTCAATCTTTACTACTTTCATGGATTAGGAAAAGATTTCTTCGGGTATGTACTTCAATGATTATAGAATACAGCTGTTATTTTATTTTGAGGTATTTTATTGTAAAAATTTTGTTCTCTTACTTATGCCATAGCAGACTTTCAGGTGGTGCTATTTACACATGGCAGCAGTTCTATGGCAAATTTCAGTTTCCACACGTTCTATGTTTCATTCCAAGAATTTCGGTATATAATTTATTGGGGTTATTCATTTTGGGCCTTTTTTAGACTTGAAAGAAAATTGCATGAAATTGGTTGGACGTCCCCTTAAACGATGGGTAAATTAATATTATTTCGCACTTTGTTCCAACTCAGCTGTACCAGTTTCGATAACGCTCAGTAAAGTTGAGCTATACAAATGTGTGACAAGTGTTTCCTTGTATTGATAACATGATAGTTTATATTTTGCCCTCCTTTTAAATTATTATCGCAACTCAGTCTTGTAGAAGTGTTATTGCTGTCAAACGCTGAAATGTATGGATTCGGTTGACTTGTCAACGGTATTTATAGGAAATTATAAATGTGTTACAATGAAGTCACCCACTCACCATTCCATAACTACATCATTTCCCAGTCTATGACTGTCATTGTACAGTATGAGGATGTGTTTTGATGTAATCGTGGAATGTCCCGGTAAGAATTCCGGGAGGTGAAACACTGTTTGCTTACAGAAGCATAGAAGTCCTTTTCTTATGGCAAAATAGAACCCAGTCAACAAAACCCGGGATGGAAGCCCTCTTTAATAGGTGGCATGGGTGTAAACTACTGGCTTATCCCAAATACAGTTGATTCGGAAAAATGTTACCGTCATAAGTAATATATAAACACAGGCACTTTCCAATTGCTTGTAACAAGAGAAAATTACATAAACAAGATATTATCTGCGATTGATCGAATATGTCACATTAGCAATGAAAACAAATGTTTCTGCTCTGGTGTCATTTGTTTTTCCTCTTCCTGTTTGCTTCTCTTGAAGACTTAACTGGCAGAGTGCGGGAAGCCCATATTTGGGCTTTATTCTGAAGTGCAGGTACTGCAACTTAAAGGCTTCAAATTCAGTGGCTGTTCATCATATTATCTTTGAAGTGATATTATTTGCTCTGTTAAGATTTGCCTTGTTACAATTTATAGGAGAGTGCCCGTGGGCACTCTCCTATAAATTGTAACAAGGCAAAGACATGTGAAAAAATGTTGGTGGCCAAATAAAATTTAGCACTCTACCAGTTAAGGGTGGCATCAAGCACTCATACAGCTAATTCAGTTTTACAGGGACAGTGATGCACACATACAGTCAAATCAGTATGTGTGCATCACTGTTGCTATTGCGGCTGCCCACTGCTAAGGGAGGGTGACATTAAACACCAATAAGTAAATTAGTATGGAAGAAAACAAACTATAAACCTTTGCTAGTGTTTTGTTTACTGACAAGTAACCCTCTCATGATAGACCGAGCCCCAACTAAAATTGTAATCACAAACCCATGATAACATAGTGACTTCCTAAGATTATGATAGAATCCCTCCCCCCCCCCCCCTCACTACAATTAAATCTCATACCATGATATAGCAAGCTACTCCCGCTGTATTGATAGCCTGATAGTTTATATTTTGCCCTCCTTTTAAATCATTATCACAACCCTCAGCCTTATGCTCGTGTTATTGCTGTCCAACGTTTTGTTGTATGGATTCGGTTGACTTGTCAACGGTATTTATAGGAAATTATAAATGTGTTACAATGAAGTGCCCCCACCCCCACCCCCCCACCCGCACCCCCCACACACACTCACCATTCCATAACTACATCATTTCCCATTCTATGACTGTCATTGTACAGTGTGAGGATGTGGTTTTGATATAATCGTGGAATGTCTCAGTAAGAATTCCGGGAGGTGAAACTTTGCTTGCTTACAAAAGTATAGAAGTCCTCTTCCAAGAGCACAATAGAACCCAGTCAACAAAACCTGGGGTGGAAGCCCTCTGTAACAGGAGGTATGGGTACAAACTATTGGCTTATCTCCAATACATTGATTCGGAAAAATGTCACCATAATAAGAAATAAATGAATAAATGAAGAGTAAATCAAGAATAATTTGCTCTCTCTTGCAGCTTAACTGTACCACTTCAGTCACTCATAGCAAAGTTGCTAACTGGTTGGGGGCTTGTTAATTTTTGGTGGTCTGAATTTAACGTCCCAAATTTGCTCTGTTACAAATTGTTGGAGAGTATACACAGGCACTCTCCAATTGCTTGCAACAAGAGAAAATTACATAAACAAGATATTATCTGCGATTGATTGAATATGTCATAAGAGCAATGTAAACAAATGTTTCTGCTCTGGTATCAATTTTTTTCTTCTTTTTTTTTTTTGTTTTTTTTTTTTTGTTTTTTGTTTTCGTGAAGCCCTTAGGGTGATATCAAGCACTCATACAGCTATTTCAGTATTGCAGGGGCAGTGATGTAAACATGCAGTCAAATCAGTTTGTGTGCATCACTGTTGCTATCGCGGCTGCCCACTACTATGGGGGCTGATATTAATCAGCAATAAGTGAACTAGTATGGAGGGACACAAACTACAAACGTTTGCTGTTGCTTTGTTTACTGACAATTAATCCTCTTATGATAGACCAAGCCCGTACCAAAATTGTAATCTCAAACCAATGATAACATAGTCTCTTCCTAAGACTGCGATAGAGCTCCCACCCCCACCCCTCTACAATTAAACCATCACCCCATAGAAAGCTACTCCCACTTCACTCACCTCCCCATCCCGACGTACAAAGTCCTATATTATTGTATCATATGTTGCTGTTGTTTATTTGTTAATGCAATTGTTGACTAAATCATAATTATAACTGTTTAAGTTTGACAGGCAATAAATAGCTCCCATCATTGATTCAACCCCCAACTTGCAATATCACCGACATGCCTCGACCAGCCTCTATATTTCATACGGTACAAGCAGGCCATGACATGATCTCTCTTGTCAAACATTGTTATGTTCGAAGTGTGACATGAGCACAACAACTGTAGTCTTGAAGATAAACCAACTACTTGCTTGTAACTGCAATCTTAATTTTGTTTTACAATTGCTGTCAAATCAGTAGTTCTTGTAACGACACTGATCTAACCCCACCTAGATCTTGCTGCGCAGGCACTCTCGGCGCGAACTCACTAAAAATGAGTTCCAGTCGACAGCCTCACCGCAGAAGTCAAACAAGATCCAGCCGTATACAAACTTGTTGTCGAGGGGTTTCTACAGGTTCATTTAAAGAGAAATTGATTAAATTAATCACCTAAAATCTTTCACAAATGTCAACACGGCCCTGACACCCCTTTTTGCGCCGTTGCTCCCGGACCAGACCCAATTGCAAGAAATGAGTTCGGGCCAACAGCCACGCCGCAAAAGTTATCCATAGGCAAGTCCTAAACATCGGTAAATTTTAAAAGGGCAGGATTCATGAATATTCAAAAAGGATCGTTGTAAGGGTTAGAAGCTACAAAAGGAATCATTACAAATGTTGAACGAATTAATTAAATGTATTAATAATTTTATTTTACAAAAGTTTTCTTCCCCTTCTTTACATTCTACATTGGATGACGTATATGGAATTCTACGTATACATAATTGATATTTCTCTTTTACATCAACTCTTTCACTTCACAAGTGAAAACAACATATCACTTTGATAATATTAGCTCTACAAGCCATAACCACCAATTCGCTCATCAAATCCCTTTTTCCCCGGCAAAGGACTTATATACCAACATTTAGTCTTATTATATAGATATAAATCGGTTGCTACCGCGCCCTATCTAAAGAGGGGGGAGCTCTCCTAAGTCGGAATCCAGGTTCCAATCCTTCAAAAATTCAGAAGAATTCCTCAACAAAAATACTTACAATTCTTCACAAGGCTACTACCCGTGGCTAAAGAAGGGGAGCTCTTCATAAGTCGGTACCAAAAGTCCTACCACCCGAAACTACTGGCGGAAGGGTTACGTTAACAATCGTATAACACATATTTCCGAATCAATGGATATTCATTCTAAATCCCTCACGCTCATAACGCATCAATTAGGTTGTTGTATCGAACAGCCTGACTGTCATATTTCCTATTCTACCCCCTTAAATAACTTATTGAAGGGTAGAATATACTATTTACTATAATTGTAAAATTCCATAAAGTTATCAGATGGAAACGGAGGGGGGGGGGGGGTCCAAATTTAACGACCCACCGAAACCCGTCGCATACCGAAATTCATCGATTAGACCGAGACATCGGGACTAATCGTAAATATCCAGGCACAGGACAAGGATCAAAAGTCCATGTTAAAATGACCGGCCCCGGCGGGGAGTTAATCCGAAGGAGAGCAAAAAATAAAACAACTTACCCCAAAGAAGATCCAAAATGTTCTCATCAGAATCAAAATTCAAACCAGGTTATATCATCTCTCAGCTCACCAAAAATTCGTGCAGGATCATATCGATTGCTGCGCGAGGTAGTTCAAATCAACTATACAACACGAATTTTGACCCACTTTTATAACTCTCAGTAATGTGTGCAAGATCTTAAGGCCACCACATAGAAATACATATTCATTCTATTTTCCATAACAAAGCGACTAATTCGCCTCCACACATCAGAGATGTGCACACACCCATACACATATATATGTAAGTATATACATATATACTAATAGGTATGTGTGCACACATCATATGCATGGTAATTTTCTTTCTTACACACTCAATTGTATTATACAAGAGAACTTCTGATCAGCGTTTTCTCTCGGCGTGGTACAACTGTAATATTAATTATCAAGCACCTCGTTTAACACGAACCTGGTGCATTTTGTATTAAAAAGTGTTTTCCGAGTTTTCTCTCGGGGTGGTACAACTGTAATATTAATTATCAAGCACCTCGTTTACCACGGACCTGGTGTTTTTTTTATTAAAAGGAAAACGACTTCATGTGACCCAATTAGACTTTATTAAGTTACCATATTAAGGCACAAGTTAGTCCTATAATGGTTTATCGTCCCCTGAGCACTAATGTGCCTAATGGCATGTAGAGCACATTACTGCACTGGTTATTTTCTATTTTCTAACTGGTTTATCTTATTCAAAACAAGAGTCCGTATTGATTGAACTGACTGACCCTGCTAATGCCATGTTGAGGCACTATCTGACCCTGTAATGATTTATTGTCCCCCCTAACCCCCGGGTTTGAATGTTGTCTGCGTGCCTAAGAGGGATGTGGAGAATGGGGGTGTGGGGTGTATCACCCCCCCCCCCGCTCCAGCTAGGAGTATTTTTTTCAATTGTTGGAAAAATATATAATCAATTTAAAAGATATCACCCAGCGCTGCTGTGCAACCACCTATCAGAACCACTCACAGTTTGGAATTTACACCGGTGACACCCCCCTCCCTCGCTAGCTGAAACCCTCTAGCAACATCCCTGGTGCCTAGTGACACATGGGTCACATTGGAGCCCAGGGGGAGTCGTGTCTCTTCAGCCATTGTTTTATACTGAACCAATTACAACTGTGATAAGTAATAAATGTTGTAATTCTTACTTGCATCGCGCGAAGGGATCGCTAATTTGCCTATTCAAAATTGTGATTAAACAAAGGGGAGTTCATTGTCTATTGGTCAGTGTACATAGTTTACAGTATATTGATTATGGAACAGTCTAGAATCATTGTGGAGCGTTAGGTACATTGTTGGGGGGGGGGGCGCACCCCATTAGCAAACCCACTAGCAGTTGCATAATTGCATAATTGAATAACCATGTTGAATGGATAGCACTTTCAAAACACATACCAATCCTAGTACCATCGGTGCCAAACTGACATATTTATTGCATTCGGTTTGACTAAATTGCATTTCATTGATTACAAACCATGCAACTTGTCGGTAATTAACCCGATAGTCACTGCATTCCCATAGCTTCCTTGACCTGCACGAATGTGTTGTCCGTACGTACAATATATCCACGTGGTCTGCCCTGCCTTGTTTGACAAAGCTCCTCGAGCTGTGTCAAACAGGACATGGCAGACTCAATTGGCCCACAGAATATAGGAAAGCGATCAATTTTCTGATAATCGTAATCGAGTACTCATGTCAGCTGAATAATTCTCACTGGCCGAGTGGCTTTTCGAATGAAACAGGTCGCTGCTCCACAAGGTAACGTACAAAACACCAAGCTGGATAAAAAAAAAGATCGTACCATTATAAAAAATATTCCTCAGACCAAACCAGCGGAAAATCAATCTTGGCTTTCTTGAGTAGAATGTCCAGATTTATGTTACTCTGTAATCTATTACAATTTCTTCACTTGTTTGTAAATATATTGTATGATAACTCTCACCATCTTCATCAAACATTGTCATTATATTTTATTGTACATATTGTTGACAGCACGATAATGAATTCTTATTTCGAAACTTTAAATTGCTCACTAGAACCTTATTTACCAGTACTTAACTTCGGAACTAACCTTGGAACTTGCCATCGCCTCTCCATACAACACAATGGCTAACAAGATTACTCTGAATGAGATTCAAAGCAACGATGGTTTGTATTCAATGAAATGCAATTTAGTCAAACCGAATGATTTCGTTAGTAAATTCAATACAACTGTCACTGGTAATTCTAATGATGAGCCCCATCCAGCATTCGCTATTGATAGAAACTGTTGCGAGTACTATAGCTCGAAAGAATTTGAAACGCCTGTAGTTATTTATTTATTATTTATTTATTGATGTTTAAGGTCACATACTTATGCACAATGGTTAATCGTGACCGTGACAGTTTTACGGGTGGAGGAAGCCGGAGTACCCGGAGAGAACCACCGAGCAACGACGAGCAGCTGTCAGCTCTCCAACATCGTAACTCTGAACTCTGCACCGCAGCACAGACAGGGTTAGATTGGTTGAAGACATGCGCACCATCGACGTGCAGTACGCCTCAGTACACAGCGTCATCGTGCCCCCATGTGGGCAATCGGGGTGAAGTGTCTTGCCCAAGGACACAACGCGGTTGCCGCAGGTGGGATTCGAACCGAGGACCTCTCGGCTTGCAGCCTGCACCTCTACCTACTGAGCCACCGCGCCTCCAACGCCTGTAGTAAATGAAAATAAAACTCTGTCTTTATTTACTCAACATGAATTGTCGAAGTCTGAACGCTAACTGGGACAACTTCCACAACCTAATTTGCGATCTTCAGCCATCATTCAACTTTCTAGACATTGTTGGAATAACAGAAGTTTTTGAAGTCGGAAATAATGAGTACACCCTTGAAGGCTATCATCCGCTAGAAACCCGCCTACGTTCCGACCGAGACGACGGCCGAGGATGAGTTGCCATGTTCGTAAAAGAGTGTATAGGCTATAAAATCCGTAATGACCTCTCAGTTTTTATCCCTCATGTTTTTGAATCCTTGTTTATAGAAATTACTTCCAAACATAAATGTATAGTTGGTATAATTTATAGACCTAACACAGCCCCGAAAGCCGACCTTGACTTGTGTCTGGAAACGCTTGCACAGTTGATCAGTAAGATAAATAATGAAAATAAAAAGGCCTTCTTGATGGGAGATTTTAAAAATGATCTTCTTAGTTTTGGTAGCCATAACAAAACTAATCAATTTATTGATTTAATGTTTAGTGCAGGTTTCATGCCCGTCATCACAAAACCAACAAGAGTTACAGATTATTCCGCGACACTAATTGACCATATATTTTGCAACAGAAATGAAAATAACAAAGCAGGAATAATCATCACAGACGTGAGCGATCACTTTACGACATTTTATGTCGACGAGATTGTACATCGCAGTTACACATGTAAAGAAAAAATTGAAAGATCATTTAAAGAGGAGAACTTAATGAGATTCAAAAACATTCTGTCCATTTGCGACTTCTCAAATATATATAATGCAACTTGTCCTAATGAAGCGTATGAAAATCTGATTGACAAACTCCACCAAGCCTTCAATGTCGCCTTCCCCTTGAACAAGGTATTTGTTTCCCCCAAACGGGTAAAATGCGAGCCATGGATGACTGCCGGTCTGCTACAATCCTCACTAAATAAGGAAAAGCTTCTTAGAAAAAAACTAAAAAATCCCTCAAACTACAATGTTGAACAATATAAAAACCACTGTTGTATTTTCAATCGCCTGAAACGTAGTTTGAAGACAATACTATAACTCTGTACTCCTGGAGAATAAACATAACGTCAAGAAGACTTGGGGAATTCTTCGTAAAGCCATAAACAGATCAAATCGCACCCCCAAACCTACCTAGCACCTTCAAGGAAAAGAATATGGAAATAACTGACCCTGAAGAAATAGCAGAAAAAGTCAACCTGTTCTTTGCTCACATCGGAAAAAATGTAAGCAAACAAATTCATAGTGTTAATTCCGATTTCTCGGATTACATCAAATTTAATAACGCCGAGTCATTTTTTATCTCACCTACAAATGTACAGGAAGTTGTTCAATGTGTAAGTGGTTTACGACCAAAAATGAGTAAGGACTGTGACAACATCTCTACTGGTCTTTAAAAAAAGATAATACCAGAAATAGCAGAACCATTAACCCATATAATTAATCTCTCATTTTCAACTGGAAAAGTCCCCGATAAAATGAAAGTAGCAAAAATCATACCAATTTTTAAGTCTGGCGATCATAATCTCTTTAACAACTACAGTCCAATCAGTATCCTTCCTGCTCTCTCCAAAGTTCTGGAAAAGATTATGCACCGAAGACTGACCAATTTCCTAAACGAAAACAAGCTAATATACCGATGTCAATTTGGATTCCGCAAGGAGCATACAACATTTCATCCAATACTGCATCTTATAAATTGACCCAAGAACATTAGGTTTCACTAGGGAAAAAAATCGGAGAAAGCTGATTTTTTCAGGGAATGTCCAGTACATGTCACTGAACGATTAGACAAAAGTTCCCAAAAATCCCAGTTGAGATTTTTTTTCTACAGCCTTTTTTCGAAAACGTGTTTGAAAAAAATTTAAAAAAATCGCACGAACTTTGTAACCTCGAATTGATCCAACAGTATTTTTTGTTTACGCGTATTTCGAGCTACATAATGTCTAATATACATTTACCTAGAGGAAAATGTGCATTCTGTGACAATTTCTGCGAAAAATTATTGAAAATTCACAAAAAAGTATCGGATTTACGCAAAAAATGACGATTTTCTTAACGGATTTGCCCAAAGGGTCGTAGTACAGAACGGGATGTTAGTTGGACAGACGATAAAAAATCCACCACCATTTGAAGACTTTTATCATTGCTTACAAAATAGACATTATGGAAGACCCCCTCTGCTTCTGGCCGAGTTCCCCTTTTGGCATAAAATTCGTCAGCATGAGTACTCAACTATTTTCGGGCTTGGGACCGAACAGACACGTCTGTGTCTGGCAGCATTAGATCAATAAATAATATTTACAGAATGTACAAAAATCAATAAATAATATTTACAGAATGTACAAATCAATCAACATGGATTAAGTTACATTGACTATTATCAACGCTATATACAGAAATGACATGACCTATATACATATTATTCATCGAACTCAGAAATTTCCGACAGGACAGTGTTTCTGTGGTTGTTACAAGAATCCGAACTGCAATTACACAAACCTGAGCAAGAGAGTCCTGCCTTCTTACACCCACACCTTTTTGTACAAGCACTCTTGCAACCACAACTGATCAGATTCAGTAGGTTATCGGGGGCACATGGCTTTGTGGCTGCAGTCGGTACAAGAAGTCCATTGTCTAGAGACCATCCCCAATCCGTCGGAGGAAGCGATGTGCCCAGCCATTGTTGGACCTGGAGATAACATCTGTAGACATGTTGTTGTGCAGCATCGCTGCTTGGTGGGAGTGAGGCTAGGTCGATGGGTTTATTCAGTTTAGATTTTGCTACATAACGCTTGTAAGTGACATATCTATATTGGTCGAGAGAGGAAACAGTTTTACTCCCGTATAAGATCAGGAGAAGTTGTTCCCCGGCAGCGGCTACTGCACTTGGTGTACTGTCATCCGCCAAAATTGTGTTGACATACTGCTGTGAGTCACTAGTAACATCGGAGACAATTGTACTGAATACTTTCTTCTTACCAACTCGAAAGAGTGCAGAAGTAGTGTCACAACCACTTATAGAATGTGCTACAAGGAGGTTGCTTCTATGGTCACCCATTTTGGTTGCTATTTCACTAACTGAAACTAGTAAGTTTGGGGTAATGGAATACATCATGTGAATATTACATCCCGGTTGAACTCGAGAGGTAAGAATGACTAACAAGTCTGTGTCTGTTCCCACAACGACAACATTGTTGTCATCTTGAGCGATGTCAAGTGCAGTTTCGGCTATCAGTACATCAGCATCAGCCTCGGCCTGCTTGGACTGAATATTGATAGCAGATAGCTCCTGCATTAGAAGATCGATCAGTTGGGTTTTGTCCTTGGCATTTGCAAGGAAATCGGATTGGGGTGTGGTGGCTGGTAACTCGGGTGAGATATTGATATCAATGGAATACCTGTCTTTAGATCTACGGGCTTGTTCCATGCCCTTTGTCGACATTGTACAAGCATAACCATCAAAAACAACCACGACGTTCGCCCCAAAATGTCTCACTAGATAATTGGAATATGATGTACATATGTCCTTATATGACGACTGTTTAGGCCATACAGCTGCCCTCAATAAAAATCCACCATCTACAACAAACAGAGAATGTTCTGGGATTTTAGTTTGCTCGGAACCGTATGTTTTGAGGATCTTACCGAGCGTGCTTTTCTGTGTCTTCCTCATTCCAGCAGAATCAAACAATGCTGGTGGTTTCGGGGCGAGTTCATATTTGAGATACTCTTCCATCTCTGCTTGTGACTGAATAACACATGTGATGCGGTTGAACAGAATTGTGGGGTCAATCACTACCTTACTTCCACGGACGTTGATGCTATTTGCCATCGATGCGAAAGACTTCACAGTGTAACCACGTCGTAGTTTGATGCTGTTGAACGTTTTGCTTACAACATTCGATACGCAACATTCACCAATTTTGCGAACTTGGTCACAGTTCACAGTTTCGTCGGCCACAAGCCCGGTCGCTAGAGAGACTAATTGTAGTGGATCTCTATTCTGAAAGGGGGAA
This sequence comes from Pictodentalium vernedei, assembly GCA_031216915.1. Classification (NCBI taxonomy): domain Eukaryota; kingdom Metazoa; phylum Mollusca; class Scaphopoda; order Dentaliida; family Dentaliidae; genus Pictodentalium; species Pictodentalium vernedei. The sequence continues at coordinate 73,273,783 of CM062297.1, forward strand.
TGCACTCTGAGCCAGTTCAACAATTTGGTGATATCATTGGCATCAGTCAATTGTGAACTTTGACGGAGATCCCGATGTTGTTCGCCATAACCAGTGTGAACATGAACAAAATTTTCGAGAGCATTACATATCGGAAGGCAAAGAGGTAGTCCATGTACCCATTTCGCAACAGTGCTATCGGTTACTCCCCTGCCATGTGTGAGACCACCAGGGAGCTTGAACATTCTCATTAAACACTGCTCTATGGTCTGATCAGAATATATCCCGTCCCAGAATTTATCTGAGCGCCTTATGGTAAAGTAACCTTTCTCAGTGAACAACTTCAAATCATCCTGTTAAATTATTTCTGTTAGCTCATTCATCTGCTGCAAATAGAGATGAGAACTTTTTGCGTATGCAAAATGACCACCTGCATGAAATACTGGAATCATATTGCGAACACAATATGTGTGGAGTTCCCAGTCGCCTGTGCGCTCTGCTCTCAAGAACAACTGGAGAAGACCTATTTGCTCGTAGTATTGTACCCAAAGCTTTCCTGTGCGTCCTACGGACGCATTCTGGAGCAGTTCGTATAATTTTGACAGTAGATGGTTGACACTTTCTTGATTGACAGCGTCAGCTGTTGTACAGTCACCTCTGGCAAGTCCACAGAATATTTCATTGACTTCTGTGCAGTCTATGTTATCTAGTGTTCGGCTTTCTTCAAACACAAGTTTTGTAATGGCAATTTGTGTTAGCAAATAGGCACGAACTGCTCTTGAATATGCATGACCACTGATCAAATGATGGATTGACCCACCAGCATAAACAGTCCCCCAAAGTTCATCCAAGCCGCTACCAGCCATGATCGAACCAATTGCCCCTAAATATGACATAATCATACGGAAGCCGCCGAGTCTAACGAAAACTGTTGTCAACTTATCTGACGAAGACACAATCTCCACTGCTTTGATATGATTTATGTGATTTAATCGAACATGGAAATTGAAACAATGATGCTATAATGCGGTATTTTAATGAGAAAAGTCGATGCCGTTTGAATTTGAGTTTAGGGGGTATGGTTAATATTTCACACGTTTCACCAGTTCATTATGGAATAAATGACTATTGTTATATATCATTATAAAGCCACTGCTTTTCTGCAATTTTTTATATATAATTTAACTCCCAAAGTAGTCGTAGATTTGATTTAATGGACGTTGTGTACCGTTGTGTGTATGAAAACAATAAATTTTTTTTCGTAATTTTGTACATTTTCGTGAATATTACACCATTGAGTGTGAGGATTGGTACAAAGTTGGCATTTTCTGTTGGGGATATGTATTCTCAATATAATTCAGCACGATATTTATGATTCTCGCCCTACTAAGGCGAATAAGAATGAGAAATATGGAGCTGGGTCGAATTTTTTTAAAAATTTTTTTTTTCATCAAAAAAAAGCTATAACTAAAAAAGCTCAACTCGGATTCGCGGGGACTTTTCACACTTTATCCGCAATGTGTGTCCCGGAAACATATAAAAAAATCAGCTTTCTCCGATTTTTTTCCTTACTTTCTCATTTTTATGTCTAATGTGCCTGGACTAAATAACTTTACAGAAAGAAACGACAGACCAACCTAAGAGTGCACATTGTCAGTTTTCCTTGATTTCTCCAAGGCCTTCGACACAATAAATCACTCAATTCTGTTACTGAATCTGCAGTCATATGGGATAAGGGGTATAGCCAATTCGTGGTCTAAAGACTACCTGTCTGGTCGCTCACAATTCGTCTCATATAGGAGTAAGTCCTCGGATTTCCAGCCTGTAGTCATGGGTGTCCCTCAAGGTTCTGTTCTCGGGCCAATCCTATTCCTCTTGTACTTCAATGATATTAGTGAATCGACGCTTCTGAAGATACTGTCATTCGCTGATGATACAACTGCGTTCACCTCTGGTAACAACCTGGACACCTTAATTGACACTACCAATGATGAAGTGTCAAAAATAAGTGATTGGTGTGCCGCTAACAAACTCCTACTGAACGCCAATAAAACTAAATGCATCTTGCTCCACCCACAAGGCTCAACTAATGTTGCGGGTAGGCATGTTACTGTAAATGGCACAAGCATACCTTTGGTTAGTACCAATAATGATGATAAATTCATAAAATTTCTTGGCATCAATATGGATGAACATTTGAGTTTCAAACACCACGTCTCAGCCGTTTGTTCCAAAATATCCAGGGCCATGCGTGCAATAAATAGAGCGAAAAAAAAATACTTCCCCTCAATGCCATGAAAACCTTGTATTATACCGTGATACATAGCCATTTATTGTACGGGATTCAGGTCATATACCGGCTACTAAGAGAATCTTCAAACTCCAAAAAATGGCATTTCGTATTATAGGAAATAAAAGGTATAATGCGCACACCGACCCACTATTTAAAGAACTTCAAATTTTAAAATTTGAAGATCTGTACACACTGCAAGTTCTCCTCTTTATGACTGGTACAACAGCAGATTATCGGATTGTTTCAATGAGGCCTTCAAAATATATACAAATCCATCGGGTATGGATACAAGACAATCAGGGAAACTCCAGACTTCTAAACCAAGAACACAATTTTCTGCTAAACTCCCGCCACACACATTTCGAAACTTATGGAATCAATTCACGCCCCAAAAGCAAACTCTCTCTAGGCCCCAATTTAAGAGAACTCTTGTTGAAGAGTTCTTTGATTTGTACCAGTCAACAGTAAATTGTAATAACCCATGGTGTCCTGATTGCTAATCGTAACTCCCCCCCCCCAAAAAAAAAAAAAAAAAAAAAAAAAACTGCCACCAACGTATTTCTGTAACAGCAAACGCCTATAAAAGATCCTTTCGTTCTTTGTCTACGTGAGAATGAGAAACACTATAGCCCTTGCCGAATGGTTGATTAGTGTACTACTTATTGTTTCAATTATTGGTTTTAATTATTGTACTAATTAACAAGTCATGTCCCTTGTCTACCCGGTTGTATAGACGTGGGGACGCTACACTGCAAAAACTTTTGGTTCTGAATGGAACCCAAATTGGTTCTAAACCTTGTCCCTGAGATGGAACTGCTTTTGGTTCTAGATAGAACCTAAATTGGTGTGCAATATAGAACCAGTTTTAGTTCCATATGAAGAACCAGTTGTGGTTCAATATGGAATCAAATATTAGATTTTGGTTCTATCTCAGGGACAAAATGCAGAACCAGTTTTGGTACTATATAGAACCAATTGTGGTTCGATATATGGAGCCAGATTTGACTTTGTGTGTGGAACCACCTGCGGTTCCATATATGGAACCCATTTTGGTTACATCGATAGAACCTGTTTCGGTTCCAAGTATAGAACCAATTGTTTGTCTCGATGTTGAACCAGTTGTGGTTCAGTAATTAGAACCAATTGGGAGAACCATTTTGGGTTCCATGTATAAGACCAGTTACGGTTCCATATAAGGAATCAATTTTGAATCCATGAATGGAACCATTTTTGGTTGTATGCATAGAACCACTTGTGGTTCAATTGATAGAACCATAATGGGTCCAATAAATGGAGCCAGTCGTGGTTCTATGTATAGAACCAGTTGTGGTTCCATTTGTAGAACCACTTGTGGTTCAATTGATAGAACCACATTTGGTGCAACAAATGGAACCAGTCGTTTTTCTATGTACAGAACCAGTTGTGGTTCCATTTGTAGAACCAATCGTGATTCCATGAATAGAACCAGTTGTGGTTCCATAGATGCAACCACTTCTGGTTCCATATATTCAACCAGTGGTGGTTCGATACATATAACCAGTATTGGTTCAACTGACAGAACCCGATTTGGTTCGCTCTCTAGAACCATTTGTGATTCTAAGTATAGAACCAGTGTTGGTTCAACTTGTAGAACCTGTTTTGGTTCAATGTATAGAACCAGTTGAATGTATGTATAGAAACAGTGTGGGTTCCATGTATAAAACCAGTTTTTGTTAGATGTTTATAACCACTTTTGGTTAGAGATATAGAACCAGTTTAGGTTGTATTATGGAACCAGTCTTGGTTCTATTAATATAACCTGTTTTAGTTCTGTGCATAGAACCAGATTGGGTTCCAAATATATAAACAGTTGGGGTTTTATGTATAGAACCAGTTCTGGTTCTGTGTGCCGAACTAGTTTTGGTCCAAAGCATAGAACCGCTTTTGATTACAGGTATTGAACTAGTCTTGGTTCTATTCATAGAACCAGTCTTAGTTGCATGTATATAACCAGTATTCGTTCCATGTTTACAACCAAGTTGGATGATTTTATAAAAATATGTCCTAATTTGATGTATAGAAACAGGTTTGATTTCATGTATGGAATCTATTCTGTTTCTTCATAAATTATATGGAACTAATTTTGGTTCCATGAACATAATTATTTTCTTTTGTTTATTTCTTGGTGTTTAAGGTTATATTCAGCATCTGGGCTAAATCATGGCCCAGCATAAGTATAAAACCACGTTTTGCCAATCGTTTATGTCTATGACGCCCATTTACTGAGGGATTACAGTGGCGTTGGGTACCAGATACTATTTTACCAGTGGAGAAAAACAAATCTATCTCAGTAGACGTGCAGACGTTCAATTCCTAAAAATCCAACAAAGACACAATTTTTGGAACAATGCTGAATTTTATAAAACACTTTTATTGAAAAGGTTAACATTCTCTTCCCATTAATTCTACAACATGCTAACCCTTGCGTACAACGGAATCTAGTGTTAATGGCACGAGCTGTTTAATATGCTACTTTACCAAAAATTCATTTTGTTATTGTAAAATTAGAAAAAGTCAACCCATGCACTTAGGTTTCATTGAACTACTAATACAACTAATAAAAGTGTTTAAATGTTCAACTGATATCTATCTTTTCTTATCCTACTAAAAGCGAAATCAGAAAAAGAGACAAAAGAGGATTTATTTTTAGCTTCAGTATTATTGTATTTGAAAACCGCGGTCTTTTCTGGAATAAATCGTGTTGGAACTTACATTTTCGTAATAAAATGACCTCTGTGAACTGTGACCAAAAGTAGAAGCCTGCATGTCGTAAATGAATGCGACGAATATTGTTTCACCCCGTGTGTAATGTGGCATCGACCGTTAGCAATATGACGTTGCGAAAGATACAGAAAACTTACACATACACATTGCCTTGTCGCTAATGATTTGCATGCCTTAGACCTGTCTCTTGGATTCATTGTACTAATTGTATGGGAAAAGTATGTCATTTTGTGAAAACACACGAAACATCTGAATCAACAAATATGAAATTCAACAAAACGTTTTAAACTCAATACATTTCAAACTATATATACTTGGTGGACTTGAACATAGTTGGTATTCCAGTGTGTCCTATCGATGCCTTCCTTGGCCATGTTCAACGAAGGTGTGACTCGGAATATTTTTGACAGAGTCATTCCCCTTTGTAGATTGTGATTATCTTGCCGATGGATGGATTTGGGTAGTGTTCCTCGCAATTTAACCACAATCCCCAATCAAATTTTGTCAACAAAACACAATAACAATATGTTATAACCAAAATATTTATTTAACATTAACCACGTCAGACACACAGGTACCCCCCCCCCCCCCCCCCATTCTTAAAACAGCAGCAGTTTCCTTGCTCACATTAATCACTCTGAACAGAAAACGTTCAAAAAACACAAGTGTATTATGTACTGAGACGGGGTATTTCACCCCATAAACAAACTACGCCGAGAACAGACATGCCACTGCTGTGATTACGTCTCTAATCTCTGCAATACACTTTTGGTTCAAATGCAGCTCAATCTTCTTGTAGTCGAGCATCCCTCGCTTGTTACAACCGATAAACTTTAGCGTCGGATTCGGAGATGCTGGGTCCTGTAAAAGAAACGAAAATTTTACCTCGGCGTTTATTAATTTGTTTATATAAAGATAAAAACAGAAGTTGAAAGTTCAGTTAATCAATCATTTATGGCCATGGTATCAATGTTAGTTATTATCCAGTACATGCAAAAGTTACTTGGTAATATTTTATTAGTAGTGTACAGCACTAAAATATAAAACATATAATCAACTTTGTGGCACGCCCGAGACTGACTGGACAAATAAGAACCGATAATCACTCTCTTCATTTTGAGTTTGCATGGTGGAACAATTCACGAAGGTAATTTTAATTGAAATGGGGTGTATACCTGCGTCGCTACACATAATTGTCAACACCTATCAAATGAAGGAGAGTGATTAATTGCTCTCTTCGTGAAATGTGTACGAGAATGACTGCGAGCCAGAACTTCACTCCCTTTTCCAGTTAGGTAGTTATCATTAAAACATTCTTTTAATTATAGAATGTTTTTGCCACTTGTGGTAATAACCCAACCTACCCCCACCAACCCATAGAACACAACAAATCATCCAACCAGTACATTGAAAGTCATTGGGATCAAAGCTCTGATAAGACTGAATGAGTAGTAAAAACAATTACTGGCGAATTTATGTTATAATCCTTCTCGGGTCTCGGATTATGGACATTGCCCATCCATCAATCAATTTTATTAATATTTCCATGAGGGTCGACAGAATAGCGAGAAAAGTTTGTCTGCACGTTATCGTTATGAAACGAGTGGTTACGACAGAAATTGTTCGGAGCATGCAGCCACGCTTCCATGAGACGGTGAAGTAATTTATTGATTCAGCTCAAGTCAAGTCGCCGCCTTGATCGTATAAATTTGCGTTTAATTTTTGCACGACACCATGCAACTGACCCAAATGTTTTTCCATTTGACGAAAATTTATCTCGACTTTCTGTGCAGGTGTTCGCACCCTTCGCACTCCACCCACCCCCACCACCCCCTCCTCGGGGGTAACAATCAATTACACTGCGTCAGGATACAGGTTTCCGCGATGTTTTGGTATGATTCAAGAAAAAATAACCTTTATCTCTGTTTTTTCTCCATGGCGAATTTTTGACATTAGTGAAAGGGTTTAGTTCTATATTGACTATGTTACACTATCATGATAAAAAAGATGTAAAAAAGTTTTAAAATGCCGAATTAAAATTCAAGGCACAAAACAGCTTGTCGGTAGTAATGGTTTAGTTGTTATGGGTTAAGCGAAGAAGACCAGTGTTCAGTTTATAGGTCTGACCATTGCAAAAATGACAGGTAATGGGTGAGAGAGATTACAATAGCACACTCATCCAACCGCCAGTATAATTTTACATTCAAGATAGAGCACCATACAAAAAAGATATGTGCTGTTGCACTGATATACCCTCACTTCGTGTGATATTTCCAACCGATGTCAAATTTGCTTCACATCCATCAACTAATAATTTTGCATTACCCACACACGCACAATGCGAACATCGTCGTTATGTCCTGAGAATAGCAAGATAATGATGAAACCATATACCGAATTTTATTATCACTGCTGGCGGACAGACGTTCTGACGTGCGGACGGACGCACCTAATCCCGTACATCCGCCACTTTAGGAGAGTGTGATGGTGGTGGGGGGGGGGGGGGGCTGTGGGCGTGGATCGTATAAAAATACATTAATGAAAAATGAACGCACGTGTATGTTTTTTTTCTGCACAAGAAAATAGTCATTTACTCTTACCACATCATTTATGGCACTAGAAACGACCCTTTCGGAAGACTCACATTTGTCAAGTTTATTGAAAATGGCATAGAAGGCAGACATAACCCTGTTTTCATTTGATTGGAGGAAAACTCGACACTCTAAAAACTTCATTTCTGCGATAACGCAGTGAGTCAAAGGATATGCACCCCGAAATGTTGAGATGTGGAAGGGAATTGGCGAAGATAAAACAATGTATACCACAAATATTAGTATTTTAAATTATATCATTTTAATTTCTCAATCGACATATTTTACAGTTTTACAGCACACACATTTTACACATCACAGATTGATGGTGCCAAGATTCTCTAGATAAGACTGGGCATTTACTCTGTTGAATTTGGCTAAGATTTACTAAACATTATTGACATCGCGCTGTCTAATTTGCCTAAGTTGTGCTCAGAGGCCAGACCTGACTTACCAAGCAAGAAAATAATGTTTATCTAAACAAGAAAAAACCTATTAGCCAACGTGTAATCTTCCAAACAATAAATATTTACAATGGACACTAAATCTTACCTCATCAACAGCATACAACATGTTGTGTTTTTCTTTGTAAAGCTCAACTAACAATAAAACAGCAGCACTCATTTCCAAATCTAAAACAAATTATCAAAAATGTGATCAGCTCGTTTCAACTAAGCTTGCAGGTTTATAGTTTGTGCGTCTATATAGTATATAGGTATAACAGCACTGCATATATCTGAAATAAGATGTCGATCTACCAAAAATAAAGATTATTTTTATAACCAAAACTGGTTCTATCTTTTATCTGAGGTGGAACCAATTTAGTTTAAACAATTTTTTATTTGAAATGAAGTAAATTTACAAAGATGAAAATTAAATATTAACAAAATAAAACATGAACTGAAGTAGATTCAGCAGTGAACTTGTATTTTATACAAGGCTGTCTCCAAACATTTTGATACAAAGCAAATATCAACAGTTAGTATATTGATTCTATACAGAACCAAAATTGGTTTGATATGCCAACTTTTCATGTCCGCTTTGCTTAATAATGATTTGAGACAGCCTTGTATAAACATTGAACTTACTGCTGAAACTACTTTAGTTCATGTTTTATTTTGTTAATATTTAATGTTATTCTTTAAAAATTTATTTGGTTTACAACAAATACTGTTTGCACTAAACTGATTCCATTTCAGTGAACCAGTGTTGGTTCCAACAAGAACCTTCATTTCTTGCAGTGAATGTGTATGATTAAAGTACGCATTCAAAACTCATGTCCCTCGTATCTCCCTTTGTTGATGTTCTTTGTCATCACCGCCACGAATAAGACTGCATTATAGCCAAGTTAAGGCGTCGTTCGACAAAACTTGCTTGACGAAAAAAAAACTAGTTTACTTCAGAAAACGGAAATGTAATGCGAAGGTTTTTGGACAATCGGTGATGGGACAAAAATAAATGTTTTAATTTTTTTTTATTAAGAAATGGCAATTCAAAATATGTTGTTCCCCTCAAAAATATTTTGTTGGATGACACCGTGAATAATAGGGAGTTTCTGTTATGATACAAACATTCAACATGATCTGCACGCGTCTTTACACAAGTTTCTACTGAAAAACTCGTCCCATTGGGATAAATGTGTTACACTGGAAAATAACTCATAAATCAAAAACTTTTCAAATTTTCAATTTTAATTCTTCCCAGTGTGCTGAAATTACTTGTTTTTGCATTAAACAATAATTCAGTGTAAATTAGAGGTTTTAAGTCAGATTCATATAATACACCCGACCCAGGAATCAAGGCCAAACGTTGATATAAGGCTCCGCCTTCTGGCATTATCGGTTTGAGTACTCTGCTATAACACATACCTGCAAATTTCTCAATGAGTTCAGGCAGATTAATCAATTTCAACCATTCAGCAGTCTGCTTCACTGTCCATGTTTCAACACGATCGAGTAACTGGAGTTCTGTTATTGAGCTGTCCATTATCTTTCTTCAACTGGCAAGTGACGCTCACAATGCGTTTTCTCACAGTCAGTTTCGGGGATTCCAAATACTTCGCCACGGGTTTATTGGCTGTGTTTGTCTTGAAACTCATTTTAAAAACAGGTAATTTTCGACGTCGTCAAAAAAATAAATAAATAAATGTATTCATTTTTCTATCCCGGTTGCCATGAACATTTAGGGACGATTCTGTACTTCTGTTGACTTTTTCTTGACGAAAACAAGAATAACGTGTCAGCTTTTTAATTCTAAATTTTCCTATTATTTCATTAGCATAAAAATCAGGAAGTTTTTCCACAAGTTGCATTGTTTCGAGAATCTGGTTTTCTCGCACACCGATAGTTGTTGATCGAAAATACAAATTTATAAATTATTCATTTTATTTTACACATGCACACACTCACACACACAAGCTCAGACTCACACACATACATCCCCACAAATCCACACAACTCACACGCCAACCTACACAACTTCACAAATACACCTCACATACCTCTCTCTTATACACATACGATGTGGGAGTTTAGGGGATCATTTATTAGAGCATTGCTCTAATTAGTCTTGAGATGCAAAGGTCTACTGTTCGATCATGACCCCTGCCATCTACAGTGTGTCATTGGAGATTACAAATACTTTAACCCGATTGCCTATGTCTTAGCACCTTGACTCTTGATATTGAGGTGTAGTGCATGGCGACGATAAACTTGCATTCAAACACTACTAACCATGGTTGCCCCCCTGGAAACCCCCAAGAAGTAAAAACGTTTCTGTGTACTGTGTTAAACAGGTTCTGTTTTACTGATGAAATAGAACCACGTTAAGCATTGCCAGCGATGGAAGTATTCTGAACTAAGCAGCACGGGTATAAACGATTGGCTACACTCGATTTGAAACCTTTGTTGCAGTCAATATTAGGCAAAGTTGCACAAAGTGACCTTAAACATCAACAAATAAAAACACAAATAATTCGGGTGGAGTCGGATTAGTAAGTTGTAGAGTCTGTCAGTTACTCGCCATTACACGGTGGTTTTCTCTTGGTACTCCGAATATCTATGCCCGTGAAACTGTCCGATAGAACATGACTCGTTCTATTAAAAGTATCGTTAAAACCCAGTAAAAAAAGGGTGTATTGTGATGCACGATAACCCAGTATTTTGATCATTTCAAGTTGTTACATTATACTACAGATTCTTTTTTTGAATGGGTGAACGGAGAGGATTGGCAGTGTCAGGACTTTTCAAAAGTCCAATCATCAGCACTGCATAGATAGCCCAATATCTTTGAAAATGTAGGAGTTCACACTATACCTGCTCTAATTGAAGGGTTAACGGGAAGGGACCCATGCCATATCCAAATCCAGATACATTTCATTTCCGATGCCGAACTTTGCCCCGGCCGGCCACGAAACGACAGGATGGAAAATAAGAAAAAAACAAACGCACAATACCAATTGACTGAAGGGTCAATGTGCCGTCGGATGCAATCGTGAACCATCCACCCTTTTTCTGGTCATATTACCTATAGGTGCTGATGTATGCCTCGATCTGCAGGTGTGATGCGCCTACACAAACAAACGTAGAAACAAGTCCATATTTGTTGAAGCGTCAACGCGACGTCGGACGCAACCTGAGCCCATCTCCTTTCTTGGCCAAATTACCCCGAAATGCTAATTTCCGTTTCAACCGATCGAGGCACGTCGGGGTAAAGAGCCTACAGCCAAAGGCAGACCGAGAGCTTCATTGGTTAAAGAGTTAATGCGATGTCGGAACGCAATCATGTACCCATCTGAAGTCCCATTCCCAGTCAAAATAAATCATCACTGGGTGTCAATCGTTCTCTCGATTGGTTAAGTGTTGCCGCAGTCGTGCATCTACAAACAAGCGTAGACAGTGGAGGAGAGAGAGAGAGAGAGAGAGAGAGAGAGAGAGAGAGAGAGAGAGAGAGAGAGAGAGAGAGAGAGAGAGAGAGAGATTCATAACACAAATACAAACAATAAAATAACGAACCACACTTTCAGGTTTTAGAACCAAAATACGCATTTTGGTTGCATAATTATGGAACCACCTTCATTTTTTTGGTTCTCTATAGAACCAAAAAGAACCGAATTTGTTTGCAGTGTACAGAGGTATCAGTGGTTAATTCTCCACCCTACAAGTTTTGCTAACTCGCGAATGTGGGCCGCGGGAACTGGCGATGTTTTTTTTTTTTTGTTTTTGTTTTTTTTCGGCCCGTGGGGGTTGGTCTTATCCAACGGTTCACGGACTGGCGGCCCATCGACGCCATTTGTATTCTATGTTCGGGGGGCTGATATGCCCTCTCGTACATTGGTAGCGTTTCTCTCACAAACCGTTTACTATCCACCATAATATTATTCCAAAAGAGGTTCTATCACTAAACCTAATGCGCCAATGATAGAAACTATAGCCCTTACCGAACTGTTGCTTCGTGTATTACTTATTGTATTAATTATCGTACTGAACAAAAAAGTCGTATCCCTTGTTTACATCCTTGTAGAGTGGTGAGGGAGGACGCTACAGAGGTATCAGTGGTGAATTCTCCACCCGACAAGTTTCTAATAACTGGCGAATATAGGCCACGGGAACTGGCGATGGGTTTTCGGTCGTGGGGGTTGGTCTTATCCAACAGTTCGCGGACCGACGGCTCATCGGCGCGTTTTGTATTCTATGTTCGAGGGGTTGATATGCCCACACGCACATTGGTAGCGTTTCTCTCACAAACTGTTTACTATACCCCATAGTATCTTTCCAAGAAGAGGTTCCATCACTAAACCTAATGAGCCATCAACACAAATCTTGCTGTCATGAATATACTTTTCGTCAAAAGGGAATGGCAGGAAGACAGCCTCTCAGGCTATGCCATTTCCTTGCAGCGCATTCAACTATAACCTGTTTTATTGTTATCTTGTATATTCTTATGCTGCAAAATAAATCAATCAATATCGTGAATGGGTTCATTTTCCGAGCGTTTAGACATAAGATTACCAATAGAGTGATTGTAAGTGCATGAACAGTTTACTAGCTTGTGCGAGGGGCCTGGAAAATCTAATTTGATATCATCACGAGCCTAAGCAAGATTCCAACCTCAATACAGCTAGGGGTGTGTTTGTGGGAGCTGATAACGAGGGAATAGCGTGGTATGTATATATATATAATACACCCAGTTCCGTCTATTTCATTCTCCCTCTTTGTCCATTATCGCTTAATAAGAACCACCGCACACTTCAGCACTCCAGCTTAGCTACATTTCTCGTGCGTCAGATTGCTCGTGCGTGTTTATACCCGCGGATCTCAGCAATTTAGCCTAGAACTCGATGTCGTTTCTCAATCTACTTTGATGACAGAATGTACTCAAACCAAAAAGTACCCTCAATTTTTACTTTTAATTTTTTGAAATTTAGCGACATGGCGGAAAATTTATGCACATGTTGTCCCATAGCCCCGATAAGCGGTAGTATAGTTCCCAGTCAAAGGGGAAAGTTGACACCATGTGCCATGGTTGAGGTCACTGGGCGGGTCCCAACGTTGTGTACTTCTTTTGATTCAAGGACCAACTCCCTTTGTACTTGTTTACTGATTAATTTTGACTATTAGGGTTTTGGTGTTCTGGTTTGGCCAGGAGGAGTTATAGAATACCTCTTGTGAAATAACTCCTAAACAAATATAAAGTTTATCGATAGATTTAATTTCAAATGGAAAAAATAAATGACTTGTCTCAATTTTTTTATTTTGCCCGGTATTAATGAGGTACTGCCTATCAGATGTCAATGGAGCTGATGTTTTCATTTTACGTTAAAGCTCTTATCCTAGAATACTTAAAAACTTTTAGTTCAATAAAGTTCCTAAGTCATAATTTTTAACAGCAATTACCAAAAGCTTAAGCTTTCTGCAAAGAGCCGAAATGAAAAAGAAAACTGAATAGAATAAATAAATACAACTGTCAGAATCGGGTAGCTCTACCGAACTACGTGATTTAGACCATTACTAAAACTAAGACCAATCCGACAACATTTTGAAATATAAGCTCTAAGCGTTTATTATTGGAACAGCAGTTAGATCCATCAAGCTATGAGGAATTAGCTCTACCAAATTATGGTGAGAACATGAGTTCTACATTTTGCAGTGAAAGCAGTCTGATTAAAAAAAAATTAGAGGCAACAAACCACAAATGAAAGAGAACCTTTGATTGGTGGTTTTGCTGTAGAAACAAGCATTGCATGAGGTCTCGCATTTAATGATTAACCCTTTACCTAACGTAACGGCCCAAACCGGCCAGCGCTATTCTCAAAAATCGCCAGTTAATTTTCACTATTTTTTTCATTTTTTGTCTCAAAAACATAGGTTATGACCCCTCATTGGAACGAGCTCGTCGAGCTCGTTCCAACGAGGGGTCATAACCTATGTTTTTGAGACAAAAAATGAAAAAAAATAGTTGTTCAAGAATTTTTTTTGCGAGTGTCGTCTGCTTTTCATGTTAGGTAAAGGGTTACCTGGTAGAATGCTGCAAGCCCATATTCGGGATGCACTCTAAATGCTGGCACCACAACTCAAAGCTTGCTTATCTTTGAAATGAAAGTATTCAGCCTGTATGGATTTGCCCTGTTATTATTTATGGGAGAGTGCCTATTAACACCCACCCAATAACTGTAACAAGGCAAAGACATGTGAAGAAAATTTTGACGACGAAAAATAGTTTAGCAATCTACCAGTTAAACATGGATACCAAAGATAACCTAAAATTGTAATATTACCTAGCTTCAACCTAAGGAACATACACTGTTCAAGAGAATATGTAGTTCTGTTAACATACCTATTTCTAATAACGCACTGGAGTGAATGACAGTTGATTGACAAGTTAAGCTAGTGCTGATAAACAATTTCAGAGGTGAAAATAGTGTTCTATATTTAACATTTATTGCTAAACTAAAGCATTCATTGTAACCAAAGGCACTCCACTTTCAGTATGTACCATTGCATGAATCCCATGCGCAACGTGCTTTTGATGATATTAGAACCGAAACAGGAAGGAGTTCTGACGCATTGGCACTCAAGTTACTAGAAGTTAAAGTTTTGAACGTACCACTACAAAAATGAGTTTTGACAATTTTTGTTCTCAATATTCCAGTGGAGACAACTAACCCGCAGTTATCTTAGCAGGAGGGCAAGATTCAAATGAGAATTGGTCAGTCATGTGTCCTTGGGCAAGGCACTTAATCCCAACTGCCCACGTGGGGGGTGGGGGGGGGGCACGTTGGCGTTGTGTGCTAAGGCGTATTGCATGTCTATGGCACACTTGTCTTCAACCAATGCTAACCCTGCTTGTGTGGAGTTAGAACGTTGGGGAGTCTGACAGTTGCTGGGCGTTGCTTTTTGTTTCTCTCCTGGTACTCCGCCTTCCTCCACCCGTAAAACTGTCCGACACGAGGTGACACTGGCTGTCAAATATGTCGTTAAACACCAATAAATAAATAAATAATTCGTCAGATATCACCAAGGTAAACAAAGAAGAAAAAACATATATCGCTCCTACATTCTAAAATCAGTTGGGTTAAAATCAAACCAAATCAACTGGTTTCAGGGAATATAAATCCAATCGGGTTCATATTCACTCAGCCCAGTTGATTTTGGGTTATTTTTTAACCCGACTGATTCTGAGTGTAGAAAGCGCTGAGTAAATGAACCCGTTAAGAACCGTGTGAAAAACGTGTAGACTGTTACGTAATTGAGTAAAAAGTCTATCGATCTGCCATCGTAAATTCTGACTCCAACCGTTGTGATTACTGAGAGAACTACGAAGTCCCATCAGCCCGTGGCGTTTTGTTATTCCTTACCAGACGATATCAGACACAGACTCCAGATTCTGGGTTCAGGTTGGTTACCACACGAACTTGTCGTGTTCAGCACAACGAAGACCAGTTTACAAGTTATCTACGATTTTTATTGACAAATAAAACTCAACTACCATCGTTATCTCTGGCACAAAGTAAAATTTACAATGTTCAGTCAAAGTCCATACCTTCTTCTTTCGAGCTTGATTAACCTCTGTGGGCCAACTTCGAAACATAACATAATAACACTTTGGCCAGCCGCTGATTTGTCGCGGTTCTCGGACGAGAAGGCCTTGGTTACCCCTGTACTCCCAACTGCCTCCCTATTCCCATAATTCTCTTCTCCTCCCAACACTCGGAGACGAACTGCTTGATGACATCCCTTGCCCCATTCTTCCCAATCTCTCCGATTAGCATATTGACCCTCTCCTTTGAGTCTCCACCAAGGCACATGTCCTTCATTCTCCCATCCCACTTCCGCATTATACTCCCAGTGAATCCTATTCTTTTAGACTGGTACTTTAGGCATTCTAGAAGGAAGTGTTCCAGGGTCTCCACCATGACCAAATTACACATCTGGCACTCCCTTTCACTGTCTTCCCCAATTTTTCCCCTCAGGTCCAGGGATCGCGACCTCATCTTGAACAAAAGTGACCCCCCAAATGTGCCATCAAGGTAATCTTCAAAACCTGGCTTCTCTTCTTCACGCAGGCCACCCAAAGACCCCTTTGATTTGACCCCCTCTCGCTAATTACGGTTACAATCCTCCATGACCCTTTCTCTGACGATTTTATTACCCTGGTTTGCCCCAACGTCCAGCTCCGAGATCTCCAACGAGTAGTTCTCTACTAGCTCCCTCACTTGGACCATCCACCCCGTCTTGATATTTGAGTTGAACATTCTCAGGAACATTACTTTACACCATCGGCTGTCGGGGAGATTTACCAAATAATTAAGATAACCGAGTTTCCACAGGTCTATCCTGTCCTTGATCCTCATCCACCCAAGCTCACCCCTGATTGCTTCTAGCGCTGCGGCATTACTCGACCCCGTTATCCATTGGCCTGCATCGTTCTGCAGGATTTCCAAGCTCTTTACGGCCGTCTGATTTAGGGGTGCCACTTCCGTACCGTATGTTATACTTGGCAGACCCACCATTTCCCAAATGGTTTTCCCCACGAAAACCTTATTGAAACTGTTTCTCCCTATAAGTTTCATTTGGTTAAGGATTCGCTTCCCCTTCAGAATCAATTTATTTGTGTGGTTTCGGTAGATGTCTCTTCCTGTAATGTAACTGACACAGTGGGGATGACGATAGATGGTTGTCATAGAGGTGGGCATTGATACCACTACAAAGCGTAGCCTACAATGATAGATTTGTGCAGCATGGGATTTAGCACCAGTGTAAAATATCGGTGGTCGTTGGTTTGCACTATTTAAGAACCTTCTAAAATTTATGAGGGAGGAATTTTCCTTTACCGAGGTGGGTAATCTGTTCCACTGATTGGTAACATCCGGGATAAATGAGGACTAGTATAAGTTAGTGTGGCAGAAGGGAATACGGTGGTAAATTGCAGATCGGAGATTATGACTTTGATTGATGGATGCACTGATGGGGGGAACTTTGATAGAGATATATGGAGGTGTTAGCTCATGATACATCTTGAAGAACTGAGTAAGCTTGTGCTTTCGCCGTCTTTCTTGTAGTGTATCCCATTGAACTTCAGTATAGAGGAGGCTTCTACTGGCGCTCACAGTGGCACCAGTAACTATTCTTGCTGCCGCTATCTGTATTTTCTCCAAGTCAGCTGCTTGCATTGCTGAGCAGTTGTCCCAGACACAGTCAGCATATTCTAATAGAGGTCTAATGAAAGCAAAATATATTCGTTCGAGGACTTTTCGTACAAGAGCAAACTTGTGAGCTCTAAGCATATCGATACATGACCAAGCTTTAGAGCAAACGTGGTCGATATAGTCATTCCACGTACAATTTTTGTTCAATATTAAACCTAAATGCTTATGACTGGTAACCTCAGTAATTCCTGTTCCACTTAGATGTAAGGGTGGATGTACAGGAACATTAATTTTACGGGATACTAGCATAGTTTCTGTTTTTTGAGCATTGAACTCAACCAGCCATGTTTTGGCCCAATCTTCGATTGTTGCCAAATCACGATTGATTAAGACTGCAGCTTGATCAGGATTCTCAACTATGAGATATAAAGATGTATCATCTGCAAATAGACGAATGCTGCTCAGTAAATTTTCAGTAATGTCGTTAATGTTTATCAGGAATAAGAGTGGGCCCAAAATGGAATCTTGTGGAACACCAGACGTAACTTGTCTCCATGAGGACACCTCAGAGGCTACCACAACCCGCTGATACCGGTCGGAGAGGTAAGATTTAAAAAAAACAAAGTAGATCGCCAGATATCCCTATTTTCTAGAGCTTGTGAATAAGACCAACATGCCATACCTTATCAAACGCTTTACTGACATCACAAAAAAACAACTCTAACTTCTTTACCGTCGTCAAGGGCATGACAAAATTCATCATAAAGATATGTTAGTTGTAATACCGTTGAGTCACCTGGGGTAAACCCTGACTGGAACTGGCTCAGTATATTGTTATCACATAGGAAATGCCATAATCTTTTAAACACACACTTTTCAAGTAACTTGCAAGTACAGCTAATTAGTGATATCGAGCTATAATTGGAAGCAGCATTAGAAGGATTCTTTTTTAATACCGGCGCCACATTGGCCTTTTTCCATACTTGTGGAAAATAACAGCTTTTTAAAAGGATATTAAATAATGTCGTAAGTGGTACACATAATGAACTTCTGCATTCCTTCAGGAGCCGTGGACTTATGAGGTCAGGACCGGACACCTTCGATAGCTTAATACTCTTGATTGCTTCATACACTTCAGTGCTTACTAACATTATTTAATCAAATGAATGCAGGACTGGATGAGATGAGTCGGGTAAAGTTGCATTTGTGTCATCCAATGTTGAAATGGAACAGAAGTATTCGTTGAACACTTCCGCCTTCTCAAGATTGGTTGAGTCGAGTTTGTTCAAGTGATTTTAAGTTGGGATTTCTGGGGTATTTCTACTGATAAATGTTTTTAAGGTTTTCCACCACTCCGACGATGATGTATTTGGGCAACTCAATATTGACTGAACTTTTGAAATATACGGGGCTTTGGCCTTGCTAACTGCTGATACGACCTCATTACGTTTACATTTATATTTATCCCAGTCGTATGGTAAACCTGAGCGCTTTGCCCTGCGATATAATTGGGTCCCTTGCCTAATCAGTAAGCAAATCTGGTTATGCATCCATTTGGGTTGATTGGGCCTGGAAGTTATATCTTTGTTGGGGATGAATTTAGATGCCGTGTTAAGTAGGATCTCGGTAAAGTTAGAGATTACAGTGTCTAGACATGAATTATCGAACAAGCTCTTCCAGTCAACACTGTTGAAGGCGTTGTTCAAAGCATTATAATCCCCTTCCGGATACAGCCAAATGCGTCTCCTAAAGTGTCTGGACGTTGTTTTTTTTTAAATTCAACCTCAATTGAAATTGGGCAATGAATTGAGTCATGTCAGGAATAAGGGGCTCAAGAACTCCACATTCCAGTACAGGAACTGTATCACATACAGCAAACAGATCAATCAGTGTAGCAGATGACTCGGTAAAGCACGTTGGCTCCCCCACAAGCTGCCTCAGATTAAAATAGTTGCTTAATTCACGGAAGTGTCCTCGGGAGGAACCATTTTGATTTTCATTAAGATCCCCAGTAATGATTAGGTCAGAGATTGAAGTATCTTTGGCTCTATCGACATAAGCTGTAATGCTATCCCAGATATCTGAAGTACTTTTGGGTGGTCGGTAGAATACTCCAGCTATAATTGATTTACTGTAATTTGTAAACACCTCAGCCCAAAGGCACTCAGTGTTATTTGCCTCGAGGTGAGTTCTTCGCCGAAAGCACAAACCATCCTTTATGTACATGGCAACGCCCCCCCCCCCCCTCCATAAACGGTCACACCGCAATGGGTCCTGGAAGCCACTAATCATTATATCAGATATTTGGTCGCAGCTTTGAAGCCAAGTCTCGGTGAAGGCTAGTATGTCATTTGATGACGATTCATACTCTATAATGTTCAATTTTGGCTTGAGGCTTTAAATGTTTATATGGAAGATTTTCAATGAATTTTGGCCACAATAAGTGTTTACGGAGGCAGGCCCAGGGTTAAATTCAGTGTCCCCAGACAATAACAGGAGTGGGGCCAGGAACAATGTTACCAAAATTATAAGATTAGTTTTGGAGCCATTGAGTTTGGTGTCAGTGGGGTTCTAGCACCTCCTCCAAGAAAGTTGGGTCTCGTAAATTCCACACACCTATCAAGTGGTTGACCTTGTGAATCGGAGAGATGAAACAAGCACTGTTAAGCTAACCTGAAGACTGATACCTACACTGCGCAAATACAAATACGTTAGAAAACACAGGGACTGCTCCTTGCTAAGTTTTCGTTTGAGGGCGCAGACATATATTGCAACACTGAATGTACCAATCCGGGCACAGTAGGAATCTAAACTACACACTATGTAATTTGTGGATGGTAAAATCTGCACGGTGCCCGGAGACTGGTAACTTTCAATAACATGACTATTCCACATTGGTTAGAGTTGAGCTCAGGTTGGTTACGAGAAGGTTTGGGTCTGAAGAAGAGTGGATAGAGTAGCTTTGAGATGGGGTATAAAAAAAATAATGGTAGAAAATACGAATAACGTATTGAAAACGCATTCCATGAAGCAATGTGATATGAAATGCTTAAGCTCAAAGTCAAGCACCATTAGTTATTAAGTGGATGTTACAAATGGAGAAATTGAAGAATGATTTTGTATTGTAAACCAAAGTCAAATTATGGAGAGATGCATTTGGAAATATATACATGTATACACTTATTTGACACTTCCATACACCTGCGCACACCCTCACACACATGCACGACCACAAACGCACACACACATTCATCAACACTACTACTGTTCACTAAATCAAAACAGCCGCTCAGTTCGGGTGACCATTCCCTCTGTGAAGTCCTACACCCGGCTAGTCAGTGCATGCATACTCAGAAATAAATACCTTTGTATAAATATACTGACAGACCGTCATGCACATACATATGGAGCTACATGTGCACATCCGACAGTCCGTCAGTATATTTATCTATCCTTATATACATCAGGAGGAAAATGTTAAAGCATAGTTACGCGAAGTATTTAATCTCGAGCAAGAGTCGGCAAGATTTATGTAGTCTAGCAAGCATTCTTTTACTTCCAAATCCAGAAAAATAAGGACACCTGGAAGAGTGAAGGGGAACGGAAGGCCCTTCCGACACGAAATGTCGAAAGTTGTCAAGAAGGGCTACCTGTTACAATGCATTGGTAGGCAAGTGGGATTCATCCCATACCTTGAAGGATTGGTCCATCTTGCAACAAATGTATATATTCTAGGCAAGGATTAGTCAGTAATAATAATAATAATTATAATAATGAATAATAATAATTATGGTTATAATAATAATAACAATAATAATGGCACTTGCAAGACGGTGGGGCGGGTGGAATAAGGGTGTCCCAGTTGATTTTCTTTCCGAGTCGTGCTCAAATATTTGAGAAGTGGATAAATAAAGCAAGTGTGATCACAGAAACATTCTGTATGACGACACCTTAACATCGTGCGTATGTTTGGTGGAATGGGGAGGGGGTGGCTTATAGGGTTGAGTAAGATTGCGAGGGGGAAATATCCAGCCGTATAAGTAACGTAATCTATAGCAATTTCATTGCAGATTCCCCACCATTAAGACTGGATTGTGTGTTGACCAATAATATATATATATTACAATAAAGTGTATCATCAGGCAACAGAAGCGTGCCAATAGCGCCAGAATATATCACCCCACCACAACTGTAAAATATTTTTCACCAAGACCAGCCATGGTTGCTTCACAGCAGCCATGATTGGACATGGCGAAGAAATATATTATAATATCACTCAGTAGGTGAAGAATCCCGGGGAGTCCAGCAGGACATTATCACATCTAGGATACTCTAATCCAGATAGTATATATATATATATATATATATATATATATATATATATATATATATATATATATATATATATATATATATATATATATATATAGGATGAAAGACTCTGACACCGATGGGAATCGAACCACTGCCTTGATGAGAGTATATTTCTGCGGCACCAATCGCCTAGCGAAACTGGACCAGCGCCATAGACCACTCGACTACCTTCAAACACCAATAAAGGCATGCTAGCAGGTCGAGCGTCCTGGAACTGGCACAGTCCACACGAAATTACTCGGTATCCCCCAGAATTAGTTGTTTACAATCAATTATCCATGTAATGCAGATGAAATCAGTGAGAATCAATCTCTTTTTCAAATTGCTGAAGGTACAGAATACAGAATTCAGCACTTCTGTTATGCATTTTTTAGGATGAAAGACTCTGACACCGATGGGGATCGAACCACTGCCTTGATGAGAGTACATTTCTGAAGCACCAATCGCCTAGCGAAACTAGACCAGCGCAATAGACCACTCGACTACCTTCAAACACCAATAAAGGCATGCTAGCAGGTCGAGCGTCCTGGAACTGGCACAGTCCACACGAAATTACTCGGTATCCCCCAGAATTAGTTGTTTACAATCAATTATCCATGTAATGCAGATGAAATCAGTGAGAATCAATCTCTTTTTCAAATTGCTGAAGGTACAGAATACAGAATTCAGCACTTCTGTTATGCATTTTTTAGGATGAAAGACTCTGACACCGATGGGGATCGAACCACTGCCTTGATGAGAGTACATTTCTGAAGCACCAATCGCCTAGCGAAACTGGACCAGCGCCATAGACCACTCGACTACCGACAAGCCCCAATAAAGGCATGCTAGCAGGTCGAGCGTCCATGCAACTGGCACAGTCCACACGAAATTACTCGGTATCCACCAGAATTAGTTGTTTACAATGAATTATACTATGTAATGCAGATGAAATCAGTGAGAATCAATCTCTTTTTCAAATTTCCTGCTGAAGAAAATTATCTAAGGAGTTATATATTGTTATTTTCAAGCAAGATTCATTCCTCTTTCCTACTACATTGCACAGGTCACACTTTTAAAAAAATATTCTGTAGGTTCTCTATGTCTTCTTCACTCTCATTTTGATGGGTCCATGTTTGCTTTGAGATATCTATTCCTCTGGCTGGTGGGCTCTGGTAGAAAGGTTTAATGGCTTATCTGGAGAAGGTCCTGAGGTTATGATATAAACGTCGCCCTCAGACTGGGTGCCCATCTCATGTATGGTTTTTACCTCTGGGTCCCTTGTCCAACAATTGTTAAGTATGTATGATGTTCCGTTGGGGAGACGAACCTTCTCTTCCTTCTTTATCATGAGATAACCAAAGAGTATGTATCTCCTTTTGTAATTGTTCAAATGTTCCATGCAAGATTTCCTTACTGCAGCCAATAGCTGAGGCCTGTGTCCTTCCATGTATTGAGAAGGTGCCCCAATAAAGTGAAACCGGGGATCCGCTGCCACCTGGTTATAGGTCTTCTATTATTTTGGTAACTGAGGTGCCCCATCTACCTTCACTTGCCTTTGATGGGCCAAGTCCAGTGGCTCATATTCCTGAAGGGGTGGCTTATTTCTGGGTCCTTGGGTTTAGGGTTAACCTCATTGTCTGCAAATAGTTCCTCAACGATTGCATCAAGCTGAGGGTTTGTGCTTTCCAATGCTGGCACCCCTGCTGGACCTGGTTGAATGTCTCCTGATGAAAAGGTTGCATCAATGTCTGCGACAACTACCCTGACGTCTGTAGGGTCTGTAGCCTGTAGTCTGTTCCCCTTATCTGATTGCCTTGTGGCTGGGGTACTCTGGGCTGAATAACAATCCAGGTAGGCAGGAAACACTTGGATGGGGGCTATATCTTTCCATTGGGACACGCATAAATCTAGGTCTATGCCAAAATCATTCTACTTTGGGTCTTACTCTAGTGATGGTTCCTGAGGTGATGCCAGTAACTTGTGGGGTTTGATGGTGCCTTTGGTTGGTTAGGGGTTACTCTGGCCTTCTTCGTTTCTGAACAACTGGCAATATGGGTCTCTGCTGGCTTATCTCTCTTCCTGCTTTTTTATGCTGGACCACGTGAACTTTCGATTTGCTGGTTGGGGATTGCTTAAGGCAGAGATAATGTCTTCTATACACGTGCCTCTCCGTGATATTCTTCCTGGCCACACAACACTTGTACGTACAATATGGACGTTCAATTGACTCACCATGCTGCTCCCTCTGGTGTCGTTTGAACTTGTCCCTATCATCAAACTATTTCTGACATACCTTGCATATGAATGGCACAACTTTTGAGCTTTCCATATTCTGAAACAAACGAAGAAGAACAGCCATAAGCTTCCCTTCTATAGCTACCTGAAGCATATATACACCCATAAAAAACCATCATTAGAAATTGGCACCAGCCAACCATTGATATCTCGTGTTACTAACATTTACTTGGTTTGTGATCGAGTCACTGCCCCAGGTTGTGAAACAAACCATTTTGGACTCCTTCCAATAAAATGAACAATTTTTGGTTCAGTATTGTGAGACCTTTTAATTTTATAAAGTATATCAGATACAACCTCTACCACTGTATAAGGTCCTTCCCATCGGGATCGCATCTTCAAACATTTTCCCCTTTTCCGTGTCATACTTTGTAATAATACTTCTTCTCCCACTACAAATGGGTTTACTTGTGATCTGAGGTCATATCTGGATTTAAACAATCGTTCAAGTGCCGTTTCATGAACCTTAAACTTTCTATCCTGAAGATCCTCTCTGTAAATACTGAGACGCTCTGTGCATTGTTTTTATGAGAATTTGGTGTTCCAAACAAAATACCTACAGGTAAATTAACTTCCCTCCCCAACATCATATTAAAGGGGGATTCGCCTGTACTGTCATGTATCGATGACTAAAAAGCAAACATCGAATAGGCTAGAAATTGATCCCAGTCTTTTTGGTTTTTAGAAATTACTTTACTTAACATATTCTCAATTGTTCTTCTCGACTAATTCTCCTTCCAACTAATAAGGGTAGAAAGTGTTCTATCATTTAGTTGCGCGTTTTTCAGTTCCCTATTGGTTTTTGCTTCAATCCAGTTTGTGGATTCAGTTGAATGCTCTATTTCATTATTGTCGTTTAAATTAGCATCAGAGTCTGACTCAGTCAAGTGAGATCCTGTAGTCCCACTCCTAGTGACAGTCCTTAAACTCTGTCCATCAATACTATTGCCGTTCATCTCAATGGTCAACTTAGACTACTTCCTGCTACAAGAGTCACATCTCACTGAGCATGTCATCTTGAGAGTCCATCAGCATTACCATGGCGAACACCTGGTCTATGCATGGTCATCTTGAGAGTCCGACAGCATTACCATGGCAAACACCTGGTCTATGCATGGTCGTCTTGAGACTCCATCAGCATTACCACGGCGAACACCTGGTCTATGCTGGATAGTAAAATTATAAGTCTCCAACACTTCCAGCCACCTTGCTAGTTGACCCTCTGCATTTGTGAACTGTCTTATCCAAATCAGTGCACCATGGTCTGTTCCTACCAAGAACTTGACTCCATATAAGTAGTGGTGAAAGTGCTTAAATGCACTTACACCTACAAACAATTCCTGACGTGTTATGCAATATTTCCTCTCCATCCTACTTGTTGTCTTGC
Organism: Pictodentalium vernedei; assembly: GCA_031216915.1. Lineage (NCBI taxonomy): Eukaryota > Metazoa > Mollusca > Scaphopoda > Dentaliida > Dentaliidae > Pictodentalium > Pictodentalium vernedei. Next base: position 73,299,093 of record CM062297.1, read on the forward strand.
TGCAGTAGGCAACAACATGCTCCCCATCTCCATGCACTTATGATAACACTGCTCCAACTACATGCCCGCTTGCATCCGTATTGAGTATAACAGTTTTACTTAAATCTGGGTATGTCAAGATTGGACTAGTTGATAACACTCGTTTTAACAGGTCAAAAGCCAGTTGACATTCTTCTATCCAAATTAAGGGAGTGTCTTTTTCAGTCATTTTGTGTAAGGGTCTTGCTATCTTGGCAAAGTCCTTTATAAACCGCCTGTGATAGGAACATGTACCTAGGAAACTTCTAAGTTCAGTCAAGTTACTGGGTACTGGCCATGTTTTCACAGAATCTGTCTTTTCAGGTGAGGCTTCTATCCCTTTTTCTGATACAGCATGGCCGACGAATTCTACCTTCCTCTTAAAGAGCTTTCATTTCATTGGGAATATTTTGAGTCCTGCCTCACCAATCCTTTTCAGCACTTCATCTAATCTTTGGATGTGTGTCTCAAAATTCTCAGAGAATATGACTATATCGTCAATATATAAAAGACAAGTTGCCACTGGAGGCCATGGAGTATACACTCCATGAGACGTTCAAAAGAACCCATACACCATCGATTGAAATTCATACAAGCCATTAGTTGTCACAAATGCTGTCTTTTAACTGTCCTTAGGGTTGTCTTTGACTTGCCAATAGTAGGTAATAAAGGCCGATCTACGATCACTTGTACATGTACGTGTACAACATACGCACACGATGCGTTCACCAACGTGGAATTCAGTGTTAAATCACACGCTTGTTCACAAAACTGTACATGATCTTGAATCCCCCCCCATGTACAGTTGTGACTCCTAGATCGCACTTTTAACGTTCAAATACTCGTGGTGAACGCTCGTTTTTAAAAAAAGGGTGAAATCGCACATCTTCGCTTGTATCTTGTACGTAATTTTTCGTCGACGTTCCCATCGCAGATCAGACCATCGGTCCATTGTTGGTGAACGTGAGCAAAAGCAAAAAATTCTGGGTCATCATCAAAAAACAGTTTTGGGGACTCTAGATCAGCGATTCAGAACCTGCAATTGTGTTGAGACAGATGATTCAGAACCCGCAATTGTTTTGAGGCTGTGGGTTTTTTTTTTCTCCCATTTATGACATTATTAGGGGAATTCCTCCACTATGAGAAATTCTCAAAAAAAAACTCAGCTGATCGAGCGATCGGATCGCTCGATTCTCGTAAAAACTCGATCTGAACGAAGAGTGTTGTCGTCGGTGAGGTTGGAAATTCGCGAGCCCGCTGTCACGTTTTTGATTGATATATATATATATATATATAGGGGAGAAAAAAAAATATAAGTAAATAGTTATTTAGAAAAATAAATATATCAAATCGAATAGATAATAAAAAAAAAAAATACGTAAATCATGAGCGATTCTCAGACTATTAGAGCGAGGTTTCTTTTAAACATGCTGATGAGAGCATACGCAATCTGTGTGAACGAACAACTACGTCCCATCTTGTTAGAACGATGCGTCGGATGTCGGGATTATCTAGACTTCGATCACGAGAATCATTCGTGTCTGACGATGAAAAGGGAAGATATGGTCGTCATGTATTTCGAACCGGCGTTCAAACGCGTTAAATTCAACGATGTGATCACGTTTTGGAAGAGATTAGTCTTCTGTAAGAATCGAGACAGGCCCACAGATTCAGAAGAACTGAAATTAGCGCGTAGAAGTTTGACTTTAGAAGACAAGGGATGCATCAAGAAATTATTGCTGAATGAAGCATACGTCTAAGTTTTTTTTGTTGATATAAAAATAAGGGAGAGTAGAAAATAAAAAAAAAAAAATAAATACACACATAAATTTTTTTTATCTAATATTAGAAAGAAAGAAAAAAAAAAACACAAAATGAGAACCAGAAATAAATTGTATCTGACGTTAGTGGACGACGAGGACGAGAAGCCGAACGGCGTTTTGCCGACGGCGCCGTCGCTAGAAGAAAGAGAAAGAGGAGAGAGGTATCGCATCGATCAAATCAGTAGAATCCAATTGTATCTGACTCGAGAGAGAGATTCTCGTCGTTCCCTCAAGAAGAAGTATTCGCGTTTCATGAAATTCGTCAACGCGATCGACACGACACTCATCACGATTTCCATGGGTTTACACCCGGCCGGCATCGGATTGTTGTTGACCACGGTCGGCATTCCGATCGTGTTGACCGTAGAAGGAGTGGCTCTTGCCACCGGATTGTTTAGCACGCTCGGAAACTTTTCGAGTAGGAAATTATATCTGAAGGCGAGGAAACACGACAAGATTCGCGTCTTGGCCGACTCCAAGATCGACACAATATCCGAAATGATCTCTATGGCGTTGAAAGATGGTAGGATATTGGACGGTGAATACTTCGCGATATTGAGCGAGAAAACGAAATACGATGCCATGAAAGAAGCCGTGAGAATAAAGACTCGTCAGATCATCAAGGAAGAGATGAAGGATTCTCTCGTGGAAAAGGGGAGGAAAGAGGCCAGGGAGGAATTCAGTAAGATGATAGAACTCAAGAGCAGCGATTGAAAAAAAATATATATATATAATAAGAACAGAATTTAAAAAAAAAAAATATTAAATTCATATATAAAATAAAAAAAAACGAAATTAATTTAAATAACTCTTAAAAAAATGTATTGCGTAAAGTGTAAGAGAGTTACCGAGACGAGTAATTCTAGAGAAGTGCGAACTAAAAACGACAGACGGATGCTTCGCGGAATTTGCAACATGTGTGGTTCTATCAAGACTCGATTCGTCAAACAAAAGAACACGAGCAAAGGTAAAGGCATCGTGAATAAAATGATCAACAATCTACCTTTCGAAATGCATCTGCCCGGTCACAGTTTCACGGGACCCGGAACGAAATTAAACAAGAGACTCAACGCCAATCTGACTCCCAAATCTTGGAGCAAACCCGTGAATAGGGTGGACGCAGCCGCGTACGATCACGATCTGTGCTACGCCGGACATCCCAACACCAAGACTCGCAACGACGTCTGCGACAAAAACATGTTGGCGAGATTGAGAGGCATATCGAATCCGACCAGGAGAGAGAAGATGGAACGTTCGCTGGTCGGCAATCTGATCGGTGCGAAACGTCGATTCGGATGGGGCATTCAAAAAAAAAAGCGCATCTGAAAAGAAGAAGAAACGATTATTGACGAGCGAATTGGCCGAGGAGTTACACAGACCCATAGTGCGTAAATTTCAAAAGAGAAGGGTGTTCGTGAAGGGTCTGGATGACATTTGGTCTGCCGACTTGGTCGACATTAGATCGTTTTCGAGGTGGAACGAGGGCGTCAAATATCTATTGATGGTCATCGACGTGTTTTCCAAATACGGTTGGATCAGAGCTTTGAAGGATAAATCGGGACCTTGCGTCGCCGAGGCTCTGAAGAGCGTGTTCGACTCGTCTTCTCGAAAACCGAGTAAATTGTGGGTGGACAAGGGAAAGGAATTCTACAACAAGGACGTTCGTCGATTGGTAGACCTCTACTCGATCGAAAACGAAGAGAAAGCCAGCGTGGTGGAACATTGGAATCAAACGATGAAGGAGAAGATATACAGATACTTCACGGCGAATTCGATCAAGAAATACATATATGCTCTGAACGGTCTGGTCAAAGATTACAACAACATGCGACACAGATCGATCAAGATGACTCCCGCGGAAGCTAGCGATCCTCGAAACGAAAAATGGGTCTACGCAAATCTATATCCCGAGAGATCTAAGATCAGGAAGAAGTCTAGAACGCCGAAATTTGCGGTCGGCGATCGAGTGAGAATCTACGCTTATAAGAAGCACTTTGAAAAGGGTTATACTCCTCGATAGACCTCGGAAATTTTCGTGATCATCAAAATATTTCACACCGATCCGGTGACTTACGAAATCGAAGCTTTGGATGGAGAAGAGATCATCGGAAAGTTTTACGAACAACAATTACAGAAGATGAAGTTTTGATGAAGAACCCCAAAATTTTTTTTTATTTACTCTCTTTGACATTTTCTTGTTTACACACATATATATATAAGAGAGAAAAAAAATAATAATAAAAAATAATTAAAAACTATTTTTTTTAGATAAAGAAAGCAAGTGAACAAAAGTAAACAAAAAAAAAAAAAAAACTAAAAATCCTTTAAAATGACAAATATACTAGATATAGCACAAAGCATAGTGGAAGATGAAAGTATTCAAGAATATGAGGTTCACGAATATGAACCGGTAACCGGGACGAGTTTGAACAATGCGGGAGAGATAAGAATCAACGTCAAAACTCAAGATCTATTCGTACATCCTAGCGAGAGTTACATAGTGGTGCAGGGACGTCTCACCAAGGAAGATGGGAGTGACTACGCCGACGACGACACGGTTACTCTTGCCGATAATGGCATCATGCATCTATTCAGTAACATAAAATACATGCTATCCGGACAAGAGATAGAATCTGTTTTTCAGGCCACCACGATTTTTGGACTCTTGACGTATCCTGATGATTTTTCGAAATCCAGAGAACTTAATCAGTTGTGGGTGAAAGACACCGTAGGCCCTGCTAGCGCAGGCGCCGCCACGATATTCGACTACGTCATCAAGACGTCCAGACCTAAAGGAACGTTTTCATTCAGGATACCTTTGAAACACATCTTCGGATTCGCAGACGATTACAACAAGATCATGTATGGATTCAAACACAATCTGACGTTGATTCGAAAAGGAAACGACGACACAATAGTGAAACTCACCGTGACCGATGCGGGTAAGATAACTCTACACAAGATATCGTGGTTCGTTCCACACGTGGAGCCTTCGATCGTGGAGAAAGCGCGTCTCTACAAGATCATAGAATCCAAGAGTAAATTACCCGTGGGATTTAGAATGAGACAGTGCGACACGGCTAGCATTCCTCTCTCCACGAATCACTTCGATTGGAGATTGACGGTGAAATCCGCTTCCGAGAGACAGCGTTTCATCGTGGTTGCATTTCAGACCGATAGGGACAGGTCTCAGGAAAAGAATGCGTCGCTGTTCGGTCACTGCCATTTGAGAAACATGCAAGTGTTTCTGAACGCCACGAGATATCCAGCAATCGATTACAATGCGTCGTTCGACAAGAACGATTTCTCCAGACTGTACGGCGACGCCGCTGATTTTAGAAAGAAGTATCACGGTCTAGACAAATTGATGAGCAATCCCAACATATCTCCTGGCGAATACAAGTCGATGTATCCCATGTTCGTGTTCGACGTCAGTAAACAGAGTGAACGACTCAAGAGTAGCATGTTAGACATTCAGATCAAGATGCAATTCGATAGGAACGTGCCGAGAAAAACCGAAGCCTTTGCCCTGGTCCTGTCAGACAGAGAATTACAATTCGAATCGGACGGAAATAAGATGTCGATCATTCGATGAGAGACGAGTGTGTGAAAAAAAAAAATAAAAAACAAAAAAAAAAAAAAAAAAGTAATGTGTGATTATTAAAAACAAAACAAAAAAAAAAAAAAATAAAGTAATGTGATCTAGAGAGATTGAACATCTCTCTATATCTCATTACTTTTTTTTTTGTTTCTTTTTTGTTTTTAATAATCACACATTATTTTTTTTTAATTCATTATTTTCCACGCGTTCACTGTTTGTTCAAAGGATCCAGTTCCATCAGTAGACTCACCACGGAAGTGGCAGCTTTGGGATTATTGGTTTTCATGACGAAATTAATCATGTCTCCGGCGTTCACTTTGAGAGGCATGCCGAACGTGCTAACATTCACGTGTTGATTCTCAGTCTTTTCGACGCTGTATCTCTTATCGCTCTCCACACCATTCACCATGAGATTGACGACCGCTCTGTTATTCAAATCCGAGGAAGCCAGACTCATTCAAAGGATTACACCTCCCAACGCTATGGGATATCCAACCTGACCATGTTTCGATCCACTACCTCCATTTCCGAAAGACCACTCAGCTTTTCCCTCCTCTAAGGTGCCAGCCTCTTCGGCCCACACGGTGATCAATTGTCTAGCATATTTGACTTTCTCCACCACCGAAATCAGGGTGCAGGCATCCGTCATGTTCACGGGATCCGGTAGATTCATGAGCGCGTGTCCACCCATGTCTAGTTTACCTTCCATGATGTCACCCTTTCTCCAGACCGAGTTGTCGTCCACGTACTTTCTGCTTACCGCGCTGGAATCGAATTCGGGATCGTGATCGAGACCGAATAAATTGTGACCGTTCATGTTGATGCCACCCTCCATGGTTCCGCCAGATTCTTTGTTCAGGTAGAGATCATCCACTTGCGATTCTAGGTATTATTGCGATTGTATCACGGCATAATCTACGTAGCCCTTGTTGACCGCGGTTGAGTCCGAATCCGTGTCGTCGATCTTCGACAGATTCAGTATCTTGTTGAATCCCGCATTCAGATCCGATTTCATTTCTCGTCTGTCAGACTTTCTCTGTTCCAGATCTACGTAGTGTTTGGTCGCCACGTCCTTGGGATTCGTGGGAGTGGCCACGTTCGTTATTTTGTTAGAATTGGCGTTCAATTCCGAGTGCATCGTTTTCTGAATGTATCTATTTCTCAGGTGTTCGCTGAATCTCGCGTGAGTGTCGTCCGCATATCTCTTGGTCACGGCATCGGTGGGATCTACGGGATTCGCGACATTCACCAAACGTTTGGATTTCAGATCGAGATCATCGGTCATGGTTTTATCCACATAATTATCTAGCAGGATTCATTCGAAATCAGCGTTCCCCCTGTCGACATATTTTTTAGTCGCAGCATCTGCAAGATCTATCAGCTCGGGAAGATTGTAGAGCTTCTTATCGTTCATGTTCAAAGGTTCTTCTCGAGGTTCGTATCTCCGAACGTAACGTTCGTCCAAGTTGGCAACGTTGTAACCATCGTCGACTTCGAACGTCTTCCTCTTCTTTCTCGGGTTGACTTTTTCGTCGTCACTTCTACCAAATTTATTGACTGGCATGTTGTTGTAAGGATTTTTTGTTTTTAGAAAAAATATATTCAAAATGCAGTTTATTAAAAATGAACTATGTTATTTTATTTTTCGTTTTTATTTGATTAAATTTTTTTTTTAAATAATTTTTTATCTTTATATATACTATAAAAAAAAATCTCTCTCTAATGTAAATCATTGAGAATGTCTTGAAATCGATCTCCTTCAGACCATCTCTTGAGAATGTAGAGACACAGGTGACCGCAAAACACTTGATCTGGTGATTGCACTTGTTCCGTGTTGTAACGAACCATCGATTTGTTGAAATAGTTCTTTATTTCTTTTGGCAGCGAGATTCCGTAGCTGTCGAAATAATAATTTTTCTTCTTCCCGTTCTTCATCCACGCCACCCAGTGAGTGCCTTCACCCGATGAATCATCTAGATTTAAAATTCCGCATTCCGATTGTCGAGGTCTTCTCTTCGGCAAGGCATCTCTGGAAAACACTCCTAGAAAATCTTTGATTTTCAAATCTTTTGCCGCATTCAACAGGTCGATGTTGGATAGGGGTTTGTTGGGTAAGACGACACCTTCTACGGATATCTTTATTTTCTTATTCATAAATAAGTATATATTTTTTTTTATTTATTTTATTATAATTTACTAAAAATGACGTTATTTTTTTTTTTCTATTTTTTTCTTTTTCTTTTTAAACTAACTTTCTCGATGTCACTATCGATTTCCATAATTTTGTGTTCATCTAATTCTTCTTGATTTTCTGGAATCCTATCATCCACAATCGTATCTGGAATCTTATCATCCACAATCGCATCTAGAATCCAATCATCTCCATTCATATCATCTAAAATTAGATCCAAAGTCCAATTTCCGAGTGCCAAAGTGCTTATTTTATCGTCTAACACGAATCTCTTGTCGTCGTCGGCCGTCAGCGAAATCTTGTTGACTATTTCGGTATACAAGTCATGATTTTCGCTTCAAATCGATTTCATAGTCTTATACACTGGACCACTTCCTAACAGACAATCTTTATACTCTTGGAAAGAGATGTTTTTCTTCACCACACACGCTTTAACTCCTTTGCACTTCTTGATCTCTTCATCATCTTCTAGACGATAAGCATACAGTTTGGGTCTCAAGCCCACGAATTCGACGATTTGTTTACCGCCGCTCTCGTCCTTAAATTTACCCAACACCTTCTTGTTGTCATTCGATTGAATGTTGGACGGGTGATCGACGGGATAATTGCTCGTGTCGAACCTCTTGGCCACGTCCGGAGATATATCTCGGTAGACATCTTTCGTCTCTATCTCATAAACTAAACTGTTCGTGTCGGTGAACAGTAGTTTGGCTTTGTCACCAAATTTTCGTTTGTTGTAATCGTAGTGAAACTCGTACATCAATTGCTTGCTGATATCCAAGATGATCGGTCCGAGATAATACGGTTTGTCGAACTTCAGATGCGTCTTTTGCATGTGAACGGCCACTAGATTTTCGTTGAATATGGTTCGGTGTTTGTAATTGGGTTTCGCCACTAATTTTTTAGCTCTTTTCTCAGACGTGACAAGTCGAACGTCGGTCCTCTTCCTGATGTTTTCCATCGATTTGCCAGACACGCAGTTGTTCATGAGTTTGAAGAAATCTTTTTCGAAATCGTTCTCGGCTGGAGTTCTGAGATTCGTGTTGAGATCGATGTATTTTTTCATCCAAGGCTCTTTGTCGAATCGAATGATGCGATGTATGTCGACTAATTTCATCCCGTAATCGACGTACTGTTTCAAATTCTCGCTGTAGACGATGTAGTTACGTTTGTTAAATAAATTGGGAATGAGTTTTTCCTCGTCTCCTTCGTTAGGTTTCATTCGTTCGGGAGCCAGCAGATAATCGTTGTGTGGATCGTGTAATTCTTCCAGATAGTTCAAATCGACTTCTAAAATGCAAGGATAGTCTCTCCATTTTTGCATCTCTTCCGGTTCCTTCACCCATTCGAAATTTCCAATCGGTAAAGGATGACTCATAGCCCAACCGTACAGATTTTTGGCGTCCCAATACTGTATGTATTTAACAACCGTTTTGAATCGAAACCTTCTTTCATGTAGGGATTGTTAGCTTCAGAATGTCTGTGGGAGATCATTGAGACACCACCTCTCGCAGCCCTTTCGAACATGAGCAACATGTCCACGTTGGATAATAATTCCAATTGGACTTTGGTGGTCTTCAACAGAGCGTCCAATGCCAAACCGGGTGTGGTGAAATACCAAGCAGGATCCAGATCGTAATTTCGACAACAGACGTCTCGAAAATTTTCGAACACGTCTGCCAAGAGTAGAACGTCAGTCTTCAGATAGAGATCGTGATAATCTCTCATGGTTTTCATATCGAATGATTTCCACACGTTTTTAGCATGTTCGTAATTCTCGTCGGAAATGTCAGATTCATATAATTTCAAATAAAAATCTTCTTTCGAAGGTAGTGCGGTGTCTTCAAATCTCTTTAGATCGTTCATGTAATCGTAAGGATAGACTCCTTTCCTCAACATGATGTGTACTCGTTCTTCGAAATGTTCGCTCATGATTTTAAATTTATCCTTGCTCATGTTATCGACTAATTTTTCCAGAGCGGTCGACATGAATTTAAAACTGTCGATGAAACATATGCATCTACGAATGAATTTCGTTTTTTCTTTCAACGTATTTCCGTCGATTACTCTTTTCTTCTCCATGAGCTTCCATTTCGTGAAGGAAATGTATCTTTCTTTGCTGTTCGTGATGCAATTTAATTCTTCGTGTGAGGTGCCGAGATTTTTCACGAACAGATGACTGTCGTAACCCGAGAAATTGTGAAACATCACCAGATAGAAAGTGGCGTCTCGATATTTTAAATTACACTTGCTGTGAGCCGGACCGCGATACAGACCCGTGTAATGATCGTGGTCTCTGACCTTCTTATTTTCCTCCGAATTCTCGTCGAACGATTGTCTGCATATGTGACATTCGGTGGCTCTGTTATTTTCGTCCTGCTGCTCTCGCGTGATGATCATTTTTGCCGGAGTTTTGAATTTGTCGTATAACATTTGAAGTTTCGATTCTAACTCTTCCATGAACTTTTTAGCCACGTCGTCGTCTTCGCACTGTTTTGTGTAGGTGAAGGGACCCATGTCGTGTTGCGAGTCGAAAGTGCATTTCACGTAAATGCAATAGCCCGAAGGTATGTGTTTTTGATATCTTTCGACGTAACTTTGAAGAGCGTTGGGTTGACAGGAACTCATTTTCGCAGTGAAACATTCGAAATCGGCGTACACGACGAATGGTACTTTTAACCTTCTATTGTGATTTTCAAACTTCACGATGGTGTTGGGTTTGGGCATTTCGATGGCGACACCTTGATTTTCGTTGCAATATTCCTGATGTTTCGCTAATGATTTTTCGGTCTTAAATATGTTCATGCAGTTGCAACATAAACATATCTTATGTTTATGTTTATTATTTTGTCTCGACAGTAATCGGGTCGGATGTTTAACCCAACAATAATGACGATTGTCACCATTCGAAATCAATAATAAAAGAATCGTCTTTTCTCTTCTGAGATACGAAGTCTGTCTAAGAGGATAGATCTTTTGATTTTCGTCATCGCATCCCAAGACGTTCACCGCTACGGTGGGATTTTGAACCTCGAAACGTTCAATATGTTTTAACTCTGTTGGAAAAGTCACTCCGGTCCAATCGAGATTTTTAGAAGTTTCCTCGTAACGAGAAACTCTATCAGAGTTTATTTCGACAGGGTATAAAGCGGAGGTCACTGCCCATTTAAAACACTGATCATCTTTATTTCTCACGTTGACCACGGCGTGTTTCTTAGTCAAGAAATATGGTAATTCCAAGTAGGAAGATCCTTTCAACGGTTCGTTTTTATTCATGTGAATTTCGAGTTTCAACACCTCACCGAACGTCCAATTACTACCTTCATGTTGATAATTCGCGAGAGACGTCAACATCTTGTCTTTCATCTTTTCGAAAATGTCCGATAGATCTGAACCTCGAAATACGGGTTCGACGTTAGATCTGAAATATGCATTTTTCATGATGCTCTCGCCAGACTTCACGTTGATTTTATTCATTATGCAATGGAGTATCATCTTAATTTTTAATCCCACGTTCATGTATGTGTGAAACAAATCCAATACTTCTTTCTTCACCCGTTCCATGAACAATTTTGGATCGACTTTCTTCAACGAGGGAATCACGTCGAAAGTTTTAAAAATGCCTTTGATCGCACTCTCCCGTTCTACGGGTTTCGATTGGAATAGTTCCGCAACGAGTCGTGTTACATATTCTTCTCCTTTCACTTTGTCGATTGCTCATTGAATTTCACTCGATATATCTCGTTTGTCTTGAATCTGAAGTGCATCACTCGTTTTCGTTTTAGTTTTTCTTTTCTTTTCTTTGGAAACTTGATGTTCTTCAATGGCTTTTCGTTTAGTCGTCTTCTTATTTTTCACAACCGATGCATCTTTTGACATCGTTGCTATCGACATTTCGTTTGCCTTTCTAGCATTTTGCAAATATTCTTGTATGACTTCAATTTTTTTTGATTTAGTTCTATGATTTCTGAAATCTGAAATTTATAACAGTTTACAAATCTCGTTTAACTGAGGTATGGTTTTCTCATTTAAATTTACCATTGTTTTATCTGTTTGCTTCATTTGTAAGAATATTTTTTTTTTGGAATTTTGTATTAAATAATTTGTTAAAAAAGTTTTGCTTTTTTACTCTTTACATATATATAATAAAAAAAAAAAAAAAAAAGTTAAATTTTAAATTCCATTTTTGTAATACAAAATTTAAAATATACATTATTTGTAAGAATTCATAAAAAAAAACAAACAAATAATCGATCATGACAACAACACCTAAAAGATGCGAATTGAAATTAAAATGAGACGAAAGGTATGAGAAATCCAGTTTTAATATCTATATATTACAACCACACGATCCCATCGAATTGAATGAGGTCGAGATGGTGGACTTAGAGCGCTACTACCACAAATATCGAATGTGTTTGAAAGTGGATGAAGCCACGCTCGATTTGTTTTACGAGTACCAAAGCGAACTGTTGATTAATATCATCGTCGCCGAAGACAGAGAATTTGACAGGGGTGATTTATTGTTGTCCTATGGAGATTACATATATCCAATAATCTCACCCAAACTCGTGAAGAAATCGGGTGGTGAGAGCACATTCGCCTATGAAAAAAAACTCAAAAGAGTAAAGATAAACACTCACACCATTTTCGTATGTGGAAAAATGACGAATGTCAACTTGCTAATAACGGACTTGGAAATATAAACAATGGAGAGATTGAAATTAAAATTTAACTTTTTATATATATATATAAAGAGAAAAAAAACTTTTACTAAAAAAATTTTACATTAAAGAAAATTAAAAATTAAAAAAAACAACTTTTTTATATATATAAAGAGTAAAAAAAAACAAAACTTTTTAAACAAATTATTATTTAAGTACTAAATAATCGATTATTAAGACAACAGCACCTAAAAGATGTGAATTGAAATTGAAACGAGTCGAAACGTATAAGAAATTCGGTCATAAAATCTATAGATTACAACGACACGATCACATCGAATTGAACGAGGTCGAGACGAAGGGCTTAAAGCACAAATACGAGAAATATAAGATGCCTTTGAAATTGGACGAAGCCACGCTCGATTTGTTTTACGAGTACCAAAGCAATCTGCAGAACATCATCATCGCCGAAGATAGAGAATTCGACAAGGACGATTTGTCATTGCCCTATGGAAATTATATATTTCCAAACATCTCATTCGAACTCATGAAGAAATTGGGTGGTGAGAGCGAGTTGACCGATGTAAAAAAACTCAAAAGAGTAAAGATAAACATTCAACACATTTTCGAAAAAGGAGAAGACACGAGTGTCAACATGCTAATAATGGACTTGGAAATATAAACAATAGAGTGATTGATTTTTAGCGAAGAAAAATGAAAAAAAAAAAAAAGTAATAAGATCATCTTTAGATCTCATTACTTTTTTTTTTTTTTTTTTTGTTTTCCTTCTTTTTCACTATCATCATAATATATTATAATAACGTTTCCTTTTCTCTCAAATTTCAGCGTCGATTCTTCTTTTTCTTTTTTTCTTTTTCTTTGTGATGTGATACGTTTATGGCAACATTTTTGTTTATCCGAATCATAATTATGAACGAATGTTGTGCATCTCTTGGTAACACTCGCATCATTACCATTCTCTTCAGAAGGTAGTGGTGACCGTGGAAAGCATCATCTCATTCTCAACCGTCCATCCCGTGCTTCATCTATCTCTTTCATTAGTTCTTTCCTTAGATATCCATCATTAGCGTCTAACCATTTTTTTATTTTTTCGCTCTCTGGCATGCGATGTTCGTCATTATAGTCAAATTGTTTCTCCACCTTTTCATCCAGGTGATAAATTTGTTTCTCCACCTTTTTACCCATTTTAAATATATTATTTTATACTTTCTATGATTTTATATTTTATATAATTTTATATTATAATAACATATTGAAAATTGGTATGTTCTTAAATGGCGAATTCTCACCGAGCAACAAACCCTTGCCGAGTCGCTCGATGTTCCGTCCACTCTTCAGATAGAGACCATTTACTCTCAGAGAGTTGCCACCTCTAACGGGTTCTAGATACAATCCTTTACCGCTGTCATCTATGTGAATGTGACACACGGCTCCTCCCTTCTTCAAAAACAGTCCGCTGCCACCCATTAATTTCTCAACTGCCGAACTAGCTAGTCCTGTGAGAGCTCCCACGCCGAGAGTCTTTCCGAGAAAGGGTAGCGCCTTTGCGGCAAAGGGTAATGCTTTTGCGGCTATTCCTGCCAATAGCAGTAGGAAACCACCTTTCATTCTCAAATTGTATCTCAATTGAGCGGGACTCATTCTCACCGTCAACCCTCTTCCATCGCGAATCGCTTTCTCCATCCTTTTGATTTGACTTCTGGTCCAGGCGATCGAATCCTGACCACCTCTCATCAGATGTTCGTGAGTGAATTTGAATCTCACCGCCTCGCCTCGAGTTGTTAACGCTCTCTTAAATTTCTTCCTCTGTCCTGCGGATATGTTCACGTTTTTAACCATGTATTCTGTCATAATTCTGTTTTTTTTTTTCAAATATATTTACTTCAATTGTTTCTTGTTTAATAATTATATTAAAATAATTTTGTAAAATTAATATTGCGTTTATTTTATTTTTGTTATCTATATATATAATATTTTATTTTTTTTTTTTTTGCTTTTATATTTCTCTTATGTGAAATCGTATTGTCACTCTCTCTCCGCGAAGATCTAACAGTTCACCATTTTGATCTGTCAACGTGGTTTTGAGACTATACAACGTGTCTAAAATCACTGGTAGATAAACTAAATTTCGAGGTCGCTCCACGATCTTATAACCCGGCGACACATTTGGAAAGAAGGAATAGATCGTCGGTTGAGTGCTACCATTCACGTAGCTTCCAGCAATCATGTCCACGTTCACTAGAATGCTATTGACTGCGAGAATGTCGACCATATTTTCAGATGCTGCATGGCCTCGATACATCTTTCGATCGAATCCCAACATCTTGCCTATAGAATCGTCCGTGTTGAAATCCACACGAAAATTATCTTCCAAATCCAACATCGTCTATAAGGTATTAGGATTGGGAGCGAGTCTGATCTTGTTGCTTCCCTTTCCATCCGTCTTCATTCGCGTCTGAATGTAATGGTTCAAATCGTCTATGTGGTAACTCCCTTTGGGAATTCGAATCTCCAACCAATCCGTTCCGTCGGAATACTTGAATGAGTTATTCTTTTTGGTGACGTTGGAAAAGGAATAATAAGTCTCCAGATTCACCAAAGCCATCTCGTAAGTTTTCTCTCTATTCAATTCGATGGAAGGTTCGAATTTCGTAGCAAATCGAGTCGAATCGCCACTCACCACGATTTGAATGGATTGTTTCGCAGCCGTATTCTCGGCTATCCGTTCTAGCAATTCTCCATGTTCGAACATTATATTTTAATTTTATTTTTTTATTCAAAACTAATTATTTGAAGATTTATTATTTTTCTAAATTTTATTTTCACGCTCTATCTTATTATTATTATCATCAGAAACATAAAACTTGTCAAATCCGCACCGATATTTTCCGCGATTAAATTCGCTTGTCAAATCGATCACGACGAAATTGTAAAGCCCAACATCCCAAACCCTCTTGCAGAATCTCCTGAATTCCGCAGCGCTCATGTCGTTTGCGACGTGATCACCGTAGATGTGATTGAGATTCTTGAGATCTTGGCAAAAGAGACATAGAAAATTAGCGTTCTCCCTTATCGTCTGTCTGGGCAATTGAAAATAATTCTGTGACAGGTAGAAACAGTCCACGTTGCTGTGTCGACCCCTAACGTAATACGATTCGCATCGGTTCTGTCTCTCCAAAAGCAGATCGTCGAAAATCATGAGATTCCTATCTTCTGATTTCAGTTCTCTGGGATCCGGAACGTCACTAGCGTTCTCATAAAATTGACACTCGACGTTCGAAGATGCATTTCTCTTCATCAACTCCGTTGCCGCGCCGTCCAAAATGGTCGAGAGTGGAGCTCCGCTCTTGTTGAATTCCTCCCTACTGTCAAAGATTCTGGCTATGACGTCCTTGGGCAATCTGCGATCCATGCACTCTCGAAGCAATCTGTATTCAGGTTGAAACAAGCTCTTGCCAAACACGAACAATCTGTCGTAATCCAACCAGTCGGGTCGGGACAACAGATTCATCAACAGATTGGTCTTTCCACAATTCGATTTTCCCACTATCAAACCTCTTATGCTCTTGGGAAAGAACTCGTTATTCGACCTCTTGGTCGCGGCATCGCTCCAACACATATCTTTAATGTTCATCTTTGTTTTTATTTTGTTTGTTATTTTAGATTCTTTTCAAACACAAATTTTTTTATGTTTTTTTCAAACTCTGTTTTTAATGTTATTATTATTATTGTTTATTTATATCGCACCGTCGCGAGTTCTCTTCAATCCGGATCCACTCGTCATTTTGGCTAAATCTTGCATGGGCACCACAGCATCCTTAAAATCTTTCTAACTTTTCGGCGTTCGCTCTAACGCAGCTTGCTTCGCCAGCGGAATGATCAACTTGTCGATCAACGCGTCAGCTGCCCTCTTGCCAGCCACAGAAGCTCTCCTACCACTGGCTTCGGAAGCGGCTTTCTTACCAGCATCCAAAGCCGTCTTCTTACCGACCTCAAACGCGGTCGATACGAGTTTTCTACCCGCATTGCTCGTGAACGCTCGCATTATAGAATCGACGATGGCAGAACCGCCTTGAACGTAAGTTCTGACGTATCCCCTTTTCTTTATCACCAACATATTTTATTTTTATAATATATTTTGTGTTTTTTTTTTTCACTGGTAAATCGTTTTGTCGTTTTTAAATACTTTTATTATTCTAGTGTAAGAATTTACTGTTTTATTTTTGTTTGTTTGTTTGTTTGTTTCTCTCTCTACTTATTATATACACATCAATCCTTCAATTCGTTCATCAGCCTTTTATACTGGTTTTTATTCAAAACCTTCTGTCTTAACAATTCGTCAGATACAGCAACTATCTGATTATCTAATCCCGTGTTACCAGCCCGTCTGCTAGCCATCAACAAACTCAATCTCTGAGACAGAGCGTCGGAATCGCTCGGAAGAAAAGTGGTTTTCACCCCTTTCCCAGTCACCGATTCGACGAACTTCTTGTTCATGTCCCATATGGGTTTCACCACTTTCGTCCACTTGTAACCTCTGTTGGCTTTGGGTCTCGTCTCTCTGGCATCATTATTTCTCTTCATGGCGTGGGTCTGGACCAGAATGTCTCCGTAATTGTCGAAAGCCTGTTCCGTGTAATTGCCGGGCTTGTCATAAAGGAGCAATCTCCGCAGACCATCAGTTACTTTATATTTATTCGAACCCACGATCAATTCATCATCATCCATTTCCACTTCTGTGTCGCCTACAAAAGTTCTACCATCAGAATCCTTATAAATTCCATACGACTGATCTCTCTTACCGCCATCCTCGGAATATGTGATGCTATCAGTGGTGATAGTCGAAGCTGTATCGTCGATGACGTCGGTTTGAATCCCTGTGGGAACGTAATCCGGTGTAGATTGAAAGGAATACCGATTTCCAAAACTACCGGGCAACGAACCCATTCTCAAAGAACTCTCCTTTATGGGTCTCAATTCTTCAACTATCTCCTTCCTGCTTCGCTCTTGACCCTCTGTCACGGGTTTATATATTTTTGTGGCTTCGCGTCTGAGTTCCATCTCACCAAGACGTCTGCTCCTGTCAGCCGACTGAATCCCCTTCTTAGCACGTTCATACTGGTCTAAAATTAGATCTCGGCTTCTAGAATCCATCTGTAAAAACATTTTTAGTTTTTAATTGTTAATGTTCCTTTGAGTATGCTAATATGAGTTATTTATTATTTTCAAAATTAAATGTATAATTATTTTTATGTTTTAAGTAAATAAAAATCTTCCGTCTTTAATATAACAACTAAAAACTGTTATTTCCTCACAGTTGAAGTCATTCTCAAAATAATTACTTCATGAATATCTTGTAATATTTTGGGTTAAAACCTCGTTTGTACTCGCACATTGAACAACGCTATTTTCTCTAAAATCTTACATGGTAATCGCTCAGTCAAAAAACAAGAGTTGAAAAATATTTTAAAAAAATTCTCGCCAGAGAATTTTTTTGCAGAAAAAAATATATGAGAAAAATAATACTCCATGAATATCTTGTAATATTTTGGGTTAAAACCGTGTTTGTACTCGCACATTGAACAACGCTATTTTTCTCTAAAATCTTACATGATAATCGCTCAGTCAAAAAACAAGAGTTGAAAAATATTTTTAAAAAATTCTCGCCAGAGAATTTTTTTGCAGAAAAAAATATATGAGAAAAATAATACTTCATGAATATCTTGTAATATTTTAGGTTAAAACCACGTTTGTACTCGCACGTTGAACAACGCTATTTTTCTCTAAAATCTTATATAGTAATCGCTCAGTCAAAAAACAAGAGTTGAAAAATATTTTAAAAAAATTCTCGCCAGAGAATTTTTTTGCAGAAAAAAATATATGAGAAAAATAATACTTCATGAATATCTTGTAATATTTTGGGTTAAAACCGCGTTTGTACTCGCACGTTAAACAACGCTATTTTTCTCTAAAATCTTACATGGTAATCGCTCAGTCAAAAAACATGAGTTGAAAAATATTTTAAAAAAATTCTCGCCAGAGAATTTTTTTGCAGAAAAAAATATATGAGAAAAATAATACTTCATGAATATCTTGTAATATTTTGGGTTAAAACCGCATTTGTACTCGCACGTTGAACAACGCTATTGTTCTCTAAAATCTTACATGGTAATCGCTCAGTCAAAACATCAATTGGTCTTTTGAATTCTTTCCGATTTTTGATTCATAAAAATAATTTTTTCAGATAAACCATTTAACTTGACAAAATTAATCTCATTTGAATAAAAACCTGTAATACATCTCAGGCGTGACAAAATAGCGTTCTCAGTAAGTGTTTATACAGTAAATGTCACTTTGACATCCAACCTGCTTGTCAGTTTTGATAAAAACACAGGCTGACAATTGTAGACTGACATTCGAATGAAATGGTTTAACACGACGCCAAAGGCGCACAGGAGCTCTATTTATCACTTTTATTTATTTCCCAGGATATTCCCCCACCCCACGACGAGGGGAGATAACTCTGTATGATCAAGTTTACGAGAATCGAGCGATCTGATCGGTCGATTGATGGAGAATCGAGCGATCCGATCGCTCGATTAGCTGAGTTTGGAAATTCCCCACTATGGGAATTCCCCTAATGACGTCATAAATGGGAAAAACCCACCGCCTCAAAACAATTGCAGGTTCTGAATCATCTGTCTCAACACAATTGCGGGTTCTGAATCGCTGATCTAGAGTCCTCAAAACTGTTTTTTGATGATGACCCAGAATATTTTGCTTTTGCTCGCATTCGCCAACGATGGACCGATGGTCTGATCTGCGATGGGAACGTCGATGAAAAATTATGTACAAGATACAAGCGAAGATGTACGATTTCACCTTTTTTTTAAAAACGCTCATTCACCATGAGTATTTGAAAGTTAAAATCACGATCTAGGAGTCACAACTGTACATGGGGGGGATTCAAGATCATGTACAGTTTTGTGAACAAGTGTGTGATTTAACACTGAATTCCACGTTGGTGAATGCATCGTGAACGTATGTTGTACACGTACATGTACAAGTGATAGTAGATCGGCCTTTATTACCTACTGCCAATAACCACTTTGAAGATCTAAAGTGGAAAATAACTTTGATCCACGTAAGGCATCGAGTGAGTCATCTATCTTCGGAAGTGGGTAAGAATCTTTGATAGTAACACTGTTTACCTTTCTATAGTCGACACAAAATCGCATTGTGCCATCTTTCTTTCGTACGGTGAGCCTCCACTCCACTCCACTCTTCAGCATGCGCTGAATGTCTACTGAGATAACGTTACTCTTCTAGGTGACTTTGACGGAGCAATAACTCCACTCTTCAGCATGCACTGAATTTCTACTTCAACCTCAGCTCTCTGAGATAACGTTACTCTTCTAGGTACCCGTTTAATGGGCTTGGCATCACCTGTGTCAATATTGTGATAAACTATATCAGTTTTTCCCAGGTCATATTTGTCCTTTGCAAAAACATTAGTATGTTTATGGAACAGAGTTGATATGGCTTCTCTCTGTTCTGGGTTAAACTCCTCGTCGAAAGATTCCAGCATAGTTGATAAGTGATATGCATCCACTGGTTAACTACCCGTGGTGTGTATGGAATTAGATACTCCATCCATAGCTCCAATTGCATTAACATTATGCTCCATAGAAAATGTTCCTGGGTATGCTACTTGACATTCTGCAGCTAATGTGTTCTTAAAAAGAGTTTTTGGTTCATTGGTTACATTTATTACTCTTATTGGTATTTCCTTCTCACTTGGGTTGACCATGAATTTTGCAACCAATAATCCTTTCCTCAATAAACTGTTACTTCCCTTTTCCACTATAGCCGTGTGATTAAAAGGTAGTTCTCCTTTGATATTACAGGGTATCACCATCTCACACGAGGGAGGTACAACTATATTCTCTGAGAGAGTTATCTGACATTCAGCTTGCAGCTGACTTTCCAGGAGACAATTTATGTTAGTTTCAACTATTTTCAGTGTACCTTCAGCAACATTTATAGTACAGGTATTCTTCTTGAAGAAGTCATATTCAAGTATGGCAATGGCATCTATGTCTGCTCCTGTCATATATGTATGTCTGATCTGCTTTTTAAACCTTTACCCACAGATAACATTAAAACTGGAAATTTAAATTTAATTTTTTCAAATTTACATAAAAAGCATCAAGCAAATCGAATCATGTGATCCTCGGAGGAACAATCTTATTCCGATGTTAGATCACATTTTGTGTCTTGTACAAAACTTTAAAAAAAAACTTTTTTACCTGCTAATTCATGAATTATGTGTGCAGTTGCAGCCAGTTTGTTAATTAAGGGTTAGGCAGTGAGGTTTGTGGATTTTGGAGATTCTTGTCAATCCACTTTCCAATGTTTGACAAAAAAAAATAATTAACAGTACCAAAAGGATAAATTCACACCACTCATGGGTATGGTCTTTTGGCATATCAAAGCTACGTCAATCAAAAATTTAGTTTTCCTGAAATAATATTCTTTTGTGTACATTATAAATTACATTTTGAATTTCTGTGCGTTGGAAAATATAATGCAATAGGAATTCCAATGCAATTAACCCTCCTCAATTCTATGTATAAAGCCAAAACACGTTCAAAAGGTTACATCATACAAGTACATGTACTTTTAAGTCCGATTCTTGTGTTATTAGTACAGAAAACATTACATCTATAGTTTACACTGGTCGCGGTTATTCTTCAATTCATTTTGACTTGTACTGTATATGGACAAAATATTATTAGTAGACACGCGACACTGCTACCAGCAGACGATTTTCATTCACTTTTTAGGGACCACGCCCCCTCCACCCAACCTTTTCCAGCTGGAACATCTGTGTGTTATGCTTGAAAATATTTGTTTGGGTTGGTTGTTTGGATACCCAGGGTTTGCATTTTCACTCACGCAGACATTTTTGTGTCATTTCAGTGATATATCTGCAGTTTTGTCACTCGTCATCAAAACAAAACCATGATGCCGAGTCTACCTTCGCTTGTGGGAAGGGGTTCATTGTGGTATTCATTTCAGTAAAAAATCAATATTATTTTGTCCTGTCCATTGAATGAAGTATTGAAAGTGTGTTATGTTTTCTATCTTTATTAGTATTAAATCGAAAATGCACATTTTCTCGTTTCAAGCGACACATTTTGGTTGTTTCTATCGCATGTATGATAGTCTTGACAGGCAGTCTGATCGAATTGTTTACCCGAAGCTGCCCCTGACCTTGCATATCATTAACGTCAAAGGTGGCTAATCGGCAATAGGCTTATCGAAAGAGAACCGATGCCGATCACGTGATAATCATGTGACACCAGTTTGTTTGAGAACAGTTGATAATACCATCTGCCAAAACCGAAAACGTTAAAAAGCGATTTGAATGAAGACCAATTGGCTGTTTGTAGCTGCCATGTAAGATACAAGGACAAACCTTTCTCAGACTCCCAGTGGTAATAATAGTAATAAGATGACTTTGTCGGACCTTGTGGTTTATTAACGGCCCAACAGGTATGAATAACTTCCCTTCAGCTTATTAATGGCTCTCGACTTCGTGTAGGGCCTTTTGTAAGCTGTCGGGCTGTTATTCACACCTGTCATGCCGTTAATAAACCACAGTGCCCTCCAAAGTCATGTTATTGTTATATTAGCAAAATGTTAATTAATGAAGCACCGGGTTGTACCGAGGCGGGTTGTACCGAGGCGGGTTGTACCCGGTGCTTCATTAATTAAATTTATGATCATTATTCTTTTAATTAGTGGCTGGAAGCTAATATTATTGCGTCGGTAGAAATATGGCGCATCGGTGGAAAGTGTCCAGTCCACGGCGGATGTATTGATTATATTAACCTTTACCCAACATAACGATAATAAATTAATGCCACCCATCAAAAATCTCTCCCCCCTCCCCACAAATAATGGCATCCAAAATATGACTTATCCTCCCCTTCTCTTTGGATTCTGGTCGTGTTAGAGGAAGAGTTAACAACGTCGAATGTACAATTCAAAGGATTTCTTCCGACTCGTCAGATAAACAAATCCACATTATCGATCTCTGACCTCACTCGTTACATTTTAAACTGACTTGTCGATTCCACTTTAGCAAAGCTGGGTGCCCTATACAAGAATAAATGTTAACTCTATTGACCGCATACCTGACCTATAAGGTCTCTTTTGTTTGTCCCGTGGACTTCTAAAAGCAATCGACAATTCTCAAACAACGGAATATGTGTGGCATTAGTCAGTTACCTAGACATCGATAAAGCCAAATGAAAAATTACGTCTTGGTAACAGAGGCATACATGAAACCGCCAAACCCCACCACAAATGTGGGTGGGAGAAAGGGCATTAACTTCACACAAAACATGTCCCGGGCTTCCGCGACCCGAAAAACTGACCGACACAAGGTGACAGTGGCTGTCGAAAGTGTCGTTAAACCCCAATAAATAAATATATAAATAAATAACGCATTGCGCATTCGTGAACAGAGGATGTCGGTTCACTCCTGATTAACACCGCTTGCATTGTGTCTTGGAGTGAGACCCTTACCGCTCGAGTACCCAGCGGGATCGTCGTGATAACTTTTACCTTCAACTAAGGCAAGGCAGTTGAAGAGTATGGGAACTGATAACCGCTCAGTAATGCAACTTGACAACCCAGACAACAAAATACCACAGCGAAGGTGGAAAGAGCCTAGCTACGCGTCACTCACGCAGTGCGTACAAACCGTCAAAACGAAAATGTGATCCATAGAGCGAGGATGTAATGTGATGGTGATGGTGGTGATGGGGGGGGGGGGGGGGGGGGTACTATTCCTTTTCTATTTCTTGAACTAGCCAGTACCGTTTTTCACTATTCTATAAATGCTTCGTTTTAAGTTTTGTCTATGTATACAGATGTATATAAGATATTTGCTAAGCATTATTGAGGCCTTGCTTGAATTCGAATTTTGTCTGCTACAGATATCTTTGTTTTATTCTGTTCAGTCGTATAGTGAATATTGGTTTGGCTCCCACCTTTCACCCCAATTTCAGTTGAACAAATTGGTGGGAAGAAGTGACGTCATTGTCAAGTGCCCCAGGATACATCTTGTTTGGTTGTGATGGTAGTCCACGTGATGTTAGTTCTATATTGACACGTTTTTTCTTCATCCATCTTATATACTGGAGGCCGACATCTGCAGGCTGCACGTTGAAAATATTAATTGCCATAATAATTGGTCTACCTCCAAATAATGAATATGGACTCTTCCAATTGCTTCCATTGAACTGACATGGAAGATACCACCCAGGGTTCAAAGGGTTAAAAACTGGAAAAAACATTTTCCGACAATGTTACATGCGTGCGAAACTACCATATAAATCTTTAGGTCTTTTTCGCAGAACCTGAACTCTTTTCCTTTCTTTATTTCTTTAATGGAGTTGTAACTCCACTTTTGACAGGCAGAATCACCTCGAGTCGGACAGTTATGTGGATGGAGGACACTGGAGTGTCCGGAGAGAACCACAGAGTAACGGCGAGCAACTGCTATACGCCCCAAACTTCTAATTCCGCACACGCTGGGTTAGCATTGGTTGAAGAGGGGTGCACATTCGATGTGCATTACACCTTAGTACACGGCACGTGCCTCCACGTGGGCAATCGCGATTAAGTGCCTTGCCCAAGGACACAAGGCAGTACCCCTTTCTTGGATCGAGCCGTGAACCTCTCGGTTTGAAGTTCAATGCCGTAACCACTAAGTCACCGCGCTCCCTAAACCTTTACCTACGTATGTTGTGATCAAAATACATAACGCAATTCGCAGAAATCATATTATTTTTATTTATCATTTCTTTTGTCTTAGCCCTTTACCTAACCTGAAAAGCAAACGACACTTGCAAAAATAATTCTTGAATAACTATTTTTTTTTTTTTTTTGTCTCAAAAACATAGGTTATGACACCTCGTTGGAACGAGCTCGATGAGCTCGTTCCAACGAGGGGTCATAACCTATGTTTTTGAGACAAAAAATGAAAAAAATAATGAAAATTAATTGGCGATTTTTGAGAATAGCGCTGGTCGGTTTTGGCCGTTACGTTGGGTAAAGGGTTAAAACCTTATGCTGTACCCCCTCATACCAAGGAGCTCGCTGACATCGTCCAATTAGGACTAATAAGTTGTGTTTAAGGAGAATATTATTTTTTTATTTATTTATTAGTGTTTAAGGTCACATGTTTCTGCACAATGACTAATCATGACCGCGTCAGTTTTACGGGTGGAGGTAGCCGGAGTTCCCGGAGAGAACCACCAAGCACCGGCGAGCAACCGTCAGCTCCCCAA
Source organism: Pictodentalium vernedei (assembly GCA_031216915.1). Lineage (NCBI taxonomy): Eukaryota > Metazoa > Mollusca > Scaphopoda > Dentaliida > Dentaliidae > Pictodentalium > Pictodentalium vernedei. The sequence goes on from CM062297.1 coordinate 73,323,776, forward strand.
CATGCTAACTCTACACAAGCGGGGTTAGCATTGGCAGAAGACAGGTGCACCATCGAAGTGCAGTACGCCTTAACACACAACGCCACCGTGCCCCCACATGGCAAGGGGGTGACGAGTCTTATCCAAGCACACAACGCGGTTGCCGCAGGTGGGATTCGAACCGAGGACCTCTCGGCTTGCAGCCTGCACATCTACCTACTGAGCCAACACCCCCCCCCCCCCCCCGGATTGAGGAGGAAAGAAAATGAAATTTAGTTTGCCTGCTTGAAATATTTAACTCTTTGGACTCTGATGGTATCTTCCATGTCAATGCAATGGTATCAATCGGAAGAGTCCATATTCATTATTCGGGGGTTGTCCAATTAATATTTTTCAGCCGTGGGCAGCAGTTAAAAATATTGATTGGTCTACCCCAATCATTCAATTATCAGACATCCGACTTAATGAAATTATGACGCATCAAGATTCTCTCCCGGGAAAGCGGCCTCTCGGGTTCACTTGGTTAAGGGTTCTACCAAGTGACCTTTGTCCGTAGATTCATTACCCCGCCTTTCGGGGCGCGGTGGCGTTGCGGTAACCGGTTCTCGTCAGATCACCGAAGTTAAGCAACGTCGAGCGCGGTTAGTAGTTGGATGGGTGACCATTCAGTGACTGATTCGCGCTCCCGCGTTGTGTCCTTGGGCAAGGCACTTAACCCCGATTGCTTACACGGGGGAACGGTGACGCGGTGTACTAAGGCGTACTGCACGTCTGTGGTGCGCATGTCTTCAACCAATCTAACCCCGCCAGTGCGCTGTGCAGAGTTCAGAGTTAGAATGTTGGGGACCTGACAGTTGCTCGTCGATGCTCGGTGGTTCCCTCCGGGTACTCCGGCTTCCTCCACCCGTAAAACTGTCACCGTCACGATTAGCCATTGTGCATAAGTATGTGACCTTAAACACCAATAAATAAATATAAATCCCCCGCTTTTTCCAATCCAGAATCAATCCAAGTACTTCTACAAGACGAGGTAAGCTGATCTAGCGATAATGGAAAGCAGGCATTGTCAATAGTTAGTCTCGTATCGTACTAACCAACAACGGGTTGAACTTTAACGCTTGCTTCTGTTCAGCCTTTTAACTCTCGTTTCGTGGAATGGTGTCGCCTTTGTGTACACTTACAATGAGATGGGTCAGTCCAATATCAATAGAGAGGAAAGCTAAAATAATAACTGCAGTCTGTGGAATGGTGTCGCCTTTGTGTACACTTACAATGAGATGGGTCAGTCCAATATCAATAGAGAGGAAAGCTAAAATAATAACTGCAGTCTGTGGAATGGTGTCGCCTTTGTGTACACTTACAATGAGATGGGTCAGTCCAATATCAATAGAGAGGAAGGATACAATAATAACTGCAGTCTGCTGCCACCTTTCTACAGTCTGTAGTCATTAGGTTATCATCAATGTCCCGTGTATCGACCTCTTATAATAAGACAAAAATGGGAGAAATTATGCCTTGGACTGAAAATAGTCCGTATCTGTACAAAGTGTTAAAACCGTCTTTCTAATTTGATTATCACCTTCCCTGAATAGGAAACTCATGTTCTTTAGGAACCCCATGTGGGGTAGGGATGTGGGTGAGGATAGGGAAATAATGACATTGTATAATAGGGTAGTCCTTCCTGGTAAAGCGTCGAAGCTTCCGTGATATACCAAAGAATTATTTTTTCATGCGTACATAGTCTATTGACATACAGTGATGTTTTTTTCTGTATCACGACTTAATTGTAACAGAATGTTGATCTGAAGACAAGGCATTTGTTCATCCTTGATTGTTTTTTCGTTAACCCTTTACCCAACGAATCGGCCACATCCGCCCGCGTAATATGCAAATTCAGCAATTGAAAAAATATTATTTTTCAAAAAATTCAAAAAAAAAAACGTATCATGTGACCCCTCGATGAAACGTGGGGTCACATGATATGGTTTTGTTGATTTTTTGAAACATTTGAAAAAATGATATTTAAATTAATAAATTTTGATATCGTCTGCGTTGGGTAAAGGGTTAAGAAGATCGACTTTCAATAAAGTTATTTCTCTTGAAAATATTAGACCAGCGAAGAAGGTCCAATTAAAACGCGAGCAATTATAGAGAAAATAACTACGACATCAGAAGAAATATTAGACCAGCGAAGAAGTTCCAATTAAAACGCGAGCAATTATAGAGAAAATAACTACGACATCAGAAGAAATATTAGACCAGCGAAGAAGTTCCAATTAAAACGCGAGCAATTATAAAGAAAATAACTACGACATCTGTAGAAATATTAGACCAGCGAAGAAGGTGCAATTAATACGCCAGCAATTATAAAGAAAATAACTGCGACATCAGTAGAAACTTTAGTAAAGTTTTCTTTTTGTAACACTTAAACGAAAACAACAGACAGCTCTCGGAGTAACAAACAATAAAGGAAACTGGGATTTTTATATCTGCGACAATTATGTATCAACACACGTCAGTAAGAAGCCTGCGCGCATTTAGAATTCGATGTGTGTAACTAGGCTCTTTGTCTGTCAACAAACGTCAGTAAGAAGCCTGCGCGCATTTAGAATTCGATGTGTGTAACTAGGCTCTTTGTGTATCAACACACGTCAGTAAGTAGCCTGCGCGTATTTAGAATTAGATATGTGTAACTAGGCTCTTTGTGTATCAACACACGCCGGAAAGAAGCCTGCGCGTATTTAGAATTGGATATGTGTAACTAGGCTCTTTGTGTATCATTATTATTATTTTTATTGGGGTGTAAGGTCACATACTTATGCACAATGACTAATCGTGACCGTGACAGTTTTACGGTTGGAGAAAGCCGGAGTACCCGGAGAGGACCACCGAGCATCGACGTGCAACTGTCAGCTCCTCAACATTCTAACTCTGTTCAAGCTCCGCTCAAGCAGGGTTACATTGGTTGAAGACATGTGAGCCATTGACGTGCAGTACGCCTTGGTACACGGCGTCATCGTGCCCCCATGTAGGCAACCGGGATAAAGTGCCTTGCCCATGGACACAACGCGGGTCGTCCCGGACGGTGATCGAACTCGGGACCTTTAGCATAGAAATCCAACGAAATCCAACAACCACTGAGCCATCGCGCCCCCTTGTGTATCATTACACGATCATGTGGAGCCTAAATGTTATTTAGGATACGACATGTGCAGTAGGCTCTTTGTGTATCATCACACGCACATATGAAGCCAAAGCGGTATTTAAACCATGTGTACAAGGCTCTTTGTGTATCGTCACACGTTCAAATGCAGTCTAGGTGGTATTTATAATGAGATATGTGTACAAGACTCATTATGCATCGCTACACGTCCATATGAAACCTAGGCGGTATTTAGAATAGGATATGTATGCTAGACAATTTCTGTATTGTGATATTTAGAATGTAACAGGGGTGGGGTGAACGACTCCCCAGGGGCTAGAACCCTGGCTGAAATTTCCCTGTTGTTCTTCAGATTCGTGAGTATCTGGATCAACTAGCAAACCATGGCTAAAATATAACTCAACTCAAGAGGCAGGATAATCATTAAGTAATGTGCTGTGGTCTGGATGAATTCGCAATAAAATAGAAAAGCAATTTATACGTGGTTATTAAGAAGCCAAAAATAGTATGATATGAAATGGACATGAATATGAATGACGGATCAAAAACCACGGGTCCACTCCACTTTTACCAAAAAGAGGGTTAAAATTCCACACAGCAAGTCTATTAACTTGAATTCTTCCCACAGAACTGGGACCTGGAGAGAATCAGTGTCAGAAACGGTGATTCTCACCAGGGCCGAGTTGTATGGGTCTGAAAATGACGGTAGCCACTACGGTTAACCTTTTTACAGGTTACAAAGTGTCCCCATACTCAGCTAGTATATGAAACAAAAACAAAACACATTGCCTAGAAAGGGCAAGGGCAAAGGAAGGAAACTAGGTTGGCTGGGGACGCAAGGAATATATAAAAGAGGACACTCTCTATCTTATCACCCTCTTTCTCATCAAAACCTCTCTCACCATCCTCTTTCTCATCACCTTCTATCTTATCACCTCTATCTTATCATCCTCTATCTCATAACCCCATATCTCATAACCGTCTATCTCATAACCGTCTATCTCATAACCCCATATCTCATAACCCTCTATCTCATCACCCTCTATCTCATCACCTTCTATCTCATAACTCTCTATCTCATCACCCTCTATCTCATAACCCCATATCTCATAACCCTCTATCTCATAACCCCATATCTCATAACTGTCTTTCTCATAACCCCATGTCTCGTCACCCTCTATCTCATAACCCCATATCTCATAATCCTCTATCTCATAACCCCATATCTCATAACCCTCTATCTCATCACCCTCTATCTCATAACACCCTATCTCGTCACCCTCTATCTCATCACCATCTATCTCATAACTTTCTATCTCATCACTCTCTATCTCATAACCCCATATCTCATAACCCTCTATCTCATCACCCCATATCTCATAACCCTCTATCTCATCACCCTCTATCTCATCACCTTCAATATGATCACCCTCAATCTTCTCACCCTTTATCTTATCACCATCTGTTTTATCAGCCTCTATCATATCACTATATCTTTTCACCATCCATATTATCACCCTCTGTCTTATCACCCAATCTTATTACCCTATATTTTATCACACGCTATCTCCTCAGCCACTATCTTATCACGGATGGCCCCCATCCTATCTCACTGTATCTTATCACCATATATCTTATCACAATCTATCTTATTACCATATATCTCATCACCATATATCTTATCTCTCTATATTTTATCATGCTCTATCTTATTACTATGTATATTATCACCCTTTATCTTATCTCCCTATATTTTATCATGCTCGATCTTATTACGATGGATCTTATCACCATATATCTTATCACCCTCTATCTTATCACCATCTGTCTGAATTCATACGCCTATGGTAATACTTAAACATAAATTGATACACTGACTAAATGTCGAATTGAAGCTCTTAACTTTTATCAATCAATTTTTGATTGCATTCTTCAATGACTCATCCTTTCACATACTTGCATACCCCACCACACCCCCGCCCCACCCCCATTTCACGTGATCGATGAGAAAAATAATATAACAAACAAAACATATTTAACGAAGACAAGATCTAATTTAATACTGCCATCCTTTTGGGCTGAAGGGTTAAACTGTTAGTGGACCTCAGCTCAAAATAAATGTGCTCTCCCAATCGTTAAAAGCATATACAAGTACTCAGTTTATTATCAATACCCATCCCTCATATTTAAACCCGACCCCAGGATTAATATTCCACTGAACGCGCAGGAATTTATTTAAGTAGTGGGTTGTGTTTGCGTTGATCATCACCCGCATATCATTCCACTCATGGGACAGCTGTAAGAGCAATTATACTACCGTTAATTAGCTATTACTTTATTTATATATTTAATTAATTTAATTGGTTGAGTACCTTTTTTGGGGTTTTACTCTGGAGTGTAGGCACCACGACTTTATATTCTGTAGATATGCATCATGTGTGAAATTACTTTCTCTTGGTGGATTTTCCTCGTTACAATGTATGGGAGAGTGTCTGTAACTAAGCGAAGATATGCGCACAAATTTAAAAACCAAGTATAAATGGGCACTCTACCAGTTTATCCATACATATAGAAAGGAGATATTTATTGTTCACCGTTTGATTCCTTGGAAATAAAAAATAAAAATCCTCTCCAGCCCATTAACAAAAATCGGATGATGATATAAATACTTTTTGGGGGGTGGGGGTGGGTGTGGGGGGACCTGGTTACACCTCTTTTTATTCTAATAAATAATAATTGTATACAAGAGGCCCCACGGGGCCTGAAGCGCTCATCTCAAACAGAGTCCAAGAATGAGTCTACATTAAGCAAGACATCTCCATAGGCTACACTGTCAATCCTTGAGTCCCTCAGGAGTGACAAAAATAATCTGGGCATCATGCCTTTTCTTCAGTTGATCATAAAGTAAAATGTAGAGCTCCCCTATGAAGCCCCTTGATACAACCTATGTGGATTAATCTTAGTTACACACCTCTAGAGGGTATGAATACAAAATTTTTAATTCTTCAGCAAAATGGCCAATTCCGGCTCCCATAGAGAGTCCAAATATTAACCCAGGCTCTTGATTTGAACACAGTTGAATCTGACTTCCCTAGAGATGTTGAGTACCGAATATGAAAGCATTCTGACTGTTGGATCTGAAGAAGAGAAAATGTAAAGAAATTTCTTCGAATTGTACTATGTTCAAATTTGGGCTACCATAGCGAGCCCACATATTGACCTATGGATCCGATTTGAACAAACTTGAATCTGACCCCTAGAGATGTTGTATACCAAATGTGAAAGCATTCTGACGAGTAGATCTGAAGAGGAAGATTTTTGAAGAAATTCCCTCATATTGTACTAAGTTAAATTTCATGTTCCCATATGGAGCCCAAATATTAACCTAGGCACTCGACTTGAACAACCTGGAATCTGATTCCCCTAGAGATGTTGTATACCAAATATGAAAGGATTCCGACTGGTGGATCTGAAGAAGAAGATTTTTAAAGAAATGTCCTCATATTGCACTAAGTAAAAATTTGGGCTACCATAGTGAGCCCAAATATATACCTAGGGATCTAATTTGAACAAACTTGAATCTGACCCCCTTGGAGATGTTGCATACCAAATATCAAAGCATTCTGACTGGTGGATCTGAAGAAGAAGATTTTTTTAAATTACCCTCCATGTTGAACAAAGATAAAATTTGGGCTTCCGTAGAAAGCCCAAATATTAACCTAGGAACTTGGTTTGAACAATCTTGAATCTGACCCTCATAACAATGATGTATACCAAACGTTAAAAGATTCTGACTGGTGGTTCTGAAGAAGAAGATTTTTAAAGAATTTTCCCCATATTACCCTATGTTAAAACTTCGGGCTCCTTTAGAGAGCCCAAATATGAACCAATGAGCTTTATTTCAACAAACGTTTATCTGACCCCCCCCCCCCCCCTCCCCTTATGAATGCTGTATACCAAATATCAAAAGATTCTGATGATTGGTTCTGGAGAAAAGAATTTTTAAAATTTTTGCAAATATGCTGACCCATCATTTTTTCGATGCCCATTACAGAACACCCTAACATAACCGATGGCAAATATTAACCTAGGAACTTGGTTTGAACAATCTTGAATCTGACCCTCATAACAATGATGTATACCAAACGTTAAAAGATTCTGACTGGTGGTTCTGAAGAAGAAGATTTTTAAAGAATTTTCCCCATATTACCCTATGTTAAAACTTCGGGCTCCTTTAGAGAGCCCAAATATGAACCAATGAGCTTTATTTCAACAAACTTTTATCTGACCCCCCCCCCCCCCCCCCCCTCCCCTTATGAATGCTGTATACCAAATATCAAAAGATTCTGATGATTGGTTCTGGAGAAAAGAATTTTTAAAAATTTTGCAAATATGCTGACTCATCATTTTTTCGATGCCCATTACAGAACACCCTAACATAACCGATGGCAAATATTAACCTAGGAACTTGGTTTGAACAATCTTGAATCTGACCCTCATAACAATGATGTATACCAAACGTTAAAAGATTCTGACTGGTGGTTCTGAAGAAGAAGATTTTTAAAGAATTTTCCCCATATTACCCTATGTTAAAACTTCGGGCTCCTTTAGAGAGCCCAAATATGAACCAATGAGCTTTATTTCAACAAACTTTTATCTGACCCCCCCCCCCCCCCTCCTTATGAATGCTGTATACCAAATATCAAAAGATTCTGATGATTGGTTCTGGAGAAAAGAATTTTTAAAATTTTTGCAAATATGCTGACTCATCATTTTTTCGATGCCCATTACAGAACATCCTAACATAACCGATGGCAATTTGTTTTTACCATACAATTCTACTGGTCCTAAGGATAATTCATTCCAAATAACAGCTCTTTGTTCTGTGTGGTTTGGGAAATATGGGCGTTTGAAAAAAATATTTCTATTTTTAGCTCCCAGGGTTCCCATGGGGATGCGGGATTTTTTTTTTTTTTTTTGCATAGGTCAAGTACTTATGACCCAGTAATACCACAAACCAAATTTGGTTCATACCGGACCATCGGTTCAGAAAATAGAAATTTTGGGCGGGGCCAAAAATCTTACCCCTCCTATTACAATCCAAATATTACTTCACGAACTTCGTTTGAACAAACTTGATTCTACACCTCATATTGAAGCTCCATTGCAAATATCAAGTCATTGTTCACACTTAAAATACATTTAAAATATATTTTGGAGCATTTTCGCCCACTCCCTCCCTATGGGGCTGGGCATCTTGAGTTGAACAAAAATGAAATGCCCCTTTGGGACCATCACTCACACAAACTTTCACTTGAATTGGCCCAGCCAAAACATGGTGTTGAAGGACGACGGACGACGGACAGCAGGGTAGCACCACAAAATTTACCATCTGTAAACCTCATTCTGAATCAAGGTCTCAAGCCAAGCGAGAAAGACGTACCCAGATGATAAATCGGTCCACTGTATGAGGTAGCATCAACAAATTCACCCCCTGGGGACCTCATTTTGCAAATGACAGGTTGCTTATATTCAGACTTGGGTGGGAGTCGTTTGTTGTTCATTTCCGTATATGGTGAAGATCTTGCGTTATTATTGTAGGGCACAATAGGAGTTAGGTGGGAGTCGTTTGTTGGTTATTTCCGTATATGGTGGAGATCTTGCGTTATTATTGTAGGGCACAATAGGAGTTGGGTGTGAGTCGTTTGTTGGTTATTTCCGTATATGGTGGAGATCTTGCATTATTATTGTAGGGCACAATAGGAGTTGGGTGTGAGTCGTTTGTTGGTTCTTTCCGTATATGGCGGAGATCTTGCGTTATTATTGTAGGGCACAATAGGAGTTGGTGGGAGTCAAAAGAGAAAGACGTACCCAGATGATAAATTGGCCCACTGCATGAGATAACATCAACAAATTAACCATCTGGGGACCTCATTTTGCAAATGACAGGTTGCTTATATTCAGACTTGGGTGGGAGTCGTTTGTTGGTTATTCCGTATATGGCGGAGATCTTGCGTTATTTTTGTAGGACACAATAGGAGTTGGGTGGGAGTCGTTTGTTGATTATTTCCGTATATGGCGGAAATCGCGCGTTATTATTGTAGGGCACAACAGGAGTTGGGTGGGAGTCGTTTGTTGGTTATTTTCGTATATGGCGGAGATCTAGCGTTATTATTGTAGGGCACAATGGGAGTTGGGTGGAAGTTGTTTGTTGGTTATTTCCGTATATGGCGGAGACCGCGCGTTATTATTGTTGGGCACAATAGGAGTTGGGTGGGAGTCGTTTGTTGATTATTTCCGAATATTGCGGAGATCGCGTGTTATTTATGTTGTCACAACAGGAGTTGGGTGAGAGTCGTTTGTTGGTTATTTCTGTATATGGCGGAGATCTAGCGTTATTACTGTAGGACACAATAGGAGTTGGGTGGGGTTGTTTGTTGGTTATTTCTGTATATGGCGGAGATCTAGCGTTATTATTGTTGGGCACAATAGGAGTTGGGTGGGAGTCGTTTGTTGATTATTTCCGTATATGGCGGAGATCGCGCGTTATTTATGTTGGACACAATAGGAGCTGGGTGGGAGTCGTTTGTTGGTTCCGTATATGAAGGAGATCTTGTGTTATTATTGTAGGGCACAATAGGAGTTGGGTGGGGGTCGTTTGTTGATTATTTCCGTATAAGGCGGAGATCGCGCGTTATTTATGTTGGGCACAACAGGAGTTGGATGGGAGTCGTTTGTTGGTTATTTTCGTTTTTGGCGAAGATCGCGCGTTATTTATGTTGTCACAACAGGCGTTGGGTGGGAATCGTTTGTTGGTTATTGCATGCAGATATTAACCAGGTTATTTGATTTACATGTAATTTTGTTTACACCATCATGCAGATAACGTGAATTAAATGCCGCGGTAATTAAGTTTAACCCATAGCCGAGCTGTTCGTCTGGTATATTGTACTCCTTACGCTGAACACGGGAGGTGAAGAGACAGAAAATTGATCAGACATGTTAATACTTTTCGAGATTCATCAGTCATTTTCAAATACCCATTGTCATGGCACTACTACGTGTATAGAGTGTTTACCTTTGATGGAACAGGATCGTTAAGTCACAGACCAACTGTGCCGCCTTTGTCCAAGATCTTGAATGATCGTTACAGTCTTTTTGTCTCAAACTATTCCAAAGAAGTTTCGTCGCTTTCAAAAATGGAATACGTTTAGACACAATGTCACTTAAAATCCAAAATTTGTGCTCAAATGAAATGAGGTCGAGTGACGATTGGGGTTATTATAGATGACAAAAACAACTGATTTCAGACCTTTCATTCCGAGAGAAAAATAAATTTGGGAAGTGAAATATGAAGTGAATAATAATATAAACACAAAAGCGAATCCGACCAGCAACTGCTCCATCTAGCGGGCGCAAACTATTACTGAACCATCAAAGGGCGTAATTAACCCTATAGGAATTCCTCTAAAAAGTTTGATTTATCATGAGGAAAAGGGCTGTAAATGTCGGCAAATTTGATTTGCCATGGGGAAGGGGGACTGTAAATATCGGTAGATTTGATTTGTCATGGAGAGTGAGGACAGTAAATGTCGGTAAATTTGATTTGCTATGGGAAAGGGGGACAGTAAATGTGTGCAAATCAGATTTGTAATTGGGAAGGGGGGGGGGGGGGCGGGGCAGTAAATGTCGGCAAATTTGATTTGTCACGAGGAAGGAGGACAGTAAACGTCGGTAAAGATGATTTGTCATGGAGAAGGAGAAGAGTAAATGTCGGTAAATTTGATTTGTTAATGGAAAGGAGGACAGTAAATGTCGGTACATTTGATTTGTAATGGGGAAGGAGGACAGTAAATGTCGGTAAATTTGATTTGTAATGAGGAAGGGGACAGTAACTGTCAGTAAATTTGATTTGTCATGGGGAAGGAGGACAGTAAACGTCGGTAAATTTGATTTGTCATCGGGAAGGAGGACAGTAAATGGCGGTAAATTTGATTTGTCATGGGGAAGCAGGACAGTAAATGGCGGTAAATTTGATTTGTCATGAGGAAGGGGGAGAGTAACTGTCGGTAAATTTGATTTGTTATGGGGAAGCAGGACAGTAAATAGTGGTAAATTTGATTTGTCATGGGGAAGGAGGACAGTAAATGGCGGTGAGTTTGATTTGTAATGGGGAAGGAGGGGAGTAAATATCGGTAAATTTGATTTGTAATGGGGAAGGTGGACAGTAAATGGTAGTAAATTTGATTTGTCATGGGGAAGGAGGACAGTAAATGTCGGTAAATTTGATTTGTAATGAGGAAGGTGGACAGTAAATGGTAGTAAATTTGATTTGTCATGGGGAAGGTGGACAGTAACTGTCGGTAAATTTGATTTGTAATGGAGAAGGAGGACAGTAAATGTCGGTCAATTTGATTTGTAATGAGGAAGGAGGACAATAAATGTCGGTAAATTTGATTTGACAAGAGGAAGGATGACAGTAAATGTCGGTAAATTTGATTTGCCATGAGGAAGGATGAAAGTAAATGTCGGTAAATTTGATTTGTAATGGGGAAGGGGTGGAGTGAATGTGAATAAATTTCATTTACCAAGAGGAAAGGGGACAGTAAATGTTGGTAAATGTCTTTGTCTAAGGGTCACTCTTGCGTAATTGGTCAGGGTGATGGGAATTCTCACAGGGAATGTCCATATTAAAAGTGATTGTGCGGATTGTAGGACAAACCACCATGGACTGAATACCATCCGAAGTTAGAACACCCCACCCACCCACCAAACCCCAATCCCCACCCCACACCATTCCGCACTCCACCCCACAGGACTGAATCCCATCCGAAGTTAGAACAACCACACCCCACCCCCTCCTCACCCCTCACTGGACTGAATACCATCCGAAGTTAGAACACCCACATCCCACCCCCACTCCCCACTGGACTGAATCCCATCCGAAAGTAAGAAACCCAACTCTCACAAAAAAATCCCCTTTGGTCTTAAGCCCTTCAATTTAATTTGCAAAAGCTGACGTAATCCCCTTAGTTTAGAAAATTCAATCCCACCCTCCCCTTAGAAAATTTGATCCCTCAAATTTCATTTTTCGATGCAACGAATTATCATTTTCTGTGTTTTTGCTTTTATCACATAATGTGTAAATTAACCTTTTGTCAGCTAAAATGATTAAAACTGACCGATATTTACAAACATTGCTGATGAAATTTTAGTTTTCCAATTTTTACCATGAAAACATGGCGTATAACCACGAGATGGATCGAGTTCATCGATCTCAATGGCAAAATATGAAAAAGTTGTTGTTCATGGGATATTTCTCTAAAATGATATTACTTATTTAAAAATACATGTAAGTAGAAGGGGAACTTTCGATCATCCCTGGTGGCATGAACCCCACCCCTCACTCCTGGAGTTACGTTACTCCGTTGCCACGTTGGTCCTCGTGAGCGGCATGTTGTGACGTTTTCACCATGGTAATGAGTATTGCCAGCGAAGATACGCGTTCTGCCGTCTATTTTGCGAACTGGAGGCTGTCATCTTGGATTTTATGGTAGCATGAGTTACTATGTGACCCAAGTACAACAATACAGGGGGGGGGGGGGGGGGTTCGAGGGTGTGTTTCATTGAACAGAAGTAAATCGGATTACTCGAATCAACCCGAGAAATACCACAAATCATAAAAAACGACCTACCCGTAGTAGGGTAAGTGCTATGGGCCACTAATGGTTCCTTGTGTCATGAAATGTGTTGGGTGGGTGTATTGGAGCGCGTGGAGTATGAATAATTACCGAAAACTAACCGACAACTTCAAATAATCACCGAAAGGCACAGAAAAGCCAACATATATGTCTAATAACAGTAACAGGTCGTTCTATAGGACTTCGGGTGTTGTTACATTGTATATAAATATGTCTAATAACCACAACTAACCCGAAAACTGTTCATTTGGATCGGGTCTTACTCGAACCCCCGGTTTCTGCCAATCCCAGAACTTATTCTCCCTAGTCCTTGACCTGTTTTGCCTATTTTGCGAATTACAGGGTGTTTCTGTCTTTTCTGACGTTCCTAGCCGTGATTTTTCGCTGTTTTACAACGTGTAACACTGTAAGCACAACACACGTCATACACGATACACGTTAAAAAGAACGACATGTGCCAGTATGAAAATGCACATCCTGGTGATTCCTGTCTCGGCAACTAACCCACATTGTGATGATTTCTGTCCCCGCATTCCACCAACATCGTGATGATTCTTGTCCCAACACTCCACCCACCGTGATGATTTCTGTCTCCGCACTCCACCCACATCGTGGTGATTCCGGTCCCCGCATTCCACCCATATCGTGATGATTACCGTCTCCGCACTCCACCCACCTTGATGATTCCTGTCTCCGCACCCTACCCACTTCGTGATGATTCTTGTCCCCGCACTTCACCAACATCATGGTGATTTCTGTCTCCGCACTCCACACACATCGTGGAGATTCCGGTCCCTGCAACCCACCCACATCGTGATGAATCCTACCCCCGCTCTCCACCGACATCGTTATGATTCTTGTCTCCGCACTCCACCTACATCATGGTGATTTCTGTCTCCGCACTCCACCCACATCGTGGTGATTCCTGTCTATGCACTCTACCCCATCGTGATCATTCGTGTCCCCGCTCACCACCCACATCATAATGATTCCGTCTCTGCACTCCACCTACATCGTGATGATTGCTGTCCCCGCACATCGCCCACATCGTGATGATTCCTGTCTCTTTATTCCACCCACATCGTCGTGATTTCTGTCTTCCGCACTCCACCCATATCGTGTCGATTCCTGTACCGGTATTCTACCCATATCATGATGAATCCTATCTCTGCATTTCACCCAAATCGTGGTGATTCCTGTCTCTGCACTCCACCCTCATCGTGATAATTCCTGTCCCCGCACTCCACCCACGTCGTGATGATTCCTGTCTCCGCACACTATCCACATCTTGGTGACTCCTATCTCCGTACCCCACCCACATCGTGGTGATTCCTGTCTCCGCACCCCACCCACATTGTGATGATTCGTATCCCCGCACTTCACCACGTCGTGATGATTTTTATCTCCGCATTCCACCCACAACGTGATGATTCATATTCCCGCACTCCAGCCACATCGTGATAACTCCTGTTCCCGCACTTCAGCCATATCGTGATTATTCCTATCCATGCACTCCACCCATATCGTTATGATTCCTGTCCTGGTCGTGTCTGGCGATTCCTGCCTCGCACTCCACCCACATCGTGGTGATTCCTGTCCCTGAAGTCCACCCACATCCTGATGATTCCTTTCCCTGCACTCCAGCCACATAGTGATGATTCCTGTCCCCGCGCCACATCCTATCGTTGTGATTCCTATCCCTGCATTCCATCCACATCCTGGTGTCCTACTCCCCTAGCCTTGGGTGTCATAACATTTAAAAAATGCCTGTAATATTCTTTTCATTTTTCTTCAGATGAGTTGATTACCTTTATGATCAGTTCTGATGAAATGACTTGGACAGATGCTCAAAATTATTGTCACAAAAAGGCGCAAACCTGGCGCATACACTGGATGAAGTCGAACGCTCAGATCTGGACACTCTCGTTAGAGTCACCATGGAGTAAGCAATCTTAACTACTTCGATAACATTATACTATTGAGTTTGAGTCCCACGACACAAGACACAAGAAAAAGAACATCTATCATCCATTCTGGTGTTGTTGTTAGCTGTGAGTTATAGCCCGCCCCCACCCTCCCCGAAAAAAGAAAAAGAAGAGACAAAAAGGAGGAAAAGGAATTAAATCTAACATGGTTAACTCCATCCAACAATTATTGTCTAATAGACATCTAAGACAATAGCTGCATTGCTGGGTGGAGTCAACCATGCTGGATTCTATGCAGAGTAACCACTTGACTGGACTGGTTACGTGAAATTCATGAGAGGTGAGGGACATTGTACAAACACTCGTGCGTGTATGCGCACGAGTGTTTTACAATATAGTCCCTCGCCTCGAATGAATTATTTCACGTAACCAGTCCAGTCAAGCGATTACTCTGTTTATAACTTTTCATTATTAAAGACAATTATATTATTTAATCCTTTACTTAACGTAACGGCCAGCATTATTCTCAAAAATCGCCAATTAATTTTAATTATTTTTTTTCTTTTTTGTCTCTAAAAAATAGGTTATGACCCCTCATTGGAACGAGTTCGTTCCAATGAGGAGTCTTAACCTATGTTTCTGAGACAAAAAATGAAAATAATAACTATTCAAGATTTGTTTTGCAAGTGTCGTCTGCTTTTCATATCGGGTAAAGGGTTAAAAACGATGAAGTCTCCATTACATCCACGGCAAAGCGTCTTCGTTTGCGCGCACGGATACATGACACAATTGTTGATAATTCATAATTCCTTTGTGAAGTTATCGTTTATAATCAAACCCGGAAATCCCCCTAAATCACACTTTGGAAAGTAATAAAATGGTTCATTACTCACAACAGAAAGCATAACTCATGATATGGCGGAAAGGGAGCTGACTCAGTTGTTACGTCATTGGATTTCAAATCGGAAGGTCCACGGTTCGGTAAGGGGTAACTATGTGTCCCCTTGGTGATTCCTATCTCCAAGGGGACACACAGTTACCCCTTGAGAAAGGCTTTATACCCATAGAGTCCAAATATTATTTATATTTGATCAGACTTAAATCTGACCCGCCCCGAGAGATTATGTATACGAAATATGAAAGCATTCTGACTGGTAGATCTGAAGAAGAAGATTTGTGAAGAAATATGAAGCCCAAATACTACACAGAGACTTTATTTGAACAATCTGAATCTGACCCTCGTAACTATGGTGTATACCAAATATTAAACGATTCTGATTAGTGGTTCTGAGGAAGATTATTACCCATATTGCCCTAAGTTAATATTTGGCCTCTGTACTGAGACCAAATCTGAGGCGAGGGGCTTAATTTGAACAATCTTGTATCTGACCACACCCCCCCTCCCTCCCCGCCCCTATAGATATTGTATACCAAATATGAAAATATTCTTATCTGTTGTTCAATTTAAAACTTTTTTACAAATATGCTGAATCAAAATATTTTCGATGCCCCCTACAGACCACCCTGACGTCACCGATGGCGAATGTTTTACCATTACATTCTACTGATCATGAGAATAATTCATACCAAACAATAGTTCTCTGCTCCTTGTGGTTTGGGAAATATGGGCGTTTGATAATATATCTATTTTTAGCTCTTGGGGTTCCCATGGAGACAGGTAATTTGTTTTTTGCATGAATCAAAAAAAACCTCGAAATGCACATCAAGAAAATCACATCATGTAAAATCGTTATCCTTTTATTGTATTATGTTAGGACAGTGTAAATTGCTCAAAGTTCTAAACTTGAGCATTTGCTTCGAACATATTCATTTCCCAGAAGAATACAAAATAATGATAACCTGATAATTCTATCTTAAATGTGTTGGCATTTTAGTTACTAAAATCAATTTTATGCTCCCTTTCATGGCTTCATTTTCAAACACTTTCTCTGTAGTGAATTTTCCCCCTCCCGCCCCCCCCCCCCCCTTCCCCGCCTAGTTGGAAATTCACTATCCAACACTTCCCCCAATTGGAAACCTCTGGTCACGTCCCTGGATCTAGAAGAGATAAGAAGGAGGCGGATAAAGTTTAAATACATGAGTTGATTTATTTCATTATTTTGTGAACCTGTATTTACAGGATAACCGTTCAAAAAATAGTATACATTGTAGGAAACTAGGAACCCTGAACTTCCATTAGATCCAGTCCTAACTGCTACCAGAAAGTGTCAAAGAATATTTATCACTCTTTCACACATATTATCTTTTTTACATTAACTTATACTTTTAATATTTGTTTTTAATCTACTTCAGTATGAATCACAGAATCAATCAAAGCATTGGTCGCAATATTACAGGAAGAAAATCAGTAATTTTTAATCACTTCAAGGCCTTTATACTGTAGATTCAAATAAATGACCAATGACCCATGCGTTAATGACGACCCACATTACGCTTATTAGAAAATCATGTCAACCTGTAATGAAATCAAGTGGGCAGTTAAAAAGCTGAAGAGAAAGGGAGCATTTTAAACTTCTGTTTACTGAGCAAAAATAAAATAATTGGAGACCTAAATGTAAAGAGAGAATGTTTTAACCTTCTGTGTTAATACTACCTGAAATAAGCTATTATTAAATTTTATCAGCTGTAGTTATATAAATACTGCAAAAGAGAGCCATCCGAATCATATCCAACACAAAATTCAATGCACACACCGATAGACTATTTAGAAACCACTGTATCTTAAAAATCACAGACTTGTATAAACCTCAGTTTCAGCTGTTTATGCATGATTGGCATAATAAAATGTTACCTAAAAGTTTTGAGAATAGCTTTGAAACAATACCTAAACCCGTCTGATATGGACACCAGACAGTCAGGTAAATTGCACATATATAAACCGATGACCCAGTTCTCTGCTAACCTTCCCATTCATACTTTCCATAGGACGTGGAACAATATTGAACCATCCGTTCAAAATTATCCCAGATCACTATTTAGAAAGACTATAACTGAACAATTTTTAAGTTCATATTCACTACATGTCAACTGTAACAATCCAGTATGCCCCGATTGTAGGTCGTAGCTCTGTTTCTCTCGCCACCTCTCTATTCAACTCAATCATCATGTCGTCCCCCCTGTGTTCCAATGTGCTCTTTATGCCTGCTGACACATGGAGCATATTTGAACTCAGGGAATGACATGCTAGAAAACATAGAATAGATTTCTCACATGACAGAAAGAACCAGTCTAACAATAATAAAATCCCCTCTTATTGGTGAACACGTTGTTGTTAGGATTGCCTCGATTGTCACGTCTGTTTCTCGTATTCATTTCTCTTCTTTCATTTTTTCTCTTTTCTTCATTTCTCTGCTTTCCCCCCTTTTTCTTGTTCATTTTTTAAACGGAAATGGCGGGAAGACAGTCACTAATGGCTACGCCATCTCCCAGTGGTGCAGTCATGTAGTTCTGAAGTATGCCACCTCTATGTATATTTTTGTTGTTAACTGTATACACGCTGTACTACTGGATAAAATCAATCAACTTGAATACATAAATCCACAAAGACCTGAAAGCCTGGAATATTAATAGCTGGTCCCTGAAACAAAAGTACTTTGACCATCAATGCTGCCACTTGACCCCCCCCCCCCCACAGTGAAATGCCGTCCCTGACATTTAATGTTCAGATATTAAATTTAAAACTGCATCAAAAATTGTATTATTTGTGCAATAAAATCCTTCATCTGATCAATGACTTTAAAATTTCAACATTTTTTTTTCCATTTGGGTTGTGATATCTGTGCCTTGCTGTATTCATCAGACACACCCAATGTGGTTTTTCTTTGGATCGCCTAGCTGCCACAGGAGGTGGTCTTTTGGAGTCAACCTGTGCAGCAATTTCTTCTGGTTCCATTATCAGCAGATTTATCCGCTGTAGTGAACTTTTCACCGCTGCTTCCTCCGCAAGATCTGGAACAACATTTATTTTCACACTTTCCATGTAATCCCCCTCTACATCGACACTAAACCGTGCGAAAATGAAAATCTGTTCCACACGTATGTTCGGAATGGAAATCATTCAAGGGCCATTTTTAAATAGAAGCGAAATTTCACTGGAATTTTCTACAAATCGTATACCTCAATTAAAATGTGAATTGATAGCGATAGCTAAAATAGAAACACGAGGTCCACTTGCAAATTTGGTTGGTGATAAAATGAGTTCTTTTTGTTGGTAATTCGTCCTTTGAGTTCCAAACACATTGGAACTCGGGAGACAAGTTTTCAAATGAATTGCTGAGTGTCCTTCTAATAACTGCTTTTATAGGCATGAAGGCGTGTAATAAACATAGAATGACACATGAGTGTGAACGGATTGATCGATATGGCACTTGTGTGCAATCGTGGAAGCATAAAACTCGAGGTCTGTGGACTCTTGTTTTATCCTTCCGTACTGGCACTCATGCCTTATCGATTAACCCATCCACATGCATGTGTCATTCTGTGTATATCTATTATGGATGCAAAATCATCAGGAACTAAATCATGGTCACCTCGTTTGTAACTGCTGACGTCTACACCATGATCAGTCTCCTGAATGTCCACAACAGAGCCTGTGTCATCGCCTGAATGTTGGGAAACAGCCTTTTCTACTCTGTGTGCCAACACTCTGTGCAGTATTTAAAGGAATACTGATTGGTGAAACTTTGTTGCTAACAAAGTACTCAAATTCACCTTTCACTATCCTCACTCTTTCCTTCTGGATCCACCCGGTTTTCAACAATTGGTTGTTTTGTCATCAATCTCTTTCGAAGAGCTGGTTTTGATGGTCCAGGAGCTGGCATGGAAGTTGGTTTTGATGGTCCAGGAACTGGCCTGGAAGTTGGTTTTGGTGGTCCAGGAGCTGGCCTGGGAGGTGGTTTTGGTCATTCAGATATTTTATTTCAACTTCTGCCTGAACAGTAGTCTTGAGTAGACTCATCTTTCAGTTCTCCAATATGCAGTTACATATTTCTATGTAGAATCTTACTTTCATCTTGTCCATCTTCTCCAAAAGGCAGTTACATATTTCTATACAAAATCTTACTTTTATTTTGTCCATCTTCTCCAATAGGCAGTTACATATTTTTATCCAGAATATCACTTTTATCTTGTCCATCTTTTTTTTACCTCATATACGTTGACTTCTCTGTTTGGTTGGTCGATCACTGTATAAATGTCCTGGTTAGTTTAATCTCTAAACATTAATTGTCAGGGACAGCATTTCCCTGGGGGGTTGCCCAGGGTTTTAAAATGCACACACCATACACACTGCTGGACCCACTTCTCTACATCTGTGGCCATTCCAGGTGAGTAAATGACAAAGTTCTATCTCTGTCAGGATGACCAACCTCGTCAAGAAGACGAGTAAGTACATGATGCATGTATTCAGATGATAAACCCAGTTAAAGTCAATTTTCATCATCAATACTAATTTCTCTATACAGTACATCTCCTTTCATCTTTAATCTATTAAATGTTCTGTACATTGCTGTATTGTATGTGGTTGTGGAAACTTCGCCAATATGGGTCTTTGTTTGTTAACCACTGATGAAAAACACACATCCATGGATAAATCTTCGTGCTGGGCTTTGTGAATGTCCTTGTTATGTAATATGTTCCCCCAATGGCTGTATGTCTGGAACAGTGGCTTTTGACATAGATAAACATCAATATATCCCTCTGTTTGTACTTAATGGCTAATATGGTTTGGATAGAATTACCAGAAATATATTTGGTTTCCTGTATATAAGTTGTGGAATCCTCTACAGAAGGATGTCTTGGAAGTGCATCAGCAGCTTTATTGATCTTTGCAGGACGATACAGTATGTCAAAATCAAATGAAGCTAGTGATGCAAGCCATCTGTGTTAAGTAGCATCAGGTTTCCTGCTGCAAGAACATATCATGTAAGAGGGTTGTTGTGTGTTGAAACTGTGCATTTTCTACGATATAAATAATCATAGAATTTGTCACAGACAGCCCATTTTAGAGCAAGCAAGGAATTCCATCTTATGAGCCTAGTAATGCTGCTCAGATTTTCTGAGTTTTTGATTCGCTTTGCTAATAACTCTCTTCGATGTGCCATGGATCCGGTATAGAATAGCCCCAAGTTCTTTTTGGCTGGCATCAGTATGCAGTTCAAATGCCTTGTTGTAATCAGGATAAGCCAAAATAGGTGGAGTGTATAACATTTTATTCAGCTGTTCAAAGGCTACGTCTTGTTTCACACCCCATGTCGAAGCTGTTGCTTTTGAGGACTTCACCTTTTTCCTGGTTTTCTTTTCTGGCCACGGTATGAGACTTGTCAAGGGCTTTGCAACCTGCAAAAAGTTTCTACAGAATCGCATGTAATATCTAGCAAATGCAAAGAATCTCCAGACCTCCTTTGGGCTCGTTGGTTTAGGCCATGAAATATTTTTTTCAATTTTACTTAGGTTGGTCTCTGGTCTCTATATCATTTTCCGAGACCATATAACCAACAAAATTAATGTTATTTTGAAAGAATGAGAACTTCTTTTAAGAGTTTTTGAGTCTATATTCTCTGAGGCATTTGAAACTTTTGTCTATTCTTTACATATCGTCGACTGAGTGCTGGAATGTTCTATTCCCTTATGGGACAGTAATAGTAATCCCTTATGGGACAGTAATCCCTTATGGGACATTAATAGTAATCCCTTATGGGACATCAATAGTAATCCCTTATGGGACATTAATAGTAATCCCTTATGGGATATTAATAGTAATCCCTTATGGGACATTAATAGTAATCCCTTATGGGACAGTAATCCCTTATGGGACATTAATAGTAACCCCTTATGGGACAGTAATCCCTTATGGGATATTAATAGTAATCCCTTATGTGACATCAATAGTAATCCCTTATGGGATATTAATAGTAATCCCTTATGGGACAGTAATCCCTTATGGGACATTAATAGTAATCCCTTATGTGACAGTAATCCCTTATGGGACATTAATAGTAATCCCTTATGGGACGGTAATCCCTTATGGGACATTAATAGTAATCCCTTATGGGACAGTAATCCCTTAAGGGACATTAATAGTAATCCCTTATGGGTCAGTAATAGTAATCCTTTATGGGACATTAATAGTAATCCCTTATGGGACAGTAATAGTAATCCCTTTTGGGACATTAATAGTAATCCCTTATGGGACATTAATAGTAATCCCTTATGGGACATTAATAGTAATCCCTTATGGGACAGTAATAGTAATCCCTTATGGGACATTAATAGTAATCCCTTATGGGACATTAATAGTAATCCTTTATGGGACAGAGAATATTCTAGCACTCAGGCGACAATATGTTGTGATAGGTCATCTGAAAACACGATTTATTCATCCAGATAATTAAAACATATTTTCATGTGTAGTTCATGGAAACACTGACCATGACCCTCTGGCACATTGCAGGTGCACTATTTAATCCAAAAAGGAGGAGATTAAATTCATAAAACCCAAAGGGTCTGGCAGTAATAGTAGTCCACTCCTTGTGGTCTTCCTCCATGTCCACTTCATATCCAATACACTGAAGTATTTAGCTCCTAGCAATGCATCAAAAACTTCTTCTATTCATGGTAGGGTGTAGTTGTCTTGTATAGTTTTGTTATTTAATGCCCTATAATCCACACACATTATCAGTTTACTGTCTTCCATATGACCAAAAGTACAGGAGATGAATACGGAGAATGTGATGCTCGAATAACGCTACAAGCTACAAGTTGTAGAAGATGTTCTCTCACTTCTTCATGCATCGATGGAGATATTCAATGGTGTGGCTGTTTAAATGGGACTTCATCTTTTGACTTTATGTGATTGATGTGACTGTAAGGGCTGATGTCAGTATTACTGACAAAACAAAACCCTTTCTCATACTGTAATAATAGATCACAGAAATGTCTATGTTGCTCGCCAGTTGGAGGTGACTGTTGAAATATCAATGTCGGGTATGAGCATCCTTTAGATTTTCTGTGGAAGAAATATGTATGTGTTTTGACATTCTTGATATATCATTGCGTGAGAACCATAAGGTTCTATCTTCCAGTGTAACATAAAACCTCATGGTTCTCACATGGTGATATGGCAAACTCCACTTCTTCATGAAATATCAAGGTTGGATATGTGATCCTTTAGATTTCTGTGGAAGAAATATGTGGTGGCTCCTTCCACATAGGTTCAATGCCCATTACTTCCAATTCACAAAAAGGGCATTAGGTGGGACAATCATTGTTATTGTTGAACAGTTTGACACTGACTCCTGTATAGAACTTTATTCTTTTCCCTCATGTAGGACAATACTTGGACACAAGTCAAGGGTCTCCATAAATATTGCATCTGGACTTCACTGTAGCATGACAGGTGTTGGTATATAATCCATAGAGTGGGATATACATCCAGCAGTAGTTGATCTAGTATTTGATAATACTATAATACATATATATATGACAATATGGTAATACTGTTGGTTTCACAGCATTTTACCTTGCCAAGTACATTATTTGACATTTAAGATTTCTCTTCCTTTCTAATAAACACTTAAACCTGCATTGCCAAGGGCTGCAAAGTGATTTGTTTTGAAATACTCTTTCACTAAAATTATTTCTACAGTAATTTAAGATTGATCCCAAAACATTAGTACCAACCAGTACAGAAACTCTTGAATTGCAGTTTCTTGTTGATACAACAAAAACCAACCATGACTTTATAATATCTCCAAGGATTCCATGAAATTTGTTATCAATTTCTATGTATCCATCATACGGCAATCTTTGTCCATCTGCACACTCAACATGTAATACGCTGCTGATGGGTTTAATTGGGATAGAAGAAAATACATGTATGTCATAGAAATGATGAGATACAGTTGAAACCATTGACTCAGTGTCAAGCAAAGCTCATGTATCAATCCCTTTGATAGATACCTGGATCTCACTGCTTTCACCCATCAAATGATCTGCAACTAGCCTGCACTGGTTGACTGGTGTCCAATGAGTCGCCCCTCATCATAAACCTCCCCCTCCCCCCCATTCAAAGGTCTTCTCCATGGTCTTCTCTGGTCATCGAGCCTAACTCTACAACTCAGCTATCTATGGCCTTTCTGAACACATCAGAAGCATGTTACATAACCATCTGTTTTCTGGTATTTAGTACTCTTGGGGTGTTGGTCTCTTACACTCTGGTAGGCAACCTGGGAACTTTGTTGCCAGCGATATTGGCTTCTTGAATTTTCACCATATGAGGCTTGATTTCCTCTGGTCCTAACCTTTTCAGGTTCATTTTTATTCTCTTTAGTTTCAATCTTGGATTTCAACTCTTTAATTTCAGACCTAAGTTGATTCACAATTCAGATAAAGATTTAAGAGGACCTCCAGCTTCTGTACTCACAGCCATACTGTGTGTAGTAGTTGCCTTAAATTGAGGCTCTAATCTTCTGTGTTCATCTGTCATTTTTTTTTATAATGTCTTCAATTGTTACATTTGGTGCCATGTGAATTAGCACATGCACTCATTACCATTAAGTAAACGGTGAATTGCAGGCAATATATCAGCACTATAATAAATATGGTCTTTCAATAAACATGTCACTTTATACTTCAGCCTGTCACATTTGGCATCTTTTGAACCCTATTCACTATTCACAATCAGAATCTTTTGTACCCTATTCACAAGAAAAAATGGTATGTTAGGTGGATAATGGTGATATGGTAAAGAGGGTTAAAGAGGGTTGATGTTAGGTTTTGTACACCAAATTTAACTACATCAACCAACCATTGTTTATGTTCTTCATGAAAATCCATCATCATGGATTACTAACAATCTATGGAGACTGTACTGTATTAGTATCAACTGAACACAATAGAATTATAAGACATGCTTGCTGAAAACAAATTGGGTAAATCACTATTCCATTTCAAAAAGCTTGAAATTTTGATGGGTAAATCATCATTTGATGTGAAATACCTTTAAAACCTCACAAATGATAAATGAAAAATAATAGGCTAACTAAATTTCCTCTAGTTAATTCAAGATATGTACTTTAAAAGTGTTACTATTACTGGCTTTGTTTAAAAAATAACTGGTATAATATTATCTTGAATGTGTAATATATCACATGAACATCCATTCACAAAACAAGAAACAATAAGAAAAAAATAACAGAAAGAACGAGGACAGATAGAAGAAGAGAAGAAAAAATTAACAGAAAGAACAAGGACTGCTTGAAGAGAAGAAAAAAGTATAAGAAAGAACAAGGACAGATTAAAGAGAAGAATAAACAATTAACAGAAAGAACAAGGACAGATAGAAGAGTAGAAGAAAAACTTAACAGAATGAACAAGGAGAGATAGAGGAGGAGAAGACAAAATTAACAGAAAGAACAAGGACAGATAGAAGAGGAGGAGAAAAAAATCATCAGCTCTTCTGTTGTCAACCAACAATTTCAAAATTATCTCCCTTGATGTTCCTAAAAAATTATATATCAATTGACTAATACCTTAGTTTTTCTTTTTTAACTTGTCCAGTTGTCTCCCTTGATGGATCTGAAAAACTACAAAGTGTAACTGTGACCCAGAGATGCGGAGAAATAAAAACCAAAGAAGGTTTCAGTTGATCTGAAAGAAAAAAGTTGGTTTCTCAGAAAACTGCTCAATTCCACCAACATATCACATGTTCCTGAAAAGCTACAACCTGAAAAGCAAACAAATGTATGTGTTTGACATTCTTGATATGCTTATAGTAAACTCCACTTCTTCTTCAAATATCAAGGTCGGATATGAAATCTTTTAGATTTTCTGTGGAAGTCATATTCTGTGACTCCTTTGGTAACCACTGGTTGTAATTTACAAAAAGTGTATCAGGTGGCATAGTCACTGTTTTTGTAGAACCATTTGACACTGCCACCTGTATAAAACATTTTCCTTTTACCTCTTATAGGAAGACACTTGGACACGAGTCAGGGTTTTCCATAACTATTGCCTCTGGAATTGACTGTAGCATGAAATGTTACAATTATATGATGATGGCGAAAACTGGAAAAAAAATAAATAAAAATTAAAGGTTTAATCCTAAAACAAATAGAAAGATTAATAAAGCTAATATCATGAAGGAAATTATTAAATCATAAAATAAATTAACATTCTAAACTTAAGTTTTTTAAGAGTCAATGAGTCATTTAATGTGTGAGTTTTAATGAGTCAATGTAATAAGTCATTTAAATGAGTTGGTTCAATTCACCTTTTGTTTAAAAGGTTTTTTTATGGAGTCGATTAAGTCAGCGAATTCCAATATAACTTGTCGAGATCAGTCAATCTCTCATACACTTATCTGGGTATTGTACAGCCATGTTCCATGGAATCCCTGCATGTAAACATAACTTGTCGATATCGGTCAATCTCTCATATACTTATCCAGGTATTGAACAGCCATGTTACATGGAATCCCTGCATGTCAGCATAACTTGTCGAGATCAGTCAATCTCTCATACACTTATCTAGGTATTGAACAGCCATGTTACATGGAATCCCTGCATGTCAACATAACTTGTCGAGATCAGTCAATCTCTCATACACTTATCTAGGTATTGAACAGCCATATTACATGGAGTCCCTGCATGTCAGCATAACTTGTCGAGATCAGTCAATCTCTCATACACTTATCTAGGTATTGAACAGCCATGTTACATGGAATCCTTGCATGTCAACATAACTTGTCGATATCAGTCAATCTCTCATATACTTATCAAGGTATTGAACAGCCATGTTACATGGAATCCCTGCCTGTCAGCATAACTTGTCGAGATCAGTCAATCTCTCATATACTCATCTGTGTATTTATATAACAATCAACTTAATTTGCACCAAAAAGCTCGGAAAAAAACTTTTTGTATCAGCCCCACTCATCTCCCCAGCACATCCGCGTTCCGATTCCGTATCCAAGAGATTCAGCTTCGGGTACACACTGTACTATCACATATATGCATTGTTATTACGGATTAAAATATGAAATTCAAAATTTTGACCAATTCCAAAGCAATTTAAACTGAAAAACGTGGGAAACGGGGTTCATGTAACAGAATTATTAGATAAATGTATTATCATGACCAAATGCATGTCCAGATCCTCGGTCGTGTTTACAATAGGGTCACAACACGCCCTGATGGGCTTGTTGCGATCTGATAGTAAATACGACATTGAATCTGATACAAATTACAGGACATGCACATGGTCATGATAACGTATATTGAACAGCCACATTACTTGGAGTACTTTTCTACAGTTATGTCTATGCTCGCAGAAATCCTTTTCCATTGCATTCGACTGAGAGTCACGGGAAAATACCCTAGTGAGGTCTAACTTAAAGCCCCTCATATCCTTATCTATGCTATCAGAAGTCGTACATTATAGTCAGGTACCTCTCGCTACATCTGGGTAAATGGACGGGTCTTGCAAAAGTCTGAAATGCCCATTGTTGCATTTATAACTCATGGAGTATAATGTGATGGCAGTAGAGATCGTTAGCCAGACAAAGTTATCTCTCTATCTTTCTCCCCATGGCGCGATAGATTCTTTCTTCCCACGGCACGATATATTCTCTCCAGTAGAAAAGGAAATGTGAGAACATTGAATGTGCCATTCTATTTTCTTTTTTTGTCCTTCCCACTGCACGAAAGATTCATTCTTCCCATGGCATGGCAGATTCTTTCTTCTTATGGCGTGATAGATTCTTTCATCCCATGGCATGACAGATTATTTCTTCCCACCGAACGATAGATTCTTTCATCCCATGGCACGTTACATTCTCCACAGTTAGGAAAGAAATGCGAGAACATTAAAACTGCTATTCTTTTTTCGTTGTCTTCTCCCCATGGCGAGATAGATTCTTTCTTCCCACAGCATTGTTTTCTTTCCGTGACGCAGTAGATTCTTTTTTCACACTGTGCAATAGATTTTTTCATCTCACAGTACAAATAATTATTTCTTCCCACAGTGCGATAGATTATTTAGGCCCATGATGCGATACATTCTTTCCTTGATAGATTCTCATCAGTAAATGCTGTAAAAGAAATGCGAGAACATTGAATAGGCCATTCTATTTTCATTGTTTTCTTAATCCTGTAATGATTTCGGAATACTTAAATAATTTATGAAATCTCGACCTACAGTGTGTAAATATGTTGCCAGCTGAAGAATATCACTTCAGTGTTTACAGTATTCGTATTATATAGAAAATATATATAAAGCTTATATTACTAGAGTGACGTATCAAATTATATAGAAAAGATATATAAACATTATATTACTAGAGTGACGTATCAAATTATATAAGAAAGATATATAAAGATTATATTACTAGAGTGACGTATCAAATTATACAGAAAAGATATATAAAGATTATATTACTAGAGTGACGTATCGAATTATATAGAAAAGATATATAAAAATTATATTACTAGAGTGACGTATCGAATTATATAGAAAAGATATATAAAGATTATATTACTAGAGTGACGTATCAAATTATATAGAAAAGATATATAAAGATTATATTACTATAGTGATGTATCGAATTATATAGAAAAGATATGTAAAGATTATATTACTAGACTGACGTTATCTGGTGTGCTGTATCGTGTCAACCTGAGAACCTTCAACCAAGTTGTTTCACATGAGTCAGCATAGCCGACAAATATGATCAAAGGTACTCCGGCTTCCTTCACCCGAAAATCTGTCACTGACATGATATGACCCTGGCTGTTAATGTGTCGTTAAACCATAATAGAATAAAAAAAATCAGATCGACGTCACCAAAGGTCAGCTTGGATCTAATTCCACTGTAGGTGTAAATTTTAACTATTGAAATCCCATTGCTGGTGTGGTACACCGCGGTTGGTGTGTAAAGCTAAAATTTATGTCATAGGCTTTTCATATATTGTAGAATAGGTAATCATGGTATAAATACAGATTATTACTAGACTGACGTTATCTGGTGTGCTGTATCGTGTCAACCTGAGAACCTTCAACCAAGTTGTTTCGCACGAGTCAGCATAGCTGACAAATACGATCAAAGGTGGTCTACTTTGGGATCATTAAAACCCCATAATAAATACATTTATAGTGAAAGTAATCAAACATCACACTTATCATGTATGTATTTGGAAAAGTATACAACGACAACACCAGAAAAAAAAAATCACAATGGATTATTCTTCACGTGTACATAGGTTGTGATTCTTAGGTCGTGATTTAATATCTTTTTAGGATCAATATACTTTAAATTTCAAATCTTTTCCCACGGAATGCAGGCCATGATAATTGGTATGATTCTACAAAAGATTTAAAAATGAGATTTACTCGCCTGGAAAAGTTGCACATCGGAAATGATGCAATCTCCGAAACTAAGCAGCCTTGGGAAAATATATAGTTTCAAAAAAACATTTGAAGCATTCTACTGAAATCTGACATTATTGTTGAACATTCCAGCTAAATAAAGAGAATATGTGATGATTGTTTGGACCTAAAAATACAACTGACTGTTCGTGTGTTTCTGTTGGAAATTCCATGAAAAATATGTGCTCGCGACCAGTAATTCCCTTTCTGTCAGTTTGTCCCTCTTATTTGTTACATGGGCCCAAGCTTTTGCGTCAGAAGGAGTTTTCTGAAGTGCGACACTTGACAAAGTTATTTGAATGCCAAAATTAAAGTGATACGATCATATTAATTTTCGCCTGGGCGTTAAAATGGTCCCCTAGGGGAAAATATTTTGTACCGTGATACCAAAAAACCTAATTCTGGGCTCGATTGCACTAGATCAGGATCATACGCCGGAAAAATAATATAGTTTTGCTCTCATGATTTACACATAAACCCAACAGCCGAGTCGTGTCGTTTGTATAACAAAATTTTCCCGGTGTACGAACTCGATCTAGTAAGTTTTATGTATCCTGACCTACATTCATATGATTCCGTTGGAAAATTGGCATGGAATGCATTGATCCTAAAAATATGTTTGATGCAAGTGCCACGAATGACAATATATTGTGTACACGTGCATAATAGTTTATTGTGCATTTTTAACCCTTTACCTAACATGAAAAGCAGACGACACTTGCCAAAAAAATTCTTGAATAACTAATTTTTTTCATTTTTGTCTCAAAAACATAGGTTATGACCCCTCGTTGGAACGAGCTCGTTGAGCTCGTTCCAACGTGGGGTCATAACCTATGTTTTTGAGACAAAAAATGGAAAAATAATGAAAATTAATTGGCGATTTTTGAGAATAGCGCTGGCCGGTTTTGGCCGTTACGTTGGGTAAAGGGTTAAATGCCCCAATATTGAATAAAATAGTATCATGAAAGTGAATTACATGTCTCCTAATTTCGCCTACATATTCTGGTGTTTTCGTTGCATACCTTTCCCAAATTCCAAATAATAAGGGGCTATATTTTCGCTAAAACATCAACTATAATGTTTTTTTAACTGGTTGAGTGCTAGAAGCGACTTTTAAAAAATGAGAGTACCAGAGAAAAAGCCAAGTTTTTTTTCTTGGTCCGGTCTCCTATTCAGTCAAACCCCAGTAATTATTTATTAGTATAAATTTGTTCTATTACAAATTACTGGAAAGTGCATGTAGGCACTCTCCCATAATTTTTAATAGGACAACTTTTGAATAATTAATAAATTATAAGAAATAAATAATAAATTCAGACCACTAAACATAATCTAGTCCTCAACCAGTTAATGATCACATGTGGTCCGATACTGCTTGGGGGCGAACCTCAAAGAGATGCAATACAGCAAACCAGAAAAAATCTCTGTTCTGATAATATGTTTATTATATACCTACTTTCATATAATAATTAAATAGTGTGCTCTCTCGATTGAGGACACTTTGCCGTCGATTTTGGACGAAAAAAAAGACGACAAACCTTTGGGGTTTTTGTAATAGTTGATGTGGCATGTTTCTTACTCTCCATGCCTGTCTTTAAGCACTCGTTATGCCTTACTAATCTAGCCCAAATCTAATGTTGGTTCGACAAAAATCGCTGTATGATCAATTAATGCATTTGACCAACGACAAAGATATTTTAAATCTTAATTGTTCATGTCTGTAATGATCCAAATGGAATGGTTTAACGCGCCGAAGGCGCGCAGGGACGATATGTGTTCATGTGTGGATTGAGAGCACGTTTTATAGGGCGATATTGATGGAGCAGACACGATTCTTACTCAGCCTCGTTTTCGATTTCACACTGCATGAGTTTTGATACTGCGGGAGAGCTTTGATGACTAATAATACAGTAGACTCCCTGATATAGCTATGGCGTGTTTCTAAATGTGGCCTTTAACAAAAGCTGTGGTAATAGAATTTACTGTGTGCGCGGCGTTGTCTCGTCAAATCACTGAAGTTAAGCAACGTCGATCCTGTTAGTCCTTGGATGGGCGACCGTCTGAGCGATCCATTCCGACCCCCGCGTTGTGTCCTTGGGCAAGGCACTTAATCCCCGACTGCCCACATGGGGGCACGATGAGCCCGTGTACTAATGCGTACTGCACGTTGATGAAGCGCGTGAATTCAACCAATCTAACCTGTGCTGCAGTGCAGAGTTACAATGTTGGGGAGCTGGCAACTGCTCATCGTTGGGGCTGCACGCTGAAAATGTTAATTGGTCTACCCCACCCTTAACTTATCATGCATCCTACTTAATGAAAGGATGACGTACCATATCCTTGGCCGGTAAAGCGGCCTCTCGTGTTCAAAAGGTTAATATTTTCTCTGTGTAGTCCAAGAAAGCTTAACCTTTCAGATTGTCCAAGTTTGAGCTAAAATAACAGCTGCGTTCGTTACACCTCTCCTCCCCTACCCAATTAGTGCTCAATGTATAATTCACAAGTAGAAATAGATTCTACATAGAACAGCATCTGTATAAAACACAGTCAAAAGTACCTGTACAGATTCTACATAGAACAGTATCTGTATAAAACATAGTCAAAAGTACCTGTACAGATTCTACATAGAACAGTATCTGCATAAAACACAGTCAAAAGTACCTGTACAGATTCTACATAGAACAGTATCTGTATAAAACATAGTCAAAAGTACCTGTACAGATTCTACATAGAACAGTATCTATATAAAACATAGTCAAAAGTACCTGTACAGATTCTACATAGAACAGTATCTGTATAAAACATAGTCAAAAGTACTTTATACAGAGTGGAAATTAACATTTTACCCACTGAACAGAACAGCACAATTTACTTTAAGTAATGTTTTTTCGAAATTAAAAAAAAATTAACTAAACCATATTATGATATTTTATAGGAACGAGCTCGACGAGCTCGACGAGCTCATTCCCATGATATGATTTTGTTAAAATCCTTTTAAAAATAATTACAAATAATTCTTTTTCAACTGCTCAATTTGAAAAATTACGCGGGTGGATTTTTCCGATTTGTTACATAAAGGGTTAAATCATCTGTCTAAAATTCACAAGAATGATGATGATTTGTGCCCCACCTATGAAACTCATTTCACCCTGGTGCCGTGTCCATTTTCGTTTCGACTGATTTTTTAAAAATATTTTTTTTTTTTTAACTTAACTTTATTTTTTAAATTCTATTTTGTACTCACACAACATTCTGAAATTACGCTATAGTTTTATTACGAACTGCATCGAATCGCAAATATGCGATTCTCAGGACCCTGTGTAATAATTTGCTTGTTATGTAATATTTCATATTTAAAATCCTCCATTCAGAGCGGAATCAAGCACATTGGCAATTATGAAATCAATTCTCGTACGAAACGCGTAAACACATTTAAAAAAAAAAAAAAATATCCCTTGCCAATGGGAAATAGAAATCAATGCCTGTCAATTTATTATAATCTTTGTATATTGTATAGCTGCGTTTATTCCGTCCACTAATTATCTTATTATAAGAATTCTGCTGTACATGTATTTTTGGGGAGTGCGAAATCAGTGCTGCTAGAAAATGAAGCTTTAATTATCTCCCTTGATATACAATGCAGCTGGATATTTTCTGTCCCTCTGATGAGTCTACCCGTCATGCTTAGTTTTAACTCTTCTTCTCGTTTGCGAACGGGTTCAGTGACACATTCAGCACCTAGGGTTATAGCATGTCGGACAGTGTTGTTGGTGGAAGGCCCGAGTTCTCATAGAGAACGACCTATCAGCGGCAATCAACTGTCAGACTTCCCAACTTCTCAACCCTTTACCAAACGCAGACGATATCAAAATTTATTATTTTAAACATCAGTTTTTAAATCTTTTGTCCAAAAAAATTCGACAAAACCATATCATGTGACCCATCATTGGAACGAGCCCGTCCAAAGAGGGGTCACATGATATGGTTTTGTTGAAATTGTTTGAAAAATAATATATTTTCAGCTGCTGAATTTGCATATTACTCGGGGGATGTGGCCGATTCGTTGGGTAAAGGGTTAACTGTGCACAAGACGAGTTACCGTAGGTTGAAGACAAGTGCACCATCGACGGACAATAATACGCTTTAGTATAGAGCGCCATCGACGGAGAGTAGTACGCTTTAGTATAGAGCGCCATCGACGGACAGTAGTACGCTTTAGTATAGAACGCCATCGACGGATAGTAGTACGCTATAGAGTAGATCGCCATCGACGGACAGTAGTACGCTTTAGTATAGAGCGCCATCGACGGAGAGTAGTACGCTTTAGTATAGAGCGCCATCGACGGACAGTAGTACGCTTTAGAACAGAACGCCATCGACGGACAGTAGTACGCTGCAGAGTAGAGCGCCATCGACGGACAGTAGTACGCTTTAGTATAGAGCACCGTCGACGGACAGTAGTACGCTTTAGTATAGAGCGCTATCGACAGGCAGTAGTACGCTTTAGTATAGAGCGCCACCGACGGACAGTAGTACGCTTTAATACAGAGCGCCATCGACGGACAGTAGTACGCTTTAGTATAGAGCGCCATCGACGGACAGTGGTACGCTTTAGTATAGAGCGCATTCGACCGACAGTGGTACGCTTTAGTGTAGAGCGCCATCGACGGGCAGTAGTACGCTTTAGTATAGAGCACCATCGACGAACAGTAGTACGTTTTAGTATAGAGCACCATCGTGCCCCCACATAAAGTGCCCCATCGATGGACAGTAGTACGCTTTAGTATAGAGCGCCATCGACGGACAGTAGTACGCTATAGAGTAGAGCGCCATCGACGGGCAGTAGTACGTTTTAGTACAGAGCGCCATCGACGGGCAGTAGTACGCTTTAGCATAGAGCACCATCGTGCCCCCACATAAAGTGCACCATCGATGGACAGTAGTACGCTTTAGTATAGAGCGCCATTGACGGGCAGGGGTACGCTTTAGTATAGAGCGCCATCGACGGACAGTAGTACGCTTTAGTATAGAGCGCCATCGACGGACAGTAGTATGCTTTAGTATAGAGCGCCATCGACGGACAGTAGTACGCTTTAGTATAGAGCGCCATCGTGCTCCCACATACAGTGCACCATCGACGGACAGTAGCACGCTTTAGTATAGAGCGCGATCGACGGACAGTAGTACGCTTTAGTATAGAGCGCCATCGACGAACAGTAGTATGCTTTAGTATAGAGCGCCATCGACGGACAGTAGTACGCTTTAGTATAGAGCGCCATCGACGGACAGTAGTACGCTATAGTATAGCGCGCCATCGACGGACAGTAGTACGCTTTAGTATAGAGCGCCATCGACGGACAGTAGTACGCTTTAGTTTTTGAGTTTTCTTGAAAGTTTTTCTCCGCGAAACGGTGGACGTTTCTATTGACGTCGTGACGTCACGATGCACACGCGACGTCATAGATATTTTGACCACTGCCGTTGTCCACTATACAATCTGACATAAGGTTGTTCGGGTCGGGGTGGGGGTGGGGTGATCTAGTAGTAGTTGTATATATCCATGTTCGTATACTATTAGCACTTGGACCTTCATATTATCCTATGTCTGCTATAGCTAGGTCAAGCAGTATTGGGGAGGGGGTAATGCATGATCATCTAGTGGGAGGTAGTTCTTGGGTGTTTAGACTGGCAGTATAGGATGAATGGTCTGTTGGCCTATTACCCCCTTAGTACTATTAACCTACCGAATCCATTGTATTATCTTATGGCTGGTATTGGTAGTTCGTAACGCTAGGTCAGGCAGTATTATAATCGTTTGTTTAGAACGGAGGCATAGGATGCACGGTCTATACCCATGTAAGTCCCCTGTTAGTCCTCGGCATTATTAACCAACCGATTGCTTTGTATTATTCTATGACTGTTATAGGTTATAGGTAGTACGTTATGGCAGGTCAAGTGGTATTGTGAGGTGGATGTGGGGATAATGCATTTTAGTATAGAACGGCAGTATCGTATGTATGGGTGGTATATGTCTCAGAACCCCTACCCCCCCCCCCCCCGCCCCACGAAATCGATTGGTACTACTAATCGACCTAATGTTTTATGTCATCCCTTAACTGGTATAGGTAGAGTGTAATGTGGGGTCAGCCGTTATTGTGGGGCGTGTGGGTGTAATGCCTGGTGGCATAGAACGGCAGTATAGTATGGGCGGTATATACCTATGTGGGTCCCTCGAAAGCGATTGATACTACTAATCGACCTAATGCTTTCTGTTATCCCATGACTGCTATAGGTAATACGTAATGCTGGGCCAGACGGCTTTTGTCGGGTGGGTGGGGGTAATGCATGGTCGCCTAATGTGGTAGTATGGGATGTACGCTTTGTACCCCTTCAGGGCCCAAATTAGACCTTAGTACTATTAATCCACCTAGTGCTTTGTTTTATTATAGGACTGGTATGGTGGGATGTAATACTAGGCCAATCGGTATTGTGGGTAAGGGTAATGCCTGGTAGTTTAGAACGGTAGTATAGTATGAGTGGTATTTTCCAATGTAGGCCCTCTGTTAGCCCTCAGTAGTATTAACCAACCGATTGCTTTGTTTTATTATATGGTTGGTATAGGTAGTATGTTATGATAGGTCATGTGGTATTGTGGGGGTGGGGGTAATGCTTGGTATTTTAGAACGGTAGTATATCATAGGCTGTATATACCCCTACAGGTCACTTGTTAGCAATTGGTGCCCCTAATTCACCGGATGCTTAATATTATCAAGCGGTATTGTGGGGTGGAATTAATGCCTGGTAGTACAGAACGGCAGCAGATTATGGTTGCTATATGCCCTTGTAGGTCCCATCTTAATCGTCGATAGTATTAACCTATCGGATGTTTTGTATCATCCTATAACTAGTAAGGTTGTATGTAATGCCAATAGTTCCTACCCTATTCCGAGCACACTTGCCCTTGTTTCATCTATCGAGATCATCCAATCAGGTCACTGTACCATCACAACTGGTCTTCGGCACCCCTTCTTCCCGAAATGAGGCTAAGAGTCCTATATGCGAGTCACTCGATCGAGCAATTGCTCTAAAGCGCATTTGCGTGACGGGATCCGAGTTGTTCGAGCAGTGTGTGTGAGCCACTAGAGGTAAGACGGAATCCCACTTATGGAAACCCTTTTATTGGCATCCCTATCGAGAACTGGGACATTGTTTTTATTGAGGAAGTCACGACAATCCCTAGAAACCGGTGACCTCACATTATCCCGCTGCAACGTATGGATAAGTGGAAGGACGTGAGGCATGAGGACGTGCTTCCGATATCTTACGGCTGTTAGAGTACCCTGGATGTCCACGAGAGGTGTTTTCACGCCATGAGAAATCTCTCCACAAACCCTAACACACCTCCCCCGAATCTGTCGATTTCATTAGCGCACGCGTCAGAATATCGATCACCTCAAAGTCGATAACAACGTTGTCGCCCATCTGACCTGTAAAGCGTGAACCGAAACTCGTCAGTGAATAGCACACGTCTCCAATGGGCCAAGTGGGACCGAGTAGGTGCATGTGCCCGCAGCGATTGCAATCAAAGTTGACGTCGCCTGGGTGTTAGTTGCAGACCAACGTAGGGCATCGTGGCCTTAAATTGAACCCCCGCAACCGATTCCTAACTGTTCTTGGTAACATTCGGCCACCATGAATGCCTTCAACTTCTTGACTCGCCATCTCCGTCTAAAATCGGTTTCGGAGGTGTGAGAGATGTATTCCTCTGTCTTGACGTGAAGACGTAACGCGCGGACGTCCGCTTCTGTTAAGCTCAGCTAATCTTCCTGTGATTCTGAGTCGCCCAACTAAACAAGCTATCGTTGACTCATGTACCCCAAATTGCTGGGCGACGAGGCGTTGCGATCGGCCCTGCATAATTAGAGCAATAACCCTACTCATATCAACCATGGACATTCGCGGCATTTTGCTTTTCAATCGAGTTGAAATGAAATATTGTGCAATCGCTGTGTACTGTTCAAAACTTCGATGTGGTATGGTTTTAAAGCCCAGAGCATGTGAAGATGCCCATGTGCACGCTTTGTCGGAAAACGTGTTGAAAGCATGCAGCGTCAGACTTGGTCATGATTGACTGCATCTTAAGCAAAGACCTTTTAGGCAATACACTAAGGTAGCTGTGTGTCAAATTTTACTACATTTGTTCGACGGATAAAAAATGATATTACCAAAACTGAATTTGCGTTTCTTTTTTCCATCAATATTCTCCAAAGACGTTTTTAAAAAAAAAAAGATTTTCCAAAGGAATTCTGTAAGAAGAATTCTGGAAGAGCGGTTCCAAGCTCCTATGCAGCTCCTAGGTCATAGTAGTCCTAGTATTAGCTCCTAGAACACCACACCTCCATAGGTCAAATATTACTACTGCTGACTTATCCATGGTCATCATCGTTTGCCCTTTACTACTGTAGTCACCGAGTACTATAGTTTTTATCCGCTTACCCCCTTGTAGCCTTGCACGATTGCTACTGAACATTACTACAGTCTGAATATCTCAGATCTAGAATGTCCAAAACATAATCCATACTCTACTATGATAATAGAAACCAAGCATAAAACCACATGCCCTTGTATTCCAACCAACCTATGGGATAGTACAAAACATTAGGTGGTTTTGTAGTGTTAAGGGGTAACAGTAGACCATTAGGGTAAATATCATGTACTGCACACTATCTACTAGACAACAAAATATACCCCACCACCCTGTAAGATTAATAGAACAACATGATAAATAATCTACGCCCTATATTACCCAAAATATACCCCACCACTCATATCCCATAACACTATCTACTAGACAACAAAATATACCCCACCACCCTGTAAGACTAATAGAACAACATGATAAATACTCTACGCCCTATATTACCCAAAATATGCCCCACCACCCATTTCCCATAACACTATCTACTAGACGACAAAATATACCCCACCACCCTGTAAGACTAACAGAACAACATGATAAATACTCTACGCCCTATATTACAGCACTACACAACCATGCATATCCCACAACTCTGTTTGACCCAGCATTGCGCACCACTAATACCATCTGTGGGTCATCACAGAGCCTTAGGCGGATAGCAGTACTAAGGACTAGCAGTAGACCAACAGAGATACAGACCGTACATTCTCTGCTATTGTACCAGACAAACAAGCATAACACAGCATGGACCAGCATTACGTCCTACCTATACCAATTGTAAGATGATATAACGCTTTAGGCTGGTTGATAGTACTAAGGGATAACAATACAATGGTAAAGATCGTACATCCCATACTACTGTTTTATCAACCGAGTAATACTATTACACTGCCTGGCATAGCATTACGCACAACCTATACCAGTCATAGGATAATACAAAGAATTTGGTAGATTAATAGAGTAATATGGTACCTACAGGAGTGTATACCACCAATAGTATACTATCGTTCTAAGCTACCAAGTATTTCCCCCACCCAGCCCACAATATCACATGACCTAGCATTACCTACTACCTAATCCAGACACAGGGCGATACAAAGCATTCGGTAGGTTATTAGTACAAAGGTCACGACGTCAGTACCAGCGTCAACCGTTTCGCGGGGAAAAGTTTCAAGAAAACCCAAGTTCCTCATCAGATTCCATCACATATCCATATTATATATCTAGAACCCTGGGTGTACACATATCACTAAAAATACAATAACATACTATACATGAGATGATCCTCGCTGTCGAAAGTGTCGTTGAACTCCAATAAATAAATAAATAAATAAATAAATAAATAAATAAATAAATAAATAAATAAATAAATAATTAAATAAATAAATAAATAAATAAATAAATAAATAAATAAATAGCATACTATATATGCAATATACTTGCCTAATCTAGCTGGATGGAGCCAGAGTTTTGCACAGGAAAATGTTGCTCTTGTATTAAGTCCGGTTCTTTGGGAATTTAACGCAAGTTGCTGTGGCAAAAGTCCGGGTCATGAGGATTATCTGAACCCTCCCATACTACTCCTACTTGTAATAACACTTTGCCTTACTGTCCAATAATCTGTTTTATCTTCTATTTCAGTGAATTTAGTTTTAGTAATGAGACGGCATGGGTGGATCCGAAAATAGATCACTCTCACTGCCGAATCTTGTAGAGGAATATGTGCTGGTTGGAGTGTTGATGAGCCATTCTTTATTCCCAAAACATGCGACACATTGTCGCCATTTGTTTGTCAACGAAATGATAGTAATAACCCACGTAAGTATACTTGAGCAGGTCACCAATGTCACAAACGTGACGACTAGGGTAGTAATTCCTGGAAGTTTCCATTCTAAAATCTGACTTGTTAGGAGGCAGAATTCCACTGTTCCATTGTACTGTCCGTACAAATAGAGTCCTGACTATTTCCGTACAGAACTCAAGCTAGTAAACATAGTAATCGATAGTCTAATGGAAAGGTCAGGGACGTCGCCTTCATGCCCCAATAATTTTCTAGTCAGGTCATTTAAGTCAGGATAAGAGTTTACGATATTAATTCGCATATTACCAGTAATCCTACACTTTCTTAAAAGACTATAGTTGATACATGGAGTTGCGTCACGGAAACGGTCCGTGATACAAATAGTGTTCTGTACTGTTGTCACGGACACAATCGGTGATACAAATAGTGTTATGTACTGTTGTCATGGACACAGTCGGTGATACAAATAGTGTTATGTACTGTTGTCATGGACACAGTCGGTGATACAAGTAGTGTTCTGTACTGCTGTCACGGACACAGTCCGTGATACAAATAATGTTATGCACCGTTGTCACAGACACAGTCGGTGATACAAATAGTGTTCTGTACTGCTGTCACGGAGAAAAATAATTCTGAAAATGCACTGATACCCTTGGTATGTCTTGATAATAAGTCTCTTCTGTTTTCAACCAACGGTTCTATTGGAGAGATATATATATCATATGTCGCAAATATTAACATTATTGGAGATACATATATATCATGTGTCGGTAATATTAACATTATTGGATATATATATATATATATATATATATATATATATATATATATATATATATATATATATATATATATATATATATATATATATAACATAAGTTTATAAACAAATCCTTGTGCTGGTAGTTATAAGAAAAAACATGTATTAAAGTTCAAAACAAATACAACGACATCACTGACTATATTCCTGCTAGCGCTTTCACCGCTCTCTATGCGAATCTTCAGGCATTTTTATTTTTATAAAATACGTTATACAGATATTTACAAAATAACGTTATGACGTAAACCACTGGGTGTGGTGTATCGATTTTGGAGACGTTGTTCCAGAAACTGCATATGCAATAATTATTTCATACATTTAAACAGAGGCGTGCTGATCCTTTATCGAAAGAAATTATAACGAAATTAACATAACAAATAAAATAATGATGTTTCTTTTATCCTAGAAATTAAGTTATAAAGGTTGTGGGCTCCGAAAAAAACGGTATATTTGTTTCCCCACAGATGCTTCCCACGCTAACTCTCTATATAGTACTATGTTGGTAATACCCATATTTCTGCATAATGTAAGGAAATGAACTCTTTACTCCCGACTCTAGCTCGAACCCCTGAGAGTGTTTGCCATTCTCGGGGAGTCGAGGCGGACTCGGGGCAAGCGCCACTGTACATGTAAGTCTCTGGCTAAGGGAGGAGAAAAGGTTGGGTAAGTAGGGGGCTATACACAAAGACTCACTGTGCCAATCGTGTTAATTCTATGAAACATAACATATAATACTATGATGTTGCCTTTATACTAGAAGTAAAGTTTATGAACTCAGAATATATGTGTTTTTCCACGAATTTTCCTATGTTAACCATCTATTTATATTTATTTTCACGATACCAATATTTCCGCATAATTTAAATTAATGGCTGTGAGCGCCTTACTCAGACTCCAGCTCGACACCTCCTGGAGTCGAGTTGGATCCGATGCAAGCGTTTTTGAACAGAGAACTAATCCGACGTAAACGGAGTCCAGCATGATATTCCGACGAATAAAGTCAAGTTATCCGTAGAGAGGCTATACTTTTATAACTCCGTGGTTTAATCCCCCCCCCCGGGAATCCGTAGCCATTATGTGTCCCGTTGACGCCACTCCTGTAATAAGGAAAAATTGTACGATTAGATAAAGAATTAAAATAGGAATTATAAGGATGAACAAATAAATAATTTTTAATGAGCTGGTCATCCAACCCCCCCCCCCCCCTCTCCCGTCACCCCCTACACCAAACTAATGCTTACAATCATCCCCATTATATTACATTACTTAAACGCATCCTCAGTCTCAACAAAGGAAGTCCCCCCCCCCCCCCAAGTGAACATGGACAAAAGCCTTATAAAAACAAGCAGGTGTAGGTAATTACTATTATAAAAAGAGCCATCCCAAACGATTTAAAATGGATTGATTATCTACCCCTCCCCCCTTTCCCCAAAGTTAAGACTATAAAAATAATAATATAGTGCATAATTTGAAAGCCTTGGGTGCCCACCCTACTACCACCACCACCCATTTAAAGCTTTAAACTACAGGCATTACATTACGTTTGGATTGTAATAGCGCCACCCAGTAGCATTAAATTGATCGTTGCATGAATGAGCCAAACCGTAAATTCACGGGAGATACGAACTACGGCCGAGCCACATAGATCGACATCACGTGCATAAGTTAAATTAAGGCTGTAGACTGTGTATAAAAAATAATAATAATTCCTTCTCGTCACGTAAGATATAATTATATGTAAACAACTGATATAGTTGGCTGTTAATGCAATGTAATGCGTTTTCGCAATTAGATTTAAGTTTGGCCGATATAGAAATATTTGATTTTGTCTCAAAATAAAGGTATATACGACCATGGTTTTAAGACACCTCATAAAACAAATTCATATCCCCCCACCCCCCAAACCTCATACTTTTAAACAATACAGGCTTCAACGTGCTGCTCGGTGTAAACAGTAAAAACCCTTTCTCCCAAGCGAACATCGAGAACATCTTGATGAAAACACGCTGGTATTA
Organism: Pictodentalium vernedei; assembly: GCA_031216915.1. Lineage (NCBI taxonomy): Eukaryota > Metazoa > Mollusca > Scaphopoda > Dentaliida > Dentaliidae > Pictodentalium > Pictodentalium vernedei. The sequence goes on from CM062297.1 coordinate 73,366,101, forward strand.
CTAATCACTTGTATAAATTAACATAATATATAAAAAATAATGCGGTTTCCTTTATCCTAGAAATTAAGTTAAAAAAGGTTGTGGGCTCTGAAAATACCCTTATATTTGTTTCCCCACATATCCTTCCCACGCCAAATCTCTATATATTTGTATGTTGATAATACCCATATTTCTGCATAATGTTTGGGAATGAACTACTCACTCCGACTCCAACTCGAACCCTCGAAAGTGTTTATCATTCCTGCGGAGTCGAGCCGGGCTCGGGGCAAGCGTCATTCATTGTTCATGTAAGAAAAGGTTGGGTAAGTAGGGGTCTATACACACAGACTCACTGTGCCGATCGTGTTATTTCTATGAAACATAACATATAAAATAATGATGTTGCCTTCATACTAGAATTGAAGTCTATGGACTCTTAATGTATGTGTCTTTTCACGAATGTTTCCTTTGTTAACCATCTGTTTATATTTATCTTCACGATACCAATATTTCTGCATAATTTAAATTTATGGCTGTGAGCGCCTTACTCAGACTCCAGCTCGACACCACGAGATTCTTTACTCAGTACCACGTGGAGTCGAGTCGGACCCGGTGCAAGCGTTCTGTAAAAGATAACTTATGCGACGCAAACTGAGGCGAGCATGATCTTCCGATAAATAAATTCAAGTTATCAGTAGGTATGCTATAATTATATAACGCGGTGGTATGCCCCCCCCCCCCCCCTTTTATAAAGGCAACATCATAGTATTATATGTTATGTTTCATAGAAATAACACGATTGGCACAGTGAGTCTTTGTGTATAGCCCCCTACTTACCCAACCTTTTCTTCTCCCTTAGCCAGAGAGTTACATGTACAGTGGCGCTTGCCCCGAGTCCGGCTCGACTCCCCGAGAATGGCAAACACTCTCAGGGGTTCGAGCTAGAGGCGGGAGTAAGGAGTTCATTCCCTTACATTATGCAGAAATATGGGTATTACCAACATAGTAATATATAGAGAGTTAGCGTGGGAAGCATCTGTGGGAAACAAATATACCGGTTTTTTTCGGAGCCCACAACCTTTATAACTTAATTTCTAGGATAAAAGAAACATTATTTTATTTGTTATGTTAATTTCTTTATAATTTCTTTCGATAAAGGATCAGCACGCCTCTGTTCAAATGTATGAAATAATTATTGCATATGCAGTTTCTGGAACAACGTCTCCAAAATCGATACACCACACCCAGTGGTTTACGTCATAACGTTATTTTGTAAATATTTGCATAACGTGTTTTATAAAAATAAAAATGCCTGAAGATCCGCATAGAGAGCGGTGAAAGCGCTAGCAGGAATATAGTCAGTGATGTCGTTGTATTTGTTTTGAACTTTAATACATTTTTTTTCTATATATATATATATATATATATATATATATATATATATATATATATATATATATATATATATATATACCTTTTCCAAATTTCCTGTTTACGGTACAGAATACAGAATTCGGCACTTCTGTTATGCATTTTTTAGGATGAAGGACTCTGACGCCGATGGGGATCGACCCACTGCCTTGATGAGAGTACACTTCTGCGGCACCAATCGCCTAGCGAAACTGGACCAGCGCCATAGACCACTCGACTACCGACAAGCCCCAAAACAGGCATGCTAGCAGATCGAGCGTCCATGGAACTGGCACAGTCCACACGAAATTACTCGGTATCTCCCAGAATTAGTTTTTTACAATGAATTATACCATGTAATGCAGATGAAATCAGTGAGAATCAATCTCTTTTCCAAATTTCCTGCTTACGGTACAGAATACAGAATTCGGCACTTCTGTTATGCATTTTTTAGGATGAAGGACTCTGACGCCGATGCCACTAATATTAACATTATTGAGTAAAAAGCTAAGTACGTTCAAACTAGTTAAAAGAAGTGACTAATGAGTCATTGAATGATTTCTGTAAATCTATAAAAAATGACAAAATCAAAATTTATATGTATGTACTGTGTCCTAAAACTGCTTTTAAATCATTAAAACAATGATTTGCCATTGAAATTTTCTGTAGACTATGGAAAAACTTTATTTCCGTCCACTCCGACACTCACACACCCCATCATACATTCCTAGGGAAAAAATGTCCCCTACCCTACTTTGAGTGGAAATAATTTCATATAAAAGGGGCACGTTTCTTCATTCTGAGTAAAAAAGGGTTTATTCTTCATATATTGTATTCAAAGTTTTCAGTTTTATATATCTATTTTGAATTAATTAAATTCTGTCATTTTTTGGTTGAGAAAAATGTTTTTTTTTTAAATTGTAAAATGAAAGAAATTTTAAATTTAGATCTTGTATACATTTAACTTATTAAAATCAGAATTATGTTATTTATAGACATCGCGTCCATTCATGTTTTACCCATGAATATTCTGTCTATGATCATTACATATCCACAGATTATATTTATGGACACCTTGTATGGACACAGATTATATTTATGGACATCTTGTATGGACACAGCATCATTTAGTTGGTATCTGAGGGTTGAATCTCTGTTAAGTTCGTATTCGTTTTCAGGATCGGCGCCCTTCTACTCTTTCAACTCAACAATCACGTGCGTGATTGAAAAGCCGGTCTTCAGAGTTACAGATAACTTGAGCTTTACAGCAACCATATGGAAAGTCTCAACACATTTTTTGTTTAAAATCTCAACCCTTAACATTAGTTCTGCGTAACCTCTCCAGGAGAGTTTCACACATGTCTAACAATTTTTATCATTGGAAGAGATTTACAGAAAGGTTACCTCCCCTTAATTTCCCGAAACTATCAGTAAATTTGACCCTAAGGTTGTGGGAATTTCATATAAAAATAGAAATTTTGAAATATTAGCGAATTAGTATCATCATTTCACAAACTTCATGTATTTTCCAGTAGAGTAGTAAAGTAGAAAAAAATACAAAAGACACAGAAGTTAGCTTTTTACAATTTTTCACCAATCAGATTCAACGTTTGACTCTTATTGTCTGTTGAAACGCATTTAAAACTGAGAAAATGGCGTTTCAACATCATTTGATGTTCTGTAACTTTTTCCTGTTCATTAGATCAACAAAGTGTGCATTGTGACATACAATACAGGCACGGCCCATTTCATTGCTATAAAAGTGTAGGAGGTGTGATTTGTCAATTTCTTCCCCAGGAAACAAAGAAACATGTAAATTACTGAAAAAACACATTCGCTAAACAAAGAGTCAAAGTGTACGCTTGCTTAGTGTTGGTTGATGTAATACTGATAAATATTCCTAATTACGGATTATCTGATGGATTATCTACGAAGGAGCTGTTTCTAAATAGTTTCTAATTAGTTTTCTATGAAAGACCGAATTTCCTTTTGTAACGTTTAATAACGAAAACAATAGCCAGCTCCCAGACAACTCTCTGTTGTTTTCGTGTATTAAAAGGAACGGTACCCTCTCTGTAACCTCCCTCTATTTTCTACTTATATCATAGAAAAGGAACGGCAACCTCTCTCTATTTTCTACAGATATCACAGAAAAGGAACGGTAACCTCTCTCTATTTTCTACAGATATCATAGAAAAGGAACGGTAACCTCTCTCTATTTTCTAATGATATCATAGAAAAGGAACGGTAACCTCTCTCTATTTTCTACAGATATCACAGAAAAGAAACGGTAACCTGTCTCTATTTTCTAATGATATCATAGAAAAGGAACGGTAACCTCCCTCTATGTTCTACTGATATCATAGAAAAGGAACGGTAACCTCTCTCTATTTTCTAGAGATATCACAGAAAAGGAACGGTAACCTCTCTCTATTTTCTACTGATATCATAGAAAAGGAACGGTAACCTCCCTCTATTTTGTACTGATATCATAGAAAAGGAACGGTAACTTCTCTCTATTTTCGAGAGATATCACAGAAAAGGAACGGTAACCTCTCTCTATTTTCAAATGATATCATAGAAAAGGAACGGTAACCTCTCTCTATTTACTAATAATAACGTAGAAAAGGAAAGGTAACCTCTCTCTATTTTCTACTGATATCATAGAAAAGGAACGGTAACCTCTCTCTATTTTCTAATGATATCATAAAAAAGAACGGTAACCTCTCTCTATTTTCTGCTGATATCACAGAAAAGGAACGGTAACCTCTCTCTAGTTTCTACATATATCATAGAAAAGGAACAGTAACCTCTCTCTATTTTCTACAGATATCATAGAAAAGGTAGGTACCCTCTCTCTATTTTCTACTGATATCATAGAAAAGGAACGGTAACCTCTCTCTATTTTCTAATGATATCATAGAAAAGGAACGGTATCCTCTCTCTATTTTCTGCTGATATCACAGAAAAAGGAACGGTAACCACTCTCTATTTTCCTACTGATATCATAGAAAGGGAACGGTAACCTCTCTCTATTTTCTACAGATATCACAGAAAAGGAACGGTAACCTCTCCGTATTTTCTACAGATATCACAGAAAAGGAACGGTAACCTCTCTCTATTTTCTACTGATATCACAGAAAAGGAACTGTAACCTCTCTCTATTTTCTAATGATATCATAGAGATATTTTTTCTCAACAATTACTTGCTTCTTAATTGGACATTCTACGCTCGTCATTCCAAGGGAGTTAACTTTATCGAAATTCGATTTTCATAACGAAATAAATGAGATAGAATTTATATAACATATTTATATTTATCGATAAAAATACAATATTTATTATCACTGTTTTAATAACTACACCAATATTAGGCAGGGTATCAGCAATGACGTCACAGGTAATAATCTGATATTATTTGAACCGCGTGAACCCTGGCGCCCTGAATCGTCTGATACACTATTGTATACAGCTTGAAGGACGAGTTCCTGTTGCATGTCCTGGATTGTTCTGATACACTATTGTATGCAGTTTAATGGACAAGTCCTTGTTGCATGTCCAGGGTGGTTCTGATACACTATTGTATACAGTGTAATGGACGAGTTTATGTTGCAGGTCCAGGGTGGTTCTGATACACTACTGAATACAGTTTAATGGACGAGTTTATGTTGCATGTCCAGGGTAGTTCTGATACACTATTGTATACAGTTTAATGGACGAATGCATGTTGCATGTCCAGGGTGGTTCTGATACACTATTGTATACAGTTTAATAGACGAGTCCCTGTTGCATGTCCAGGATTGTTCTTGTACACTAGTGTATGCAATTTAATGGTCGAGTCTACGTAGCATGTCCAGGGGGTTTCTGATACATTATTGTGTACAGTTTAATGTCCAAGGTGGTTCAGTAATGATTTGATCCCACAGTCTAACAGGGCTGAAGAATTAAATTATGGCTATCCCACCTGCCCAGTAAGGTGTTTATTGTTTGTCTAATCACAAACCATCAACTTTTGCGTTACGAACAAATTCACTATTTTACGTTTTTCCAGTGCGGACAAGAGGGGTTAAGAAGCTACTTTGATCACTGGGTGACAGTTTGTACATACAGAAGCTAGGATTTTAAAGAACTTTTTTTTCTATCATTTCCTGGTGTTCCGTAAATCACGGGAAAGCGAGCAGGTAATCCATATGTAGTCGGGACTTTTCCGAACGAAGTCCACTCCGTGTACTGAAAAAAAACTAAAAACAATCTCTTGTGTGATAGAGTTTCGAACTGCCCCCCCCCCCTCCTTCCTCCTATATTTCGAACTCGTCTAACATGCCACAGTTGGAATGATGCGCTATTTCTTATAAACGGCCAGTCCCACCGCACCCCACCTCCACACCGGTAACATTTACCTCTCAGGTATCTAGTTCCACGTGTCAACCTAACCGTCATCCAGGTCGTATCGTAATTATATCATCTCGAACTCAAGGTTGCAGGGTGAGGGAAGTGAAGTTATAACTTGCAAGACAACTTCTTGAGTTCTCCACACATAAACCCGCCCCACCAAATATTTTTCTTGTTTGCGAAAGTGTGATAGAAAAAGAATAAAAAAAGCAAATGAAAAAATGTTTTATTTCAAATGTACATATAAACCTTTATTGAAATGTTATATTTTTTTAAGGATGCTGAAAAGAGACGGACTGACGAAAGGACACCTCGACAAGTAGGTGTACATAGTATTTTTCTTAACCCTTTACCCAATGAATATTTTCAATCATACAAATTTGTGAGACTATTAATTTAAACTTCTAGAAGCTTTCTTTATTAGCTTTCCAAGTTTATCAGACCCAAGTCCCGAAAATAACTTGGTCATGGCGTGGTTCATTCAGATTATTTCACTTGTGAGTGTCCATTTCTAAGTTCGCGGATACACACACAAAGAATGATTAGTGGACACATGCGCTATTGGGGCAGGGAAACTGATGGAAACGAAATGTTACACACAAACCGTCACAGTAAAACTTTTAGAGAATGTTTGGAGAAAACATATCATGTACTTGTCAGTTTATGGTAGCTGAGAGAGGTTATACACAGATTATAAAATAGCACCCATGTTTGGAGATGACAAACGTACAATATGTGGAAAAATGAGATGTCCATGTGGCATCTTGTTACCGATCTTGCCGGAAAGAAACATGCACTAGCAGTTGTTCCGTCGCTATCGCGTAAAGCTCGCGAGACGGCTCATGAAATAGAATGGATGTACTTTTCTGTAAATGTGTTCTAAAAGAATGAAAAGATCGTGTTTATGAAGCGTACTTGAACTTTGATGGATATCGAAAAACCGAAAACGAAACAATGACCGATTATATAATTGAATTCGAACACTTATGAGTTCCCATTTCTAAGTCCGCGGGTCACTGAAAAAGATGGAGACGAAATATTGAACACTTTGAAAAGTTACAGGAAATATTTTTTTAGAATGTTTTAGAGAAAACATATCATCTACTTGTCAGTTGATCCATCTTCGGGGGTTTAAGAATTTTCACCCCAGCTCAACTACCACGTTAAGTTCTAAATAATTATTTCTAAATAAGCTGTAGTATAAAAGAAACAAAATGTATTTTATTCAGTTTTTCAGGAAGTGTCTGAAGAAAATTTATTTTTGTATTTCATCACTTTTGGGAAATGCTCCTTTTCCAGATTTTTTCCACTTTTTATGATGTTTTTCCAACCATTTTTGACATCCACCCTCATGTAACGCAGTCATCAACAGAAACCTGTTTAAATCAATTTCTGCTCAGCTAAGATTCATAACACAAATGTTCTCAAACTGTTTTTGTCTTCAGTGGATTTTGTCATCAGGAAAAGACAACAAAATTAATGTTAATTCTAAGCTGTCCTCCGAATTATGGCAAGTACTATTTCTGTTTATAACATTTTCCGATCCATTTGGCTGCATAACAGAAATATCCCTACAATATTTCTTCTATAAAGTAAGATTGTGGCATGATCATCGCTCCCATGATAATAGGTACTGAACATGGGAATTGAGAGCTTGCGAAATCAACTTCAGGTTTATCCAGCCTGTATCACTTGACAACTATGGAAACACAACATATGACAATAAGATGCAACGTGAGACATTCTCTCAAATTTATTTATTTATTTATTCGTGTTTAAGGGCACATATTTCTGCACAGTGGCCAACCATGACCGTGGCAGTTTTACGGGTGGAGGAAGCCGGAGTACCCGGAGAGAACCACCGAGCTACGGCGAGCAACTGTCAGCTCCCCTACATACCAACTCCACACAAGCAGGGTTAGCATTGGTTGAAGACAGGTGCACCATCGACGTGCAGTACGCATTAGTATACAGCGTCACCGAGACCCCACGTCTGCAATGGGGGTGGAGTGTCTTGCCCAAGGACACAACGTGGTTGCCGCAGGTGGGATTCGAGCCGAGGACCTCTCGGCTTGCAGCCTGCACCTCTACCTACTGAGCCACCGCGCCCCATTCTCTCAAATCAACAGGTTGTTTGAATCAAGGTGGTGCAAGCTTTGAAGTGCCCAATGGAGGAGATCTTTCGGAACCCAGCTCGGAGAATCTTTTACTCTCGAGAAGATGCCTGCAAGGAGAGGAGGGGATCTGGAGTTCAGTCATGCCCCTCTCCCCCACCACTCGTCCACATAAAGGGATGATATGCAATGATTGCATTATGAAAAAACAATTGTTGCTTCAATCAGACATATCATTTACTGCTTCCTAAATATTGGTGCATTGTGTGGAGCTAAGTAGAGCGACGTTTTTTGAGAAACTCTCCCAGGAATGTTGGTAATAATTTATTCTTACATTTTTCAATATATCTGATGAGAAGGGACGAAATCTTAACCCTTTGAACACCTAAGACAGATTTTTCTGTCCAAGGCATAATTGCGTCCCATGTTTGTCTCATTAGAAGAGGTCTGTGCACGGGGCATTGATGATAAAATAATAACTGCAGTTTTCAGCCGATCAGCTTCAGACTGCAGTTATTATTCTATACGCCCTGTCTATTGACACTGGACTGACCAATCCCACTGTAAGTGCACACAAAGGCGATGCCATTCAACAGACTGCAGTTGTTATTTTGTCCTCCCTGTATATTGATATTGGACTGACCCATCCCACTGTAAGTGTACACAAAGGCGATACCATTCCATAGACTACAGTTATTATATTATCCTCCTTGTATATTAATATTGGACTGACCCAAAGGCGATACCATTCCTGGAAACGGTGCTTTAAAGGGTTAATTTAGAATCGTGAAAACAAGTACATTATGCTTTTAAAAGGGTATATTCAATGATAATGACCAGGAATGACAGCAATTTAAACATCGAGACAATTTCCAGTTCAAACATACTTTTAACGCTTTAAACCCGAGCGGCCCTTTCTCCGGTCAGGGACGTTATACGTCACAACGTTATTAAATAGGGTGGCTGTTTAGTAATCTGGTGGGGTAGACCAATCAATATGTTCAACGCACAGCCCAGAGGCTGCACCTTCGAAATATTGATTGGTCTTCCCGAAATAATGAATATGGACTCTTCCAATTTCTGCCATTGAACTGACATGGAAGATACCACTAGAGTTCAAACGGTTAAAGATGCAGATGAAGAGAATTTTTAGCTTTTGAAAAAATTGCTTTGCGTCCGATTCGTCGACCCTCCCTGTCATATATGTCTTGATCCCCCCTCCCCGAGTTATAAGAACAAAAGATCTGTATCATGAACCTGTGTTGGATAAAGGGTTAAATGATGAATGCCTTATATTTATTATGAATTAATTATTGATTTTGTTTTAAAACATTATGGATCTGTTTAATTATATTTTACTCCAAACTCTCCACAACTCTATCTAATACAGTCAGTGCTGTACTTCGATTGTGCACAACTCTATTTAATACAGTCAGTGCTGTACATCGATTGTGCACAACTCTACCTAATACAGTCAGTGCTGTACATCTACTGTGCACAACTCTACCTAATACAGTCAGTGTTGTACGTCGATTGTGCACAACTCTACCTAATACAGTCAGTACTGTACATCGACTGTGCACAACTCCATCCAATACAGCCAGTGCTGTACGTCGATAGTGCACAACTCTATCTAATACGGTCAGTGATGTACGTCGATAGTGCACAACTCTACCTAATACAGTCAGTGCTGTACATCGACTGTGCACAACTCTATCTAATAGAGCCAGTGCTGTACGTCGAGTGTGCACAACTCTATTCAATACAGCCAGTGCTGTACGTCGATAGCGTACAACTCTATCTAATATAGTCAGTGCTGTACGTCGATTGTGCATAACTCTATCTAATACAGTCAGTACTGTACGTCAAATGTGCACAACTCTATCTAATACAGTCAGTAATGTACGTCGATTGTGCACAACTCTACCTAATACAGTCAGTGCTGTACATCTACTGTGCACAACTCTACCTAATACAGTCAGTGTTGTACGTCGATTGTGCACAACTCTACCTAATACAGTCAGTACTGTACATCGACTGTGCACAACTCCATCCAATACAGCCAGTGCTGTACGTCGATAGTGCACAACTCTATCTAATACGGTCAGTGATGTACGTCGATAGTGCACAACTCTACCTAATACAGTCAGTGCTGTACATCGACTGTGCACAACTCTATCTAATACAGCCAGTGCTGTACGTCGAGTGTGCACAACTCTATTCAATACAGCCAGTGCTGTACGTCGATAGCGTACAACTCTATCTAATATAGTCAGTGCTGTACGTCGATTGTGCACAACTGTATCTAATACAGTCAGTACTGTACGTCAAATATGCACAACTCTATCTAATACAGTCAGTACTGTACGTCGATTATGCACAACTCTACCTAATACAGTCAGTGTTGTACATCAACGGTGCACAACTCTATCTAATACAGTCAGTGCTGTACGTCGATTGTGCACAGCTCTATCTAATATAGTCAGTACTGTACGTCGATTGTGCACAACTCGACCTAATACAGTCAGTGTTGTACATCGACTGTGCACAACTCTATCTAATACAGTCAGTACTGTACGTCGATTGTGCACAACTCTATTTAATACAGTCAGTGCTGTACGTCGATTGTGCACAACTCTACCTAATACAGTCAGTGTTGTACATCGACTGTGCACAACTCTATCTAATACAGTCATGCTGTACGTCGATTGTGAACAACTCTATCTAATACAGTCAGTGCTGTACGTCGATTGTGCACTTTTTTCAACCCTTGTTAACCCTGCATGCTTGGAGTTAGTACGTTGGGGAGTCTGACAGGTACTCGCCGCTTCTCGGTGGTTCTCGTGGGGTACTCTCCCCCCCCCCCTTCCCATAAAATTGCCCGACAAGAGGGGACCCTGGGTGTGTAAAGTGTCGTTTAACGCCGATTAAAATTCATATCGTGTGAAACCACCAATTCCAATTGCACCGATATCAATAGAGCGACATTGATCGAATTTTCAATAAATGGTCAAAGATACCCAAGGAATGATAATATAATACTCTGTACTACTTATTGTGTCACCTAAACTGTTTTTATAGAGATAATTGAGAAATCAAACATCTCAAACTTGCTAATATGATTACTTAAGGGGAAGTATTATTTTTTGCTAGTAAAGTCGAGCCCATACAATACAACTGTTCTGTCTAACTTTCGGAGTAACAGTAATAATAATCCGTCCATTGAATTGTTGTTAATAATATATTGTTGTTTGAATTATATTTTTAATATTTGTCTTCTGTACGTGAATATATATTTTTCACATGTCACGAGATGATACCATTAGTAAGCAGGTCAGTAGCCGGGATTCTATAATAGGGCGTGTCCTAACCAGTGTGAAGTGGGGGGGGGGGGGAGGTTGGAAAGTCGTTGTGAGGGAGGGGCTCCCTTGATTTAACAACGAACCTCCAGTTGTTAGCCCCTTCTCCCTCTTCTCCGAAGGAAGTGGGAGGAGGAGGAAAACAATGGAGGGTCCTAGTTAGGACAAGGGGAGCCCCAAGAAGATTTTGCATAATTCAGAGCTATAAGAGTGAATCTGTGACATTTATAGCTTGTGTATCTCTGAATTGAATACTATTTTAGGGCTATACATGTTATGTAAAAGTAGCATACAGCAATTGTTTTGTCTTGGGGTTTTTTTTGGCAGCGAAAATCTTAGGAGACCAAGACCCCACCAGGCTCTCGGCTTTGCCACTGAGATAAACTGTTCAATAAATTCTGGTGGGATGTACAGGTTTCTTCTGGCCTGGAATATAAATAGAACATCACTTGTGTCAGCTTAGAAATACGTTTCTCAACAACGTTTCTAACCTTGAGGGCCCGTTATTGGGAGGACAATGAGGTGGGATAAACGTTTGGCCGGCTTGGGTATGTCACCCGGAGCACAGGTTATTTATAGTTATTTATTGGTGTTTAAGGTCACATACTTATGCACAATGGGTAATCGTGACCGTGACAGTTTTACGGGTGGAGGAAGCCGGAGTACCCGGAGAGAACCACCGGACGAGCAGCTGTCAGGTCCCCAACATCGTAACTCTGAACTCTGCACCGCAGCACAGGCAGGGTTAGATTGGTTGAAGACATGCGCACCGTCGACGTGCAGTATGCCTCAGTACACAGCGTCATCGAGCCCCCATGTAGGCAATCGGGATGAAGTGTCTTGCCCAAGGACACACCGCGGTTGCCGCAGGTGGGATTCGAACCGAGGACCTCTCGGCTTGCAGCCTGCACCTCTACCAACTGAGCCACCGCGCCCCCCGGAGCACAGGTACCTCAGCATAAAGAGAGGGATGGAGAAAGACCACTGATGCATATACAACTGGTTCATTGGTCAAATATAGGAAAATATCCCAACCACCTCCAGCTTGTGTGTGTGTGTGTGGGGGGGGGGGGGGGGGGGTTGGAGGGGGTGTTGCTAAGTGGATGTGTGGTTTAGACCAATCAATATTTTGAGAGCTGCACGTTGAGAATATGAATTGGTCTTTCCCCAAATAATTAATATGGACTCTTCCAATTGCTGTTATTGAACTGATATAGAAGATACCATCAGTGTTTAAAGGGTTAATAATATGAATTCTTTACATCATATTTTAGTTATTATTGACAAAAAAACAAGTTTCAAGATTAGAAAACTCGCCCCCTTAGTTCCAATGTGTTCTATGTGCCTACCGGCACATAGAACACATTGGAACTCAGAGGACGAACTGACAACATGTTTCTAGTTTTTGTGCTATGTGACGTTTAATGGAATGAAAATTGTTACCCTGTGACTGACAGCTTTCACGTCATTAAACCTCATGATGAGAATAGTTATAGCATTGATCCATCTGGCTCCATCTTGTGAGGAGTGTGTGTGTGGGGGGGGGGGGGGGGGGGATGTAATCTAGTTGAAAACAGATATGTAAGAAAGACGTACTCCTACCACCCCTACGTACAGATCCTCACGCCGTAATAAACGGCATTGTCATGAGCTCCGCCTCAGTCCATGTGGACATTTCCTCATAGCTTCGTCTCCTTTATCACCAATATTATGCAGAATATTTTCTTTTTCTAGATATACCCGTTTAGTCGCACCTTTAGAATATGCTATGTTTTTTTTTTTTACATGATCGACACCCCATCGTGCAAATGAGGTAACACGTGATCTGTGTTTGAAACTAAACTTTGTCACGTTGGCCTTTGTGTGGTAGAAAATTTATCCTCGGTGGGTTTCGAGAGTGGGAAAGGGAAATCCCAACCTTGCACCGAATACCATACCTTTTGGTGCGTTTTCTACTCCTGCACATGTACATGCACCGATGGTAAAAATAATCCCGAAATCTTAACTGAAGCTCTGATGTATATATATACACCTATATTTATTTGTTTTTATGCTATTAAATGTTATCAATATTAAATATTTTGTCTTTTATACTTGTTTGTTTCGTTGTCGATTTTAAACTTCATACCTTAAGGCAATCAGATATCTAACCCACAACAACATTCTACCGCGATATTTGTTTGATACCTTAAGGCAATCATATAACCCACAACAACATTCTACAGCGATATTAGTTTGATACTCTAAAGCAATCATACAACCCACAAGAACATTCTACTGTGATATTTGTTTGATATCACAAAGCAATCATATAACCCACAACACCATTCTACGGCGATATTTGTTTGACATCTCAAAGCAGTCTTATAACCCACAACAACATTCTACTGTGATATTTGTTTGATACCTCAAAGCAATCATATAACCCACAACAACATTGTATAGCGATATGCGTTTGATACTTAAAATCAATCATATAACCCACAGCAACATTGTATAGCGATATTTGTTTGATACTTTAAAGCAATCATATAACCCACAACAACATTCTTCGGCGATATTTGTTTGATATCTCAAAGCAATCATATAACCCACAACAACATTCTTCGGCGATATTTGTTTGATATCTCAAAGCAGTCTTATAACCCACACCAGCATTCTACGGCGATATTTGTTTGATATCTGAAAGCTGTCTTATAACCCACAACAACATTCTACGGCGATATTTGTTTGATATCTCAAAGCAATCATATAACCAACAGCAACATTCTACTGTGATATTTGTTTGATACCTCAAAGCAGTCTTATAACCCACAACAACATTCTACTGTGATATTTGTTTGATACCTCAAATCAATCATATAACCCACAGCAACATTCTACATCGATATTTGTTTGATACTTTAAAGCAATCATATAACCCACAACAACATTCTTCGGCGATATGCGTTTGATTTCTCAAAGCAATCATATAACCCACAACAACATTCTTCGGCGATATTTGTTTGATATCTCAAAGCAGTCTTATAACCCACAACAGCATTCTACGGCGATATTTGTTTGATATCTGAAAGCTGTCTTATAACCCACAACAACATTCTACAGTGATATTTGTTTCATACCTGAAGCTATCATATGACCCACAGCAGCATTCTGCAGCGTTATTTGTTTGCTATCTTAAAGCTATCATATAACCCACATTCTTCCGCGATATTTGCCTGATACCGTAAAGCAATCATATAACCAATAACAAACATTCTACAGCGATATTTTTAAACCTTAAACACGATATCAAAAATGCATTATCTTTTTTAAATTTTCAAGACATTCGCAACAAAACCATATCGTGTGTCCCCCTTCCACGGAACGACCTCGAGAAGTATTCATGTATTTATTTATTGGTCGAGTTGTATTAACAACCGAGATCTATAGTTTGGGGACGTACGGTGGGCATTCGAGCGGGTGGCGGGTGGGCGGGCGGGCGGATTTTGGGCGTCCTCACACGGTTAGCACAATAACAGGAACAAACGTTCTCCGATTTGACTAATATTTGCCATACGGGTCTTTTGCTATAATATCTGAAGGGAGTTCGAAACCTGACCCAGGCCAATTTTTCGTTAAGGAGTTATGGGCCTTGATTAGTCAATTTGTACGGAATTTGAGCTCGTTAGCGAAATAATTTGAACAAACGTTCTTCGATTTGACTGATACTTGCCATACAGGTCATTTGCAATAATATGTCAAGCGAGTTTGGAAACTGGCCAGGCCCGAATGTTTTTGCATAGTTATGGGCCTTAATTAGTCAATTCTTCTTACAAATGTTGTGCTCGTTAGCGGAATAACTTGAACAAACGTTCTCCGAATTGACTAATATTTGTCATTATTCAGGTCTTTTGCAATAATATCTCAAGCGAAAACCGCCCCTCCCGATTTTTCATTACAGAGTTATGGGCCTTAATTAGTCATTTTTGCGAATTTCAAGCTGGTTAGAAACGCAGCTTGAACAAACGTTCTCCGATTTGTCTAATATTTGTCATACAGGTCTTTTGTTATAACATTGATTCTCGAGCAGCAAAAGACCGAATTCGGATTAGCGCCAGCGAATATTATGAATAAAACTCCAAACGTCTACTTAATTGGTCTGAAATAAAATTAAACATCACGTAAATACGAATTTTTACCTCGAATGATATAACGAATTTTAACAGTCTCTTCGACTGCATACCATAATTAAAGTTCATATTCTTTGATAACCTTTCTACTTTATTCTGACCATACAGACTTGTTAATAAGAAGGGTCAAGGCAAGTCAGCCAAACCTTAATACCAAGTTTTATATCTAATACTCAATCAGCGAGGAGTAACATGAAAAGCAGACGACACTTGCAAAAAAAATTCTTGAATAACTTTTTTTTTTCATTTTTTGTCTCAAAAACATAGGTTATGACCCCTCATTGGAACGAGCTCGACGAGCTCGTTCCAATGAGGGGTCATAACCTATGTTTTTGAGACAAAAAATGAAAAAAATAAATAAAATTAATAGGCGATTTTTGAGAATAGCGCTGGCCGGTTTTGGCCGTTACGTTGGGTAAAGGGTTAATGCAAAAGTCTGCAGCAAATTCAACGATGTTGGCGTTTTATTAGACGAGAGACCGGTGAGCACTGAAACACTTTCAAAGCCCCGCGAGAAATGGGTGAAGGTATTCGTATAATTTCTCAGCGTCTGAAGATGCTGAAATCAGCAGAGAGCTCTGAGCTCGGATGGAAGGTGATCAACAAATAAACCGTTAGCAGATGATTTAGACGATGAAAAAAAGAGTTTACAGGCATAAACGCAAGCAGTCCAAAAATAGAAGCAAGAGAGAACTAAAAAAAACTGTTATCGATTCATTCCCTGTTTCAGAGGCATGGCCAGTCGTCAGCTAATCAAATCATCAGTACCCTCAGCACACCTCGTTCCCTGAATTCCAACGTGTTCTATGTGCCTACCGGCGTGCCTACTGGCGTGTCTATTGGTGTGCCTACAGGTGTGCCTACTGGCGTGCCTACTGGCTGCCTGCTGACGTGCCTACTGGCGTCTACTGGCGTACCTACTGGCGTCTCCTGGCGTGCCTACTGGTGTGCCTACTGGCTACCTACTGGCGTGCCTACTGGCTTGCCTACTGGCGTGCCTACCGGCGTGCCTACTGATGAGCCTACTGGCGTGCCTACTGGCGTGCCTACTGGCTGCCTACTGGCGTGCCTACTGGCGTGACTACTGGTGAGCATACTGGCGTGTCTACTGGCGTGCCTACTGACAGCGTACTGACGTGCCTACTGACAGCCTACTGGCGTGCCTACTGACAGCCTACTGACGTGCCTACTGAAGTACCTACTGGCGTGCCTACTGGCTGCGTACTACGTGCCGACTGGCGTGCCTACTGACGTGCCTACTGGCGTGCCTACTGGCGTGCCTACTGGTGAGCCTACTGGCGTGCCTACTGGCGTGCCTACTGACAGCCTACTGGCTGCCTACTGACAGCCTACTGGCGTGCCTACTGTTTTCTACCGGCTGCCTACTGGCGTGCCTACTGGCTGCCTACTGGCGTGCCTACCGGCGTACCTGCTGGCGTGCCTACTAGCGTGCCTACTGGTGAGCCTACCGGCGTGCCTACTGGCGTGCCTACTGGCACATATAACACGTTGGGACTCAGGGGACGACCTATCTTCCAGAAATCAAAATTTAAAACAGGATTGTGTTTTCGATGTGAAAATCCCGGATCCTGGAGGGCGCAGTGTAGTAGAGTTGAGATTGACGGCCAAGATAAGATAAGTGTAGCTTTATCTTTATTCCATGTTAGTGGGTTAGACAGAGTTTGGTGTCAGTATTTTCAGGAGCTGAAAAAAAATTTAATAATAATTGCGATTCGCAGAGAGCTGGGAGTATTCTCCTAGCCGGTCGATTAAAAAGGACGTGTTAGTTTCAGAAAAATGTGGTTACTAATGGTAATGTTTTGAGCACTATTGAAAAGGAGTATCGATTGTCATTGGAAATGACACCAAACGAATGAGAATTCAAAAATAAATTGTCAGCCAGGCAATTTTTGATTTTGTGAAAACGAAAAACGGGAGATTAGTTGAGCAAAATTGTGTGTGCAAGGTTGAAGTAAAAGCACATGTTGTCAACCCTTTAACGATAGCTTACAATAAAAAATAATAAACCTAGATTGGTGCTAGACTGTTGAGATATTAACCCATGCTTGCTGCAATGCAAGTTCAAATTTGAACATGATAAGGTTGATGTTGAGATGTTTCCTTTCGAAGAACCCCACAGTAATAAACAATAAACCAAGATTGGTAGTGGAATGTCGGGAGATTAAGTCCCACTTGCTGTAATCCACAAAGGTGCCTTGCAATAAGAAAAATAAACATAGAGTGGTGGTAGACTGCTGAGATATTAACTCATGCTTGCCACAGATTACAATGGTAGCTTACAAAATTAAATCAAGATTGGTGGTAGAATGTCCGGAGATTAAATCACACTTGCTGCACTCCATAAAAGTGCCTAACAATAAGAAAACTAAACTTAGGTTGGTGCTAGACTGTTGAGATATTAACTCATGCTTGCTGCAGATTACAATGGTAGCTTACAATAATAAAAAAAAATAAACCAAGATTCTTACTAGAATGTCGAGAGATTAACTCACACTTGCTGCAATTCATAAAGGTGCTTTAAAATATGACAGGTGTTCATAACGGTACCTTTCAATAAAAAATAAACCTAGGTTGGTGCTAGATTGTTGAGAGAAAGTTTAGCTCGTGCTGGCTACAATTCATAACGGTACTTTGCTTTAAGAAAAATAAACCTAGATTGGTGCTAGATTGTTGAGAAAGTTTAGCTCGTGATGGCTGCAATTCATAATGGTACCTTGCTTTAAGAAAAATAAACCAAGAGTGGTGCTAGATTGTTGCAAAAGTTTAGTTCGTGCTGGCTACAATTCATATCGGAGCTTGCTTTAAGAAAAATAATCCTAGATTGGCACAAGACTGTTGAGATATTAACCAATGCTTGCTGCAATGCAAGTTCAAATATAAAGACGATAAGGTTGCTGTTGAGATGTTTCGTTAGGAAGATTGGGCAATTATATTTGACTGTAAATCAGTTTATCACCAAATCGACTTTTTTCTGATCATAGATGGTTTGAAGGGTTTACATGGACTGACAAGAGAGGTCTTAAATCTTATTACCGTTTTGATGTTCTACCATTTGGCATTGCAATCGTACGTTATATTTCTTACTAGAGTTATCAGGGTGTCAGTCGTCTTTTGTGGAGTAGAAGGGTTTACGAGTGATTATGTTCTACCATTTGGCATTGCTATCGTAGGTTATATTTTTTATTAGAGTTATGAGGGTGTCAGTCATCTTTTGCGGAGTAGAATGGTTTACGACTGATTATGTTCTACCATTTGGCATTCCGATCGTAGGTTACATGTTTCACCACGGTTATGAGGGTGCCAGTCATATTTTGTGGAGTAGAAAGGTTTACGAATGATTATGTTCTACCATTTGGCATTGCTATCGTAGGTTATATTTTTACTAAAGTTATGAGGGTGTCAGTCATCTTTTGTGGAGTAGAAAGGTTTACAAGTGATTATGTTCTACCATTTGGCATTGCTATCATAGGTTATATTTTTTACCAGAGTTATGAGGGTGTCAGTCATCTTTTGTGGAGTAGAAAGGTTTACGAGTGATTATGTTCTACCATTTGGCATTGCTATCGTAGGTTATATTTTTTATTAGAGTTACGAGGGTGTCAGTCATCTTTTGTGGAGTAGAAAGGTTTACGAGTGATTTTGTTCTACAATTTGGTATTGCTATCGCAGGCTATATTTTTTATCAGAGTTATGGGGGTGCCAGTCACCTTTTGTGGAGTAGAAAGATTTGCGAGTGATTTTGTTCTACAATTTGGTATTGCTATCGCAGGCTATATTTTTTATGAGTGTTATGGGGGTGTCAGTCATCTTTTGTGGAGTAGAAAGGCTTACGAGTGATTATGTTCTACCATTTGGCATTGCTATCGCAGGTTATATTTTTTATTAGAGTTATGAAGGTGTCAGTCATCTTTTGTGGAGTAGAAAGATTTGCGAGTGATTATGTTTTAGATTATGATATAGCAGGATAATGTTATATTGAGAAGACTTGTAGATCAAGCTCTATTATTCGATTATTGTTCTCTGGTGAAAGAAGCTGTGTGCGAACATCAGGAATCTCACGGTGAGACTGAGAAGTGTTGTATACATGTAGGACACGTCGAACTGATAAATGATATACAACATACCACCTTGGTGGAAATAGCCATTAACCATTTAACCACCTGAACGGCCAAACCGGTCAGTGCTATTATCAAAAATCGTCAATTAATTTTCATTATTTTTTTCATTTTTTGTCTCAAAAACATAGGTTCTGACCTCTCGTCGTGCTAGTTAGTTTCAATGAGGGGTCATAACCTATGTTTTTTAGACAAAAAATTGAAAAAACTAGTTATTCAAGAATTTTTGGGCAAATGTCTGCGTTTCATGTTAGGTAAAGGGTTAACGAACATCATACTCAGTGCGAGTTGCAAAGCAGCTGGGACTTTTGTGAACTTTTAAAAAGTTTCACATGGATTTTCTTGAGTTGTTCTAGTTGGTGTGAAGAGACGAATGTCCGAATTCTTACTGACAATGGAAATGTTCTTCAAAATTCTAATACAGGAAACCCAAAGGATAGTTTACAACGCATAGCCATGAAAGGACAGGGCGAATGTGTTAACAAAAAATTATCAAATTTGCCGATTTGGATTTGGAGAGATCACAATTGTAAGGCTGATAGTTTTAACAGAAATGATGATAGTGATGACTGGGGTATAGCTTTGTATGTTTTCCAATTGACAGATTCGCGACAGGCTACAATACAAAATGCAACGTTTCAATGCTAGAGAGGTGGTCGTGGTCTGGGGTAGAAGGCATGGGTTCTTTTTACAAATCTGGGAATATCAAAATAACTTATTGGCAGGGTCGAGGAGGGGATGGGGACCCTGGGTATTAACCCTTGGGCCCGGACCTTTGGGGCCTTAGGAGTCCGGGATTCTTGGGTCAGGCTTGGGTCCCCCAAAGGTTCTGTCTCCTGAGCTAAGCGTGGGCCTACCGTTCCCCGGGCGACCACCAGCAAGACCAGCAAGTTGCTCGTGTTATTAGAATACTATTTGCCAATCATGTAAAGAAGGAACTGGAATTTCCCGTGGAGATGTTCAATCTTTTATTAGTACAGTTAGGTCACTGGATACTCACTGATGAATTTGCAAATTGGAAACATGCTGCTAAATGCAGTCTTTTGAAGGCCAACAAATAACGTGATTTTCCATCCCCAAAGCCGCCAGAAGTTTCCACTTCATTTTACCAAAGTGGTTTCCGAGCGATCACAAGAGGAAGGCTCATACTTTAAGCAGATATTTTGATAGTGATGACTGGTGTATACCTTTGCATGTTTTCCGCAATCTCGACGTTGAATGGGATCCCCATTCTATTGATATATTCGCGACAAACTACAATACAATACGCAATCGTTTAATAGATGGTGGTGACCTGGAACATAGATGATAGATTCTGCAACCACTGCCAATACTTATTTGTAAAACTATGAAAAAAAAAACCGTCGCTGTCACTTTTATGGAACATTAATTATTCCTGGATGAAAATCAGCTAATTTTTGGCCTTTCTTAACTTTGTAAAAAACCGGCACTTGATGGGCGGTATAAAGTATGTTGAATATTTTACGGGCCATGTTACGACAGTAACCGGAAGAAGAAATAACAGAATGTTGGAAAGGCTTCCGATTGTTGGCACTGAGAATGGACCACATGAAAAAATTCTTTTCCGAAAAGTTAGAGAGATATAGAGAGAACGACTGAGCGAACGGTAACTTTCAGACAATACTGTGTTTTCTAAAAAAAACATTTGAGAAGCGACAAAAAGGCTTGCTTCTCGCGATGTTGTCAACAATGAGCCTGTTAATATCGATATGTCAAAAGCATTGTCTGAAATGTTTTCAACATCACAAGACCTTACTACATAGAGAGATGATTCTGGTATAATTTGGTGTTTTTGTTACGATTTGATGAACTCAGATCGTTTCTTTGATCAAACATAAAAAATATTTGTAGATCATTTGCGTTCTTGGATGGTAAAAACGATCAGTGTCTGATTTGGACCACCTTCAATACTTTGTTTTACTCGAAATCTCCAGATAATATCTCAAGATCTCGAGATAATATCCTGAGTTCTTGAGATATGCATCTCGAAATCTCTAGAAAGTATCTCAAAATCTCGAGAAAGTATCTCAAGATCTCGATAAAATATCTATAGATCTCGCGAAATTATCCAAAATCCCTGGATAATCTCAAGAAGATCTCGAGATAGGCATATATAATCGGTGTCACCCTTTGATCATTAGCATGAAGTCACTCCTGTCACTCAAACTGTTTATTTACTTGTCACATCTTTTCCGACTGCAACATATTTGCCCCCCCCCCCCCATGACAATTACACGAATCCACTCCTGTCACTCAAAAAAGTGAAAAACTTATCCGCCAATCACCTTGTTGCGTATTAGTTTTGAAAGCCCACCAAACCTTAGTCCATTACTAATATAAACCGTGTCCCGTCATCCGAGCTTGAACTTGCGGCAGTCTTGTTCCCACTCCAATCCAAAAGTATCAAGCCAGCACCCGGTACCTCCCAATACCTACTGTAATGCCTTTTACTCTAAAACACGCCGTTTTCTCACTACTTTACAAGATGAAAAGTTTGTGTCTGTCTAACACTCCAAATCTGATGTGTTGATACACTACCCGATACTTCCTAATGCATACTGTAGTGGTTTTCTTTTACCCAAAAACTCAACGCTTTCTCACTTCTTTTTCTCCCAGATCCACGCTGGTTGTAGTGTTTTTTACCCTAAAACATAGAGGATATTCACGAAAATTTGATGAATACCGAAAATATCTCGTGAGTGGCTACAAAGAAATATGAGGATCTTCACGAGCGACTGTGTCGCTCGTGAAGATCCTCATATTTCTTGTAGCCACGAACGAGATATTTTCGGTATTCATCAAATTTTCGTGAATTTTCTTTTTATTTAATGCTCTACGACTACAAACTCTCCAATTTGTGGCCTTTATTTGCCATTAAGGCGCAAAATTTATGTGCCGAACCAGCGTCCATACAAAAATTACAACAACCAAACTCCAACCATTGGAATGTGTGAATATCCGCACAAAAAGTAGTCCCGTCTTATTTCTCCCCTAACTTTACGATTTACCAAGGCTGGCGAATTGAAATAATCGCAATGTGTTTCGAAGAAATAGAACAATAACAAAAAACACCACTTTCTTATTTTCAGTAACAAGACACGTCATTTTATTTTTTTTGAACTCAATGCACTGAAGACGTGTGAAGTTGAACTGAAGAAATTTGAAAGTGATTTCGGCTTTTCGCTGGAAGGTGAATGAGAAAGTCAAACTTTGAAACCGCTGATTTAATGAATTGATTTAGTCACTGTCACTATCAATTATTCGAATTCGTTTGTATTTGGGACTATGGAATTCATTACTGATGTGCTGACTCGTTTAAAGTACATGTGATTCGTAATCCGAACCTACGATGAAATATCGATTTCTAAATATCATTTTGATATTTCGTTTTGCCGACCGACAGGGGAATATGACTTAATTTTTCACCGTGAATTGATGCCTGAGCATTAAATAAATAAAGTTTACTCACTACTTTACAAGCCACACACCCATAAATACCAAATATTTCCTTCCAGCTCCACATTGAATGGAGCGATTTTTGCCACTATATACCTACCCTAGGATTCCCTTTCCTCTCGTTGGTTTGAAAAGTCTAGATTTGGTGCAACTAGTTACCCCCTGCGGATACTGTTTCCGGACGAGTGATTAAGAACCTCACGTATTACCAACGTCAGTGTTAGAAAAGGGCTTGCCCAGTACAAGCTGCAGATGCTGGACAAAACTGTGAATTTATGGTCAATACCCAGCAATCTCGGGACCCCAGGAGCCGTTCTCACAATTACACACCCAAACTGAAACCAATAACTGTGCGCCCAAGAGGCAAATATAATTCCCCCCCCCCCAAACGAAACCCAATTACATGTAGTAATGAAAAGATTGACCTGTCGCCCAACAAGTCTCAACGGTCCGTACACCTTTCACACTCCTCCAGGGAGATACCCAAAAGTGAAAACTCCAATGGTGAAGTATCCTGTCCTGCGCGTATAAAGAGGGACAACTTGAACCCGGTTTCCAGTCTATCCGAACAAGATGAAGCCTCCTCAATGTCGTTTACTGCCACCCTTAATTAGCTACAACATGGCACCCAAATTAAAAATACGATCCTCGTGATCCCATACTCTCATTCGGTCACAGCAGACCCCCCCCCCCCCCTCCCCCAGTACTTGTGACTTTCGTCCTCAACGACAACTCATGAACCGACAGCAATACAGGACATCCCGTCCCATAAGATTGATTGGTCCCACAGACCGCTCCGTCTTAATTCACAACGTGATGCAGACACACATCCAAATTATGAGAGCAACAACTAGCCCACCCAAACCCCGAAAGCGCATCACACCATTGATTTTCCTCCGACAATACCCAACTATGAATGCACTTTTTATAGTCCGCCAGTAAGCCTCCCAACAATACTCCTCAAAACCAGCCTACAATGATAGTCCAAACTCAAACCCGTGAACACAACACTCGGTTTGACCTATCGATTGACCACAGCACCCAAAAAATGTTTGACCCAATTGGCAGCCCACCCAAATAATCGAAAGTGCCCCTCCCGCCAAACACAGAACCCCGCAATTTAGTGTTGAAAAGATGTTCCCGCGACATTTGAAACAGCAAGTAGCACACCACTTTCTATTTTGCAACTCCCATAAAGTGATTCATTCCCAAATATACACACAATAGCATCCCAATCGTAGACTAACTGGCCATTTGGTGCCTCCCTCCAACCAATATATCACACAAACCTCTCACGCTGCACAACAGTATCGTCTCAGTCGTGCATTAACTGGTCATTTGGTGCCTCCCTCCAACCCATATATCACACAAACCTCTCCCGAGGCGCAACAATAGTCAGTATCACCCCAATTGTAGATTAACTGGCCATTTAGTGCCCCCTCCATCCTACATATCACACAAACCACTCCCGGGGCACAACAACAGTATCAACCCAATTGTAGATTAACTGGCCATTTGGTGCCTCCCTCCAATCTATATATCACACAAACCTCTCCCTGGGTACAACAACAGTATCAACCCAATTGTAGATTAACTGGCCATTTGGTGCCTCCCTCCAATCTATATATCACACAAACCTCTCCCGGGGAACAACAACAGTATCATCCCAATTGTAGATTAACTGGCCATTTGATGCCTCCCTCCATCCTACATATCACACAAACCTCTCCCGGGGCACAACAACAGTATCAACCCAATCGTAGATTAACTGGCCATTTGGTGCCTCCCTCCAATCTATATATCACACAAACCTCTCCCTGGGCACAACAACAGTATCATCCCAATTGTAGATTAACTGGCCATTTGATGCCTCCTTCCATCCTATATATCACACAAACCTCTCCCGGGGCACAACAACAGTATCATCCCAATTGTAGATTAACTGGCCATTTGGTGCCCCCTCGAACCTATATATCACACAAACCATTCCCGGGGCACAACAACAGTATCATCCCAATTGTAGATTAACTGGCCATTTGGTGCCTCCCTCCATCCTATATATCACACAAACCTCTCCCGGGGCACAACAACAGTATCATCCCAATTGTAGATTAACTGGCCATTTGGTGCCCCCTCGAACCTATATATCACACAAACCATCTCCCGGGGCACAACAACAGTAATAACCCAATCGTAGATTAACTGGCCATTTGGTGCCTCCCTCCAACCTATATATCACACAAACCTCTCCCTGGGCACAACAACAGTATCATCCCAATTGTAGATTAACTGGCCATTTGATGCCTCCCTCCATCCTACATATCACACAAACCTCTCCCGGGGCACAACAACAGTATCAACCCAATCGTAGATTAACTGGCCATTTTGGTGCCTCCCTCCAATCTATATATCACAAAAACCTCTCCCTGGTCACAACAACAGTATCATCCCAATTGTAGATTAACTGGCCATTTGATGCCTCCCTCCATCCTATATATCACACAAACCTCTCCCGGGGCACAACAACAGTATCATCCCAATTGTAGATTAACTTGCCATTTGGTGCCCCCTCGAACATATATATATCAAAAACCACTCCCGGGGCACAACAACAGTATCATCCCAATTGTAGATTAACTGGCCATTTGGTGCCTCCCTCCAACCTACATATCACACAAACCTCTCCCGGGGCACAACAACAGTATCATCCCAATTGTAGATTAACTGGCCATTTGGTGCCTCCCTCCATCCTACATATCACACAAACCTCTCCCGGGGCACAACAACTGTATCATCCCAATTGTAGATTAACTGGCCATTTGGTGCCCCCTCCAACCTATATATCACACAAACCACTCACGGGGCACAACAACAGTATCATCCCAATTGTAGATTAACTGGCCATTTGATGCCTCCCTCCAACCTACATATCACACAAACCCCTCCCGGGGTACAACAACAGTATCATCCCAATTGTAGATTAACTGGCCATTTGATGCCTCCCTCCATCCTACATATCACACAAACCTCTCACGAGGCACAACAACAGTATCAACCCAATCGTAGATTAACTGGCCATTTGGTGCCTCCCTCCAACCGATATATCACACAAACCACTCACTGGGCACAACAACAGTATCATCCCAATTGTAGATTAACTGGCCATTTGATGCCTCCCTCCATCCTACATATCACACAAACCTCTCCCGGGGCACAACAACAGTATCAACCCAATCGTAGATTAACTGGCCATTTGGTGCCTCCCTCCAATCTATATATCACACAAACCTCTCCCTGGGTACAACAACAGTATCATCCCAATTGTAGATTAACTGGCCATTTGGTGCCTCCCTTCCTTCTACTTATCACACAAACTTCTCCCGGGGCACAACAACAGTATCAACCCAATCGTAGATTAACTGGCCATTTGGTGCCTCCTTCCATCCAACATATCACACAAACCTCTCCCGAGGCACAACAACAGTATCATCCCAATTGTAGATTAACTGGCCATTTGGTGCCTCCCTCCATCCTACATATCACACAAACCTCTCCCGGGGCACAACAACAGTATCAACCCAATTGTAGATTAACTGGCCATTTGGTGCCTCCCTCCAACCTATATATCACACAAACCACTCCCGAGGCACAACAACAGTATCAACCCAGTCGTAGATTAACTGGCCATTTGGTACCTCCCTCCAACCTATATATCACACAAACCTCTCCCGCGGCACAACAACAGTATCATCCCAATTGTAGATTAACTGGCCATTTGGTGCCTCCCTCCATCCTATATATCACACAAACGTCTCCCGGGGCACAACAACAGTATCATCCCAATTGTAGATTAACTGGCCATTTGATGCCTCCCTCCATCCTACATATCACACAAACCTCTCCTGGGGCACAACAACAGTATCAACCCAATCGTAGATTAACTGGCCATTTGGTGCCTCCCTCCAACCTACATATCACACAAACCTCTCCCGGGAACAACAACAGTATCATCAACTGGCCATTTGATGCCTCCCCCCATCCTACATATCACACAAACCTCTCCCGGGGCACAACAACAGTATCATCCCAATTGTAGATTAACTGGCCATTTGGTGCCTCCCTTCATCCTACATATCACACAAACTTCTCCCGGGGTACAACAACAGTATCATCCCAATTGTAGATTAACTGGCCATTTGGTGCCTCCCTTCATCCTACATATCACACAAACCTCTCCCGGGGCGTAACAACAGTATCAACCCAATCGTAGATTAACTGGCCATTTGGTGCCTCCCTCCAACCTATATATCACACAAACCTCTCCCAGGGCACAACAACAGTATCATCCCAATTGTAGATTAACTGGTCATTTGGTGACCCCTCCAAACTATATATCACACAAACCTCTCCCGGGGTGCAACAACAGTATCATCCCAATTGTAGATTAACTGGCCATTTGGTGCCCCCTCCAAACTATATATCACACAAACCTCTCCCGGAGCACAACAACAGTATCATCCCAATCGTAGATTAACTGGCCATTTGGTGCCCCCTCCAAACTATATATCACACAAACCTCTCCCAGGGCACAACAACAGTATCATCCCAATTGTTGATTAACTGGCCATTTGGTGCCCCCTCCAACCTATATATCACACAAACCACTCCCGCCGCACGACAATAGTATCATCCCAATCGCAGATTAACTGGCCATTTGGTGCCCCCCTCCAACCTATATATCACACAAACCTCTCCCGAGGCGCAACAACAGTCAGTATCATCCCAATTGTAGATTAACTGGCCATTTGGTGCCTCATCCAACCTATATATCACACAAACCACTCTCGCCGCACAACAATAGTATCATCCCAATCGTAGATTAACTGGCCATTTGGTGCCCCCCCCCCCCTCCAACCTATATATCACACAAACCTCTCCCGGGCGCAACAGCAGTCAGTATCACCACAATTGTAGATTAACTGGCCATTTCGTGCCCCCTCCAACCTATATATCCCACAAACCTCTCCCGAGGCGCAACAGCAGTATCATCCCACTCGTAGATAAACTGGCCATTTGGTGCCCCCTCCAACCTATATATCAAACAACCACTCCCGCGGCACAACAACAGTATCATCCCAATTGTAGATTAACTGGCCATTTGGTGCCCCTCCAACCTATATATCACACAAACCTCTCCCGCCGCACAACAATAGTATCAACCCAATCGTAGATTAACTGGCCATTTGGTGACTCCCTCCAACCTATATATCGCACAAACCTCTCCCGGGGCACAACAGCAGTATCATCTCAATCGTAGATTAACTGGACATTTCGTGACTCCCTCCAACCTATATATCACACAAACCTCTCCCGGGGCGCAACAACAGTATCATCCCAATCGTAGATTAACTGGCCATTTGGTGCCTCCCTCCAACCAATATATCACACAAACCTCTCAAACCTCTCCCAGATATGATCTCGAGATAAAAAAAAGTATTGAGGGTGGCCTAAGTCAGCCACCTCAGATTAGAATTGAGCTGCGTAGAGAGCCATATGCTGCTCGATGGCTTGACCCTATGCTATGTAACTTGGGATATTCATTCGTGCCCGATTGGGGGTCTAGTAGGGGACCTTGGAAGTGACGTCATGCCACGTGACCCAATGGTGCCTTGTTGTGTTAACCCGTGTGAGCGGCCATCTTGTTACGTCATCCCCATAGTGACACGTGGTGTTAGTGCGCATACGCAGCGCGTTTTGTTAGGGTGATACGTGTTTCCGTCGTCCATTGTGTATTCTGGAGGCCGCCATCTTGGTTTCTATGGTAACGCGTAGTTGTTGTGCTACCCAAATGCTTCTAATAAGATAGGGGTATGTTTGGGGGGTGTTCCTTTGTACAAGAGTATTTTCCAATCCGCAGAATTACCACAACAACCCGACAATCTCTCCAAATCACCAAAAACAACTTTCATTTGATAAGAAACCCCAGAATTATGGGCATATAATAGTAGCACGTAGTACCAAGAGGGCCCCCGTGGGGTAAGTTCGATTGAACTGGAGAATATCTAATTACCCAAATAGACCTGACAGCCCGCACAGACCACCAAAATCTGTACCAAACCTCCAAAACGAACTGGCTGGCGAAGCCCCATTTTGGGCATATGAAAATAACACGTAATGGTATAGGACCGAGATATCCCCTTGGGGTATGTTCTATTTAATAGAGATACTGGCCCTGCTTTTACCAGAACCCCATTTTTATGCCTATTGCAGACGCTACTCTAACACTAACAACCTACTCAGTCCTAACTATCTGCGATTCTCTAGTCAAAGTCATTTTATCAACAGTGCTTCATTTTCCGTAGCCTGTATGCAGAGTTATCTCCATTGTGTACAACAAAGGCCTATATTATTCCTTAAGCCAAGAATCTATGGAGGTAGTTACTGCTAAGTCATTGCTCGAACGACTCAAATCCCATCGAGCAAATGAGCTATAGAGCAATTGCTTGTTCGAGTGACTCGCACATACTGCTCTTCGACTCATTTCGGTATTTGAGGATACCCATGGCCTGGTATTGTATTATTTGAGAATATCTTTCGAGGATACTTTTTTTATAGCATACTTTTCTAAGGATACTATTACCTATTTGACCCAGCCTTCTGTGCCACCCCAAGTCATACCTATCCCAAATTCCCCTTATAAGCTACCGAGCAGTTATTGAACAGTCACTCGAAGCCCATCGAGCAAATGAGCTTTAGAGCAATTGCTGCTCTTCGACTCATTTCGGTATTTGAGGATACCTAACGCCTGGTATTGTATAATTATTTGGGGATAGCTTTCTAGGATACCATTTAAAGGCCCAGTCTTTTAGACCACTCCAAGGCATACCTATTCCAAATTTCTCTAATAAGTCATCGAGCAATTACTGAAAAGTCATAGCTCGAATGACTCTAATCTGATCGAGCAAATGAGCTATCAGGCAATTTCTCGATTGAGCGACTCCACATATTGCTCAAATGACTCGAATCCCATCTAGGAAATGAGCTATAGAGCAATTGCTCGTTCGAGTGACTCGCCTTAGTATTTGAAGATACCTGTGGCGTGGTATTGTATTATTTGAGGATACCTTTCTAGGATACGTTTTATAGGATACTTATCTGAGGATATTATTACCTGCTTGGCCCATCCTTTTAGGCCACCCCAAGACATACTTATTCCAAATTCCTCTAATCTGATCGATCAATTGAGCTATCGAGATATTAAAACGAAAATAATTTGTCTTCGTAGTACCGTTATAACACGCGTTGTTCGTAGTGGGGCGCGGGATCTTGAATATTACACTGACTGGGAATTTTCGGATGTATGATTTCTTCAGTTCAAGCCAGTTTGTCGCATTGAATACATCAAGTTTCTTCACGTATTTACTTTGCATAAATTAATATTAGTTTCATTTGATAAAAGTTACGTTCCTTTCTGCAAACCCACAGAGAGGACGACTATACTTGTTGTGATATACGTTTCCAGAGTCTTTTGGATAACAAAATATACTACTCAAAATTTGCTAAGCACCAAATATTTGGCACATCATTGTGAAATTTGCTTGTGAGATATTTGCGATATTTTTGGTGGATATAATTGAGGAATGCGGTGGTCCCCAGTGTTTACATGAACTCTCCTGACTGGCAGACTTTTCGCGACCGTGTACTGTCTACATGTACATGACATGTATAGGGTATTCAATCTTCATTTCAACACAAATCCTTGTGATTAAATGATTGAATATGGCGAATGCAAATGTAAGAAGATATTGTCTGAAGCAGAAATGTGGCGGGCTGTAGGGATGGTGGAGCAAGAGGCTTCCCATCGTCAGGTTGGTGAAGCCCTTGGTGTGCACCATACGGTGAACACCAGAGTCTGGGCAAGATTTCAGCAGTATGGTACACCAGTAAGACGGCATGGTGGTGGCAGAGACAGGGCAAAATCGGCAGCTGAAGACCGGTTATTGATCAGTAAGGCCCGTAGGAACCGCTTTGCTACAGCAACCCAGCTCCACAGTGACCTTCAGAATGCATCCGGGGTAAATATTCGACGCACACTATCCGGGCAAGGTTGCACGAAGTTGGTCTCCACTCGAGAAGACCATGTATTCGCATTCCGATGTCCCAGAACCACCGCCAGGCACAATATGAATGGGCTATGAACCACGTTGGATGGACCAGAGAAGATTGGCGATCTGTCATTTTTACAGATGAGTCAAGGTACTGTCTACACCACACAGATAGGCGTTCTAGGGTATGGAGAGGACCAGGAGAGCGATTCCATGCAGCCGGCATTGCTGAACATGACCGCTATGTTGGAGGGTCAATCATGGTCTGGGCGGCATCAGCAGGGATGAACGTGGTACATTGACTGCACAGCGCTGTAGTGATGAAATCCTGGATGTCCACGTCAGATTGTAGGCAGGTGCAGTGGGTGATAGATTCATTTTGATGGACGACAATGCCAGTCCTTATGTTGCCCATGCTGTCGGGGAGTACTGACTAAGGGAGGGGTTGAGTGTATGGAATGACCAGTAAGATCCCCTGACCTCAATCCAATCGAACATATCTGGAGTTAGTTGCAGCTTGCAATTTCAGTCCGCCCAGTCCAGCCATGAAGTGTCCAAGAGCTTGGTGCCATGTTGGTCCAAGAATGGAACAACATCACACAAAGGACCACCAGGAACCTGGTTGGGAGCATGAGAAGGGGTTGTCAAGCTGTAATTAACAGTAATGGGTCTCATACTCGATATTGACCCCATACCAGTTCTCCGTGAACTTTTTGGCAAATTGAAAAATTTCCTCTTTTACCAATAATATCTTTCCATGGTTATCGTGTTCAAAGGTTCAAAAATAACGTCAAACACAAATGGAATCTTAATTTCTGAACTTAATTAATTAAAGATATAATTAAATACAGACTATAATATTTCAACTAAAACATGAAGCAGGTAGTTGGATATACTTGATGCTTAGCAAACTTTGAGTAGTATATTAAATTCTGTGATACCTGAAGAGACAGATTACATTGTACGACGTAGACATGGTATTTAATCTGATTGATCTGGTTTCCTCATCGAGTCAAAATGTGATGATGATTGATTGTCTATTCTAATAATTGATTTATTATAATACGATGCCTGATTGACTGTTCTAATAATTTATTTATTATAATACGATGCCTGATTGACTGATCTAATAATTAATTTATTATTTAATGATGCCTGATTGACTGGTCTAATAATTTATTATAATACGATGCCTGATTGACTGGTCTAATGATTTATTTATTATATAATGATGCCTGATTGACTGATCTAATAATTCATTTATTATATGACAATGCTTGATTGACTGATCCAATATTTTTTTTTATTATATTACGATGCCTGATTGAAATCGTATAATAAATCAATTATTATGATGCCCGGTTGACATCGTAATATAATAAATCAATTATTACGTTGCCTGAATGACATAGTAATATAATAAATAAATTATTAGACCAGTCAAACGATATCTGATTGACTTGTTTAATACTATACTCATTATATGACTATGCCTATTTAGAAATGGAGTCCGACATCTTAAATGAAAGAAAACAAGGAATTACGGAATGTTTAAATGTTCAGCGAGAAGGCACTTCAGATTTTACTTTGTATTTGTAAAATTATTGTGTCTAAAATCTGCATACGGCAGTATTATTGTGTCAAAAATCTGCATACGGCAGTGACGTCCCACGATTCTCGTTTGAGACAGTTATAACCACTTGCATGCTGCTGTCAGCTATTTCTACAAATGGCAGAATTGTTCTTGCCACTGAAACAGGTATAATTTGGTCACATTTAATCAAATTTTCCTCCTGAAAATGGAAAAGATTTTGCGCCAGTCATTTCTTGAATTAAAACCAAAAGAAGGCTTTATCACATCTAGTGATGGCTGCTTGCCGACAGCTGTGACTAAATTTAATGAAAAAGTATCTTGAAAATACTCCCTGGGTTAACAATAAGCAGACGACACTTGAACAAAAAATCTTGAATAATTAGTTTTTTCATTTTTTTTCTCTCAAAAACATAGGTTGTGAACACTCCTTGGAACGAGCTCGACGAGCTCGTTCCAACGAGGTGTCATAACCTATGTTTTTGAGACAAAAAATGAAAAAATAATGAAAATTAATTGGCGATTTTTGAGAATAGTACTGACCGGTTTTGGCCGTTAGGTTGGGTAATGGGTTAAGAGACACATATGATAAGGATTTGGAAAAGTTGATTCTCGCGTTTTCTGTAGAGGCTAAAAGGACTAACTGAGGGGATATTGAGGAGAATTGGTGTCAGTGATATAATAAATACCGGTACATATATAAAACTTATTTTTAATTATATAAACTTCAGTAATGATGCTTTATTTAATATTATTAGATATATCACAGTATTGATGATTTACAAGTGTGGGAAATGCGTGTAACTCAGTTTTGTGATAGATGCGCCGTGAGAACGATAACGGACATTAGAAATGAATCGCAGTACTTCACCTCAAATGTGTGGATAACTGGCACGCTGTTATGTAATAGGGTTACATTCAACACACATACTTTTTGTGTAACGGCAAAACAAGTTTACAGGATACTTCTACCGTAAGTCCAACAGGCTGAAACACAGTGTGCAATTATTTGGTGAGTTGAGTCTTCAGAAAAGTGATTTTGGGGTTTGGGGGTTCGTGCATAAGTATAAAAATACATTTGTAGTGGAAAATACGCGAAATTAGGAGAATTACTGTATGATGTCTGCGTGAAAATACTGAAGGGTTAATTTCATATTTTGAGTTTGGCCACTTTACACTTATTTCCAATTTGTCGTCAGATTTCTATCTATCACATTTGCTATTCACGTTTTAATTTTGAAATAGTTGAACCTTTGTCGAGGTTATATAGTATTAACATACCATAGGGACCAATGCAGTGTTCGTTGTTTGTGCTGGTGCGTCATATGACGTCGTATACAATTACCTGGCATAGAATTTAAAATATCATTATAAAGACTTTATGAAGTGTAAATATAAAGCTATCTATACAATATTCAAATCGTTTATACAATTTGAATAACATTAACGGCACTTCATAAAGTGTAATTATAAAAAACATACAAACATTATTCAAATGGCAATAATTTCTATTGTTCAGCAAATGTGGGAATGGTTTTAGTTACCGTTTCAAGTGTGTCGTGGGGATCTAGATTTGAGCGCCGTAGATAATGGAAAAACATAAAACAGCCCCCACCCAATGTTTTAAAAGTATCCATATTGACACATAACATTCTTTATTTATAATTTTGTTGAAGATGAACTCCTAGCATTATCTTTGGATCTGTGTTGTAGGGGTATTGGGGCGAGAGATATTTTAATTCTAGATAATGGCATGTCATCAAATTTTAAGGATCCCGCGGGGTCCCCATATTTTAATGATAATGATAGAAAACATAAAAAAATGTTTTCAGATACAATTGTGTAAAAGGATTTCATATTTGGTGAAGTTCCCTCTTTAAATTATTTATGTGAATAATCGATGAGATTTGGAAGGTAAGGCCTTAGGGTCTATTGTGGTCTATTGGTATGTGATCTACTGTTAGGTAAGGGATTAGGATCTCTTGTGGTCTATTGGTATGTGATTTACTGCTAGGAAAGGGCTTAGGGTCTCTTGTGGTCTATAGGTATGAGATCTACTGCTAGGTAAGGCCTTAGGGTCTCTTGTGGTCTATTGGTATGTGTTCTACTGCTAGGTAAGGCCTTAGGGTCTCTTGTGGTATATTGGTATGTGATCTACTGCTAGGTAAGGCCTTGGGGCCTCTTGTGGTCTATTGGTATAAGATCTACTGTAAGGTAAGGCCTTAGGGTCTCTTGTGGTCTATTGGTATGTTATCTACTGTTAGGTAAGGGATTAGGATCTCTTGTGGTCTACTGGTATGTGCTCTACTGCTAGGTAAGGGCGTAGGGTCTCTTGTGGTTTATTGGTATGAAATCTACTGCTAGGTAAGGCCTTAGGGTCTCTTGTGGTCTATTGGTATGTGACCTACCGCTAGGTAAGGCCTTAGGGTCTCTTGTGGTCTATTGGTATGGGACCTACTGCTAGGTAAGGCCTTAGGGCCTCTTGTGGTCTATTGGTATGTGATCTACCGCTAGGTAGGACCTTATGGTCTCTAGTGGTCTATTGGTATGTGATCTACTGCTAGGTAAGGCCTTAGGGTGTCTTGTGGTCTATTGGTATGTCATCTACTGCTAGGTAAGGCCTTACGGTCTGTTGTGGTCTATTGGTGTGTGATCTACCGATAGGTAAGGCCTTAAGGTGTCTTGTGGTCTATTGGTATGTGATCTACCTCTAGACAAGGCCTTAGGGTGTCTTGTGGTCTATTGGCATGTGGTCTACTGCTAGGTAAGGCCTTAGGGTCTCTTGTGGTCTATTGGTATGTGATCTACTGCTAGGTAAGGCCTTAGGCTGCCTTGTGGTCTATTGGTATGTGATCTACTCCTAGGTAAGGCCTTAGGGCCCCTTGTGATCTATTGGAATATGATCTACTGTAAGCTAAGTCCTTAGGGCCTCTTGTGGTCTATTGGTATGTGATCTACTGCTAGGTGAGGCCTTAGGGTGTCTTGTGGTCTATTGGTATGTCATCTACTGCTAGGTAATGCCTTACGGTCTGTTGTGGTCTATTGGTGTGTGATCTACCGATAGGTAAGGCCTTAAGGTGTCTTGTGGTATATTGGTATGTGATCTACTGCAAGGTAAGGCCTTAGGGTGTTTTGTGGTCTACTGGTATGTGATCTACCGCTAGGTAAGGCCTTAGGATCTCTTGTGGTCTATTGGTATGTGAATTACTGCTAGGTAAGGCCTTAGGCTGCCTTGTGGTCTATTGGTATGTGATCTACTCCAAGGTAAGGCCTTAGGGCCCCTTGTGATCTATTGGAATATGATCTACTGTAAGCTAAGTCCTTCGGGCCTCTTGTGGTCTATTGGTATGTGATCTACTGCTAGGTGAGGCCTTAGGGTCTCTTGTTGTCTATTGGTATGCGATCTACTGCTAAGTAAGGCCTCAGGACCTCTTGTAGTCTATTATAATGTGATCTGCTGCTAGGTAAGGCCTAACGGTCTCGTGTGGTCTATTGGTATGTCATCTACTGCTAGGTAAGGTCTTAGGGTGTCGTGTGGTCTATTGGTATGTGATCTACCGCTATGTAAGGCCTTAGGGTCTCTTGTGGTCTATTGCTATGTGATCTACTGCTAGGTAAGGCCATAGCGTGTCTTGTGGTCTGTTGGTATGACATCTACTGCTAGGTAAGGCCTTAGGGTCTCTTGTGGTCTATCGGTATGTGATCTACCGTTATGTAAAGCCTTAGGGTGTTTTGTCGTCTATTGGTGTGTGATCTACTGCTAAGTAAGGCCATAGGGTGTCTTGTGGTCTATAGGTATGTGATGGACCGCTAGGTAAGACCTTAGGGTCTCTTGTGGTCCATTGGTATGTGATCTACTCCTAGGTAAGGCCTTAGGGCCTCTTGTGATCTATTGGAATATGATCTACTGTAAGGTAAGGCCTTAGGACCTCTTGTAGTCTATTATAATGTGATCTGCTGCTAGGTAAGGCCTTACGGTCTCGTGTGGTCTATTGGTATGTGATCTAATGCTAGGTAAGGTCTTAGGGTGTCGTGTGGTCTATTGGTATGTGATCTACCGCTAGGTAAGGCCTTAGGGTCTCTTGTGGTCTATTGCTATGTGATCTACTGCTAGGTAAGGCCATAGCGTGTCTTGTGGTCTGTTGGTATGACATCTACTGCTAGGTAAGGCCTTAGGGTCTCTAGTGGTCTATTGGTATGTGATCTACCGTTATGTAAGGCCTTAGGGTGTTTTGTCGTCTATTGGTGTGTGATCTACTGCTAAGTAAGGCCATAGGGTGTCTTGTGGTCTATAGGTATGTGATGGTCCGCTAGGTAAGACCTTAGGGTCTCTTGTGGTCCATTGGTATGTGATCTACTCCTAGGTAAGGCCTTAGGGCCTCTTGTGATCTATTGGAATATGATCTACTGTAAGGTAAGGCCTTAGGACCTCTTGTGGTATATTGGTATGTGATCTACTGCTATGTAACGCCTTAGGGTCTCTTGTGGTCTGTTGGTATGCGATGTACTGCTAGGTAAGGCCTTAGGGCCTCTTGTGGCCTATTGGTATGTGATCTACTGCTAGGTAAGGCCTTAGGGTGTCTTGTGGTCTACTGGTATGTCATCTACTGCTAGGTAAGGCCTTAGGGTATCTTGTGGTCTATTGGTATGTGATCTACCGTTAGGTAAGGCCTTAGGGT
The DNA here is from genome assembly GCA_031216915.1 of Pictodentalium vernedei. Classification (NCBI taxonomy): domain Eukaryota; kingdom Metazoa; phylum Mollusca; class Scaphopoda; order Dentaliida; family Dentaliidae; genus Pictodentalium; species Pictodentalium vernedei. Next base: position 73,403,515 of record CM062297.1, read on the forward strand.
GTTTTGTGGTCTATTGGTATGTGAAGGACCGCTAGGTAAGGCCTTAGGGTCTCTCGTGGTCTATTGGTATGTGAACTACTCCTAGGTAAGGCCTTAGGGCCTCTTGTGATCTATTGGAGTATAATCTACTGTAAGGTAAGGCCTTAGGGCCTCTTCTGGTATTGACACACATTCTTGGTATCAAAGAGTTCTTCTAAGTAGGCTGGTGACATGTTGTTTTGTGTCTTAAAAACTAATAATAAAGTTTTGAAAATTTGTCTTTACTTGACTGGCAGCCAGTGCATATCCCTCAGAACAGGAGTGATGTGTTGAGATCGTGATACCCTACATACCACTCGGGCTGATGCATTTAGTACCATCTGCAGACGAGAGTACTGATTTTGTGGAAGGTTGAAAGTAAGGCATTACAATAATCCAAATGTGAAGTTACAAAGGCATGAACTCGGGTGTTTTAGTCTTTGGCGAGGAACTGTCTTATCTGTTTAACTTTGTATAGACCCCTGAAAGCCTTATTGCATATATTTGTAACATGTCTGTCCATAGACATGGTAGAGTCGAAGAAGGCACAAAGATTACGTACACTGTTACTTGCACTGATGGCGGAATTTCCTTCCTTCACTGAACTGATGTCAGCTTTAGTGAGTTGTTGTGAACCAATTATTAGGAATTCAGTCTTATCATCATTTATCATTAATTTGTTTGAAACCATCCATGTGCGAATGTCCGAAATACATGATTCAATAGTTTCTAGAGCTTTAGTTCGATCCTCGATTGATGGTCGAAAAGTGAAATAGACCTGTGTGCCATCAGGATAACCATGGACGTCAGGCAGGTGAGGTTCAATGATGGTGAACATTTTTGAAATATAGAATAGAAACAGAACAGGACCAAGGCGAATGCTCTCTGGGACTCCACATTCAAGATGGAAGTTTTTTGACAGATTACCGTTTATTGATACATGCTGCTGTCTATTCTTGAGGTATGATGCTAGCCAGCTAGCAGCAGCACCATTAAGTCCAAAATCAGAATTCATTGTCTCTAGCAGAGTTTTATGACAAACAGTGAGAAAAGCAGCACTAAGGTCTAAAAGAACAAGCAATGTTACCCTTCCAGACTCCATATTAAGGAGGATGTCATTCTGAGCCTTGAGTAATGCCGTTTCAGTCGAGTGAAATTTTCTGAATCCTGAAGTGTTGGCCGGTAATTGCGATTTTTCACACAGCTTAGAGACGAACGGAAAGTTACTCACTGGTCGGAAGTTTTTAAACACAAGTTCCACACCTTGTTTCTTCAGGAGAGGATTAACAATTGCTATTTTCCACTCATCAGGCACATATCCTTCCAGCAGAGACATGTTGATCATTTTTGTGTTTACAGGAGCCAAAGAGTCTACACATAATTTGACAATAGATGTTGGCATTGGTTTGAGGATTCTTTTATTAATTTGATCACCTCGTAGATTTCTAAAGGTCGAAAAGTTGAAAGCTCTTTTTTTCTGATGGTCTCTGTTTGATGTCAGTTTTGTCTACATTTATGTTCTTAATTTTTTCCTGAATTAATTTTATTTTTTGATGAAGAATTCGCCAAATTGATCAGCTAGCTTTGATGGATCATCGTGTGGTGGAAATGGCACACTTGGTTTTTCTGTACACAGATTTGTAACAACTTCAAACGTTTTTTTGCTGTCACCATTACAAGCTTCAACGCATGTCGTGTAGTAAGATTTTCTGGCATCTTTTAGTTTTTTGGAGAACTGATTGCGAATAGTCTTATATGCTGCTTCCTTATTGTAAGATTTTGATCTTTCCCGCTCTTGCTTTCCACGATTAGCTTTCAGAGTTCTCAGTTCATTGGTAAACCAGGGTATTCTTGGGCGAATAATTAGTTTTTTTTTTGTTTTCAGAGGGGCATGCTCATCCAGTAGAAGAGATAATGTGTTGCTGTATGATTTTGCCAGATCATCCAGGTTAGCACACTGAAAATTACACAAATCTGACTTTTCGATGTTACATTTAAGCTTGTTAATGTCAATTTGATTGAATTTTCGGAGTGTTACTTCTTTACGTGTCTGTGATGGTTTTCGAACACCTAGTGTGCACTCAACAAATGAATGGTCAGATAATCTGGATGGGATTAATTGCTCAGAAAGCTGAAAGTTATTAGTACTTCTTGTGATGATAAGGTCAAGAGTGTGTCCAGATGTACGAGTAGCCCAGTAACATGTTGTTTTTAAAATCAAATGTTTCTAAGAGGTCATAAACTTGTTAGCATCACTGTCATTTTTGTCATCCATATGTATATTAAAATCACCGATATAGCCATTAAACGAAGTTGAAATGGCTTGCGGCGAATGTTTTTTCCCCGTACTTCTCAGATTAGCGTATTTTTCGTTCGGACGTTCACCCATAGTTTAAATACTTTAATATTTTTCGAAAACAGCTTCGAGTTGCTGAAATGGTTTCTTAATTTTCTGATTTCCGTCTTTAGCTGAAAGTTTTATGTATTTTCTTCAGCTGGTAATATTAACCGATTGACTGAGCGTCCTTTCTCAACATTTAAAAAAAATATTCTCCACTAAAAACTATAGATAAAATTCTACTCTCGCATCTGCCTACTATAAACGATTATAACCTTAATCCAGGAACCAACATGTCGCACAGCCATCGCGGCGAATTTAATTACATGTCATCAATTTAATTCAATGCTTCTTCAGGCGACATCTTTTTGCATTGTACATCAAAGGTTTAGTAGATGAGGAACTCCTGCATTGCGACGAGGGAGTAGCAGTTGGGGACTTGAAGATCCCAGGGCTATTTTTTTGCAGACGATATGGAGCTAGTGTCAGAAATGCGAAGAAGGGCTAGCGAAAATGCTGGGAATTGTTGGGAAATATGGGAGCAAATGGAGACTCGACCTTAACGAAAGCAAGAGAAAAGTTGCAACTCTGGGCCGCAAAACTGACCACAGGAAGGTGGAAAGTTGAGGAGTTCTGTATTCCGGAAGGTAGCAGCAAACTTATTAGTGTAGGAGAGACAGGTGTCTAAGAGTATCTGGGAGTAAATATAAACAACACAGGAAGAGGCATCTACCGAAACCACACAAATAAATTGATTCTGAAGGGAATCCTTAACCAAATGAGACTTATAGGGAGAAACAGTTTCAATTTGGTTTTCGTGGGGACCGCCATTTGTGAAATGGCGGGTCTGCCAAGTATAACGTTTGGTACGGAAGTGGTACCCCTAAACCAGACGGCTGTAAAGAGCTTGGAAATCCTGCAGAACGATAGAGGCCGATGGATAACGGGATCGAGTAATGCCGCAGCACTAGAAGTGAGCTTGGGTGGATGAGGATCAAGGACAGGATAGACTTATTGAAACTCGGTTAACTTAAATATTTGGTCCAGACAGCCGAAGGTGTAAAGTAATGTTCCAGAGAATTTTCAACCCAAATATCAAGACATGGTGGATGGTCCAAGTGAGGGAGCTAATAGGGAGCTACTCATTGGAGATCTCGGACCTAGACGTTGGGGCATACCAGGGTAAAACAAGTCGTCAGAGAAAGGGTCATGGAGGATGGTAACCTTCATCGGCGAGAGGGGGTCAAATCAAAGAGGCCTTTGGGTGACCTGCTTGATAAAGAGAAGCCTGGTTTTGAAGAGTACCTTGATAGCACCTTTTCGGGTGGCGGGTCACTGTTGTTGAAGCTGAGGTCGCGATCCCTGGAGCTGAGGTGGAACATTGGGAAAAACAGTGAAAAGGAGTGCCAGATGTGTAATTTGGGAGTGGCGGAGACCCTGGAACACTTTCTTCTAGAATGCCCAAAATACCAGTCTAAAAGAATAAGATTCACTGGGAGTATTATGGGGAAGTGGGACGGGAGAATGAAGGACATGTGTTTAGTGAGAGACTCAAAGGGGAGGGTTAATATGCTAATCAGAGAGATTGGGAAGAATGGGGCAAGAGATGTCATCAAGCAGTTCGTCTCAGAGTGTTGGGAGGAGAGAAGAAGCGTGGGAATAGGGAGGTGGTTGGGAGTACAGGGGTAACCAAGGCCTTCTTAGCCGAGAACCGCGACAAATCAGCGGCCGGTCCAAGTGTTATTATTATTATTATTATTATTATTATTATTATTATTTGTTACAATTAAATGTGAGTAGACAAACAAACTTCCGGCGAACTGTTCATAAGAGCTGGGGGAATCATGAGTCTGAAATTTGTGATTGCAACAGATGTCAAACTACAGACGCAATCGCAACAAACATGGAGAGTGTATTGTCAAAAACTCCCCCGTGGAGTGATGATTTCTCTCAAGCAATAAATGCCTGACTGAAGGTCCATTGGTTGAAAGTTTGCTTGTGCTTCTTGTGTTTCTGTACAAAATCTGAGAGTAGCACCTTTGGTGATGCCTCCACTCCACAGGTGAACTGATGACAATCTGAGAGTAGTACCTTTGGTGATGCCTCCACTCCATGGGTGATTTGATGACAACCTGAGATGTCATCAAATCACTCATGATTTGGTGATTTGGTGATGCCTCCACTCCATGGTTGATTTGATGACAATCTGAGAGTAGTACATTTGGTGATGTCTCCACTCTATGGATGAATTGATGACAACCTGAGAGTATCACCTTTGGTGATGCCTCCAGTCCATGGTTGATTTGATGATAATCTGAAAGTAGCACCTTTGGTGATGCCTCCACTCCATGGATGAATTGATGACAATCTGAGAGTAGCACCATGGGTGAATTAATGACGATCTGAGAGTAGCAGATTTGGTTTGCCTCCACTCCATGGGTGATTTGAGGACAATCTGAGAGTAGCACCTTTGGTGATGCCTCCACTCCATGGGTGAATTGATAACAACCTGAGAGTATCACCTTTGGTGATGCCTCCAGTCCATGGTTGATTTGATGACAATCTGAAAGTAGCACCTTTGGTGATGCCTCCACTCCATGGATGAATTGATGACAATCTGAGAGTAGCACCTTTGGTGATGCCTCCACTCCATGGGTGAATTGATGACAACCTGAGAATATCACCTTTGGTGATGCCTCCAGTCCATGGTTGATTTGATGACAGTCTGAAAGTAGCACCTTTGGTGATGCCTCCACTCCATGGATGAATTGATGACGATCTGAGAGTAGCACCTTGGTTGATGCCTCCACTCCATGGATGAATTGATGACGATGCGAGAGTAGCACCTTTGTTGATGCCTCCACTCCATGGGTGATTTGATGACAATCTGAGAGTATCACCTTTTTTGATGCCTCCACTCCATGGATGAATTGATGACGATCCGAGAGTAGCACCTTTGTTGATGCCTCCACGCCATGGATGAAGTGATGACAATCTGAGAGTAGCACCTTTGGTGATGCCTCCACTCCATGGATGAATTGATGACAATCTGAGAGTAGCACCTTTGTTGATGCCTCCACTCCATCACTCCACGGGTGAATTGATGACAATCTGAGAGTAGCACCTTTGGTGATGCCTCCACTCCATGGATGAATTGATGACAATCTGAGAGTAGCACCTTTGTTGATGCCTCCACTCCATCACTCCACGGGTGAATTGATGACAATCTGAGAGTAGCACCTTTGGTGATGCCTCCACTCCATGGATGAATTGATGATAATCTGAGAGTAGCACCCTTGGTGATGCCATCCACTCCATGGATGAATTGATGACAATCTGAGAGTAGCACCTTTGGTGATGCCTCCACTCCATGGATGAATTGATGAGAACCTGAGAGTATCACCTTTGGTGATGCCTCCACTTCATGGGTGAATTGATGACAATCTGAGAGTAGCACCTTGGTTGATGCCTCCACTCCATGGATGAATTGATGACGATCCGAGAGTAGCACCTTTGTTGATGCCTCCACTCTATGGGTAATCTGATGACAATCTGAGAATAGCACCTTTGGTGATGCCTCCACTCCATGGGTGAATTGATGACAACCTGAGAGTATCACCTTTGGTGATGCCTCCACTCCATGGGTGAATTGATGACAATCTGAGAATCTGAGAGTATCACCTGTGGTGATGCCTCCACTCCATGGGTGAATTGGTGACAATCTGAGATTATCACTTTTGGTGATGCCTCCACTCCATGGGTGAATTGATGACAATCTGAGAGTATCACCTTTGGTGATGCCTCCACTCTATGGATGAATTGATGACGATCTGAGAGTAGCACCTTTGTTGATGCCTCCACTCCATGGGCGATTTGATGACAATCTGAGAGTATCACCTTTGGTGATGCCTCCACTCCATGGATGAATTGATGACGATCCGAGAGTAGCACCTTTAGTGATGCCTCCACTCCATGGATGAATTGATGACAATCTGAGAGTTGCACCTTTGGTGATGCCTCCACTCCATGGATAATTTGATGACGATCCGAGAGTAGTACAGTTGGTGATGCCTCCACTCCATGGATGAATTGATGACAATCTGAGAGTAGCACCTTTGGTGATGCCTCCACTCCATGGATGAATTGATGACGATCCGAGAGTAGCACCTTTGGTGATGCCTCCACTCCATGGATGAATTGATGACAATATGAGTGTAGGACCTTTGGTGATGTCTCCACTCCATGGATGAATTGATGACAATCTGAGAGTAGCACCTTTGGTGATGCCTCCACTCTATGGATGAATTGATGGCGATCTGAGAGTAGCACCTTTGTTGATGCCTCCACTCCATGGATGAATTGATGATAATCTGAGAGTATCACCTTTGGTGATGTCTCTACTCCATGATTTGATGAAATCTGAGAGTAGCACCTTTGGTGATGCTTCCACTTCATGAGTGAATTGATGACAATCTGAGGGTAGCACCTTGGTTGATGCCTCCACTCCATGGGTGATATGATGGGAAACCGAGAGTAGCACCTTTGGTGATGCCTCCACTTCATGGGTGAATTGATGGGTGATTTGATTTCCTTCGCGCAATTAAGCCTAAATAAACGCACATTTCGTGACATGACTCCTAGTTTTAACTGTACGTATTAAGCCAATATTGAAGAGTTTCGAACATGGGTCTTCAGCTCGACACGCCTAACCCTGAATCTACCATCCCATCGTGATACCAACTGATCTAACATACAATCCCAATAAGGGATGTGGTTCACTTCTCCAGTATTGCGATTGACATCCAGAACGCACCCTAAGTGAGATGTATGAGAACTGACCATTACTGAATGTTGTGATTCATTGTGGTAATTTTTCTAACCTCAAAAATAATTATTCAACAAGAAACTACGAATTGGATTTCACTTTCGGTAATTTCTCTACTGTTTTATTCTTAGATATGCCGCGAATAATTTGCGTTATTTATTTTTTGTATCTGCGTTTAGGGACACTTGCGACATTCTTGGCTATAGCATAGCGTAATAGGGGTATGAAATCAAGTTTAGCTTCTAATATTTGTTACCGGGTCCTCTACTCTAGCAATAAACAGACGTTATTTACCACGAAATGGTTAATTTATTCCACGCATCATCTTGCCACAGCTACAATACAAACAAGAAAACATTCTTTGTATAAGGGGCAATCTAAACGCCGTCCTTGAGAAATATTTTATACGTAGGCTAATTAAACTGGTTTTACTTTACATAGAATTCGAAATCTATCACAAAGACTCGTACATTTATTTTACCAGAGAATAACACATCATTCAATGCTTACACAATACCAGTGTCCTACAATAATTTGTGTTTGTTAGACAGTCTTACACAATAAAGGACATTTTCGGGGTTGTCTGGTCTACTGGTACATAGAACACATTGTAACTCGGGGGACGTACTGGCTGCCTACTGGTACATAGAACACATTGTAACTCAGGGGACGTACTGACAGCCTACTGGTACATAGAACACATTGTAACTCAGGGGACGTACTGGCAGCCAACTAGTACAAAGAACACATTGTAACTCAGGGGACGTAATGGCAGCCTACTGGTACATAAAACACATTGTAACTCAGGGGACGCACTGGCAGCCTACTGGTACATAGAACACATTGTAACTCAGGGGACGTACTGGCAGCCTACTGGTACACAGAACACATTGTAACTCAGGGGACGTACTGGCAGCCTACAGGTACATAGACCACATTGTAACTCAGGGGACGTACTGGCAGCCTACTGGTACATAGAACACATTGGAACTCAGGGGACGTAATGTCTGTACATCTTGTATGAAAACACCCTCCGCCTATTTCTGCGTTTCGCGTGTTAATACACCAGCGGTCAAAATGAACGATAACTGCATAGATTTACTGAATATCATCTTCACATGTCTACCACGCACAACAAACAAACCTCGAAAGTTGTGAGATGTAACTTTATTGGGTAGCCAGGGTAATATCGGTTCGCGTGGTTACCCAGGTGAATAAAGCTGGAGTACACAACGAAAATCACTGAGCAACGGCAAGTAACTGTTGAATTCTCCAATTTTCAAACAAGGCACACGTTGGGTTAATAAAAGCGATTGAAGGATGTGTACCGTCATCATGTTGTACGCCTTAGTATACAGCGCCATCATTTTCTGTATAAACAATCAGATATAGATGTCCAAGTACACAGACGCAGCGCCACTGTGCTCCCGTACCGAAAATCGGATTGAGATGTCTTGTACATGGACACAACTGTGTTCCGTATAGACAATCATATAGAGATGCCTTGTCCAAGGACACAGCTCCACCGTGCTCACATATAGACAATCAGATAGTGATGCCTTGTCCAAGGATACAGCGCCGCCGTGCTCACATATAAACTATCAGACAGTGATGCCTTGCCCAAGGATAGAGCGCCACTGTGCTCACATATAGACAATCAGATAGAGATGCCTTTCCAAGTACACAGCGACACCGCGCTCACATATAGACAATCAGATAGTGATGCCTTGTCCAAGGATACAGCGTCACCATGCTCACATATAAACAATCAGATAGTGATGACTTGTCCAATGGCACAGCGCCACCGCGCTCACATATAGACAATCAGATAGGGATGCATTGCCCAAGGATTAAGAGCCACCGTGCTCACATATAGGCATTCATATAGATATGCCTTCTCCAAGTGTACAGCGCCACCGCGCTCACATATAGACAATCAGATAGTGATGCCTTGCCCAAGGATACAGCACCAACGTGCTAACGTATAGACAATCATATACATATGCCTTGTCCAAGGGTGCAGTTCCACCGCGCTCACATATAGAAAATCAGATAGTGGTGGCTTGCCCAAGGATACAGAACCACCGTGCTCACATATAGACAATCATATAGAGTTGCCTTGTCCAAGTGCACAGCGCCACCGCGCTCAAATATAGACAATCAGATAGTGATGCCTTGTCCAAGGATACAGTGCCACCGTGCTCACATATAAACAATCAGATAGTGATGACTTGTCCAAGGGCACATGGCCACCGTGCTCACATATAAACAATCAGATAGTGATGACTTGTACAAGGTCACAGCGCCATCACGCTCACATATAGACAACCAGAGAGTGATGCCTTGCCCAGGGATACAGAGCCACCATGCTCACATATAGACAGTCACATAGAGATACCTTGTCCAAATGCACAGCGCCACCGCGCTCACATATAGACAATCAGATAGTGATGCCTTTTCCAAGGATACAGTGCCACCGTGCCTACATACAGACAATCATATAGTGATGCCTTGCCCAACGATACAGCTCCGCCGTGCTCACATATAGACCATCATATGGTGATGACTTGTCCACGGATATAGCGCCACAGAACCTACGTATAGACAATCCGATAGTGATGCCTTGCCCACGGATACAGCGCCACCGTGTCTACATATAGACGATCAGATAGTGATGCCTTGTCCACGGATACAGCTCCACCGTGCTCACATGGACAATCACATAGAGATGCCTTGTCCAAGGACACAGCTCTACCGCGCCCACATATAGACAGTGATGCCTTGCCAAGGGATACAGCGCCACCGTGCCTACATATAGACAATCAGATAGTGATGCCATGTCCGAAGATACAGCGCCACCGTGCCTACATATAGACAATCAGATAGTGATGCCTTGCCGAAGGATATAGCTCCACCGTGCTCACATATAGACAACCATATAGAGATGCCTTGCCCAATGATACAGCGCCTACGTGCCTACATATAGACAATCAGATAGCGATGCCTTGTCCAAGGATACAGCGCCACCGTGCTCACATATAAACAATCAGATAGCGATGACTTGTCCAAGGGCACAGCGCCACCGCGTTCACATATAGACAATCAGATAGTGATGCCTTGCCCAAGGATACAGAGCCACCGTGCTCAAATATAGACAACCATATAGAGATGCCTTGCCCAATGATACAGCGCCTACGTGCCTACATATAGACAATCAGATAGTGATGACTTGTCCAAGGGCACATGGCCACCGTGCTCAGATATAAACAATCAGATAGTGATGACTTGTCCAAGGGCACAGCGCCATCACGCTCACATATAGACAATCAGATAGTGATGCCTTGCCCAAGGATACAGTGCCACCGTGCTCACATATAGACAATCATATAGATATGCCTTGTCCAAGGACGCAGCTCCACCGCGCTCACATATAGACAATCTGAAAGTGATGCCTTGCCCAAGGATATAGCGCCACCGTGCCTACATATAGACAATCCACCGTGCTCACATATAGACCATCATATGGTGATGCCTTGTCCACGGATATAGCGCCACAGAGCCTACGTACAGACAATACAATAGTGATGCCTTGCCCAAGGATACAGCGCCACCATGTCTACATATAGACGATCAGATAGTGATGCCTTGCCCATGGATACAGCGCCACTGTGCTCATATATAGACAATCAGATATAGATGCTTTGCCCAAGGATACAGCGCCATCGTGCCTACATATAGATAATCAGACAGTGAAGCTTTGCCCAAGGATACAGCGCCATCATGCTCACCTATAGACCATCATATGGCGATGCCTTGTCCACGGATATAGCGCCACAGAGCCTACGTATAGACAATACGATAGTGATGCCTTGCCCAAGGACACAGCTCCACCGCGCTCACATATAGACAATCAGATAGTGATGCCTTGCCCAAGGATAGAGCGCCATCGTACCTACACGTAAACAATCAGATAGTGATGCCTTGTTCAAGGATACAGCGTAACCATGCCAACATATAGACAATCAGATAGAGATGTCTTGCCCATGGGCACAGCGACACCGTGCCTACATATCGACAATCATATAGTGATGCCTTGCCCAACGATACAGCTCCACCGTGCTCATATATAGACCATCATATGGTGATGCCTTGTCCACGGATATAGCGCCACAGAGCCTACGTATAGACAATACGATAGTGATGCCTTGCCCAAGGATACAGCGCCACCGTGTCTACACATAGACGATCAGATAGTGATGGCTTGCCCATGGATACAGCACCACCGTGCTCATATATAGACAATCAGATATAGATGCTTTGTCCAAGGATACAGCGCCATCGTGCCTACATATAGACAATCAGACAGTGATGCCTTGCCCAAGGATACAGCGCCATCGTGCCAACATATAGGCAATCAGATAGTGATGCCTTGCTCAAGGATACAGCGTTACCGTGCCTACATATAGACACTCAGATAGTGATGCCTTGCCCATGGATACAGCACCACCGTGCTCACATATAGACAATCAGATATAGATGCTGTGCCCAAGGATACAGCGCCACCATGCCTACATATAGACAATCAGACAGTGATGCCTTGCCCAAGGATACAGCGCCATCGTGCCAACATATAGACAATCAGATAGTGATGCCTTGCTCAAGGATACAGCGTTACCTTGCCTGCATATAGACACTCAGATAGTGGTGCCTTGCCCATGGATACAGCGCCACCGTGCTCACATATAGACAATCAGATATAGATGCTTTGCCCAAGGATACAGCGCCATCGTGCCTACATATAGACAATCAGACAGTGATGCCTTGCCCAAGGTTAGAGCGCCATCGTGGCTACATACAGACAATCAGATAGTGATGCCTTGCCCAAGGATACAGTGCCACTGTGCCTATATATAGACAATCAGATAGTGATGCCTTGCCAAAGCATACAGCGCCACTGTGCCTACATATAGACACTCATATAGTGATGCCCTGCCCAAGGATACAGCTCCACCATGCTCACATATAGACAATCATATAGAGATGCCTTGCCCAATGATACAGCGTCGCCATGCCTACATATAAACAATCAGATAGTGATGCCTTGCCAAAGGATACAGCTCTAGCGTGCCTATATACAGACAATCAGATAGAGATGCCTTGCCCAAGGACACAGCTCCACCGCGCTCACACATAGACAATCCGATAGTGATGTCCTGCCCAAGGATAGAGCGCCACCGTGCCTAGATGTAAACAATCAGATAGTGATGCCTTGCCCAAGGATAGAGCGCCATCGTGCCTACATATAGACAATCAGATAGTGACGTCTTGCTCAAGGATACAGTGCCACCGTGCCTCCATATAGACAATCAGATAGTGGTGCCTTGCCCATGGTGACAGCACCACCGTGCCTACATATAGGCAATCAGATAGTGATGCCTTGCCCAAGGATACAGCGCAAACATGCCTACACATAGACAATCAGATAGTGATGCCTTGCCCAAGGATACAGCGCAAACATGCCTACATATAGACAATCAGATAGTGATGTCTTTCTCAAGGATACAGCGTTGCCGTACCTACATATAGACAATCAGAGAGTGATGCCTTGCCCAAGGACACAGCTGCACTGCGCTCACATATAGACAACCAGATAGTGATGCCTTGCCCAAGGATACAGCGCCACCCTGCCTACATATAGACAATCAGATAGTGATTCCTTGCCCAAGGATTCAGAGCCATCGTGCCTACATATAGACACAGCACCACCGTGTCTACATATAGACGATCAGATAGTGATGCCTTGCCCATGGATACATCGTGCCTACATATAGACAATCAGACTATATAGACACCGTGCCTATATAGTATATATAGACAATCAGATAGTGATGCCTTGCCCAAGGATACAGCGCCACCGTGCCTACATATAGACAATCAGATAGCGATGCCTCACTAAAGGATACAGCGCCACCGTGCCTATATATAGACAACCAGATAGTGAAGCCTTACCCAAGGATACAGCTCCACTGTGCACACATATAGACAATCGTATAGAGATGCCCTGGCCAAGGACACAGCTCCACCATGCTCACATATGGACAATCAGATAGAGATGCCTTGTCCAAGGACACAGTGCCACTGTGCTCACATAGAGACAGTCGGATAGAGATGCCTTGTCCAATGATACAGCTCCACCATGCTCACATATAGACATTCATATAGAGATGCCTTGCCCAAGGTTACAGCGCCACCGTCCCTACATACAGACAATCAGACAGTGATGCCTTGCCCAAGGATATAGCGCCACCGTGCCTACATATAGACAATCAGATAGAGATGACTTGTCCAAGGACACAGCCCCACCGCGCTCACATATAGACAATCAGATAGTGATGCCTTGCCCAAGGATACAGCGCCAACGTGCCTACATATCGACAATCTGATAGTGATGCCTTGCCCAAGGATACAGTGCCACCGTTCCTACATATAGACAATCAGATAGTTATTTATGCCTTTCCCAAGGAGACAGCTCCACCGTGCCTACATATAGACAATCTGATAGTGATGCCTTGGCAAAGGATACTGCGCCACCATGCCTACATACAGACAATCAGATAGTGATGCCTTGCCCATGGATACAATGCCACAGTGTCCACATATAGGCAATCAGATAGTGATGCCTAGCCCAAGGGCACAGCGCCACCACACTCACATATAGACAATCAGATAGTGATGCCTTGTCCAAGGATACAGCTCCATCGTGCTCACATATAAACAATCAGATAGTGATGCCTTGCCCAAGGACACAGCGCCGCCATGCTCGCATATGAACAATCAGATTGTGATACCTTGCCCAAGGGCACAGTGCCACCGCACTCGCATATAAACAATCAGATAGTGATGCCTTGTCCAAGGACGCAACGCCACCGTGCTCACATATAAACAATCATATAGTGATGCCTTGTCCAAGCACGCAGCACAACTATGCTCCCACATAAACAACACAAGTACACACTGCCACCGTGGTCCCATTTAGACAAGCAGATAGAGATGTCTTGTCCACGTACACGGCGCCACCATACTCCCACACAGACAGTCAGATAAAGAGGTCGTATCCAAGTACACAGCGCCACCGTTCTCCCGTATAGAAAATCGATAGAAATGTCTTGTCCAAATACACAATGCCACCACGCTCACATATAGACAATCGGATTGAAATGTATTGTCCAGGTACACAGTGCCACCATGCCCCCGTATAGACAATCAAACAGAGATGACTTGTCCAAGGACACAGTACCACCGTGTTCCGGTATAGACAATCAGATACAGATGTCTTGTCCAAGGACACAGCGCCACTGAGCTCTCGTATAGACAATCGGATTTAGATTACTTGTCCAATAACACAGGGCCACCCTGTTCCAGCACAGAAAATTGGATTGAGATGTTTCGTCCATGAGCGCAGCTCGAACTGTATAGACAATCGGATAGTGATGACTTGTCCAAGTATACAGTGCCACCATTCTCAAATATAGACAAGCAGATAGTGATGCCTTGTCCATGTACACAGCACCACCGTTCTAAAATATAGACAACCGGATAGTGATGCTTTGTCCACGTACACCGCACCACTGTATACATGCAGAGACAATCACATAGAGATGTCTTATGCAAGTAAACAGCACCACCGTTCTCCCGTACACAAAATCAAATAGAGATGTCCTGACCAAGGACACTTCACCACCGTGCCTCGGTATAGAAAATCGGATTGAGATGTATTGTCCAAGTACACAGCGCTACCATGCCCCCGTATAGACAACCAGACAGAAATGCCTTGTCCAAAGACACAGCACCACCGTGTTCTCGTACAGATAATCAGATAGATATGTATCACTTTATTGGGGGTTTTAACATTTTGAACAGCCAGGGTAATATCGGTTCACGTGGTTACCTGTGCGACACCAAGCTCTCGTATAGACAATGGGGTTGAGATTTCTTGTCCAATAAAACAACGACCCTGCTCCAGCACAGAAAATCAGATTGAGATGTTTTGTCCATGACCGAGGTGCCAGCATGCTCCCGTATAGACAATCGGATTAAGAAGTCTTGCCCAAGGACACAGGGCCACTGTGCATCCGCGTAGACAATCTGATTGTGGTGTATTATCCAATGTCACAGCTCTACCGTGATACCGCAGAGACAATCGAGTTTAGATGTCTTGTCAAAGTACGCTGCGCCGATGACACGGGTCTGGATTGAATCGTCGAACTTTTGTCCTCAAATCCAAAACTCTATCCAACGAACCAGCCTACTCCCTAAATCACCAAATCCAATACTCTAACCAATGAGCCAGTCTCCTCCCTAAATCACCAAATCCAATACTCTAACCAATGAGCCAGCCTACTCCCTAAATCACCAAATCCAAAACTCTAACCAATGAGCCAGCCTACTCCCTAAATCACCAAATCCAATACTCTAACCAATGAGCCAGCCTACTCCCTAAATCACCAAATCCAATACTCTAACCAATGAGTCAGCCTACTCCCTAAATCACCAAAACCAATACTCTAACCAATGAGCCAGCCTACTCCCTAAATCACCAAATCCAATACTTTAACCAATGAGTCAGCCTACTCCCTAAATCACCAAATCCAATACTCTAACCAACGAGCCAGCCTACTCCCTAAATCACCAAATCCAATACGCTAACCAATGAACCAGCCTAATCCCTAAATCACCAAATCCAATATTTTAACCAACGAGCCAGCCTACACCCTAAATCACCAAATCCAATACTTTAACCATCGAGCCAGCCTACTGTCTAAATCAACAAATCCAATACTCTAACCAATGAGTCAGCCTACTCCCTAAATCACCAAATCCAATACTCTAACCAACGAGCCAGCCTACCCCCTAAATCACTAAATCCAATACTCTAACCAACGAACCAGCCTACTGCCTAAATCAGCAAATCCAATACTCTAACCAATGAGCCAGCCTACTCCCTAAATCACCAAATCCAATACTCTAACCAATGAGTCAACCTACTCCATAAATCACCAAAATCAATAATCTAACCAATGAGCCAGCCTACCCCCTAAATCACCAAATCCAATACTCTAACCATTGAACCTGCCTACTCCCTAAATCATCAAATCCAATACTCTAACCAATCAGTCAGCCTACCCCCTAAATCACCAGATCCAATACTAACCAACGAGCCAGCCTACTCCCTAAATCACCAAATCCAATACTCTAACCAATGAGCCAGCCTACCCCCTAAATCCCCAAATCCAATACTCTAACCAATGAACTAGCCTACTCCCTAAATCATCAAATCCAATACTCTAGCCAATCAGTCAGCCTACCCCCCCCCCCCCCAAATCACCAAATCCAATACTAACCAACGAACCAGCCTACTCCCTAAATTAACAAATCTAATACTCTAACCAATGAGCCAGCCCACTCCCTAAATCATCAAATCCAATATTCTAACCAATCAGTCAGCCTACCCCCTAAATCACCAAATCGAATACTCTAAACAATGAGCCAGCCTACTCCCTAAATCACCAAATCCAGTACTCTAACCAATGAGTCAGCCTACTCCCTAAATCACCAAATCCAATACTGTAACCAATGAGCCAGCCTACTCCCTAAATCACCAAATCCAGTACTCTAACCAATGAGTCAGCCTACTCCCTAAATCACCAAATCCAATACTCTAACCAATGAGTCAGCCTACTCCCTAAATCACCAAATCCAGTACTCTAACCAATGAGTCAGCCTACTCCCTGAATCACCAAATCCAATACTCTAACCAATGAGTCAGCCTACTCCCTAAATCACCAAATCCAATACTCTAACCAAGGAGCCAGCCTACTCCCTAAATCACCAAATCCAATACTCTAACCAATGAGCCAGCCTACTCCCTAAATCACCAAATCCAATACTCTAACCAATGAGCCAGCCTACTCCCTAAATCACCAAATCCAATACTAACCAATGAGCCAGCCTACTCCCTAAATCACCAAATACAATACTCTAACCAATGACCCAGCCTACTCCCTAAATCACCAAATCCAATACTCTAACCGATGAGCCAGCATACTCCCTAAATCACCAAATCCAGTACTCCAACCAATCAGCCAGCCTACTCCCTAAATCACCAAATCCAATACTCTAACCAATGAGTCAGCCTACCCCCTAAATCACCAAATCCAATACTCTAACCAATGAGCCAGCCTACTCCCTAAATCACCAATCCAATACTCTAACGAATGAACCAGCCTACTCCCTAAATCACCAAATCCAATACTCTAACGAATGAACCAGCCTACTCCCTAAATCACCAAATCCAATACTCTAACCAACGAGCCAGCCTACTCACTAAATCACCAAATCCAATACTCTAACCAACGAGCCAGCCTACTCCCTAATCACCAAATCCAATACTCTAACCAATGAGCCAGCCTACTCCCTAAATCACCAAATCCAATACTCTAACCAACGAGCCAGCCTACTCCCCAAATCACCAATCCAATACTCTAACCAATGAACCAGCTTACTCCCTAAATCACCAAATCCAGTACTCTAACCAATGAGCCAGCCTGCTCCCTAAATCACCAAATCCAATACTCTATCCAACGAGTCAGCCTACTCCCTAAATCACAAAATCCAATAGGATAAGAACTATGGCATGTAGCATGCGCCACACAAATTGTGGACAGAGACTCACAGACTCCCAGACTTCCGCATGCCCCATGACAATAGCGTACCTAGACTTTGTCAAGATAAGCTAACAATTGGTTTCCGGATGATAACTTGATAATGATTCGACCCATGTTCATGAAACTTCATAGTTAGGTTGGCATCAGTGAGAGGAAGAACTCTATTCATTTTGGACTCGACATGTGAAGGTCAAGGTCACAGTGGCCTTCAACATAGCAAATCGTAAACAATTGATTTCCGGATGATAACTTGATAATGTTTCGACGCATGTTCATGAACCTTCATAGGTAAGTTGGCATTAGTGAGAGGAAGAACTCTATTTATTTTGGACTTGCTAGGTGAAAGGTCAATGTCACAGTGACCTTCAACATAGTAAATTGTAAACAAAGGGTTTTCAGACGATAACTTGATAATGGTTTGACCCACATTCATGAAACTTCATAGGTAGGTTGGCCTAGGTGAGTGGAAGACCCCTATTTATTTTGGACTCACTAGATCAGGGGCCAAGGTCACAGTGACCCTTGAACATAATAAATCGTAAACAATTGGTTTGCAGATGATAATTTGACAATGGTTCCATCTACGTTCATGAAACTGCATAGGTAGGTTGGCATTGGTGCAAGAAAGAGCCCTATTTATTTCGGAATCACTAGGTCAAAGGTCAGGGTCACCGTGACCCTTCACATAGTAAATTGTAAACAATTGGTTTCTGGACGATAAGTTGATAATCATTAAACCCACTTTTGTGCTGTCACAACTCGACATTGGATCGGTATCCTATCGGCATTTTTTGCATGAAACGGTCTATTTGGACTCAAATCGTAATGTTTGCGCAGAACTGAACCGACCTTTCACCAGACTCGACACTAAGTGGTCAGTTGCACCTTTCCGATCCAATTTTTAGCTCACCCGAGAGCTCTCAAAAGAGAGATGATAACTTTAGAAAGCTTTACATTTTTCCTTCAGAGCCACTGAATAGAAAATGTTGAAACTGAAACTTTCAACAGTTGTTAAGGATGGTATGATGAATGTCCTGCACCATTTTTGACCAATGCAATGAAATGAAATGGGACTAACTATCTATGTATCAGTTGCAATTTTCATTTTATAAGAGATCTCATTTTATTAGACGGAAATGTTTACAGTTATTGGGGATGTCATACTGAAGATCCTGCACCTCGTTTTGACGCCTTACCTATCAATATAGCCATACAAATATAAATGTAACAGAAATATTGAAAGTCTGTTTATATATTAAGGTTGAAAGTTTCACTGAACAGTGGTTGGTTCTGTACCACTTTAGAATCCTTTGCTTATCAATACAGCCATACAAATGATATGAAGGTCACAGGTATTTATAATAATAATTGATTTTATAGAGCGTAAAACACAAATAGTGCTCTAAAATGCTGGAAAATAAAACCCAATTTGAGGGAAAAAAATGGAGCATTCTAGCCCCACCCCTTCCTTCATATGAGCAGAAACCCAATTTGAGGAGAAACCCAAATGCCCCTATATAACAACTACTCGTATGACATTTCAATAAAATGTGGCCAGTGGTTTTGGAGAAAATGACACAAACGCTACCTTCACGACGGACGACAGACGACTGACGAAAAGTGATCAGAATAGCTCACCCTGACTTTCAGTCACGTGGGCTAACACGACTTAACGAGACTTGGGTAGCCCTAGTGACCCACACCCAAATGTTCATCTTTCACGGGGTGGAAGAAACTGTTGATGGAAACCTTTGAACCTCTGTCGGGTTTTCACTAAACAATTCTCAGTTTTCACTTGAAATAAACCCTGAAAACTGAATATTTTCTCATTTAAAAACCTTGATTCCAAGGAAAACCCTGAAAACTTACATCCCTGCTCATTTGATGTTGTCCCAGGTCCATAGGCCATACCAAATGCACTCAATGATCAAGAATGACCGCAGTTACCTTGACCCATATTTGGACCTTCCATTGTGTCGCAACTCGTTTGGTGTTTGAGATAGGAGCGTTACCCACTTTCAAAATGTTTGGCCCCCGCCCACTTTTTGAGCGCGAAAACACATGCATGGACTTCGAAAATGTGGTCAGAATGAGATTTCCTGAAATTCGGTGAAAAACACGCAATGACCCCTGAGTGACACTGACAAAAATGTTGAACATCCAGTGAGTTTCGACTCATTTGGTGTTGATCTCAGATCCATATTTCATGTCATTATTTAAGATATGAGCATAACCTACTTCCAAACTAGTCGGTACAACCCACTTTCTTACGTGCAAAACTATATGTATGAACTTGGGAAATGCATTAAGGGGGTCATAAAAAATAAGAGGCCCCAAGGGGCCTGAGGGCGCTCACCTGACATGGTAGCCTAAATATCAACCCAGAGAATTGATTTCAACAGGTGCTATCTGCTCCTCCTAAGAAAAGCTTATACCAAATATCCAAAGATTCTGATCAGTGGATCTAAAAAAAACAAGAGGCCTGAGGGCGCTCACCTGACATGGTAGCCTAAATATCAACCCAGAGAATTGATTTCCACAAGTTGCATCTGCTCCTCCTAAGAAAAGCTGAAACCAAATATCCAAATATTCTGACCAGTGGATCTAAAAAAAGATTTTTAAAGAATATTCCTCATATTGAACTAAGTCATAATTCGGGCTCCCACAGGGAGCCCATATATGAAACCAGGGACTTGGCTTTAACAAACCTGAATCTCACACCCCTAAGGATTCTGCACACCAAATATCAAAACATTCCGACTGCTGGATCTGAAGAAGAAGATTTTTAAAGAAAATTCCTCATTTTGAACCAAGTTACAATTCGAGCTCCCACAATCAGCCCAAATATGGACCTAGGGACATGGCTTGAACAAACTTGAATCTTACCCCCCTAAGGATGGTGCATAAAAAATATCAAAAGCATTCATCTGCTGGATCTGAAGATTTTTAAAGAAAATTCCTCATTTTGAACTAAGTTGTCATTCAGGCTCCCATAGTGAGCCCAAATATGAACCAAGGGACTTGGCTTGAACAAACTTGAATCTCAGCCACCTAAGGTTGCTCCATGCCAAATATCAAAACATTCCAACTGCTGAATCTGAAGAAGAAGATTTTTAAAGAAAAATTCCTCATATTGACTAAGTTATAATTTGGGCTCCCACAGGGACCCCAAATATGGACCCATGGACTTGTCTTTAACACACTTGAATACCCCCCCCCCCCCCCCCCAAGGATGCTACTCACCACATATCAAACCATTCCGACTGCTGGATCTGAAGAAGAAGATTTTTTAAGAAAATTCCTCATTTCGAACAAAGTTACAATTCAAGCTCCCACATTGAGCACAAATATGGACCTAGGGACATGGCTTGAACAAACTTGAGTCTCACCCCCCTAAGGATGCTGCATACCAAATATCACAAGATTCTGCCTGCTGGATCTTGAGAAGAAGATTTTCAAAGAAATTTGCCTGAAATGCACTAAGTTCGAATTTGGGCTTCTATAGTGAGCCCAAATATGAATCCAGGTGGCCGATTTGAACAAACTGGAATCAGATCCACCCCACAATGTTGCATACCAAATATCAAAAGATTATGTCTGCAGGATCTGGAGAAGAAGATTTTTGAAGAAATTTGCCTGAAATGCACTAAGTTCGAATTCGAGCTTCTATAGTGAGCCCAAATATGAATCTAGGGAGCCGATTTGAACAAGATAGAATCAGATCCACCCCACAATGTTGCATACCCAATATCAAAAGATTCTGCCTGCTGGATCTGGAGAAGAAGATTTTTTAAGAAATTTGCCTGAAAAGCACTAAGTTCAAATTTGGGCTCCTATACTGAGCCCAAATATAAACCCAGGGAGCCGATTTGAACAAACTTGAATCAGATCCACCCCACAATGTTGCATACCCAATATCAAAAGATTCTGCCTGCTGGATCTTGAGAAGAAGATTTTCAAAGAAATTTGCCTGAAATGCACTAAGTTCAAATTTGGGGTCCTATACTGAGCCCAAATATAAACCCAAGGGGCCGATTTGAACAAACTTGAATCAGATCCACCCCACAATGTTGCATACCAAATATCAAAAGATTCTGCCTGCTGGATCTGGAGAAGAAGATTTTCAAAGAAATTTGCCTGAAATGCAGTAAGTTCAAATTCGGGCTCCTATACTGAGCCCAAATATAAACCCAGGGGGCCGATTTGAACAAACTTGAATCAGATCCACCCCACAATGTTGCATACCAAATATCAAAACATTCTGCCTGCTGGATCTGGAGAAGAAGATTTTTAAGAAATTTGCCTGAAATGCACTAAGTTCGAAATCGGGCTCCTATACTGAGCCCAAATATGAACCCAGGGGGCCGATTTGAACAAACTTGAATCAGATCCACCCTCCAATGTTGCATACCAAATATCAAAATATTCTGCCTGCTGGATCTGGAGAAGAATATTTTTTAATGTTTTTCCCATTGCCTACAGCGTTAAAAAGTGCTGACTCAGCACTTTTTCAAAGTCCCGAATCTGCACCCTATGATAAAACCGATGGCAATTTTTTTTTACCAATTCTTTCTGTTGGTCCTAAGGAAGCTTCACACCAAATAAAAATTCTCGGTGCCGTGCAGTTTTGGAGATATGGGCGTTTTAATTTTTTTCTATTTTTAGCTCCTGCGGTTCCCATGGGGCTACGGGAAAAAAAAAAATCAGCATAAATTAGGTACTTATGATCCAATAAGCCCTCACATAAAATTTGGTTTAAATCAGCCTCTCGGTTTGGAAAATAGAAATTTTGGGCGGGGCCAAAAATTTTGCCCCTCCCATAACGACGCCAAGTATAGCCCCACAAACTTTTCTTGAACAAATCTGAGTCTACACCTCAAAAGGAGGCTGCACACCACATATCAAGTCTCTGCTACTGCTGGTTCATGAGAAGAATATTTTTTAAGATTTCAGCACACTTTTTGGGTGTGGCCCTACCCACGGGCGAGGCAACTTGATTTGAACAAAATCAAATTGTGATGTCATAACAAACTACTATCTCAAATATTAATTAAATTGGTTCAGCGGTTTGGGAGGAGAAGACGCAAACACCATGTTCACGGACGACGGACGACGGACGCAGGACGACGGACGACGGACGGTGAGTGATCACTATAGCTCTCCTGACTGAAAGTCAGGTGAGCTAAAAATGAGATTTGCAGCAATTCTGAAAATAACTTGAATCCTTCCCCCCCCCCCCCCCCCCTCCACCTCCGAGATGCATGCCAAATATGAAAGTATTCTGACTAGTGGTTCTGAAGAAAAATATTTATAAAAACATTTCCTCGTATTGCACTAAAGTAAAATTCGGGAGCCCAGATGTTAACCCAGGTGTCCGTTTAGAACAAACGTTAACCTGCCCCCCCCCCCCCCCCACTCCGCCCTAAAGACGTGGCATACCAAATGTGAAAGAAATCTGACTGGTGGATGTGAAGAAGATGTTTAAAGATCATTCCCCAAATTGTCCTAAACAAATTAAACAAGAGACCCCAAGGGACCTTAATTGCTCACCAAAAAAGTGGTTCAAAGATCACATTCAGTTAGTCATGGTTCATCACTGCAGAGGAATGACGTCATGAAATTATTCATAATTCTAGTGTCCATGTCAGACGATTATCACCACAGGTCTTCCTGGCTGCTTCCAATTCTATCAGCTGAAAATTGCCAAACTCCCAATGGCTATTATGTCACTTGCCCCCCCCCCCCCCTCCCACACACACACACACACCGATGAGAGCCCACATTTTAAGGCAGAGACTAGAACTGAACAAACCTGAATCTGATCTTCTCAGATATGTTGTATACCAAACATAACACTAAATTTAAATTCGGGTTCCCAAAGGGACTCGAATTGGACAAATTGAATCTGGACCTCCTAGAGATGTTGTTTTCCAAATATGAATGGATTCTGAAAGGCGAATCTGAAGAACATTGTTAAAGAACTTTCCTCACATTGCTCAAAGTTAAACTTTGGACTTCAATAGAGAGCTCAAATATTAACCCAGAGGACCAATATGAACAAACGTGAATCTGACCCTTCTAGAGATGTTGTATACCAAATATTAAAGGATTCCGACTGAAGGATCTCAAAATTTTTAAAGAAATTTCCACATTCTGCACTATGGTAAAATTCAGGCCCCCGTAGAGAGCCCAAATATTAACCCAGGATATCGATTTCAACAAACTTGAATCTGGCCCACCTAGAGATGCTGTAAATATTTCCTCTTTTTAGCTCTTGGGTTTCCCACGGGGAAAATGGGGAATTGTTTTTAGCATGAATCAAGTACTTATGATCCAATAATACCACATACCGAATACCGTTCAAATTGAACCATCGGTTCAGAGAATGGAAATTTCCCCCTTCTCATCACGAAAGCAAAGATTGCTTCACGAACTTCGCTTGAACAAACGTGATTCTCCCCCTCCGAAGGAAGCTTCGTACCAAATATCAAGTCATTGTACCCACTGGTTCACGAGAATAAGATTTTTCTAGAATTTTGGGGCATTTTCCCCCAATCCGTCCTTGTGGAGCATGGCAACTTTATTTACAAACTTGAATTAACATAGGATAAGGACCATGCACATCAAATTTGGTTCAATTTGGCCCAGGGATTTAGGAGAAGTCAACAGGGTTCGTACAGATTTTCACCAAAAAAAATAAAGGACTACTCAAGGAGTACTAGGACTGATCACCCAATTTTCAAGGACCATCAACCAGAAGACTTACCTAACGACTGTCATATCAAATCTACGTCGGAAAGGTCCGATAATATCATCTCAAACTCACACACACAAAATTCGGTGGGAGACGTTTTCGGCGGCGTGGACTTTGTGCTGGTTTGCATTACGGGGGACTACAGGAAGACAGCCAATCTGGCTATGTAGTCTCCCGACGATATAAGCGAAAAAAACTGCTTGAACATTATTTGAAAACTGTGCAAAGTGTATTTGTATTAATTGTTTATATCGTCTAATAAAATATCTATCTATCTATATATCTATCTAGGATATACTAACAACTTTGTTGTAAATTCTACAGTACGCGACTAATCCGAACTTGGACCCTCAGCCAGTTTTTCAAAAATTAAAAAACAGGCCGAGGGTTCAATTTGGGACAAGTATGCGACATGCCTGTCTATGGCCACCGGTTCGCACCATGCATATTTGTTTCTCCCGTGGAAGACTGTAAACACATGATCCTCGGGGCTTTTATCACACATGGAAAAGTTTGAATCATGGGTTAACACTTCTCACCGAAGGAGGGGGGGGGGGGGGGTTCTTTTCGGCTCCAACCAAAGAATTTTAACGCAATATTCATGGGTACTTTAGGCCAGCATACAAACATTCAATTAATTTACAAATTCCACACATTTTTCAAATGCAGTCATGCTACAGGTGGTCCAGTTTTCCAGTACTTTTCAAGGTTTGGGATAGTTTCAAGTATCTTTCAGGCAACCGACTTAAATTTAAGGACTTTTCATTCCTGTGCAAACCCTGGCCAATAATGTAAAGTTCACAGCGGACGGACGGACGACGGACAGAAAGTGATCACTTGAGCTCCGGTTCAGTCAAGTGAACTAAAACAAGAGGCCGCACGGGGCCTGAAGCGCTCATCTTGAACAGAACACAATATAAACCGAGTCCAAGAATGAGTCTACATTAATTAATCCATGTTCATAGGCTACACTCTCAATCCTTGAGTCCCTCAGGAGTGACAAAATAATCCGAGCATCATGCCTTTTCTTCAGTTGATCATAATGTAAAATGTAGAGCTCCCCTATGAAGCCCCTTGATACAACCTAATCTTAGTTACACACCTCTAGAGGGTACTGAATACAAAATGTTTAATTCTTTAGCAAAATGGCCAGTTCCGGCACCAATAGTGAGCCCACATATTAACCCAGGCTCTCGATTTGAATACAGTGGAATCCGACTTCCCAAGAGATGTTGTGTACCAAATATGAACGCATTCTGACTATTGCAACTGAAGAAGAGACATTTTAAAGAACTTTCTTCATACTGCACTAAGTTAAAATTTGGGCTACCATAGCAAGCCCAAATATTAACCTATGGATCCGATTTGAAGAAACTTGAGTCTGACCCCCCCCCCCTCCCCCACCCACCCACCCTAGAGATGTTGTATACCAAACATGAAAGCATTCTGACTGGTGGATCTGAAGAAGAAGATTTTTGAAGAAATTCCCTCATATTGTAGTAAGTTAAATTTCAGGTTCCCATATGGAGCCCAAATATCAACCCAGGCACTCGAAATGAACAAACTGGAATCTGATCCCCCTAGAGATGCTGTATACCAAATATGAAAGCATTCCACCTGGTGGATCTGAAGAAGATTTTTTAAAAATATCCCCCATATTGAAAAAAATTAGAATTTGGGCTTCCGTAGGAAACCCAAATATTA
The DNA here is from genome assembly GCA_031216915.1 of Pictodentalium vernedei. Taxonomy (NCBI): domain Eukaryota; kingdom Metazoa; phylum Mollusca; class Scaphopoda; order Dentaliida; family Dentaliidae; genus Pictodentalium; species Pictodentalium vernedei. Next base: position 73,429,878 of record CM062297.1, read on the forward strand.
ACCTAGGGACTTGGTTTGAACAATCTTGAATCTGGCCCTCATAACAATGATGTATATCAAATATTAAAAGATTCTGACTGATGGCTCTGAAGAAGATTTTTAAAGAATATTCCCCATATTACCCTTTGTAAAAAGTCTGGGCTCCTGTAATGAGCACAAATATGAACCAATGGGCTTTATTTTAACAAAATTGTAACCCCCCCCCCCCTCCCTTATTAATGCTGTATACCGAATGTCAAAAGATTCTGATGCTTGGTTCTAGAGAAAAGATTTCTTTAAATATTTGCAAATATGCTGACTCAGCATTTTTTCGATGCCCATTACAGAACACCCTAACATAACCGATGGCAATTTTTTTTTTAACCATTCAATTCTCCTGGTCCTTTTCCTCATATCCCACTAAGTAAAAATTTGGGCTACCATAGCAAGCCCAAATATCAACCTAGGGATCTGATTTGAACAAACTTGAAAGTGACCACCCCCACCACCCCTCCCCCTCCAGAAATGTTGATACCAAATATGAAAAGCATTCTGACTGGTGGAACTGAAGAATTTTTTTTTAAATTATCCCCCATATTGAAAAAAGTTAAAATTTGGGCTTCCGTAGGAAGCCCAAATATTAACCTAGGGACTTGGTTTGAACAATCTTGAATCTGACCCTCATAACAATGATGTATATCAAATATTAAAAGATTCTGACTGGTGGCTCTGAAGAAGAAGATTTTTAAAGAATATTCCCCATATTACCCTATGTAAAAAGTGTGGGCTCCTGTAATGAGCACAAATATGAACCAATGGGCTTTATTTTAACAAACTTGTATCTGACCCCCCCCCCCCCCCCCCCTCTGGTTCATGAGAAGAAGAGATTTTTAAAATATTTTGGAGCTTTTTCCCCCACTCCCTCCTTATGGGGCTGGGCATGTTGAGTTGAACAAAAATGCAATGCCCCTTTGGGACCATCACTCACTCAAACTTTCACTTGAATTGGCCCCTGGCCTTGGAGGAGAAGACCAAAACATGGTGTTGATGGACTACGGACGGAGAGCGATGAGATTAGCTCAGCTTGACTTTGTCAAGAGGAGCTAAAACAAATGCATTGTCAGAACAGGCAATCACCTCAAATATAACCAACAAGAGGCCCCACGGGGCCTGAAGCGCTCATCTTGAACAGAACACAATATAAACATGTGGACTGGATTAATCTTAGTTACATTTTATTTGGATTTGAGAGAAAAACTTCTCGCCTGCATGTCTGAAGAACATAAGGCAGAAATACTTTCACTCGGTAATAATAGCTTAGCTATTTTATTTGAAAACTATACACGACAATGTGCCTCATATCTGGCTAATGCCTATGATAAACGTAAAAACTATTTTTATAATAAGTAAAACAGTTAACGAATGAACGATACAGATATGAATTTAAGTAGATACTTGCATATATACGCATATATAACATTTTAAGCTAAATCGTCACTGACAATGCCATGGTTAGAACCACAATATTTACTCTTTTATCCCGATATTGCATTCTACTGTGCCTATGCCACTGACCTGGATTCAGCTGCATCCAGGGGTCTGTCTGTTATCCAATAAGCAATTCCACTGAAACGGGCGATGTATGAGGGGGAGAGAGGGAGGGAGAGAGAGAGAGAGAGAGAGAGAGAGAGAGAGGGGGGGGAGAGAGGGGGGTGGAGGTTGGTCGTGGGGGGGGGGGGTAAATGGAATTAGTGAACGAGAGAGAGAGAGAGGGTGGTGGTGGGTCGTGGAGGGGGGGGGGGGGACTGGGTCAAATGGAATCATTGAACGAGCGTGCGCAAAGAGTAAAAGGATATATATCGTGACATATAGGCCAAACTGGCCGAGTGCTTATGTTATAAATTTACTGTTGTGTTGTTATATTGTCATTAGATGCACATGTCACGTGAAATAAAGAATATCTAACTAACTAACTAACTACACACATAGAGAGGGTACAGAATACAATTTTTTTTAATTCTTCAGTAAAATGGTCAATTCCGGCTCCCATAGGGAGCCCAAATATTAACCCAGTCTCTCGATTTAAACACAGTTGAATCTGACTTCCCCAAAGATGTTGTATACCAAATATGAAAGCATTCTGACTGTTGGATATGAAGAAGAAAAATTTTAAAGAAATTTCTTCATATTGCACTAAGTTAAAATTTGGGCTACCATGGATCCGATTTGAACAAACTTGAATCTGACCCCCCCCCCCCCCCCCCCCACACTTCCCAGGAATGTTGGAAACCAAATATGGAAGCATTCTGACTAGTGGATCTGAAGAAGAGGATTTTTGAAGAACTTCCCTCATATTGTACTAAGTGAAATTTCAGGTTCCCTTATGGAGCCCAAATATTAACCAAGGCACTCGAATTGAACAAACTTGAATCTGACCCTCCTAGAGATATTGTATACCAAATATGAAAGCATTCCGACTGGAGGATCAGAAGATTTTTTAAAATTATCCCCATATTGAAAAAGTTAATGTTTGGGCTTCCGTGGGAAGCCCAAATATTAACCTAGGGACTTGGTTTGAACAATCTTGAATCTGACCCTCATAATAATGATGCATATCAAACAAAAGATTCTGACTGGTGGTTCTGAAGAAGAAGATTTTAAAAGAATATTCCCGATATTACTCTATGGTAAAAAATCGGGCGCCTGTATTGAGCCCAAATATGAACCAATGGGCTTTATTTTAACAAACTTGTATCTGTAAATTTGGTTCAAACTGGTCGATCAGTTGAGAAAATAGAAAATTTGATGCGGGGCCGAAAATCTTACCTCTCCCATTACAAAGCCAAATATTGCTTCGCGAACTTCGTTTGAACACACTTGATTCTACACCTCAAAGGGAAGCCCCGTAGCAAATATCAAGACATTGTGCACACTTCTTCAATTAAAGATTTTAAAAATATTTTGGAGAATTGTTCCCCATCCCCTCCCTGTGGGGCTGGGCATATTGAGTTGAACAAAAATTCAATGTCCCTTCGGGACCATCAATCACACAAAACTTCACTTGAATTGGCCTAGTGGCTTTGGAGCAGAAAACCAAAACATGGTGTTGACGGAAGACGGGCGGACGGACGGACGACGGGCGGAGAGCGATGAGATTCGATAAGCTTGACTTTGTCAAGATGAGCTAAATATGGTTCAGCGTTTAGGAGGGGCAGGTACAAACACCATATTCACAGACGACGGACGACAGACGACGGACGGTGAGTGCTCACTATGGCCCATCCTGACTTTCAGTCAGGTGAGCTAATAAGAGTATGTGGTAACTGTGTTTGGAATCAGGCTTTGGAAATTGGAGACGTAGGTGATAAGAGTGAATGATTGCTGCAGTTGGAATCAGGCTTTGGTAATTGGAGATGCAAGTGATAACATTGGTGGCAACTGCTTTTTGAGTCTGACTTTGCCTTGAAAACATTGGTGGGAAAAATGAGGACACATTTCACGTGAACATAGACGTATGAACCAGGAAAATGTATGAACAAGAATCAAAACTAAAAATTTTCTGAAACAATTTCAGTTTTATTACATTAAATAACTTTCTTCAAAATCAAATTCACCTGAACAATAAATGCTAACAAAAATATATTATAATTTTATTTCCAATTGGCAAAAACATGTACAGTGTGTCGACTTGTTAGGCAAAAAAGAAACTAAACAAAAAAAAACACACACACACACCCAAACAAAAGAGATTACTGACTGACGGACATTTCCATAAATTCTTGTGAGGACATTTCCATAAATTCTTGTGAGATGTGTCTAAAGGGCGGCCCTTTTTGTGAGAATGTCAAAGATATTTCTACCACTGCCTATTGATGAAAACATACAAGAAATTCATAATATTAGCACCATTCATTTTTGGACTCTTTCTTGGAATCCTTACCTACTTTATAACAAGGGTTACACAAAGCGTGGGTCACTGTCCCCGACTATTTATTTATTTATTTATTTATTGGTGTTTTAAGGTCACGTATTTCTGCACAATGGCTAATCATTTACGGGTGGAGGAAGCCGGAGTACACGGAGAGAACCACCGAGCAACGGCGAGCAACTGTCAGCTCCCCACCACACTAACTCCACACATGCAGGATTAGCACTGGTTGAAGACAGGTGCACCATCGACGTGCAAAACGCCTTAATACACAACGCTACCGGGCCCCCACGTTGGCAATGGGGGTGAAGTATCTTGCCCAAGGACACAACGCGGTTGCCGCAGGTGGGATTCGAACCGAGGACCTCTCGGCTTGCAGTCTGCAACTCTACCAACTGAGACACCGCGCCCCCTGTCCCCGACACGTAGGCATGTTCTAAGTAGCCTTGAAGGTATTGTGGGACAAAAACATTTTCTAAGTCTGAAGAGTGAAAAGGGCCATAACTCTGGAATCCTTATCTACTTTATAATAATAATGATTATACAAACTTCTTACATGAAACTATTGGATGTTATTACTTGGTTAGTTTCATATCGACCCGAGATATCAGACTGATATAATTTCATATCGCCCTGAGACTGGAGATCGAAGGTTGATGTGAAGTTATCCGGGGCTGATATCTCGGCCGATATGAAACTAATCAGGTAATAACATCTTTATTAATTAAACCAAATTAAATAATTATAAAATGTTCTTATATCTGTTACAGTTTTCTGACAATGTTATTGTTCATTCTTTTCACAAAGTCTCTCATTTCTGCAGCTCAAGTTCAACTACATAAATGTCTCAGATTCCTAGGTGGGGAAGACGAAACGTTCGTATAATGAAACTAAATCGTTCTCCCACTTCGATAGATCTTTATTTACGACTTAAAATCTTAGTTTGTGTTGAATTTCCTGTACATCTCAGTTTCCTGTTCACCCACCGAATCCTTACTTTTTGTCTTCTTTAATTTCTCATTATACAAAAATAATTCAGGTTTACGTCACCCAATTATAGCTGGTCACACAAACTTCCTGATTACATTTTGTGAAAACGGTGAAGGATGTCAAAAGTGGTTGCGCCAATTGGCGGACTAAGGGGGGGGGGGGGGGGTCCAAAATAGGTTCATATTGGCGAATATCGACGTCATATCAGCCGAGTACGCCGGTAAAGATATTAGTAATGATGAGCTTTCTCTTGTTCCAAACAAACCAACCAAAAGGAATGGTTTCGCGCGCCGAAGGCGCGCAGGGGCGGTATGGGGAACAAGCCCCTTTCAACCCTCAGTGACTATAGATAATTGATTTTCACATGTCTAGGCGTGTCAAAGGAGGAAAAGGTTCAGGTACTCGGCAGGTTCTCCGGTTGCGGTGTGATGGCTTCGTTGACGAATCTCGGTTGGACCCCCGGGTGAGGACCAATGTGGGAGGTTGGGTCCTCTCACAAAAGTACTAACTCTCCCCGAGGGTGCGGTGATTCTGGGTTTTCAAGCAGGGTAGATCTGTTTTCAGGCACTCTTGCTCCATAAATAACGTTAGGTTTTTATACTGTGAGGTAAAACACCGTTGGTAGCGGCTCTCGTGATCTTTTCAACAATGTACATGTATTACATGGCAGTATCTAATAGATTGTTCATTAGAAGACTTCATGGAATAAGCTTTAGTATCCGACCAACTCACTCTAACACACTAGTACAGCCGTGGTATCTAGCTATACAAGGAAACCTACAAATGGGTTGCTTTAAGTAAATATTAGGTAATAATTTATTTTTTTATTTATTGGTGTTTAAGGTCATATACTTATGCACAATGGATAATCATGACCGTGACAGTTTTACGAGTGGAGGAAGCCGGAGTACCCAGAGAGAACCACAGATCAATGACGAGCAGCTCCAGTTGTTCCCCTACATGCCAAATTTGGTTCAAATCAGCCCATCGATTCTTAAAATAGAAATTTTGGGCAGAGCCGAGGGCCCAAATATTGATCGTCCAACTTCCCTTGAACAAACTTTAATCTTCAACACCAAAGAGTGTTCCATGCCCAATATCAAGGCAATCTATCTGGCGGTTCATCAGAAGATTTTTAGGCTTTGGCATCATTGACCCTAGCCCAAAGAAGGCAGCCTTTTCATTTGAACAAAATAAAAAGGGTATACTCCAGGGATGGTTTGTGCAATATATATTTGAATTTGGCTGAATGGCTGTAAAGAAGAAGCCATGTTTGTGAAAGTTAACGGACGACAGACGACGGACGCGAAGTGATGGCAATAGCTCACAGTGACTTGCACTCAGGTGAGCTAATAAATAAACTAATAAACAAATAATCATCAGTGACCGAGACAGATATTTATTTTTCGCAAGCCCTTGTGAAAATAACCATTTGTCACCGCCACTCAAAACCAAAAGATTTTTTTTTATTATACACTGTTTACAATAATCATTCCTATCGATAATTTCACTCGTTTAAACCTTGAATTGGTGCATGAAAGTAAACAGCGCATTGATATGCAAGAGTGATTTTATCAATACTCCGAAAAGGCAGCGTCTTGCGATCTGATTCAGCTGGTGGATTCGTGCATTAATTCAAGTTGAATACATGTCCGTGCAGAATTAATGCTGGAAATGATCGGTATCCCCTCAAAAACACTGTATTTTCTTTTCATTATACGTTTTAAAACAAATTGATCATTTCCAGTGATAATTTGACTCGTATTCGCCTTGAAGTGATGCTTTGAAAGCCGCCATTTTGATTGATACTGTGAAAGTGAGAATTTCTTTTTCTTCAGAGTGGGGAAGACAATTTCTATATTTCCGCAATTTTTCTCGATACTCTACCGTTTAGCCTATAATGAATTGTTCTATTATATATTTCAAGTTCCTGAGTCCTTACATATATTGAAAACACTACAGAGCCAGAATGTACTGTCCAGTTCCAAATAAAAGTGCATGTATATTTATTAATTTTCACAAAATTTCCCAGCCTACATTGCCCTTATTTGGGTCTACATGTTTATTTTTTATCAACTTTCCAAACTTCTAATATTTTCCTTTTTAAAAATGAGAATCTTAAATAGAAGTCTTTTGTTACCATATACTATTTTCCATCACTTTTATAAAATTAATGTTACTTTTCAACTTCTATATCAAACATCTTAATTTTGAGTTAAGATTATCCATGAGTTCATGCCAGGCTATTACCAGCATTTTTCCACCCTGTACTATTATTTGGGTCAGCTCGTTTATTTAGAACCCATGAGAAATTAATCATACTCCAATTTTTAGAAAGTGATGGAAAACAGTAGATGGACCATGGTAACAACGACACTTTTCCATTTAAGATCCTCTTTTTTAAAAAGTGAAATATTGGAAGGTTAAAAAGTTGATAAAAAAATAATAAATAAATGTGCAGGCCCAAACAAGGGCATTGTAGGGCGTAAAATTTTGTGAAAAGTAATAAACATACACAGACTTTTATTCTATCAATGTTTACAAAATATAAAACATAAATAACTATTCTCTTATTACATGCATTAATTAAATAATAAATATACATCCACTAATTACATATATTAAGTTATTATTAAAGTCAATATTCTCAATTATACATATTTATATCCATGAACAAAACTTTCATTTCATTCTCTCACACAGAGGAACTGTACAGACACACTGCTTACAAGCCTGAAAATAAGTAATATGTCATTTGCAGAATGAGGTCCCCAGAGGGTGAATTTGCTGATGCTACTAGTATCCCGTACAGTGGGACAATTTATGTTCTGTTTTTGGTACCTCCTTCTGTTTTAAGTTTTGAGACTTTGATTCAGACCGAGGTTAACAGAGGGTAAATTTAGTGATGCTACCCTGCTGTGCAGGGTAGCATCACAAAATTCACCCCTGGGGACCTCATTTTGCAGATGAGTCATGACAGTCTGCTTATTTCCTGGCTTAATTGCTTATCTGGAAACAACTGAGCAAGTCTACAAATTATAAGTTTTTAACTTCAATGTAACTGGACTAGTATTACCGTTATATATACATCTATTAGTTTGTAGTTCCAGTTTTAACTCAGAAATCTCACTCAATGGGAGAACAAGAGAATACACAAACACACAATGAATTTAATAGTGTATCCTCTTTATCAATTACATAACCCATCACATGTGTATTTACACCATTTAGAACTACACAAATTGGACCAAACATCATTCTGTCTGCCTTAACAGAAATAGGATGACAGAGTAATTTTTTATTCTCCTGCACTACTGGATCTCAGATAAATATACTAGCCCAAAAAAGAAAGTGTGCATTGCAGAAATTGATCAAACTTCAAAAAAATAATTTCGTAGGTGTAAAGAGTGTTAACCTGTTCATGAATAAGTTATATTGAACACAAAAACAGCTTTCCACGTTAAAATTGCATTAACGTTAAATGACGTGCTGCACGTTTGTGAAAAGGCATGTTTTGCACGTGGAGAGTCTGAAAATTCATGCAGCAGTGTGAATCCTTGGGTATTTAAACGCTAAAGTAAGGCCTTCCTATCGTTCACATTCAAACTTGCGCTGCTGTTAAAACGACTCCACATTAGCATGCCAAGATTGACAATGAATCAACGTCTCCTTGCCCTGGGTATGATTAGAGCTGGCAGAACACACAGAGAGGTTGTCCAGCATTTGAACTGCCACCGTAACACTGCAGACAGGCTAGTCCATCGACATGCACAACATGATGACGTTCGAGACCGACCCCGCTCCGGGAGACCCCGAGTTACCACCCCTGCACAAGATCGGTATATCCGTGTCGTCCATCTCCGGAACCGGCAACAAACGGCAACGACGACAGCCAGGAACATCCCTAACCTGAGACGGATACATCCTCAAACAGTAATCAACCGGCTGAGAGAATACGGCTTACGTCCTCGAAGACCTGCAATTCGTCCGATTGTGACGTTACGTCATCGTCGTGCTCGACTGCAGTGGTGTAGACAACATCTCAGGCATCCCTTACACTGGTGGCGACGTGTTTTATTCACAGATGAATGTCGTTTCCATCTTTCATCATCAGATGGCCGCCAGAGAGTGTACAGACGTCGAAACGAACGCTACGCAGATCCATATGTCGTGGAGCGAAACCGTTATGGGGGAGGGTCTCTCATGGTGTGGGGTGGCATCACTGCCCGTAACAGAACTGAGCTGGTCATTATTGATGGCAATCTCAATGCAGCCAGATATCGTGATGAAGTGCTTACACCTGTTGTTGTCCCATTTCTGCAACGTCACGGCCCCGGCGTCATTCTACAGCAGGACAACGCCCGACCCCACGCAGCTCGTGTTGTTCAACAGTAGTATCTGCAGCAACAACAAGTGGATGTTCTTTCCTGGCCCGCAAATTCACCCGATATCTCACCCATTGAGCACGTATGGGACGAAATGAAACGTCAGCTACGCCGGCTTCTCCATGCACCGTCAACGCTTGTGGAACTCCAAAGACAGCTTATCAGAATATGGAACAACATCCCACAACACTTCCATGCTAACTTGTTCGCTTCCATGAGGCGTAGATGCCAATGGCGGATACAGAGGGGGGAGGGGGCGGTGGGGCGGTCGCCCCCCCCCCCCCCCCACTTTAGCTCGTGTTTGTCTCGTATGTAGGGCGTAGCCAGGATTTTCATTTGGGGACAATACATGAATTGAAGTAAAAACATACAACGACATTTATTTCCTCCATCATCATTCGCTATGGAAAACAAATATACCGTTGAAATTATGCAAAATATATCTACAGGTCGCCCCCATTTATAGCGTCACCGACACAGCATGATTTTGTGGTTTTACATGCCCCTAGCCTCAGGTACCCCATGGCTATGCCAGTTATGGGTCAGGATCTTAATTGTCATAGTCATGGCGTACCTAAGCCTAGAGGGCTGACTGCTGAAAACTTTCAAACGCTGGCAGATCGCAATGTTCTCCTGAGGTTAAGTCGGTTATGACTGTAAACAGTGTGTCCAAAATACAGTATTATGGTAAACGGATCTGAAGAGCATATTTCAAATTTTCTAATTCTGTCTTGAACGTATGACAGAATTGCAATTCTGAAACATGCTGTTTAAAAAGTATTAATTAGCTGTTCAAAAATTCAAGAGGATTTCCACCCCAGAAACCACCAGAATGCCCCATTTGGTCGCTCATTTCCAAAAAAATTCTGGGGGGAGAACCCCCCTCCCCGACCCCCCCTACAACAGCTCGTGCCTTCGGCACTCGCGGCAGATGCCTTCGGCATCTGCACGATCCGCCCCCCCCCCCCCTTGAGAATTCCTGTATCCGCCACTGGTAGATGCACAGCAGTAGTCGATGCAGACGGAGGTCATACCAGATACTGAGGGTGTGACTTTTGTGTTGGGCCCTTAGTGTCTTTGACTCTCCATGGCACCCAGAGTATTCGTCGTAGCGTAATGAAATTTCTCGTGTTGATCACAAATTGATTCATCTGTGATTGAATAAAATTTCCATGAATGACAATGATATATATCTTTTTTTAGTATTATTTTTTAGCATGCACACTTTTTTTGGGAGAGTATAGTTTTACTACAATTGCTATTATATTCATTCGTTAACTTTCCTGGATTCTGTGTCCTTCAACTATGGCCATGAGTTGTTGTGATGTATAATTAACACTCAATAACACACAGTTGGAAAGTTTAATCTCAAGCCACGCTTCTAACAATGTAACACAGCACCATGTCATCTGAAAATTAACTCAAGTGTTCTCAAACTCCCAGTTTTATAGGGTAGGGTTGGCACAATTATGAAATGTTACGAGCAACTTTTGAAGATAATTAATAGATTGATGTTGATTTTAACCCTTTACCCAATGAATCGGTCATATCTGCCCGGGTAATATGCAAATTAAGCAGCTGAAAAAATATTATTTTTTTTTAAATTTCAACAAAGCCATATCATGTGACGCCTCTTTGGAACGAGCTCGTTGAACTCGGTCCAATGAGGGGTCGCATGATATGGTTAAGTTGAAAATTTTCAAAATTTTTTTAAAAAAATGATATTTAAAATAATAAATTTTGATATCGTATGCATTGGCCATTGGGTAAAGGGTTAATCATACTCTGTGACTTCTAGAAACAACTATACTGAAAACAATATTTTTGGAAATTTGTTCTTCAGGCTGGACCTTCTTTGGACATGAAGGCTAACTGCACAGCTACTGCTCTCCAACTCCCAACCAAACCACATCAGACCCAAAACTGAGCCCAATGTGGCCTAGAATCTTATAATTGCTGCACATTGCTGTGATTTAAGAATGTAAGTGTACTCCTTGACAAACCAAGAAAGGCAATTATTTGTACTCCCATACTTTCTAGAATGGCAGGCCTGGTGTCATGGATTGTATCTTTATACTTCTTTCCCATAATAATTACAATCGGTTGACGTTCTCATGATCTAGACATGATCTCAAACATGCATATGAAATTCTGTGATGATCGGGATCGGACAAGAGCTATGGGGTGTAGTCTGTTCTAAAGAAAATATGAACAGACTGAGGGACTTCCAGACTTCTGCACGGTGCACGTTAAGTTTGTCAAGTTGAATTAAAAAAGTAATAAATATTACTTTTTTCATTACTTTTATTGCATTTGTCAGTTATCCAAATAACAAGATTACAACATGTATTAAGAGAACAAAAGCTTTTGCTTGGTATGTAGTCTTCAATTCTTCAGGAGTTTTAAAACAAATATAATAAAACACAAAGTGTTGTTGATGAAGGAAACACAGGATATACTGTATTGCACAACACAATACATCCTGCTTTTCTTTGAACAACAACATCTTGTGTTTTTACATTATTTTTTTCTCCCAATACTATTAGGGGACAGTCTCCCACACTGATTCCTTAACCCTTTATTATATCAGAAATGAGAGAAACTAATTCAAAATTAATAAAATGAGTAGGCTATTCACGCAGACATATAACCGTGTAAAAGTACAGTATCGATATATATTTATTTATTTTGGTTTACTGACACATTCGACAGCCAGGATCACCTTGTGTCAGAGAGTTTTACGGGTGGATGAAGCCTGAGTACCTAGAGAGAACCACCGAGTAATAGCAAGCAACTCTCAGCCTCCTCAACATACATGTACTAACTCCACACAAGCAGGGTTAGCACTGGTTGAAGACAAGTACACCATCAAGTGCAGTACAATGTCACCGTGCCCCCACATAGTCAATTAGGATTAAGTACTGTACCCAAGGACACAATGCGGTAGGATTCGAACCAAGGGTCATCCGGCTTGCAGCCTGCATCTGTACCTACTGAGCAACCGCGCTCCCACAGTATCAACAGAAATACATGCAAATTATACCAGTTTGTTGCATTACTTCAGATTTGTATTGATAAAAACAGTTCTTGGTATCGTTGCTTGAAGAGCAACATACAGTACAAGTCAAAATAAGTTGTAGGATAACCACTATAAACTATGTATCTTTCTCTTTCTACACTGATAATACCAGAATCTAACAACATTTTCTCGAAAGCTATCACTTAGAGCTTTCCAAAAAATTATGTCAGATTCTGATCTTATCAATGCAGGAGCAGCAGTATACTTTGTTTAGTGTGGTTATGCTACAACATATTTTGACTTGTACTGTAGTATCTAGTCTTACAAAATTTGATACCAGGGACTGGCTTTCTGGACACAGATATAATTTATGTTCATTAATTCACAAATATGTTACAAACGTTTTCAGTTGACACTGTACTTAGTCTAATCACATTTATATTTTGTCTTACAGTCTTGTTAATCTTCTCATACAACCTTTGACCTTTGTCCATTGTTTAATAGGTCAGTTGGCATGTCAAGCCAATTAAAGCAGTTGGCTGGATTAAACATAAATACAATTGTCAAAGTCATCAAAATAAGAAAACAATTTATTCCCTTTTCTGTCTCACTGACATCATTTGTTGGATATGATGAGAAGATTCCAATAAATGATATCATTATATTTTATTTGTCTGTCTGCCTTAACCCATCACTTAACATAGGGACAAACAATGGTCCGAAAATTTATAAAATAGTGTTACTGTTAAAATTAGTGATTTTTCTCGCTGAATAAAGAGATCATATACATGAATATATATGTGTGAATAGAAAAAGTTCCCATCAAGTTTTTATGGGAACTCAAAACTCGAAATTAGCAATATATATCAAGCTTTCGCCCATATTACTGGCTGCAATCGATAGTACACATATTTCCTTACATTTGGGCAGAGTTTATTGATCCAAACTATGTTTTATTCTTTAATTGTCGTCATTTGAGTACTCGTGAGGTGTCAACGGAGATTTCGAAATCGGCCATGTTTTTGTATAAATATAAAACAGTAAAAACAATAACCCGGTAATGGCGCCGAAACGAATAGACCTTTTTATCGATGCGGAATCAGAATCTCGATCTCATTCGCGCAGAGAAGGTCACCAAACTCGGTCGCATTCGCGCAGAGCAGATTTTCAACCCCCCTCGTCGAGCTCGTTCCAACAAGGGGTCATAACCTATGTTTTTGAGACAAAAAAAAAAGTAGTTATTCAAGAAATCTTTTTGCAAGTGAAGTCTGCGTTTCATGTTTGGTAAAGGGTTAACCCTTTACCTAACATGAAAAGCAGACGACACTTGCAAAAAAAATTCTTGAATAACTAATTTTTTTCATTTTTTGTCTCAAAAACATAGGTTATGATCCCTCATTGGAACGAGCTCGACGAGCTCGTTCCAATGAGGGGTCATAACCTATGTTTTTGAGACACAAAATGAAAAAAATAATGAAAATTAATTGGCGATTTTTGAGAATAGCGCTGGCCGGTTTTGGCCGTTACGTTGGGTAAAGGGTTAAGGACTAATATTAGAACTACATTAGAAAACTGCTTTAGTTCTTCACACAAGAGTGAAATAATATATGTATGATATTTTGTATCAAAACTAGTGATGTACACAATATAACAGACTAATTTCTTTTCTCCCGCACATTAACAGGCCTGGCATTCTGAAAAATGCAAGAGGGCAAAAAATCGCTCTCCTCAATCAGCTTAGGAGAGCAATTAGCTTTACACAGCTTTTTAAGTATCCAGTTCAACGAACTCATTGAAACTGAAACCAACAGACTACATCAGTGATTTTATTAACTTTACTAAGGTAAAGCGAAATCTCTTAGACATCTAGATGTCTCACTCAACAACCGAACACACACTTGACAAGACCTGTGTGTGTACCCAGACCTGTTGTCCAAGAAAGTCATACGCCTACCACTACCACCTTCAACCCCCTAAGGGGGGTTGAAGGTGGTAGTGGTAGGCGTATGACTTTCTTGGACAAAAGGTCTGCTTGAATCTACAGTCACATCCTGGTGCAAGTGCTTCAAGTGACAGGATAGTAGTAATGGTAGTATTATAGTGTCAATATTCCTTGAATAATTACCCCTCAAACTGTGATGTCAGTTGTTGAACTTGAAACTGACAGAATAAAAAATATTGCTCTCACCCATTTTGCTTCAAATGATTGCAACTGTGTTTGGATATGATTGCAGCCATTACCTTTTACCACTAAACCACTTTCAAAATGAAATTACGTGATGTTATGTGACTTCGAAGTTTAATTACATTTTTGCTTTACAACAAAAATTTAATGTGAGCATAATACATGTAATCTCAATCATCCCAGACCAAAATGTTTAGGAGGGCAATTTTTCGCTCTCCTTAATTCTTTCAGGAGGGCAGTAAGGAGAGCTAAAAAAAACTCTCTCCTGAAATTGCCGAGCCTGCATTAAAATAATTTGTCACGATTATTTCAAAAAGCAAAGGCTAGTCTGGTCAAAAGGAAAACAAACACACAGCACCCTTAACTCTGGAGAAAACGTCAATGAATCCAGAACCCATACATACATGTACAACTAATACAAATCATTCACAATGTTGAAACAAATTGATAATCTTTAATCAATAATTTAATATACATTGTAAATGTTCAGTTGTTAGGAAAAGTTACATAAAACTTTGACGGTGGTGGTAACAATATTAGGCAACAATATTATTGTGAGATATTAAAAGAATTATATTTTCAATCTACAATTTACAATGGATAGTAGAGCTGGGCTGTATTGAAATTTCAAGTTGTTTCGGTATCTGTATTCTGTTAATGTCCTGCTGTATGTTCTTTTATTTTTTAACAAATGTCGGGAATATTTTCAATAACAAAATTTTGGTAGTTTGAGATTCCCTCGGTACAGTAAATCGATATTGACTCGATACTGATACTGAACGGTATTTACAGTATACCGACCACCTCTTATGGAATGGATTATTGTTAAGATACTCATGAATAACGTTAACTTTATTAACCATATTTCTATCAACCATTATACATGTATGTATAAGGTTTATCAACATGTAGCACCAACTGTTGTTGAAATAATTCAATGGCGATTGAATACATCAGTTGAATAACAAAATTTTATACGATTGTCACTGAAAAAATAGTGGGATTTCTGGGGTTTTTTTGCGAAATTAGGCAATTTTTTCTCGCTTCTTTTGGATTTTTTCCGTTTTAAAACACTTTTCCAAGAAATTAATAGAAAAATATTTGCTTCTGGGGGCAAGAAATTTAATTAAAAAAAAAATGCATTTTAATAACACACTGTGTGTAGCGTTTTCGAATAGACCTTTCCTACATTACTCCATTCCATTTTCATTTGCATTATGGGTTATCATCCGGGCAATATTCCCCCTATGTAAACATGGAAGCGATTTACACATGAAAAGGTTTCAACTGTTCAGTGTAAAACATATTTCAAATTATGTGAAAACAGCTTGAAAATTATTTGAAAACGTATTGAGACATTCGGATGAATATTATATTTATCGAAAATAGCATTCTGTGTTGTTTATAAACAGGGAAACACGTGCTCACATCACGTGTAAATCGCTTCCGTGTTCACATGGGGGAAGATTGCACGGATGAATCGGGATGATAACCCATAATGCAAATGGAATGGAGTAATATCGGAAAGGTCTATGGAGTCGTCAGCTCAATTTCGTTTCAGCGTCAGCGCCCTCTATGTGTCTTCTTCAAAGCGAGGGAGGCATCAATGTACGTGCAACAAAATTTGAGGCGATATCAAAATAGGGTCAGTATCAGCAGGGCCAGGGTTAGGATACCCTAATCTGGGCCCAGCTACTACTGACCCTAATGATTTAGGGTACCCTAACCCTGGCCCCAGCTACTAATGACCCTAGTGATACAAGATTGATATAAAAGTTATTCACTAATTTACTAATTTTCACTTGCCTTAAAAACGAATCTTCCACTGATTTCGCTCGTATTCCACCCAGGGTGTATATTATTACACTGTCATACAAGCACACCCACTTACTCCCGACCAGTGAGAAAGAACAAGCCAACCGCAATGGGGACTTCGAGTCGGCTGATTTTCAATGGCGCAATAAAATAATGTAATTCGTAATAAAATATGACTATTTTCATCAACAAAGTGAGTGCTTTTGTTGGAAAAGTGTTTTAAAACGGAAAAAAACAAAAAGAAGTGAGAAAAAATTGCCCAATTTTGCAAATACTACAGTTAAAACTAGAAGTCCTGTCACGAACTGTGCGCTTATCTAGGCTTAAGTGCATGTAGGAATTGCGAGCAATTGCCATATCGAATGGCATCCAAAGCATGTATGTTCTCCTGTTTACTCATAGCAAACGTGGGCAATGTTTCTGCCAATGGACCTCCGGATTAACCGGAGCTCCATTGGATGAAACAGTGCTTGTGCACAGGCCATATGTACATAATTTGAAAGCCTTACTGCGGTCATAACGCGTAGATTAATGCGCAAATCGGCGTGCTGTTTGTGCGGATTTCATGACAGGACTTCTGGTTTTAACTGTATTATACAGTGTGAAGGGAGAATTTAGTATGACAAGACCAAAGAAGTGAATTTCACAATTTTAATTACCCTTATCTATATTAATATATTGGTGGAAACTCCACACACCACAGACGTTTATCGAAGTAAATCTCTTTCCCATTCACTTATTTATTTATTGGTATTTAAGGTGGCATATTTCTACACAACTACAATAGTGAATCACTGAATCATGACAACAACATGGAGATAAAGCCAAGTTTAGTGAATAGTTTATACCCATGTTGTTCATTTTAGATGATTTCCAACCCAGGCACTGATGAATGGGGTCACTGGCTCCTATTTTACCAGTAAAACAGAGTTTTTTGATCACAGTAAACAAGGCTAACAAGCACTGCTTTACTTCCTGGGATTCCTACAGGTGCCCACTCACTTTCGATAGTACATGTCGCTTGTGGACCTGTGTATCTATAATAAAATGAAATCAATAACTTCCAATACTTTTTTATATCATTAATTTGAACATGGGAAACTTTTCATTTTTTAATAATTTTTTCAACTTGCTGCATATTACACAGAACAGAAAATGATCTTGTGAAAGATATGTTTGTATTCACAAAAGTGAAACTAATTTTGAAATGAAAGTGTCAATGACACTGTAGCTCAACTTGTTTAAGACATGTACATGTATAATATGTGACACAGCAATGACAAACATCTAGGTAATGACCTGATAACAAAGGTACATGTAAAGTACTGTACATGTAACGGTCTGTACATAAATGCTGATCCTAGCCTGTAACAAATGTGTAGGTAAAGTATTGTAAAGGTGGGCGACAGTTAGATGCTAAACTAGAAAAGAAATCTTTGAGTCCCAGAGTGGGTCTGACTGGACCCAAAATAGTTGTTCTCATAGCACAGTGATAACTAGAGGTACTGTGAGCAAACTCACAAAGTGATACCCCCCGCGCCTGAAATGTATAAGTTAGATTATCTCCCCTTGGAAATGTCAGAACGGAATTATATTGCTTCATGCACATCTTCATATGGAGTTCTTCCATTTTGTAAAGTTTCATGAAAATTCTTCAAACGGTTTAGGAGGAGTTACAAGGATGGACAGAATCCTGAAATGTATAAGTTAGATTATCTCCCATTGGAAATGTAAGAATGTCGGAAATGTCAGAACGGAATTATATTGCTTCATGCACATCTTCATATGGAGTTCTTCCATTGTGTAAAGTTTCAAGAAAATTCTTCAAACGGTTTAGGAGCAGTGGCGCTTACAAGGATGAACAGACGGACAGATGGACAGACAGATGGACGGGCAGGGTGATCCCCCACCCCCAAACTTTGCTTGCGGGGGGTACAACAAAGGCACCCCAAAACACTCGTTCCCATCCCAAGGTGATAACAAAGGTACCCAAAAAGTTTCGTGAAGATCGGTTGATAAATACAGACTCTAGCCCCAGCCGTATTGACATGTGCACTTACTGTGTATAAGTAGCACTGAATAAATCAAAGTTCATCTAATTTGCATAATTTTTGCACGAGAAAAAAACCTGTATTATATGTGATGTATTCCATGTCACTAAACATTCATACAGACATTTATTCAAATCAGAACTTTCATACAAAAGTTCTGTACAAAAAAACTGATTGCACCAATTTTGGTACAAAATTGTCACCTGCAGCCATGACTGCACCCCAAAACACTCGTTCTCGTCCCAAGAATGAAACTGAATGATTTGGATTTCTGAGTTGCCCCCGTTGGCCCGAAGTCTTGTCTTTTTAAAAAATAAGCTATTCATTTCCACAAAAAGCAGCGCAAGCACAAGGATCGAATAACTTTGTTATCTTCATATCTTGATCCTTGATATAATCGAGTCAGTCACATATAGAGTCAGTTTATTCCATCCACGCGAATTGCGAGAACTTGCCAAGAAGCGCATTTAAGTCTCGGTGAAAAAAATGATCATCCAGCCAATTTGTTTTAATTTTGTATTTAATTAACATCTTCATGGTATTAACAATGAGTTTCATTCACGCAATAAGTGAGGAACGAATTATAGCCACGGGCTTCAACAGAATGTTCCTTGAAACTGAAACAAGCAAAAGCGATTTCATTTCAACACGGCATTTGCGTGTTGGTTTTTCTGGGTAAAAAACGTCACGCATCATCACGGGTGGAATTTGGACACTTTTGTACTGTAAGTAGCACTGAATAAATCAAAGTTTGATTGTACCTAATTTCAGTATAAAATGGCCATCAGCAGCCATCTTGGATTTTGAACCACACCCCATAACAGTCGTTCTGATCTCAAGGTGATAACAAAGGTACCGAAGAATTTTCGTGAAGATCGGTTCAAACATGTAAATACAGCATCTAGCCCGAGCCATGTTGACCCATGCGCTTACTTGTATAAGTAGCACTGAATAAATCAAAATTCATCTAATTTACATAATTCATGCACGAGAAAAAAACCTGTATTATATGTGATGTATTCAATGTTACTAAACATTCATACAAAAGTTTATTCAAATCAAAACTTTCATACAGAAGTTCTGTACAAAAAACTGATTGCACTAATTTCGGTACAAAATGGCTTCCGGTGGCCATCTTTAATTTTCGGACTGCACCCCAAAACAATCGTTCTTGTCCTACGGCAGGGACCAGCCTAGGGGGAATTTTAGGGAGACTTCATGTCTCCCTCCAGAAAAAATAGGGAGACTGCAAAGTCAAGTAGGGAGACTTCATAGGCAAGTGGGGAAAATTAAGAATATTTATGCACCACCCCCTGCCGCCCATTCATATTTTCAGCTTGTGGTCCTCCATTAACATCTGATTAATCCAGGTCCAGTTGTCTATGATGCATCTATGCCAGGTTAAAAAATCACAAAGTAATTATTGACTGAAAATCCCCCACTGCTACCCTCTCCTTCATGACCACTCCCCTCTTCTTCGTTCCAATCCCACAGCACCCTCCTGTGGATGCCTTTCACCAAAGTCCAACTAAGCTAATAAGTTCCTAAGTCTGAAAGTGTGAACAGGACCAAATGTAAGAAGGTTGCTTGGAGGGTACTTTGTTAGTTAATAAACAAAATACATTCTGGGGTCCAGTATTTTGTAAAATAAATGTCATTCCGCATCATTTTTATAGCATTCCAGTGTCTTTCCGCGTCATTTTGTGTCATTCTGGTGTTTAGGAGGACCCCTTTTTCAAGATCCTTCACATGCACACTTGTGTCCTGTACAAAGCTTTTCTTGTCATCACTAAACCTTTTTTTTTCATGTGTTTCAATTCCACTCGTGTTTTTCTGGGAATAGACGGCCCAACAGTTAACAGTCGTCAGCAAAATGAAATAAAAATTCAGTGTTAGAAAATACGTCCGTTGTGTATACATTTGCGGCATCCTAAGCGAGGTAACCTACTTTCAAACTGGGTTATTTTGTTGAATCGCTTAAGTCACCTATTTTCGTTTCGACACTTGAAGCTCCGACTGAAATGGAACAAAATAGAAATAAAAAATCCGCCAAAAGCAACAATGGAAACTGATTGTCGTGTGATTTCAAATAAATGGTTGTTCATTTGACAAACGAAAATGCCCATTTATCACACTTAAGCACATTCGATTTGAAAATAATCGTTTTTTATGTAAACCGCGGATCACTCAGTTCAGCCGTTCCTCATTTTGACCAATTTTTAGAGGGCGACTTGTAATCGCCCCAACTATTTTTCTAGGCGACTCTGGGCTTAGAAGGGCGACATAATCGCCCTAGTCGCCCTCACGGCTGGTCCCTGTCCAACGGTGATAACAAAGGTACCCAATAAGTTTTGTAAAGATCGGTTCATAAATATGGTCTCTGTCCTGAGCCATTTTGAATTGTTGATGGACAGGCGGGCAGGTGGATGACGAGCAATGACAAAGCTTCTAATTTGACTACAATTACATGTACGTCAAAGTTGAGGTAAAAAAAAACTACACAGGAAGCATTCCATCAAATATTCTGAGTTTTTAAAAAAATTATTTAAAAAAAAAACAAATTGAGACCTGATAACATGAACATTTCATAAATACACTTAGATAAAAATTTTTAAGTTTTTGTCTCATATTTGTACATATAATACCTTACATGTACTCATTGCACAATACGCGGAGGGACTCAAGTTGATGCATTAACATGCAGAGATCGCTTATAAAATTATCCCCCTCCCCTCCCCATTGTTCCTGCTAAAAAATAGTATTTCGTATTTCTTGTACATGTATACTACACATGATTTTAAATAAAACACATTAGGGTGGAATGTTTAATGTATGTGTGTGTGAGGGGGGGGGGGGGGGGGGGTGGTAACATGGAAATTATTGATGTGCTGCCCACGTGCAAAAATCTCACTGACAAGCATCCGAGTCTCACTGGGAGCTCATCAAAATCTCACTGACAGTCACCTCCAGAGGTTAACAGGTCTGGGTCACTCACCACCAGTTAGTAGAACGTTGACGTATGTTCCTTTGATGTATTGTTGTTGGGCTGTTTCCTGTTATGTGTGTGTGTGGGGGGGAGGGGGGAGGGGGTATTTGGTATTAATTTATATTTAAAATTGATCGATCCACACATGGTTTCTACGCGCAAAAAAATCTCCCTGAAAATCATGTCATCTTCCTGAAAATTTTCTTCAATCTCCCTGAAAAAAATTTTGGGAGGTTAACATGTCTGCACATGAAGTATATTCCCACTAATACACCCACAGAGTGGAAGTTCCACACATACAATAACTTCTTGTTACCTCTGAGAATGCATACTCTTGTGTTCCAAATGAATATACAGGTGGGAATAAAAGTACAGGTGGAACATTTATCAAAATTAAATAAAAATAGAGACCCCAAAAATAGTACAGGGTGGAGGAAATCCATTGAGGGGGTGGGGGAATAATGCTATTTTCCAGTATTGCAGTTAGTTTTATTGATGAACACTAATAGGCATTTAGGCATCATGATTACAACAATGAATACACTGTGCTGAATGAAGGACTATCACATAATCTGGTGAAGATTTACTAATTTGAAGACCTCCTCCCTGTTGAAAGGGCAATTTTAATAAACATACAGGCCTAAATAAGGTGTATACAGGGTGGAAGAATTCCCCAAAATTACACAAGAGTAAGAAAACCAAGTCAAGTTTCAGACAACGGACCTCTGGGTTAAACCTGGAGGTATGTTAGCTGAAACTTTGCTGGACACTTGCATGTACATGTATGTATGAAAAGGGAATTACATGTATCAGCTGAAATTGTATTGTACTGAATAATGTATATTACAGTTACAGCTAAATTAAAGTGTGGAAATATATTTATTATTTATTGGTGCTTAAGGTCATATACTTATGCACAATGGCTAATCATGACCGTGACAGTTTTATGGGTGGAGGAAGCCGGAGAGAACCACCGAGCAATGACGAGCAGCTGCCAGCTCCCCAACATCGTAACTCCGCACTGCAACACAGGCAGGGTTAGATTGGTTGAAGACATGCGTACCATCGACGTGCAGTACGCCTTAGTACACGGTGTCATCGTGCTCCCATGTGGACAATCGGGGTTAAGTGACTTGCCCAAGGACACAACGCGGTTGCCGCGGGGGAGATTCGAACAAAGTGTGGAAATCCAATTTGTTACAAAACTTAAACATTGTTGTGTGGAAATGCTCTTAATAAGAGCTACATTTATTTATTTATTGGGGTTTTAAGGCCACATTTCTGTGCAATGGTTAATCATGACCTCAACAGTATTATGGGCGGAGAAAGCTGGAGCACCCGAAGAGAACCACTGAGCAATGGCGAGCAACTGTAAATTCAACATACCAACTCCACACAAGCAGGATTAGCATTGGTTGAAGACAAGTGGACCACCGATGTGCAGTACGCGTTAGTACACAACGTCACCGTGCCCCCACATGGTCAATGGGGGTGAAGTGTCTTGTTCAAGGACACAACGAGGTGGGGTTTGAACCGAGGACCAATCAGCTTGCAGCCTGCACCTCTCCCTACTGAACCATGACATCCAGAGCAGGAAATGAACAAAATTGACGGGTGCAGTTTTAAGCACCCGTGAATTCAAAAACAGGAGTAAATTGCACCCGCAAAATGTTAGTACATTGTATATGAATTTTCGAGGGAATACTGGCACCAAACACCAGAAACCTAAACCCTTTGAACTCTAGTTGTATCTTCCATGTCAGTTCAATGCAGCAATTACATGCAGAAGAGTCCATATTCATTATTTGGGGTAGACCAATCAATATTTTCAACGTGCAGCCTCAGGGCTGCACGTTGAAAATATTGATTGCTCTACCCCACACACGTACAGTTAAAACTAGAAGTCCTGTGATGAAATGCGCACAAATAGCACGTCTGTCTGCGCGTTAATCTACGCGTTATGACCATAGTAAGGCTATCAAATTTTGTACATATGGCCTGTGCACAAGCAATGTTTCAGCCAATGGACCTCCGGGTAACCCTGAGGGCCATTGGCAGAAATATTGCATGTGTTTGCTGTTAGTAACCAGGAGAACCTGCTGTGCTTTGGATGCCATTCGATATGGCAATTGCACGCAATTTCAACGCGCAATTAAGCCTAGATAAGCGCACAGCCCGTGACAGGACTTCTAGTTTTACCTATTCTGAACAGCCATCCTATTAAATGATGTTATGACGTATCTGGTTCCTGGCCAGAAAAGCGGTCGATCAGGTTCAAGGGGCAGCACAACATGTAAATGTATGAAGAATTGCTGAATTATGACAGTAACTTGCCACTGGCTGCAGAGTGATGCTTTCCCAAAACAACACACATTTATATGCCCACTTACTAAATAAATATTAAATAATTTATATAATATTGGTACAGCTCCACAATATTTTTTAACTGGTACATTTTTTAGCTCCCGTAAAATAGAAAACACGGGTGCTGACGGGAGCAACTGCACTGGCACCCGTCTCATTTCCAGGATGGCCTGTCCCCAATAAGAGCAACATGTATATGCATTGTAAAACTGATATTATTTTTTGTATTATTATAAATATGTAATACAGGCTTGTCATTTTGAAAATTGCAGGAGGGCCATTATGGTTCGCCTCAAATCACCACAGGAGGGCCATTTGTTTAATTATAAATGTGTAATAAAGATCAGGATATTATCGAGGAGGTTTTTATTTTTCACTCAAGTTTGATCAAGATCAAGTAGTTTTGTTTCTTGATTCAATAAAATCTAATTCCAGTTTATTCTGTTCATGTTTTTTTTTACTTTGTCAAAAGAAAAAAATATTCACAAGAAAAGATGAATATTTGAACGAGAATCAAATATAAACAAAATAAACAAGAGCTGGACTTTTGTCCGGTGCATACCCCCACGTGGTGTACCGCCTAGTGTGGGCATACCTATGACTAACAAATATCATTTATGAATATTCTCGTACGGACTGATGGACGGATGCACAGATGGATGGCAGGGCTCGCCTTGAGTAAAATGGTCGGGGCCTAAAAAAAGTCCCCCACATATTGAGGTCGGGGCCTTTTCGGGGCTGATTTTCCGTTTTGTCCATTATTGTTAGTGCTTTTTTGTTGAAAATGTCGGGGCTTGAAAAAAAGCCCCCGGCAAGGGCTCCTCGGGGCTGATCTCGGGGTCTGGGCTGATCAGCCCCGACTCAAGGCAAGCCCTGATGGATGGATGCAATCCAGTATACCCCCCCCCCCCCCCCTCCTTCCATTTTCTTTGAAAGTTTTCAACAATTTCCAACAAAGTCAAAAGGTATGGTAAATTGTTTGGTGTTTGGAAGTTTTATGCAATGAGGCAGAAGCCTTTGTTATAGGCAAACTGCATGCCATATTTCACTGAAATCCGATAACCCTAATCCAGTATGCCCCACTCCCCTCCCATTTTCTTCGAAAGTATTCAACAATTTCTAAGTCAAAAGGTAGGGTAAATTTTTTGGTGTTTGGAAGTTTTATGCAATGAGGCAGAAGCCTTTGTCATAGGCAAACTGCATGCCATATTTCACCAAAATCTGATAACCCATACCTGAGATACAGGCTGAACAGACAAATAATGTCTATTTCCTAATATTTCTAAGTCAAAAAGGGGGCATAACTCTAAAAAGGAGAATGTGAGAAATATCGTTGAATCCTTTTTATAAAGGCTATACCATAAGCAGTGTTCATGGCACATTTCATTGCAATAGAACATTTGATACCCGAGATACAGGATGGACAGACAAAATTTGGCTCGGACGGACACAATTTCTAAGTGAACAAGTAATTGAAAATAAATAATAATAATAAAAAAAAAATAACTAGTGTGGGCATACCTATGACCAACAAATATTATAAAAAATAATAATTTAATAATTTACTTAAGTTATGAATACTTTCGGACGGACTCACACACGGACGCATGTAATCCAGTATAGTGTATATCCCCATTTTCTTCGAAAGTGGGGGGAAAATAATCTTGTTTTGAATGAATAAAATTCTGCTACCCCCCCCCCCCCCCCCCCCAATTCCTACAACAACTGTTACTTGATTTATTTTTTAACCGATACCTCATTAAAAAGTTGGGGCATCTGAACACAAACCTTTTTTGTGTTTTTTTACTTTTGTATTTGATTGAATAACTTTTGAATCACATCTTTTATAAATTATGTCACTGAACAATGTTTTTAACTACTAGATTTATAAATTAATAAAAATCCACCACTCTTTCGAATAAAATACATTTCAAAATATTTTTTCCAAAAATAAAAAAAAGAGCTTTCAATTCTTGATTCAACACAAATTAGCAGACGACACTTGGAAATAATGGACAAAAACAGTTTTTCAATAACTACAAATTTTCATTTTTCTCCTCACAAGCTCATAACATACATGTACTTATGACCCTTTATTGGAACGATCTCAACGAGCTCGTTCCAATGAGGGTCATAAGCTATGTTTTTCAGATGAAACTAAAAGAAATACTAAAACTTGAATATCATTATTTGAGTGTAGTGTTGGTCGGAATTATATTAGAGAAATAATTAATATATATAATTCACCCACAGAGTGGAATTCCACCAATAACTGTAAATAAATTCTATGAATAAAAAAAATCCCATGAAACACAAAAAACCCATTGGATAAAACTTGAATTGTGTTTAGTTTGATTTTAACTGAAAATTCCTCTTATCTGAGTGGAAATTCCACTCAATGAGTGTTGTGACTGTTGTCATGGTAACACACCAATAAACAGTTAATTAATAAATAAACTACTGCATGTGATAATACAGTTGAAACTAGAAGTCCTGTCACGAACTGTGCGCTTATCTAGGCTTAACTGCGCGTAGGAATTGCGCGCAATTGCCATATCGAATGTCATCCAAACCACGGCAGGTTCTCCTGGTTACTCATAGCAAACACAGGCAATGTTTCTGCCTATGGATCTCCGGGTTACCCGGAGGTCCATTGGCTGAAACATTGCTTGTGCACAGGCCATATGTACAAAATTTGATAGCCTTACTATGGTTATAACGCGTAGATTAACGCGTAGATCAACGTGCTATTTGCGCGCATTTCATGACAGGACTTCTAGTTTTAACTGTAATGTTTTATATAATAGAAATGTTTGAATTTAAAATTATGTGATAATATTGAGAAATGACAATGTTTAAATAGTTGTATATTATTGTAATTTGTAACTTCGTCAAATTGCCGTCATGCTCGGAAGTTTACTTCCTTCTTAGCGGCTTTCATTTTTGACTAATTCTTATTCCGTTACATTAAGTGCCGTACCAATGTGTATCGCGTCATGGGAACGTAAAATTTAGCGTCACACAGATCCTAATTGTTGAATGGGAATTATAAAATTGATCGAGATACGCGTACGTCTTACAGATCGATTTATTATTTGGCAAGTGGTCGCCTAGCTCCTAATCACGAACCCGTCTATAAAATCGCCTATAAATAAGTTGGGTGGCAACAAGTAAAGATATGTTCCGCATTACACGTTGTTCACTGTTTTTAATTGTAAATTATGGACAAACAATACCGTATTTGATCTTCCTTAGGTGGTAACAAGGAGAGATATATTCCGCGTTTTTATGCACAAATTTTGTTTTCAGCCTTAGAATTAGGAGCACTCAATCATTTATCTCAACATCGCCCTGGTAACAGAGGCAGAAGCGAGTTCGCATGCAGTATTCATACATTCAACCATTCCTTGACCCGAATAATAGTTGTATATTGTTGTAATTTGTAGATATTTATTTTATCTGAGTTGTAGGATACTATAGCTAGAGATTTATTATATTTATTATAACTTATATCCAAGGGTTGAATTATTGCCTGTTCATTTTTTATAATGTTTGGTATATACTTACCATCCTCACTGAATTCTACAATACAGTTGTTACCATGACTACATACATATAATCCACCGTGACTATTAATACATAATCCACGGGGACGTAGTAACTCTGTATGTTGTATAACTAACAACTGACATTGTAAATCATCACTTAATGTCACAATTCTGTTATAACCAAAATCTGATATAAATGTACGCTTACCACATGATGAACTTGTTACAAAGAATGGATTATTGAATATTTTATCAGATTCATGGATTATAATACCTTTATCTGACACAATTCTAACAACATTATCACCATGACAACAAGAGATACAGAATCTATCATTAACTCTACAAATTCCATGACAAACATTTACTAATTTTACCTGTGATTTTTGTTTTAAATTATCTAACTTATAGATATTTATTTGTTTATTAAGTGGAAGAGTTGTAGCTAATAAATCATTATACATACACAGATTCCATGGAACACTTGGGAACTCAACTGATGTGATAATATCACCATTATTGTTTATTTTATGCAATTTATTTGGGTTGTATGTTACTATCACCACCTGTCCGTCTATATAAGGTTTTATATTAATAATACTATTGATGTAACCCTTCCTACAACTGAACTGTTTGGATCTTACAAATTGTTTATCTGAACAATCTGTCATAGGTAAAATATTAAAAACAACACCACCAATGGCATCATAAACATTGGAAATAGTGTCATAATTTGTTACAATAAAATCATTATTTATTTTATCATCAAACTCACCCAAAAGTTTTAATTGTTTTTCTATTTCCAAGAGATTTTTGTTTGAATCTGATGTAAATTTAAGTTTATCAGAAGAAATTCCTTTCTTTTCCAACGATGACTTGGAATGACTTGATGATCCGACATTAATATCTTTATTAAATATATTAAGTTTTAATTCTATATCTTTCATTTTAGTATTCAATTCATCACATTCTTGTGAATAAATGTTAATTTTGGAAAGTCCTTTTCCTCCAATACATTCCAGTTCTTCCAGACTTTTAATTTCTGATTTATCAATTTGTTTACGAAGTTCATTATAACAACTTTTAATTTTTATTCTTCCAAGACTGAGATGGTCAATTATTTTATTTTTAAATCGTCCCAACCTCTTCTCTTGTTGCTTCAAATTTAAACGGATTTGTTGAAGATGAAAATCTAATTCATCCAATGAACTATGTACGTCCATTACTGAAATAACATTCTTACTACATCCAAGATGATCAATCCTAAAACATTTATCACAACATTGCACATCGTGAATTTTACAATAGCAGACGACATGTTTGTTATGCTGGACACATCGTCGTCTATCGCTCGAATCACCACTTCCCTCTCCAGCGTTACTGGCACATGATGTATTTCCTCCTGTCGCCATATTTTTTAACTTGATTTTGATATTAGATGAACAAAACGATGAGATGATTTTTTTGATTTTCTAACTATTCCAACAAGTGGTAAACTGTAAATATGATTTTGTGCGAAGATGAGAACCAAAACGTTCAGATATAAATGTTTATCTTCACTGAATCAAAGACTATAATCCTGGTAAACATGAAGAATAGCGGACCCAACAAATTATGCAAAAAGTAACAACTTTTCATGATTTCCCTACATTCTTTAGTGTTTTTTCTTCACATATGTACCAAAAACCCTGAGTTTTTAATACATTTAGACATTATTTACTAAGTTTTTCCTTCCCGTAATAGAGGCAGGGAAAAGTCGTCTGATCGTGTTTATCAACAGCGACGTTCTTTCAGTGGAAACTGTCAAAGATGTGACGTCACGGTGGGCGTCTCCTCCCATTTGTGGAGAATTCAGTATCACATCAGTTCCGAAAATCGCACCGTGTTCAACAGATTAGGGTCAGTGTAGGAAGGGTTCGGGTTAGCTAACCCGAACCCTTGCTAGACTGACCCTAACCCGTCGAGGGCGGTGCTATTTATTACATAATAACTTACCTTAATAAAGAAAAAGTGAAAAAAACACTGTACTTACCGACTTCTCCTTGTGGTACAGTGCAGAACAAGTGCGCTTCAAAATCGAACACACACTTTCGATTGAAAAGATGGTTGACGCGCAAGTTGAATTGCTTCGTCTCGGAAGTTAAAAACGTGTAAAAACAAGCTAAAAAGTGAATTTTATTCTCCCAAATTTATGAATATGTAAAGAAAAAACACCAAAGAATGTAGGGAAACCATGAAAAGTTGGTAATTTTTGGATAATTTGTTGGGTCCGCTATTCTTCATGTAATCCTGTTCGTTTTGGAGATGGTGACACGGCTTGTCGAAAGTACACCTTTCGTCAATCAAATTACACGGGACTTCTAATATAGCCATGACGTATTTCTAAATGTAGCCTCAATGCACGTTCAGAATTTTTAAAACTGCGGTAATAGAATTTACTGTGATCAGGAAATTTGAATCAATCATTTTTTTTTTTTCGGAAACCCGGGTAAACTTATTTTTTAACCCTTCACCTATCACAAAAGGCAATCGACACTTACAAATAAAATTCACGAATAACTAATTTTTTTCTTCATTTTTTGCGTCAAAAACATAACATTATCACCCCTCATTTGAACTAGCTTAACGAGCTCGTTCCATTGAAGGGTCATAAACCATGTTTTAAAATTGTTTTTGAGATGAAAAAATCAAAAATCAAAATTGAATGGTGATTTTTGTGAATAGCGTTGACTGGTTTGGACATTACGTTGGGTAAAGGGTTCATTGAATGCCACCTGAAAGTCCAGACATATCATATAGACAAGCTAATAGTAAGACGTCGCTCGTTCGTTCGAGGGGGAATTGTTTGCTAAAGTCAAGCATTTGGCCTATACTGTACCGTATTCATAAGTTTTTTTTATGGAAACTAAGATGTCCGGAATTTCATATGCTCAACACAATTTTAATGATTTCTGTCGCATAGGCTATGCAATAAAATTTAAAGCTTTTAAGCCATATTCGAACGAAATGGTTTGACGCGCCGAAGGCGCGCAGGGACGATTTGGGGGACAAGCCCCTTTCGACCCTCATTGACTGTATAATTTTGGTGATGTCGAGGCGTGGCAGAGGAGGAAAAGGAAGGAGGGAGAAGATTTATCCCCGCTTGTGCTTCTTGCGGCTCTTTTTCTTGGGAGGTGGTTGGCTTGGAGATGTGGATTGCGATGACGATGTTGGTTGATTCGTGATGTTGGTTGATTGTGATGCTGCTGTAATCTTGGGTATTGCCTTGGAATTTTTCCGGTATTCTTGACACTCTGCTATTATTCTGTTGACATTTGCTATGGTCCTCTGTACAGTTTCAAAGTCTACGGTGGCTGAGATTTGAGGTGGCTGTTCAGTTGTACTTCCCACTCCCGGGCTATCCGGTAGTGAAGGGAGAGGGGTGGAAGGCGGTGAAAAAGCAACTTCCAGTTCCTCCTCAGTCTCCACTGGATGTTCCTCATCCAACTGTACCGGCTCAGGAGCCGGCAGTTGATTGGGTGTACCAGTGGGACTAGGAGGGGAACTGGCGGCTGCCTCCAGAGCCTCCACCCCCTCACTCACCTCTTTCTTCCTATAATGCCTCCAAGCGCCGAGCGTCTCTGCGCTTGGTTGATGGACTTTTCTTTCTGCCATATTCGATATCTGCACCGCTGTAATTAAGCCAACATATCAATGGGTCTGTAAAACGCCGTTAGGTGAAACTCGCACTTGTGGCTTCCTTCACGTTCTGGATAATGAGAAACAGATTGAAAATAAATCTGTTCTTCACGAACTTATAAATGAACTACAACGATGGAAAAACAAAGGAAATATGGGCAAGTTGACACGGGTTTTGTACGAGGTGACATAAAAAGCCACAGTCCTGCCATCAAGTCACCCTAAAAACTTGTCAAAATGTCTCTGAGAATTGAGCACCTTAATATTTCTGCGGAACACCATGCACTTGAATCTTGAGATTTTTTCAAGGGATTTAATATTTACATTATATTTATAATATATATTGTATTATTTATATTTATTTTATTTTGTTGCAGAAGAAAAAAAGAAAACAAAAAGAGAATAAAAACGAGACACATGACACCCTTGCAAGTGAAGCGTCATTATGTGGATGAACAGCAAATACGCCCACCCCCTCTCCGATTACCCCCGCTCACGACCACCACCAAGAACAAATTAAATTATAGGGGTGGACTCACGGATAAGCATGTGCGCACTGAGATAATTTGATTTTTACCGTAAATTTTAGGAAGCTGTGTGGTCGGGTGTATTACATTCTTATGTACCATTTGCGAACGGATTAGCAAATTCAATGGATAAAACTGGAAATCTTATGGACGTGGACTGTTTTACTCTTCCGCAAAAAAACAATAAACCGCGTGGAGGGACACGGTTTTTTCAGTGTTTAACGACACTTCCAACAGACAGGAGGGTGGGGTGGGGGGGGGGGGCTGTCATGAATGGTTGCAAAGGGAGGCAATGACCGTCTAAACCCAGTTAGAAATCACCGGAAAGGGGTGGGGGTGGAATTCGTGTCTGTTCGATAGGGTGAGAATTTGTTAGAAATCAGAAAGTCGGTGTGTCATTATATACACTCTAATGCATACAGGGGAATTATTCTACTCGTCTTAACGTTTTCAATACATTGTGGCGGTGGCTGCGCGCGTGCGTCTCTGTGTGTATGTGTGCGTGTGTGGTTTTTGTTTGTTTGTTTGTTTGTTTTATTTTTTTTTGGGGGGGGGGGGTCGCACAAGTATTCGCTTCTGTACAACTTATCCGGTTGAATATCAGTGTTTGTTCCCGGGAGAAGTTTGTTTGTTGGTATTTAACCACATTTGCAACAGCCAGGGAGACATCGTGTTGGGCAGTTTAACGGTAGGAGGAAGCCGGAGTGCACAATCGTGCAGCGACAAGCAACTGTCAGAGTCTCCAACTTACTAACTCTGAACAAGGAGTGTTAACTGCGTTTGAAGGCAAGTAAATCATCGACGTGCCGTACGCCTTTGTACACAAGGTCTACGTGTCCCCACATGACGGGATTAAGAGACTTTATCCAACGCAGCAACTGCTGATCGGGATCGAACTGTCGATTTAAAGTTCAATGCTCTAAACACTTCGCCACCGCTCTACCCGTCGGATTTCTGCAAATGGAACTTTACTCGTATCGAGTGGAAATAACTAGTTCTGAGTTTAATGTGCAGGCTGTGGGGAGAGAATTGATTAATGTTGATTGCAATGTGTCAAGTGTTATTTTAAAACATTCAATGGCCCTGATAAGAGATATCTTATGGATGAACCGAGTGGTTTATTCAAGGATGGTTGCCAGTGGTTGTGGCTTTGAACTTCAAACTGAGAAGTTCAAGGTTTGATCATGCTCGCAAATAGTATTGTGCCCTTGGGTAAGGCATTTAATCCCGATTGCCCACATGGGGGCACCAGACCTGGTCTTTTGAGGAGAGCTATCTAGCTCCCGTCCTCCATGGCTCCAGCAAAATCAATTTAAGAGATCTCTAATTGCTCTCCTTTAGAGTTGTAATAGCTCTCCTTAAACCTCCAAATCCCTTATTAATAACAAACTTAAGTTTTGAATAGATCCCCTGGCACAAGTTTGGGGGAGCCGAAGTAGCTCCCCTGGATTTTTCAAAAATCCAGGCCTGGGGCACGATGTCGCTGTGTACTAAGGCGCACTGTATATACGTCCGTGACGCACTTACCTTCAACCAATGCTGGGGCTATGCAGAGCTAGTACTTTGGGGAGCCTGACAGTTGCTCGCCACTGCTCGGTGGTTTTCTCCGGCTTCTACCACCCACAAAACTGTCCGATACGAGGTGATCCTGGCTGGCCCTAAATAACCTTAAACCCCAATAATAACAATCAAGTTATTCCTACGCCAAAACCAGGCGCAGAGGTATTGGATCTCAAAATTTCCCAACATGGTGGGACGAGAGGCAAATATTCCGTCAGTGTTCCCTGATCGTTGACCGTCAGTACGAACTTGAATCCTAACTCAATATTTTTTCGTAAAACATTAATAAACGAAACGGATCCAAACCACAGGTACTTGGTACGTGTCTCTGTAAAGGTATATAAATATTAACCCTTTACCTAACATGAAAAGCAGACGACACTTGCAAAAAAAATTCTTGAATAACTAATTTTTTTCATTTTTTGTCTCAAAAACATAGGTTATGACCCCTCGTTGGAACGAGCTCGACGAGCTCGTTCCAACGAGGGGTCATAACCTATGTTTTTGAGACAAAAAATGAAAATATTTTGAAAATTAATTGGCGATTTTTGAGAATAGCGCTGGCCGGTTTTGACCGTTACGTTGGGTAAAGGGTTAACGTTAATATTTATATACCATTACAGGGGCACGTCAGCATGGATTCAAAAATGGTATCAAATATCATTTTTCTTTCGATTTCCCAGCTTGAGCCGAGTACCTGTGATCCAAACGTCCGTTTATTATTATTATTATTATTATTATTATTATTATTATTATTATTTTCAAGAGTTACTTTCATTTTACAAAAATAATTCTTTTAAAACAACAATAATAAACGAACAAGCGTTTACACATAAAGGATATATGAAACATAGAGGTAATTTTGTACAATCAAAATT
This sequence comes from Pictodentalium vernedei, assembly GCA_031216915.1. Taxonomy (NCBI): domain Eukaryota; kingdom Metazoa; phylum Mollusca; class Scaphopoda; order Dentaliida; family Dentaliidae; genus Pictodentalium; species Pictodentalium vernedei. The sequence goes on from CM062297.1 coordinate 73,463,771, forward strand.
GCGGCATCGTTGTCGTGCGGTGACCAACAATTTTTCTGACAGACAACTTGAAAGATTATGATAGGGACAGGGTCAAACGCACCCCCTCCTTCTCCACCCCTTTAGCTTGAGACATGGGACATACCATTCTAGCGTTAATTTAATTAAAACATTGCTCGACAGTGTGAATAAACTATGGAAGAGTATTAGTACCACCAACACAAGTCATGGTCAGCATGTAGATCTGTCCGTCATAGTGACCGAAACTCCATTAAAACAACCAACAATTATTTCAATTATCTTGCTATACCCACCCTATACCTGTCTTACCCAGAAATGAATAGGGTGTCCCCATCCCCACCACCGCAATGTTCTCCCAAGACGAATAAAATGATGTTCCAATGCATTAGAATGCACGACAATACAGCGGCTTCTTATTTCTAACAAACTCTCGCCCTACGCTGGGAGGTTTTGCTTTTTCAGATTCGGTTTTGGTTTCGTTTCAGTTTCAGAAAAAAATACTCGGTTTCGGTTTTGGTTCTCTATGTGTCCAGAACACGAATAGAGAGAACAAATACTCCAGGCTCCTTACCTTGGAAAAAACGCAATAGTTGTAGGACACCACTCCACACATATTATTAATAACACTTTGGCTGAAGTCTGATGACTGGACACGAATAATACCCCCCCCCCCCCCCCCACACCTGAAACTTGACATTTCTTCCAGGTTGGGGTAGGCCTCCTTTTCATTCATTTACGACCACTCCAAGTGGAATATTGTTTTCCTAACGAGCACAACAGATCTCACCCACCCATACATATGCCCAATTTTGTCCATCGACTTTGCCGTCCACTACCTAACGGTAAATAAGAATTTAGTGCCACCCCGCCCAGCATCCTAAAGTTGATGATCAAATAAACTGACGCTCTATTCCAAACCGTATTTACAAAGGATGCAATGTGATAAATGCTGTTCCATACGAAATTTACCACCCCCACCCATCCACCTTCCACACACACACACACACACACACAGTTATGTCCAATAAAAATTCTAATAAAATACCAAAACAACACATGTTATTGACAATTACCGTTAAACACCTTGCAGTAATTGTCCAAAGAGTGCTTCTTTAATATACATGACGCTGCTTGAAGACGTCCCACAACTTCGGATGCCTTCCCCATCCCGCCATTATAACCTACAAAAAAAGCGATACACCCAAATGATATCAGTGCACGAATGTTTCTCAAACCCGCCAATGAGTAATGCTGCGAAAGATGCCCCCCCCCTCTACCCCCTTCTACCCCCCACTCTACCGCCCCCCTCCCTCCACACACACACCGCTCGAAAAGTGCTGCCTGGTAAATATCCCTTGAGTGGTTTACACTTACGAAGATATACGACTTTCACGCAGTGCAGTGCATCAAAATTACAGCAGGAAATAAAAAAAATAGTGGAAATAATGGCCTTCCACCTCTAATTCAAGTTCCACCCCACCCAGCGTTTCCCCATTTTGGATCCTAGCGTACCAACACCCAAAATAGATGAAGATCAAAATGGAACAAATCCCACAAAAACAAAGCGAAGAAGCGTTATTGTGTGTACAAGCATTAAATACGCAATGCCGTCGCAGATTATAAGGCAATCAAGTGTTCCACAGAAATTCGAAATCTGGAGTTAAAAAGTCGAAATTTTTAGATAAAAAGTCGAACTATTGAAATAAAAAGTCGAAATTTTTAGATAAAAAGTCGAACTATTGAGATAGAAAATCGAAATTTGGAGATAAAAAGTCGAAATTTTGAGATTTTAAGACGACATTTCGAGATTTGAAGTCAAACTTTCGAGATAAGAAGTCGAAAAAAAGTTCCGAGATAACAAGACGAAATTTCGACTTTCTGGGTCTGGGATTTATTTTTTTATCATGTCGCTCATACGCTTCTGTAAATATTCGACTCTTTAAAACCACAGTTGAACACAAATGAACCCATTCAATTTTTCATGGGTTCAAACATGATGATGGAAAGGCAAAAAATTATTACCCGATTTGTTGTGCATACGAAGGTCCGTGCTAGCCATAAAATAACTATTTTCCAGTGCCCGACAGAGTAGTGTTCTCATGAGTTAAGACTGCACTGACGTGTTGCTAAACTGATTTTCCAATTTCCGATCAAATTCACTGACATTTCGAATCAGTTGGCAAAATTTTCCGAAATTCCTACTCAAATCAGTGACCTGTCCGGTTTTTTAAATTCATCATTCCGACATTTTTCCGACTTGTAGTAGCCAGCTGGAAGGGATAGGTGGCTGAACAGCTGTCAGTCTAAAGGCCTTGGGTAGCCTAGTCAGTGTAAGGGGAAACTCATGGACCAACGTGGAAAATGCATTTTTCTTGTGAATAAAACTACAAGATTTAAGCCAGAGGGAGGCCTCAGTATCAACCTCAGGTGTTCAAAAGACTAAAGCAATTATCTGAGGGATATCCCCTCTTCAGATGCGCTGAGGTCCCAGCTTGACACGTGAAGCAGGGCTGGGGCATGTACTGGACTCCATTACCCGAGAATAGGAGTACGAGTAATTTGAAAATGTGTGAGTGAAGTATGAGTACAAGTAATCTGAAAATGTGTGAGTGAAGTATGAGTACGAGTAATCTGAAAATGTGTGAGTGAAGTATGAGTACGAGTAATCTGAAAAATGTGTGAGTGAAGTATGAGTACGAGTAATCCGAAAATGTGTGAGTGAAGTATGAGATCGAGTAATCTAAAAATGTGTGAGTGAAGTATGAGTACGAGTAATCTGAAAATGTGTGAGTGAAGTATGAGTACGAGTAATCTGAAAATGTGTGAGTGAAGTATGAGTACGAGTAATCTGAAAATGTGTGAGTGAAGTATGAGTACGAGTAATTTGAAAATGTGTGAGTGAAGTATGAGTACGAGTAATCTGAAAAGTGTGAGTGAAGTATGAGTACGAGTAATCTGAAAATGTGTGAGTGAAGTATGAGTATGAGTAATTTGAAAATGTGTGAGTGAAGTATGAGTACGAGTAAACTGAAAATGTGTGAGTGAAGTATGAGTACGAGTACTGAGGAAATGTATGAGTTATGAGTACGAGTACAAGTACTGAGTAAAAACATAACTCTCCGTGACAACTGATTTTGCAATAAATCAGCATTGGTCGTATGATTAGCAATAACTCGATTGTGGCTGTAACGATTATGAGACAACAAAGAATAGTACACCCGGCTCCAATCAGCATGTATTTGTGTGAATACCATTGTAAAGTATGTGTGATATGGGGTGTAATACGGAATTGTATTCCTACCAACTTCCTATGCAAGATATGTGTGTCTCGTGTGAAGAAGATAGATGGTTTTGCAGGAACGGTTTGGGGCAAGCCTCTTTCGACCCCACCCCACCCCCCCCTTAACGTTTGCGGTTGAAGTTTACCGCAGATCACGACCGTGGAGGAGGAAAGTCTGAGAAGGCTTTGGCGTTCTTCCTGATGTTCTAGTTGAGGTTATCTTCCTTAGGGTGAGGGCCTGTGTGAGGGGGGGGGGTGTGTCCTCTCCTCAAATGTGCTACTTTTCCCTGGGGGTGCTGGGGTGTGGCCGTCAGGCAAGCATAGTCTGCCATTAGTTTTTTGTTTATGGGGGCATCATTGGCAAGTATAGTCTGCCTCGGGCAATTCGTGGAGGGGAGAGCACATTTCGGCATCGGCAGTCAAACAGCTTTCTCAAGCAACGATCTCTTTCGGGGTGTCACCCAAAGAAAAACCCGAACTTCCCTGGATCGGAGACAGACCTGCATGTTAACCTATTTGTCCGGGGTCCTTATGCGCACTAGTGTCGTTACAAAAAGGATAAGAAGAGGGAAGCAGGACCAACGCTCGACTCCCTGGAGATGGATACCTCCTCTGTGGATGGAGTGAAGGATGATCAGATTCCATAGCGGTTACTTAGTATCCATAGCGGTTATTATAGTTCTTATGTGATAAGGCCGTGTGAGATAGATATCTATCTTACATGACCCACGTGACAGGCTTATTAGCATATTTAATGAGCACAGGACTATTAAATCATCGTACGTTCTTCTGAACACCAACTACACGGCGTCACGTTTCGGAAATATTAGCAGAATTCATACAAAGACGTCATTGGAATGTGTCAATGTTCATTTCGGTACAAATCTTTACCTCCTGTTTTGCCGACGCTGGGATTTAATTCCGTGGTATATACTTCTGGTAATTACAGAAATTTTGTAGGCTCTTTCCGATAAGCAAGTAAGTTTTTCTTCAGAAATAGGCAACAAAAATAGTTAGATATAGCTGCACGTGACCCTGAATTACTTTTGATGACGCCAGGGTATTTTGGTAGGGGAAGGGGGGAGGGGGAGAAAAATTATCCCTGGTCAGGGTGGTGGTGATTAGGGGAAATCTCACCCTCGGAACACAATATTTGGTCCAGACACTCGGCAAGCCTGGTGTCTGGCCCAAATATCTTGCCTTCGGCTGAGATTTCCCCATCACAAACCCTCACCCACCAGCAATAATAATACCCTGTTTCTGAGACATTTGGGGGGGGGGGCGGTAGCTCAGTGGTAGACCGTTGGACTTCTATGCTGGAGGTCACGAGTTCGATCCCCATCCGGGACGACCCGCGTTGTGTCCTTGGGCAAGACACCTTATCCTGGTTGTTTACATGGGGTACGATGACGCCGTGTACTAAGGCGTACTGCACGTCGATGGTGCACATGTCTTCAGCCGCTGTGACCCTGCTTGAGCGGAACTTGAACAGACTTAGAATGTTGAGGAGCTGATAGTTGCTCTCTCCGAGTACTCCGGCTTCATCCACCAGTAAAACTGTCAGGGTCTCGATTAGCCACTGTGCATACGTATGTGACCTTAAACACCAATAAATAAATGAATAAATATTCTGAGATATTTGTTTGTTTAGAAAGAATAGCTCTTTCTAATAACTGTAGTCTTGAAAAAGTTTGTTCACTTCTGTACGAGATAACTTGTGATTGTAGTTTCCTTGGGCAAGTCACATCGTCCACGTGGGTTCACGGTGACGTTGTATACTGAGGTGTACTTCTCGTCGATGGTGCACTTGTCTTCAACCAATGTTAACCCTGCCTATGTGGAGTTAGTATGTTGGCGACCCTGCCAATTGCTCGCTGTTGCTCTGTGGTACTCTTCGGGTACTCCGGCTTCTCCCACTCGTAAAACTATCTGAAACGAGATGACACTGGCTGTCGAAAGTGTCGTTGAAACCCAAAATAAATAGATAAATAAATAAATAAATAAATAAATAAATAAATAAATAAATAAATAAATAAATTAATAACACGAAGGAGATCAACTGATTGGGTAATATTCGGGAAACGTAAAAAGAATGTCCATCATCTATTTTGGAAGAGGCTGAACGTAATTCCGCTGGCTACCCTTTCAAAACCGTGAACATCGGAAAATAAGGCGCGTGGTGGTGGGGGGAGGGGTGCAAATAAAATATGTCTTTTTTAATTCAGTGCGAAATTTGATCGCCGCTGGGGAATCGCCAAATTTAAATACAAAATATTCACACGGCAACTTATATTTTCTTGAAGTACATTTTATAAATGAGATGATATACTAAGTCTATACAGGACAAGTTTCCCACAAATGAGCTTGATGAGCGAAGGAGACGGGAACATGTTAACACCATCATCAATGGAAATCATTTAGTGTATTGTGACCAAAAGCGAGAATATCGGTCCAGGGGAAGTAACTCCACTTTAAGAGAGACTACCCAAAATTAATGTTCAGATCATGAAACGGAAGCCATTGAGGGTTTCATTTTGAAATGCAATAAATATTTGCCTACAGAAGAATAAGATTCCTTGAAAAACTAATGCAAGAATGTGATGAAAGCAAGAGAGATAAGAGGATTAGGGACGATATGATGGAAAGAGACAATATCATAGTTGGGGAAATTCAGAAAGCGCCAATGGGGGAAATAATACAACAACCGTTTGTGGCAGACTGTTAGGAGATTAGTGAGGGAGGAGTGACTAGGATGGTGACGGGTTGATGTATAGGAGATTAGTGAGGGATGGGTGACTAGGATGGTGACGGGTTAATGTATAGGAGATTAGTGAGGGATGGGTGACTAGGATGGTGACGGGTTGATGTATAGGAGATTAGTGAGGGATGGGTGACTAGGATGGTGACGGGTTGACGTATAGGAGATTAGTGAGGGAGGAGTGACTAGGATGGTGACGGGTTGGTGTATAGGAGATTAGTGAAGGAGGAGTGACTAGGATGGTGACGGGTTGATGTAAAGGCGATCAGTGAGGGAGGAATGACTAAGATGGTGACGGGTTGATGTATAGGAGATTAGTGAAGGAGGAGTGACTGGGATGGTGATGGGTTGATGTATAGGAAATTAGTGAGGAATGGGTGACTAGGATGGTGACGGGTTGATGTATAGGAGATTAGTGAGGAATGGGTGACTAGGATGGTGACGGGTTGATGTATAGGAGATTGGTGAGAGAGGAGTGACTAGGATGGTGACGGGTTGATGTATAGGAGATTAGTGAGCGATGGATGACTAGGATGATGACGGGTTGATGTATAGGAGATTAGTGGGGGATGGGTGACTAGGATGGTGACGGGTTGATGTATAGGAGATTAGTGAGGGAGGAGTGACTAGGATGGTGACGGGTTGGTGTATAGGAGATTAGTGAAGGAGGAGTGACTAAGATGGTGATGGGTTGATGTAGAGAGCTTTATCGATAGAGGATCGCGACAAATCATCGGAAATGTAACTAATTATTATTATTATTATTATTATTATTATTATTATTATTATTATTATTATTATTATTATTATTATTGCAGTTCACTCTGCAATCGATAACCAAATAGTGCAAGAAGAAGCGTCATGGCGGTTACGTCCCTTTGCGTTTACATCACATAGCTATAAAAATATACATTTGTCATTCCAAAATTTATTTATTCATCCATGAAACAGTTTAACTGTTTAGTCCTGTCAATTTAGCCAAAATAAGACTCATCTGTGGATGCGTGCTACGTTGTGAAATGCATGAGGTTTACTCAATGGCGGCCCAAGACTGTCTAGATATATTTACCCGTCAATCACATGTTACAACATCGTTGAGGCAAAATCACGGATGCACTATTTGGTGTTGGGAATGTTCATTATAGTTCGTTCGGGACTGAAACACACAGACGTCTCCGAAGTCGATAGGCTCAATATGGTCTATTGTCATGGTTTGAAAACCTGTCCTGTATGTATAAATGGTTTGTCCATTTCGTCATCTGTCCAAACTTATTTTGGTTTCCGTACGATAACTTGAGTAATGAACGGATCTTATTCACATTTGTACTGTAAGTCATTTATAAGGAGGATTGAATGAAAATACTGCTATACAGATATTTGTTGACAGTCACTGATACCATAACTGACATTTGGATCCTGGGTAATTTGTGGCTGTAATTCTAAAGATTTGCATAATTATGAAACTTCAAACAATCACCAATCATTTGCCTGTGTGAGATCAAATTGAGAATCTGTTCCTTGTGGGAACAATTCAAGCATTACCATGTGTGCCCACGCAGGCCTGGCATTCTGAAAAATGCAGGAGGGCAAAAAATCGCTCTCCTCAATCAGCTTAGGAGAGCAATTAGCTTTACACAGCACTTTAAGTATCCAGTTGAACGAACTCATTGAAACTGAAACCAACAGACTACATCAGTGATTTTATTAACTTTACTAAGGTAAAGCGAAATCTCTTAGACATCTAGATGTCTCACTCAACAACCGAACACACACTTGACAAGACCTTGTGTGTACCCAGACCTGTTGTCCAAGAAAATCATATGCCTACCACTACCACCTTCAAGCCCCAAGGGGGGTTGAAGGTGGTAGTGGTAGGCGTATGACTTTCTTGGACAACAGGTCTGCTTGAAGCTACAGTCACATCCTGGTGCAAGTGCTTCAAGTGACAGGATAGTAGTAATGGTAGTATATTATAGTGTCAATATTCCTTGAATAATTACCCCTCAAACTGTGATGTCAGTTGCTGAACTTGAAACTGACAGAAAAAAAAATATTGCTGTGACCCATTTTGCTTCAAATGATTGCAACTGCGTTTTGGGTATACAAAGTACATACCCAAACACAGTTGCAGCCATTACCTTTTACCACTAAACCACTTTCAAAATGAAATTACGTGATGTTATGTGACTTCGAAGTTAAATTACATTTTTGCTTTACAACAAAAATTTAATGTGAGCATAATACATGTAATCTCGATCATCCAGACCAAAATATTTATGAGGGCAATTTTTCGCTCTCCTTAATTCTTTCAGGAGGGCAGTAAGGAGAGCTAAAAAATCGCTCTCCTGAACTTGCCAAGCCTGCCCACGCCGCTGTTTGAGAATCTGTTCTTTGTGAGAACGATTCAAGCATTAGCATGTCTGTCCACGCCGCAATTTACCTGTATTCGTGGTGCAGATAATTACCTTAGAATACTCTTCGAAAACTATAGTTTTCATTTTTTTTCCGGAACCCCACTCTAATGGGGTGGGGGGGGTTGGGTAACCCTCACCGAGATCGACCCCGCTCGGCTCCTAGGGCCTTCAGACATGCCATGATATGTCACGCCGTGTTCCCTGAATTTTGTCCAACCCCATTATTTAACCTTTTACCCAACGTAACGGCCAAAACCGGTCAGCGCTATTCTCAAAAATCGCCAATTAATTTTCAAATATGACCCCTCGTTGGAACGAGCTCGTTCCAACGAGGGGTCATAACCTATGTTTTTGAGACAAAAAATGAAAAAAATTAGTTATTCAAGAATTTTTTTTGCAAGTGTCGTCTGCTTTTCATGTTAGGTAAAGGGTTAAGAATCCTAGCTTTGCCAATGACCCTGGGCCTCCGCCGGGAAAATTCTAAAAATTCAAGAGAATCTGAGTGGTTTGTGGCTTCAAATTCAAAACTTGGACACATATATAGGCCTAGGTCATGCAGCTCATTAAGCGTGGCTTGTAAGTGAAGCTAGGCGCACGTGTTTGCGATTGCGGCAATGAATCTAGGGTACTGGGGTTGGATGATTTATTTCTTCCGGATGCGTTTGTCAGAGAGAAAATTAATATAGGAATATACTGATATCGTCACATGCAAGCGGTTGCGTACGTAATTGAATCTGCCGCTACGAATCCCATCGCCATCGGACTGAAAATATCGGTATTGGCGTTATTAAGTCTTAGTAAGTAGCTGTCTGCAATTAAGGGATATTGTCCTAGGACTGAGAGGAACCGAGCGGAGCGTTTTGTCCATTGTCAGCTCGGGGCGTTTGAAGCTCGTGATAAAAGAGCTGGTTCTAATTCTAATACAGAACTTGGTTTCTATTATTTTATTTTATTGTTCGTCTCATTTGAAACTGTTTGTGGGCAGTGGCGTCATGCCAACGGTGTGCCCCCCCCCCCCCCCCAACATATTTTCGGTGAAGGCCTGGGAAGTGCCATTTCCGGCAATCAGGGAGGCATTTTTTGCCAGAATTTTTGGGCACGCTACGCGCCAACCGATGATGGCGCCCCGCTTAGATGGTGTTACCGATCTGACCCCAAGATTTTTCCCTGGCATGACGCCAATGGTTACATATTGTGACACATTGTGTACTATCACAGAGACACATTCCACTAACTTCCTTTACCCCACGCTCCATTGAATTCCTTTCGTATAGCTGACTACATTTCTGCAATTCTTTTTTTGTCGTATGTGCCCAGGTACTGCATGCGTTGTGCGCACTGTGTGCATTATCACACACGCAAAAATATCGTCACATGAAGCATGTGACCATGTGCTGTGTGCGATATGTACACATTATGTCACACTGCTTCACATTTCACCATCGTCCTTTACCCAACGTTCCGTGGAATCCCTTTCTATTATCCGACTATACTCCCAGAATCCCTCTTTTGTCGTGTGTGCCCGTGTGCTGCATATGTTGTGCGCATATTGTCCATTAGAACAGACACATGTATACGAAAATCGGAAGAGGTAGTCTAACGCAGATAGAAGTCAAAACATTTGAAGAAAAGGTCCAGGATTGGTGGGATGAGAGCAGTTAGAACAGAGCTTGGAATAGGTTGTGGTACCTTGTGACCAAGCAGAATTGTATGGAATACTGTTCTTCCAAAGTCTCTTCCATTCTATCAGAGTACCCGAGAACCACGAACCACGTTCAGAATAGACCGAAAAAGCAGAAAATTGCAACAATAAGCTAAAACTGTTCCAACTGAAAGGCTCTTCTACGCTACTCCAGTATACCCCGGAACCACCAAATAAGACAGACAGAAAAATACTATAGTTATATGTAGAAACAGAGGATTCTAAAGGAATCTTAACAACTACAAATAGATGTCGGGTCCATATTAGGTAATTCTAAGTAATAACCGGGGATTTGGAAGAACTCTTTGCAATATGGAGTCATCAACTGTGAGTAGAATGTTATAAGGTTTTCGACCCTGATCTGGTGGACCGCTCTGGGGGAAAATCTATGGGAGACCATGGGGGACCATGTAAATGACGTCACGTGACCTAGTTACGTCATATTGGATTGCCATGGCATCCGCGTTAGCGGCGCATGTTGTAGGGTGGCACGTGTTTTCGTCGTCTATTCTCTATATATACAAGAGTATGAATAATTACAACAAACAACCCGACAACTTCCAAACGTAATCGAAAATCTCTGATAGGGCAGGGGGGTGGGTCGCAAAAAATGCCAGGATACAAGGTCCGGGTGTGTGGGTGGGTGGGCCAAATTATCATTTTACAGACAAGTTATTACAACCAAAGTGAATTCAAGTGCTTAGATTCATCACTTAGAACAAAATAGAGCATTGGTAATGTGTTGGGGGCTCCATGTTAGAATTTTTTCCCCATGTTTTACACTTCATTAGGGGGTGGGTCCTGTTCTGGGTCTGGCAAAAATTTGCAACACAAAAAAGTGATCCCCAGCTATTTGGTCATGATTCCCACTCCTTTATATTTCTACTGAGGCAATCTGCCTCTTATTAGTGCTTTGTAGCTCCTATTATTTGATTCTTCTGTAAGCCTCAGGGTGCCTCATGCCATTGGTCTAGTGTGCTTCCATGTATGGAATAATTGGAAAGATTGATAGAATAAAAATCTTGATTGTGGAAAACGTGTATAATTTCAAGGTAAATATGATTCTAGTGACACTAACATAAAAAAATAAATAAGAGGCAATTCATCTCAGACAAGCCACCCTGGCATGGGTCAAAGAACTCCAGTATTAGGTCTCTTTTCAGACCGAAAAGTAATGAAATGAAAAAACAACTATTTCTTGTAAACAGTTGAAGATTCCAGGTGGGGACAATATATTTTGGGCACGGCTTCTTGGTGGTGGGATTCGACTGGTGTCTGGACAGCATAGACATGTTGTGTACAACGGGGTAGGGTTATGTTGCTTGGAACATGAATGGGTGTATATCTGCAATTCAGTTGGTGGATGCGCGTTCCGGTGGTTACCTGGGGGTCTGATGCTGCATTTCCGTTGTGGCGTTTTTGCAGAGAGATTGTTTTGGGGCCATCTGTGGCTAGGGATGCCTTGGATGCCCAAGAGCAGGGCTAGGATATCGGACAAGTTGGTTTGCGGCACCTTTCATGTTTGGGAAAAGTATTTATTTATTTATTTTTTTTTATTTAGGTAATTTGAATACTTCGTTAAACAGATTTTATAAATTGGGGGTGGGTCCCCAATTGTCAGTGAGGAAAAACTGTGCTGGAGGGGTGGTGTCCAAGACATGACTGGCAAAAATATGCATTCCGGGGGTGGTGGGTCCCAAAAATTGAAAATGTAAAAAATTCCACCTTGTATCCGTAATTTTTTGCCTGCAGTCCTCTCCACCACCCCGCACCCCCCCCCCCTCCTACCCCCCCGTGGATAGGGACTTTATTGCGACTCAGATTTCCCTGAATTTTCGATTTCTACCTATTTCACTCCTTCTTTTGCCTACTCCTATTCTTTGATCTAGTTCTGGCAATCTCTGGTCTCGACCCCTGACTACGACCAGTACCATCAGTTTATTCAACTAACCCCCGTCCACTGTCACATATTTATGTGGCACATTGGTTCCTAGGAGTAAGTCCAGGCATCAATCGAGCACCAAATAGGACTGGGATATGTGTATAAATCGAGACATCGGGAAAAATTTACTATGGTAATGGCGTCAAAATATGGCAAGATGCCAAGTGTACCCAATATGACGTCACTGGGTCACGTAACCTGATTCCACTTCCGAGGTCCTCCGCCGACGTCCACCCTATCAGGGTCGAAAACCACAATGCACTGTTGTGGTTTGACGAAAAACGCACAAATTCAATGGTGTTGCAGGGACCAACTTCATCAGAAAACAAGGGCATACCAACCAACCCACCTTATATTTCGACCAGTGTCCGCAATTGTGAACCAGTTGGGTCGATATTGTGAACCAGTTGGCTCGATATTGTGAACCAGTTGGGTCGATATTGTGAACCAGTTGGCTCGATATTCTGTACCAGTTGGCTCGATATTGTGAACCAGTAGGCTCGATATTGTGAACCAGTTGGTATTGTGAACCAGTTGACTCGATATTGTGAACCAGTTGGCCCGATATTGTGAACCAGTTGGCTCGATATTGTGAACCAGTTGGCTCGATATTGTGAACCGGTCGGCTCAATATTGTGAACCAGTTGGCCCGATGTTATGAACCAGTTGGCTCGTTATTGTGAACCAGTTGGCTCGATATTGTGAACCAGTTGGCTCGATATTGTGAACCAGTTGGCTGGATTTTGTGAACCAGTTGGCTCGATATGATATTGCAAACCAGTTGGCCCGATATTGTCAACCAGTTGGCTCGATATTGTGAACCAATTGGCTCGATTTGTGAACCAGTTGGCTCGTTATTGTGAACCAGTTGGCTCGATATTGTGAACCAGTTGGCTCGATATTGTGAACCAATTGGCTCGATATTGTGAATCAGTTGGCTGAATATTGTGAACCAGTTGGCTCGATATTGTGAACCAGTTGGCCTGATATTGTCAACCAGTTGGCTCGTTATTGTGAACCAGTTGGCTGGATTTTGTGAACCAGTTGGCTCGATATTGTGAACCAGTTGGCCCGATATTGTGAACCAGTTGGCTTGATATTGTGAACCAGTTGGCTCGATATTGTGAACCAGTTGGCCCGATATTGTGAACCAGTTGGCTCGATATTGTGAACCAATTGGCTCGATATTGTGAATCAGATGGCTGGATATTGTGAACCAGTTGGCTGAATATTGTGAACCAGTTGGCTCGATATTGTGAACCAGTTGGCTCGATATTGTGAACCAGGTGGCTGTATATTGTGAACCAATTGGCTGGATATTGTGAACCAGTTGGCTCGATATTGTGAACCAGTTGGCTCGTTATTGTGAACCAGTTGGCTGGATTTTGTGAACCAGTTGGCTCGATATGATATTGCAAACCAGTTTGGCCCGATATTGTCAACCAGTTGGCTCGATATTGTGAACCAATTGGCTCGATATTGTGAACCAGTTGGCTCGTTATTGTGAACCAGTTGGCTCGATATTGTGAACCAGTTGGCTCGATATTGTGAACCAATTGGCTCGATATTGTGAATCAGTTGGCTGAATACTGTGAGCCAGTTGGCTCGATATTGTGAACCAGTTGGCCCGATATTGTCAACCAGTTGGCTCGTTATTGTGAACCAGTTGGCTGGATTTTGTGAACCAGTTGGCTCGATATTGTGAACCAGTTGGCCCGATATTGTGAACCAGTTGGCTTGATATTGTGAACCAGTTGGCTCGATATTGTGAACCAGTTGGCCCGATATTGTGAACCAGTTGGCTCGATATTGTGAACCAATTGGCTCGATATTGTGAATCAGATGGCTGGATATTGTGAACCAGTTGGCTGAATATTGTGAACCAGTTGGCTCGATATTGTGAACCAGTTGGCTCGATATTGTGAACCAGGTGGCTCGATATTGTGAACCAATTGGCTGGATATTGTGAACCAGTTGGCTGGATATTGTGAATCAGTTGGCTGGATATTGTGAACCAGTTGGCCTGATATTGTGAACAGGTTGTCTCGATATTGTGAACCAGGTGGCTCGATATTGTGAACCAATTGGCCGGATATTTTGAACCAGTTGGCTGGATATTGTGAATCAGTTGGCTGGATATTATGATCCAGTTGGCCTGATATTGTGAACCAGTTGTCTCGATATTGTGAACCAGTTGGCTCGATATTGTAAACCAAGTGGCTCGATATTGTGAACCAGTTGGCTCGATATTGTGAACCAGTTGGCCTGATATTGTGAACCAGTTGGTTCGATATTGTGAACCAGTTCGCTCGATATTGTGAACCAGTTGGCTCAATATTGCGAACCAGTTGGCTCGATATTGTGAACCAGTTGGCTCAATATTGTGAACCAGTTGGCTCGATATTGTGAACCAGTTGGCTCGATATTGTGAACCAGTTGGCTCGATTTTGAATGAACATCTTCTGTGCAGTCGTCTGTTAGGGAGCAGAAGGGATAAATGAAGTTCATTTTTGACCCTGCCCGATTCCACCCGACGAGAATTTGACTGAAATTCTTGATTCGACAGGAGAACCAAGGAAGTCGCGAATGCGACTGACTGGGGGCGTGGGTGGGGTGGGAGTTGGGGTGGGTGTTACATGGTTTTCTCGAGCATCATCACCTTTCTTCGCCCTTAAAATGCCCTGGATATTAGACGCTTGGGAAAAATTCAAATAAATGCCAGATGGTTTTGGAATCGCAGAGAATTTCCAAATTCACCCAACATCGAAAACCCCAACCATGCGGAGAATGTGTCTGTCGTCAGAAATAGACTAAAATTTGAAGTGACGTAAAATGGCGCCAACACTTCGAAAACCCCCAAAACATCTATCTGTTAATAGCGTTTTTTCAGCAGGTCGTTCTATAGGACTTCGGGTGTTGTTACATTGTATATGGATATGTCTAGTAACCACAGCCAACCCGAAAACTTTTCATTTGGCTCGAGGTTTTTTCAAACCCCCGGTTTCTGCCTATCCAGGAACTTATTCTCCCCAGTCCTTGACCTGTTTTGTATTTTTGTGAATTGCAAGGTGTTTCTGTCTGTTCAGACTTTCCTAGCCGTGATTGTTCGCTGGTTCTCAACGCGTAACACTGTAAGCACAACGCACGCCATACACGTCGTGATTTATGTCCCTGCATTCCATCAACATCGTGGTTTCCTACTCTCCTAGCCATGGGTGTCATAACATTTAAAAAATGCCTGTAATATTATTTTCATTTTTCTTCAAATGAGTTGATTACCTTTATGATCAGTTCTGATGAAATGACTTGAACAGATGCTCAAAACTATTGTCACAAAAAAGGCGCAAACCTGGCGCATACACTGGATGAAGTCGAACGCTCAGATCTGGACACTCTCGTTAGAGTCACCATGGAGTAAGCAATCTTAACTACTTCGATAACATTATATTATTGAGTTTGAGTTCCACGACACAAGACACAAGAAAAAGAACATCTATCATCCATGCTGGTGTTGTTGTTAGCTGTGAGTGATAACAGACCCCCCCCCCCCCCCTCGCGGCTCCTCCCCTTTTCCAAAAAAAGAAAAAGAAGAGACAAAAAGGAGGAAAAGGAATGAAATCCAACATGGTTAACTCCATCCAACAATTATTGTCTAATAGACATCTAAGACAATAGCTGCATTGCTGGGTGGAGTCAACCATGATGGATTCTATGGAGAGTAACCACTTGACTGGACTGGTTACGTGAAATAATTCATGAGAGGTGAGGGACACTGTACAAATACTCGTGCGCGAATGCGCACTAGTGTTTTACAATATAGTCCCTCGCCTCGAATGAATTATTTCACGCAGCCAGTCCAGTCAAGCGATTACTCTGTTTATAACTTTTTATTATTAAAGACAATTGTATTATTTAAACCTTTACTTAACGTAACGGCCAGCGTTATTCTCAAAAATCGCCAATTAATTTTCATTATTTTTTTCTTTTTTGTCTCAAAAACATAGGTTATGACCCCTCATTGCAAGGAGCTCGTCGAGTTCGTTCCAATGAGGGGTCATAACCTATGTTTTTGAGACAAAAAATGAAAATAATAACTATTCAAGAATTTTTTTTGCAAGTGTCGTCTGCTTTTCATATTGGGTAAAGGGTTAAAAAACAATGAAGTCCCCATTACATCCACGGCAAAGCGTCTTCGTTTGCGCGCACGGATACATGACACAATTGTTGATAATTCATAATTCACTTGTGAAGTTATGGTTTATAATCAAAACCGGAAAACCCCCTAAATCACACTTTGGAAAGTAATAAAATGGTTTCATTATTCACAACAGAAAGCGTAACTCATGACATGGCGGAAAGGGAGCTGACTCAGTTGTTACGTCATTGGATTTCAAATCGGAAGGTCCACGGTTCGGTAAGGGGTAACTATGTGTCCCCTTGGTGATTCCTATCTCCAAGGGGACACACAGTTACCCCTTGAGAAAGGCTTTATACCCATAGTGCCGTGGAGGCACACTGGCGCTGTGTATTAAGACGTACTGCATGCCGATGGTGCTCTTATCTTCATCCAATGCTAACCCTGCTTGTGTGGAGTTAGTACGTTGAGAAATCGGACAGTCGCTCGCCGTTGCCCGGTGTTAACTCCAGATACTCCGGCTACCTCAATCCATAAAACTGTCCGAAACGAGGTTACCCTGCCTATACCAAATAAATAAATAAATAAATAAATAAATAAATAAATAAATAAATAAATAAATAAATAAATAAGGGGTCCAGTGGGCCTTAACCGCTCACCTGAAAAAGAGGTTCAAAGAAGCATTTTGCTTCACTTTCATCTAATCATGGTTCGTCAACGAAACAGGGGAATGAAGTCATGAAATTATTCATAACTCTAGTGTCCGTGTCAGATGATTATTATCATAGGTCTTTCTAACTGCTTCCAAATCTATCAGTTGTAGACAAACACTACCAAACTTCCAAGGGTTGTAATGTCACTGCAGTCTGTAAGACATACTTTATGGAAAAACCTTAATGAATGAATTGAAAGAACCTTCAACCTTGAACCTCCACAGAGAGCCCAAATATTAAGCCAGGAACTCCAATTGAGCAAACTTGTGTCTGGTCCCCCTAGAGATGTTATATACCTATGATGGATTTTGACTGGTGGATCCGAAGAAGAAGAATTTTAAAGAAATCTCCTCATATTGCACTAAGTTAAAATTTGGGCTTCAATAAAGGGTCCAAATATTATTTATATTTGACCAGACTTAAATCTGACCCTCCCCGAGAGATTATGTATACCAAATATGAAAGCATTCTGACTGGTAGATCTGAAGAAGAAGATTTGTGAAGAAATATGAAGCCCAAATACTACACAGAGACTTTATTTGAACAACCTGAATCTGACCCTCGTAACTATGGTGCATACCAAATATTAAACGATTCTGATTAGTGGTTCTGAAGAAGATTATTACCCATATTGCCCTAAGTTAAGATTTGGCCTCTGTATTGAGACCAACTCTGAAGCGAGGGGCTTAATTTGAACACTCTTGTATCTGACTCCCCCCCCCCCAGCCCCTATAGATATTGTATACCAAGTATCAAAATATTCTTATCTGTTGTTCTATTTAAAACATTTTTACAAATACGCTAAATGAGAATTTTTTCGATGCCCCCTACAGACCACCCTGACGTCACCGATGGCGAATGTTTTACCATTACATTCTACTGATCATAAGAATAATTCATACCAAATAATAGTTATTTGCTCCTTGTGGTTTGGGAAATATGGGCGTTTGATAATATTTCTATTTTCAGCTCTTGGGGTTCCCATGGAGACACTGGTAATTTGTTTTTTGCATGAATGAAAAAAATCCTCGAAATGCACATCAAGAAAATCACATCATGTAAAATCGTTATCCTTATGTTATATTATGTTAGGACAGTGTAAATTGCTCAAAGTTCTAAGCTTGAGCATTTGTTACGAACATATTCATTTCCCAGAAGAATACAAAATAATAATAACCTGATAATTCTATCATAAATGTGTTGGCATTTTAGTTACTAAAATCAATTTTATGCTCCCTTTCATGGCTTCATTTTCAAACTCTTTCTCGTCGGTAGTGAATTTCCCCCTCCCGGCCCCTCCCCGTAGTTGGAAATTCACTATCCAACACTTCCCGCAATCGGAAATCTCTAGTCACGTCCCTGGATCCAGAAGAGATAAGAAGGAGGCGGATAAAGTTTAAATACATGAGTTGATTTATTCCACTTTTTGTGAACCTGCATTAACAGGATAACCATTCAAAAAATAGTATACATTGTAGGAAACTAGGAACCCTGAAATTCTATTAGATCCAGTTCTATCTGCTACCAGAAAGTGTCAAAGAATATTTATCACTCTTTCACACATATTATCTTTTTTACATTAACTTATACTTTTAATATTTGTTTTTAATCTACTTCAGTATGAATCACAGAATCAATCAAAGCATTGGTCGTAATATTACAGGAAGAAAATCAGTAATTTTTAATCACTTCAAGGCCTTTATACTGTACATTCAAATAAATGACCAATGACCCATGCGTTAATGACGACCCACATTACGCTTATTAGAAAATCATGTAAACCTGTAATGAAATCAAGTGGGCAGTTAAAATGCTGAAGAGAAAGGGAACGTTTTAAACTTCTGTTTACTGAGCTAAAATAAAATAATTGGAGACCTAAATGTAAAGAGAGAATGTTTTAACCTTCTGTGTTAATACTACCTGAAATAAGCTATTATTAAATTTTATCAGCTGTAGTTATATAAATTCTGAAAAAGAGAGCCATCCGAATCATATCCAAAACAAAATTCAATGCACACACCGATCCACTATTTATAAACCACTGTATCTTAAAAATCACAGACTTGTATAAACTTCAGGTTCAGCTGTTTATGCACGATTGGCACAATAAAATGTTACCTAAAAGTTTTGAGAATAGCTTTGAAAAAATACCTAAACCCGCCTGATATGGACACCAGACAGTCAGGTAAATTGCACATATATAAACCAATGAGCCAGTTCTCTGCTAACCTTCCCATTCATACTTTCCCTATGACGTGGAACAATATTGAACCATCCTTTCAAAATTATCCAAGATCACTATTCAAAAAGACTATAACTGAACAATTTCTAAGTTCATATTCACTACATGTCAACTGTAACAATCCAGTATGTCCCGATTGTAGGTCGTAGCTCTGTTTATCTCATCGCCACCTCTCTATTCAACTCATTCATCATCATGTCGTCCCCTGGGTTCCAATGTGTCCTTTATGCCTGCTGACACATGGGGCACATTGGAACTCAGGGGATGACATGCTAGAAAACATAGAATAGATTTCTCACATGACAGAAAGAACCAGTCTAACATGTCATCTGCCGTATGGCTATAAAATCCCCTCTTATTGGTGAACACGTTGTTTTCAGGATTGCCTCGATTGTCACGTCTGTTTCTCGTATTCATTTCTCTTCTTTCATTTTTCTGTTCTCTTCCTTTCTCTGCCCCCCCCCCCTTTTTTCTTGTTCATTTTTTAAACGGGAATGGCGGGAAGACAGTCACTAATGGCTATGCCATCTCCCAGTGGTGCAGTCATGTAGTTCTGAAGTATGCCACCTCTATGTATATTGTTTTTGTTAATCAATCAACTTGAATACATAAATCTACAAAGACCTGAAAGCCTGGAATATAAATAGCTGGTCCCTGAAACAAAAGTACTTTGACCATCAATGCTTCCACTCGCCCCCCCCCCCCACCCACACCCCCACCCACCCACACAGAGTGAAATGCCGTCCCTGACATTTAATGTTCAGATATTAAATTTAAAACTGCATCACAAATTTTATTATTATTTGTGCAATAAAATCCTTCATCTGATCAATGACTTTAAAATTTCAACATTTTTTTTCCATTTTGGGTTGTGATATCTGTGCCTTGCTGTATTCTTCAGACATCATCCATTGTGGTTTTTCCTTGGATCGACTAGCTGCCACAGGAGGTGGTCTATTGGAGTCAGCCTGTGCAGCAATTTCTTCTGGTTCCATTATCAGCAGATGTATCCGCTGTAGTGAACTTTTCACCACTGCTTCGTCCGCAAGATCTGGAACAACATTTATTTTCACACATTCCATGTAATCCCCATATACATCAACACTAAACCATGCGAAAATAAAAATCTGTTCCACGAGTATGTTCAGAATGGAAATCGTCAAAGGGCCATTTTTAAATAGAAGCGAAATTTCACTGGAATTTTCTACAAATCGTACACCTCAAATAAAATTTAAATTGCTAGCGATAGCTAAAATAGAAACACGAGGTCCACTTGCAAATTTGGTTGGTGATAAAATGTGTTCTTTTTGTATGTAATTCGTCCTATGAGCTCCAAACACATTGGAACTCGGGAGACAAGTTTTCAAATGAATTGCTGAGTGTCCTTCTAATAACTGCTTTTCTAGGCATGAATGCGTGTAATAAACATAGAATGACACATGCGTGTGAACGGATTAATCGATATGGCACTTGTATGCAATCGTGGAAGCATAAAACTCGAGGCCTGTGGCCTCTTGTTTTATCCTTCCGTACTGGCACTCATGCCTTATCGATTAACCCATTCACATACATGTGTCATTCTGTGTATATCTATTATGGATGCAAAATGATCAGGAACTAAATCATGGTCACCTCGTTTGTAACTGTTGACGTCTACACCATGGTCAGTCTCCTGAATGTCCACAACAGAGCCTGTGTCATCGCCTGAATGTTGGGAAACAGCTTTTTCTACTCTCTGTGCCAGCACTCTGTGCAGTATTTAAAGGAATACTGTTTGGTAAAACTTTGTTGCAAACAAAGTACTCAAATTCACATTCACTATCCTCACTCTTTCCTTCTGGATTCACCCGGTTTTCAACAATTGGTTGTTTTGTCATCAATATCTTTCGAGGAGCTGGCTTTGATGGTCCAGGAGGTGGACTGGAAGTTGGTTTTGGTGGTCCAGGAACTGGCCTGGAAGTTGGGTTTGGTGGTCCAAGAGCTGGCCTGCAATGGAAGGTGGTTTTGGTTATTCAGATATTTTATTTGGACTTCTGCCTGAACAGTAGTCTTGAGCAGACCCATCTTTCAGTTCTCCAATAGGCAGTTACATATTTCTATGTTGAATCTTACTTTCATCTTGTCCATCTTCTCCAATAGGCAGTTACATATTTTTATACAAAATCTCACTTTTATCTTGTCCATCTTTTTTTATCTCATATACTTTGACTTCTCTGTTTGGTTGGTCGATCACTGTGTAAATGTTCTGGTAGGTTTAATCTCTAAACATTAATTGTCAGAGACAGCATTTCCCTGGGGGGTTGCCCAGGGTTTTAAAATGTACACACCATACACACTGCTGGATCGACTTGTCTACATCTGTGGCCATTCCAGGTGAGTAAAATGACAAAGTTCTATCTCTGCCAGGATGACCAACCTCGTCAAGAAGACGAGTAAGTACATGATGCATGTATTCAGATGATAAAACCAGTTAAAGTCAATTTCAACATCAATACTAATTTCTCTATACAGTACACCTCCTTTCATCTTTAGTCTATCAAATGTTCTGTACATTGCTGTATTGTATGTGGTTGTGAAAACTTCGCCTATATGGGTATTTGTTTGTTAACCACTGATGAAAAACACACATCCATGGATAAATCTTCATGCTGGGCTTTGTGAATGTCCTTGTTATGTAATATGCCCCCCCCCCCCCCCCCCCCCCCCAATGGCTGTATGTCTGGAACAGTGGCTTTTGACATGGACAAACATCAATATATCCCATTGTTTGTACTCAATGGCTAATATGGTTTGGATAGAATTACCAGAAATATATTTGTTTCCCTGTGTATAATATGTGGAATCCTCTACAGAAGGATGTCTGGGAAGTGCATCAGCATCTTTGTTGATCTTTGCAGGACGATACAGTATGTTAAAATCAAATGAAGCTAGTGATGCAAGCCATCTGTGTTGAGTAGCATCAGGTTTCCTGTTGCAAGAACATATCATGTAAGAGGGTTGTTGTCTGTTGATACTGTGAATTTTCTACGATATAAATCATCTTAGAATTTGTCACAGACAGCCCATTTTAGAGCAAGGAATTCCATCTTATGAGCCCAGTAATGTTGCTCAGATTTACTGAGTTTTTGACTCGCTTAGCTAATAACTCTCTTCGATGTGCCATGGATCCGGTATACAATAGCCCCAAGTTCTTTTTGGCTGGCATCAGTATGCAGTTCAAAGGCCTTGTTGTAATCAGGATAAGCCAAAATAGGTGGAGTATATAACATTTTCTTCAGCTGTTCAAAGGCTACGTCTTGTTTCACACCCCGTGTCCAAGATGTTGCTTTTGAGGACTTCACCTTTTTCCTGGTTTTCTTTTCTGGCCTCGGTAGGAGACTTGTCAAGGGCTTTGCAACCTGCAAAAAGTTTCTACAGAATCGCATGTAATATCTAGCAAATGCAAAGGATCTCCAGACCTCCTTTGGGCTCATTGGTTTAGGTCATGAAATATTTTTTTCAATTTTACTTAGGTTGGTCTCTGGTCTCTATATCATTTTCCGAGACCACATGACCAACAAAATTAACGTTATTTTGAAAGAATGAGAACTCTTTTTTAAGAGTTTTTGAGTTCATATTCTCTGAGGCATTTGAAACTTTTCTCTATTCTTTACATATCGTCGACTGAGTGCTGGAATGTTCTATTCCCTTATGGGACAGTAATAGTAATCCCTTATGGGACATTAATAGTAATCCCTTATGGGACATTAATAGTAATCCCTTATGGGACAGTAATCCCTTATGGGACATTAATAGTAATAACTTATGGGACATTAATAGTAATCCCTTATGGGACATTAATAGTAACCCCTTATGGGACAGTAATCCCTTATGGGACATTAATAGTAATCCCTTATGGGACAGTAATAGTAATTCCTTATGGGACAGTAATCCCTTATGGGACATTAATAGTAACCCCTTATGGGACATCAATAGTAATTCCTTATGGGACAGTAATCCCTTATGGGACATTAATAGTAATCCCTTATGGGACAGTAATAGTAATCCCTTATGGGACATTAATAGTAATCCCTTATGGGACATTAATGGTAACCCCTTATGGGACAGTACACCCTTATGGGACATTAACAGTAATCCCTTATGGGACAGTAATAGTAATCACTTATGGGACAGTAATCCCTTATGGGACATTAATAGTAATCCCTTATGGGACAGTAATAGTAATCCCTTATGGGACGTTAATAGTAATCCCTTATGGGACATTAATAGTAATCCCTTATGGGACAGTAATCCCTTATGGGACATTAATAGTAATCCCTTATGGGACAGTAATAGTAATCCCTTATGGGACATTAATAGTAATCCCTTATGGGACATTAATAGTAACCCCTTATGGGACAGTAATCCCTTATGGGACATTAATAGTAATCCCTTATGGGACAGTAATAGTAATCCCTTATGGGACAGTAATCCCTTATGGGACATTAATAGTAACCCCTTATGGGACAGTAATCCCTTATGGGACATTAATAGTAATCCCTTATGGGACAGTAATAGTAATCCCTTATGGGACAGTAATCCCTTATGGGACATTAATAGTAATCCCTTATGGGACAGTAATTCCTTATGGGACATTAATAGTAATCCCTTATGGGACATTAATAGTAATCCCTTATGGGACATTAATAGTAATCCCTTATGGGACAGTAATAGTAATCCCTTATGGGACAGTAATAGTAATCCCTTATGGGACATTAATAGTAATCCCTTACAGGACATTAATAGTAATCCCTTATGGGACATTAATAGTAATCCCTTATTGGACATTGATAGTAATCCCTTATGGGACAGTAATAGTAATCCCGTATGGGACAGTAATAGTAATCCCTTATGGGACATTGATAGTAATCCCTTATGGGGCATTAATAGTAATCCCTTATGAGACAGAGAACATTCTAGCACTCAGGCGACGATATGTTGTGATAGGTCATCTGAAAACACGATTTATTTATCCAGATAATTAAAACATATGTTCATGTGTAGTTCATGAAAACACTGTTCCATGACCCTCTGGCACATTGCAGGTGCACTATTTAATCCGAAAAGGAGGAGATTGAATTCATAAAACGCAAGGGGTCTGGCAGTAATAGTAGTCCACTCCTTGTGTTCTTCCTCCATGTCCACTTCATATCCAATACACTGAAGTATTTAGCTCCTAGCAATGCATCAAAAACTTCTTCTATCCATGGTAGGGTGTAGTTGTTTGTATAGTTTTGTTATTTAATGCCCTATAATCCACACACATTATCAGTTTACTGTCTTCCATATGACCAAAAGTACAGGAGCTGAATATGGAGAATGTGATGCTCGAATAACGCTACAAGCTACAAGTTGTAGAAAATGTTCTCTCACTTCTTCATGCATCGATGGAGGTATTCAATGGTGTGGCTGTTTAAATGGGACTTCATCTTTTGACTTTATGTGATTGATGTGACTGTAAGGGCTGATGTCAGTATTACTTTAAAAACAAAACCCTTACTCATACTGTAATAATAGATCACAGAAATGTCTATCTTGCTCGCCAGTTGGAGGTGACTGTTGAAATATCAATGTCGGGTATGAGCAACTTTTAGATTTTGTGTGGAAGAAATATGTATGTGTTTTGACATTCTTGATATATCATTGCGTGAGAACCATAAGGTTCTATCTTCCAGTGTAACATAAAACCTTATGGTTCTCACATGATGATATGGCAAACTTCACTTCTTCTTGAAATATCAAGGTAGGATATGTGATCCTTTAGATTTCTGTGGAAGAAATATGTGGTGGCTCCTTCCACATAGGTTCAATGACCTTTACTTCCAATTCACAAAAAGTGCATTAGGTGGGACAATCACTGTTATTGTTGTACAGTTTGACACTGACTCCTGTATAGAACTTTGTTCTTTTCCCTCATGTAGGACAATACTTGGACACAAGTCAAGGATCTCCATAAATATTGCCTCTGGACTTCACTGTAGCATGACATGTGTTGGAATATAATCCATAGTTTGGGATATACATCCAGGAGTAGTTGATGTAGTATTTGATAACGCCACTAACAGGACATTTTGTACTTGACTGGACCATGCATTCTGTGATGTTAGCCTGTAAGAGGTTTAAAGGAAGTCATTCTGTAGAAAATATTCATCAACAGTAGAGACCTTGAGTTTATTTGGTATTGCTGGAAAGATTACGAATATAGTAACTGGTAATGCCTCGAATATGACAAAAGCCTTCAGCTTTGACCTCCCAGGATCCAGAGTCCAGTGATTCGGATGACGATATATTCTACAAGTAAAAGTGATTGTGACAACCTTCACTTACCTGAGGCCCCAGAGCGTAACCCATGCTTTGCACACACTCTGCAGCTTGCTGTGAAAGATGGACTTGATCAGACTGGATCTCATCTACAACGAGTGATTCAAAGGCTTCAAAAGGTGTGAACTATGCAAGGAAATCTAATTTGGCTTGTGATTATCTAGAGGGAGAAAAGAGGCTTCACGCTGCTAACACAACTGGATGGAACTCACAACTTATCATGATAAGATCCATTCTCAATGTACCCCATGATAAACACAGTGCACTCAATACTGTGAAACTTACAACATATGAACGAAGTACATTACAGGAATTATGTGATATGTTGAAACCATTTGAGGTAGCGTGTGCTAGTCTTGTTGTGCCTTGTGTTAGGGGCTTGAAACACAAAATAAAAAATACTGTGTGCTAAATATAATGGTGGATTGATGGCAGGACTGAGAACAGCAGTAGATAAAAGAATCACACAATTTGAGAAAGGTGATGTTTACAAAATGGCTAGTGTTCTGGGTCCCAGATTCAAACTTAAGTCGTGTTACAATGAGGAGGAACGCTCAGCTGTGAGAGCAATGTTATTGTGCCTTTCTGAGTCTGTGATAATTAGTGAGTTTGGTCAGAAATCAGACAATAATTCTCCCCCAAAGAAACGTCAAAAAGTAGACTATGACCTTTTAAATTTTATGGAGAGTGATCCAACAAGATCAACCCCTGTTTTTGACAGATTCGCATGCAACAGAAGTGAATGACTATCTTATGCAACCTTGCACTGAATGCAGTAGTGACCCGCTTGCTTATTGGAAATCTCAGCAGTGCAACTTTCCCAGACTTACTCAACTTGCAGCTAGATTTTTGTCTGTCCCTGCATCACCAGCCCCAGTTGAGAGACTATTTAGTGTTGCAGGGAACGTGTACACACCCAATCGCTGCAGTTTGAAAGATGAGACATTTGAATGTTTATAAAATGTAATATGTTGAGGTAAAACTACCGAATTTCATGTTGTTCATGATCAACTACAGTACCAGCTGAAATAAGTGATATGAATAAATAAATAAATAAATAAATAAATAAATAAATAAATAAATAAATAATATGATGCCACTAGATACTTCATGGTGTGAACAACCTTGAATTTTAAAAAATTCAAAAATGTCCTTGAATTGTACTTGAAAATCCACCCGACGCCTTGAAAGTCCTTGAATTAGCCTGCCCATGCACTGACTAGTGCAATTCAAGTCAATAAACGTGAGTAGCAGACGACACTTGGAAAAAATGTTTTTTGAGTAATTGAAAATTTTCATTTTTTATCTCAAAAACATATGTACCTTAAGGCCCCCCCCCCCCCCCTCATTGGAACGAGCTCAACGAGCTCGTTCCAATGAGGGGTCATAAGCTATGTTTTTGAGACAAAAAAAAACGAAAACAAAATCAAATATGAATGATGATTTTTGTGAATGGCGCTGGCATGTTTTGGTTAGGTAAAGCTTTATAATGATATTTCACCATTGAACGACTCCTTGGAAAATGCTAATATGTCCTTGAAAAGTCCTTCAATTTATGGACTCCTTGGGTGTATAATTAAACTTTTTTTCGGTTCATGCGTTTTCAGATAAAACAATTGGCTCACACGATTCTGTTTTTTCTTTTCATAACTCAATGAACCGAAAAAAACACAATTAGGTCCACCCCCAGCCACGCCCCTAAAATACCAGTCTTCGGAGTTGCAACATGTTGTCAAATCAATAGAAGGTAAAATAAAAATAAATTTATATTACCAGTTTATCACCATGAAAATATTTAAATGATCGTGGTGGGTTAATTTTTCTTTTTCTTCACAACTGTATTTATTTGACATTTCAATTTTTATGCACTGGGTGATCGTCTGCATTCATCGTTTTACCCAAATCGATTGTAAATAATGGCTGGTCTCGATGAATACGGCAATTTTGACATTGCTAATTCAACTAAAATTCAAAATTCTGGCTTTATATCTAACTCCACTTTTACAAACTGTGTTTTTCAGTTCTCTGGAAACGGTCAAAACCAAAATACAATGTAATACTGATGGCCTACTTCCACCTACCACGGAACGTAACTTTTACGTGAAGTGAACAGTTGAATGAAATTTGAGGAGGCGTGGCTTATGACGTTTCTTTGCATTACGTAATTCATTGGTCAATAAAAAATTTAATGAGATAAGTGCATTTGACTTGGAAAGTGTGTCAATTGCTACCTGCATTTCAATAATATGCACCCTCTTTTATGCCAGAGAAATAATATGTCTATCAGTTTTAGTTTTTAAGTCTTTGTTCGCTGAAGTGGAGGATGACTAACACTATTTATTTATTTGGGTAGCGAACGTTTAATTATAAGGAATGGTCGTTTTTTTGTCTATTTCTTGAGTTATGAACCCCAAAAAACAAAGTCCAAACATCGCGTAAATGGGCTACACCCATTTACGCAGTTTGGACTTTGTTTTTTGGGGTTCATAACTCAAGAAATAGACAAAACGAAATGATCATTCCTTAAATGAACCCTGTACTTTCTCTTACATTTTCTTTTTGTTGATAATTCCAATCCTTGGCATCATTTCTTGGAAAGCTCTCAGAGAGAGCTACCGAAGAAATGATGTCAAGCAATGGAATTATTCACAGAGGGAAAATGGAATTAAATTTTCTTGTGGTTATTTTACAACTTATTTCCACTGGTACTGTATTCTACATTGAACAGTGTAAAAAGTGTTATAAAATTGCTTGTCTTCCATTTATGTATTTTTGTAACAACATGTTACGTGTGAATCAATGAAGTGCACAGTCAATGGGGCTTGAATATAATTAATCCCTACAATAACTGTATTGTTGCAATCATACTCACATTTGTATAATTTTACTGACAAAAAAACAACAGCTCACACTAAAATTATCCTCAGAAAATCAACAGATGTAAATTTGTCAGTTAAATCATACAAATATGACTGTTATTGGAACACCAGCTGAAATAAGTTGTATGATACCACGAGATACTTTCTGTTAATTTTTTTTTTTTTTTTTTTTTTTTGCTGATAATTCCAATTCTTGGTATAATTTCTTGGGGAGCTCTCGGAGAGGGCTACCAAAAATTGATGTCAAGCAATGGAATTATCAACAGGGGGAAAGTGGAATTAAACTAACAGATGTAACTTTTTTCTTATGACAAATAACATATTATATTTAATAAACATATTTTAAATCCATTCAAATTATGTATTTTCATCACTTCAAACGTACGAGTTCAAATGTCATGCAAACTATTTTATCAAGAGTGTTTTTTGATATTTTGTTAAAATAAATAATCATCTGTTACATGTTCTGTTATTATTGTTCATCTTTTGCAAAAGTACTCGTACTCATACTCATGCATTTTCAAAGTACTCGTACTCGAGTACTGAGGTCCATTACTCACCCCAGCCCTGGTTCGGAATAGTCCTGGCGTCACAGTGCTTATGCCCTAACATACCTTCGACCTCTGCTTTGGTTAAGCTACGAGAGATCGCTAGCCATTGTTCCTGGAATAGCATATAACTGACGTCCCCCCACCCCCCCTGCTCGTACTAATACTCTATCATCATTATTTTCTGCTTCCGCCATGTCATAAATAAACCATATAATAATAAAACACTTTAACCAATAAAAACTAATAAACCAATATAACTATAATAAAACGTCAACTGGACGTTAATGGGTCCTCATGGCTTCAGGATAAGGAAGCAATATCAAAGTTCTATCTTGATTCAATGCACGTTAAAAATTATAACTCTTGCACTTGAGATGGCACTCGATAGGATCGGTAAATGGTATTAGGTCCCGTCCTAAAATTAAAAACACAACCATCAAAATCAGGATGGGTAACTTTATACAAAACATAATACTGGTTATGTCTCAGTAGTCTATTAGTTCTGAATCAAGCTCGTCTTCCAGTTAAGAAACCTTCCCCATGGGTTGGCTTGGACTGGGTGGTGTCTTACAGACCACCTTTCGTGAATCAAGAGTACTCCGTGACTATAATAATGTCTGGAATGATCAATTCCTATTGCCACGTGCACTAAATGAGGACAATTTAAAATATTGAGCACTCGAGATCGACATTTAAACATAATGCGGAATGGGTTAGGAGAGTCATACCAATAGAATATATCTCTTTCTATCTCAACAGTGACTGAAATATTCTGAAAATCATAGTACACACATCTGAAGGTATCGTTGAATGTGAAAGTACGCTGGGATTTAAAATACTTCAGTTAATAAGTATTAGGTTGAACAACGTTATTTATAACTGAGGGTGTACGGCCAGTTCGAGGGCAAACGATAGGCGGAGGTTCACCATTGTTCATGTACTGATAAGTAGCATATTCCCAGGGTAATGGGTATATAGTGTCTACAAAGGGAGTTAGATGAATTACTTCCCGATCACTCCATTGGCTCTCTGCCTCCTCATCCGTTTGACCCCTACAGTGATGCTCTGTTCCAAGGGCTTCACTTTCATCACTATCTATGTGTCACTACTACTGGGGTCACTCATTGTACTAACTGAAAACACAAATAAGATCGTTCAACGTTAAAACGTTATATTAATGTAAGTCAAGAGTTGCCGTCAAGGTGTTGGAGTCCCGAGCTAGTAAGCTCGCTTGTACTTCCCCAGTGTTCGCATTGTAATTTATTGACGGATCCAGTTCAAATGGAGATGAGGATGTTTGAGGTTGGTCCTGTCTCACTTTTGTCCTTGTCGTTCGATCTTTCACTAATTGTCGCATCATTGTCACTACTTTATCAGAAGGAAATGTCATCGGAATAGTTGTAATTGTCGGTTGACCCATACTCGTATAGATAGGGTCATTTTCTTTAACATTACATGTAACATTACACATTTCACACACATCAGCAGAAAAATTTGGAGTTCTCTTCCATTTATTCTAATATCGTAAGATTACTTGGAGTAATTTAACATGGCCCTTTGCTCTAAGACAGCGTATCAATAGAAAAATCCCCAGTGTTAAAAATATACATTCCACAAAGTATTCCCATTTCGGTACCTCGAAGGGCTCTACCGGGGCTAACTGTATCTTGTCTAATTCTTGTAGTAGGTCATCCATGTTTAATTCATCCAGGTGTTGTATCAACTGCGGAGTCGCAAAGGTCGTTATATTTACTCTGTTAAAGACAGGTTGCCAAATTTGCCGTTGAGTCAACGAGAAATTGGGCAATACTGCCTTGGATACTAGATGATACGTAATGTTATCTCAGCGGTGAAAGTAACTATTCAATAATAGTTGGCTGCTAGCCACAATACACGACGGATTCAATTCCAAGATACTGATCGGTGGCATGATTCGGCATTGTTTTGGGTTCTTGCATCTTGGACACGTAATCGAGAATCGCAATGGTATGTCAGTCCCTCCTCAATGCGTGTCGCAAAATGTAAATCCATGTTTAGTTTCATATCGGTTGTACATAATTTCTTCATCTCAGGTCTCATATTAAGAAACAGAGCCAATAAGCAACTGGACGTGGCATGTATTGTCTTCACTGCTCCTTTCAAGGGGCAGAATAAGTTCTTATCCTCTACGCATTTGTCATGACCTAATTCTGGTTATAACGTGTTCTTTGTTTGTCGACAAGTAATGTATCGGCTTCCAACCAATAAATTGCTACCAGTTTATTTGCGGTTGTTGGAGATCTCGGACCTGGACGTTGGGGCAAACCAGGGTAAAAAAATTGTCAAAGAAAGGGTCATGGAGGATTGTAACCATAATTGGCGAGAGGGGGTCAAATCAAAGAGGGCTTTGGGTGGCCTGTGTGATAAAGAGAAGCCAGGTTTTGAAGAGTACCTTGGTGGCACCTTTGGGGGTCACCATTGTTCAAGCTGAGGTCGCATATCCCTGGAGCTGACGAGGACAAATGGGACAAACAGTGAAAAAGAGTCGCAGATGTGTAACTTGGGCATGGTGGAAACCCTGGAACACTTTCTTCTAGAATGCCCAAAGTACCAGTCTAAAAGAATAAGATTCACTGGGAGTATAATGGGGAAGTGGGATGGGAGAATGAAGGACATGTGGTTAGGGGAGACTCAAAGGAGAGGGTTAATATGCTAATCGGAGAGATTGGGAAGAATGGGGCAAGGGATGTCATCAAACAGTTCGTCTCTGAGTGTTGGGAAGAGAGGAGAAGCATGGGAATAGGGAGGCAGTTGGGTGTACAGGGGTAACCAAGGCCTTCTCAACTGAGAACCACGACAAATCAGTTGCTGGCCAAAGTGTTATTATTATATTATGATGCTTTTCAACTCACATTTATAAATGGGACAGGTAAAGCTTGCACCTTGAAAATTTCAAACCGAAACTTTCTGTTAATCAACGGAACTTTTACTAGAATTACTAGTTTAGCATCGACAAAGACCCTCGCTGTTGTCAACAAATGATAATATTGCCATAACTCTTTCTGAATTTTCAATGTAAGTTGGGTATGATCGTCAAGCCTATCCTGAATGTTTGTTAAAACGGACATCAACAAGGTAGGACTGACGACTCTGGGTGATAACTTCTCATCTGCAAGCACATCCATTTGCTTATGCAGATCATCCATATACTTTTCGGCTGTTATCAACATTGTTCAACTTGAATCAGCATTGTCCCAAGTTGATGAAAGGAATGCATAAAGTGCTATATAAGGGTTAACCGGTTCTCATGATCCTGGAATACAATTTCTATTTGATCACGCTAAAGAGATACCATCCACGATAAATTTACCATAAATTCTCGGTTCTCTTGCACGGCGCGATACATTAATTTAATTAAGCTTACACTTTTCTTCAGCACATGTTGCACCATTGCCTGATTTACAGACAACGTATTATATTTCCGTTCATTCCCTTCAAATCAGATTCAGTGACGGTTCCAAACAAGCAACTCATTCCTTCAACAATGAAATTGGCTAAACCTCGCTTATTTCGTGATGAGGGTGTATGTCCCTTTAATTTGCGATAATCGTCCAGGTCCCCTTTTACTCATTCGAGATGATTATTTATGAACATGACCTCCTGGTACATATCCTCTAAGATCGTATACAACATAAGATTAAAAGTATTGTTTCTAGTGTTATTCTTGTTTTGTTCAAATATTTTCATAAAACATGTATCAAGATCTTGATAATATTCATTCACAAATCGTACATTATTGTCAACCTTTTCCATGTAATGCATGAACGGGACCACTTCGGTCACATACATTGTTGTCCATTCACTGTTAACCATATAAATTTCTTTTACTTTCTAAAGATGACATTATTTCGGATTATTGTACTTCCACTAACTGTTAATGTCAATAAACTTCCCACTAACCAATTTAACAACATACTCCTACAACGAGAAGGAAGACACAGATTAGCATCATGAGTGAATCTCAAAGGTGAGTTCCAATATACTCTCTCATTTCTTGCCGGTCAGTCAAACTCGAGAATTTGTTCCAACACAGAGAAATCGTCAAACTGGTTGTGCAGGCCAGCAAACGACTTCGCTATGTTACATTTCTTGTCAAATTATAAGTCAATATACTTTAGTCTCTCACGACACATATCCTATCTTCCCTCATAGTCATACAGCATGTTAAATGTTTCTTAAAAATGTAATTTACTCCTGGGTGCTCCAGGGTTCATAATCTATTCTTCAGACTTCTTGTCCTTCAACCCCTTGAAGGGTGGCTCTAATGTCTGCAATCAAATTTCCAATTCTTGCCCCATTTGACGGACGCACATTAGGCTGTACGTCGGTCAAATGAGCTTTCATTTTGTTCTTTGATTGATACAGCAGTCAGAGTAACACTCTGACTCCGAGTTATAATCTTCGAATTGCAATTCCACCCTTAACATTTCTACTTCCATCGGTTCCTGTTCCAATGTTGAAGCTTGAACAGTTGCTCACGGAATCATCTTAATCTCTTACGTAACTCTTCCATGGGTATCCCTTCTTCCTCGGAAGATGAGTTATTTCTAACTTGTCTTTTA
The DNA here is from genome assembly GCA_031216915.1 of Pictodentalium vernedei. Classification (NCBI taxonomy): domain Eukaryota; kingdom Metazoa; phylum Mollusca; class Scaphopoda; order Dentaliida; family Dentaliidae; genus Pictodentalium; species Pictodentalium vernedei. The sequence continues at coordinate 73,497,348 of CM062297.1, forward strand.
CTTCTGATTAGAAGAGCCATAGGCATAGGCTCCTCGTCGTCAATATGCTACTACTTTTTCTATCTGCTTGCGCTGCTACATATGTTTGCTTGAGTCTCGCTCTAACTGGGTCAGGCATTTCCCACTCTTGGGTAGCCAAACATAAATTTCCCCCATGACATTTGACAAGTCTACCCATCATTTGATCTCTGATCCTGTAACTTACAGGTCCAGTTATATCAATAATTAGAAATGGGTACTCCCACTTCTGTTCTAATTTCCCTTCTTGTCGTCCATCTCTATACATTATGGGATCACATTCATTGAATGCAATTTGTTTTGCCTTCACATATCTAAGACGTTTCTGCTTATCTACTCTCTTCTTTTGAGTCATTTGTTGTCTCACGAATGCCTTGTGTTGTTCTTGCAAAGCTATTTTGTGGGCTTCTTCCCCCACATACTTTTGTCTGGGTTTCAACACTGTGTCTAACGGAAGAACCACATCCCTGGCATATAACAGATAATAGGGCGAGAACCCAGAGGACTCGATCCAGTAAATCTGATAGCTGCCAGTGATTGATTCAAAAATAAATCCCATGTCTCCAGTTCTTTGTGAGATATTTTTGCCAAGACATTGTTTAACGTTTGGTGAAACTGTTCCACCTTCCCATTCAACTGCGGGTAGTAATAAGAAGCTTTCACATGGTGTATCTTTAAGTGTTCGGTCAAATATCTCATCACGTTATTGCAATTTTCTGGCCCATTGTCAATTAATAGTTCCAGTGGACATCCAAATCTTGGGAAAAGTTGATCGATCAACAAATTTACAACTGTTTCTGCTCGTTTATCAGGGACTGGAAACACTTCAGGCCATTCTGAATATAAGTCAATGAAAGTGACTATGTACTTATTTCCAAATAGAGTAGTTGGAAAAAGTCCACTCATATCCAGAACAATTTTGGCAACTGGATAAGGCTGTTAGTCTGCTTCTTGCATAGGTAAAATCACCTTTTTGGTATTTCTTGCCCTGCTTGCAAGGCATTTTTCTACATACTGGTAGATGTTTTTTTTTTTATATAAATCAGACCAACAATATTTCCTGCTAATATTCCAATACACCTTGTCTATTCCCAAATGTTCCAAGTCGTCATGGTATTGTCTGAGTATGTCACCCTGCAAAGTGTTCAGGGATGTACAACCTCACCCTGGGGTTGTCATCGGTAGCACTTAGGTAGTACAATATCTTCCTTATCATTGAGTACCTAGTACTTATGTTAGCTGGGGTATTCTCACTCAAATATTTCTTCTCCACTTCCATTAGTCTAACATCTTTTGCTTGTTCCACTTTCATGTCTAAGTCTTTGTAATTTATTTCATGAGCCTCCATAGGGGCGCCTTTCTGTTCAACATTGACATGTGCATACTGTTTAGGGTTAATTCTATGACTGTTTAGCACTCCTACCCTTAATGTTTTCTCAGTTTCTACCTGATCCATCTGATAATCTGGATTTGCATTTGCAATGCCTTCAGGTAATCTTGACAGCAAGTCAGCAGAGGGGTTTTGTTCCCTGCTAAATATTCAATTTTGCAATTATAACTAGCTATTTTCAATGCCCACCTTTGAACTTTTGCATTATTGTGGGGTCGTTTCAACATGTATTGTAATGGAGCATGGTCTGTTTTAATAACAAACTCGGCTCCATGCAAATAATTGTCGAACTTATCCAAAAGCTTCTTTTTCAAAGGTTGACCACTTCTGTTGGGTGTCACCTAACTCGTGTGAGAAAAATACAATTGGTTTCTCATCTGGTACACCTGGACTTTGACCTTCCTCACCTTCACAAAGCGGAGTTAACACCGCCCATATGCATGGATGAGAAGCGTCTGTATACAGGATATAGGGTTTTTGTGGGTTGGGGTATGAGAGGTGTGCTACTTCTGTCAAGCTCTCCTTCAGGCACTCAAAGGCTTTTTGATGGGCTTCTTTCCAATGAAATCTAGCATGCTTTTTTGTGAGTCCTACCAATGGCTGTGCTATCTCGCTAAAGTTTGGTATGAATCGTCTATAGGATGAAACCTTCTTTGGTCACAGTTTTTGGAGGCACTAGTTTTCTTATGACCTCAACCTTTGTGGGCTCAGGTCTGATTCCATCTTAGCTTATTATGAAGCCAAGGTGAGCTGTTTCGCTTTGAAAGAATGTGCACTTTTTGGTCTTCAGTTTTAGCTTGAGTTGTTTCAGTTGTTTGAATGTTTGCTGAATATGTGCAATATGCAACTTTTCTTCTTTACTAAAAAATAGCACATCATCTAAATAGGCTAGCAAAAAGTCCTCTAGTCCTTGCTGGACTATAGTCATCAACTGTTGAAACTCGCTTGGGTATTCATTAAACTGAAGGCCATGACATTGAACTCATATAATCCTTTGTGACATGTGAATGCAGTCTTATGTCTATCGCCCACGTCCATCTTGACTTGCCAATAACCTGACTTCATGTCAAGTGTCATAAAGTGTTTACAACCATTAAGTAGGGTAAAAATATCATCAATTAGCAGAAGCAACCAGCATGTAGCCTTGGTTATTTGATTAAGCTGGCGGAAATCGTCGCAGAAGCATCTTGTGCCATCTTTCTTGTCCACTAAGAGACAAGGAAAGCTCCAAGCACTGTTTGAGCGACGAATTGTGCCAGCTTCCAGCATCTCCTGAATCGCATCATCCAAAATGTTTCGTTTTGTAAGTGGTACCCTATATGGTCTGCTTTTAATTGGTTTGGCATCACCTGTATTAATCTTCATGGTGGCTGTGTCTGTTTGGATTAAGTCTTTATCACTATGAGCAAATAAATCTCCATTCTCAATGAGTAATTTCATAGTTATGCCCCTTTTATCAGCCAGTACCTTGATATCTTTTTCATCAAGTTCATTTTCTTGTTTTGGCCCTTCAGAATTTAATCTTCTCAAAATCTATTCCATTTTTACTAAGTTTTTATCCTGTACTACAGGTTCTACTTTTCCCACAATGCAGCCCTGCTTCAATGTATAATGTTTGTTAGTGCTATTCACTAACATCACAGGAATATGTCCTTCATTGTTACTCACCACACTGTTACTAACAAGTAAGCGTGGTTGTTCAGCTATGTAACCTTGCTTTAAACCAAGCAGTTCTAAATAATGAGAGTCAAGAGTTGAATGGGCCCATATGGCCTTTGCTGTACAGATACAAGTGGTTTGCGGTTTAAGTTCAATTTAATTCACCAATATCGTCAAACAACTAACATGCAAGTCTTTTACTATTGGTATAAGCTGTCCCGCTATTTATTTTTCTAAGTTCAAAGTAAATGGTCACTCCATTATCATTGACCCAATCTAAACCAAGTAATACACTTCGATTAAGTTCATCTAAGACTAAGAATGCATGCACGCGAGAAATTCCATTTATTGAAAAATAAAGTTTCACTAGACCCCTGAGTCTAACATCATTTCCAGTACTCCCTAAATACGAGGTTAAGTGTTTCTATCTCCCAATAACTTTGGCCTATGCCTCAATTTCCAAACTTGAGCTCCTGAATTTAATAAAGCTCTCACTCGTTGCTTCCCTATGTTTATCATGACACTATCCAAAGATGCCGGTCCATAACTAACATTGACAGTTTGGGAAGATTGTTTTGTGTGTTTATTCTGACCTCCCGTTGCGGCAGGAAGTTGTTTTGATTGGTTTCCAGTTCCATTTTTATTGATTTCTGAATTTTGTTGAAGTTTTGGTTTCACTTCCTGTTTACAATAATTTTTCCCAACTACTTTCGGTTTCAAACAAGTCTGTTGTGATATTTCCTGTTTGGGCTGGAATGTTTACTTCCTGTTTTATATTTCGGTTTCCAGGGGTATTGCCCTGAAGTTTTACCCGTGTTACTGGTTTCTGATTCTCTGCAGTTTTCTGCTTTTGATCCTTCCTATTCAATGGGTGATTCTTGGGATATCGTTCATAATAATAATTATTTTTCTTCATGTTTTCAAGTCCTATTTGACTGTAATGTTTTTCCGGTAGAATTTGGGTACAATCTTTTGTAAAATGTGTGCCCTGCCCCATTGTGGGCACCTGTCACACAATTTAATCCCTTTACAACATCGGGTATAGTGGTTCCCACTTCCACATGTTCCACACTCATGATTTGTCCCAGGGTTAATTTCAATTGGATCGATTTTGACAATTGGGGCAGGGCCTCTTCTTGTTCTAGCAACTGGCTCTAGAACAGGTTTAGCTCTTACTTTATTGCTAGGTTCTGGGTTAATATTTGAAGCACAACTTGAAATAATCTTTGTTTTACTGCTAGGCTTTATTTCCTGACTTACTTTCTTAGCCTGTTGTCCATTTGTTAAAGGGATAGTCCTTAATTTCACCTTACAATTTTTAATATTATGTCCCTCAGTCTTCACCTTTTACAGTAATTTACCAATTTTCCTTGTTTTACAGAAGAGGTTACTATTTGTTGGTCATTGAGTCCCTGTTTTATAGGTTGCCTGTTCCTAGGTTCTGAACTTCTAGTATGCCTATTCCCAATAATTTTACTGTTTTGCTTATTAGCGTACAATAATTTTTCAGATTTTACAGTTTGTTGACTTTGTGGCCTGGTGGTTAATTCTGGTTTTGAACATTTAGCATGAGGATTTACACTTTTGGCATGCACTGAATGATGCACCTGTCCCAGCCTTCTACTATAATCTCTGTCATGTAACTCATTACATTTATTTTGTGTTGATTGTTTCCTACCCTACTTCTGATTTCGACTAACCTTATGTTCTGATCATTTTCCAGAACTGGATCTTTCCAAAAAAGGGTCATAAATAACAATGGGATATTTATTTTAATACTGCCTTTTACAACTGTGAACAGAATAAATAGAATCTGGTCTTAGTATCTCCTTGCACTTTTGACATTTTCTTAGGGTAACTGTATTGATGGAGACTTGACCCTTTACCCTACAAGAACTGAGTTTTGCTAATTTGAATTAACTCTGGAAGAGGCTGTGTAATGCCCTAACTGGCCACAACGAAAACAAGCTACTGAACTGAATCTAGTCTGTCCTGCACCTTCGGCATGAGTTTGCTGTTGTTAGGATGGGGCCTGCGCCTCTACTGTTCTTACCTGCCTTGCGATTTTCACTCTGCAATCGCGTTTGAAGTGTCCTTGTCTCCCACATAGATGGCAAATGGGTCTGGGGTAGTGAATAACCTTCTGATGAAGAAACTTTTTATTCTGATACTGTTGATTTTGGTAGCTCGGTTGACCTTGCTATACTGTTGACCCTGCCGAAACGGCTTTTGAATTTGATAATTTTGCCTTCCCATTGTCGCTAAATGTATGTGATTTTTCCACCGCGTCACATCAGTTTCCATGGGGATACCTACATTTCCCAGACTGTCATCCCTTTTCGGATATTCGTAGTCTTGTACACCTCTGGCTTCTCCCCAGGCTTTGTGTTTATGTTTCACACCTGCTTCAAATATCGCCATAGCCATGGCCTTGTCGAGCGTCTCAGGCTCTTTTCTGATTAATTTCAATCGCATGTCAGGCTGAGACAGTCCGTCAGTGAAATAATTGGCCAACATTTTCTGTTCGGATGCCCTGTCTATTTGCTTACTGTAGACGTCCTTGGTGAGATCGAGTAATCGTTCGCCATAAGACAAAATGGTCTCATTTTTTTCCTTCTTCATATGGCGCAAATAAAGTCTCGCCATGCTTTTGTCAATTATTTCTGAATATCTGACCTTGAGATCTTTCTGGAGCTCTTCCCACCATACCTCGGGGTTGTGTTCAATTTGCCTCAAGATTAAATCACTTACCACATAATCGCTGGTTTGAGCAGCAATGAATTTTCTTTGCGATGGTGGAATGTTGTTAGTTGCCCAGTATACATTCAAGCTCTTAATCGAAGCATGATAATTTTTCGGATTTTCATCAAATATGTGGATATGGGCGTGGAGGGCCTGAGTTTGCATCACGTCAGCTGTAGTAGCTGCAGTTCTGCTACTTCCTTCCAAAAAGGTTTTATGCATTTTAGTGATAGCCTGCGTGGCTGTGTCACTGTTAGCATCGCCTAAATCAAGCTCAGTGATCTCAAGTTCACTGGTCTCCTGTTGCAAAGTGAGCTCACAGGGGTTAATTAAGCACGCAAGCTTGGGTAAGAGCTCGAGCTCTTGAAAGTGATATGGGGTTTTATTTGAGAACTCAATGGACTCAGGTTTATTTTAATTTGTGTAACAGTTTAGAACAGATTGGGACATGACAAATAAATTACATGGAATCGTATAAATTGGCGACCAGAGTACAGGCGTACTCTGTGGGAACACACCAGATGTTCTCTTAATAATATCATATTGTCAACAAACAGTAACATTGTAGGATTTGTTGATAGATGGGACAATAACGTTCGGCAGTATTTCCTGGGATGTTGGTGATCAAACTGTCTAACAAATCATAACATATACCTGGTGAGACTCCCCGGACACCTGGGGATGCAGAGTTGCACAATTGCACCAGTCACCAGGACATTCTGCAGTTTAACTGACGCCTGGCAGAATACTATTTGTTAGCCGAGATTCCATGGACTACATGCAGACTGATTGACACTCTGCATGGCAGTAAAAGAGTTCACAAAATGGCGACTGCCTCGTCAAGGGACTTTCCCTAAATTCCCATGAGTTCAGGGAGAATTTGCTGATGATCGGCACATACCCGAGGTATTGCATCAGAAATTTGGTGCATATAAGCATCAATTTCTGACTGCTTAAACAAGTTGTCTCTGGGCTCCTGATAACTATGGAATGGTCTGCAAGAAGAAACCTGGATGCCACCACTGCTATTGAGGTACGAACTTTGTTGTTCAATACATTATATGTTATGCCAGCCAGAGACAACGACAGTCAGTCATAACGTGTGAATACATTTGACTTATTAAAATAGTAAATAATTTGAAACTGATCTTCATTGTGCTGTACACAACACGTTCGTGAAGTTACTGAACCCAGATTCTGGAACTTGTGTCTGATATCGTCTGGTAAGGAATAAACAAATGCCACGAGTTGATGGGACCTCACAGAACTGTAATCACAACGTTTATAGTCCGAGCTTATAATCACAGATTGATAGACTTTTACCTTATTCTGTAACACGTATATTTATATTCGTGCCACACCTGCAGATTTTGCAAAAATCAGTGGCCATACCCAGTGCCAGTAGGTAACGACGTACCAGTAGCCAGCAACTTAGCTGAGATCTCTCCAGAGCTAAAGGTACCCACAACCCTACAGGTAACAACAGACCATGCACAGTGTGGAAGCAAATAAAGTGTTGCAGCTAAAACACACGTTGGTGGGACGTGTCAGCCTGTGTAATGGTAATAGTGCGCGATAGTACGAATTGTGTAGTACTTGTGAAAAAGTGCAAATTCACAGAAGGAGGAATGTGGTGGAACAACTTTCTACACACAGCCACCAAAAACTCCAAGTGTAACATTTTTGATATTTTCACATATTCTCAGCAGAAAAATAGATGAAGTTTCAATTGGGCAGAGAGCAGAGGCTATTGAAAGTCAGCAACTTCAGGAAATGCAGCCACAGCTGGACGACGTTACCGCACGTCACCAGCCGCTGTTGGATGCTGAAGGATGCTGAAGGAGCTTCATTGCAAGAACAAATGCAAACACACGAACGTGCTTTGCATGAACAAAATGTGAACCAGGCAAAAGTTTTTCAGGAGCAAACCCAAGTCCAGAATCACCAGATAGTTGAATTACAAATCCCGCTTGCAAACATGAAAACAAGGGAGGACAGTGAACGTGAGATTATCGAGCTTGATTTAGGTGATGCTAACAGTGACACAGCCGCTCAGGCTATCACTAAAATGCACAAAACCATTCCAGTCAGTAGCAGAAATGCAGCTAATGTAACAGTAAATATGATCCCCCTGGAAAATGTATCCAGCGGACTAGATTTCCTAGGAAATACCATCCGGGAGAATGGATTTCCTAGGACATTCATACCCAAAATAGGAAAGAAAATCCTGGTACAAATGTAAACACTGATTACATAAACAAAAACACTCAAGGAGGTAAATATCATGACTTGGATATCATTTCTTGGTGATTTCAGTGGTGGAAATTTTTTCTCTAAGGAAAATCAGTACTATCCATGAAAAACATGAACAGTTTCCTGAAAATAAACCCTTCAACTCATGTTGGTATTTTTACCATAAAATAATTTTTCGCCTGAAATAATGTTTATTGAAAGGTGACGTTGTTTACTCTTTATTCTTATGCCCTTTCTCTGTGACCTATATTGGATTAAAATACACATGATCTAATTTCTGACGTCATTTTTGGCATTCTCTGGTTAGCTGTCAACAAAAAATAAAGAACAGTGTTACTGTATTGTTTCCTTGGACAAAATCATGTGGATGAAATACATTAGAAAATCGACAGTTTGTTCAATTGTAATGGTCATGGCACTGAAAAAGGGGAATGAAAATCCCACCTCTAGTTGAGATGGGTGGGGTAGCATCTTGCTCATTCATTTTAAGACTAATCAGACCCTCTCACTGAAGCCACATTATTTACCCATTGTTGCAAGTATAAACTACAAAGAACACACACCAATACCAGCACAAAATTTTCATGGAGGGTAATGACCCATTTTCACCTTAATTTGTTGGTGTTAAAACTAAACAATAATAACAACAACAATACAGGATAAGATTATCTGTGTAGAGAAGCCTCTCTGTGAATTCTATCCCACTCCACATTATTATATGTTTGTTTTCTTAGAGAATACCAATATTTATATGGGAGTATTGGCAAGCATTGCATTAATATTAACATTGTTGGAGGATATTTTGTTCTATTTTGAGATGGGATTTCCTAAGGAAATCCTATCTGGGTGGATAGTATTTTGGGGGGGATAGAATCTACTCTCACACTACAACAGCTCAGGCGACTCAAACTCAGGCCCTCCCTGCCCATATCCGCAGATTTGATGTTAACCCAAAGAACTATCGTGCATGGATTATAAGCTTGAACCTATATTGGACAACTAATAACATTCCTTTGTCACAAAGAAAATTCTTTGCTGCCCAAACCAGCGATTATGTAATGAGTGATTTTATTTTGAGGCAAATTGAATGTGACCCTGAGGTACGGTGAGAAGAACTCCAGAAGGAACTCAAAGGTAGATATTCAGAAATAATTGGCAAGAGCATGGCGATAAGTGATTTGTGCCATATGAAACAAGAAAAAAATTAGACCATAGTATCTTATGGTGAACGATTACTCGATCTCGCCAAAGACGTGTATGGAAAACTAATTGATGGGAATCCAAACAGAAAAGCCGACAATTTTACTGATGGGCCATGTCAGCCTGACGTGCAGTTAAAACTAATCAGAAAGGACAGGGCCATGGCTATGGCAATATTTGAGACCTGGGAAGAAGCAGAGGGTTTACAAAACTATGAATATCCAAAAAGGGAAGACAGTCCGGGGAATGTAGGTGTCCTCATGGAGGTTGACGCGATGTGACGAAAAAATCACATACACTAAGCTACAATGGGAAGGCAAAATTATCAAATTCAAAAGCCGTATAGGCAGGGTCAACAATGTAGGCAAGGTCAGCCGAGATATCAAAATCAACAGTATCAGAACAAATGATTTGTTCAGCATAGGGTTAATCAATACCCCAGACCCATTTGCCATCTTTGTGGGAGACCAGGGCACTACAAACATGATTGTAGGTTGAAAATCACAAGACAAGTGAGAACAGTAGAGATGTAGGCCCCACCACAACAACAGCAAACTCGTACTGAAGGTGCAGGGCAGACTAGATTCAGTCCAGGAGCTTATTTTCATTGTGGCCAGTTAGGGTACTTTGCAGCCTCATGCAGGGTTAATTTAAACAAGCAATCCTCGGTCCACGTAGGGTTAAAGGCCTAGTCTCAATCAATACAGTCACCCTAAGGAAATGTCAAAAGTGTAAGGAGATACTAAGACCAGATTCTATTTATTCTGTTCACAATTGTAAAAGGCAGTATTCAAATAATTATCCCATTGTTATTTATGATCCATATTCTGATAAATCCAGTCCTGTGAAACAATCAGAAAATAATGCTCATAGAAATCAGAATTGGGAGAGAACACGATTATCACGAAGTAATAGATGTAATGAGTTACATAGCAGAGAATATGGTAGACAAATGGGACAGATACATAACTCAGTGCATATGAAAAGTTCAAGTCTGCATGCTAAAAGTTCACAAACTCTCAAATCGGGAAAAATTAATGTATCATAATAAGCAAAACAGTGAAATAATTGGAAATAGGCATACTATTAAATCAGAACCTAGCAACAGGCAACCTATTAAACAGGGACTCAATGTCCAACAAATAGTAACCCCTTCTGTGAAACAAGGAAAATTGGTAAATTACTGTAAAAGGTGTAATACTGAGGACATCATATTAAAAATTGTAAGGTGAAATAAAGGACTATTCATTTAACAAATAGACAACAAACTAAGAAAGTGGGGAAGGAAATAAAACCTAACAGTAAAACAAAGATAATTCCAAAATCTGAATCAAATGTTAACCCAAAACTTAGCAATGAAATAACAGCTAAACCTGTTCTCAAGCCAATTGCCAGAAGAAGGAGGGGCCCCACCCCAATTGTAAATGTAGGTCCAATTAAAATTAACCCATGAATGTGAAAATGGGGAAGTGAGAACCACTATACTTGGTGTTGTAAAGGAATGTCTGACAAGTGCCCACAATGGGGGCAGGACACACATTTTCCAAAAGAGTGTACCCGAATTTTACCGGAAAAACATTTCAGTCCAATAGAACTTGCAAATATGAAGAAAAATAATTATTATTATGAAAGGTATCCCAAAAATCATCCGTTGAACAGGAAAAATCAAAAGCAGAAACTTTTAGAGAATCAGAAACCAGTAACACAGATAAAACTTCAAGGGAATACCCCTGGAAATCAGAAACAGAAACAGGAAGTAAACATTCAAACCAAACTGAAACCAAAACAGGAAAAAATTCAGCCGAAATCAAAACCGAAAGTAGATGGGAAAATTAATGGTAAACAGGAAGTGAAACCAAAACTTCAACAAAAGTCAGAAATCACTTCAAATGGAACAGGAAGTCAATCAAAACGACTTCCTGCTGTAGCAGGAAGTCGAAATAAACACCCCAAACCAACTTCACAAACAGTCAATGTTTATTATGGACCAGCATCTTTGGATGGTGTCATGATAAACATAGGGAAGCAATGAGTGAGAGCTTTATTAGATTCAGGAGCTCAAACTTCTTGCATTAGCACAAAATTTTGGAAAAATTTGATGCATAGGCCAAAGTTATTGGGAGACAGAAATACTTTACCTTGAATTGAGAGAGTGACTGGAAATGATGTTAGACCCAGGGGTCTAGTTAAACAATATATTTCAATAAATGGAATTTCTCAAGTGCATGAATTCTTTGTCTTAGATGAACTTAATCGAGGTGTATTACTTGATTTAGATTGGATCAATGATAATGGAGTGAACATTTACTTTGAGCTTACAAAATTAAAATTACAGGGAGAGCTTATACCGATAGTGAAAGACTTACATGTTAGTTGTTTGACTCGATTGGTGAATCAAATTCAACTTAAACTGCAGACTAGTTGTGTCTATACAGTGAAGGCCATAGAGGCCCGGTCAACTTTTGACTCTGATTATTTAGAACACCGTGGTTTAAAGCAAGGTTACATAGCTGAACAACCAGGTTTAGTTGTAGTAAGTAACAATGAAGGACATATTCCTGTAATGTTAGTGAGCACTAACAAACACTATACTTTAAAGAGGGGCTGTATTGTGGGAAAAGTAGAACCTGTAGTACAGGATAAAAACTTAGTAGAAATGGAAAAAGTTTTGAGAAAATTAAATTCTGATGAGCCAAAACAAGAGAATGAACTTGATGAGAAAGATAGCAAGGTACCAGCTCATAAAAGGGACATAACTCTAAAATTAATTAATGTGAATAGAGATTTATTTGCTCAAAGTGACAGAGACTTAACCCAAACAGACACAATCACCATGAAGATTGATACAGGTGATTCCAAGCCAATTAAAAGTAGACCATATAGTGTACCACTTACAAAAAGAAAAATTATGGTTGACACAATCCAGGAGATTCTTGATACTGGCATAATCCATCACTCAAACAATGCTTGGAGCTTTCCTTGCCTCTTAGTTGACAAGAAAGATGTCTCAAAGTGTTTTTGTGTGGATTTCTGCCAGTTTACTCAAGTGACCAAGGCCACATGCTGGCCAACCCCTCTGATTGATGATATTTTTACCCTACTTAATGGTTGTAAACAGTTTACGACACTTGATATGAAGTCTGGTTATTGGTAAGCCAAGATGAGCGAAACTGATAGACCTAAGACTGCATTCACTTGTCACCAAGGTTATATGAGTTCAATGTCATGGCATTTGGATTGGACAATGTGCCCTCTGATTTTCAACAGCTGATGACCATTGTCCTGCAAGGACTAGAGGACTTTTCACTTGCATATTTAGACAATATTTTGATTTTTACTGAAGTTGAAAAGTCACATATTGAACATATTCAGCAAGTATTCAAATGACTGAGAAAACACCAGTTAATGCTAAAGGCTAAAAAGTGTACATTCTTCCAAAGTGAAACAGCTTATCTTGGCTTCATCATAAGTCAAGATGGTATCAAACTGGAACCCACAAAGGTCAAGGTCATCAGAAAGTTAGTACCTCCAAAGACAGTGGCTGCCATTAGAAGTTTCATGGGGATGGTTTGTTACTATAGAAGATTCATACCAAACATTAGTGAGATAGCACAGCCATTGATAGGACTGACTCAAAACATGCTAGGTTTCATTGGAAAGAAGCCCATCAAAAAGCTTTTGAATACTTGAAGGAAAGCTTGACACAAGTAGCACATCTCTCATATCCCAACCCACGAAAACCTTACGTCCTATATACGGATAGGAGCGGTGTTAACTCAACCTTGTGAAGGTGAGGAATGTCAAATTCCAGGTGTACTAGATGAGAAACTGATTGTATTCTTGTCACATATATTAGGTGACACACAACAGATGTGGTCAACCTTTGAAAAGGAAGCTTTTGCCATATCTTATGCATTGGATAAGTTCGACAATTATTTGCATGGAGCTGAGTTGTTATTAAACAGACCATGCTCCATTACAATACAGGTTGAAACAGCCCCAAAACAATGCAAAGTTCAAAGGTGGGCGTTAAAAATAGCCAGTTATAATTGCAAAATTGAATATTTGCCTGGGAAACAAAACACCTGTGCTGACTTGTTGTCAAGATTGCCTGAATGAATTGCAAATGCAGATCCAGATTACCAGATGGATCAAGCAGAATCTGAGAAAATGTTAAGGGTAGGAGTGATAAACAGTGATAGAATTAACCCCAAACAATATGCTCATTTTCACTATGGTACAACAAGGTTCCCATATGGAACCTGAAGAAATAAATTATAAAGATTTAGACATGAAAGTGGAGCTAGCAAAATATGCTAGAGTAATGGCAGTGCAGAAGAAATATTTAAGTGATAATACCCCAACTAACATAAGTAGTAGGTACTTAATGATAAGGGGAATATTATACTACATCAGTGCTACGGATGACAACCCTAGGGTGAGGTTGTACATACCTGGAGACTATCAGGGTGACATACTCAGACAAACCATGATGACTTAGGACACTTGGGAATAGACAAAGTATACTGAAATATTAGTACGAAATATTATTGGCCTGATTTATACAAAAACATCTACCAGTATGTAGAAAAATGCCTTACATGCAGGCCAAGAAATACCAAAAAAGTGACTGTACCTATGCAAAAAGCAGATAGACCACCTTATCTGTTTGCCAAAAATTGCTTTGGGTATGTTTGGATCTTTTCCAACTACTTTATCTGGAAATAAGTACATAGTTACTTTCATTGATTTATATTCTGGATGGCCTGAAGAATTTCCAGTACCTGATAAATGAGCAGAAACAGTTGCAAATTTGTTAATTGATCACATTTTCCCAAGATTTGGATGTCCACTTGAACTATTAATGGACAATGGTTCTGAGAACTGTAATGAGATAATGAGATATTTGACTGAACAATTAAAGATTCATCACGTGAAAACTTCTTATTAAAACCCTCAGTCAAATAGTAAAGTGGAACGGTTCCACCGAATGTTAGATGATGTTTTAGCTAAGATGTCTCACAAAGAAATAGAAATGTGCTATGTATTTTTGAATCAATCACTGGCAGATTTAATGGAAGCGAGTCCTCTGGGTTCTCGCCCTATTAGCTGTTATATGGCAGGGACGTGGTTCTTCCATTAGACACAGTGTTAAAACCCAGACAAAAGTATGTGGGAGAAAAAGCTCACAAAATAGCTTTACAAGAACAACATAAAGCATTTGTGAGACAACAAAATGACTGAACAAAAGAGAGTTGAAAAACAGAAACATTTCAGAGATGTAAAAGCAAAATAAATTATGTTCAATGTGGGGAATCCCGTGATGTATGGAGACAGAAGACAAAAGGGAAAATTAGAACAGAAATGGGAGTACCCAGTTCGCGTCATTGAAAAAACTGGACCTGTAAGCTACAAGATTAGAGATCAAATGATGGGTAGACTCATTAAATGTCATGGGGAAAATTTAAGTTTGGACCCTCAAGAGCGGGAAATGCCTGACCTAGTGAGAGCGAAATGCTGACTAAGATATTTAGCACCCCAAGCAGATAAAGAAAGTATTAGCAGTAGTGACGACGAGGAACCTATGCCTATGGCTCCTTTAATCAGAAATAAAAGACAAATCAGAAATAACTCATCTTCTAAGGAAGAAGGAATACCCATGGAAGAATTGCATCATAGATTATGACCATACCAAGAGCAGAAGTAAGCTGCTCAAGCTTCTACATTGGCACAAGATCTGATGGAAGTGGACATGTTAAGAATAGAGTCACTAGCAGGAAACTCTAACTCTGAGTCTGAGTGTTTATCTGACTGCAGTATAAACTATGGAAATACAGATAAAATTCAAGAAATAGACATACAGCCTGCTGTACAGCCATCCAATAGGGCAAAGATTATTAATCTGATTGATAATATTCGATCCACCCTTCGAGAGGATGGATGGCAAAAAAATTAAAGAATAGATTATCAATCCTGGAGCACCCAGGAGTAAAGTAATTCTAGAACAAAACAATTAAAAATGCTGTATGAATATTTGGGAGGAAAGGATATGTGTCATGAGAGACTAAAATATGATGACTTATAATTTGACAAGAAATGGAACATGGTGAAGTCATTCACTGGCCTGCGCAACCAGTTTGGCGATTTCCATGTGTTCGGAAATTTTCTTGAGTTTTACTGATCGATCATAAAATAAGAGAATTTATTGGAACTCAGCTTTGAAAATCACCCATGATGCTAATCTGTGTCTTCCTTCTCATTGTAGGAGCAAGATGTTGTTAACTTGGTTCATGGGAAGTTTATTGACATTGACATTAACAGTTAGTGGAAGTACCATAATCCGAAATAATGTCATCTTTACAAAGGTAAAGGAAATTTATATGGTTAACAGTGAATGGACAACCATGTTCATGGTGGAAGTGGTGCCGTTTATCCACTACATGCAGAGGGTGAACATTAATATATGCTTTGTGAACCAATTTTACCAGGAACTCGATGCAAATTTCAGAAAAAATTATGATGAACAAAATAGAAACATGACTGGAAATAATACTTTTAATCTTGCGTTACATTTGATATTAGTGGATATGTACCAAGAGGTCAGGTTTATATATAATCGTTTTGAATGAGTAAAAGGGGACTTAGACAATTATCGCAAGTTAAAAGGGCACACACCCTCATCTCAAAATAAAAGGTTTAGCAAATTTCATAGGTGAAGGAATGAGTTTCCTATTTGCACAGCCACTGAATCTGGTTTAAAGGGGATGAAAGATACAACATGTACAGAAACTAAGTCTAAGGTTAATCAGATTAATGTATCACACCGTACAAGAGAAAAGAGAATTCATGGTAAATTTATTGCAAGTAATATTGCTTTTGCGTGAACAAGTGGAATTTGCATTACAGGGACTTGAAAATTGATTAACTCTTTTAGAGCATTTTGTACAGTCCTTTCATCAACTGGAAACAGTGTTAAATCAAATTCAATTAATGTTAATAACAGCAAATCATATGGATGATCTGCATGTGCTTGCAGATGAAAAACTTTCAACCAGGTTCGTCAATCCTACCTTATTGACTTTGGTATTAACAAGCATTCAGGATAGACTTGACGAATATACTCAACTTCCGTTGAAACTTCAGAAGGAGTTATGGCAATATTATCATTTGTTAACAACTGTGACAGTCTTTGTCAATGATAAACTAGTAATTCTTGTGAAAGTTCCATTGATTGACACAATTTTCAAAGTACAAGTATTGCCCATTCCATTCATGAATGTGAGTCAAAAAGCATCGAAAACTGCAAATAAAATGGTAGCTATTTATCAACTTGAAGCCGATACATTACTTGTGGACAAACAAAGAACTCGTTATATCCCAGAATTAGGTCATGACGAGTGTATAGATGATAAGAAATGATTCTGCCCATTGAGAGGAGCAGTAGGAACGATACATACAACTTCTAGTCGCCAGTTGGCATTGTTTCTAAATATGAAATCTGAGATAAAGAAATTATGTACTACCGATGTCAAATTAAATATGGATTTGCCTTTTGCAACACGTATTGAGGAGGGTCTTTGGTGTATCACTACTGACGTTCCTCTGCGATTCTCCATTACATGTCCAAGACATAAGAATCCAAAACCACATCGAATCATGCCACCAACTGCTATATTGGATTTGAATCCTTTGTGTATCTCCTCGAGTGGCAAACTATTGTTGAATAGTTATTTTCATCACCGAGATAGCATTACATATCATTTAGTATCGAAGACAGTCTTGTCCAATTTCTCATTCACTCAACGACAAGTTTGGTAACCTGTGTTCAAAAAGGTGAACATAATAAACTTTGCAATCCCAAAATCTATCAAATACCTAGAAGAATTGAACATGGATGACCTTCTAAACGAATTAGATAAAATGCAGCTGTCCCCAGTAGGACCATTTGAAGTGCCAAAGGGGGCTTATTTTGTGGCATTCATGTTTCTTTTCTTGGGAATATACTTACTGATAAGATGTATTAGGGAACAAGGCCATATTGAGTTTGAATAACATAATCTTACGATATAAGAATAAACAGAAACAAAATCCTAATTTTTCTGCTGATGTATGTGGAATGTCTTATGTTGCATTTAATGATGAAGATGATCCTTTATATATGACTATGAGACAACCAACAACTATTACACCACGGTTGACAGCACCTTCAGATGAAATAGTGACAATTATGAAACAATTAGTAAAAGATCGAGAGACAAAGACAAAAGTGAGACAGGGCCAACCTCAAACGTCCTCGTATCCATCTCAGCTATATCCAACAGTGAACTATGATGTAGACACTGGAGAAGCACGTGCAAACTTAAGAACTCGAGACAATACTCTGACAACTATTAATTTAACTTAAATAACAACTTAATGTTGAACAATATTATTTGTGTTTTCAGTGATTACAATGAATGACTCGAGTAGTAGTGAAACAGTTGACACTGACGAAAGTGAAGCAATTGGTACAGAGCATCATTGTAGGGGATAAACAGATGAGGAGGCAGAAAGCCAACTGAGTGATCGGGAAGAAATTTCTATCACTCCCTTTATAGACACTATGTACCCATTACCTTGGGAATATGCTGCTTATGGATATATGCACAATGGTGAACATTCACCTGCCGTTTGCCCTCGAACTGGCCGAAGACCAGTGGTTATAAATAGTGTTGTTCAACCAAATACTTATGAACTAAGATATTTTCAAACTTATCGTGCTTTCACATCCGATGAAACTTTTGGATGTGTTTACTATGATTTTCAAAATGTTGCAGTTACAATTGAAATTGAAAGTGATATAGTTTATTGGTATGATTCTGCTTGTCCATACCACATTATGTTTAAAAGCCTCTCTCGAGTTTTGTGTATTCTAAATTGTCTGGATTTAATACATGCAGGAAGAGACTTTTCGAGACATTATCATAGTCACAGAATAACGGTGAACCGTTTGGTTCATGATATGTGGTCTGTAAGACGACACATTGAAAGATTTAACCCATGGAGAAGGTTTCTTAATTGGGGTGCCCGACGACGAGCTCAATCTAGCTCCAACGGACTTCCAAGAGATAACCAGTATTATGTCTTATATAATGTTAACATACTGATTTTGATGGTGGTATTTTTAATTTTAGGATGGGATCTAATCCCATTTACCGATCCTACATAGTGCCATCTCAAGTGCAAGAGATGTAAATAGACAGTTACAGAACTTTGATGAGGTTGTCCTGTAGTCCTATGAATAACTGATATATCAGTTATGGTTTTTAATTAGTGAATATTATTTTTAATTTTGATTGTGTTTGTTATATTTGTCATTATATGGCAGCAGCAGAAGATAATGATGATGACGTATACGCCCGAGCCAGGAGAGCTCGTCAATTATATGCTAGAACAATGGCTACTGACCTCTCAGGTAATGTAACCAAAGCAGAGGTAGAAGGAATGATAGGTCATAAGCTCCGTGACGCCAGGCACTATTCCGAGCAATTAGTCTCTGGATGTCGATGCCTAATGTATGGCAAACCAATTCCAGATAGGGTCAAATGGCCTATGGAACACCGGGTGTTCCAAATGCATAATCCAGATGTGAATAAGAAATATATTTTGGAAGATATCAAATTTTTAGAACTGCTTTATAATCAGTGCTACAGTTAGATGTTCTTCTCGCCCACGGTGGGAACGTCGATAATACATCGACGGGAAGAAGAAACTTCCTCCTGGGGTGTACCGACGTTTACACTGCTGTATAAGTGACAACATCCTTGTTGGACAGGACAAGAATATATTAATCCTCGCCTCCAACTCACCCTAATCCCTGGAATAGATAATTGGTGGATCCGAAGACAATTTAGAGAATTCGGGAGTGCCCTCGATGGGGAGGATGAATAAATAGCCATTCTGTAACTTTTCTCTTGGAGTTCTTCCTTAGTCTGTTGTGGTGACATTCCACAGACTGTGGAGAACATCCAATAGAAATAGCGGTCGTGTGCGGTTGTCTCTTTGGTTGCCTGTAAACAATTACTGAACTACTTTTGGTTAAAATTTCCAATTTATCAAAACAGGTTTACAGCGTTCAAAAAGTGGGGAATCTGGCAGGGTTCAGATAAGTACTCACCAGAAACCCTTCCAAGGACAATCTCAAAACTAGTACGAGAGAGAATAACAAGAAAGAACGAGGAAACGAATTGGGGGCGTGTAATTTATTTTATTTTCTACATTAGTATATATATCTTTTACGGTTATTAGTTGTGTTAAATCATTTGGTAGTTTAGTTTTTATTCGTATTAGTCCACTCTCGAATTTAGAGTTTAACGAAATTGATCAGATAAAATGGCATCGGTACCCACTGTAACTGTGAATGAATTCAATAATTTTGATGAGGAACAAGAGTTTTATTTTGATCAACAACTTCATGTTCAGGGCCCACATCAGACGACATCGTTATTGAGGCTGGGTCACATGGGACAGCGTTTGCTCCTGTTGTGGGATGAGATGTACTTCGAGGAAGCACTAATGAGTGTTAACGTTCGACGCCATGAAGTACATCTCCGACATTTGATAACAGAAGACGATTATGTCTTCCCCCATTTACATGTGCGCCAAACCATTGGCCGCGGTGCAGAAGATGCCGAGAGTCTGTGGATGACCGGGGTAAAATGTCAAGTAAGGACAACCGGCTTCTCAGAAAGGGTGATCAGGTACTGGAATAACCAGTCCTGGACTGACCGCTACTATATGGATGGAGATGTCCGTATACGGCCATTCCGAAGCATTGAACAAAACGAAGAAGTTTACTGCTAATCATCCGAAGTATGTGGAGTTGAGCTCTGAACATTGAAATGTTTATGAAACCTTGGAGTGGGAGCAAGCTCAACCCCAATACAAACTTTTTACAAAGCTCTTGAAGACCACAAAATTCGTTTGAACACAGTACAATTTGAACAGTGTACTAGTGGTGATACCGGGCATTGTTGTGTTTGTTTGGAGGACATTCACGGGGAAGCGTATGCGTATGAGTGTCCTCGGTGTAAAACAAATGTCCACCTCGTCTGCGGACAGACGTGGGTCGACATGGCCTCGCCGTCAAAAACATGTCCAGCATGTCGCTTGGATGTGAAGTGGGGAGAGCGTTTGAAACCCCACGGATTTGACCTTGTGCCATTTTGTTCAATCTACGCTTGGGTAACGTGTGAGTAGTCTGTGCTCCTCGGTGCCGATGCAAATAGTGACTATTTCTTTATTGGGAATAAAGAATCCTGGTCCGGATATCTTTTCGGTGTTACATGAACATGGAAATTTATATTGGTTATTAAGTGATTTGTGAGCGGCATCCTTTCCATGTCCTCAGGACATATAGCTCATTAACCCTGAGTGTGTTGTCTCTTCGCAAATCGTTTTCCTTTCTGAGTGATCAAGCCCCTCTGGGTTTTGATCCTCGGTTGGGGAGGAATGCGAAGTCAGCCCACAGAGGTTAATTAAGCTCGCAAGCTCGGGTAAGAGCTCTAGCTCTTGATAGAGATATGAGGTTGTATTTGAGAACTCAATGAACTCAGCTTTATTTTAATTTGTGTAACAGTTTTGAACAGTTATGAACATGACAAATAAATTACATGGAATCGTATAAATTGGCAACCAGACTACAGGCGTACTCTGTGGGTACACTCCAGATGTTCTGTTGACAATATCAGGCATACCTTTGCAAGCCAATATTGTCAACAAGCAGTAACATTGTAGGATTTGTTGATAGATGGGACAATAACATTCAGCAGTATTTCCTGGAATGTTGGTGTTCGAACTGTCTAACAAATCATAACATGTACCCGGTGAGACTCCCTGGAGATCTGGGGATGCCGAGTTGCACAATTGCACCAGTCACCAGGACATTCTGCCGGTTAACTGACGCCCGACAGAATACTATTTGTTAGCCGAGATTCCATGGACTGCATGCAGACGGATCGACACTGTGCATGGCAGTAAAAGAGTCCACAAAATGGCGAGTTCAGGGAGAATTTGCCAACGGTCGTCACGTACCCAGGTATTGCATCAGAAATTTGGAGTATATAAGCACCAATTTCTGACTGCTTTGAGAAGTTGTCTCTGGGCTCCTGATAACTACGGAACGGTCTACAAGAAGAAACCTGGATGCCGCTACTGCTACTGAGGTATGAACTTTGTTGTTTATTAGATTATATTTTATGATAGCCAGAGACAACGACAGTTAGTCGTAACGTGTGAATACATTTGACTTATTAAAATAGCAGATAATTTGAAACTGGTCTTCGTTGTGCTGTACACGACAAGATCGTGAAGTTACTGAACCCAGAATCTGGAGCCTGTGTCTGATATCGTCTGGTAAGAAATCACAAAATACCACGGGCTGGTGGGACCTCACATAACTGCCAGTAATCACAACGTTTATAGTCCGAACTTTCGATCGTAGATCGATAGACTTTTACCTTATTCCGAAACACTCCCTCGCTTTCATGTTCGCAGCTGGATTTGTAATTCTACGATCTGTAGATTTAGGGCCCGAGTTTGTTCCTGAAAAGCGTTTGCTTGATTTGCATTTTGTTCTTGTAAAGCACGTTCGTGTGCTTGCATTTGGCCCTGCAGGTCTGCCCTTTCAGCATCCAACAGCAGCTGGTGACGTGCGGTAACGTCGTCCAGCTGCTGCTGCATTTCCTGAAGTTGCTGGCTTGCAAGAGCCTCTGCCCTCTGCCTGACATTAATTTCATCCATTTTTTTTTGCTGATAATATGTGCAAAATATCAAAAATGGTACACTTACACTTTTGTTGGCTGCTTGTAGAGTTGTTCCACCTCGTTCCTTCTTCCTGGAAGTTGCACTTTTCGCGAGTACTACACAATTTGTACTATCGGGCACTACTACTAACGCAACCCTATTTCGCGTTTCACTTGTTTCATTCACCACTGCGTGTTTTTGCTCCACCACTGCGTGTTTTTCCACCACTGCATTCGTTTTCCACCACTGTCTGTTACCTGTACGGTTGTAGAGCTCCGTTGAGTCGCTGGATACTGGTGCGTCGTTGCCTACGGGTACATGGTTCTGGGTACTGATTTTGCAAAACCTGCAGCCACGGCACCAATATAAATATACGTCTGTTACGGAATTAAATAAAAAGTCTACCGATCTGCGATCGTAAATTCTGACTCCAAGCGTTGTGATTACTGAGAGAACCACGGAGCCCCATCAACCGTGAAGTCCCATCAGCCCTTGGCGGGTAGTGATTCCTTACCAGACGATATCAGACACAGTCTCCAGAGTCTGGGTTCATGTTGGTTACCTCACGAACTTGTGGTGTTCAACACAACGAAGACCAGTTTACCAGTTATCTACGATTTTTATTAACAAATAAAACTCAACTACCATCGTTTTCTCTGGCATAAAGTAAAAGTTACTATGTTCAGTCAAAGTTCATACCTTATAGCAACAGTGGCGGCATCCATCTTACTTCTTGTAGGTAGGTACTTGCTCGTCGGGAGCCCAGAGACAAGTTCCCAAAACATCCAGGAATCGGTATATCCACTAGATTTTTGATGCCAAACCTGATCGCGCGACTACCAGTCAGCGGAATAGTTAGGGAAAGCACCCTTTACGTGGCAGTCGCCATTGTTAGACACTTGTACTGCCATGCAGACTGTCGGCAATCTGCATGTAATCTATCGAGAGGTTGTTCCACAAACACATTCCGCCGGGGTTCTCTTAACCGGCGGAATTGTGTGATAGAATTTATAATTCTGCAACTTCAGCATTATGTGATGCCTGTTTGTTCTGGGAGTGTGATTTATGGGTTGATGACAGCTATGACAGTTCAAATATTACCAATTCGGAGATTTTCGCCCGTGATATTTAACAAATAACACTCGACTACCGGCGTTATCTCTGATAAGTTCTTCCACCGAGTGTAGGTCAGTCGGTCGAGTGTAGGTCAGAGTATTTCTGTTAGTTTATCCAATTCTACGAATATCGGCTCTGAGGAAAATTAACAGCAATAATATGAGTCCCATTCAAACTGATAGAAAACTGTTGTCCTGTTACTTCTATAATTTTCATGGAAGAGCTATAGCCCTTCTTTCGAGCATGATTAACTTCTGTGGGCCATCTTCGCAACATAGACTCCCCAGCTCTGTCGCCTTCTGCATACTCCATTGTATGATATATGCTGTCGTCTTTGCAGTAGAACCGGGCACACTTCTGATACTCCTCAGCCCAATGCACTGATGACATTCGGGAATCTGATTACCTTGTATTTGGGATGCAAGGGATAAAGTTCGTGTACAGTACGTGGAGAGTGTATTATCACTAAATCACACGCAGAGTGGAGATTCCACTCAAGCAATAATTGCAAATTTGTTTCAAAGCATAACCAGCACAAGCAAAGTTTCAGCCAATGGACATCCGGGTTCAACCCGGAGGTCCATTGGCTGAAACATTGCTTGTGTTTTTGTCGATATGTACACAATTGGAAAGTTATAGCTTGGGTGATAACTCCATTCCATAGGTGATTTAGTTACAATCCACTCTACACGTACTGTATTTGGTGCGCTTATCGTGTATTAAATATTTGTGCCGAAAAAGAACATTTAACTCAGGAACATAAATAATATTCATTGTTTTATCAAACATGACAAGATCACGCTTATCGGCTGTAAGTTTAAATTGGCCCATTCCGCCACCGTTCCGTTTGAAATTCGCATTTTCACGACTCCCTTCACAAGTTAGAGTTATACAGCACGGCCGGCGTGGAAAGGTCACAATCCATACGTGGGCCATATTGTACGTATGCTCCAACAGCGAATCTCCGGCATGAACCTACTGAATCTTTTCAAAGAACGAAGCACCGGGTTCGATTATTGTTTGAGAAAAGCACCCGTGGGTAGCGTTTCCCATTCGTTGAGTTTACGGTTCCACTGCGACAGTAATGTACAATGAAAGGAGTCAAAATCACACGCAAAGCCGTGTCATATAATAATAATATAATAACACTTTCCCCGGCCGCTGATTTGTCGCCGTTCTCAGGTTAGAGATCCTTGATTAACGCTGTTCTCCCAGATGCCTCCCTCTGCCCACGCCTCTCATTCTCTTCTCATTACCCCTAAATGAACTATTTGATGACACCCCGCACCCCATTCTTTACAATCTCAGCAGTAACCCTACGAACTCACGTTTCGGTAGTTTTCCCATCCCAATTTACATTATTCTCTCAATGAGTTTCCAAGCTCTTTACAGTCGATTGGTTTAGTGGTATCACTGTCGTGCCATATGCAAAACTTGGTACACCAACAAATCCACAGCCATAGATGTCCCACGTCATCTATAAATATAAAAAAACGTTAGGCCTCGAATGACCATTTTAGTTTAGTTTAAACAACATTCTATTTATAAAATTATACATGTCGATTGTACAATGTCGCTGTGTAAGTAACAAATTAATTAACAGTAATTAACTGCTTTTTACAATCGTCGCTCACTTGTTCCTCTATCACCGCCCTCCATAAATCTGGATTTGTGAGAATACAGTCGATTATCTTTCTACCGTCATTCCTCTAAGAGGTCCATTTCCCATTGCACCTCGCATCTCTGTTCAGAATCCTCAAACCCAACTCATTTGTGAAGTTCAACAGCTTCCTTCCATTCCTGTTGATTTTTTTTTTATCCCCGCCATGTATACCTTCTTCTTTATTTCCTATGTATCCATTAAAGTCTGCCATCAGAATTATATCGAGTCACTTGTATTCTAATTCCGTGATATTGGACCTAAGTGCTGCGTATATTGAGTCATTCCATTCAGATTTGATTCCCTCAAATACACCATATACAGTACCAATAGCAACACGTTTGCTTTTCGGATTAACTTTTATCTACCCAATTTCTTTAGATACCTCAAATGAGGTACTGACATCTGCCAGTTTAGGGTTTTAAATTCTCATTAATATACATGCCTATCCTTCCTCCCCTTTCCTGACCTGCAGTTTGTCCTACACCTATCCATGCGTATCCCTTTAGGTGGTCTACCGGTGTATCATGCCTTAACCTCGTTTCTCTTAAGTCCATCGCTTTAGTCCGCCACAATCAATGTAGCTATTTATTTACTTAATTGTGGAGACCATGGGTAATGCTGTAACCCACTTTCAGTGTAGCGAGATTCCCTAACTTCTCCATGTTAATCTTGCTTTCTGATGTGTCCCATCCCTGCTAAAGTGCAGCCTGTCTCGCTTGCTTCCTTTACGCCAGAACGTATCACAGTGGGCAACATAGGGCATTCCCAAAATCAACACAATAGTTCTGCAACCTCTCATTCAACGCCATGATCCGAGAATGCCGCTCACCCTCACCCCCTAAAACGAGGACTCCCAATACCACTACCCCTGCATTGCTACTGAGCAGTTTACTAATTAATACCGGTACGTCACCACCAGCCTTCCTCTACCCGACGTTGTTTGAACCCACATGTACCTCCACTACCAGATCCGATCCTGACCCTGCCACAATTCATCCACTCTATCCCCCAAGTCTTCTGCGTACGCACCAAGAAAACAAAGACAGGGCGATTCCATCTGTCAGGACCACAAACCACCTTGTCCATTTCACGTACAATGCTACCCCCTGCTACAACTAATTTTACTTTATTCTCCTTCCTTCTTCTCTCCTCGGTACTTATATCACCTGCAGCTTGCATCATTTGACTGGAGTCCGAACTAACCCTTCTTTCGCTTGATTGTTCTCTTTACCTTATCTGTCCTATCAAGGTCAGGGTTATTGGCTGTAAGTAGACTTAGACTATAAATGGGCCTAGAGTTAAAACTAAAAGTCCTGTCATGAAATGTGCACAAATGGCATGTTGATATGCGCGTTAATCTACGCGTTAATCTACGCGTTATAACCATAGTAAAGCTATCAAATTCTGTACATATGGCTTGTGCAAAGCAATGTTTCAGCCAATGGACCTCCGGGTAGCCCTGAGATCCATTGACAGAAATATTGCCTGTGTTTGCTATGAGTAACCAGGAGAGGCTGCTGCGCTTTGGATGCCATTGATATGGCAATTGCGCGCAATTCCTACGCGCAATTAAGCCTAGATAAGCGCACAGTTCGTGACAGGACTTCTAGCTTTAACTGTATTCCACAAATATTTGAAATCTGCATTTTTCCTTACTATAATTGCGTTTAAGATATAGCATCAAAATAGTTTATCCACGAACAATAAGTTGGCCAGTTTCGCTGAACCCTACACCTAGTTGGCATTTAGCATTGAGTACTTTCTTTAATATCACCTATTGACGGTTTCGTGTGGCCAACGACTGGTCCTAAGCGGCAAACAACGATTTCATCCAAACAAATTTATTCTTCTTCTCATGATTTTTATTATTTTATTATTATTACAATGGATAATATGTAGCCAATAGTCAATGTCTCATCATCGGGTAAGGGCCCTCACTTCTCTCTGCACACAGCCCAGACCGCGAATTGGCTACTTAGAGGATGCGCTGCCTATGTGTACCCATCAAGAATCTTGCGTAAATATATATAAACATTCCAGGAGTGTTGCCTTCTGATTTGTGGATCATGTACGATTTTCTGTCCTTTAAGGACTATATCATCTGCGCAACACACGTATAGTCAAATCGTCCCGTGAGTTCCAATGTGTTTTGTGTGCCTACTGGAACATGGAACACATTGGAACTCAGGGGACTCAATGCAGTCAATCATTTATAAACAGAACGACGCACGCGTGTGAATGGGTTAATCGATATGTCGCGAGTGCAGCGCGGAAGCATAAAACGAGAGGTCATAGGCCTCGAATTTTACCTTTCGGCGATGGCACAAGTGCCATATCGACTAAACCATGTACACAAGCGTGTCGTTCTGTGTTTATTACACGCATTCACGTATATATAAAAAAATATTAGAAGGACACTCAGACATTCAGTCGACACAAATCAAGCAATTTTGCGAGGGGAACCCGTGTTACTATTTCGTCCCCTGAGCTCCAATGTGTTCTATGTGCCTACTGGCACATAGAACACGTTGGAACTCAGGGGACCATTTTCATCTATCACTAGCGATTATAAAATTTCAGTGAAATTTCGCTACTATTTAAATGTAGTACGTCAATGATTTCCGTTTCGCACATATGTGCGAAACAGATTATTTTCATTTTCCGCACGGTTTAGTGTTACTATAGAAGGGGATTACATAGAGCAGGCGTGTAACAAAGGTCTATTCTTCACATGTTAAAAAACCTCCATACCAGGTATTGATTATCGGATCCCATTTTACTTACCAATAAAGTAGACCTTGTTTATCACAGTAAACGAACACTATTATTCCCCTTTACTTCGCGTTTTTTACACTCTTAATCCAATTGGTTCATACATTTAAAACTAGAGACCTGTCACGAACTGTGCGCTTATCTAGGCTTAATTGCGCGTAGGAATTGCACGCAATTGCTATACCGAATGACATCCAAAACTCGCCAGTTTCTCCTGGTTACTCATAGCAAACATGGGCAATGTTTCTGCCAATGGACCTCCGGATTACTCGGAGGTCCATTAGTTGAAACATTGCTTGCGCACAGGCCATATGTACAGAATTTGATAGCCTTACTATGGTGATAACGCGTAATTTACGCACAGATCAGCGTGCTTTTTGTGTGCATTTCATGTCAGGACCTCTAGTTTTAACTGTATTCACTCAACCCTGTTGATTTGGGTTGATTTTTAACATAAATGATTTTAGAGTGGATATGCTAATGTTTGTCCTGTGATCTTT
This sequence comes from Pictodentalium vernedei, assembly GCA_031216915.1. Classification (NCBI taxonomy): domain Eukaryota; kingdom Metazoa; phylum Mollusca; class Scaphopoda; order Dentaliida; family Dentaliidae; genus Pictodentalium; species Pictodentalium vernedei. The sequence goes on from CM062297.1 coordinate 73,525,444, forward strand.
CGAATCCTGCAACCTATTTTGAGGGGTCCTAAGCTACTTTGGCGATCTACAAACTGAAAATAGTAACATTTCAACATCGAAGGTTCGTTACGTTGGGTAAAGTATTAAGGATTTTAATGTTTCTGTTCTTTTTATTTTTTTTTATTAACTTTTTGAAATTTAGTGGTATCTTCCATGTCAGGTCAACGCCATTGAAAGCGTCCATAATCATTATTTGGGGTTGGTTGGTCTAACCCACACGTTTACTGAACAGCCATCCTATTTAATGACGTTATGACGTATCATGTTCCTGGCAGGAAAAGCGGCCGCTCGGGTTCAAGGGGTTAAACGTTTAACTTCCGCTAAATAACTGAATTTCAAACAGAAAATATATATGTGTATGTGCATAGGTTTGCAATCAGGTGTGAGGTTGTGTATAAGTGTGTGAAGATTTTGTGCTCTGTGTGCATGTACCTGTGTGAGTTACAGTTTCGTTTGTATGTATTTGTGAGCACACAATTGTGCGTGTGTATGTCTATTTGGATTTATGTGAGGGTAGGTATGAATGTGTGAGCTAGTGGTATTATTTGGTGTGTTCTAAATCACATTTCAGTTTGTCAATAAATCTGCAGTTGTCAATAAATTCTAATTGCCAATGCGTACTCTTTCGGTTGTCAGAAATAGATTAAATTTCTGTGGAATGATTTAAATCATTTCACTACGGTTAATCGTCATATTCACTTTCATCCGTAAAATTGAAAAAAAAACAAGCGTTAAATACAACGGTATCGCAGCTTCGATCTCGGTTTGACCATGTATTTTCCACTGAAAAACTTTTGAAACGGATTGCCCTCCATGTGATAAAGAAACCAATATTCATCAGACATGTCCCATCCTTGCACGCTCCATAGTGAGTCTGCCATGGCAATCTCACTGAAAAGATACATAGCGGAGATAGGAATGTCTTCCTCATCAAAATGTCTCCCAGGATGCACTTGTATCATATGGGACAAAATCGATGATACGGCTTCGTGTACGTCTTCGTGGAACAACGGATCATCCGCGTAGCATTTTATTAGCTTCGTTAACATATCTTGATAATCCTTGTTCTGTTCAATCAGGTCCCAATCCAAATAGACAAACTGTTGATTGGATAGTTGTTGGATAATAAGATCTGCATGGGCTTTCATGTGTACATTATCCTTGTGAGATCTCCTTCTTGGGTGTCTAGAGTGTGTAGCTTGATGATTATATACCGATATTTTCTCTGGGAGACACAAGTAAATCTGAAAGAAAGACGAAAAATTACTTGACCCTTTGTTACAAGCTCTAAGGTCACCAGTCTAATTTTGTTAGAATCTCACACTGTTAAGGATTGTTTGTTTACCCACTTTTTGGAAATGTGCGTAGACTCTCTACCGTTTATGAAATGTGATGTCCCTTTACTCACAAAGATATACAGATAATCGTTCGTAGCATAGTTGCAGATATTCCAGTCAATTCGTCTTGAAAATATCAAGATATTGACACAATAGCAGGAACTACGCTGCGTAATCATAAAACCACGTATGTAGCGAGTCTTCATTGTTTAGGCCTGAGACCTTGATTCAGATTGAGGTTCACAGAGGGTAAATTTTGTAATGCTACCCTGCTGTGCAGTGTAGCATCACCAGATTGCCTTTCTGGGGATCTCATTCTGCAGATGACAGTATGCTTATTTCCAGGTTTGCTTGTAAATGTATTTGTGGCTAAATAAAATGTTCACATGGTAGTTATGACACAACCTACTATTTATTTAACTGGTTGAGTGCTAGAGTCCACTATCAGGGTTCTGTTGAAAAGTGCTGAAGCCACTTTAGTGCCACGTGCATAACCTTGTTTTCTGTGCAGTACAGTACAGTCGCCGACGACTGGTCATAAATCATGCGTGGTCTGTGATGTCCACGCTTGCGTTTACTAGGCAGTAAAAAACATCATCAGCAATTTTTAAGTAATGAAGCACCAGAGTCTCGACTGAGCAGCATTTCTTGCGTTGATTAAAAAAAGAATGGTTATGTTACTTTTCTTAGATTCTTACAGTAGTCTTGTAGTCTTCTGAAATGCATCAGTTGAATTGAAAATCAAACTGTAGTTTCGTTTTCCGATCAACTGAAATATTCCATATGAGTGAATCCAAACATGGGCGATGGTCTATTTACGGGCTAGACTGGTTCTATGCCATAGCAGCGTCGCATTCCTTACAGAAAGTGACTGGTGGTTTGTGAGCTTGTCTTCGTCATTGTTTGATAGGCCTATTTCCAATAACTACTTTGGGACTCAACTGCGGGAATGCGGCTGGTTATATCCATGTTATTCTGACATTTGAAACAATGTTGACGGATTCACTTCCCAACTGTTGCTGTAGATTTCAATTCCAAATACATCGCCTATGTTTTTTTTATCATATGGAGCTCGTTCCAATGAGGGGTCATAACCTATGTTTTGGAAGCGAAAAATTAAAATTTTTAGTTGTACGAGGATGTTTTTTCCAAGTGCCGTCTGCAACTCAAGTTAGGTGATGGGTTAAAAAGTCATACTTAGTGGCTAATTTGTGCGTGTGTGAGTCATATGATAAACAGAATATGAAATAAGTGTTTTCTCATATAATATTTATGAAACTCGTCCGAATTTTCCGTTTGGGCTCGCTAGAGTCTCGCCAAAACGGAAAATTCTTAGACTCGTTTCATAAATATTATATGAGAAAAACACTCATTCCATATCCTCTATTTATTACACATCCATTCAACTTCAAACCGTGTATTTAACGAAATGGCCGCTATGACATAAATGATTCTATATTAAATGGGTGATGTACAAGCCGGAACTTTTTCCCTAGCACCGTTCTACTAGTTCCTTTCCCATCGAGTTATTAGTTGCGCTTGAAAAGTTTCAACTGTCGCAGAGTGTGAAAATGAAAACGTCCAAAGCAAAATAAAGTCGGTTCACAAAAAATTAGTTAACCAAAAATGAGATAATATTTTTTGAAAACCCAATCATTTCCAACCAGAACATTAACCCAGTCCCGTATCCGTCTCGTTTTGTGGATCCTGTTATATCTAAATTGGTCAACTTTATTTCGGTAAATCTTCGTACACCTTGACACGCTTCAGACTTCTTTTAAAAATGTTTCTCACAGCAGTTTTGCAAATCTGAACAAATTTGTCTTTATATTTTTAATAACAGTAATAGCCACCAAATGGTAAGCGTGAATGGGAAGCGGCCGAAGAGAAACAGCGATACGAATTTCAACAAACGCTGGGATCGAAAAGGTTGTTTGATTTTTTATTGATCCATTTGATCAGTACAGCTTCAGTCAAAACAAACGGACTCTTCACCTTTGGGTTTAAACATCGGCATTAAAATGTGTTTATTTTAATGAATTTTAATGCATGGGTTGTGTAATAAACACAGAACACAGATGTGTGTTTGAATCGGTGGGTGTTTTATATTACTCGTTGGAATGGCGTAATCATATTTCGTTCGAGCCTTTCCATTCCAACGCCATTCCAAGTCGTTATGTAAAACACCCACCGATACAAACACACATCGCGTTCTGTCTATTTCCAGAATAGGCAGTAATTTCTGCAGTTAGGCTGGGTCTCACGAGGTCGGTCTATTGCTTTGGGTTCAGGTACGCATGGAGTTGTTCATAATCGATACTAATTGAACTTATTTAGTCATTTATAAAACTGAAGTACGACAACAAGCGAAATGTGCAGCCATATCAACCAGCTACGATTCAATTATGAAAAGTCAGGTCCGCTAAGACGGTTAATGTTTCGCAGCGAAATGGACAATTGAGAGGTAACTTCTAGCTACACCATTTTATAGGAACCACCACTTTAATTTACAATTGCGTTGATCGTTATTTACTGGTTGTTAAAGTCACATACCTCTGTACAATGATTAATCGAGGCCGCAACATGAAGATAAAGTCAAGCCCAGCCAATCTTTTATATCCATGTTGCACATTTTAGAGAAATACCACCCCAGACATTGATGATCGAATTATATTTTTGGGCTGGCTGTAATCTACACTTGGGCAGTGATATCTACGCGTGCATACACCATATAATAGAAATCATCAGCAAAATTTTAATTTATGAAGCACCGGGTTGTATCAGGTGATTTATAAATTAAATTTGTTGTGTTTATTCCTAAAATTAGTGTTTGCAATCTAGTATCATTGAGTTCCTGGAAATATTACCTACCCCATGGGAAGTGATCAGTCCTTGACAGCCGTGCAGTACCAGTAAAATAGAGCTTGTTTATTACCGTGAGCAAGCAATGTTTCCTGCGGGGAGTGTTGAACTCGCAGTCCGAGTGCATCTTCAACCAGGGCTCAAAATAAGCGGTGTCGCGTCGCTTTTTCTATGCAAAACTTGCAAAAAGCTACACAATGTTAAATTATGTATAGCATTTTGCGATACAAGATAATCAACTGCAGCCTATTAGGCTGCAGTTGATTATCTTGTATCGCAAAATGTAAATGTAAATGAAAATTTGCAAACAAATTTGAAAACTAGTTCACTGATGCTTTACTTCTCATTGTGAAACATTCCAGGCATAACTCAGATTAACTCTCCATCAAGCATCATTAGCAACTTCATATGTAAGATGAATTCTATTGGTTTAAATTCTTCCTGTTTTTACAACATTTTGCATAAAATGTCCATTAAAAATAACTTCAAGCCCATCAAATTAAAAACCCCAACTTCCATTTTGAGAACTCTGTTAAACAACCACGACGTCATTTGAAAATATCCAAGTCCATGCAACCCTTAAAGGCAGTTCAGTTAAAAAAACATAGTAAATGTTTCATGTGTTGCAGATCATTTGGAAATGCCCAGAAATGGATGGAAACTATTCTATCTACTTAGAAGAATTCAATACAAAACAGTATAACATAACTCCGGTATACACAAATAGCTATGCAATTTTTACAAAATGCTATTCATTTTTTGGAAATGTGTAGCATTTTGCTACGCATAGAAAAAAAGTTATTTTGAGCACTGTTTTCAACCCATGTCAGTCATTAATGTTTCTGTTCGCAGTATCACTGCTAACTACTTGTGGTGTGTCTGCGTTGGAACTTATGGTCCGGACTGCAATATATTCTGACATTTCTCTCACGGAAGAATGACAGGGGTGTTTGTTTAACCCTTTACCTAACGTAACAACCAAAACCGGCCAGCGCTATTTTCAAAAATCGCCAATTAATTTACATTATTTTTTTTATTTTTCGTCTCAAAAACATAGGTTATGACCCCTCGTTGGAACGAGCTCGACGAGCTCGTTCCAACGAGGGGTCATAACCTATGTTTTTGAGACAAAAAATGAAAAAAAATAGTTATTCAAGAATTATTTTTGCAAGTGTCGCCTGCTTTTCGGGTTAGGTAAAGGGTTAAACTAATATTGTGAATAGTTTATATACCCCATTCAAAGGGAAACATGTTGTCACAAAACTACAGCAAAACTAAATCGGGTCTTTTGACTTTCTTTGCCACCACACCCGTACGTACCAAAATTTTGATTTGGTTTTCGTGGTAACTTCTTCGAAATTCCTGAGTGGTTATTCATTTTAGATAGATATGAAGCAAGCAGAAACCTTGAAAGAAGTAAACCAATACACGAATGCAAATGGCTACATTCAGTGTGTTTTCGCTTTGAAGATTTCTTGCGGTGGAATCTTGGCTAACGTACCTTTTAGCCAAATTGTCGATGTTGTGTGAGAAGAGAAACGGGGAATTAAAATTTTCCTTCATTAATCTTCTACGAGATGGAGTGTTAAACACATGCAGTTGAAAATGAGTTTAATGAAGGCAGTTAATTGGCAGAAAGGTTTATTGAAAAGCACTACAAATAAACATCTGCGTTTTATAGAATATAGTTTTGGTCACCATCAGCATTACAACCAATATATAACGACAATTTCATCAGTTTTAAAACTTTTATAGGAATACTGTGCAAAAATATTATATTTACCATAAAAACAAAATATTTAATATCTCAATTTCTGTTTCAATGCTCATCTAGCTGGTCTGTGGTTTTGGACAAAGGAGAAAAGCAAAATGTGTTCCGAGAAATATAAATAACCGTCTTTTTAGTAGAAATGATATGTTTGATACAGTTGAATATATTGGTAATCCACACACATTTTCGCGCCAATACCATAAGTTATGGTGAGCTTAATTGGCAGTCAGGATCTCATGTGAAGCGAAGCAAGAACGATATTGGGAGAGGCGGCACGCCGAGCCTAATATTGTTTTTGTCGAGCCTTATTTGACACTCAGTCTTCAACTAAGCACACCATAACGCATTCATTGTACCAGCCATCCGATTCACTTTAGAAGAACGTATTTGCAGCGCGATCTTTCGATTTTGTTGTGACTAGTAGGAGATGTGGTTTTCGACACCTATCGGGGGATCTCATTTGGGGGATCTCATGTGACGTCATACCGCAATGCATTATAGGTATCACGTGTTTGTCATGGTAACCCGCGTGAGTGGCCATGTTGTGACGTCTTACGGAAACCCTTATATAGCCGGTCTATAGATATTTTACATTGAACGCTGTATAAAATAGTTCAAAATGGGGAACATGAAGCAATCTGACCGGGAGTACCATCGCGAGAGAGATAGGAAGTAATGTTACAACTCAGTAGTAATGGTACAAGATTGCTGTAGAAGCTAATGATAGGACAGATAGACCACAGACAAGTTGTGGTCTTGGAGCTTTGGAGATGATGTGTGGTCTAGATGCTGTACAGGAGCTGTATAGGAGCCATATGGGAGCTTGGAGCCAATGTTATTTGTTTCCTAGCCCCCCTCCCCCCCCCCCAACATACACCACATGTCCCCAAACATTGATCCCCACTAGTCCCCAGCGCCTGGTCCTCACTAGCCCCCAAACACTGGGCCTCACTAGTCCCCAAAGCCTGGTCCTCACTAGTCCCCAAACACTGGTCCCCACTAATCCTCAAATTCCCGTATGTGCGCATGTGCTGCATTGTGCACTTGCACGCAGGCACATATTGGCACATTTTGCATGTGCTACATGTGCTATTTGCACATTGTGTACAATCACATCTCATAGTAGTCACTAGTCCTCACACTGGTCCCCACTAGTCCCCAAAGCCTGGTTCTCACTGGTCCCCGAACATATGGTCTTTGCTGGTCCTCAATATACTCGTATGTGCGTATGTGATGCATGTTTTGAGAGCACATTGTACACTTGCACACAGGCACATATTGGCACATTTTGCACGTGCAGAGGTGCTACATGTGCTAATTGCACATTGTGTACCATCACATCTCATTGTACAGTGATGAATTTAGGAACAGTGCTGACGGCGGCCGTACTGGCCGTGGGTGTAAACGGTAACATCGTTGGTAGCAAAAGCTTTAGTACTGAGTTAAGAGACGGTGGTTAGACAATATTTCTGACACTGGTCCTCAAACTTTGGTACCCATGCCTTGGTTCCCAAAGCCTGGTCCTCACAAGTCCCCAAAGCCCGGTCCTTACTAGTCCCCAAACACTGGTTCCGACTGGTCCTCAAATATCCGTATGTGCGCATGTGCTGCATGTCCTGTGCGTACGTTGTGCACTTGCACACAGGCACATTTTGCATGTGCTGATGTGCTGCATGTGCTGATAGACCTGCAACAGAGGAAAAACGAGGATTCTAGGCGAATCCAAGCCGGATAAATAGTTTGTCGGGTCGTTTGGGTAATTATCTAAGGAAACCATTAATTCACCTGCCGGGTAACACTCGAAAAATACTCTGAACACGGCCCTTTAAGGGTATATAGCACTACGTGCTACTCTAAACAGGTCCATTTCGGTTAGAAAAGGTACTTTCCGATGATTTAGGTCATTCTCGGGCTCATTTTGGGTAATTCGACCTACTCCCATTCAATCAAACATACCCTCCGAACATACCCCCATCTTGCTGTAGGCCTTTCAGGCTCATAGCAACCACGTGCCACCACAGAAACAAAGATGGCGGCCCCTTCATACAAAATGAACGAGGGAAACGCGTATCACCCTTACAACACGAGCTGCGCATGCGCACTCACATCACCCATCACCATGACAATAACGTCACAACATGGCCGTTCACGCGGGTTACCATTACTACCACGTGATACACATAATACACTGCGGAATGACGTCTCATCTTATCCCACAAATGAGATCCCCTTGATAGGGGTCGAAAACCACATCTCCAACTACTGTTGTGTTTTCAGAGTACACTTTCCTCTTTTTCTCTGCTGTTTCTTGTTCCCGCGAATTTCCGAAATGTTTCACGGTGCCAGTGACCGATTTTCATACGCGTGTTTTTGCTTATAAATAAAATGTCGGCAATGGGTGATGACCAGTTTCCATTGAGTTATACATTATTGACTGCATGAAGCGGTGAGATATTTCGGCGCCGCACTCTCGGCGACGTATATTGATTGGCGAGGATAATTTTCGGATCAAAAATGGCGTCAACACCCCCCATAAGGATCCAATCCATCTTATTGACAAAAAACAAGTGCCAGATTATAAAAAAAAATTAATAGTTGTCGTGATGTTTGACGATGTGAAAGCTGTTACCTTGTAATGTGCGTTTACAGCGTTACATCTTTCAGCTTATCAAATGTCACAGATGGGAATAGTTGAATGTGAGGAGTGACGTGACACCATTGCGATGGAGCAGACTGAGATGCGACGTTTTCCACTTACTTTTCACCAACTGAGTTTTGTAGAGACGACTGCGCATGTAGAATACTTGCCTCATTTAATAGACTAAACACATTACAGGAGACATTTCAGACAAATGATAATATCTTTGAAACACCGTGTTAACGAGGCTCGATAAATTGGTTAAAATTGCATGAACTTATATCGCATTCAGATCGAATGTAACAACCTCGACTGTCCTGATTGTATCCCGTATTTGTAGTGTTTGGTTAATACATAGATATTTAAATAACGTGAAATACCATCAACCCCACAATGGGGCCATTTCTATCCCCACTCGTGCTACATATACCTTTTTATTATACGCTTTGGACTGTGGCCTAGTGACGTTACAAAAAGGCGTTAATGCCTGTGAATTCATCTGCCGTCGGTTATTTTTGTGTTCTTATGCCATTTTGTCCAAGTTTGATGCTGATTCCTTAATCTTAGTACATACAATGGGGATATTGGCACAGTGAACTGTGGGATGTTTTGAGTGGTAAAGGAATTATAAAAGAGCAATAACTGCATATTTTGTTATATTCACCGTAATTAGACCCTTTCGTAGCCAGCTTTGTTGTCTCGAAAATTGTTTTATTGGGAGCGGGGGTGTGGGTTGGGGAGGGAGGCAACTAGACTATCTCCCGAAGTATAGTTGTATTTTTCACAATTATGTAATTGCCCTTTCCTATGTATACTACACTACAAATAAATTCGTTGGTCGATTGATTGATTGGTTGATTGATTTGTTGATTGATTGATTGATAAATGATTCATTTATTTATTCATCCATTCATTCATTGAAGTATATCAGACTGAAGTAGGGCAAGTGACACCTCCGTGCACCCGACCCCTATCTGTATCTGCCTCTGTGTTTCGAGGAATGGGAGGTTTTCCACACTTAGTCTGAAGAACATGATATATGGCTGTCACAAACTGTGCGCTCATGTAAGGCTTAATTGCCCGTAGGAATTGAGCGCATTTGCCATTGCGAATAGCATCCAAAGCACAACAGGTTCTCCTGGTTACTCATAGCAAACACAGGCAATGTTTCTGCCAATGGACCTCCGGGTTACCCGGAGGTCCATTGACTGAAACATTACTTGTGTACAGGCCATATGTACAGAATCTCCGTGCAACCGACCCCTATCTGTATCTGTATCTGCCTCTGTGTTTCGAGGAATGGGAGGTTTTCCACACTTAGTCCGAAGAGCATGATATATTCCTTTGAGTTAACCTGATTTGAGTCGACTGTAATGACTCAAGTTCCGGCTGATTTATATTCCATCTACATCACCATGTCTTCGTCTAGTGCATTCCTTGGTGATGTAGTTGGAACATTAGTCAGTCGTCGTCTTGGTAATTTGGTAGTGAATAAACAAAAAATAACGTAGAAGTCGTGACTCAACTTCTTATATAATTTTACGCTACCATACTGGTACTTCATGTTGGTCAAGCTGCACTCCCCCCCCACCCCCGCCAGCAGTCGGTATCGGGTACTACGGACAGAGATCGGTATGTCCAACGCTGGGTGTGCCACAAGCACGAGTATCAAATCAAGTCTCTTTTAATCCTTTACCTAACATGAAAAGCAGACGACACTTGCAAAAAAAATTCTTGAATAACTAATTTTTTTCATTTTTTTGTCTCCAAAACATAGGTTATGACCCCTCATTGGAACGAGCTCGACGAGCTCGTTCCAGTGAGGGGTCATAACCTATGTTTTGGAGACAAAAAATGAAAAAAATCATGAAAATTAATTGGCTATTTTTTAGAATAGCGCTGGCCGGTTTTGGCCGTTACGTTGGGTAAAGGGTTAAAAAGCACGTCAGTACAAGCAATAGAAAATCGATATTTCAGTACTGACAAAAATGTCCCGACATAAAAACTTATTGGAGGAGGGGATGTCACACACTTAAACACCCATAAGCGACACTACTGACTTTAGGTACCCCGTTGCTACCACCCCTTCGCTCTTTCTGCCAACAGAAAATTCCACACTGATAGTTTTGAATATTCGTTGTCAACTTACCGTCTTAGAAATCCTTGCAGCTTCTCGAAGAAACGTTTCCAAGTTGTTATCGTTCGCGAAGAATTTGTTTCCTGGACACAATCCTATGAGAGAATGTTTCGCCATTATTACTAACTCCTCTCTGACCTCTAAGAAAACTGACGACCAAGTGTTTGCTCCAATATAACAGAACTATCTTTCTTTTTATTTTTCTTGTCAGATCGTGTATTCAAGACTGATTTGAAGTGCCGTTTCAAAGCCCTTGAGGGTATTTTCACACGGGAAATCCACACATGTGGTCTATACAGTTGCTTCAGTTAAACAGATAAGACGTGTTTGCGTTAATTTATAATTTGTCCGAATTAAACTCCTGTAAGTTCAAAAGTGTGTAAACCAACTTTAAAGTTTAGTATCAGCTGTCTCGGAAAGATACCGTATCGCGAATGGGTTCATTTTCCGAGCGTTCAGAGATATGATAAGATGGCCAGTACAGCGATTAAGTACATGTACTAATGTATAAGTACATGAACAGTTTACTGGGTTGTATGGTGACCTGAAAGGTCTGATTTGATAACATACAGTTAAAACTAGAAGTCCTGTCACGAACTGTGCGCTTATGTAAGGCTTAATTGCCCGTAGAAATTGCGCGCATTTGCCATTTCGAATAGCATCCAAAGCACGACAGGTTCTCCTGGTTACTCACAGCAAACACAGGCAATGTTTCTGCCAATGGACCTCCTGGTTACCCGGAGGTCCATTAACTGAAACATAACTTGTGCACAGGCCATATGTACAGAATTTGATTGCCTTACTATGGTCATAACGCGTTGATTAACTCACAGACCGACGTGCTACTTGTGCGCATTTCGTCGCCTGAGTGCTAGAATGTTCTATGTCCCCTATGGGACATAGAACATTCTAGCACTCAGACGACGATTTCATGATAGGACTTCTAGTTTTCACTGTACGAGCGGAAGCAACATTCCATCCTGGATATAGCTAGAAGTGTTTTTGTGAGAACTGATAACGAGAGAATGGAGTGGTATATAATTTTCTTAGTTATACTTAGTTTTTTCTATCCCATCCTCCCTCCCTTGTCCAAGATCTGTTAATAAAAGCCACCGCATGCTTTAGCACTCGCGCTTAGATATATTTCTCGCGGAGCAGATTGCTTGCCCATTATGACACCCGTGGACCTTAGCAATTTAGCCTAATACTCGATGATGTCTATTCAGGACAGAATGTACTCAAACCAAAACATACCATCAAGTTGTTCTTTTATTCTTTAAACAGTAAATTACAGACATAGCGGACAATTTATACATTTATTGTCCCATAGCCTCAATAAGCGGTTGTATAGTTTCCAGTCCAGGAGGAGGTTGACACCAGGTGTCGTGGAGGCGTCGTGGGGTGGTCCCCTACATTGTGTAATTCTTTTGATTCAAGGACCGAATTCCTTTGTAGTTATCTAGTGGTTAATTTTGATTATCATGGTTCGGTTGTTTAGCCTTTACCTCTTGTGAAATAACAACGCCTAAACAAAAATAAATTTTACCGATAGATTTAATTTCATATGTAAAAATAAATGACTTCCGTTAAAATTTCATTTAGACTGGTGTTAATGGGGTAGTGTCTATCAGCTGTCGATGGACCTGATGCTTTCACTTTAACCCTTTACCCAACGAATCGGCCGCATCCGCCCGCGTAATATGCAAATTCAGCAGTTGAAAAAAATATTATTTTTCAAAACATTTCAACAAAACCATATCATGTGACCCCCCTCGTTGGAACGAGCTCATTCCAACGAGAGGTCACATGATATGGTTTTGTTGAATGTTTTTGAAAAATTTGAAAAATTGATATTTAAAATACAGTATGTGGAGAGTGTATTGTCACTAAATCACCTGCAGAGTGGAGATTCCACCCAAGCAATAATTGCAAATGTGTTGCAAAGCATAACCAGCACCAGCAAAGTTTCAGCCAATAGACCTCCGGTTTTAACCCGGAGGTCCATTGGCTGAAACATTGCTTGTGTTTTTTGTCGATAAAAACAGAATTTGAAAGTTATAGCTTGGGTGATAACTCCACTCTGCGGGTGATTTAGTTACAATCCACTCTCCATGTACTGTAATAAATTTTGATATCGTCTGCGATGGGTAAAGGGTTAAGTTGAAGCTCTTATCCTAGAATATTTAAACACTTCAGTAAAGTCATAATTTGTAATAGCACTTACCAAGAGTTTAAGCTTTCTGCAAAGAGCCGAAATGATAAAGAAAACAGAATACCACAAATTAATACAACAGTCAGAATCGGTTAGCTCTGCCGAACTATTTGATATAGACCATTACGAATACTAAGACCTAAAATAACATTTTGAAATAGGAGCTCTAATCGTCTATTATTCGAACAATCGTTAGATCCATCCAGCTATAAGGAATTAGCTCTACCGAACTATGATGATGACATGAGTTCTACATTTTACAGTGAAAGCAGACTGTTTATATACACATTAAAGGCAACACACGACCAACGAAAGATAGGCTTTGATTGATGGATTTGCTGTCCAAACCAGTATTGCGTCAGTCACCTACCTAAAACCTCACATTTAATGATAAACTGTTAGAGTGCTGGGAGCCAATATTTGGGCAGCACTCTAAACTGCAGGTACCACAACTCAAAACTTGATTATCTTTGAAATTAAATTATTCAGCCTGTATGGATTTGCCTTGTTACAATTTATGGGATGGGGGCGCGGTGGCTCAGTAGGTAGAGGTGCAGGCTGCAAGCCGAGAAGTCCTCGGTTCGAATCCCACCTGCGACAACCGCGTTGTGTCCTTGGGCAAGACACTTCATCTCCATTGCCCGCGTGGGGACACGATGACGCCGTGTATTAAGGCGTACTGCACGTCGATGGTACGCATGTCTTCAACCAATCTAACCCTGCCTGTGCTGCAGTGCGGAGTTACGATGTTGGGGAGCTGGCAGCTGCTCGTCGTTGCTCGGTCGTTCTCTCCGGGTACTCCGGCTTCCTCCACCCGTAAAACTGTCACGGACATGATTATCCATTGTACATAAATATGTGACCTTAAACATCAATAAATAAATAAATAAATATTTATGGGATAGTGTGTTTGCACTCTCTAAAAAAATTGTAACACGCCAAAGACATTAAAACAAATTTTGGCGACCATAAATAATTTAACACTCTATCAGTTAAACGAGTAGATCAAAGATAATTTCAACAATAAAGTGGCGTAGCTTAAACCCCAGGAACTAACACTGTTAACCCTTTACCAAACGTAACGGCCAAAACAGCCAGCGCTATTCACAAAAATCGCCAATTAAGTTTCATTATTTTTTTTCATTTTTTGTCTCAAAAACATAGGTTATGACCCCTCATTGGAACGAGCTCAAAAAAATGAAGAAATGAGTTATTCAAGAATTTTGTTTGCAAGTGTTGTCTGCTTTTCAGGTTAGGTAAAGGGTTAAAGAGAATCTGTTGTTCTCTTTGTATACCTATCAGTGAATGATGGTTGATGGCCAAGTTAAGCTAGTTTTACTAAACAATTTAAAAAGTGAAATTAGCACTCAATATTTATAATTTATTGATATGGTAACTAAAGGCATTCCATGTAGATCTTTCATCGTGCACCAATGCTTGAACCCGATGTGCAACTGCTTTCGTTGATATTAGAACCAAAACCAAAAAGTGAAGGGGTTCCGACGCATTGGTACTCAGATTACACAAAGTTATCGCTTTGAATGTACCACTACAAAAATGAGTTTTGACATTTTCCGTTCTTAATATTCTAGTGGAAACAATTCACCCGCAGTAATCATCTTTGCAACCGAATTAGAGATTCAAATGAAAGTGACCAGACATCACCAAGTTAGACGGAAAAGGACAGATATCGCTCATTCACTCTCAAATCATTTGAGTTGAAAATAAACCCAAATCAGCTGGCTGGAGTGAATATGAAGCCACCTGGGTTCATACTCACTCAGCCCAGTTGAGTCGGTTTAATTTTTAAACCTGGTGATTTAGAGTGGAGAAAGCGCGGAGTAATTGAACATGTTTGGACCTCACGGAAATGTGGTGTAGACTCCCTGCGGTTTTCTGCATAGTTCATTGTATGATACGTGCAGTCCTCTTGCAGTGGAGCTGGGGGTCACTTATGATACTCCACGGCCCAATGCACTGATGACAATGGGGAGTCTGATTACCTTGTACTTGGGATGCAACGGATAAATTCTATGTAGTTGGGGCGCTTATCGTGCACTAAACATTTGAGTCAAAAAGACCATTCAACTCAAGAATATAAATAATTTTCACTGTTACATGTAGCTTAACTTGACAAAGTTAAGATAAGCCATTGCCTTCACGCGTGTGGAAGGCTCTGATTCTGAGAGACTGAGAGTCTGTAAGTCTGCCAGTCGTTTCACATTTTCTTTAGTACATGTTACACCACGTAGTTCTTGTCCGATCTTCAAGAAATTCCATATGCAGGTTCGCGGTCATATCTAGATGAGACAGTTTTGGTCACGATCGGTCAGCCGTGACGGCTTGTCGAGTCTGAAACCAGAAAACCATTAGCATAGCCCACAGGTTTATATTTATGAAGAGATTTCATTGTAACTTGGTAGAATCACTCCGTATAATGTCTAGATGAGAACGTCCCCTTTTGGTCGCGATCGGTCACCCGTTATGGGCTTGTGAGTCCGAAACCCGAAAACATTTCGCACAGTCTACAGGTCGTGCTTATGAAGGGTTTTTATGGTAGCTTCATAGGATGACATATAATGTCTAGGTGAGAACGTCCTATTTTGGTTGGGTTCAGTCAACCGTGACGGCCGCAAGGCCACATTGCCTAGATTCCTTTAGCACAATCTGCTGCTTGCATTTATGAAGAGATTTCATTGCAAATTTGCTGAATGCCTCAGTAAAATGTCTAGACGCGAACGTCTTATTTTATCCGCGATCGGTCAACCGTGATGACCGCATAGGTACGTGGCCTAGATTTGTTTACACACTCAAAAGTTTAATTTTATGAAGCTATTTCATTGTACCTTGGAAGGGTAACTCAGTATGATGTCTAGATGAGACTGTTCTATTTTGGTCACGATCGGTCAGCCGTTACCGCCGCCTGGTCACGTGGCTAGATTCATTTAGCACTGTCTACAAGTTGTTTTAATAAAGGGATTTCATTGTAACTTGGTGTGATAACATAGACTCTCCTATTTTGGACATGGTCGGTCTACCGTGACTGTCGAACTGTCACGTGACCTGGACTCCTTTAGGAAAGTCTACGAATAATATTCATGAAGGGATTGTATTGTAACCTGGTAGGATGACTTGTTTTGGAATGATTCTCCTGTAACTTGGTAAGTTCGGTTGACATACATCAACTGTGAAGGCCACATTAACCCACGCCTCAGTTCTTTAGTATAGTCTACACCTCAACTTATTCTTATTCAAACCATATCATATAGGGAACAGTAACTGACATAATCTCAATTATCACAATTCTTGTCTTATTTCATGATCCTTTCATAAACACTGAACATTATCCTTTTCATCAAACACCACACACAGTCAGGTTAAGCTACAGTGTCACTGACACTTTAATTTTATAAAACATGACAAACAGTCCGTTGTTTACTAATTCCGTGATACTGGACCAAAGTGTAGAGTATATTGTTTCTTTAGTTTTCCCATTTCCAAAATACGTTCTTACTCGATCACCTGTGGTTCTTATCGCCTAATAATATTGCAGTTGTTAATCTTATTCACTTTATTTAGTGTTTGTGGGTATTCTTCTTTTGTTAACCTGGAATTGCTACTTTCCACTCTCTTGAGTTTTCTACTCTTCGTAAGTAAAATAGAAACTTACATTTTTTTATTTACTTATTTATGATAATGTATAACTGATAAAGCCATATATGTCCCAAGTCACGTATAAATATAAATAACGTTAGGCCTCGAATGACCATTTTAGTTCAGTATAAACCACATTTTATTTCTAAAATTATACATGGCGATTGCATAGCTTCGCAGTGTAATTAACTGAGTAATGGACGGTAATTAAAGAAAAACGATATAGCAACAAGCAATAGCATCTACGAGCTGTCTTCAAGCCTCCAATGTACACACATTATAATGGAGATGATAATGAATGATAAAATACAGGGAATAGAGTGTAGCGAGAACATTCAAAAGATGAGAGAATAAACGATGAATGACCATTTGAACAGTTTGGCACGCAATGAGTGGATTGCCGTGTCCTAACATACAGTTACAACTAGAAGTCCTCTCGCAAACTGAGCGCTTATCTAGGCTTAATTGCGCGTAGGAATTGCGGGCAATTGCCATATCGATTGACATCCAAAGCACGGCAGGTTCTCCTGGTTACTCACAGTAAGCACAGGCAATGTTTCTGCCAATGGACCTCCGGGTGCTTGTGCACAGGCCATATGTACAACATTTGATAGCCTTACTATGGTCTTAACGCGTAGATTAACGCGCACATAGGCGTACTATGTGTGCGCATTTCATATAGAAACTTACATTTTGTTATTTACTCATTTATGATAATGTATTAATGATAAATCCATATATGTCCCAAGTCACGTATAAGTATAAATAACGTTAGGCCTCGAATGACCATTTTAGTTTAGTATAAACCACATTCTGTTTCTAAAATTATACATGGCGATTGCACAATGACGCAGTGTAAGTAATAAAGTAATTAACAGTATTAAAGCAAAAGGATACAGTAGCAAGCAATAGCTTCTGTGAGCTGTCTTCAAGCCTTCAATACGCACACATTATAATGCAGATGATGATAAAATACAGCGACTGGGAAACAGCCAGAACGTTCATAATAGGTGAGAATACACAATAACGGGCATTTTCTAATTTTGAAATGATTATTTCAACAGACAGGCACCCAATGATTGGATTGATGGGTCCTATTATATACCAAAATTTTAAAATATGCAATACATAATTCGAGTCAAGTTAAGTGGGAAAATACCTGGTATCAAGATTCCACCTGATCGAAGCATGTGAATCATTTTTTAAACTTTGAAATAGCCCACGTGAGAATAAGTTGTCTGTACGTGTATCTGTGGCATAAAATATTAAATAATTGAAATCAGTAGAATTGTTTACTTCATGTTGTGATATGGTTTATTAATAGACACAATAGGTCAGTATTATCAGTGCGAACGGGAAGTCGATTTACCCAAGCAACCGTGGTCCACCCCGCCATTCATTCTTCTTTCATATACAGACGTGGGTGAGGTGAGGCGGGTTTTAGTGGTTTCCATCAAGTGTTTTGAAAGGGGTAATGTCTATTGCGGCGGGAGGGGGGGGGGGGGGTCATAATACTTCGCTCTGGAGGGGAGGGGTGGAGGTGTTGATTCATGTTTACTTCAGTTTACAGCTCACTCAGGTGAGTTGGGGTGGGGGGAGGGAGGTAATCGTTTCTGAGACACACTAAGCATAGGCCAGTTTCGTTCAGTGTTTCTTTGTCTGTAAGCCTAAGAGACTGATGTTTCTATTTCAAATTAACTTTGTACTTATATCCCGATAGATTCTGTATTTTGATTGGTCAGACTGCCTTGGAGAAATAGCCACGGCAAAGGGTGCGCCCAACACCCAAGGTATATGAGAGCGTGCAACATACAGGGTATAAGCGCACTCGAAACATCGGGGGTATATGGTTTTAATGAAAGCTTTTCGCTTCCGCTCGCCTCATTACAAAAATCGAACCAAAAAACCCGCAAATAGTCACAAATATCATCAGATTTCCGACAATACAATTATAAAAATAACGTAGAGCGAATGATTCGTCCTCTGAGTACCAATGTGTTCTATGTGTCAGCAGGCACATAGAACACATTGGAACTCAAGGGACGATATGTCAACAAAATACTCTTTACTCGTTTTCCTTAACGACACAAGGGAGGTAACTATATCTGTTGTCTTCTGCGAATAAAAAAACAAACTTATTATCACGAATTTGGTCCCAATGATTGTGGACCTGAGAAATGCGGCCACAAATTTATTTCCACCAAATTGTATTGTGTTTCAAACGAGATAAAAACGTTATCTCCGCCAAAATGTATGGTATATGGAGATTTAATACCTGGATGTCTCATTTAAAAACCTCGCCTGCGGCTCGGTGTTTAAAAATCGACATCCAGGTATTAAATCTACATATACCATACATGTTGGCGGAGATAACGTATATTAACATCGTTTTGCTTATGTCCATGATATCAGTGCTGTTCGCCACAATCAATGTAATTATTTCATTTACTTAATTGTGGAGCCCATGGATGATGCTGTACCCCACTTTCCGTGTAACTAGATTCCCTGAATTCCTCCTATTGATCTTGTGTTCTGATGTGTCCCCTTCCTGCTAAGGTGCAGCCTGTCTCGCTTGCTTCCCTTACCCCAGAACAGTAGTATGTAACGTGGTTTTGGGGCATGGTTTGCCGGACCTCTGTGCCGGACCTCGGAAGTGACGTCATGTCACGTGACCCAGTGGCGCCATGTTGGTAACCCGCGCGAGCGGCCATGTTGTGACGTCATCCCCATTAGAAGAGGCCGACACATCACCAAAGGTGGCGGCGTCGCTCTTCTAATAAAGCAGAACATCAAAACTAAAACAATAAAAACCAATCACCTCGATGCAGAGGTGATTGCAACTGAAATCACTGTCGACAACAAAAACATCGCGATTATTTGTTATTATAACGACCCAGGCAAAATTGTTTCTGACACTGTCTTTGAATTCTTTACGAGGAAATACAAACACTGCATTTTCCTCGGCGACTTCAATGCCAAACACCTGTACTTTTGCTATAACAAAACCACCCCCAACGGTGAAGCCCTCCTTGAAATCACAAAGAAGCATAACCTTCATGTGGTTATGAATGACAGCTCAGCAACTTATATCAGTAACAACCCATTATTCCCATCCGAGACCCGAGATCTAATTATTGCCAGTGACTCCCTGATAAACCACATCGATGACCACTGGGTCGGCGACGATGACTTAGGCAGCGATCACCTCCCGGTCCATGTCTCACTGCAGCTAGGAAATGGCCCACTCAGGTACCCTCCCCCCCCCCCTCCCACACTCTCCGCAGAATTCTTAGAAAAATTAATTGGAACCTCTATCGTGACATCATCGAGTCAAACTCACAAACACCCCCTCCCCCCCCCCCCCCCCCCCCCCATCCAATGCAGCGGAACTCGAAACCCAATGCGAGGGCATAGAGAAAATCATTAACTCACCCTAAACGAAATATGCCCAAAAGAAGAAGTGCGCCCCTGGAGAAATACTATCTCGGGCGACACACTCTCACTAATCAAAACTAAACGGAAAGCTCTTCGCGCTCTTAAAACCGAAACTGATCCCGGTAAGAAAGCTGACCTAAAAAAAAAACATACAACCGCCTTCATGGCGAGGTCAAGAAAGCCCTCCAACTGAAAAACAAGCCATCTAGGAAAAGGCAACAGCCGACCTAAACGGAGTCCAGGATTCCAAAAAATTCTGGGACTCTTTCAAAACCCTAACTGGGCAAAAAAAAAGCCGCAAAGCCGCAGGCAAACCTCTTAAGAAAGAAGACGGTTCCTTCACGCGTACCGACAAAGACAAGGCCGACACCTTTGCCGACCTCCTAAGAAAAACGCATCGCCCGCATCAAGGTGCGGGCAACGATGACGCCGCCATAAACGCCATTGATAACTTCATCAATGAACACCCTGATATCTACAGTGACCCCAAATTCGATAACGAGCCAGAAGACGGGGATGACGATGACCTCGTCATCTCCATCACTAATGACGAAATCATCAACGTCATAAAAAATGCAAAAATTTTTCCGCACCCGTCGAAGACGAAGTAAGCTACAAAATTCTAAAACAAAGCCCATGCTCCCTAATCGAAAAACTAAACAAACTGTTCAACGCATGCCTCACCCATGGCTACTTTCCCAACTGTTGGAAAAAAGCCATCGGTGTCATGATACCAAAACCCGACAAGGACCCCTCCGATCCAGCCAACTACCGCCCAATCAGCCTACTCAGCTGCATTGGTAAGACATTCGAACGAATCCTTATCAATCGGTTCAGGGGGCACCTTGAAGACAACGATTTTTTTAATAAATGGCAAAGAGCCTATAGAAACCGTAAAGAAGGCATCGAACATGTCTACCGACTAGTCACCCAAATGAAAACCGCTATCAACAATCAGCAAATAGGCGCGGCAGTCCTGTTAGACATCGAAAAAGCATTTGACTCCGTTTGGCACAATGGAATGCGCTACAAATTATCAAAAATGAAACTCCCCAAGAAATTGCTCAGATTACTATCCTCTTTTTAAATGATCGCGAAATTAAAGTCAGAGTGAACAATGAAATGTCTGACAGTGTCCCCTCTTGAAGCAGGCACCCCACAAGGATCCGTCCTAAGCTCCCGCCTTTACATCTTCTATGTAAATTACCTTAACGTCTCCGAGGATCGTGTTCAAGTCTCCCAATTCGCGGATGATAAGGGCCTCTGGGACTCTAACAATACGGCCAATCTGCTCCAAAAACCCCATGCAGCGCGCTCTCGATGGCCTAGAACAATGGTGTGCCAAATGGAGAATTAAGCTAAACGCCAACAAAACCCAACGAATCACCTTTACTCGCAGGAAAAATAAACGTGATTTTGACCTAAAACTTATGGATAACACCCTCCCAGAATGCAAAGAGGCGAAATTCCTGGGCATCGCCATTGATCAAAAATTGTCCTTTAACAAACACACTGACGACATGGCGGAAAAAGCCACCAAACGCATTAATTTATTGAAAATGTTAAAGGGAACCTCATGGAGAGCCAACCAGTCCACCCTACTCAAACTATACAAAGCCTTTGTGCGCCCAGTACTCGAATACGGGGCAATCATCCTATCTGTCCTCAACAAAACTAATATGGGAAAACTCCAGAAGGTCCAAAATCACGCTTTTAGAGTCGCCCTGCGCGCCCCATGGGACACACCCATCAAAACACTCCACGACAGGCCCGATATCCCCACCATCAAAGACCGCCTAGCCACCCTAGCCGCGAAAAATCATGACCGGCTAACCGACAGTGAACTAATCTCCGAACTTGGAGCCATCTGCGAAAGCCGACAAAAGCCCAAAAATTCCGATCAAAAACCGCTCGAAGTCCACATTAAACGCTCGCGATCCCCGGCACCTCTATATAACCTCAGACTAACCTAAATAAGATTGCAACAAGCGAAGGGCACAACAGGAAAGAAACACTCTCGGGTGTGGTTTGGTGTGCTAAACCTGTTACCCTCCAGCTGCAATCTCATTTCCAGCCGGGGAAGCTCAGCCCACATAAAACGCTCGAGATACCAGGCGCCTCCAAATAAACGCATCTCTTGTCCCAACCCAATAGGATAACAATGCAGGCCTGCCCCCGAACCAGGGAAGTTCGGGTCTTCTTTCTGGTGGTCCCCGCAAGGGGTCGTTGTTGTTTCCTTCAAAGACGTCCTACCAAAAAAGAGACAGCCTGAGGCAGATTATACTTGCCAGTGATGGCCATCACTCAATATCATATCCGAAGTGGCAGACTATACTTCCCTGAAAATCCAGATCGACTGCACCATCTAGGAGAGGTAGTACCTTTGTGAGAGGACCCAACCTCTCACACTGGTCCTCACCCGCGGGTTCAACCGACATCAATCAAAGAGACCATCACGCACAACCGCCACGCCGAGTACCTGAACCTGTTCCTCCTTCAACACGAGTAGACATGTGGAAATTAGTCATTTACAGTCACTGAGGGTCGAAAGGGGCTTGTTCCCCATACCGTCCCTGCGCGCCTTCGACGCCTTAAACCATTCCATTCGGGAATAAAATTAAAATTAAAAGTATTTTTGTCAATGGAGGTAATTACTAGCAACAAAGGTGGAAGTAAAGTTTGTTAGAATGGTTATTTGTATACTAAGCATAGTACAACCAAAGACAAAATATGATGGAAATGCTCTAAGCGTTGAAGTTTAAAGTGCTCTGGAAGTATATTCACAAACTTAGCTTTGGAAAATCCGCAATCTCAGCGTGATCATTGTCATCCTCCTGATGATATAACTGTAAGATTCGTGAAAGCGCGCCGTCAAATGAAGGACATAATTTCTAATTCTATGGACAAACCATCTCAAGTAAATAAATAAATAAATTTATCTTCCTAAAAACTACTTGAGTTGCAGTGTTGTGTAACCCATGCGGACAACAACCCATACATGGCGGACACTAACCCATGATATTAAATTTTATAATTTCATTTTTTGCTTCCAAAACATTGTTTATGCCTCCCTTCATTGGCATGAGGGGTCACAACCTATGTTTTGGAAGCAAAAAAAAAAAATTTTTTTAGTTATCTGCTGCACAGTGAGTGTCATTTTAATAATAAAAAAAATACAATGGCGATCTTTTTGTAGACATTATATATAAAGTCTTATGCTTTAACATTTGGGCCCATGAAAACAAGCAAGTCTTTGAAGATTTTTACCATACTAGATATTTATTCGTTCAGTAGCATACAGGAAATACAATGGTTACAATCAGATAGTTCAATTAATATATAACATTTTGTATACTACTGGGAGATGAGATAGCCAGATTGGCTGTCTTCCAGTCATCTCCCTAAGGAATGTTTTGCAATACTGTTTA
The DNA here is from genome assembly GCA_031216915.1 of Pictodentalium vernedei. Taxonomy (NCBI): domain Eukaryota; kingdom Metazoa; phylum Mollusca; class Scaphopoda; order Dentaliida; family Dentaliidae; genus Pictodentalium; species Pictodentalium vernedei. The sequence continues at coordinate 73,548,939 of CM062297.1, forward strand.
CGGGCCCAGACTGTCGACGTTCTTATAAAAATCATCTCATCGGTTATAGAGAATTTACTATGTAAGGGTTGTGCTAGACTTGGCAGTTAGAGTGCTTTCTTGTGGATGTCTTTCAGCTTGGGGCCTTCTGGCTGTGTACTACAAATGAGGCAACCTAAATTGAGCAGTTCGAGTATAAGAGATATAAAAATTTGCTTCAATCCTCTATTGAGAGCGGCCCACAGCTATAAGACATCCCCAGGCGAGGTCATTTAACGCGGACAAGGTGGGTAAAGCTATTTGGAGGACAGGATGTCATTTCGTCTGGTCATTCAATTTGTTCATATATAGGTAAAGTAAAGCAGGAAGACGTGTTATGACGGTGTCCAAATCAGCAAGATCACACCCCTCCCTCAATCCAGGGGGTGAGAACGGGTTGTACTACCACTGATGTGATCACCGCCGCTACGGTGTTTTATATAGTGCAATCTGGACAATAAGGATTACTGCATTCAACATTGTATGTACTATACAGAGTTATAGTTGATTGATTAATGGGGTTTAACATCCCAGTCAAGAATATTTCACTTTTACCGAGACACACAGAGGTTTACCGAGACACACAGAGGTAGCCAATATTATTATAAAATAAATGAAAAACAATATCTATAATTTCAACTAAATGCAATATGACCTTTTTTCCTTGACTTTTTTTCCTATGACTTTTTTTCCCATACTTTTTTTCCTTGACTTTTTTTCCTATGACTTTTTTTCCTAGATTCGAAAAATTACGTAACATAAATATTGTAGTAGTGTAATAAAAAGTCAGATCATGTGGACTCCACGGGAATTGCCGTGTTAGTTATTAATTCTGTGGGCAAGTAGGTAGCATGCCCACGGTCTAGAAAAATCTCTGTCCACAGAAATTTATGTGGGCAGTTGAAAGGTAATTTGCCCACGGTTTTCCACAACCACTGTGGACATGTGAAAAAGTGACTGCTCACGGCGACTGTACTGTAAAAAAGAGACGGAAACATATGTTTTTTTTATATTTGGAAACAGGGGAAGATGTTCTCTAGGGGTAGGTAAGTGGAGGTAGTGGGAAAATGTCTGCTTTTAAGATGCAGGATGGGTGAAAATGGCTGGTTTCGGTATTTTTTTCATGCAATTTTGTAGGTTGAAGACTTGCATTTGACAGTAAAGTATTTCACATATATTCTGATTGTTTATTTCTACTTAATCAGATAGTGTTATATGTTTTAGTGGATTTACTGCATTATTTTATCTCGACGAACACAACGTCGTGACTATGGACAACGACTCATGGTCGCGAAAGGACACGACCGCTGCATCTTGAGGGACTGACAGCTAATGAGAAACATAAACAAACTTTGCCATGTGTATTGGACTTACATGAAAATTATTCAGATAAGGGCAGTCGCGTTCTAGGTACATTAGGTATCACGAAACTAAATATTTTCCCCTTGGCGACCATTATAACGTTCAGGCCAAAAAAATATTATCGCATCACTTTAATTTTGGCATTCAAATATCTTTGTCAAGTATAGTCCTTCAGACAACCTTTTCTGACCCCAAAACAAATAAGAGAGAAAAATTGACAGCAAAGGAAGTACCGGTCACGTGCACATATTATTCAGGGAATTCCCAACAAAAACACACCACATGTAAATTGTATTTTTAGGTCCAAAAGTCAACAAATCACTCTCTTTTTTATCTGGAATATTCATCAATAATGCCAGATGTCAACAGAATGCTTCAAATGTTTATTGAAACGATTTATTTTCCCAGGGCTGTTTACTTTTAGAGATTGCATCACTTCCGAGTGCAACATATCAA